>CM046881.1:170304175-171587508 GCA_025667525.1 Glebionis coronaria
GGTGCGATCGGATCTCCTTTACTTGCTACGATCGCTTGAGTGCGATCAGTTGTAACGATCCGGAACCACGATAAAGACTACGATCACTAGCTGCGATCGTGGTTGCGATCTGTTAGTACGATCACCCTTCTTCCATCGTACTTGTGGGTACGATCCATTCCTTGGTTATTATCGCATTGAGTGCGATCTGGGAACACGATCCATCATGTTGTGTTGGATGCGATCGCGTTGCGATCTGGGTTACTTTTGAGTACGATCGCACTACGATCGGACTCAGGTCTGTGTTTTGTTTTTGCTTAATTTTTCAAATTTAGTTTTTCCCACTCTTTTACTTAGTTTATTTAAAACTTGTTTTTAAGATTTTGAATTGTTAAGTTTTAATTTCCAAAGTTGCACGCTCTTATTTGTAGTTTAATTTTAAGACTTTTAATTCTCTCAACGACAATTTTAATTACTTGCATTTAGTTTAAAATTTAGATAACTAAAAACCAAACCCCTTATTTGTAACCAAGAACAATCATTCCACTTAGAACCGTGATCAATTCGAGAGGATACCGAGAATTAAATCTGAACCCATACAAAATGAAGTATCACAATGTCATTAACTATTACTTTCACCATTTTACAAATATGGCCCGAATAGTCTCCCAAACATGGGATTGGGCTTGGTTGGCCCAATAGGGTCACGGTTTGGGTCTATGGGCCTAACGGGCTAGAACCTTAGGCTAGTTTAAGTGTCTAGTATTATTACTAACAAAACTAATTAATTTAAATTTGGTACTTGGGCTTATAGACTTATTTATCTTGGCTTATATGTAGGTTTATGGGCTTATATGTCTCGGCTTATATAGGCTTATGGCTTGTTTGTCTCGTCTTAAATAAGCTTATGGCTTATTATGGATAGTTTATTAGTTCCTCTACTCCTAAACATTGTTCTAAGCTTAATGGGCCTATCAAATAGGTGTCTTATACTCGGCTTAAAATAAGCTGAGGCTTATGGCTTATAGTTTGAGCTTATTGCTTAGGGTATAGCACTATTTTATTAACTAGGGCTTACTTAGGTTTCTTTAAGCAAGGTTTCTAACTAGTTCATTATAGATATAAGGTTTTTGAAGCGTTTTCCCACGAAACATAATGAGTTGTGGGCTTATATGTTGTTTGTGGGTTGTCTTATGGTGGTTTTTACGTGTACATGCAAACATAACTTCGTTTTCTAAGCTTCTACATGCATGACATGTGATGATAAGTAAGAAAAGGTTGAAATAGAGTCATGGAGATTTAAACTTACTTGTTTTGGTGGAGAAGATGATGTTTGATAAAAAAAACTAGGGCTTCTATGCGTCGGTTCTTCTTAGACGTGACCTAGGAGGGTCTTGGCTTGTCTTGAGTGCTATGAATCTCGTGTAGGCTAGCTATAAATGCTTTGGAACCAAGATTTTGGGGTAGTAAATGTTCAGTGTAAGAGTTTGTTGCGTCTAGGTGATATATGAAGTTGGATGATCCGAATTTTAAGTGTGAGGGGTGAGGAGTGAGGTTCTTAAGCTTTACATAATATCTTGTGAAGGTGATGTGTGTGGTTTAGGGTTAAGCCACGACAAGAGTGAGGCTTTGGCTAGATATTATGTGATTTTGGGGTACAAGTTAGTACTAGGTTTTTAATGCAAGTGATGTACACTTGGCTTTTAGAAACTCCCCATCAGTCGCATCTATGTATGTCAAAAGGGACAAAAGGGTGCTTCCATAATGTAACTATAATGAGGTGATGTACAAGATAGAAAGTATATGTGGTTTAGGGTTTCTACACGTCTAAAGGAAAGGGGTATGGGTTAGTTGTTTTAGTTTTACTACTTGGCATATCTAAGTACTAGGATATCATAGTACTTCCCATTAATGGCAACATATGTACACATTGTGTTTGGTTTAAATATGGCCGGCGGTTTTGGCTAGTCAAGAGAAAGTGATGTGACTTGAATAGTGTAAGGTTTTAATTAGGGTGTGTTGTACATGTTTTGTAAAGTAAAATGTATTTAAAAAAGGTTCCTAGGTAAGTATAGTTGTGTGGTTCTGGTATTCGGCTAGAATGTTGTGTCTAGGATAGTTTTAAGTTTGGTTATAGTGTCTTGGTAGGGTTACTAGGAGTCTAGGTATCATATTGTAGAAGTAGGTTCAAGTCCTAAGTCAATTTGGTTAAGTTTTGGGATCCTTGGTGAAAGTATAGTCATAATTAAATAAATTTATAATTTCTTTTATTTAAAATGTATGACACTTGTGAAAATGTGTTAAAGTGGATAGTTGTAATGTCTAATAATAAAAAGTAGTTTATGTTGTATCGTAGTATTGTTTATGAGGTGAGGAAAATATATAATTATATATTTTGAAGTATAAAATAGTTCATTGGTAAACGTTATTAAATTGTGATCATGAGTTAGATTTTTATAAATCAAATTGATGTATGCTTATGATCAAGTGTTTCAGGTAACTTAAAAGTCCTAAAAGAATGATTGTTTAAAACCTCATATGCTCATATAATGTAGTCATACAATTGTGAGTGTGTCTTTATGATTAAATACTCATAATCATAATATAATGTCATATGATCAAATGTTTCCATGTTTTGATGATTTAAATTATGTATGCTCATGTATGATGCATATGATTGCTCAAATATTTCATGCAAAGGTGGTAATATAAATAGATATCATGAGGTGACGTGTACAATGATGTCATAGTCAAAACCTAAAAACTACAGGCTTTACAGCACTATCTCGTTATTTTAGCTTTGTCCTCAAAGCTTAAGATGACGTTACTGCTCAGGTGAACAGGTGTGGGTACTTAGCTCTAAATGAGTCTTCGCGTTCCCAAGTGAACTCAGGACCTCTCCTAGAGTTCCAACGTATCTTAACTAACTGGATTTGGCTTCGCTTTAGTTTCTTGACTACCCTCTCCATGACTTCAACAGGTTCTTCTATAAATTGAATTTTGTCATCAAAGTGGACTCCCTTCAATGGCATGGCTAACGTCTCATCCGCGTAGCACTTCTTTAGGTTTGAGACATGAAATGTAGAGTGTACCCGGCTCAACCGTTGGGGTAACTCTAAACGATAAACGACTTCACCGATTCTGGCGATCACTTTGAAGGGTCCTACGTAACGTGGATTTAATTTCCCACGTTTTCCAAATCGTACAACGCCCTTCCAAGGTGATACCTTGAGCATAACACGGTCACCTACTGCGATTTCCATAGGTTTCCGTTTGCGATCTACATAGCTCTTCTATATGTCTTGTGCAGCTTGAATCCTTTGCTTGATGAGATTGATCTTCTCAGTAGTCTCTTGGATCAGTTCGGGTCCAGTCAGCTGAAATTCCCCCACCTCTGCCCAACACACGGGTGATCTGCACTTGCGGCCATAGAGGGCCTCAAATGGTGCTGCTTTGATGCTGGCATGGTAGCTGTTGTTGTAGGATAATTCAAATAACGGTATATGTTCGACCCATCCTTTTCCAAAGTCGATCACACATGCCCTTAGCATGTCTTCTAATGTTTAGATTGTTCGTTCACTCTGACCGTCAGTCTGTGGGTGATAAGCAGTACTCATGTCCAAGTTTGTTCCTAAAGCCCGTTGAAAAGCTTTCCAAAAGTTTGACGTAAATCTACCATCTCGATCACAGATGATTGAGACTGGTATATCGTGTCTAGTCACAACTTCCTTTAGGTACAGTTTGTCCAACTTGTCCAGAGACTCATTTTCTCTAATGGATAGGAAATGAGCTCACTTTGTGAGTCGGTCAACGATTACCCAAATTGTATCGTAATTGTGAGATGAAGTAGGAAGTTTGGTAATGAAGTCCATGGTGATGTTGTCCCATTTACATTTTGGTATCTCGGGTTGGACTAAAAAATCTGATGGTCTCTTATGTTCTGTCTTCACTCTGGCACAAGTCAGACATTTCTTCACGTATGTGGTAATGTTTGCCTTCATGTTTGGCCACCAACATAACTTTTTCACATCCTGATACATCTTTTCAGATCCGGGATGTATGGAGTACTTAGACTTATGAGATTCGTGCATGATCACGTTTCTCAAGTCTCCGTAGCATGGTCCCACCAACTTCTCCCATGTAAACACAACGTTCCGTCTGCTCTGGCTTCTAACTTTTCCTTGATTAGATCAGTCCTAAGCATTCATCTTATGTCTTCCTTCCCAATGTTTTCAGGTTTCTGTGCTTGGAGTTGAGCCTCTAATATCTGCTTGGGTATATCCAAGCTAATGGTCATAACTAAGGCTCGAACTCTCATGGGAGGATCAGTTCCCTTGCGGTTTAGTGCATCTGCAACTACGTTGGCTTTACCTGGGTGGTATTACATATCACAATCGTAGTCACTGAGCAATTCTACCCAACGACGTTGTCTCATGTTCAGCTCCTTCTGGTCTAAAATGTGTTGCAAACTTTTGTGGTCGGTGTGCACTATGCACTTTGTTCCATATATGTAGTGTCTCCAAATTTTTAAGGCAAAAACTACGGATCCAAGCTCTAGATCATGAGTAGAGTAATTCTGCTCGTGCTTCTTCAGTTGCCTTGAAGCATAAGCAATCACTTTCTGTCTCGGCATTAACACAGCTCCTAAGCCTTTGTGTAAGGCATTACAGTAGATAACGAAATATTCGTTGCCTTCTGGTAAGGCTAAAATAGGTGCACTACACAATTTCTGTTTTATGGTTTGGAATGCGGCTTCTTCTTTTTCTCCCCAATCAAATTTCACGCCTTTCTGAGTAAGCTTCGTCATAGATTTAGCTATCTTAGAAAATCCTTCTATAAATCTCCGGTAGTAACCGGCAAGACCTAAGAATTGGCGAATTTCCTTTGGCGAAGTGGGTGCTGCCCAATCCTTTACGGATTCGACTTTTACGAGATCTACCTGAATTCCTTTGCTGTCGATCACGTGACCAAGAAAATTTACTTTAGGAATCCAAAAATCACATTTGGAGAATTTGGCGCATAACTTCTTTTCCTTAAGTAATTTCAGTACTTGAGCAAGATGTTCTCCGTGCTCTTGTTCATTCTTGGAATAGATGAGTATGTCGTCGATGAACACGATGACGAATTTATCCAGATATGGTCTGCACACTCGATTCATGAGGTCCATGAATATGGCTGGTGCGTTGGTCAATCCAAATGGCATGACCTGAAAATCGTAATGACCGTAACAAGTCCTGAAGGTTGTTTTTGGTATGTCCTCCTCTCTGACTCTCAGATGATGGTATCCAGATCTTAAGTCAATCTTGGAATACAAACTTGATCCTTGTAGTTGATCAAATAGGTCGTCGATTCGTGGTAGCGGATAACGATTCTTTATAGTTAACTTATTCAGTTCTCTGTAATCGATGCACATTCAGAAAGAACCATCTTTCTTTTTGACAAAAAGCACTAGAGCTCCCCACGGTGAGGAACTGGGTCTGATAAAACCTTTGTTTGATAGTTATTGAATTTGTTCAGCGAGTTCTTTCATCTCGGTCGGTGCTAATCGGTATGGTGCTTTAGCTACAGGTGCAGCTCCTGGTATCAAGTCAATTTGAAAATCCACTTGACGAGTCGGAGGTAAACCAGGTAAGTCGTTTGGGAAAACTTCAGGATAATCACGGACAATTGGCACGTCCTTGATTTGTTTCTTCTTTGGTTCTTCTTCTTGGTCTGTCTTTGAAATATGTGCTAAAAAGATAGGGCATCTCTTTAGTATATACTTCTGGACTTTGGTGCATGAGATAACACTCAGTCTGGTGTCAGTTCTATCTGAATTTCCTATCTCCTCGGACAATTAGATTTTCTTTTCCCCACGGTATACGGACTAGCTTTTCGTCACACACAATGGTTGCGTGATATTTCGCTAACCAATCCATACCAATAATGACGTCAAAACTACCCAAATTTACGGGTATCAAATGAATGTCGAATGGATGATTTAGAAGGTTTAAGGTACAACATCTTAGAATAGTGTTAGTTTTGATGATTTTACCGTCTGCTAATTCGAGTCTGTAGCAGTCGTCTAGCTGTGAAGGAGTGATGCCTAGTAAACTACTAAACTATGTGGATATAAAACTCCTATCGTCTCCCTATAAAAAAAATAGTTGCATAACGATTGTTCAGAAGAAACGTACCAGTAACTACATTCGAGTCGGGGTTGGTTTTGGTATCTCCTATAACATAAACTCTGGTTGGTGCTCCTCCTTTGTTCTCATTTCTAACTACTCGCTATGGGCACTCAGGCTTGATGTGTCCGATCTCCCTGCAACCATAGCAACGAATTTCCCTACGTGCCATACTACCACTGCCAGTGTGCTGGCGGTTTCCTTGTTGTCCACTTCTGCGGAAGTTCTGATTGTTGCCATTGTTGGGCCTGTAATTGTTACTGGAGTTGTTGTTGATGGTCGGATCATGTGTGTTGCTCTGTACGGGCCTTCGGCATTCAACATTAGGGTAGTGATGGAAATTACACTTGGAACACTTAGGCTTGTTACCTACATATGGAGGTGGTACTGAGGAAACAACACTGCATACCTGACCCAAGTTTTATCTTTTTGGTTGCTGGGTCTGGTGATGACTACAGTAGTTCTCATCAACTTTCCTCTTGTACTATGACTGCCTAAGCAAGTGATCACGTCCCCGTTTTTCCATCAACTCTGGGGCAAACTCTATGGCACTCTTGACCGTAGTGGGTCGGGATGCAAGTACACTGTCATGAACAGAATCAGGAAGTCCACTAACATACTTCTCTATCTTGTCTTTCACGTCAGGGAACATTCGGGTACACATTAAAGTCAACTCCTAAAACTTCTGATTGTAGGTCGTGATGTCATGATTTGTGCATTTGAGGTTCCATAAGTCAATCTCTAGTTTCTTGATTTCACCACGAGGACAGTATTTCACGATAAGTCTTTCTTTCAATGCAGTCCAAGTCATCCCATAGGCTTCATCATGTCCAATGGTAGAAACTAGTGAGTTCCACCATGTGAGAGCATGTTCCAAAGAGTACAGGTGGCAAATTTCACCTTGTTTTCTTCCGTACAGTCATTAATGCGGAAAACAGTCTCGGTTCTCTCGAACCATTGCATAAGTTCCACTACCCCTTCCTTGCCCTCGAAGTAACTAGGCTTGCATTTCAGGAAGTCGGGGTAGGTACACCCTCTGGCAGTTCGATCTCTAGCATTTGAGTTTTGGCTGTCGCCTTGGTTCCCACTGGGATGTGTTTCTCTGGCGGCTAGAGCATCAGCAATGCCTTGACCGATAAGCACTCTAAGTTGTGCTTCTGAAATAGTCGATGTGGGAGCAGCGTCGGGATTTTGTCTAGTGACTCTTTGTGCCATTTTTCTATAATACACAAGGATGAGATTTATTAGTTGATCAATATGATTATTATATTAAGCTGCATGGAAAATGGGTATGCATAGAATTCACAACAAATTGGAACCTGTCAAGAGTTCATAATAATATAAATATAAGCAAACAAGTAGATGATAACATGTCATTTCTGATGAATAACAATATAATGCAAGTACAACCAATCTAAGACATGGATACAACAATCCTGTCTGAAATAGTGGTACACATGTTTGTAGTACAACAAACGATAACCTACCTACTAAGGTTAGGTGCTAATGATAGAGATACATCTGAAAGGAAATATAAGTACAAAAGACCTAAATCATGCGAGCTGAGATGCAACTCAATGCTTGTCATGATGTACAAAGATATCTATCCTACACTAGTATGACTGGCTGCAGGTGCGGCTGGTCCAACTGGTGGTAAGGGTGCACGAGTATCCTACATGTAAATCATAGCTCTCTTGGTCTCCCGAGAAAGCCTCATAGTCTCTAGCAACTGAATCTGGCGTGTAGTATCGACACTCCGAAGAAAATCTGTCTCAGCAGTGACCCCTTGGTGATGAATATCCGCCAGGTCGATGAAGTCCTGAAGGTCTCCTCCTGTGTGAGTATAGCAGCCTGGGTCTCGTACTGATGACCCTCTAGTGAAGCTAAGCGATGTCGGAGGTAGGAAACCTCATCCAAAAGCCATTGTATGGTTCCCTGAGTCATCCCTAAAGAACTCTGGGTGGTATGTGACTCACCAGCCACAGTCCAGTACAGAGAGTTAAATCTCTCTTGAAGTACAGCGCGTCTCTGCTAGTCTGCCTGTAGTAAGGCATGGATGAGTGCAGTATCCTGCGCCTGTCGGGCTACACGAGCATCAACCTGTGCCTGTAGAGCACCAAGTCTAGCCTGACTAGCTCTCGAACCCTCTCCTATCTCGAAGGTCGAGTCAGGAGTAGAGTCACGCCTCCTCTTGCGAGGTGGCAAGGCACTAGTGGGGTAAGAGTGGAGTACAGAAGGTGGTGGTAAAGGTGGTAGAGTAGGCACAACCTGGTCCGCCTCCCTAGGTGGATATGCAGGTACGACTAATAGAGGTGAAGTAGGAGAAATAGCAGGTGGTGATGGGGTAGGAGAATTCGAAAGTATGATAACTCCATGTGGCTGGCCACCTCTGGACTCAGTGTCGGATGCATGTCCGGCAAGTACCGTTATCGGTGATAGCGGTGCGATGGTAGAAACCATGAGCTCCTCGAAAGTAGTCACAATGGTAGGTGTCGTCATGATATCTGAAAATAGTAGCATTTCAAAGTTGAGTAAGTATTAGCTTACACAATTCAAAAAGTTTTCAAAATGATGCGGTTTATGACTCTTTAACAATGCTTGTTAAAAGTAAGTGTAGATACTTAGGTGATTTAATAACTCGGAGGTTATAAATCAGTGTACAGTTAGTTCACATAATATGTATGCTCTATATGCTATATGCCTAGCTATAAAGGGTTCCCTAAAAATCAATTTTTCTTTTAATTTAGATGATTTAAAATTTCAGTTATAGTCCAGTTTGATTTTTTATTATTTAAATTTTTTATTAATGATCTGGTTCTCTATAACTATGTGCTCTGATACCATTCTGTAACACCCCCATAATGGTCAAATGCATCAGAATAGTACGTGGGGTGTTACTTTGGTGGATCGATAGCTTACAGTATATAGAGCAATGATCATAATAGTCATTTAAAAACATATTACATGAATTAACTTGTACACATTTAGTATCTTGTCTGAAAACAACATTTATTAATAATGTGAAAAATATCCCAGCCCGATGGTAACATGATGCTTCAATGATGCTGGAATCCAATGCATGAACCTGTTTATTTTCTTGAGAAAACATATAAAATAAAATGAACCACTCCAGGGTGGCCTAGTGGCAAAAAGATTTGTGGCTATCACTCCAAAGTGTGTGAGGTCTCAAGTTCAATTCCCACTAGGTGCAAACAACCTTGAAGTGGCCACACCAACCTTCTGAAAAGGGAGGGCTTTACCTGGATTGAGTCTGTGTGGCGGTGGGCTCAAACCCCGTGGATTTGTCGGCCAATGAGTCGGAAATCACGGTTACCAAATATATATATATATATATATATATATATATATATATATATATATATATATATATATATATATATATATATATATATATATATATATATATATATATATATATATATATATATATATATATATATATATATATATATATATATATATATATATATATATATATATATATATATATATATATAAATAATAAAATGTGGGGGTCCACACGAGGTTGGTGAATTCATAGGTTTAATTTAATAAATAAATGTACTGATATGCCAAACACCACGATCATAGTAGGACAATCACAGCCAATACTCTAGAAGTTCCTATTGCCCTGTAATAGAAGCTAGACATGATGCTCAGGCGCCATTATGGTCAAACCCGAAGTTGTTTCCCTCAGTCCGACAATGAAATAAACCTGTTTCCTTGGCCTAAGCGTTTCGTGATAGCAATTCACGCAGGTCGGGTGTTGTCAATACCCGAATAGATCTATTCATAACATTTAACGCTACACTACTAACTATTACAGTCCACGGGAATAGGGCAAACAATGGGCAATAAGTTGTTATATGTTGATGTTATCCGTGCATGTTTGCATATATAAAGTTTTAGTATGTTTTCTCCCCATAAATACGGTAAAGATGGGGCCATGAACTCACCTCAGTGGTAATGATGTAGTGATGATGTCACTGAATAAACTGGCACAGTATAATCACGAAGTGGTAGAAATACCCAAGTAAATTATGTATGACTCTATAAATGCATAATAATAACGCACAAATAAATATGACTGATGAAAATTCATGATCACGAATTAATAAGTCGTTACGATTGTTAAGTGCTTCAACTTATAGTGAGCTGTCAATAATATAATATATATTTTTAGTTTCTAAAAATATATTTAGATTGTTCAATATAAGTGTAATAAATTAAATAATTAGATTTTTATTTGATTTAATTAATTGTAATAAAATAATATATTCCATTTAATTTTCTTAAGGATCCAAATATATTTAATAGGGTTCGTTTGTTTATTAAGTCTTGTAAATAAATCTTAGTAATTTATTTAATAGCCAAAATAATTAATTTAATTTATTAATAAAATACTTTATTAATATTTTTAATTAAATTAAAATTACACGCAAGTCCTTGTAGTATGGTAACTCCCAAAATACCATTTAGGGTTTAGTTCATTAAGTGTTTCACCTCGTTAGCCCTCGTTCGTTAAGTTTATTTCCAGAACACGCCCCTAAGGCTTATAACACTTTCAACATATGGCACTTTGGGTCCCTAGGGTTTCCTAGTCTTAAAATAATTACAACCGAGTCCCTAGGGCTCGGTTATCTTTGTGAAATGGCAAAACAACCCCTTTAAGTCTCGAAAACATTTAATAAGGGGACTAGGGCTTGTATTAAGTTTCAAAAGTGACACAACTAGTCCTTGAGTCTCGAAAACATTTATTTGAAGCCCAAAAAGTAACCTAGGGTTTTATACATGTTTACAAAGTGACAAAAATGGTCCATGGTGTTTTGTTGGTTCTCGGTTTAAACACAAACGTACCCTATACTTTTAGAAATGGCGGATTTGGTCCTTATACTTCTTTAAAGTAACAAAAATTATATATATGTTTTATATATTTACATTTGTGACTATTACTTTCACCATTTTATAAATATGGCATGAATAGTCTCCTAAACATAGGATTGGGCTTGGTTAGCCCAATAGGGTCACGGTTTGGGTCTATGGTCCTAACGGGCTAGAACCTTGGGCTAGTTTAAGTGTCTAGTATTATTAATAACAAAACTAATTAATTTAAATTTGGTACTTGGGCTTATGGTCTTATTTACCTTGGCTTATATATAGGTTTATGGGCTTATATGTCTCGGCTTATATAGGCTTATGGCTTGTTTGTCTCGGCTTAAATAAGCTTATGGCTTATTATGGATAGTTTATTAGTTCCTCTACTCCTAAACATTGTTCTAAGCTTAATAGGCCTATCAAATAGGTGTTTTATACTCGGCTTAAAATAAGCCGAGGCTTATGGCTTATAGTTTGAGCTTATTGCTTAGGGTGTAGCACTAATTTATTAACTAGGGCTTACTTAGGTTTCTTTAAGCAAGGTTTCTAAATAGTTCCTTATAGATATAAGGTTTTTGAAGCATGTTTGCAAATGAAACATAATGAGCCGTGGGCTTATATGTTGTTTGTGGGTTGTCTTATGGTGGTTTTTACGTGTGCATGCAAACATAACTTCGTTTTCTAAGCTTCTACATGCATGACATGTGATGATAAGTAAGAAAAGGTTGAAATAGAATCATGAAGGTTTAAACTTACTTGTTTTGGTGGAGAAGATGATGTTTGATAAAAAAAACTATGGCTTCTATGTGTCGGTTCTTCTTAGACGTGACCTAGGAGGGTCTTGGCTTGTCTTGAATGCTATGAATCTCGTGTAGGCTAGCTATAAATGCTTAGGAACCAAGATTTTAGAGTAGTAAATGTTTAGTGTAAGAGTTTGTTGCGTCTAGGTGATATATGAAGTTGGATGATCCGAATTTTGAGTGTGAGGGGTGAGGAGTGAGGTTCTTAAGCTTTACATAATATCTTGTAAAGGTGATGTGTGTGGTTTAGGGTTAAGCCACGGCAAGAGAGAGGCTTTGGCTAGATATGATGTGATTTTGGGGTACTAGGTAGTACTAGGTAGTACTAGGTTTTTAATGCAAGTGATGTACACTTGGCTTTTGGACTTGGCTTTTGGAAACTCCCCATCCGTCGCATCTATGTATGTCAAAGGGGACAAAACGGTGCTTGCATAGTGTAACTATAATGAGGTGATATACAAGATAGAAAGTATATGTGGTTTGGGGTTTCTACACGTCTAAAGGAAAGGGGTATGTGTTAGTTGTTTTAGTTTTACTACTTGGCGTATCTAAGTACTAGGATATCATAGTACTTCCCATTAATGGCAACATATGTACACATTGTCTTTGGTTTGAATATGGCTGGCGGTTTTGGCTAGTCATGAGAAAGTGAGGTGACTTGAATAGTGTAAGGTTTTAATTTGGGTGTGTTGTACATGTTTTGTAAAGTCAAATGTATTTGAAAAGGTTCCTAGGTAAGTATAGTTGTCTAGTTATGGTATTCGGCAAGAATGTTGTGTCTAGGATAGTTTTAAGTTTGGTTATAGTGTCTTGGTATGGTTATTAGGAGTCTAGGTATCATATTGTATAAGTAGGTTCAAGTCCTAAGTTAATTTGGTTAAGTTTTAGGATCCTTGGTGAAAGTATAATCATAATTAAATAAATGTATAATTTCTTTTATTTAAAATGTATGACACTTGTGAAAATGTGTTAAAGTGGATAGTTGTAATGTCTAATAATAAAAAGTAGTTTATGTTGTATCGTAGTATTGTTTATGAGGTGAGGAAAATATATAATTATATATTTTGAAGTATAAAATAGTTCTTTGGTAAACGTTATTAAATTGTGATCATGAGTTAGATTTTTATAAATCAAATTGATGTATGCCTATGATCAAGTGTTTCAGGTGACTTAAAAGTCCCAAAAGAATGATTGTTTAAAACCTCGTATGCTTATATAATGTAGTCATACAATTGTGACTGTGTCTTTATGATTAAATACTCATAATCATAATATAATGTTATATGATCAAATGTTTCCATGTTCTGATGATTTAAATGATGTATGCTCATGTATGATGCATATGATTTCTCAAAGATTTCATGCAAAGGTGGTAATATAAATATATATCATGAGGTGACGTGTACAACGATGTCATAGTCAAAACCTGAAAACTACAGGTTTTACATATAACATGAAATATACTCCATTAGTATCGATAGTTTACATAATTAACCTAAATACATACAGATAACATACATCTAAACATGTATAATTTGGGTGTTATCAAATTCCTCCACACTTAGCTATTGCTTGCCCTCAAGCAATCAAAGCGAGAAAACAAGATTAGATTTTAAAAGCATAAGCATCGATATGAAGCATGATAGGAAAATGATTATGTTTCTAAGTAGCAAAAGCAATGACACAATAATTTCAGCACCTCACATGGGAATAGTGTTTAGATTTGAATTCACACAATGTCACTCACAAGGGTTAATGTAAGATAACACTCAAATAGCACGGACATAAAATAGATAGCTACCATAGGCTTGTACGAGATACATAAACATAACCGTTGCGGCGTGAGCACCAGATAAATTTTCAAAGAGGCAAAACGTGATAATGATGAAGTTTTAGTAACACAATATGCCTTGTCAAAGTCGTATAATGAATAACACTACAATACTTTATTCCTCTCTTTTTTCTTCTTTTTTCACTTTTTCACACTTTTTTTTAATCACTTTTTTTCTTCTTTCTATAACACAACATATACGACATGACAACGAAAGGCATAAACACCAGGATAACGACATAAAGGATAATATAGCACATAAGTACAAGTGCCACATATTTTAGCAAGCCAGTGTAGCTCGACTAAAATGATATACAAGGGGTATTTTGCCTCCTTTCAAAAATATCTATAAATTAACCTCACTGCGATTTAGTAAATGATAATAAAACACAAGTTATGAAGCACACTAAATTATCGGCTTTCGCACAAAATAGAGAAATATAAAGAATAGGTTTTCTCACGTATTTGGTGGATTGGTTTGTGCTTAGTTATAGTGTCAATCAATGAGATTTTTGCTTTGCTAAAAACACTTTATATATTTACAAAACATCTATATTTTTATTAGATTTTTGAAAAAAGACTGTTTTTATGTGGAGAAAATTGATTTATTTATTTTTCCTATTTGTCTCCTCCTCCACACTTAAGGTGAACATTGTTCTCAATGTGAGAACAGATAAATAATAAAAATAGGGAAACGAGTACTTCCCGGGGATTATTGAAAAATTGATAGACTTCAAAAGGTGAATCCGGCGTAGAGCTCAAAAATGCTTATCTACAAAATGTAACAAACAAGCACACATACACAATATATACAAGGAGGTTTTATTTATATACGAATCCTCCTCCATACTTAAGTTAAAAAGTGGGTGTGAAAAACACGGTTTTCCTTTCAAAAATCCTTTTATGTTTATTTTTTATATATATATATATATATATATATATATATATATATATATATATATATATATATATATATATATATATATATATATATATATATATATATATATATATATATATTAATAATTTTTTTATATCACACCCTTCACAACTAATAATTCCTTCACACTTGATATAGCGTGTACCACAAAAAATATGAAAAATGAAGCGGTACCTCTTCATATTCGTTATTATGGAACAATACTCATAGCCAACCGCGAACTAACTATTAGCAAAAATCAACCAACCATTTTTTCTCTTTCTCTTTTTTAATAAATTCATCTAAGTGGCAAAGAATAATTTTTTAATAATAATATTTTAGAAAAAGTTTTATTTATTAACGAGTCATAATTTCCAATTCATTTTCCCGGCACCTTAAGTTTAAGAGCGATGAGCACATCCCTATGTGATAAACAACTAACGCCAATCCACACTTCACCTGTTTATTAAATCTGTAAAGTAGACAAAACTACAAGAAAACGTAAAATCTAAAGCACACTTTCATAGGCACCACGATTGCATTTAGCGTATGCAACAAGCCTTTAAACCCCTCGGTAGTGGACGAGTTATAGTCTCGTGAGGGTTTCCAGGAAACACACCCACAAAGTTCGTAATAAATTTTTGTATACAATAGACAAGTACGAAAACACGGGCCCATGCACGTCACACTAATCAAATTGCAAAGTTTTTTATTTTATATATTTTTTATATTTTTCTTAAAAATCTTATTTATTCACATTTTACCAATAACAAGCACACACAAAATACTACAAATGAAAAATAAAGGTGACATAAAATCTTTTTGGATTATTTTAGTTTTAGACAAACGCTCATCAAACACACAATTATTATTTAATGTACAAAAATGTAACATACAAGACGGTCAAACAAACACATTAGTTAAAACAATGATATTTTTATAAAAGTGCGCCGCACAACAACATATGTGCGGCGGTTTAGAAAACATATATTTTTTAGTTTTTCAGATTTTATTAATTAACAATATATATAAACATTTACAAACAAACATACAAATGAAACGAAAGTAAAAAGCTAAATACGAAAACTCTTTTTTTTCTTCGACTCTTTTTATAGTTCTATTGTTACTTCTACTTATAATAATAATACTATTATTACTATTTTTTATTTTAGCTTGATTTAAGATACCTTTACAATACGGTTCAAGTGGGAATGGTCCACTTTCAAACGTTAAGGATACGGTATTTTCGGTATATACTCCAAATATTTGTATTCTTTTGATTTCACCACATAAAAATCCTTTTTCGTTGTTTTTAATGGTTTACTTTTTTTGATTTTATTGTTAACGATGATAGGAGGTGGTGGATCTTTTTGGGTTTTCGGAGGGTCTTCGGACTTTTCACTCCTCGTGAATATGTCATTCATGTGCTCAACTCGAGCCGAAGGAGGAGATGAGTTAGGCCTAACGGTTTGATCAAAAGAGACATGAGTTTGAGACTTCGATAACTTACATTAATTTTTGTTTTCATGTTTTCAAATAGAGTTTCAAAATTCTTCTTATTTTGCTTGATCTTAAAACTCAGAATTTTAACGTTTTCTTTCACAAAACTGTTTGCAACTCTTTGACTATCAAAAATTTAGTGATTGTTCTTTCGAGATCGATTTCGGATTGAGGTTGAGATTGAGATTGGTGAGAATACCAATGATGATTATTTCGGTTTTCACAACCATCGAGTTGATTTAATTCATGACGTTCACACATCGGCGTGTCATCGTTCATGCGATTTTTAAAAGCGATATTACGTTCAAGATCGTTATATTTTCACGCATCTCATGTAATTCTTCTTTTTAGATTTGGAAATGAGAGTCCATTTTAGCTTCAAGAGCTTCTAATTCTTCACACCGAGAGTTATTAATGCTACTTTCATCGGCGAAAGAGGCAGATTTTCGATTATCTTTGTTTTGAGACTTTTTAGGCCAATTAAGTTCAAAAAGAACTTTGTCCTCAAGAAATTGAAAAGCTTGTTTCGGGGTTTTGTAGAGGAAGATTCATCCAGATGTTCCATCAAGGATTGCTTGAGTGGATTCGTCTAGACCATGATAAAATATCTGAATAATAGTTCTTTTGGTTAGACCATGCTCATGGCATTTTTGAAGCATGTTCTTAAGTCGTAACCAGGATTGGGTTAGACTTTCACACGTGGTTTGAGAGAAATTTCTGATTTCGAGTAAAAGATGTTCAAATAACGAAGGTGAAAAGAATGGGTTTATAAAAGCTATTCGCATTTGTTCCCACGATGTTATAGAATCTTCATTAAGCGTATCGAACCATATTTTAGCATCATCGACTAAGGATAGTGGAAACATCAAAAGTTTGACATGTTCACTTTGAGTTTCACCATATTTGAACATGTCGTAAATTGCAAGAAATTCACGAATGTGGTCATGCGGATCGGCCCGCAAATGAGAATCGAATTTATTCTCTTGAACTATTTTCAAGTGGGTAGTGTTAATAACAAAGTTGTCATCAACATCGGTTCGAATAATGGCAGAATTAAGAGTCGGTGCTACGGTAGTAGCACTATTCCATAAAGGTTGATCATCGAGATCGATATCTATGATATGTTCGGGTGGATTGGGTTGGGTTTCGACATCCTCTTCGTGTATATCTATAACAACAAATTCATTATTTGATGGATTTTGGGTTGAAAATTTTGATGATTTGAATCGAAAGCATTCTTTTGGATCGTTTGAAATTCATAACTACTCATTAATAGATTTTTATTTAAATTAAATATCAGATTTATAAGTTCTTTTTCCCACGATCGAGGATTTAGACAAACGTTCAAAATTTCACAGAAAGACTTTTTTTTTGTTTTTTATATTATTTATTTTTATTTTTGAGATTAAGATAAGAAGATAAATCAAAACGAAAGCAAAACTAATATTTTTAGTTTTTTGTATTTTTTTTAATTTTTTTTTGTTTTGCTTTGTTTTTTTTTTGTTTTGTTTTTTTTATGGTGTGATGATAAACTATATATTTACAAATTCACAAGGCATATAATTAGATAAATATAACTTCAAATGATCACAAAGCCTAAAGAGCAGTTGGGTTGGTTTTTGAAAATCACTGAACTTAATCAGTTAAGAGATATGTTTTGAAATATTTTTTTTTTCAGAAAGTGCGGAGCACATTGCTATATGTGCGGCGTACTTACAAGTTCTCCAGAAAAGCCGGCGCACAATCGAAAAGTGCGTCGTACTTAGAAATCCTACAGAAAGTGCGGCGTACAAATGGAACGTGCGGCGTACTTTATGCTATTTTTTCGACAGAAAAGTTTGAGATTTCCAGAAATCTCTATGGCGATGGTTTAGTTTTAAAAGAAGTTTCTAAGAAAGTTTAAACAAGTAACGAAAACAATCCCCGACAGCGGCGCCCAAAACTTGATGTGTGTTTGCAAGTCTTAAATTTATATAATACTAGATGATTACAAAACGAGGACTAAAAACACAACATGGGCAAGTATACCCTTTCGTGTATAGTATAGTATAAAGGTAAAGTCCAGGTCGATCCACAGGATTGTTGTTAACAAGTTAAAACAATGATCTCTAGAGTGTCACAAGTTCTAAAGATTTAAGCTTCTAACAATGATTTAAAGGTGCATTTGGTTAAGGATAGAACATAGAAAAGATAGATAGCAAAGATGAATTATAAGCACATAAACAATGTAAGACAACATGCAGATTACTAGTCGCACATGCCACATCTATTCAATATAACAAGAAATCCTTCTAAAGATCATGTCATACCAAAAGCATTAAGAATGGTTTATGTTGGTTTCAATAATTCAAATACTCGCTAAGCCAAACCCTCTCGAGCATATGACAAAGCATTAAACAAAATTATGTAAGAGTTGTTATGTATTTTATTCCACCAATCGCGACAAAGGCAAATACCAAGATTCATTTACTAGATGACATAGAATCCATTCAGTCATATAAGTACTAGTTATAATCATGAATGAACCAAATACATAACAACGATCAAACATAATAGTATCGAGTACAAGAACAAATCAACCATGCTTATAATCACGGACCAGGGAGAAAGTGCGCCGCACTTCGCCCCTACGAAGATAATACAATCTATTCATAGTTCTACATATGCCTCAACCAAATACACAAGGTACTACTCCATGATCACAACAATAATAAACATCATATGCATAATAATTCTAGAAATAATCATATAAAAAGAGATAATAGATTATACCAAAGTTTATGATCCAAATGATAATTACAAGTTTTCCAAAATGAAAACTATTATTGATAACCAAAGTTAATGATTCCAAATCTTCAGAACCCTTTGGGTGATATTACTCAGCTCAAAATTCGTCCTAAACTACTGAGGAAGAGATGGGAGAAGTGGGAGAATGATTGGAGAAGTGTGTGTAAAGTGAGAGGAATACTCTCTATTTATAGTTTTCACTGGGAGTAAAAGTGCGTCGCACATTTGGTGGGTCAGATGTGCGCCGCACAATTTTAAATCTAGAATGTTCCAAGAGTTGCGGAAAAGTGCGCCGCACTTTTCAAATGTGCGTCGCACATTTGGTCATTTCCAGCTTGGACCAAAATGCTAAGTTGTAGATAATTCACTTCTCTTTCCGTGGCCGCTTGAACCAATTAAACGGAGTTCTTATGCTCAAGATATGGCCAAAAGAGTGATAGGTGTCGGGAGATCAGAAGCTTGACTTTATTTCTTTGTTTAAGCTTCCCGTCTTCGTGTTTCCTTCCATTTCCTACCACGACACGTCCTTGGAACCTATAACATGAAATATACTCCATTAAGTATCGATAGTTCACATAATTAACCTAAATATATACAAATAACATACATCTAAACATGTATAATTTGGGTGTTATCACCGCCAGCCACCCTTCGTTGCCGCCTTCGTGGTGTGCGGCGTTGCTGTTTGGTAGGTGATGTTGGCTACCTCAGAGGGTGGTTTTGTGGGCTGCCTTGATTGGTTGAGATTTTGATCGTCGATTTTTGATTAAGGGTTTATGGTGAATGGGTGATTATCGATGCGTTATCATAATGTCTTGCTCACCAATTAGGTAATTATTTCATTGCTATGTGATTATTTTTGGCGTTTTTTGCTTTTAGGTATCTTTTGTTTTTGAATAAAAATGTTATCTTCATTCATGATTATAGATTTTTCATGTTAAGGTTATGTCGGTATGGGTAGTTTTGCATAAAGAGATTTGAGAAAAGAAGGCGCGTGCCCCCTGTTTTGCATAAAGAGATTTAAGAAAAGAAGGTGCGTGCCCCGGTTTTACGCAATTGTTATGATGTTTAGTCATTAGCGTAATCGTTGTGATGTTTAGTCATTATGATGTTTAGCTTAATTTTTTTGCAGCCATTTATGATGTTTAGCTTAATTTGTTTGCAACCATGGCAGCTTTACCATTTGAGGTTTATGTGGCTGGCACATATTGGAATTGTTAGAGCCAAAGGGTGGAGGTTATCTGCATATTGGCAGGGCAAAATTTTTGTTTGCGGCCATGGCGGGTTGCCCTTCTCTTTGGATACGGCCTAAATGGTACAAATGGTACTCTACCTTATGTGTGTATGACCAACATCGCTAATGTATCCATTTGTAAGGTGCGGAGCTGTCAACTTATTCATTAATGTTGAAACTTATGTTCCATAATACCACACGATGTCATTTTTGATACTTTTTTGAAAGCGATAAAAGTTTTGTAAAAAGGCTGTGATGATGGTATTATAACCATTACAGGCAGGTTCATTTAAACTTTGGATTACGTGTAGTTTGGCGGGGCACCTTTGATGGGTTTGCAGCCATGTTGGCCGTATTTTCTTTTTCCGATTATATACTTATCTAAGCCTACTTATTTGTTAGATGGTTTACCAAACTCCTTATGACGTTTTTAGCTTTGTTGTGAAACAAATATACATCTATTTTAGATATCTTTTGCATCGTGTTTCTACATATTCTAGAATAGGTTGGTTTACCACCGTTATTTGTGTGGTTCGCGGTTCGTACTGGGTGGAACCAGCTTGTATCTTGGCAGGGCAGCACGTCGTCGTGCTTCCAGCCATGGCGGGTCATATACCCTTTATTCCCAATCACACTCGCACACGTGAGCCAAGGTTTTTGGCAAGCACGTGTTCTGCTAACATGCTTACTTGCATTTGGCTAGGTTGTCTTGGTTATCTCATGGAAAGTTATTATGATAATACTATCACTTATGCCCGTTCCTTAACGAAAGGCCAATAATTGGTATGACTCATTTATATTTCTTACATCCTAATATCAGAATGTATTTTGTGTTGTGATTTCATCAGGGTAACGCTATTACATAAGGGTTGTTTGTTTCGGTTTATATTGGCAGCTTATGGCTTATTTGGTTTTGGGCTTATGTTTCATTAGCTCACTTTTTGTGCATTATTTTGAAATCTTATGGATTATAGACACAAAAAACAAGCAGCCATAAGCAGACTATCAAAACCGAAACAAACGCTCCCTATGTGGAAAGTGTACCCGGAGTTGTAAGAAAGTTGGCCATTCTGTGCTTAGAGTGAAAATTTAACTTCCTTATTCGTTTTTTGTCATAAAAAGTAAGCTATTTGGCCATCTTAACAGGACGGGGAACTTTGATTTCTTATTTGCTTATACTCGTATATGCTTATTACGCTTTCCATTTTTTTATGAAATTTTTTTTTAGGCTGTGATGATTACTGTAGAGTGGCCAAAGTAAAAGGGTTATTGAAGATTCGATCCTAACTAGGCGGGGCATGACCGGATGGCATAGCATATATGGTTGTTGTGCAACCGAATTTCTTTGTAGCCATAGCGGAATTTGGATGCGTGTATGACCTAACTACCATGTAAAAATCCGAGCCTAAATATTTATTGCTTATTTACACCTTTTTATACGACTTTAGTTTTTTTTAATTTGTGTTAGTTATATGAACAAATACTTTACATATACATATATGCAGTCTGATAGGGATTTTACATTTACGGTAGTTATGGATTGCACGTTTTGCATAATAAAACAAGAAAAAATATAATCCATAGACGTGGGGAATTGGTTGCTGAGAGACATGTATGATCATACGTCGTACCAAGTATTCCCTTTTTCCTGTGCAGCGAGATAAGACTAGCAAAACACCCATCCTACTGCAAAAGGGGTGTTTGGATACTGTTAACACATTTGCCAAACACACCTTCTGCTACAAATGAGGTGTTTGGTTGCTATTAAAACAATTGCCAAACACCCCATCTGCTGCAGAAAGGGTGTTTGGCTATTGTTAAAAAAATTGCCAAACATCCCAGGTGATGCTATATTTTATGATTGACTTAATTTGATTTTCGTGTATAGGGGCAACGTGTCAAATATTATAGTAGATCGAGTTTGTTGATTCAGGTTGATGCCACGTGTTTCTTATATGTTGCTTATATCAAGCATGCTGGTGCGAGGTTGCGAGTTTGCTGGTGTGCGTGCAGGTTCACTGGTGCACGTTTGTTGTTGTCGGGGGATGAAATGTGTGTTCTTTGGTTGTTGTACAACGGTATAGTCTTGTGCTTTCATTTTCATTATTTGCTTCACCCATGAACCATTCAATAAGCTTTGCCTAGTATTACGTTAGCGTAAAAAAAATTAACTTTTAAATTATGATCACCCTTTTAGCATATAATTAGCTGTTTTGTGGGTCAAATTTGCCACATGAACCATTCAATAAGCTTTGACTTGGGTCAAGTTTTGTGCTTTCATTTTCATTATTTGCTTCACCCATGAACCATTCAATAAGCTTTGACTTGGGTCGCGTTTTAAGGTTTAAGTGGGTCAAATTTGCCACATGCAACACTAATAGATAAGTAGATGTATTTAAATGTTAAACATTGATTTTCATTATTTGCTTCACCCATGAACCATTCAATAAGCTTTGACTTGGGTCGCGTTTTAGGTTTTAAGTGGGTCAAATTTGCCACATGCAACACTAATAGATAAGTAGATGTATTTAAATGTTAAACATTGATTGCCAAGCTGATGAACGGTGGTTTACGATTCTAGCTGTAACATATATGTAATTTAAAGCTTTATATAACTTTTTATGCCTTTCACTGCAAGCATGGAAATACTTATCTCTTCAAGTGTTAGATGGACATATGTAAACATCATGATCCTTCTATTTCAGATAATTGTCCGAACACGCATGCCTTATTTTCACAATATTTTTATGATTGATGTATGATCCTTAGGAATCTGCACATGATTAGTTACAAAAGTATAAGTAAGGGAATCCCAGGACTGCTTACGCTCAAGTATATAGACATGGCTAAACAGGTTTGCGACATTTTTTTGCTACAGAGCATACTGCGTTCTCTTAGAGATCAAATATGTATATGAAATCTTTGAGTTAATGGTACAATTTCTTGGTAACAATCTTTTCAAGCATGTAAGAATATATCTCAGTAGCAGTCGACTGCCTGCGTGCGCGCATGAGCGTTGATGGCAGTGCTCACGTATCTCGGCTTCTTTACTACAAGAGTCCATGTACGTGCTTATGTTTAATGAGTACAATACTCACAACTATTACTTAAAACTATAATGTACACGACCGTTATGTGATTGGCTTTTCATTCCTATAGGAGTAGTCGTGCATGTATGTGTAGCGCAATTTCTATGCAGCTTACGAAACCAGTTGTCGGATATGTTTCTTCTATATCAAAGGTAGGAGTAGGATATGTTTACTCTGATTAAATTGCAGCAAGTAACATGTATATGTATATGCTACTTCTATTCTTTGTAAATTGTAAATAATTACTTTTATAAAGCAACTTTTCTAGCTTAGAGGGTCAATCTAGCCGGTGCCATTCGTTATTAAATGTCATTTCCAGCATGAAAAAAGTATATAATATGACCTTAAGAACTGAATGAATAGTTAATAAAATAAAGGCAAGATAATGAACCTTAACGAAATATAGCATAAAAAATAAAGGCATAAGTACAACCGTAGGAAGAGTTAACATGGGTAAATTACGCTTACATCAGATAGTTCATGCATAAATCAGAAATCATTCTTCAACCAATCCCATCACCACCAAAACTATGTCGGAAACCCTCTTCGGATATGTCCTTACTAAAATAACAAGGAAGATGAAAAAAAAGGCCCCATTAATTTATTTTTTGGATATGTATGTATGTCTCCAGTCTTTTGATATCATAATTTTTACCTTTCACTTAATTAGTAGCTCATTTGATCAAGATTTTATGTTAGATTCTCTTTAAGTTTTTGAAACTTAAGACTGTTGGAAGTTGTATTTGACAGGTATCGTGGTAACATTGCGGATGCTAATAACAGAAAGGAAAGGGAAAGAACAATGAGAAGTAGGTTGTACAATATGAAATGTTAAAGATCAGCCAAAAGACCATACCAGGTACTTAAATCCACAACCTTTTTCCTTTTACACTGAACTACCACCCAAAATGTACACGTAGCATACTACACTGAATTAGTAAAAACAGTAGTATGCACATATGTCCATTAACCCAAATATCACTACTTGCTTCCCTTCATAGTTTCATTTTAAACTAATCTTAAAACACCAACATCCTGATCTGCACATAAACTCCATCAAACGACGTGATAAACAAGATGGTTGAAATTTGTTCAATATAATGACAACTTCAATACAATGACAATCCACCTAACAAAAACACTAGGCTCAGGTAACGAGAAGCACATCCATATTGCAATGCCTTTTTTCAAGTTAGATTACATTTATATGTACAAAAACAATAACTCTGATTTAAAAATAATTTCAACAAGCGTACCCACCCTGTAAAATAAGTTATAACAAACATCAATTAAGCTGATTCAAATCACCTTTCAGACATTCAATGTTTAAATCCAATTCAGGTCAATGTATACGTAGAAACGTTTATCACCAATACGATTGTTGCATCTGAAAGTTGTCGTTGCATTATATGATCATGTTGGGGTTTATTCGTTCGCTGATGGAGCTGATGGAATTATGAATTATTGTATCACTACATGTTAATGTACATAGTAGTACTTACACCTAGAGAGGTGCTTCAGATAGCATAATCCAAAACCGCCAAAACTGCATGAAATCGATAGTAAGATTATAAGCGGAACACTTTAAAAAAGCAGAGAAAATCCCATAGATTTGTCATTGATCAGGATTACATTTGGGGGCCTTTAATCCGTCTTGCATCATTTCAATCACATTTACCAATGAGAAAATCCACAAAAGGTATGCATTTCTTAACGTTATATGCTAGACTAAATGACGATAGTATACCTATACCAAACATAAATATATGTATATTGTAGATTCTTATGTCTGATATGCATAGTCTATGTCAAATATGGCAAAATGTATCATTTTATGTTTCAATTGCCAGTTATATGATGCCAACTCATTACGCCTTTTTAAAGATGTTTTTATTATGAATTTAAAGTACCGAGTATATCAAAATAAAGTGGTCACGAGTATAACACTTTTTGGGTGAATAGTTGTTACGGGTATAGATACCATGTTCATATGCAACACTTAACTTGGGATGCATCGGGTTAGATGGGCGAAAAGTCATCCAAAATTACGTTATAGTAACTCAAACGCTAGGTTACCATTATCGCTATGTGGTCTTTAACTGCTTGAAATAATAAATAATGTTTATGGGTTTGTCCAACCGGACCTGCCCGAGGGCATCCATGTTACATAAATCCTAAATTAAATGACTTTAAATAGTTGATTTTGCACACACATAATTTGATTGCAACATCTATGAGAGCCAAATTTAAGTTTAGCTTTATACGGGTTTTCCTATTGCTTATACTTTTTTATTTAAGTCTTATAGTGCATATAATATGATTCATTTGTTTACCTGGTACATGTAAGTGACACTCTTGCTATTCTTCTTTCTAGGTGTCCTGCTGCACTTGAATCACACATTCACTGTTATCAATGGTTAATGTGTTTTGAACGCAGAATGACTGCTGATGTGAGACTTGGAGATTACCACTTCACATACGCGAAAAGAGTGAATACGTGTACAACTTTGGTGCTACATATATGGACCAGAACCAAGGTAACTTTTAATGCCTGATTGTAAAATATTTCATATGTTCGTATTTTGAATAATGCTATAATGTTAAAATCACAAATTTAATGTTATAGGTATGAGTTCCAGATGCAATATGGATCGATAAGCATCATATTTAACTAAGACCAGTTGCGATGGTTCAGGTTTTCGATGAATTGTTTGGTAACGTTGATTAAAGTCTGGAGCTCCATAAACAAAGAGTGTCAAACCGTGTTTTATCACTGAACTGTGTGCGTGTAGTTTGATGCGGTAAGTTCAAGCAACAAACACACTTTACACCTAACTGGACTGTATTGATTCCTTTTTTATGTTTGATACTAGGCCGATGGTTCCTTTTTATAAGAAACCTTTATTACAATGTACAGTTTGTAGTTTAAACTGCTATTCCTTGCATGTATATTATTATGTGCCTTTTCAAACGTTCCAAAAAACGCACGCACTTCGCCGCAGCGGAGCGCGGACACAAATCCTAGTATTAATAAAATAACAAATAATTATAGGAAATGAGATTCCTTGAAACCGTGACAAGTCCATAGATGAGAGGAGTGCTATAATAATTTAAAGATAACATTCTTAAAACCAGTGTAGCTTATTTTTAGAAGAAGATATATCGGATAAACCTATGAAGATATATCGGATAAACCTATACCTAAATCACATTCTACAAATCCTTAAGCATCGCGTTTTGTAAATGAAATGATTTATTACTCACCATGTTTAAAAAAAATACAGTTTAAGAAAATATATTTATTATTGTATATTATTTATTTTTAACAAAATAATTGTTTTAATTTTTATTTAATTAATTAAAATCATATTAAAGTTTGTAATAATAAATTTGATCAAAAATAATGTGGTAAAGTTACTCAAAATTCACTATATAATTTAATAGTAGACAATTAAATTAAAATATTTTAAAAAAAAGTTGAACTGTTAATTTTAAAAGTTGAACTATTAATTCTCAAGACAAAAAAATAAAGAGTAATTGATTATGAAAGTGACACAACTTTAGGCTAAAATATGATATTCTAGTAAAAAGAGAATTGTAGCGGGAAAAACGAGCGGGAACTAAAAGCGGGAAAAGAAAGCGGGAAAAAAGTACGACATATGTAAATAAAACCCAACGTGTATATCAATCAATGTTCCAACACCGGTATACCCCATAAACAATTGATTCGCTTCACATGTGTTGAAGACACACTTATAATTGGATCTGCAACACTGGCCGGAATATGAGGTAAATAACTTTTCCCTTGATTCACCCTTTTATCTTCAATTTGTGATTTTTAAGAGTCTATTTCTGATTTTGTAATGTTCCTACTTTTGGTGTTGGCAGGTTCTTCTTCTTCAGAAATATAAAGGCCACCGTATCTTCATATTAAGGACATGTACCTCTCGCCTTTCGATCGCGGCCTCATCACCTACCCATACCGGCCTGAAGAGGCCGGGTACCACATGTAATCCCTTTGTTTGTATAAATCTGTTGGAAAATGTTTTGCAAAATATGGTTTTTGCAGTACTTTGGACATAATTTTATATATCTATATGTTATATATATTCGTATTACTTAGTAGCTTTGCGTTCTCCTCGAAGAGAGCTTCGTAACGAGCTAAAGTATGTCCAATATGGAGTTAATATGAATGAGATATCGTGTCTCAAAGTGAGTCACGTGAAACACAATATTTGGAAAAATATTTGTCCCACATCGCTTGAAACATGAAGTGAAAACATGTTTATAAGGAAATCCTAGTTTCTACCCTACAATATTCATTTGTGGGTTTTTACTCCCACGCCTACGCGCGTGCAGGGGGGTGCAGAAAGTGGGATTTCTAGGCCAAAAACGGGTTCGAAGCTACTGAACTTGTGCACGAGCGCGCGACCTGCGGACACGAATGCAGCTCCAAAAACTGGCTTGGGTGCGGGCAGATTTCGATATCTTTTTTGCTGCAAATTTGATTTTTGTTTCCAGAAAATTCTATACATCTATTTAAGGAATAGATATAGACAGAATTTTCCTATGTTTGTGAAATATATGCAAATCATGTTTATTTTTAACAGATTTGTGTGTCTGATTATTTTAGAAGCATATATTCTGTCTTGGTGACCAAGACATGAATTAGCTATGAAATAAACCATTCTCATTCAGTTTTTATCATCAGAAAAACGCAGCTTTTTCTTTACTCCATTACCAGTTCGTTTTCCAGCAGCTCGTCGATCAGAAACACGCAAGGCTTCCGTGATCTTTCAGGCAAGTTTGTTTAGACCGGCTGTAAAACAGCTTTGGACCTTGTACCCTGGGAAACAGACGGCGAATCTGTTTTAAGGGAAGCGTGTTAAACACGTGCCTCGTCTTAGTTTTACTGCTTTCTTGATTACTGTTATTATTTTCTGTCTTTATATTTTGTTGGTTTATTACTTGTAATCTGTTTTTAATAAAAGTGTACACCGTTTCCTACAATCTTAAAACAGAATTGTTTAACAGAATTAAAACTTTTATTAAAATCGGATTAATAATTTTATCAGATTTAATTATAAACTGTTTCTGCCGAAACCAGGATTGAGTTTCACTAGAAATCAGTTTTAATTTGCAGATTTTTATTAACAGTTAACGTTTTTTTAGCAGTTGTTCTAATCAGTTTATTGAAACCAAGATTGTGTTTCTATTAAACTGATATTTTTGATAATTGCATCTGATTCATTGAAACCAAGATTGAGTTTCTTTGAAGCAGATCTACTATAAGTATATAGAGATCACGATTGAATTTCTTATATACAGATTTATAACAGTTGTCTAATTGTTTGTCTTTTGATCTTGTTTGATCTTTCAGAATGTCTACTAGCACTCCTGAAATTCCTGCAACTACTACTGTGAAAGTAACTGCTGCGCCAGTTACCCACACAGTTGCTAATCATGCTGAAAAACCAGAAAAATTCAATGGACAGAATTTTAAGAGGTGGCAGCAAAAGATGTTCTTCTATCTCACTACTTTGAACCTTGCGAAGTTCTTAAAGGAGACTGTACCTCACCTGGAACCTCCTAAAGAAGGTGTACCCGAAAATCAACAAGCCGTGCAAGCTGTTGAAGCATGGAAACATTCAGACTTCTTGTGTCACAACTATATTCTGAATGGTTTGGTGGACTCTTTGTACAATGTGTACTGCAAGACTAAGACTGCCAAAGAATTATGGGAGTCGTTGGAACGCAAGTACAAAACTGAGGATGCTGGTACAAAGAAGTTCGTGGTAGGTCGCTTTTTGGATTACAAGATGGTTGATTCAAAGAGTGTGATAACTCGGGTTCAAGATCTGCAGGTTTTGCTACACGACATTCATGCTGAGGGTATGACTTTGAGTGAAACTTTTCAAGTTGCTGCTATCATTGAAAAGTTACCTCCAAGCTGGGTAGAATTTAAAAACTACTTGAAGCATAAGCGAAAGGAGATGACTGTTGAAGACTTGGTTGTTCGTCTTCGTATTGAAGAGGACAACAAGCTGGCTTAGAAAAACACTTATACACCTGATTCTGCCAAGGCAAATATGGTTGAGCATGGTTCGTCTTCTTCAAAGTCTAAAGGCAAGAGATTTGGAAAAGGGAAGAATGACAAGAAGAGCAAAGGGAAGTCTGAGTACCTTGCTCCTAAGGCTGGAATTGCGAAGCAGAAGTTCCAAGGAAATTGCTTCAACTGTGACAAGCCAGGTCATCGTGCTGCTAATTGCAAAGTGCGGCTAATATGGTGAATGATAATGTGGACATGATTGCTATGGTGTCTGATGTCGTTACCATGATCTCTGAAGTTAACCTGGTAGGTTCTAATAATAATGATTGGTGGGTTGATACTGGGGCAACCCGTCATATGTTTGCTGACAAGAGTATGTTTCACTCTTTCAGAGCGGTTGACAATGGAGAGAAGCTGTACATGGGCAACTCTGCAACTGCTGATATCAAGGGCGAAGGAGATGTTATTTTGAAGATGACATCCGAGAAAGAGCTCAAGTTGACTAAAGTCTTGTATGTTCTGGAGATTCGCAAGAATCTTGTGTCCGGATGGCTTTTGAATAAGTTTGGTTTTCGTCTTGTTTTTTAGTCTGATAAAGTTGTACTTTCTAAGAATCAAATGTATGTTGGTAAGGGGTATGCCCTGAATGGTATGTTTAAGCTCAATGTAATAGTTGTTAAGAATGATATCAATAAAATGAATTCTTCTGCTTACTTGATTGAGTCTTCTAATGTGTGGCATGGCCGTCTTGGACATGTTAATTTTAATTCAACGCGTCGTTTGATTAAATTTAATGGCATACCAAATTTTCATATTGATTCAAATTATAAGTGTGAAACTTGTGTCGAAGCCAAACTTACAAGATCATCTTTCAAATCGGTTGAACGAAAAACCGAACCACTTGATATGATACACACAGACATATGTGATTTGAAATCACTACCCACAAAAGGTGGCAATAAGTACTTCATCACGTTTATTGATGATTGCACAAAGTACTGCTACGTTTACTTGTTGAAAAGTAAAGATGAAGCTATAGACAAGTTTGTTCTATACAAAACCGAAGTTGAGAATCAACTTGGTAGGAAAATCAAGGTTGTACAAAGTGATAGAGGAGGTGAATATGTGTCTCCTTTTGCTGATCTATGTGCGAAACATGGAATTAGACATGAGTTTACTGCTCCTTATTCACCTCAACAAAACGGTATTGCTGAAAGGAAGAACCGTACCTTGAAAGAGATGCTTAATGCCATGTTGTTAAGTTCTGGTTTGAGCCGGGACATGTGGGGGGAAGCCATTCTAACAGCTACTTATCTTTTAAACAAGATACCTCGTAAAGATAAGGAGGAAACCCCATATGAACTGTGGATGGGAAGAAAACCATCATACCAGTACTTACGAGTGTGTGGGTGTCTAGCCAAGGTAGTTGTGCCGACACCTAAGACCCAAACGATTGGACCTAAATCTGTGGATTGTATATTTATTGGATATGCTAAGAATAGTAGTGCGTATCGTTTCATTGTACATGATTCGAAAAATCCAGATATACACAAGAACACAGTTATGGAATCAAGGAATGCGTCCTTCTTTGAAAACATATTTCCTTGTTTAAAGAAGGAAAATGGAAGCACATCTAGAATAGATGATGCACTTGTCCAAGATAAGAGACAACGCGATGATAATGATCTCCAAGATGAGAGACAAAATCAACCCGGGGAAGAAGAGGTTGAACCTAGAAGAAGCAAACGGGCGAGAACCGAGAAATCATTTGGACCCGATTTTGTCTCTTTTATGGTAGAAAATGAACCCACTTCTTATCAAGAAGCTGTAAATTCCTCGGAAGGGCCTCGATGGAAAGAAGCGATTAATAGTGAAATAGAGTCTATTTTACAAAATCATACTTGGGAGCTCGTGGATTTACCTCCTGGTTGTAAACCACTAGCCTATAAATGGATCTTCAAGAAGAAGATGAAAGCTGATGGCACCATTGATAAGTACAAAGCAAGATTGGTGATCAAAGGTTTTAGACAACGCGAAGGTCTAGATTACTTTGATACTTATTCGCCTGTTACGCGAATAACTTCTATTAGGATGATTCTTGCTATTGTCGCATTAAGAAATTTAGAAGTTCACCAAATGGATGTGAAAACGGCTTTTCTAAATGGAGATTTAGAAGAAGAAATATACATGAACCAACCCGAGGGTTTCATGGCTCCTGGACAAGAGAGCAAAGTTTGTAGGCTTGTTAAGTCATTGTATGGCTTAAAGCAAGCTCCAAAACAATGGCATCAGAAGTTTGATCACGCCATGCTAGAGGGTGGATTCAAAATTAATGAATGCGACAAGTGTGTTTATGGCAAAGACACAAATAGTGGATATGTAATCTTGTGTCTTTATGTCGACAATATGCTTATCGTTGGCAGTAACGACAAGATGATCAAGTCTACTAAAGACATGTTGAAATCAAAGTTTGACATGAAAGATATGGGTTTGGCTGATGTGATCCTTGGAATAAAGATCATACGAACTCAAAGTGGACTTGCATTAAGTCAAGCACATTACGTGGACAAAATTCTTAATACTCATAATGCGGGGGATTTCGGCCTAGCTAGAACTCCAATAGACACCAGTTTGCATCTATCTAAAAATAGAGGCGTAGGTGTTGCCCAATTAGAGTATTCAAGAATTATTGGCATGTTAATGTATTTGATGACATGTACCCGACCTGACTTAGCATATGCTGTTAGCAGGCTGAGTAGATATACTAGTAATCCAAGTGATGCACATTGGAAAGCTATGACTAGGGTACTTCATTATTTGAGATACAGTCGTGATTATGGACTGAATTATGCTAGATATCCATCTGTTATTGAAGGATACAGTGATGCAAATTGGATATCTGACATAAAGGATTCTAGATCGACCAGTGGATATGTGTTTACACTGGGAGGGGTCGCTATATCTTGGAAGTCTTCCAAGCAAACTATAATAGCTAAGTCCACGATGGAATCAGAATTTATCGCGTTAGATAAATGCGGGGAAGAGGAGAAATGGCTACGTCAATTCGTAGAGGACATACCCAGGTGGCCTAAACCGGTAACGGCCATTAGTATACATTGTGATAGTCAATCGGCAATTGGCAGAGCTCATAGCACAATGTATAATGGAAAGTCTAGACATATCCGTCGTTGACATAATTTGGTACGACAACTACTCTCAAAAGGAGTTATCTCAATCGACTATGTGAAGTCAAAGGATAACATCGCGGATCCGCTTACGAAAGGCTTAAGCAGAGAGTTAGTTAGTAAGTCGTCTAAAGTAATGGGACTAAAGCCCTTAAAGGAATGAGTTTCTATGAAGGAAAACCTAACCCAGTTGACTGGAGATCCCAAGATCTGGGTTCAATAGGACAACCTAATCATAGAAATGTGAGGGAAGTCACGTCAATGTGGGGGAGTTACTTAATATAGTAACTTTCCTAGTCCATTCCTAGAACAATGTGACTTGTTGAGAGGTTAAACATATGGCTTAATGATTCAGGATGAAATCATAAAGCATAATGGTTCAAGATGAAAGCATAAAACATATGTTTCTAATGATTCAAGATGAAATCACCTATGTGAGAGAGAAGTTGGGTCGCTTCGAAGGAAATTATGGGGGCGCAATTTCTAAGAGCTCTTGCAGAACCAGGCGAGTGTTCATGACCATAACGAACACGACTATGAGGACTTGACAAGGTCATGGAGAGTCTTGTGTGAGTGTGTATTGTCGTCTACGTATACAGAGGCTAAGTTCAAGGACATCGCGTCTACTCAGATCTAGGAGACTAAGTGCACCTCACAAGGGAAGGTTCAAAGGGTTACACCTACCTATCCTATGCAGGACTTAACAACAGAAATTTTGCCGAAACTTTCGTGTGTTTTCGACCGATTCCCATTCATGTGGGGGATTGTTGGAAAATGTTTTGCAAAATATGGTTTTTGCAATACTTTGGACATAATTTTATATATGTATATGTTATATATATTCGTATTACTTAGTTGCTTTGCGTTCTCCTCAAAGAGAGCTTCACAACGAGCTAAAGTATGTCCAATATGGAGTTAATATGAATGAGATATCGTGTCTCAAAGTGAGTCACGTGAAACACAATATTTGGAAAAATATTTGTCCCACATCGCTTGAAACATGAAGTGAAAACATGTTTATAAGGAAATCCTAGTTTCTACCCTACAATATTCATTTGTGGGTTTTTACTCCCACGCCTACGCGCGCGCTGGGGGGTGCAGAAAGTGGGATTTCTAGGCCAAAAACGGGTTCGAAGCTACTAAACTTGTGCACGAGCGCGCGACCTGCGGACACGAATGCAGCTCCGAAAACTGGCTTGGGTGCGGGCAGATTTCGGTATCAGTTTTTATATTAGCTATAAAATAAACCATTCTCATTCAGTTTGTATCATCAGAAAAACGCAGCTTTTTCTTTACTCCATTACCAGTTCGTTTTCCAGCAGCTCGTCGATCAGAAACACGCAAGGCTTCCGTGATCTTTCAGGCAAGTTTGTTTAGTCCGGCTGTACAACAGCTTTGGACGTTGTACCCTGGGAAACAGACGGCGAATCTGTTTTAAGGGAAGCGTGTTAAACACGTGCCTCGTCTTAGTTTTACTGCTTTCTTGATTACTGTTATTATTTTCTGTCTTTATATTTTGTTGGTTTATTAGTTGTAATCTGTTTTTAATAAAAGTGTACACCGTTTCCTACAAAATCATCATCCCAGGTACATTTTATCTCTACATAGTGGTCCTTGAGGTCTTTGGGAGAAACATCGATGCCAACAATTAGTACCGAATGATCTGGCCTTCTTATATATGTTTTTGAACAATTCTACAAAATAAGGCCTCATCATTCGGTGCTTATAATTGGGATCGATGTTTCCTTCGAAGTCTCAAGGACCGGTATGTCGAGGTGAAATGTGTCTGGGATGCTAATTTATGGAGACCAAGGGTTTACATATGGTACCCGACCCAATTAGTAAAAGGTCCTTCATGGTTTGGAATTACAGATTAATTATTCTACTTATGATTTTACTTGCATTTGTTTTATTCTGGGTGTTGTAATTGTAGAATGATAGAAAACCCCGTGGGTTATTATGTGTTTATTCATGGCTTATTTATAATGATAAGCAAACCCTAATCACAAACCTTAATGGGCCATCACCCACAAACCGGGCTTGGCCTAATAATAACGTCTAATACTCCCCGCAGTTCGAGCTCGAACTGGAGATTAACTTAACTAAAACATTAATGAATAAATAAAAGAAAACTAAAACGTTAAGAAAATATTGAAATAAAACCAAAACACAACCACTTTTAGAATTCTAAGAAAACCATCAAATGGCCCTTCTTCACAAGTATATTTCTTCTTCTTTTTTTTTCATCCAAGAAAAGACCGACACCAAACCATCCAAATCTTTTATATCCTCAGATCCGGATTTAGGTCCCTTTTTTTTTGTAGTTTCTTTTTTTTTTTAATCGGGTGATGGTTCCATTGATGGAGGTGATGATATGTGTTTGAGAAAGTGGAACATTGGAGAGAAAATCAAATGGGTTGCCAGGGAGATCGGCTTTGATGAGGAGAAACTAAAATTGGTATGCTGAGATATGTTTTTTTTTTTTTTTTTTTGATCTACTTTTTGGATCTGGAAACGATCCCTGATGGATAATACTATAAGTCGCACTGGTGATGGTGATCGGGTGGTAACAGCAGTGGAAGAGGAAAATAGATGATATTCGTTTGTTTATGGTGACAAACGTGGAGAATAGATAATGAAGAGGACACTCGTTTGTTTATTTTGACAAACGGTCGAGGAAAGATTTGACGGGGTGGTAGAGCAGCGGTTGCTAGTGGCGGCTTGATGACCGTGGTCTCAAGATCGTACCAACTAGGTGTCTGATACCATGTGTGGGTTAGGGTCCATTAGGGTTTTAGTATTATTTGTCATTTGTACTCTATAAGTAGTGAATCATCAATAAAGCTTAACCGACGGGGTTTTATATCTTCTTACATGGTATCATGAGCACAGGTGGATCTAGTCGGCCACCATGAGCCGCTTCCTCATTGTCTCTCTACCACCCCGTCAAAACTCTTATCTCCATCATTCTAATGTCGGCCGCCATGAGCCGCTTCTCAAAACCATATCTCATCATCTTTCTCAAAACCTAATCTTCGGCCGTCATGAGCCGTTGAATCAAATCTCTCAATATTCATTCTCAAAACCTAATCTCTCAATATTCATTCTCAAAACCTAATCCTTAGCCTCCATGAGCCGCTCCTCTCTCTTTTCAAAAAAATAAAAATAAAAAATAAAAAAAAATCACATCTCTCTTTCAAAATTGTGATTTTATTTTAAAGATATATCTTTACAAATCGATGCCAGCGCCATCCTTATTGCTTGTTAAAAATCAACGTCTGCATGTTTTTTTATTTTGTTTTGCTATCTCTATGTTTCTTTTGATTTACTGGTTCTTTCACAAATCACACTCTATCATGTTATTAAGGAAAGGTTGTTAACAAGAATCATTCTGAAGCAAGTAGAAGAGCACAACAATCATATCAAGGTTTCAAAGGATTCGTTGCCGATTCAAGAATAAGTAGATCTGATTTTTGGGAAGCTTATAGCAGTACCAAGACTTTGAAGATCTTTATCTACGTAAAAATAGTTTTTGCATTAATTGTTATCATTTTGTTTCAGTTTCGAGCTTTCACGATACTCCGCTCAAACTGCCGGGGAGTATTAGTGGATAGATATCGGCCCAAGCCCGTGTGTGGGTTAGGGTCCATTAGGGTTTTAGTATTATTTGTCATTTGTACTCTATAAGTAGTGAATCATCAATAAAGCTTAACCGACGGGGTTTTATATCTTCTTACAGTAATAAGTAATAACTGTAATGAGGACTAGCATTCGATGTTTATCTAGTTTTTTAAGACTTTTGTTAATTATATATTCCTATCAATAACATCATACCATTGAAAAGTGGATAGTATTGTACAACTATTAATAAGCAATGTAATGTGTTTAAGGTAATGTGAAAGTAAAGTTGTCGTCTTTGATGCTAAATCATGACTCATGAGATTGCGTTGGTGGTTCTTATTGAGCAACTTTATCGAGCTTGGACTATTCTCAAAGGTCAAAAATACCATCATTAAATCTTGTTTGTGTTAACACTTGATAAGCTGATAAATCACAACAAAAGGCAACTTTGTAATCTGAAAATGATAAGTGTATGATTTGAACTAAGCACCTATAGTTAAGTTTAGCAAAGACAAGTGCAGCAGAAAGATGGTTCTCCAATCTTGAATTAATCTTGAGAAAGCCACTTTTGTAATCTGAAAAATGGGAAGTATATGATTTGAACTAAGGACCTATAAGTTTAAGTTTAGCAAGATAAGTTAACCCGCGGCATCTTGTTTCTATCTTTTTCTGTTAAGCGATAAAAGATGGTTCATGATATGCATTCTTTTTTTTTTAACATCATGATATGCATTCTTGAATGTTATCTTTACATAACTGAGTTAAAAGTTTATGTATACATACTCACTATTCGGCAAAAAAATGACGTCAACAGCAGGATTCGAACCTGCGCAGGCAAAGCCCAACAGATTTCGAGTCTGTCTCCTTAACCACTCGGACATATTGACGCTTGTTGTTTATTTGTTTGCTATCTATTTTCTTCTTATCATGTGTGACAGTCACATGGTTATAACTTATACGAATAAATAGGACACCTGATGTAGGAAAAAATTTCACTACATATAATAAAGTTTAGAACATGACTTTTCAGTTGTCACAATATTTCTACGCCATTCAGAAAAAAAAAAGTAAAAAGCGAGAATATGTAAAAATACTTTCACGGGTTTTGAGTCTTAATACCATTGCATAGTATATGGAGTCGGTTGAGACGTAAACAACCATACCTCTACCTAAGGTAGAGAAGTTTCTTTCGATTCTACAAAGATAAAAAAGGACTTTCGACCTTATAAGGAGTGACAATCAGATCCTTTGACCTCCGTTTTCAGAGGTGTGGGTGATAATCACCGGATCCTGCTATATAATATATATTGGTCCATCTACGAGCTGGATTCATACAAAAGCCCTAAAATGTTAATAATAAAGAGCCTAATGGGCCTTGACAATTATTGTCTTTTTACATTTAACTATCATGGCTCATATATTTGACGTATTTTGGACTATCAATTATTGTCTTTTTAGGTTTTCACGATCATAAGATTTGAAGCTCTCAAACCTCACTTATAACACATCTTAGGTAGCCATCCCATTTTTATTGGTGGCCTGGTGCGAAACTACAAATGAGGCTCCGCACCTGGAAAATGTTACTAGTATTCGATATAAAAAATCCATTGATATTACACAAATTGTTTCAAATACCTTACATTAACTGATTAACATAAGTTAGACACTAGGCTAAAAAAACAATAAATGATTCGGTGTGTTACTACTTACTACAACAAAAATAGAGCTTAGTTAGTATTCTATAAAAATGGGCTTTAAAATTTCAAATCACAATATGAATCCTATGGATATGTATGAATTTGGAGCCTTGTGCACTTGCGCCACTTGCACAGGGTTGATCTCTGATTCTACGGTGCCCAAACTGAGGTGGACAAGCAACGGGTCAAAAACGATGATGGAAATGCCTCGGTTAGGCCCGTATATCTTTTCAACCTAAACATAGCAATTCTTGTCCGTTTAACCTTATAACTATAAGTTATAACAATGCACCAAGACAGCAACACACCATGTGTATTGTTATGCATATAGTATAAAATCAGTCGAAAGACCAAAATGTTAGTATTAGATAAACTGCCCAAATGGTGAACATTTGATTCATGGTTTTAGCATCATAGGACACGAATATAGCTTTTTTCAGTATAGTAACTATCAATATATCTTTCATATAGCTATAATATTCAGTTTCAAGATTTTCTGTCTATAATCTCCTGATGTTTGATTCCTCTTTTGTTCAATAATTTAAGCTCATTTGTAGTGTACAAAGCTCGTTTGTAACACACAAATAGATTAATGAACTTGTTGATGATAATGTATATATACGACAAACCCTTAAACCTTGAAAGTTCATTGGGAAACTATCAGATAATCCATTGAATTTAACCTAATCTTCGTGAGGCAGCTAGACGTGATCCACGAACATGTTATAGATCGATTGTAGTTACTCGATAATAATAAAATGCAACGGTATATAACTACACCAAGTTAACTATAGATGAGATGTTTTTGACAATCATATAAGCATTATGAGCTACGGAGTATTAAGGAACAGAAAACCTGTCATCATACATTCGTACATGTATATATATACACAAGTATTAGAAATCAATTATGGAGATTTAAGATGGTGACATTCTGGGGTACATATATGTATATCGATCCAGTTTCCAAACTAGCTAGGACCGTATGTGGGTTCCTGTTTTTTTCTTCTTGGAGTATCTTCCATTATTGCCTTATTGTTCAGTTTCATTACATCTGCATAGTCATAATTCATTAGTTATTCAGAAAATCTTTTGGGGCCAGACCAACTTTCCAGTTATTCACCAGTTTCAATCTATGTGATCAATATTCCATTCGTTTTAAACGCCGAGATATCAATGAAACAACATTTAGAAATTGACCCTTTCACTCCAACTGTTATCAAAATTACTACCCCGTATTTCTGTGACAAATCTAAGATATTCGAAATTAATTAATTTGGCTTCTAAACCTATGGTGTCTTTCCTCAACCGAGGGGATGGAATTGTAACTGTTGAATATAGTTTCCAAGCATATGGTTACTTTCCTTGTATCTTGTGATTGAGCCAGGGGGTGATGCTCAATTTACACTCGCATCTTTTATTCTTTCTAATCGATAATTAATAAAGTGATTGGTTACCTTTGTGGTGTGTCGTCTTTATGGGTTTCGTTTATTGCAACTCTGCGATCGTCTTTAAGGGTTCTAGGATTTTGCGAATCGGTTTTCAGGTTTGTTGGTGTCGATTCCAACAGTAACAAACTCGATTTGAGATTCCAATTAGTGGTTTGAAGAACCACGTCAAAACAAGACTTGGAAGTTTACTAGGAGGGATCGGACCAAGTCGCTCTAATAAGTGATCAGTGAGCCATCATCTTTTGGATAAATAAACATCCACCATCTTAACTAATCTTAACTCATAAAACATAAGAAAATGACATGCAGACATTATTATCGTACTTCTGCAAAAACAAATTTAAAATCCATAGTGAATTACAGAAGTATTAAACAGAAAATCTGTGAATAACAGTAAAATAGCCGACAAGTTCATGCCAAGTTAGTCAAGGCCATGTTGAGTTTCAGTTTTCAAGTACATGCAACTATGCGAGACATCCATGGAAATTTACCGTAGAATGCTAATATCTAACTAGTTTCTAAAAATTATCGAATATTTGTAAAATTCTTGATTTTTCATACAAGCTTTCGTTGCAGTGGACGGAGACGGGAATGGCAGGGTCAGTGTGTCCTCTATCGAAAAAATTGTAGCCTAATTTTTGAAAAATATCTGTCTAGTTTCTAAATTATCAACTTTGCCCCCATCGACCACAATTCCCCCCAATAGACATATATCATCACAGCTACAAAGAGCTTGCGGGATGCAATTACTTAAATCGATCTTCTTGAGAATTTTTGCGGTGGTTTATGTTGTTAAATCACAAGTACAAAAAACTTATTATCGTAAGACCTTGTATATATGTTGATCAAGAGTAGGAGGGTGTTTCGGATTGTATATATTTCTTCTGATTTTTTCCTTTTAGATTTTTAAGCCAAAATATACTTTTTTTTCTTCAAAATAATGCATCATTTTCTGCTTAAAAGGACAAAATAACCAAAATTTTCATAAGCAATAAGGAAGTACTTATTTTTATTTGATAAAATGACTTTTTGCGTTTATATTTAACCTAAAACTTTTTATAAATGAACTAGATTGAATTTGTATTTATATTACTGTATTATTTTCACATACATATAGTTTTTTTGAATGAAAATAACCAAATCCAAAAACACGTTCGAAATATATTCTTTTATGAGCACTTATCTCTAAGCATAAACACATAAACACACACTAAGAAATAAACATAAAGAGTTAAAAAGATCACGTAACTACATAAGCTTTTCGATTCAAGTATCTCGATTACATATGACATACTTCGGCTGCTTATTAATTAGTGAGGAACATGTGCCAAATCTTTTCAAAATCTGTCGGATGCAAGAAAATATACTCTTCTTCGTGCATATATCCTAATATAAAAAAAATTACATAATAAAAATAGTAATGCAAACTAGTACATTGAAACGATTTTGCGACTGTTTTTCATGTTGTAACTAATCGACCACTTTACAATTATTGAGATATATTTGGTTATTATTTTAAAACTAGTTTGAACTTAGATAAACGAAGGAGAAATTAGCATTGGATACCATCTGTGGAGCATGTAAGAATGTGACGAGCCCATGTGTGGGATGTTCCCAAAGATGCAAATTGTTTGGCCTTCGCTATAGGTAATGTATATGTCTAATTTATTTAATTAATAGAGTAAGTAAATAAATTATGAATAATGTTAAATTTAAGTGCAAATACAATACTGTATTTTTTATTTTATTTTTGTATAACACTTGCACGAATACTATAACAAGATGTAAATAACTGACTGCCTGTTGATGGAAGTTCACTTATGAATAGTTGACAGATTGTTGAAGCTAGCTTTTTCAATGGCAAATTAAATGTATAGAGCCGAGGTTTGAGCTTCGCAAGTAAGAATAAACATATTTTCTTTCTCGTGCAAAACCGTGAGTTTTAAAAAAAAATTTCAAAAACTTAATAAAACAAAACACAATCTAGTTAGAGAATAAACAAAAAAATTTAGAATAAAGTGGTTAAGGCTATGCATGTAGGGTTCTTGAATATTGTTACGCATAAACGTAATTTATGGAGGTAGTCTTAGGGTGTGTTTGTTTTCTTAAAAAACGTCTGAATGATGTCTGAGTCTGACCGGTCAGACACGGTCAGACTTTTTAGTTGTTTGTTTTTTCAGTCAGAGTCAGATGTTTTAAAAGCCATATCTTCAGTCAGAGTCAGAGGCTGTGAGCAGATCTGAATATATCCTCACCCTTCACCTACGCTTCTCTCAACCATGGTTTCATGATCCCTCACCTACATCTCTGTCCACCATCACCTCCAGCTCTATCCTCCTTCATCCTTTTCAACCAGCTGCTGACCCGATTAATAGGTATATTTTTTTTTTTCTTTTTTACATGTTTATTTCATACGAATTTGATTGATTTTGTTTTTATTAAAGTTTCATACGATTTTGATAAGGGTTATGTTTAAAAATAAATAGTTTTTATAAATTGCTTGGATGGTTTTATTATATTATCGATTTGAGTGAATTTAAGGTGTTTGGATTTAGGGATAATATAAAAATTTGAGGTTTATGTTTAAATTATTTTTTGTTGTTTTAAGGAATCATTAGCAGAACATTAGCGTTGTATGATTCCGTGTTTATGTCTTATGTTTTTAGCATATGATGTAGTAGTTGTTGATATTAATGAAAAGGAAAAAGAATGAGCACGAGTCGAGTAGGTTCGGTAGGGTTAGGGATGCTAGAGAAGGGTCATGTAGAGTGAGAACCCTACGAATAGCGAGAGTGCACATATTGATGATGTTAATCCATTATTGACTCTAGAAGAAATAGACCCCAGAGAACCCATCTTGGTGGTTAATCTCTGGTACACAAAATTCCATAAAAATAAAATATATGTGTTGATGTGCTTGGTGGTTTAAATTGTGTCAAGATGGAGCATACTGGCATCTGAGTTATCGGTCGTTTGCGCACGAAGCGGTATTAATTGCTAGCATCCGAGTGTACATGTGTGACAACCAATAATGTGAATGGTGTAGATAACCCACACTGGCTGTTAATTTGTGTGCCTATAACCCAATCGTAGGGTGGACCTAAATAGGTCATGCTAACACTCTTGAGACCTGGTGAGCAAGTGCTGACCAAGCACATGTTGAATATCAGCTTTCATCGGCTGCAAGTCCCTTAACAATGAGCAATTCATAGAGCACTTGAATAAGACAACTGTTAGCTAATCGGCCTCCGTGTTTGGTATTAGTTATAGCACAATAGCATATCCTTGGACACAACACATATATTCTTGCCTGGCTTTGATCCGCCTATAATATCTGCTTCTTGTAACAACCCTAGTTCAATTTGTGAAACCCTAGCTCATTTTCATTCTCTCTCTCTAAAACGGGATCAGTCGGTATGAGGTACCGTACCGATTCCGTATATTCGGTACGGGATCGGGACTTTTAATCAAACAAAGAAAATAATCGGGACTAATAAAACGAGATCGGTACCAGGCCGTGATAGTCCCCAAAAATCCCGAGATATGATTAGTCTACTTTTTTAAGGGGTGTTTGGTTCTGCAACTGTTTGATACTATGGCTACTGTAATCTGATGTGTTCTGCAACAGTTTGATACTATGCATTGTTGGTTGGGGTATAGACATAGAAGGATGTAATCTGATGTGTTCTGCAACTGTTTGAACCCAACTCTTTGGAGTTGTATAACAAGTATATTTAGTTTAATCATCTACTGGTATGCTATGTTGGAGTAAATAAAGTATCACCTTACATCGAGAAAAGAATAAACATATTGATGTTTAAGACTTTGCGTACTAACTATATAAGATAGTTACTGAATGATTAATATACTCAAACTACTTTTATATCACTATAAATATGTCCAAATAAAAAAAAAGTCTAAGTATATTAGTACTAACTAGGAATGTGGCGAAGTGTTTCAGTAGTATTGTTTAAGACTTTGACATGATTACCACTATAAATATGTCCAAATAAAAAATACCTTTAACTTAAAATGGGAATAACCTGATAAGCCTCATTTTCCCGGTACCGGATACCGAAACCGGTTCCGGTACCGAAATCTTGTTCGGGACGGATCGGTACATAACTTTTTAGCTTAGGAAAAGATCGAGAGCACTAAATCGGGACGAGACCAGGACGGGACCGGGGCGAGATTGGTACCGAGCTCATCCCTAGTATATATATTGATATTCTTGTTTAGAATACAATGGAAAATGATAACAGAGACCTTTAATTGTGTATATAGTATTGATGTAATACTTTAATAATACATGTATTTAGAAGTTATGGTTTCACTGTTCATTAATACAACTATAAAGCTCATGAAGGCTGATGGACCATGACAACGTGCTTAACATCTCTTCCGGTCCGTAGTTGGAGATAATTCTGTCTAAATTCGGACGTATCTTTCCTACCGTATGTGCGTATTGCAATCTTAGTTAATAGCTGTTGTGATTTGGAATTGCTACTGTATGTTTGTATTAATCTCAGTTAATAGATGTTGTGATTTGGAATTATTGTCTGCTGCTGCGTTGTCGTTACTGTAGCGGAAAACTCTAGTTGATGCGTTAATTAGTTTGTAGCAATAGCTGTAGTGCAAGGATTTAAGTTCTGCCATGTTGATGTAGCGTAATTTATAGTGTTGTTAGTTCTTTGACTACATAATCATACTTTTTGCCTCTAATAAGAAAAATTTATAGCGTTGTTAGTTCTGTGACAACTAAAAACAATTGTTTGACATTTGGTCTATTGTCTTTTTATAGGAATGGGTGACACTAACCTAACCTTTACTCACGAACAAATCAAGTTTTTCTTGGAATCGTGTATCGACGAGGTCAATAGGGTAGAGGCTAAAGGTAATAGTCTACACATTGAGTCGTGAGGGGTAGTCGGCGCAAAGCTTAAGGAAGAATTTGGCATAAACCAAAAACATGTAGTAGTTAAATTTATGTATTATTTTAATACAATTCATGTAATAGTTTTTACTATGCTAAAATTTAGAATATGTATTAAGATAATTAATTTAAGCGTTTATTATTGTGATAAGTACGTAATAAAAGTGTTTTGTTTCATGTTTACACAAGGTGCTTGTTGATTGTTGAATATATATACCCTAAAAATGAACCATTCAGACAATTATGAAAAAACAAACAATATTTTTTCATTCAGATTCAGACATTACAACCACCTCTTACCAGTAAGAGGTGGTAGTCAGATTCAGACCTAAAACATCTTATTGAAACAAACACCACCTTAATTTCTTGATTAGGTCATAAAGAATCTTGTGGCAATCGTTTATATGAATAATTTAAATATTTGATTTGGTGCCATGTTATCCAACATGGTTACTTTTAAATTGATTCTTATGTAATAATTAATTAAGCAATTTATTTAAGTCTGGGAGAATATTATGGAATTTTATCTACGTTTGCGTTGGGAATAAAGATCACAGATCAATGCAACAGATGGATGCAAGTGATGTCTTTACGTTGTCGGATAAACAAATATTTTTCATACACATCCAAATGTTTAGAATATTTTGATCGATGAACTCTTTTAGGTTAGTTTGGACAAAAGTTTTGGACTCTCAACGACTGAACTCACAAGTTTCTGTTAGAGCACGCGGTACAGTTGAGCCGTCGTGCTCGTGTCGTGGGCAAAAAGTGATGTCACGTCACTTTTTACTCCCACGACACCAAAACTCCCCACGATATCAACCCCCCTCCCTGGTTAACACGAGAATTCTCGTGTCGTCGTCACCCAAATTTTTTTTTTTTCAACAATTAATTAACATAAACTTAAATTTTCATTAATTAAAAAAAATACAATTACTAATAGAAAAAAAAAAACAACACGAAATTAAAAAAAAAAGTTACCGAAAAAAAAACACAAATACGAAAAAAAACATAAAAATTAAAATATGACGCGCCTCGTCTTTGAGCTTCTCGATCCTCGCCACGTCTTGTGGACTTAATCCGGTAGTGTCGTATCGAAGGATTTGCAAATCCTCGTTCCTTTTTTGAAGTGCAACCACTTCTAGTCTAGCCGCCACCTCTCGGTCCAATCGTTCCTTTTTAGTTTCACGATCGGATAACATTTGTTGTTGTAGCATATCCACCAATTGTTCTTTTTGAAACCCCGAAGTGGTGGATGAGCTTGTCGAGCGTTGAACCTTGGCCTTTCTTGGAGCACCGGATGGACGAGGGATCTCATCGTCATTGGAAAGATCCGGATCTTGATCGGCTATCTTCCCTCGTGCCCGGCGTGTTCGAGTTGAATCGGGATTTTTCCATTTATACTTGTCTTTCAAAACAAGCCAAGCACTTTTGTGTGGAAACTCCTTGTTCCCGTTTTCATCTCGATACAAACTCATCACACGAGTCATCAAATCGTCTTGATTTTCGCCACTTAAAAGTTTGGCGCTTTCATAAAACGAATTAAACCTATGAACCTCGCGGTTCAAATTCGTCCACTTGCCGGTCAACATATTTTTGTTTCGAGCTTTAAAACCCTCATCCTTAAGCCGATCGTTATACAAATCCATAACTTGGTACCAAAATGTATCGTGTGGTTGATCGGTCCCGACCTTCGGGTCTTCGGATACTTCAATCCAACACTCGGCCAAAATTTCTTCCTCACGTTGGCTCCAAAAAGAACGGTCCGACTTCGGAGGTGGTTGTATAGCCGCGGCCACGCCTTTGTTCTTTGGGTTTTTTTTAGCAACACTTTTCTTCCTCGAACCTTTCTTCGGTTGTGCATCGACTTGTTCTTCGGGATCTTCGGGTTCTTCGGGTTCATTGTTTTGTTCGGGTTCTTGTGAAGAGTGTTGAGGAAAGGTTTGGAATTGTTGTGATTGTTGGAAGATTTGTGATTGTTGGGATTGTTGGAACCACATATTAAATTGCTCGGGTGTACAATTAAGAAACGGGTTTTGTTGTGATTGTGGGAAGTTAGTGAATGGATTTGGGAGTTGATTATAGTTGGCGAATGTTCGTGAAGTGCTAGATGTTGCGGATGAGGGAGTATTCGGGTTAGACGAAGAAGACGAATTCGGTAGTTGAGTAGAAGGAATTTGATTTTGAGGATCGGAAAAGTAATTGTTTAACCATTGATTCGGGTATTGGTTTGGGTTAGGATTTTGACTCATGATGGATAGAAAAAATAGAGAAATTAGATGTAGAAGGTGTGATTTGTGGGTAATTTGAGGTAGAATTTATAGGAAAAAAAGATAAAAAAATGGGGTTTTTTCCCCTTCAAACGGTCAAAAAACGGGCAAAAAAAAAACGTTACCCAACGGCTAGTTTTTTAAATTTTCAAAAAAAATAAAATAAATAAATAAATAAAATTAAAAAAAATCCGACGACGCGAGCCACGGTGTGGTTGGCGCCGCCGTGGCCTCGCGCCGTCACCATGGCGTCGGCTGGTAGGTACCAGCCCAAAACCGACGGCGCGAGCCACGGTGTGGTTGGCGCCGCCGTGGCCTCGCGCCGTCGTGGCCAGCCACCCACCATCCCATTATACTGAGCCCTCTTAGGGATGGCAAATTCGTGTTAGGTTTAGGTTGACGGGTTCGGATTAATAAATTGATATGTCAGAAAACGTTAATTCGGATCCGATTTATTTAACTAATCGAGTCAATTATGTCAGTCTTAATTTATTTACATTTAACCTAAACTTGATCAATTTAACCCGTATATATATTTGGATTTGTGGGTTAAATACTACATGGGTTTAAATTTAAGTAATTTCACAAAAGGCTTACTACATGGAAAGCAAAAACACTTTCATATGGTGGTAGACTTATTCTTGTGAAATCGGTTCTTGGTGCCCTTGGTACATATTTCTTTTCATCCTTTGTAGCACCTAAATGTGTTATAAAATATCTTGAAAATTTAAGACACAATTTTTTTTTGGGAGGCTCGTTTGATTCTAACAAACTAGCATGGGTTGCTTAGAAAAAGGTATGTTCTTCAAAGAGTTGTGGGGGCCTTGGAATTGGGAGTCTCTACGCATCCGATTTATCTATGATCACAAAATGGTGGTGGCGTTTTAACTTGGAGACCGATTCACTTTGGAGAAAAGTTATCACTTTTATTTATGGTGAATATGGTGGTCTTGAATGTGTAGATAACAATACACATGGATTGCCTTCAAGCCTATGGAAATCTGTAATTGAGGTAAAAAAAACATCTTTCGTGTTTTAATATCAACTTACATAATGTTTTTACTCGAAAAATGGAGGATGGTTCTTTTTTTAAATTATGGGAGGATCATTGGATAGGACAAGGTAACCTCAAATCATCTTTCCCCAAACTTTATGCACTTGAAATAACAAAAAAACTGTAAAGTCAAAGATAGATGCTATGGTGATAGTTCTGGTTTGCAATGGGAGTGGAGAAGGCCTATCAGAGACGGGGAGGAACAAATACAACTAATTAGGCTTGTTAACCTCTTACAAATATACACCCCTTTGGTTAAACATGACAGATGGAACTACCTTTTAGATCTTTCAAATGAGTTCTCTGTTTCATCCATGAGATCTCACATTGAATCATCCATGCTTTCCTTTGTTCTCGATCCTATCAGATGGAACAAATGTCTTCCTCTAAAGATAAACATCCATGCTTGGAGGTTCCTTTTGGACCGCCTCCCAACTCGGCATAACCTAGACGCTCGAGGTATCGATCTCAACTCCACTAGATGTCCGGTGTGTGATGATAATATTGAAACATCTCTTCATCTTTTTGTTGAGTGCAAGGTGGCTGATGACATTTGGAAGATGGTTTCGACGTGGTGGGATATCAGTGACTCTTCGAAAGATCTTCAAAGCTTAATTACATGGAGTGACTCGGTAACCCTAAATTATTTGGCAAAGATTTGTTTTGATGTCGATATCCAAACTACAACTTAGATCTTATGGAGATATAGGAATAAAATATGCTTTGATGAGAAACCTCCTAGTAAGGATTCATTAGGCGTCGAAATCAAAGTTTTGTCACATACTTGGATTATAAATAGGAATAGAAATGCAAATCTCATTTGGTTAGAATGAATTTATGATCCAAATAAAGCTTGTAAAATCTCATTGTAATTTGTTTTCTCTAGTTACTTGCTAGAGTTTGTTCGTTTTAATATATCGCCGTTAAAAAAAGTAGAAGTTAAATGTTGAGTTGACCAATTTGATATGTTATATATACAAAATTTGACATATTATATGAGTTAAACAAGTTAAATAGGTTGTGGATTGACCCATCAAATTCATTTAACCCGAATAATATACTATAAATAATTTTAAATATAAAAAAATAATAAACGGATTGACGAGTCGATCCATTTAATTTATTCTTGACCCGAATTTGAATTATTTAATAAACGGGTTAGATGAGTCGACCCAATTTATTGTTACAAAAAATAAACCTATTAATTTTTATATTAATTTAAATTCGAATTTCGTGTTGGATAAAAATTACACCCAAATTTTTGTTATTCCACGTAAGGTGTAACTTAAAACAAATTGAGAAATAGGTTGAATAAAAAAAAATTGCTTCTAGTTTACGATAACGACAACACGTATATTCTTCAATTTGGAAATTTCTACGGCTCTAGTTTTGTTAGTGGCTTGAGCTAATAAAATAAACTAATTAAATCGAATCAAGTTGTCCATGCATGTGGTTAAATAATTCCCGAAGCAAATGATGTTTTAATTATCAAGCTACTTTAAACCTACTTTTAGTTAAAGTATTATTCTTTTAAGGGTATTGACTTATGTATTTCTTTGTCTCATGTTAGAAATTTAGAATAACTTTTCGTAATAGGATCGTCTAATTTTCTAGTAATAAAGTTGGGTTGTTTGGAGGTTTCTAAATCAGCTTTGCTTCAACTTAAGATCGCCCAGAAAAACAAAAAATACATACAACTTCGTGAGGAAATCAAAATGTTCTAGCACTCTTAGATTGTTCTTGTGATTGTTTCTAATTCCTTGCTAGCCTATTTTAATAAAGCTCTTGTATAACTAAATAGATTCTGCAAAAAGAATTTGACAAATATGCATCAAATTCGAGTTTAGGTTTGTGTGAGCGGCCCTTGTTTTTTCGAGTTTAGGGTTTGTGTCATTGCTTCCTGTTTACTCACATAGCTCATGTATTTGCCAAGTTGCATTCGTCTCAGACGTGTATCGAATGTAGCCATGTGTAAGGTTGTTTTCGGGTTTAGTCTGGCTCTCCATGGGGTAGGTCCTATGGGATTTCTTCTCTTCTATTTTATTTGTTGGTAATAAAAGATGCCTTTAAAAAAATGCCTTTTTTCAGAGCTTTGATGCAAAAGATGAGAAATTAGTTACCCTTTGATCATGACTATAATTTGTATATGGTATACCGTACAAACGAATTCACACACATAATTTCACAGGAAGTTTAATTTTATAGAACGTATACGCCTTATGTATTGATATTTCAAGCAAATATAACTTGAAAAAACACATAATCACATGAATGATTTTAATTACATGCAGTTCGATCAAGGACCCAAACTCTCCAGGACGTTGATTCATGTTAACACATGCATGATGATGCATGTGCTATATACCGCATATTCGCAGATTTTGCAAAATTTTTTTAGTATATATACACAGTTTTTTGACTCGACATTGTGAGCCGACTAATCTCAAAAGAAACTATTTTTACACAACCTGTTATTGACTTAGAGTCTGAGATCGAGTGTGGCCACTCAAACAATCAGTTTTAGGGTGTTTAATTTGCCACATGACATTAATGGGTTTGGTGTAAACATATGACCCCATGTTGACATTTTTGTCATGACAGGAGATATGACGAGTTCACATTTTTCATGTTGGTAGGGTGTCTCTTAATGTTTTTGCAAGGTATATTGTCCCTTCATTATTTTAGGTATGAAATTATATACTACTAACAATTATTGAATTTGATTGCAACATGCATGTTATAATTTCTAACAAAATTACAAAATGATCGACATTCATGGAAATGTAACAAAGCTAACAAGTCTAGCTAGCTAGGGGAAACAATTACTGGACAAAGGTTCTGTTTAAGTAATTTTTTTTTATCAAATCGAATCGAATCGGGTAACTTGTTGGACTCCAAAACATTAAGGCCCTTCGAATTTCTTGAAACAAGTAAGGTAAACCTGTTAGCCTCTTCAGAGGTGTTAGCTTTGGACCAAGCTTCAACGTGAAACACGTTAACCTCTTCTGAGGTGTTAGCTTTTGACCAAGCTTCAGCGCGAAAGTAACGGTCAAAGGAGATAATGACGGAGTATAAATGTGAATATAATAATGTACACTAAACTTAAACATGAATATTGAAAGAGTATTTATACTAGTAAACGGTTGTATAAATCCTTAATAGTTGGTTGGGCCATGAAACCTGAGCCTGGGATATACTTGTCCAAATTTTCGATATCGAATGATCTTAGAATATTGTCTACATGCGGTTACGACTTTATTAGCTCATATAGTATGATTAGCTAGAATAAACATATTCAACATAGTTAAAAAGTTTGGCCTAATAAATGTATATAGTTGGGCTTACAAGATTATATGATCTTAATGCATGAGAAATGTTTTATTTTAATCTTATTTCATTTTCAGAGTCTCTGGATAAAGTATTATTTAAGAATTCGGGACGATTATTTTTTTGATAGGGAGAATAGATTTGGTAACTAAATCCAACCATGTAATGACAAAAGCAGTTGAATCAATATTATTAAACAAATAATCTTCTATTTATTTATTTTCTTAGAATTTTAATATCCTTATTTTGTTAATGTAGTATTATTAGGAGAGGGTGAGAGGTAGGACCACTGAAGTCAGCGAATGAGCACATTTTAGTCAAAACCTCTAGCTAGCAACACCCGTATAATTTCTTCAATTCTTTTCATATTGATCAAGCCTAATCAGGATCTCAAATATTATAAGAGCATCTCCAATGTAGAAAAGCTATAAAAAGCTTTTCACTATTTCAAAAAGCTTTTAGAGGTGTTTTTTACCATTGGAGCCAAAGCTTTTTGGAAGAGTTTACAAAAGGTTTATAAAATGACTTTGCATATGTAAAGTCATTCTATAAACTTTTTGTAAACCTTTCCAAAAAGCTTTTACTCCAATGGTAAAAAACACCTCTAAAATTTTTTTGAAATAATGAAAAGCTTTTTATAACTTTTCTCCATTGAAAATGCTCTAAGCTTGAGTAAATTTTCCTCAAGATGGTATAATATTTTAAGATTAAATTATCATTACATATCTAATTTATGAATGGTTATAATTAAATAAAAATCTTAAAAAACACGGACTTTTTTATTTGATATCTCAATAAAATAATTTAAAAAACAGAAAAAAACAAACAATCAATAAGTTACGTCTCTAACTTTTTTTTGCATTACAAGACCAAATGAATCTAACTTTTTTTTTGCATTACCAAACCAGATGAATATAATGTTTATAGATTTAGGTGTGTCAATATTATTTTTCATAACACAATAGACTTTAGTTAGTAGCTCCGTTAACTGAGGCGAAAAAACTAAATACATCAAAACTGAAAAGAATAAACAAATGTTTATTTTCAAAACATGCTTTCTTATGCTTTGTCATTTGCATAGAACGGCTTTCAAAACGGCTTTCAAAACAGCTTGATCTAGTGTGAAACCTTTACTACTCAACTCCACGAGAAGAGAACTTCTGATCAGGTCAACGCATGCATATTTCCCTCCAGCTAATTCAAAAACTCAAACTTCAATTTGATAAGCGCTTCTTTTTTGGCGAAATTTGTATGTCAAAAATAACGTCCCTTATTATATTGTATCGATATTTAAACCCTGAAAACTCTTTTAAATGAATCGTATTTTTCTTAGAAGAATTCAAGCTTCCTTAAAAAAAATTAACCGAAAACAATTATGAAACGGTACTAACGATAGTACAATATTCGATCAGTGACATATAAGAAAAGGGAAAACATGATTGATAAGTAATTGTGATTGAACAACTTATTTCTCACAATGAAATAATGCAATAAAAGGTGTCTACTAACCACATCTTTAGTGAATATCACGAACAAAACCTAAACTGTTTTTATATAATTTGCATCAAATTTTAATACATCACTTATTGTATACTAAATTTATGTTAAATGTAAATATGTAATAGAAAAGAAGAAACTAGTAAAATGATAGGTAATTATATATGAGTTTGTAACCAAGCAATTTAACTAATAAGTTTACGACTAGATTTAAGCCATGGAAATAAATTCAAACGAATATTATCGAAAGAGGCCGTTGTTATGTTTTGTCATGATATTCGCTTAAGTCGTGTCTAGGGATAGTGTCGAATAGCCTAGTTTCCTAATAGCTATGAATAAAGGTCGGTTGGCAATGTCTAAGCCCAACCCGACCGTAAGACTTGTAATAGTCGGTTTCCCCTCATCTCTATAAAAGGAGGTGATGGGGAACGAACCAAACACGTCATTCTTTCAATAACTAATCGTTTGGATTAGGGATAATACCTTGTGGGCGTCGCTTTTACTTTTCTGTCGATTGCTGTGTGTGTTCTTCGATCGAGTATTCCGCACATCTAGATAACCAGGATTGTAGGATTAAACCCTACAAGTGGTATCAAGAGCCCAGGTTCGCAGGGTGCACTGGTTATCTAGGATCGATCAAGGAGTTATTGGTGATCGGGTTTAGATCATCAAGGTAGCAGCAGGTGATCGATTGGATAAAGGGTTCTTTGATTTTTGGTTTTGAAGATCGAAGATAGAGATCTGCCATTGTTAAGTTCCTGTGGTGGCTGGAGTATTAAAGAAGAAGGAAGACACGATTGTTTGTTTTTCCTTTATAAAAAGTCAACTGGGTTGTTAACATTGGGCCATATTTATTGTTGGGCCAAGGAATTGTTTGGGCCAAAATTTACATTAGGTAAAAGTATTAAGATTTTATAATTGTTTTATTAAAAACAAAAGATTAATACTTTGAAATTTTTACACAAGGGGACTTCGTAATTCGTGATTGTGAGGTTTAACGTATCACAAGGTTTAGCGAGTTATCGAAGGGATTTTGTCGGTTTGTGATTGTGAGGTTTTCACAAGGTTTAGCAAATCAACAAAAGGGTAAAGAATGACGGGAGCCAAGTTTGACATCGAGAAATTCGATGAAACTGGTGATTTCGGGTTATGGAGAATCAAGATGCGTGGTTTATTAATCCAGAACGGATGTGAAGCAGCTCTAGAGGTTTTACCCGCGAATATGGAAGCTGAAGAGAAATCTAAGCTTGACAAGAAAGCTCACACTGCCATGATTTTGTGTTTAGGTAACAAGGTCCTGAGAGAGGTTACCGGGGAGACGACTGCAGCGGGGGTTTGGTCAAAGCTCGAGTCTTTGTATATGACAAAGTCGTTGGCCAACAAGTTGTACCTGAAGAAGAAGTTGTATACATTCTACATGCCAACTGGATGAAAGATTTCCGAGCATATAGATGAGTTCAACAAAATCGTTCTTGATTTAGCAAATATTGAGGTACAATTCGAAGATGAAGATCTTGCTTTATTGTTACTCACGTCTTTACCAGCATCATACGAACACTTTGTGGATACCTTGCTTTATGGACGAGAAGATTTGACTTTGGAGGACGTGATGGCCACACTAAATTCAAAGGAAATCAAAGAAAGGTTCAAGGCGAAGGGGGATGATGGTGAAGGGTTATATGTGAGGGGAAGAACTGATCGCAGGAATTCACATCAGTCAAAGGGAAAGTCAAGATCGAAATCTCGAGGTGGAAGACTCAAATGCTTTATTTGCCAATCTGAGGAGCACTTGAGAAGAGACTGTCCGAAGAATAATCGTAAGAAGTCAAAAGATTACGTCAAGAAAGATAATCAACCAAGCTCCAGTGGTTCGATTTACGACGATTCTGAGGTGATGATGGTGATGAGTGCAGAAAGACTACAAGATTGGATCATGGATTCAGGAGGTTCATATCACATGTCACCCAGATTAGATGTATTTTTTGATTTTCTGGAATGCGATGGGGGCAGCGTACTGTTGGGAGACAACAGGGAGTGCAAGATCAGGGGTATTGGCAAGGTAAAGGTACAACTGAAAGATGGGTCAAGTTTTGTGTTACACAATGTCAGGTATATTCCTGAATTGAAAAGAAACTTGATATCGCTGGGAACTCTTGAAAAAGAGGGATATACCGTAAAATTGCAGTCGGGCAAAATCAAGGTGATTAATGGTTCTAGGGTTATTATATCTGGAACCAGAAGGGAGAACTGTGTGTACTCTTTGGATGGCCATGCATTGGTCGATGAGCTTAATGCTAGTGTTGAAGAGAAAGACAGTCTTGTGCAAGTTTGGCATAAAAGACTAGGACATATCAGTGAGGCGGGACTACACGTGCTGGAAAAGCAGGGTTTGTTTGGCAAGAAGAGTCTAGGTAAGCTCGATTTTTGTGAGAATTGTGTTCTGGGAAAGTCACATCGAGTCCGTTTCGGTGTAGGAAGGCACACTACTCAGGGAGTGATAGACTATGTTCATTCAGACTTATGGGGTCCGTCTCAGGTGGAATCATTGGGAGGTAAGAGGTATTTCTTATCTATTGTCGATGATTATTCCAGGATGGTATGGGTTTATGTTCTCAGGTTCAAACACGAAGCATTTGAAAAGTTCAAAGAGTGGAAACAATTAGTAGAGAATCAGACTGGGAGGACGGTTAAAAAGCTTAGGACGGATAATGGTCTTGAGTTTTGTAACCGGGAGTTTAATCAGCTATGCACTGAGAGTGGGATTGCTAGACATTTGACGGTTGCCGGGACGCCGCAGCAGAATGGGTTAGCATAACGGATGAACAGAACTCTCATGGACAAGGTACGCTGTTTATTAATACAGTCTGGATTGCCCAAGACCTTCTGGGCGGAAGCGACATGTACGGCCGCATATCTTATAAATAGGTCACCATCGACAGCGATTGAGAAGAAGACACCTATGGAGATGTGGTCGGGACATCCTAGTGATTATGAGATGTTGAGAGTTTTCGGCTGTGTCGCATATTCACACGTTAAACAAGGTAAGCTCGAGCCGAGAGCTGTAAAATGCATTCTTTTGGGGTGTCCTAAAGGTGTGAAGGGGTACATACTATATAGGCTTGATAATGAATCGCCTAAAATAGTCACAAGCAGGAACGTAGTCTTCAATGAAAGTGTCATGTACAAAGACACGTTGAAGGATTCTGGTGCAGGAAAAGATAAGTCTGTTGAGGAATTACAGGATGAGGTGGAACTGCAGAGGTTAAATAATCATACGCCTGAGGAAGACCATCCAGGTCAGGAAGATCAAACAGGTCAGGAAGATCAGACAGATCAGGAAGACCAGACAGATTAGGAAGATGGCTATGATGAAGATGCAGGGGTTCAAGAAATTGATCATCCACCGGATCTCACAGATTATCAATTGGTTCGAGATAGAGAGCCAAGGACAAGAACGAAACCGGCAAGGTTTCGGGATGAGAGTAATATGGTTGCTTACGCGTTTGCTGCAGCAGAGGAAGAAGATACTCATGAACCATTGACATACCAGGAAGCAGTTGCTTGTGAAGACAGTTCTAAGTGGAAAGCTGCTATGAAAGAAGAGATGGATTCTCTGAAGAAGAACAAGACCTGGGTGTTAGTAGATCATTGAGCTGGGCAAAAGCTGGTGAGTTGCAAATGGTTGTTCAAAATAAAGGAAGGGATTGAAGGTGTTCAAAAGCCTAGGTACAAGGCAAGGTTGGTGGCTCGTGGATTCACACAAAGGGAAGGTATTGATTACAATGAAGTATTTTCACCGGTAGTTCGACACACATCTATTCGGGTTATACTTGCATTGACTGCGTGTAAAGATTATGAGCTGGAGCAGCTTGATGTAAAGACGGCGTTTTTACATGAAAATCTTGAAGAGGTGATCTACATGAGGCAACCACCGGGATTTGAACAAGGTAACAAGGTATGTTTGTTAAAGAAATCTCTTTATGGTTTGAAGCAGTCACCTAGGCAATGGTACAAGAGGTTCGATGAGTATATGATGAGCAACGGGTTTAAGCGTAGCAGTTACGACAGCTGCGTATATTACAGGAGTTATGCACCAGGGGAGTATATCTATCTATTGTTATATGTAGACGATATGCTGATTGCTTGTAAAAGCAAGGCTGAGATCGCGGCTACCAAGTCTTTGCTTAAAAGGGAGTTCGACATGAAAGAGCTCGGGGAAGCAAAGAAGATTCTTGGTATGGAGATCGTCAGAGATCGGAGTCGCAAGATTCTGAGGGTGTCACAATCCGGGTACATTTCTAAAGTTTTAAAAAGGTTTAGAATGGACAATGGGGAGTCGGTTCAGACACCATTGGATGGGCACTTCAAGCTGTCGTTGAAGGATTGTCCGGTTAAGGATTGTGATGTTGAAAGAATGAGTAGGGTGTCGTATGCTAATGCGGTTGGGAGCTTAATGTACTTGATGGTATGCACGAGGCCAGACATAGCGTATGCAGTAAGTGTAGTTAGTAGATATTTGGCGAATCCGGGTAAACTCCATTGGGAAGCAGTGAAGTGGATTATGAAATATTTGCAGAGAACTGTAAACGTGGGTTTGGTGTATGGGACAAATCGTGGCAACCATGTGGACGTAACAAGTTTTGTTGATTCCGACTACGCTAAGGATCCGGATAAAGGCAGGTCTCTCACTGGTTACGCATTTTTAGTACAAGGATGTGTTGTAAGCTGGAAGGCAACGTTACAACACGTGGTGGCTCTTTCAACTACAAAGGCAGAGTATATGGCCCTTACGGAGGCTGTGGAGGAAGCTATTTGGCTAAGGGGACTCTTGGAAGAGTTGGGCGTGAAGCTCAACAATGTTGCAGTTAATTGTGATAATCAGGGCGCGATTCACTTATCGCGGAATCATGTTTTTCATGAAAGGACTAAGCACATCAATGTGCGTTATCACTTTATCAGAGAAGTCTTGGAAGCAAAGACGGTTGAAGTTCTGAAGGTGGGTACTAAACACAATGCTGCGGATGCCTTGACGAAGGTGGTACCTGGACGCAAGTTACAACATTGCTTGGAATTGCTGAGTGTTGGTATAGGCTAATATATGCCTAAGGTGGAAATTGTTATGTTTAGTCATGATATTCGCCTAAGTCGTGTCTAGGGATAGTGTCGAATAGCCTAGTTTCCTAATAGCTATGAATAAAGGTCGGTTGGCAATGTCTAAGCCCAACCCGACCCGTAAGACTTGTAATAGTCGGTTCCCCCTCATCTCTATAAAAGGAGGTGAGGGGGAACGAACCAAACACGTTATTCTTTCAATAACTAATCGTTTGGATTAGGGATAATACCTTGTGGGCGTCGCTTTTACTTTTCTGTCGATTGCTGTGTGTGTTCTTCGATCGAGTATTCCGCATATCTAGATAACCAGGATTGTAGGATTAAACCCTACAACCGTTGCATACTAAATTAAATCGATCAAGTTGTCTGCTTACTTCTGTTTTTAGTTTCATTCCATATAAAATGTTACTACGTAATAATTTAACAATATTCACATTACTTTATTTTCGAACTGTCTCACATGCTTTTCTGATAAAAGGAGGTAACAGGAACTCGATCGATCTAGAAGTGGATTATTATGTCAAAGTATATTTTTTTTATCAGTGATAAAATATTTCAAATCAGAAAAGGTAATTATATAAAACAACCTTGCATGTTCGTTAGTTTGTAAATCAAACATACTATTATTAAATTGAAGGTCGGATATTCTTATAAACGAACTAACATACCGCCTGCCATGCAAATCATCCTTTATTATATGTGTGTTATAATGAATAAATAAACATTAGTTGAAGACCACTTTCATTACAGAACAAAACCTGAGCTCTTTATAATGTACAAAGAGCAATATATTATATTGGAAAAAGCCATTCTTTGTCATTAAAACATTCTTGCTTTTCACATATCTTTTTCTCAATTGTATGTACCATGTAAGAACTAGGCTGCTCTGATTCAATTCGGTCTTAACAAAAATCTCATGATTATGTCTAATAGAACCGAATCGGACTGAGAACCGAACCGGACCAAACTATTTTGGCCGGTCTTGGTCCGGAGTTTCAAACCATTTTTGTCTTTGGTTCGGTTTAGTCTTGGCCGATCCTGTCCGGCCATGCTCAGCCCTAGTAATAACGTTAGGACATAAAACACAGTTGGTGTAGACACTAGAAAATACAAATAATTAGCAAACGCTAATTAGTTCATAATCCTCGTCACAACGATAATTTAAAAATTTTGATGTAAGATCAAGTATTGAGTTTGAAGCACATGATCGTTATAAAGGAAGGTTTAATAAAATGGGTCTAACTTGGGTTTCGGGAGTAATTAGGAGGCTTATAATCAGTCAAATCGAATGCAAAAACAAGGCGTATGTAATTGTAACCATATGTTGTCTGGTTACAAAGTTTTTAAGACCCAAAACACTAGTATTTTTAGAAGTTATTTAACTTTTTATGTTTTTTTAAGACTTTTTTTAACTTTTTTCTGGTATTTTTTGAACTTTTCTTAATCTAATGTTGTAACCTTTGAAGCTCAGTTAATAGTTTTATATAAAAATAATTGTTGACAGCTTTAATTTTTTCGTTTTTTAATCCTAATAACCATTATTGTTTAGAATCAACGATTTATTTATGATATTCACTTGTTTTTTTTTAGTTTACATCGAAATTCAATGTTGAGATTCATTATACTTAAGTTTGTTTACAAAGTTGCGGTGGTTTGGACAATGATAGGGTAAAGGAAAGTAAAAAAAAATAAGAGAGTGCAAAAGGTACAATCATCTGGGTGAGATGGCAACATTTGCATTGACCAATCAAAGTGACGTGGTCGACGGATCAGACGGTACCAACCCAAATTTACCAATCATACATACGTGCAGAGTTTGCAGTTCAGTAGGGTGGGCCTGCCATGTTGCTGCTACTATACACCTAGCTACTGTGTACCTGTGAAAGCTTTTATGATCCATCATCTTCGTCCATTACTATCACATACTACTCAGTTAAAGGGTATGTATGTGTATACAATGAATTATTCATTTGTGTACAACGTAAATAATAAGTATGTTTTGGTTTACTAAGGAAGATTTTGCTTATATATTCAACTTGTAAGAAATTTAGAAGCTTATATTTCCCAAGTTTTCAGTGTAATTTGGTGTGTGTATCTTCTAGCGAGCAGTACAAAGACTCGCGTCAACCAACCTTTCTTGCAGACCTACGGTGATTCGAACCACGTCTTGGTCAATTTTGAGGTTTCGTAGCCGGACTTGTTTTACTCAAAGGACCCGAGGAAAGACACAATTGGAAACGACATTTTTGTTGGAACCAGCCTCCTTACACCCGGACTCGCACTCACTGTCACACCAATCAAACCGGCAAGTTTGGTTTCAATGCTTATGTATTATGATAATGGAAACTGGTTACTTACAAAGAAGAACTACAGGCTTTATATAGCCCTTACAAGAAACCAACGTGGGTACTAGTATTCTCCTAAAGAATTGGTATATCATGACCCACTTTTCTCAACCTCCAATATACTCAGTCAAAGTAGAATACCACTTCAAACTATCAGTTACTAACTAAAACACATAAAACTTTAGACTTATTAAACTAAAGTCTAGCCATGCCATGTATATGCGAACTTGGCCAACCGATTAAACCCAACAGTCACCCCCTTAATCGGTTGTTCACGTCACATCGGTTACGTCTTGAACACCTTCTTTCGAACCATCTCGTTTCTCGACTTTTCCAGGACACATCCTGATGTGTTGAAGCATCTCCATCATCTGCAAAGCAAAATGAGAATAAAAGTTGCATGCTTTGATGTCTTCGTGTTCCACGAGAGCTAGTCTTCATGCGTCTACCTTGCTCTTGCTGCTCGCAATTATTTTCTATGCGCTTTCTTTCGTTCTCCTTGCTACTTTCCTGTTTTCCAAAAAAAAAACAGTTCTTGCGGTCTTTCTGTGTTCGGTCGATATGTGAATCTTCGATTCTTTGATTCAACAGTATTCGGTCTTCTTCGGTCTTTGGACTTTGGTCCTCGGCCTTTCGGTCTCTTCGGTCTACTCTTACTAGCGTCGGTCTTTTCGGTCTTCGGTCTTCAGTCTCACGCCGGAGCTTCCTCGGTCTTCTCTACGGCGTCGGTCTTTTTCGGTCTTTTCTTTCTCGGGCAACACGCGGTCACGGTCTCGGTCTTGGTTGCCTCCTTCGGTCTCGGTCTTCTACTTCAACAGTCCTTCGGTCTTTTGCTGTTGAAATTTCGGTCTAGATAACCCGCCGGTCACGGTTATCTCTTTCGGTCTCTTCGGTCTACTCTTACTAGCGTCGGTCTTTTCGGTCTTCGGTCTTCAGTCTCACGCCGGAGCTTCCTCGGTCTTCTCTACGGCGTCGGTCTTTTTCGGTCTTTTCTTTCTCGGGCAACACGCGGTCACGGTCTCGGTCTTGGTTGCCTCCTTCGGTCTCGGTCTTCTACTTCAACAGTCCTTCGGTCTTTTGCTGTTGAAATTTCGGTCTAGATAACCCGCCGGTCACGGTTATCTCTTTCGGTCTTCGGTCTATTTTTCTCAGGTGAGCTTTCGGTCTATTGCCACCCGTGTCGGTCTAGGTGCTGCCCGGTCTTTTGCAGCTCCTCCGTCTTCTCGGTCTCTACTTTCTTCAGTCTAGGTACCGCCGTGCCGCCGGTCTTTTGCGGTTCGTCAGCCCTCTCGGTCCTATGCAAGTCACATGAACTTGCTACTCTCTTTCTTATTTCCCTGCCCAACACAAGGCACTCCTACTGTTTTCAAACAGCCACCCGCTGTCCGAACCTTCTCAACACCTGCCCTCCACCACTGACACACCAATCAAACCGGCAAGTTTGGTTTCAATGCTTATGTATTATGATAATGGAAACTGGTTACTTACAAAGAAGAACTACAGGCTTTATATAGCCCTTACAAGAAACCAACGTGGGTACTAGTATTCTCCTAAAGAATTGGTATATCATGACCCACTTTTCTCAACCTCCAATATACTCAGTCAAAGTAGAATACCACTTCAAACTATCAGTTACTAACTAAAACACATAAAACTTTAGACTTATTAAACTAAAGTCTAGCCATGCCATGTATATGCGAACTTGGCCAACCGATTAAACCCAACAATTTTAATCCATTCACATTTTGATTTTCTAGTTGGAATAGGAAACTTAAACCGGTTTAGTTGGATTAGATTGTTAATCCTATATTCATTACTTGTTCTGTCAACCTGTAATCTATTTTGTATTGTTTCTAGCTTCTTAATAGTTTTAATATAAAACCGTCTTTTAAAATAGAAAAAAAAAATCGTGTTTGGCGTGTGTATCCTTATATTTGTCATAAATGATGGAACGAGGTACACAGACAATCTTCACGAGCTTGTTAGGCAATTCCGTTTATCATAAATGCAACATCATGTACTTCACTTGATCAACATATAAGATATTTAGCTTCTTGAAACGTAGTAAATCTGAAGGTGATCATTGATTATATATATGTATGTGCTAAATAACTTCTCGATCGATGCTAGCTACCTTGTGCCTGCCCCGCATCTAAGTTAGCGTTATACATCGTATCGCTTCAAAGGAGTGGACTTGATATGTCTCTATAGTTAGGATTTGAGCCATGACACCCCGAGGCCCGAGCTCTAAGCCGATCTCCAACTTCTCCTTCAAACAACTATTTTTTTCAAATTTGAAAACAATGGAAAATTGGAAACACAAAACATATCTCCAAACATCTTCCAAATTCAGAGGTTTTTTTTAAAGATTTAAAATAACTTAAGGCCTCGTTTGTTACTATTAGTTTGTTTAGTTATAAACTAGTTAAGGCATTATTGTTTATCTATGAACCACATATATATTTAAACTATTGAATCATTGTTGTTTCATGAGCTTAAACAAAACCTGTGAACTTTTTATCTATACTGAAAATAAGTCATTTTTATACATCTAATGTAATATTAAAAGGATTTGTTAACAACAGCTTTCAGGGTTATTATTTAAAACTCAGTTTTAAGACTTTATGTTAAGACAAAGTAAAATGTTCAAATAAAATTATTCATTCATTCAAAATCACTAACAACTTCTTATAATTTCGCACACACAAATTCAATTCACATTTCTCGGTTGTTATATTAGCAAAAAATACGAAACATGTTTCAAAACATGTCATAAATATAACATTGCGGAAAAATTGTTGTTACCGACAGCTGTAAGATATGTTGTTAGCGTTTCTCAATATGAAACTTATATTATGCGTATGAGTTTTGTAGTAATATTCTTTAACGTGTTCATGACTTAGTAGATGTAAAAAAGAAGGTAGTCCAATCCAATTCATGGAATAGAGAGAGTAGGACCCTATTCATGATGACTTATCATCCATCACCACATCATGTATGCATTGTATTGTATTGTATATGCATGCATGCATAAAGCTATCTTTACCAAGATTAAAAAATGAAGGAAGGGTATCATACAATATATGATCAGATCTACAGACCAAAAGAAGCCATTGTGAGACCCCACAATTTCCAGACACAGGTATCACGGATTCAATCTCTTCTCTCTCTCTCTTCTTGAAATTCAAACCCTAAAATTTTCAAGAACCCAATGCTTTTTACATGTCCAATCCGTAATTATGTGGTAATCATTTTTATAAAGTTAACTTACTTTTTTCAAATCAACGTTAAAAAGTAACACATCCCATCAACTAATTTTCTACCTTTATCAACTCCATGTTTTGAATTATTTATTCAACTGCATGGACGGATGGTGAATAAAATATGTTTTCCCTTTTCATAGAACCATACTTTAACTTTTTTGTACTTAATAATTCTTAATCATCCTACAACTTTAAGTTTGACTTTGTTTCCCATAATTTGCAAAGGAATAGAGCTCTACATTATATTCTACAATAATACACAGGTTAATGCTTCTTTTGGTTATTGTTAATGTTCATTTTAGTTAAAGTATAAAGTACATTTTATGGTTTGCGAGATGATTGTCTCCCATCTTTGTCTCATAATTCGTGCATTGTTAACATCGAATAGTAAAATCAGTCATCATACATTATTCATAAGTATAAACAATGCAACATTAAGTACTAATTTATGTATAACAGGAAGTGTATGGTTGTCTTTTTTTTACTTCCATGTAGATATATAGTGAACCTTATTAGAGTTATGATTTATAAGACCCATGGGTATTATGTCTTTCTAACCTAAGACCCATAATGTACATCAGACTATACATGTATTTATATATTGATTATATGTTAATGAAAACATTATGAAGAATAACCTAAATTAATATGGTATCACAACCATCGTTTCTATCCCAAAAATCTTGAAAACGAAAAAACAAAATCATCGACTATGCCCATAGTCAATCTACTTTTTATGCTTTAGTATTTTGTTTGCTAGCCTTCTCTCCAATGTCATAACATCAGGACGGGAGACACACCACCGCCAAATCAACCAATCGATAAAGCTTATTCGATTGCAAGCACCAAGACGCCCATCCCTACACTCCTTGATCTTGACAAATTAAATTACAACTCATGAAACTCATTATTTAAACGATTTTGTCGTGCATACGAAGTTCACCATCACCTTGATTCCCCTTCAACTACCACGGACATCAACCATTGATCTCCTTCATGACTCTAACGACTATTTCATTGTCATGTGGATTTATTCTACAATCTCTCCCAAACTCGTGGAGATGATTGTTGATGAAGACACCGCCGCACATGGTGATCGAACACGGTTAAAGGATTTTTTTCACAACAAAAAGTATGCTCGTGTCACAACTCGACAATGAGATACGCAACATGACGATTGGAAATTCCTCCATAACTAATTTCTTTCAACAAATAAAGTTCAAAGTGGATCGCCTTGCCAAACTTGATTCACCAGTGAAATATTCTAGTATAGTGAATTATGTCGTCAATGGCATTCAGAGCAAATATCCAGATGCGCTACGGTCATTTGGCTACGGGAAAAATCCCGATGTTTGATGAGTTATGGTCTATGATGCTCCTTGAAGAAAGTGATATGTAACACTTGACGGGTAATTTGCTGGTTCACAATTCATCATTATCCCCTATCATACTTATTGCATCTACCGCGGCAATGATTGGACTAATGCTATGGGTAATTAGGGTTGGACGTTTGTCATACATTTTGTTGTCCTATATAATATATGATGGTTAAACAAGAAAGGTAGATAAAAGATAGATGATTTCTAGAGAGAGAAAGTAGAGAGAGAAAAGAGAGAGAATGATTGGAACTAGGTGAATATTAGATTGTGAAAAGAGAATACAAATGAGCCAACCAACCTCTCCTTACATGCAAGGAGAGGTATTTATAGCCTTGCCTACATGTGGCATAATGGGCTATATGATAATGGGTCAGGCTTTCTTTTTTGGCTTTAGTTACTTATGAATGAACTTTAGCTTAAAGTTAAGCCCGTAAAACACGACTAATCTACTACCTATTACCACGTTCTAAAATACGATACATAATAAACATATGACCGATCATTCTTGTTTGACTTAATATTTTGAGGCTAACAATCTCCCCCAATGAGAGGTCATTACCCTTTATGAGAGGTCATTACCCTTTGTCATTTGGAGATTTGTAGAGATTACTAATCTAGCCATAAATGAGTCTTGAACGTGTAATAGTAGTCTTGTTCCTTCATGCTGTGATCTTTGAGCCTTTGTCGTTGTCTTTTGTATCTTGAGATCTTCAAATCATCTTTGACTTGTCTTTGCCATCTTGCGATCTTGTGTCTTCATCCACATGCTCACGCTATTAATTATTGAATATGTCTTTAGGCATTAGTATGTGGTTTTTGAATCTTTGACTTTGCCGAGTACACCGTGACGCCACCTTCTCGAGACAAAACATAGACACAGACTGAATGGCTTTGACATTCGTCCTAAATCGGTAGCGTTTTACCTCCGGTCGATGAAGACCGTTATACGATATTAAATACCGTACATGTGATAGGTAGATTCAATTAAGAATCTCCTTGACAGGGTTTTGTGGCTGTACTAGTCGTTCTATTTACTCGACCGTCTCAAAACAAGACTGCAAACATAAAGAGTGAATCAATTGGATAAATATCCGCTTGATTAAAGTCGTCAATTCAAATTCCTGGAACAGGTGTGATTTATAAAGAATCTTACCATTGTTTCTTTCCAGTTGACACAAGCTTGATTCATAAGAATCTCACAAGTCACCTACCGTAGCGTTGTTTGAGGTTAACGCTAGAAGGATTTCCATTCGTCACTGTGAATTTTAATGAATATCACTCTGAATGTTCTGGCAATACCATAAAGATATTGCGTAGAAACCTGAAACGAGTTTGAGTCAATTCAGAATCAAACCACTGTTGCTTGTCAGTTTTACACATGTTCAATTCATAAAGAATCTTACATATGACCTACTGCAGTGCTGTTTGATGTTAAAACTGGAAGGATTTCCACTCATCATTGTGAATACTAAGTAGTATCACTCTGAGTGTTCTAGCAATATCACAAGGATATAGCGTAAGACTCTTTTTATCGTCATTTCGTGTGTCCTAATGAGATTTGGTTGATCTCTAGGCTCTAGACTCGATTTGTGCACTTTTAGTGGTCGGAGGCTGGAGCAGATACCACCTATTCAATATCAATTATCTCGGAGTGAGAAAGTCAATAGAAGTCGTGTTGATCTCCGTGACAATAAAACAAACTTCTTTTGAGAGAAGCCTGAGTAGCTAGGTAAGGGTTGTGCATTACATCACTGGGTCCATGATGAGTTGTCTACATGATGTGTTGACCCGGTTTCTGCCTAAGTTGTATGGAGGGCTAATTTCTTTACACCCTTTATCCTTACATTTCTTTTTCATTCTTCAACCCCTTCAATGCTTACCAAGACATCATTACTAGCACCTTGTTGTGTTTGTTCCAATGCTAGCATAAGTACTTAGTCGGCATTCAGCTACGTTCACATTCTACTCCATCTTTCCTAAGGACTTCTAATAATCTATTGGATTGTCCCTGGGAAGATCCCTCCGGTTCTGGTTGGATCATAGGACTTAAACCTAACCACCCTTTTGACACCAATAACGTCGTGAATTAAAGATGTTGTGGGTATAAGATCGTAACTATAAAACTACTTCAAAAAGTCTAACAAAGTGTTTGAAAAACATTTAACACCTTGATAGTTTTGTCGTTTCAGAAAATCTCCCCCTTCACATGTGCATCGATAATCGAAAATGTTTTCACACGTGTGGGTAGGAGTTAAAGTGATTGAGTCTTGCAAAATAGATCACATTTTAATCACATTTTCTCCCCTATCTCTAATATAAAATATTTTGATATTAGATATACCAAATTTGATTAAAATATATTTTGAAAAATAGTCTTGAAATCTTCGGGAGAAAGATGTGTCAGCATGAAGTTGAAATGCTCCCCCCTCAAAAATTAATCCAATTGAATTGTCATTATGAGGATGTGATCCACATTTCACTTTTTGAGGATGGGAGTTGTTGAACACACAATTTTTGAAAGATTTTGAATAATCATTAAAAAACTCTTGAAAAAATTGTGTTCAACGCTTTTTGAAAAAAACTCTATTTCTTTTTGGCGAAAAGGTTTTTCTAAAGCATAAACTTGAGTTCATAGACTTTGAATGTCTTGAAAAATCCACTCAAGTGTAAGAAGATTTCTCTTCTTTTGCTGAGGGTAAGCGCACTAAATCGTACACTCCCCCGTGAATATCGACCCGGGTTGCAATCTGAAAGTGATTACAAGCCATTGTGTTGAGCTTAAAACGTTAAATGTTTTGTGACAAGCTTAACCCATGATAGATTGCTCTACCGTTGTGAGGATTAGTTATCTTTAAAGATACACTTTCCTTTATTTGACGTTCGAGTTACAGTCTGACATTTAACTGTATGTCGTTTACATGAGCTTAAAAACTTGGAATGTTTTTAATGAGAGCTCATGACCGAGAAAAATAATTTTCCCGTTGTTAAGGATAAGTTATCATTCGTGATCAACTTTCCTTTCTTTGAGGCACGAGTCACAATCTTAAGTAATTGTAAGTCATTGAAATGACATGTTTTGAAAAATATTTACAACTTTCATTCGAGCTTTATGTACACACCCGTGTCGTTATTGAGCGACATTTCTAGACACGTCCATATTATCGATACTAAAAGACATGTCGAGAAGAATATTTTTGGTATTTTGAAAGGTTTTTCCATTTTTATTTTGTGTTTCTATGGATATTTACGTTTTATTTTATTTTAGTATTTTTCTCAAGTTTTTCGAAAATAATCCAAAATAGACTTTTGTACAACAGAATAAGGTGATATTGAATGTACAGAATTGGAACCCTTGGAGGAAGAAGTGAGTTCGGAATCCGCTGAGGTACCTGCAATCAATTAAGAAGAGTTCGTACAAATACTAGTGTTAGGAATAACAAATTCCTTGTCTACGGCGAAAACATTCGCATTCGTACTAGCGTAGGTTTCATCACTCTTCTCTATTGGAATCCACTTAAGACCAACTTCCATGAAGATCCGACCCGTTGGTTTCCACTGAAGACTAGATTTAGGAGTAGTTTTCTCTTGCATGGCGGAAGACTTCTTTGGAGAGAAACTATGTCCTTTTTGAATCCACGTTTCAGATTTGTTGTTATTGTTTTTCTTTGCGACGGGTTTGTATCTCCTTGTTGTCTTATGGGATTCTGTATTCGATCTCCGTTCAAAAGAACGAGATTTGACCTCATAGAGGTATTGCAGAATACAATAGTCATGATTTCCATTGTGAATGTCCTTTTTGCAAGTAGGGCATACGGGGAATTTGGGATTCACGAAAGTCCTTGTATTCCTGGGTTTTCTAAATCATTCAGGCGTAGTGTTCGAAACATGACTATTCATGGATGGTTTCCAATTCCTAGATTACTTCTAAGGGATCCTAGGTTTTGGTTGACTACCATTAGGAGTGTGTTGAACTCTAGTGGGAGTTGGTGAACTAGGTTTTTAATACACGGGTTTGTCTTTCTGAATCTTCCCTTTTTGTTTAGCATCCTCGAGGTTGTTGGTATGAACGAAGTCATTTGAACCTACAGATTCCTTTGTGGACGCGAATGTCACACGTTTTGGAGGAGTCCTAGAAGTGCTAGGTGCACTCACATGGTTGGGTTTAGCAACAGTGTGCTTTCTAAATGGAGGAACATAGGGTGAAATGGATGGTTTTGGAACACTTGGTTGCACATCGGTCTTAGGGGGTAACCTAGATTTTACATGAGAATAATTGGAGAAAGGAGTCGGTTTTCCTAAGATAGATGGCTTTGGATCCTCATTGGGTTGTTGAACAACAAGTTTCACAACTTTAGGTTCCACAGTTTTCCCACCCATTTTGGCAACGAGTTTCTTTAGCTCTTCTATCGCTATGTCCTTTTCTTGCAACTAAGCTTTCAAGTCGGTAATTTTCATACTCTTTTCTTTCATCTCACGACATAAGGCGAAAAGTTTTACTTGCAAGTTATTATCGTTTGGACCTTTTCCGATGTGTTTTTGCAAAGAAAGTTCAAGAGAATGACAATGTTTTTTAAGGAAATCAGTTTTGTGTTGAAGTAACTCAAAAGCCTTTTTATCAACATTTTCTTTACGTTTCGAAAGCTCAAGTTCAAGACGCTCACATTCTTTGATCTTATCCAGATATTTGCATGCAACATCAGAATATTCATCGATATCAGCACAAGATTGAAGAGTAACACACAATATTTCTTTAAAGAGACATTCGTCTAAGAGGAGATCATATTCGTTCGAGAACTCTGATTTTTCCGTCTGAAGTTCATCAATTGCTTTTTCAAGAGACTCGACGTATTTCAAATCATCAAACATTTCAGACCGAATTAATGTTTCAAATTCAAGAACAGTGGCTTTTACCGTCGTCGTATTCGGTATCATAAGTTCTTTCACAAACAAGGTTATATCATGAGGAATCTCTTTTTTCCACTTGTCGTTTTCACGTTTTTATCAATCGCTTTCAACAATTGATTGAACATTATCAATGTGATGTTTAAGAATACCAAGTGTCTTCCTACTTTTGCTTTTAGACGCATCAAGAGGCAAGTAGTTGATATATTTAAAAACGTTAGATTTCTTAGTGGCAAAAACTTTCTTCCATTGAATTCTTCTTTGTTTGCTTTCTAAAAACAATTCCTCACGAGACTTCTGTTTTTGTGTAGTGAAAAGACCATATAGACTATTCTCATAAGCATAATTATATGGTTTCAAAAACTCTTTATTGACGGTGATCTACTCTCCTCTTCCCAAAGGGATGTCTCATCATTAACAAAAGGACATTCAGGATCGGTCTATTCGGACTCATCCATATAAAGGCGGGGGTTCGCAGCTTGAGGAGGGCAAAGTAATCAGGACTTGCAAAGCTAGCTTAACCCTTAAACATCGACGGAGGTGTTAATATCCTTACAGTTTGAATAGAGTCATGCGTTTTATAAACAATTTTCTTCAAAAATTCGACTTGTTTTTCTACTTCCGTAACTTTTTCAGTATCTTTTTCATGTCGACTTTTGAAATTTTGTTTTAGCGTTTCAACCACTTGTTTCTTAACATCAAGAATTTTAGCAGTCTCGTGTTATCCATCGAAAGCCGTTGTTCAAGTTCGTTAACTTTGGTGGTAGCAAGGTACATTTTTTGACGTTCATCCATTAATAAAACATTAAATTGACGTTTCTCTATGGTTAATAACTCAAGAGTTTCGTTGTATTGCTTTTCAAGATCGTCGTTTTGAATTTTTAACGCACTACCCTTGTAACCCTCAAGCTCTTTGGTCTTTTGAAGAAGCTCAGCTCTATAACTTTCAAGGGTCTCATTAGATTTAATTAGAGCAGCTTTGCATTCTTCAAAATTTTGAGTAAGCGTTGCGTTTGCCTTCTTTAATTGCTTTTGACTCTTTCTAGTTTCTATGACATCTTTTTGTAAACTAGCAATTAAATTAGCAAGCGCGACACGCTCCTCATCATCATACTCATTTGCATGTTGATCATACTCAAACTCATTATTGCACATATCTGATGAATCAGGTGTGGTATTGCTATCAGCCTTTTCTGTCATACATGTGTCAATAAGGTTTGTTATTTTATCACTATGCTCATGCGTATTGGCATTGGCAAACACATTAAATTCATCATTGTGTACCTCTTCCAATGGCTCAGAATCGAAAACAAGGCCATTATCATAGGAAGGTGTATTATTGATGTCATTCTCAGAGTCAATGCTTTGTTTGCCAGAGCTACTACCTTCTTCGCCAGAGCTGTTGGTATCATTCTCTGAACTGTGCATGAGTCTCATATCTGTAGCTTGTGTTCTCAGTATCTAATGCTATTCCACAACTTGTATTGAGCCTTTCATGAATCTTTTGTTGCGTATGTATGGTGAGGTTCACATATGTTACAATGAAGTCTATGTTGCGGGTTATCATATCTTTATATGATAAAGCATCCATTCCATTATGTCTCTTGAAACAGTCCTTGGTTCGCGAAGACTTGCTGAATTCAGAAGTAAAAGTCTTTTCAAGTGTCTTCTTCAGATCAGTGAAAGTGGTCTCACATTCACTAGCAATGATTCTTTCGTTGACAATTTGTGCTTCAAGTTTATCCATGGCATTTCTGAATGTTTTTCTGAATGTGCCAGTGGATTCACCTAATTCGATCAAGAATCTTGAAAGGTCCTTAAAAGACTCCTGAAGAACTCTAAAACCATCCGTGGAGTTTTCTCTCAAGATACATAGCCGATGTTGTAGTCGTTCCATCTCAAAGTTAGTTACGTCTGAACACGCATTGCTCTTTTCCATGATGATGGTGTCTCAATTGATGAATTGACTTCGGATCTTAAGTAGATATGGTGTGATTAGGTTATGGTTGAAATTTCAAAAATTGCGATTTTTCCTCAGTCCGACAATAAATTCACCAGTCCGATATAACGGTAGACCGAAAAAATTTTAATCACCAAATTTTGAAATCGAGTTAGAAATAGACAATAACTAGTAGGGAAAAATTTTGAAAAATAAAAATTTTAACGAAAAATAAAACCTAAAGAATTTGAAATTTGGCCTTAAAATTTGAATTTTGGTCCGAAAATTTGATTTTGTGATCAAATTTTTTTTCGCATTGCCAAAATTTGAAATTGAAGCTTAAGTGGCCTAATAATGGTATAGGAAAAAATAAATTTAATTAAGGTTTTCCCGCCAAAGAACCCAATTTTTTTTTGGTAAACTATGTTCCGGGACTAGTCTAGATAGTGGCTAAGTCTAAAAAGTACTCGAACAAAATTTAGCCAAACATTTCGCAATGTCCATCGCAATATCCATCGGAATGTGCATCGGAATGTGTATCAGAATGTTTTATCGGAATGCTCTATCGGAATGTTCCATCGGAATGTTTTATCAGAATGTGCTATCGGAACGCCTGTCGGAATACCTGTCGGAATATAGAAACCCTTATGAGCTGTCATAATATATATCGGAATATAGAAACCCTTAAGCTTTCTGATGGAATTCAGTATACTTCAGTCGGAATACATGAACAATTCCGAAACTTTAGGTAAAAAGTTGAGATTTTTTACAAGAAATCCGTGATTTTAACCAAACGAAAACAACCAAATCCCTACCTCAACTATGTAGGAGATTTATAGCAAGATTTAGAGCATGGAAAACACAAAAAAAATTGAATCCGAGATGATTTGAGGATTAAATCATACGAACCAAATAAGATAACAACAACCAATCACAAAACTACCCCATGGTGATTGATACCAATTGTTGTCCCATATAATATGTGATGATTAAACAAGAAAGGTAGATAAAAGATAGATGATTTCTAGAGAGAGAAAGTAGAGAGAGAGAAAAGAGAGAGAATGGTTGGTACTAGGTGAATATTAGATTGCGAGAAGAGAATACAAATGAGCCAACCAACCTCTCCTTACATGCAATGAGAGGTATTTATAGCCTTGCCTACATGTGGCATAATGGGCTATATGATAATGGGCCGGGCTTTCCTTTGTGGCTTTAGTTACTTATGAATGAACTTTAGCTTAAAGTTAAGCCCGTAAAACACGACTAATCTACTACCTATTACAACGTTCTAAAATACGATACATAATAAACATATGACCGGGCATTCTTGTTTGACTCAATATTTTGAGGCTAACGAATTTTAACACGGAGCGTTACTTATGGTACAAGTTGCAAGTTTATACATGGTGCTAATGAATCTCGATTGCGAGACCCGCTAATAACACTTATGTACGGTCAAATACTGGTGTGCAAACACGCAACACTCAAAACAACTTTAATACTACTACAAAAACTTTTGGTTCCCAAACTCTACGTGCTTAGTCCAATGTAGCCCAGTTACCTGCTCAACCCATCTACTCGACCCAACCCACTAGCATGAGGTATCTATATTTTCATACCGGTTTGGCCATTATCCTTCAACCCCTTATATGCACCACGAGCACGCTTGGCGTCCACTGGTCTCGGCACAATTGCTCACAACAATAGTTGGCCCAACAAGTCCCATGACCCACCAGGATTACCCAACCCATCAGTCACAGTGTGTTTTGTTTTTTTTTGCACCCCAAATGTTATGTATCAATAGACTGTGACAAGTAATACTATACCATCTACTTTTGTTCCTCAAGCCACTTTACTACCACATGTTTTTCAAACGACGACTCTCCAAGCACCAAATTAAAACATGGATACTGGGGCATCATCTCATCTTGCAGACAACATAGGTATGCTCATCTATTTTAAAAATCCAAGCATATATAAATCAGTATTTGTTGGCAATGGCCAATCAATACCAGCTATAGCTTTTTGTAGACATCGCACAAACCTCTTCATCTTCATCATATCCTTGTTACACCTAATGTTCTAAAAAAATTGCTTTATGATTGTCAATTTACTCGCGATAACAATGTGTCTATTGACTTTGATGCTTATGGTTTTAGTGTGAAGGATTACCAGACCCGTTGGCTTATTCCCCGTTGTGACCATACCGGAGATCTTTATCTTGTCACTCACCAACCATCCAATACCACCAATCTTGCATTGCTTACTCTAAGTCCTACAACGTGGGACATAAGACTTGGTCATTCGAGTTAAGATGTGATTTATCGTCTAGAGTTTAGTCGTTTAATTTCATGCAATTAATCAAAGTTGTCTACTTTGTGTCATGCTTGTCAATTAGGCCAAAGTATTAAGCTTCCTTTTTTAGTTTCGAGTCGAATGGTGCGTCTGTATTTGACATTGTTCACTCTGATTTTTGGACTTTCCCAATTCAAGTGAAAGTGGAATTAAATATTATGCTATATTTTTGGATCATTTCTCTTACTAAGTTCAGGTGTATCCTCTACTTAATAAATTTGATTTGGTTTATACCTTTAATACCTTTCGTGAATATGTGAGTAAACAATTTAATATAGGTATTAAGGCATTCCAATGAGACCATAGAGGTGAGTATGATAACACTTGGTTCCATACACTTTTTCGTCAACATGGCATATGGTTTCGGTTTCCTGCACCAAAAAATCCCAACAAAATGGAAAATCTGAACGTATATTACACACCCATAATAACATTACACCCATTTGGCCTTTTCAAGCTCACATACCTCCATCCTATTGGGTAGAATACCTTAAAATGGTTTCTCACCTATTAAATATCATCCCCTCCACTGCCATTAATAGTGACATACCGTTTACCAAACTTTATAATAAACATGCCACTTATGATCACTTACGGGTATTTTTGATGTCTTTGTTATCCACACATCTTCTTTGATCATAAACTTCAACCTCGCTCCACTACATGTGTTTTCTTGGATACCCGACCTTTCATCGAGGGTATTTTTGCCATGACCTCTCCACTAATAAAATAATCTTCTCGCTATGTCAATTTTGTGGAAGACCAATTCCCTTTTTCCTTTATGACTTTCTACACACCTCCTTCCTATTATTTTTTGCTCCCTCATAATGATACCCCTCCTAACACATCAATTTTTCATAATACCTCACAACCTAAACACATCAATAGCCCATTTATTAATTCTCCAACATCAAATACACAGTTGCTAGCCACAAACATGCATTCTATGGTCACGCTTGCAAAAGCCGGAATATCAAAACCTCGTAACCATATAAACTGTAATGTCTCTACCACTTCACCACTTCCATGCTCTCACTTACATTTCCTTTGTGACCCTAACTGGAAAAAGGCTATGGTAGATGAATATAATGCTTAAATTTCTAGTGGAACATAGGCTCTTGTGCTACGTCCTGATAATGTTAATATTGTTCATTTCATGTTGATTTTCAGACATAAGTTTAGCTCGGATGGTACTTTAAGCAGATATAAAGCTTGGTTTGCTGCAAATGCCGCAGTTAGTAATCAGGGATTGATTGTAATGAGAATTTTAGCCCGGTCATTAAACTAGCTATGATTCGTATTATAAATCATAATCGACTTTATCATGTTGTCTCCTCGGTTGTTGGAAATGTTCAAGTGGCTTACATTAAGGGTCGCCAAATCATTGAAGACCCTCTCAAGGTGGAAAAGATTATTTCTTGGGCCAAGAAAGCTAATAAGCAACTCATGATTCTTAAAGTTGGATTTTAGAAGGCGTTTGACTCGCTTAATGGCCTTTTTTCATACTAGAGCAAATGAGATTTAGTGCTAAATGGAGATATTGGATTCGTTCTTTCTTAAACTCGACATACGTTGCGGTACATATCAATGAGTCACTTAAAAATAGTTTAAACTGAATTTGATCTTAAACAAGGTGACCCTCTTTTTTTGGGTAAAGGGTTTCTATGGTAAATTTTATTACACCAAAAATCAATTCAGTACAATGGATGTGGACGAGTCCCACATCTCAACTCGCTGCATAGACAAACTACTTCTCCAAAAGACATTACATGTATTAACTAAAAAAAGCAACTCAATTAACATTAAGTGACAAATTTCTACGATCGCCCTCGAACCTTGATATCTAAATTGTTAGCAATAGATTGAATGCAATCAAGAATATTCTAATCATCATACAATCATCATCGTAAGGGTCATAATCAAGATCAACACTACCATAGGAATCCTTCCATTTTTCTAGCAAGCTTTGGGTACCATAACTGACCCCTAACGATTTATCTGCTAGAAACTTCGCCATATATTATCGACAAATGCAACTTCATCCTTACTATCATGATCACCCATAGTATCAACCTTTTCCATAGGCACACCATCATCTCCCACAAGCACATATTTCTCATCTAATAAAAATTTTTTCAATCCTATTGATCTTTTCCATTATAGGGGTGTTACTTTGTTCTTCCACATTCAAAGTATATGTGGGGTTCTTACTAACCGATTCCACTTCTTTAGCCACCAATAGGTCATAACATCAAAGGAATTGGTGATGGAAACAGAATGGTTACCTGAAGACGACATATTCGTCTTATTTTTTGTATTACTCGATTTATAGATGTCACCTTCTTATTACTCGCCTCAACCGATAGTTAAGTTACCTTGGGTTAGAAGTGGAATGTAGATTTGGGTTTTATCAAAACCAGTTTAACGATTTTGTTGCCCTTATTACTTACACTAGATTTCTTACGTTTTACATCGTCTTCTCGGAGGCATGATATCTTGACGGGGATATGGTTCAACTTCCATACGGGGTGTGGAAAAGATTCGGATAGGTGTAGGTGCATTGTTCTTATTATGTGCTCTATTGTTATAATTGTGTTTTGTATGTAGTGGTATGTAACATGATCATCACATTTTAGTCCATTGCTTTAACTTGTTTTCTTCAACTTATTTACATCGGTTGATAAGGTTTTCTTATAATATTCAATATAGTCTAAACCTATGTTCTCACCAACTCTATGTTGACATATTTTAGTGTCATTTCAGGTAAGGTAGTTGAGAAGGATGACGTTAGAAGTGGCTAGAGTCTAGAGGCTGCTAGGATTGCATTAGGAGGAATCCTTTTCCTCTTAGATTTACTTTTGTTATTTGAATAAGTGATACTGTTAGACACCTTTATGTTTGATGTTTGTTATTTGTTTGTCTTTGGTAAGAGGTACGTCTTTTACCTAATTACCTAGACTCTTGCATTTTGTTGAGATATTGTCACGACATTGTGTCGCCATTTATGACATTTCTTTTGCATTTAGTATTTCTCTATTGTGACACCATTTTGTTGTGATGATATCCATACATCGCGCCTCAAATTCCACCATGGTGAGGTTTGGCAATTCCCAACACTATTCACAAACGGCTTGCAATGATCAATGAAACTTGCAAGACCTAGTATAAATGCTGGTTCATGACGCTCTAACCTTGTCCAACTCTTATCAATGAGTACCATAATTGTGTCTTAACGATACATTTAGTTATTATAGAGATGTTTTGTTCACCTAGTGCAACTATGGAAGGCAATCCTAACCCACCCTTTGAATGCTTTGTCTCATATATGAATGCGTATAACCGATTTACTATTTGAGAAAATTTTGGCAGCATTTCCCCTCAACTCCTCAAATACGTGTTTAAATACATATTCGTAGGAGTAAAGGAGAAACACTGTCGAAATCATCTCAAATAGTAAACCAATTATACGCATTAATATCCTAAATGAGACAAAACATACAAAAACCGGTCCTAAATAGGGGACTCTCCGAAGTTAATTTCTCATTAATTAACTTTAGACGAGTTTTCATAGGATGATTAATTTCAGACGGGAATTTTCCAAAATTAATCGCTAAAATCATAAAACATTCCTCAGGTTTAGTTCAATAAAACAAATACCAAATGCAAACATGTTATTAGAATAAGCTGTTTTTAAACTGCTTATTAGAATAAGTTGTCTTTAACCAACTTATTAGAATAAGTTGTCTTTAGATAGCTTATCAAAATAAGTTGTTTAAAAACGGCTTATTAGAATAAGCTGTTTAAAAACAACTTACTCGAATAAGCTGTTTTTATGCCGTTTATTAGAATAAGCTGTTTTTAAACCGCTTATTAGAATAAGTTGCTTTTTAAAAACTTAGTAAAACAACCTATTCTAATAAGTTGTTTAAAAATAGCTTATCATAATAAGTTGTTTAAAAATAGCTTATCAGAATAAGCTTGTTTTAAACTATTTATTAGAATAAGTTGTTTTAGAACAACTTATTTAAATAAGCTATTTTTAAATAGCTTATCATAAAGTTGTTTAAAAGAGCTTATTAGAATAAGCTGTTAAAAACAACTTATTAGAATAAGTTGTTTTTAAACCACATATTAGAATAAGCTTTTTATAAACAGCTTATTAAAATAAGCTATCTTTAAACAACTTATTCTAATAAGCTGTTTTAAACAACTCATTCTAACAAGCCATTTTAAACAGCTTATCATAATAAGTTGGTTAAAAACAGCTTATTAGAATAAGCTATTTAAAATAGCTTATTCTAATACGTTATTTTTGAACAACTTATTATAATAGGCGGGAGTGTTTGAATTGTCGTTTAACACAAATAAATAACTTTTTAACATTCCCGATGACATTTTTCCGGGGAAACCAATTGGAAAAAATAATAAAAACATACTTTCTCGGCTATGGATCGAGTCTCGGCTATGGATCGAGTCTCGACTGTAGACTCGGTTCTCTACTCGTTCTCGACCCCCGGTTCTCGACCCTCGTTCTCGACCCTCGTTCTCGACCTACGTTCTCGAACCCTCGTTCTCGGATTCAATAATTAACCTTCAATAAAAAAAGATTACAACTAACAACACAATAATCTTTGATAATTAACAATTAAAAAAAATTACAACCTTCAATTTTCCAAAAAACAAAAATCACCACCACTTGTTTAGAAGTATGTTTAGAGGGTTAAGTAGAGAATTATGTTAAGAGGAATTGAAGGAGTGCTCTTGTGCAAGTGAATAAAAGATGGAGATGGTGATGTAGTGGCGGTGGTGAGTGGTGACTGATGGTGGTAACGGTGGTAATCGAAGATGGAGATGGTGGTGTAGTGGTGGTGCTGACGGTTGTAATCGAAGTGGTGGTGATGGTTGTAATCGAAGTGGTGGTGACGTTTGAATCGAAGTGGTGTTGATGGTTGAATCGTCAAAGATGGTTCTGGTGAAAAGTATATGTTTTTTGGATAGCAGATCTTGTCAAAAGGGTTTAAATCTTTGACTAAACATTCCCAGACGACATGTCTCTAGGGATTCCTTGAGTTTTGTCGTTAAGTAAAAAACGCACGTGATTGAAAAATTATTGGGGGAATTTTCCCCAGCGACATGTCGTCGGGGATTAATTGGCATCAGTTTGACTTGTCAACGAAGGCTTATGTACCTACTTTTGTCGTGTATTGTCCCATCTTTCCCCGGTGACATGTTGTTGGGGATACTCCCTGTCAAAATATGATAACTATTGTTTATTTATTATTTATTGTTTTTTAAATATAATTATTATTATTTATAAATAATAATTATAAATTATCATCCCAGTTAGTTTAATTTCTCAATTCGTTCCGGTCCAGTCAGTTTAGTTTCTCGATTCTTTCCGGTTTGATCGGTTTACTTTCTCGATTCGATCCGGTTCGGTTGGTTTACTTTGTTGATTCGTTTTAGTTTGGTCGGTTTACTTTCTCGATTCATTCCGACTCGTCCATTAAGCATCTAACGTACAACCATAACATAATGACTCATCCATTGAACATTTAAGGTACAACCATAACATACCGACTCATCCGTTGAACATCTAATGTACAATCATAACATACCGACTCATCTATTGAACATCTAACGTACAATGATACAATGATTTTTTGTGGGTTCAGAATTCTCGGAATCCTCTCGAATTGATCTCAGTTAAAAGTGGAATGATTTGTTCTTGGTGACCAAAAGTGGATTTGGTTTTCTAGTCTATTAAACAGATAAGTGAATAAAAGATTAAAGATTAAAGCTGGAAACAGTAGATAAAAGCAGTTAAATGATAAGGCAGAAAAATACTCTTACTGAAAAATGCCCTATGCTGAAAATAACCCTTATGCGGAATGTTGCTCTATGCGGAATAAATTGTATGATTCGGAAAAAGCTCTATGCGGAAAAATTGCTCTATTCGGAAAGTAAAGTCCATGCGGAAAAATCAGGGCTATGCGGAAAATTGTTCCGAATAAGGAGACTCAAAAATGGCTATTCGGAATATTCCGAGTAATGAAACAAAAATATGCTATGCGGAAAATATTCCGAATAAGGGACAATAAAAACACTATTCGGAATGTTGGAAAAGTTCCGAATAAGAAAACTAAAAAAATGGCTATGCGGAATAATGAACTTCAATGCGGAAAATAGAGCTGTTCGGAATATCTGGGATATTCCGAATAAAGAGGAAATAAAACCTCTACTCGGAATAATTGAAATATTCCGAGTAAAGCAAACTTGAAATGTCTATTCGGAAAATCTGGGATGAAGAACAGATACAGCAGCAAGTAAAACAGGGGACACGGTTTTTAATCCAAAACGACTTAAATACTCAAAAAGGTTTTACCAAATTAAACACAAATCATTAACATACCATAAGAAACAAATCCCACCAATAAAAACTCTAAATCAACAACTTTTTGAAATCAAACTTGAATCAAATAAAAGCTTAAGAACTTGCAATAAAAATGTTGAAGAACAAGATGAATAGAAAGATGGAATGGATTGATTAATATAAAAGTAACAAGGTTAATGATCAATGATTACAAGATTGAAAAAGAAAAATGAAAATCACCAAACTCCCTAATGGAGTTGGTGAAGGGACGAACTACAAAGCCTGGGAAAAAGGAAAAATGAAAAACTAACTCCCTTCAATGTGAAGGGAGTGATCTATTTATAGTCCTAATGGTTGGTTGGTGAGTGGGCTTTCTCCCTTTCTTCTTGTCTTCTCGTCTTTTCAGAAAAGTTGACGTTTTCGATTCTGATTCGGGATTTGTTGTCGATTAAATCCAACTCGTCTTTTAATTTCTTCGTTAAATAGACTCGAGTTTCTTCGACTTATGAAAATCTTCCGTCTTTAGTCCTTTTCTTCGATAAATCTTCGAATAGGCCTAGTGACTTCAAATCTTTTGCACGTCTTGGACAATAGACTTTATCTTGAGTCTTTTTCCTTGATGAAACCCGTGCAATCCCATGTTTTCTTTAATATTCATCCGGTTAGCTCTGAAAACACAATAAACACAAAAACCACGCATAATTCCAAACAAATGATATTAATTACGTGTTTTGGTCTTGTTTTAGCCAGAATTAAGTGGTAAAAGGATGGGTGTTTACACACCTATCAAATCCCCTACACTTAACCATTGCCATGCCCTCATGCAATGCTTAGTGATAAAGCAATTTTACATTTTTCTCATAATTAATCAACCTTGGCCTTATTTAAATTCTACTAAACAACAATTAAAATACTAAGAGAACTTAAAACTTTAAAGTAAGCAGAAGAATGGAAATAACTTGTAAAGAAATCAAGGACTTACATTAGGGCTTTGGTGTTGCGAAGATTTATCACCCTCAAGTTTCACGTTCCCCACACTAAGCTTAAAAACGAGATCATTGTTATTATAAGTTAGTAAATCAAACACTTACACACATGGCTTAATTAAATGCTTAAACTCCCTTATTCCTAGTTGTATCTCTTATATTTTATTTTTGTCTTAGAATGATCATGAAGATGCATTTTTTGGACTTATTTCGATAGTTTATTAAGGCTAAAAGCAAAGTAGGACGATTTGATCAATAGTTAGCTAAAGGACAAAATCTCTTAAAACTGCTTCTCGGGATATCAAAAAGTTCATATCTTGGCATAACTTGGTTCACGATTTGAGACCTTTCTCGGGCCGATATTTGGCATGTACTTCATACTTCATATCTTCGAGAGACGTTCTTGAGATAATGGTCTTCTCATCATAATAGAGTTTCTTCACTTGGAGACTTTTGAGGGGTACTCCAACTTTGTTGACCACGACTTCATGATTATTTCTTCAATCTCTATTTGGGATTTTGAGATACAACGATCCGCCTCCTTTTCGGACTTGGATCTATTTATCCTCATACCTTGTTAGGGTCTTTTCGGATAGACTTCTCCATGATCTTTATGGGAGTTGATTGCTTTTCGTCGTGAGTCTTGATCCTTCATATTGACTTTAGGAATAATGCTTTTCACATCACTTTGGATCTTCAGCAATAAAATTGAATCCTCATGCCTTGTTAGGGCCTTTTCGGACTCGCCAATCTTCGCGCCCCGCTTCATAAGTTATGCCTTGGCTATGAACTCTTATCATTACCGAGCAACTTTTAAACGATCTTGGGCTAGAAGCTAAGTAACTTTTCAAATCGTAAGACCTTACTTATTGCAGATAAATTATTAGCAAGTGATGGGAGAATAGGCAAATAATTACACCAAGTGAGCTTGCGCAAGAATACCGACTTATAATTGACTCTATCATTTCTCGTCCTCCACAATTTAAAATCTCAAGTAATGAGACTCGTGGACACTTAGCCTAATAAACCAATTAAGGTCTACATGGTTAAGGATACTAGCTAGAATAAACTTGGATAAGTCTATTCGGGTTGAGTCAAAATAAACGCAACGGGCCTAATATGTCAAAGATTTCTAAACTAGCTACACCACTTATTAATATTTTTTACTTTATTGCGGAATATATACATATGAAAACAACGATAAAAATTTAAAAATTACGACTAAATGGCCAAAGTTAATAAAAAATTTGAAAAATGCTGAAAAATAGGATTTTCTGGTTAATTGAAGGCATTTTCATGGAAAAGTCCACTTAAAACTTCGATAGAAGTCTCCCCTACACTTAAGATAAACATTGTCCTCAATGTTTAAGCATGTGGGAAAAGTCTCCCCTACACTTATGACATTGTGCACGTTGGTTAACTCGAGTTAAGGAAGAGACGACTAAAGTGATCAATTTCATATGTGAGTATGAAGAAAATTGAATCACGATAGTTGAGAGATAGAACCGGATTTCGGATAACACGGGAGCACGGTTCTTCAAAGATTTCCAAGATTGCAGTAATCCCTGTAAGCACATCACCACACAAACACAAATGACCAAAATAGGTCCTCCCCTACACTTAGGGGGTTAAAGGGATAGATACTCGGGCTGCCTCCCGAGGAGCGCTTGTTTTTGATAACCGAGTCACGAGCCTGACTCGACCCAAATTCAGTTTATGGGGAACGTGGTGAGGGATGGAATCACCTCCTGAGAGGTGTCCTCACCAAAGTACAACTTCACTCGTTGGCCATTCACCTTAAAATTTGGTCCATTAGGTTGAGCGAGCTCGAGAGTACCATATGGAAAAATTTGGGCGATGGTGAATGGGCCGGACCAACGAGATTTGAGCTTGCCCGAAAAGATTTTCAACCGAGAGTTAAAAAGTAAGACTTTGTCTCCAACATGGAACTCTCGGTTTTTGATCTTGGAGTCGTGAATGAGCTTAGTTCTTTCCTTATAGATCAAAGAATTTTCATAAGCCTCATTCCGAAGTTCATTCAGCTCATTGAGTTGGATCTTGCGTAGGTCACCGGCTTTGTTAATATCAAAATTGGCCCACTTCAAGGCCCAATAAGCCTTGTGCTCCAACTCAATGGGGAGGTGGCACGCTTTCCCGTACACAAGACGATAGGGCGTACAGCCGATCGGGGTCTTGTAAGCAGTACGGAAAGCCCACAAAGCATCATCGAGTTTATCAGCCCATGCGGCACGATGCTCTCCCACGGTCCTTTCAAGAATTCGCTTAAGACCTCGGTTTGATATTTCAGCCTGGCCATTAGTTTGTGGGTGGTAGGCTGTGGAAAGACGATGGTTTACACCGTACTTAGCCATGACTCTAGCAAATTGGTCATTGCAGAAATGAGTCCCACGATCACTAATAATGGCGCGAGGCACACCGAATCTAGCGAATAGAGCTTTCAAAAAGTTACAAACCACCCTTGCGTCATTAGTAGGCAAAGCTTTGGCTTCAACCCACTTAGAAACGTAGTCAACGGCAACAAGGATGTATTTGTTTCCTTTAGAAGAAGGGAATGACCCCATAAAGTCGATACCCTAAACATCAAAAATTTCACACTCTTGAATGAAATTCTGAGGCATCTCGTCTTTATGTGTGATTTTGCCTTGCTTTTGGCAAACATCACATCGTTTGACCATATCGTGAGCGTCACGGTATATGGAGGGCCAATAAAATCCCGAATCAAACACTTTCTTTGCGGTGTAGTTGGGACCAAAGTGACCACCGGTGGGTCCTTTGTGGCAAGCATCAAGGATGTCCGACGCTGCCGGTCCATCAACACATCGGCGAATTATCAGATCAGCACATTGTTTGAATAGGTAAGGGTCGTCCCAAAAGTAAGTCTTGATGTCAGTAAAGAACTTCTTCTTTTGCTGGGACGTCAACCCTTCCTTGAGAATTCCACCCGCCAAATAGTTTGCAAAGTCCGCAAACCACGGGGTTTCATTCGGCTTCGAGTTTATAGACATTAAGGTCTCCAAGGGAAAAGAATCATTGATTTCTTTGGTCGGATGATCCCCTTGGTATGGATCCTCAAGTCTACTAAGATGGTCCGCGGCTAGGTTTTCTGCTCCTTTTTTATCGCGGATGTCGATTTTAAATTCCTGGAGCAGCAAAACCCAGCGAAGAAGTCTTGGTTTGGAATCTTGCTTTGTCAACAAGTACTTCAACGCGGAATGATCGGTATACACAATGGTGGTGGAAAGGACAAGATAGGGGCGGAATTTTTCAAAAGCATAGACAACAGCTAAAAGCTCTTTTTCGGTTGTCGTATAATGCAATTGTGCCCCAGTCATTGTCTTGCTAGCGTAATGGATCGGTTGGAAGTGTTTATTCACTCTTTGTCCAAGAACCGCTCCAATAGCAAAATCACTAGCATCGCACATCAACTCAAAAGGAAGCTCCCAATTAGGGGTAACCAAGACGGGTGCCTTAGTTAGCTTATCCTTAAGTGAATTGAAGGCTTCAAGGCACTCTTTGGAAAAGATAAAAGGAGTATCTTTTTCCAAGAGGTGGGTCATCGGGCGAGCGATTTGAGAAAAGTCTTTAATGAATCGACGATAGAAGCCCGCATGACCCAAGAAACTTCGCACACCCTTCACAGTGGAAGGTGGAGGCAACTTTGCTATAACATCAACTTTAGCACGGTCTACTTCAAGACCGGCTTTCGAAATCTTATGTCCAAGCACGACGCCTTCTTTTACCATAAAATGTCATTTTTCCCAATTTAGAACAAGGCGAGTGTCTTCGCACCGCTTTAGCATACGTTCTAAATTGGCAAGGCAAGATGAGAAGGAATCCCCGAAGACCGAGAAATCATCCATGAAGACTTCCATGGTTTGTTCAACCATGTCATGGAAGATAGCTAACATGCACCTTTGGAAAGTCCCGGGCGCATTACATAAGCCAAAAGGCATTCGTTTGTAAGCGAAAGTGCCATAGGGACAGGTGAATGTAGTCTTCTCTTGATCTTGGGGATCGATGGGAATTTGGAAATAACCCGAGAAACCATCCAAAAAGCAGTAATATTCATTACCGGCTAATCGTTCAAGCATTTGGTCCATGAAAGGTAGAGGGAAATGATCCTTTCTCGTGGCATCATTGAGTTTGCGGTAGTCTATACAAACTCTCCACCCAGTAACGAGACGAGTGGGAATCAACTCGTTGTGTTCATTGGGAACAACGGTTATTCCGCCCTTCTTGGGCACACAATGGATTGGACTAACCCACGGGGAATCCGAAATAGGGTAAATCATACCCGCATCAAGAAGTTTGATAACCTCTGTTTTGATGACTTCATGTATTTTTGGATTCACCCTTCGTTGGCTTTGAATAGTGGGCTTGAAGTCGTCCTCCATGAGAATTTTGTGTGTGCAGAAGTGAGGATCAATTCCACGAATATCGGAAATCTTCCAAGCAATAGCCTTCTTGTGATCTTTCAACACAGCAACGAGACGAGTCTTCTCTTCATCTTTCAAATCCTTCGCAATAATGACGGGCGATTTCTTGTTGTCGTCCAGGAACACATACTCGAGATGTGGCGGCAACTCCTTAAGTTCCAAATCCGGAGGATTTTCGACGGGAGGCGTTTTCAAACTCGTGGCATCGATAGCAATAACCGTGGGAGATGGAGGCGAAGGGTTGTCTTCAGTGAGAAGATTGTCAAAGAAACTCATGTCTTCATCCCCCTCGGTGGGAGAATCATTAGTAGCTAAATTCGCATCTCCCATGGTAGCTTCAAGATTGTTCCAGAATGAATCACTATCTCCAAATAGAGACAACGATGAATCAATAGAGGACACGGTCTCAACAGTGGGAAGAGAGGTAGGAATACTTTTGCAAGCATCATTAAAGTGTTCTTCACAAGCCTCATCAAGAACGTCAATACAATTAACGCTCTCATATGAATAAGGTTGTTTGGACACTTTCCCATGTTGAAGACTACTTTGTCGTCACCCACTCTCATGATAAGCTCTCCGGCTTCAACATCAATAAGAGTGCGACCGGTCCTCAAGAATGGACGACCAACAATAAGTGGCACACAGGGGTCCATCTCGTAGTCGACGACAACAAAATCAGCAGGGAAGGTGAATTTGTCGACTCCTACGATAACATCTTCGGCTATCCCCACTGGATAAGCAACCGTACGGTTGGCCAATTCCAAAGTCATTTTAGTGGGGACAAGCTCTGGGAGAGATAATTGCTTCCAAACACTTAGAGGCATGAGATTTATACTGGCACCTAGATCGGCTAGGGCCATGCAATTCTCTACTCCCGGGAAATTGCAAGGGATAAGAAAACGACCCGGATCACCAAGCTTAGTTGGTAATTTCCTTAAGAGCACTGCGGAGCAGTTCTCATTAAGTTGGGTGTTGGCAATGTCGAGGAGCTTTTCCTTGTCGCTCAGAAGGTCTTTAAACATTTTAGCATACTTGGGCATGTGAGCGAGAGCCTCAGCGAAGGAGATATTAAAATTCAGTTGTTTAAACATTTTCAGAAAGTTAGAAACCTGAATATCATCCTTGCTCTTTTGCTTCTCTTTCCTCAACCTAGAAGGATAAGGTATATTGGAAGAAGAGGAAGGCTTTAGGGGAATAGGGTCACTCACAACCACGGGTGGAGGAGGGGTAGAATGAAGAGGTGGAGAAATTGGGGAAGGAGAAGGAGGAGGAATAGGAGCAGGCGACTCGTTCTCCTTAGTCACAACCACCGGTGGGGGTATAGGAAGCTCGGGTTCCTTTGTACCTTTACCACTTCGAGTGGTGATTGCTTTCATCTCCCCTCTTGGGTTCGCAACGGTGTTACTCGGAAGAGTACCCGAAGAAGAGGGTTGACTACTTTGGAAGAAACTAGCCATCATGTTCCTTAAGTCATTCGTCTGACTATCCAACGTGTTTCGCATATCGGCTCTCAAATCATTTCCTTGCTTTACCAAATCGGCTTTCAGGTTGAGCACTTCTCTCTGAAGATTTCCCACTATCGCATCGTTAGTCCTCATATAAGTTTCCACTTCTTGGTGAAGAGCGGTGGGTTGGTTGGGAGGAGCATTGTATGCAGGTGGTTGGTAAGCAGGTTGTTGGTAGACTTGATTGGTTCTTTGAGGTGGTTGTTGCTGCTTGTGAGGTGGGATGTATGGTTGTCGAGGTTGTTGTTGAGTAGGGCGGTTAAGGTTTTGTTGTTGGTTTGGGTTGGTAGGAGGAAAGCCAGGTGGTGAAAGATAGTTGTTGTTGCGGTAGCTAAGCAAGTTACGGTCACCTTGGGGTTTTGCTTGATAAGCAGGTTGTGGGTAGGTGCCATATGCCGCATTCACATTCTCAGCAGGGTAATCTTGGGTGGCGGTACAAGTTGTGTAAGAGTGGGGACCACCGCATATCTCACAAGGTTGGCTGACAGCGTTCACTTGTGCGTTTTTGGCGTTGTTGCTGTTGTTGTTGCTGACGGTGTGGGTGACAAGCTTTTCAAGAAGCGTAGTGAGTTTGTCTAATCGCTTGTCGCTGTCATTAGTACTAGCACTAGCAACATTGGTCCTAACGCTCTTGGTTTGCACACGAGACTTGTTCTCAATGATATCCCAAGCAGCATTGGAAGTCTTAGCCAATAAATTACCCCCTGAGGCACTATTCAGTGAATCTTGATCACTCATGCTTAAACCATTGTAAAAAGTATTTATTTGATGTACTTTGGTAAAACCATGTTGTGGGCATTTCCTTAAAAGATCTTTAAAACGATCCCAAGATTCACTGAATGACTCATCGTACTTTTGTTCAAAGGTTATAATCTCATTCCGCAAAGCGGTAGTACGAGAGGGTGGAAAAAAGTAATTGATGAACTTTGTTTCCAAATCCGTCCACGAGAGAATACTCTGTGGCGGTTCCTTAGCAAGCCAATGCCGGGCTTGTCCCTCTAAAGAAAAGGGAAAAAGTTGTAACCTTATGACCTCCTGTGGAACTCCATTGAATTTGACCGTGTTGGTGAGTTGTAGAAATCTCTTGATATGGTCGTGTGGGTCATCAATGGTGCGTCCCAAGAATGGCTGAGCGGAGACCATCTGGATAAAGCCTGACTTGAGCTCGAAATTGTTGGCGGCAATTGGTGGTATAACAATTGGATCCGTGTTGCCATCAACATGAGCTTGCAGCAATTCAATCATTGGGCGGTTATCCGGAAGTGGCTCATTGTTGTTGTTATTCATGTTGTTGAAAGGCGGGTTGTTGTTGTTATTATTGTTGTTCGGAGGTGGTATGTTATTGTTGTTTTGAACACCAGCCATGTCTAAGTTATCGAGAGGCTCGGGCTCTTGATAAGACGTGGATCGAGTGCGCATACACCTGCAAAAGAACGAACAAAGAAAGCAAAAATATTTTTGGTTTTTATTGTTTTTTAATTTTTAGGATTTTTTGAAAATTTTATATTTTTTAGTGTTTTTGAAAATTTTCTTGCAAAAGTAACGTTCACGGGGAACGGATCCTAAAATCCAAGTTCTACAAAAAACTTTTGATCTTAACGAGAGGAGCCGGCAGCGGCGCCATTTGATACAATGATTTTTTGTGGGTTCAGAATTCTCGGAATCCTCTCGAATTGATCTCAGTTAAAAGTGGAATGATTTGTTCTTGGTGACCAAAAGTGGATTTGGTTTTCTAGTCTATTAAACAGATAAGTGAATAAAAGATTAAAGATTAAAGCTGGAAACAGTAGATAAAAGCAGTTAAATGATAAGGCAGAAAAATACTCTTACTGAAAAATGCCCTATGCTGAAAATAACCCTTATGCGGAATGTTGCTCTATGCGGAATAAATTGTATGATTCGGAAAAAGCTCTATGCGGAAAAATTGCTCTATTCGGAAAGTAAAGTCCATGCGGAAAAATCAGGGCTATGCGGAAAATTGTTCCGAATAAGGAGACTCAAAAATGGCTATTCGGAATATTCCGAGTAATGAAACAAAAATATGCTATGCGGAAAATATTCCGAATAAGGGACAATAAAAACACTACTCGGAATGTTGGAAAAGTTCCGAATAAGAAAACTAAAAAAATGGCTATGCGGAATAATGAACTTCAATGCGGAAAATAGAGCTGTTCGGAATATCTGGGATATTCCGAATAAAGAGGAAATAAAACCTCTACTCGGAATAATTGAAATATTCCGAGTAAAGCAAACTTGAAATGTCTATTCGGAAAATCTGGGATGAAGAACAGATACAGCAGCAAGTAAAACAGGGGACACGGTTTTTAATCCAAAACGACTTAAATACTCAAAAAGGTTTTACCAAATTAAACACAAATCATTAACATACCATAAGAAACAAATCCCACCAATAAAAACTCTAAATCAACAACTTTTTGAAATCAAACTTGAATCAAATAAAAGCTTAAGAACTTGCAATAAAAATGTTGAAGAACAAGATGAATAGAAAGATGGAATGGATTGATTAATATAAAAGTAACAAGGTTAATGATCAATGATTACAAGATTGAAAAAGAAAAATGAAAATCACCAAACTCCCTAATGGAGTTGGTGAAGGGACGAACTACAAAGCCTGGGAAAAAGGAAAAATGAAAAACTAACTCCCTTCAATGTGAAGGGAGTGATCTATTTATAGTCCTAATGGTTGGTTGGTGAGTGGGCTTTCTCCCTTTCTTCTTGTCTTCTCGTCTTTTCAGAAAAGTTGACGTTTTCGATTCTGATTCGGGATTTGTTGTCGATTAAATCCAACTCGTCTTTTAATTTCTTCGTTAAATAGACTCGAGTTTCTTCGACTTATGAAAATCTTCCGTCTTTAGTCCTTTTCTTCGATAAATCTTCGAATAGGCCTAGTGACTTCAAATCTTTTGCACGTCTTGGACAATAGACTTTATCTTGAGTCTTTTTCCTTGATGAAACCCGTGCAATCCCATGTTTTCTTTAATATTCATCCGGTTAGCTCTGAAAACACAATAAACACAAAAACCACGCATAATTCCAAACAAATGATATTAATTACGTGTTTTGGTCTTGTTTTAGCCAGAATTAAGTGGTAAAAGGATGGGTGTTTACACACCTATCATACAACCATAACATACCGAGTCATCCATTAAACATCTAACCTACGACCATAACATACCGACTCATCCATTGAACATCTAACGTACGACCATAACATACCGACTCAACGATTGAACATCTAACGTACGACCATAACATACCAAGTCATCCATTGAACATCTAACCAACGACTATAACATACCGACTCATCCATTGAACATCTATCGTACGACCATAACATACCAACTCAACCATTGAACATCTAACGCGTAACTATAACATACCGACTCATCAATTTAACATCTAACGTACAACCATAACCTACCGATTCATCCACTGAACATCTAACGTACGATCATGACATACCGAATCATCCATTAAACATCTAACATACGACCATAACATACCGACTCAACCATTGAACATCTAACGTGTAACCATAACATACCGACTCATCCATTGAACATCTAACGTACAACCATAACCTCTCGAGTCATCCATTGAACATCTAAGGCACGGCCATAACATACCGACTCAACCATTGAACATCTAACGTGTAACCATAACCTACCGACTCATCCATTAAACATCTAACGTACAACCATAACTTATTGTGAGGAATGTTAAGTAATCGTAATGAATGTTAACTAATCGTGATGAATGTTAACTTATCGTGATGAATGTTAACTAATAGTGATGAATGTTAACTAATATGATGAGTGGTAACTTATCGTGATGAATGTTAACTAATTGTGTTGAATGTCAACTAATCGTGATGAATGTTAACTAATCGTGACGGAAGTTAACTAATCGTGATGAATGTTAACTAATCGTGATGAATGTTAACAATCATAACATACCGAGTCATCCATTGAACATCTAACCTACGACCATAACATACTGACTCATCCATTAAACATCTAAGGGAAAATCACTTAAAAATGTAGTAAACTTACCACTTTTTATGGTTGTGTGTAATTAATTATTTTTTTCTCATTTTGTGTATTAAACTTTTTAATTTCGATCATTGTGTGTATTTTTAGACGATTTTGCCTTGTAAAATTACCATTTTACCCTTCAAAATTGGAAAAAAGTAGGGGTAAAATGGTCACAAAATACACACAATGATATAAATTTAAAAGTTTAATACACACAATGAGAAAAAAAATAGTTTAGTACATACAACCATAAAAAGTGGTAAGTTTACTATATTTTTAAGTGATTTTCCCAACATCTAACGCACAACCATTACATACCGAGTCACCCAATTAACATCTAACCTACGACCATAACATACTGACTCATCTATTGAACATCTAATGTACGGCCATAACATACCGACTCAACCATTGAACATATAACGTGTAACCATAACATACCGAATCATCCATTGAACATCTAACGTACAACCATAACCTACCGAGTCATCCATTGAACATCTAACGTACGACCATGACATACCAAATCATCCATTGAACATTTAACGTGTAATAACCTACCGACTCATGCATTGAACATCTAACGTACAACCATAACTTAGCACGATGAATGTTAACTAATCGTGATGAATGTCAACTATCGTGATAAATTGTTAACTTATCGTGATGAATGTTAACTAATTGTGATGAATGTTAACTAATCATGGGGAATGATAGCTAATCGTGACGAATTTTAACTAATCGTGAGGAATGTTAACTAATCGTGATGAATGTTAACTAATCGTGATGAATGTTCACTTATCGTGATGAATATTAACTAATCGTGATGAATGTTAACTAATCGTGATGAATGTTAACTTACCATGATGAATGTTAACTAACCGTGATGAATGTTAACTAATCGTGACGGATGTTTATAAATCGTGATGAATGCTAACTAATCGTAATGAGTGTAACAATCACAACATACCGAGTCATTCATTGAACATCTAACCTATGACCATAACATACCGACTCATCCATTGAACATCTAACATACGACCATAACATATCGGCTCAACCATTGAACATCTAACGTACAACCATAACATACCGAGTCATACATTGGACATCTAACCTACGACCATAAAATACTGACTCATCCACTGAACATCTAACATACAACCATGACATACTGAATCATCCATTGAACATCTAATGTGTTACCATAACATACCGATTCATCCATTGAACATCTAACCTACGACCATAATATACCGACTCATCCATTAAACATCTAACGTACAACCATGACATACCGAATCATCCATTGAACATCTAACGTGTTACCATAACATACCGAATCAACGATTGAACATCTAACGTACAAGAGTAACATACCGAGTCATCCATTGAACATCTAACCTACGACCATAACATACCGACTCATCCATTGAACATCTAACGTACGACCATGACATACCGAATCAATGGAAAATCTAACGTGTAACTATAATATACTGACTCATATATTGATCATCTAACGTACAACCATAACCTACCGATTCATCCATTGAAAATCTAATGTACGACCATAACATACCGAGTCATCCATTGAACATCTAACGTACAACCATAACCTACTGACTCATCCATTGAACATCTAATCTACAACCATAAAACGTTGGCGGAAAAAGATTGGCAGGAAAATGTTAACCATTTCCCTTAATTTTTTACCTTAAAAACACATGTTATCTTTATAACCACACACATTCCTACCAACACAACCACCAGTAGATCACACACACATTTATCATCACAAAGAGTCACATTCACATTGTTATTACAAAGATGTTGGAGCATGAAGCTTTTCCGTGTCTTTGTGGACGTGGAGATGTAGCTATACGAGAATCGTGGTAACCTGAAAATCTTGGTAGATCATACTATGCATGTCCACGTTCATGCGTGAACCCTCCGTCATATGGATGTAATTTTTTTATGGAAAGACGAACGAGTCAGACTACTAGTCAGTTCTCTTGGAGCTTCAATGAATCCAAGTCCTTCTTCAAGATTTTCTACGAGACATTCAATGACTCAAATTTTTTCTCCAAGCCCTTCTTCGAGACTTTCAACGACTCCAATTTCTTTTCCAAGCTCTTCAATGTGGGCTAACTAAGTGCACTTGAATGGAAAGATAAAGGTACTTCAGAAAACAATAAAACTTTATATCCATCTCGAGAGGCACACAATGGATTCAGCTGCACTACTTCACGACCTTTACGATGACATGGGGAAGTTTAGTTTGAACTAGTTTATGATGCGTTCGTTTTCGTGTTTATGAGTGTATTATCGTCGTAATATACATGTTTAATTAAGTGCATGTTTAAGTGTTCGTGTCAAATAAAATTATGTTTAGGCGCGTCTGTTTGTAAGTTTACCATGTGTTTCCACAAGGGGTTTGTATAATATTTTGAATAAATAAATGTTTGTTGTACGAAAGTCTCATTTTATAGTAATATAAACGTCGCGAAAATGAAATGACACGATAGTTATATAGTTACATTTTATTTAAAAATAATAAGGATATAGAATTTTCTAATATAATAATTATATTGTAAATAAGAAAAAAGATAAACAAATGATCGATATTTTATAATAATTATTTAATAAATAATAATAATTATACTTAAAAAACAATAAATAAACAGAAAAATATTAATTTTTGATAGGAAGTATCCCGATGACATGTCGCTGGGATAATTTGGCGGGTAAAAGCCCGCAACGTTTCGCTAAATTATTTGAGGTTTTGTCGTTTTGCGAGGTTTTTCGTGGCGACATGTCACCGGGGAAAATTTGTCAAGTTATTAGACTACAACCTTAACACTAATCATATGTAACTGTTCTGGACAAACTATCCCAGTGACATGTCGCAGGGGAAATCTTGACGGAAAAATTTCCTTTTTGTTTTTTTGGTAGACTATTTTGGTCAAAGTTGGGCGAAGTTTTCCTAGAGACAAGTCGCTGGGGATTATTTGGTACAACTTTGACCAAAAAGTTTTCCGAACTTTATGCAACGTCGGACATGTCACTGAGGATTATCTGCTTTCTCCAGCAACATCTTGTCGCTGGGGAAAAGCCCGCCTGTGTTAGTTGATATGTCAGCCCATTGTGTTTAGGCTTTAGCCCAATTGTGTTATTCTAGATCATTCCTGTATGCTTATATATTGTAAGATATTTATTGAATAATTGAAGGATTTTACCAATCAAACATGGTATCACAGTCTATAAATATTCTCTCCTAACAAAGTCTCCCCAAAATCACGTTCTTTCCTTTTACTTCTCATCTCATGTGATTAAATAAAAGAAAAAAGAATAATCATTCTCTTGCAACAGTCGGTGTTATAACTCCCATCATAGTGAATTTGGATTGATATCAATAGAAGACATAGTGGATCAATTGATGTGCTAATTGATAAACATCTTGAAGTGAATTAATCTTACGATTAATTATTTGCTACTACTACGTAGTAAGTTATATTTTCTACCATAAAAGGTTTTGTTCTTTTTTGCTATCACGTGAATTATTTAGAAAGTGTTATCAATTCATTACTCATCCAAGTTAATAGATATGAATTATTTACATTCGGCTCCGGCATACGTCCTGACACCAGTGACATTATTACCGAATGTATTTAGTACCATGACTATTCAAGATCCTACTTGGAATATGGATACAAGTGCGTCTTCACATCTTAATTATAATGTTAATACTTTAAGTACTATTTTTAATTCTTGCTCGTATCCATCTGTTCATTCGGTGACGGTAAAACTATACCCGTCACAAACACGAGTCATAGCATTCTTCCCACTCTTCATCGCCCTTTACATCTTAATAATGTTTGTTACCCCTAATATTATTAAAAATCTTATATCTATTCGTTAGTTTACTCGGGAAAACAATTATACTATCAAATTTGACGCTTTTGGCTTTTCCATCAAAGATTTTCAAACTTGTAATCCTTCTCAGATGTGACAGCTCGGGTGATCTTTATCCTGTAACCGAGCCGTCGTCTCTTCCAAGTGCTCTAATGTCTCTCAATCCCTCTACGTGGCACCAACACCTCGGTCACCTGGGTAATGACGTGTTACGCTCTCTTGTTTCTTGTGATCTTATTTCTTGTAATAACGAGAAGTCTCCGCATGTTTGTCATGCTTGGCAAACATGTGTAACTTCCTTTTTCTAGTTCTACTTCAATTGTATCGCGTCGTTTTGAGATTATTCATTTAGATATTTGGACACCCCCCAATCTTAGTACGGGTGGTTTTAAGTATTATGTGATTTTTCTTGATCATTTCTCTCATTACCTGTGGATTTATCCTCTTCGAACTAAATTAGAATTGTTTGCTAAGTTTGTGCATTTTAGGTCTTATGTTAAAACTAAATTTAAAAGTGACATTCATGGTTTTCAATGTGATCATGGTGGTGAGTTCGATAACACCAAACTCCTTGACCTTTTCTCTACTCATGGGATTTAAAAGAGTTTTTGTTGTCCTAAAACATCCCAACAAAATGGAAAATCATAACGTATGATTCGTACAATAAATAATATGATTCATACGTTACTGTTCCAAGCCCACCTTCCGCCCATTTTTAGGGTCGAGGCACTTTACATGGCCGCCTACCTTCTAAACCTCATTCCCTCAACTGCCATTCAAAATGAGATACCGCTTACCAAATTGTTCAACAAATAACCTAATTATTCCAAACTTCGCACTTTTGGATGTTTATGTTATCCCCATCTATTTCCACCACACAAACTTGCTCCACCAGCCACACCATGTATATTTTTAGGTTACCCAGCCTATCACGAAGGTTATCGTTGTCTCGACTTGAGCACACAAAAAATTATTATCTCTAGACATGTAACCTTTGACGAAAATCAATTCCCTTATAGGTCCATTACGCCTTCCTCCTCATACGAATTCTTCGACACATCTCCTTCACTAATTACTCGTCATGTCATACATAATTCTCCACACAATACTCCACCACCAGCACCTATAGTTAACTCACCAACACCAACACCAACACCAACACCACCACCAACACCAACACCAACACCAACACCAACACCAACACCAACACCAACACCAACACCAACACCAACACCAACACCAACACCAACACCAACACCAACACCAACACCAACACCAACACCAACACCAACACCAACACCAACACCAACACCAACACCAACACCAAAACCAACACCAACACCAACACCAACACCAACACCAACACCAACACCACCACCAACACTAACACCAACACCATACCCATCCTACTCCTGACCCAAACCAGTCTAATGGCTCACGACCATTTAATTTCCCACCACCTGGTTTCTCTCCACTTACCTCGAACCAGTCCACCCACCACCTTACATCACCCACGACTCATGCCTCATCTTCAGACCTAGTTCCAACCGAAACCCAAACTCAAACTCAGACCACCCCACAACCCATCACTAGTAATCCACTAAACCTTCATGTTTCTCATATTTCTTCTATACCAAAATCACCATCTTTTGCTTTATCTGATCCGCACTAGCGGGATGCTATGTATGATGAATATAATGCTTTAATTAAAAATGGTACTTGGGTTCTGGTTCCAAGACCTCCTGGTGCTAATATTGTGTGGTGTTTGTGGTTATTTTGGCATAAATTTCATGCTGATGGTTCATTAAGTCGGTATAAGGCTCGATTGGTTGCCAATGGTAGTAGTCAACAACTTGGCATTGATTGTGATAAGACTTTTAGCCCGATTGTCAAGCCTGCCACTATTCGTACTGTTCTTAGTCTTGCATTGACTAGACATTGGCATGTTCATCAACTTGATGTTAAGAACGCTTTTCTTAATGGTGATCTGTCAGAGACTGTGTATATGCATTAGCATCCAGGTTTTGTGTACTCTCGACATCCTCATCATGTATGTCGCCTTCAGAGATCTTTATATGGGTTGAAACAAGCCCCTCGTGCTTGGTTTCATCGATTTGCTGCTTATGCTACCCGAGTTGGATTTTATTCGAGCAGATGTGATTCCTTTTTATTTATTTATAAATCTGGTACTGACACAACATATTTATTGATTCATGTGGACGATATTGTTCTTACAACCTCTTCTACAGCTTTGCTTCAAAAGATTATTCTCTCTCTACACGGGGAGTTTGACATGATAGATCTTGGTGACCTTAACCATTTCTTAGGATCTCAGTTAAACGTGACACGACAGGGATGTTTCTCTCTCAGAAGCAATATGATATGGAATTGCTTAAGCGAGCACGTATGGTCAACTGCAATCCTACCAGGACTCCTATTGACACCGAGTCAAAGCTAGGTCCTGAAAGGATACCTATTTTAGATCCTAGTTTGTATCAAAGACTTGTAGGTGGCCTACAGTATCTTACATTCACTCGGTCTGATCTATCTTATGTTGTGCAACAGATTTGTCTATATATGCATGATCCTAGAGAGCCTCACTTAGATGCTCTCAAGAGGATTCTTCGATATGTTCAGGGCACTTTGGAGTTCGGTTTACAACTATTGCATCCTCGGGATCTTCTCTTGTGGCTTACACTGATGCTGATTGAGTTGGTTGCCCTGCTACCCGCAGATGTACATCCGGATATTGTGTATTTTTGGGCCAACAATATTTATCATGGTCTTCTAAGCGACAACAAACCCTTTCATGTTCTAGTGCTAAAGCTAAATATCGAGGCGTTGCTAATGTTGTTGCTGAGACGGCATGGCTACGCAATCTTCTTCGAGAACTACACACACCTCTACTCGATGCCACTCTTGTGTATTGTGATAATGTTAGTGTTGTGTATTTGTCTACCAATCCGGTGCAACATCAACGAACCAAACATATTGAGATTAATATTCATTTTGTTTGTGATATGGTTGCTATGGGTCATGTGCGTGTTCTTCATGTTCCATCTCGTTACCAATATACAAATATCTTCACTAAAGGTCTTCCTTCGACATTATTTGAAGAATTTCGCACCAGTTTGAGTGTTCGATTGCCTCCCACTCAAACAGCGGGGAGTGTTAGTTGGTATATCGGCCCATTATGTTTAGGGTTTAACCTAATTGTGTTATTTTAGATCATTCTTGTGTGCTTATATATTGTAAGATCTTTATAGAATAATTGAAAGAATTTACCAATCAAACAGCCTGCTGATCTTCCTTTTCTTGTAGTGAGAGTTCATATCACTACAATGATGTCTCAGTAACTAGATGGAATAGGGTGTCCGGTCAAAGATAAATATCAATGCTTTTACAAGAATCAATCTTGACCGTAGGGATGTTGAACTTGATTAGGTGAGATGTCTAATGTGTGATGAAGACCTTTAAATGAAAGATCACATATTTGTGTCATGTAACATTACTAATGAGACGTCGAAAACTAATCTTAAATTGGTGGTGCACCACCAATATCTCAGTCAACAACCTCCACGATGCTCTATATACCTGGCTAACCGAACTCATTTTGCAACAAAGCAAAAGTGGATCTTTCATGTTGTTATTCAAACCACACTCTTGTGATAATGGACATTTAAACATAACATTATCTGCTCCAACAAACGGTCTAGCAAAGATCTCTCACTCATTAATGACATTAAGCTCTTTTTTCTCAGTTGGATTACTTTTATATGTAAAAGTTCTTGTATAAAATTGGTAGCATGGTTTAATACCATGTGTAACGTACGCTCTCTATCTCACTTTTGGTAAATTCTTTCCTTTTGTTAGTTTCTAATTCAATCGTGGTTTTAGTGTAACACCCCACCATGGCGGAATATGGGGCGCGACGTATGGACATCATCACAACAAATGGTGTCTCTATAGAGAAAACTAAAATACAAATATAATGTCATAAATGGCGACACAAATGTCATGACAATATCTCAATAATGCAGGAGTCTAGGTAAGTAGGTAACAGTCCTACCACTTACCCAAGACAAACAATTAACATAATCAAAACAACATATAGGTGCCAACAGTATCACTTATTCACAATACATAAAAATAAACTAAGAAGGAACGAGGATGTCCTTCTAAATGCAATCCTAATGCACCCAAAACTAGCCTCTTCTATCCTCAAGCTTAACCACATTCTCACCTGAAAGAGACACTAAAACACGTCAACATAAAGTTGGTGAGAGTCATAGGTTTAGACTCCAACGCCAAATCAGTTATAAGCTGTGAATAACAACCATCAACACAATAACATATGGACAATGTGTTACAAGTATGCATTAACAACTAACATTCAAGATCAATCATTCCAAACCAAATCCAAATCCAAGGCTCCCAGCCTTACCAAACACCATGGTACCATAGATGATCACACTATGTACCTATCCCAAGGCCCCGCCTTGTCACTATCCATTGGTCCCATAGGTGATCACACTATGTACCTCTCCAATCCAAATCATACACAAACAAGAATCACATAGCAGTTAATCACATAATGTATACACAAGTCCATCTCAAACCTTAAAAACATTCACAACATCAATTTATAAATAACTCAACACAGTGTCTCTTCCATCCCATCTGGAAGTCAAAATCAATAGTAAACATGGGACTATGAAACTCACCTGATTGCTTCTTCACAAGTCCTCGCACTAGCAACAAGCTAACAAACCAAAAACACGCAATCAATACATGAACCAATCACTAAGATGGCTCATCAACCTATGATGGACATCTAGCCTATTCCCATATAAATACCTCATTGATAAGCTCTAATCACCCCATTACCCTTCCCTAACAAGTCCTTAACTTGGTTAAGTTTAATAACTATCCCGTTCATATTTTACACAAAACAGTCCTAATTTTAGGTCTCTAAACTTTAAGTCAAACGTCTACTTAAGCATACCCATGGTTTCTATAAAAGGAATATTCATACCCTTACATATGTTAGCTAACACCTCCCACTTGCCCTAACCTTAAAGCTACTGTTAAGGCCCCGATATATATATATATATATATATATATATATATATATATATATATATATATATATATATATATATATATATATATATATATATATATATATATATATATATATATATATATATATATATATATATACTTTTGTCATTCCAGATTTCCTGATTTTAAACATACTAAAAGTTTGTTACAATTAAGGGGTCTTACCCTAAACCACAACCTTAGCCCAAGTGCAGATACTTACTACAATATATAAACCATCTCTCATGTTCGTGAGAAGATCTCAATGCAACCCTAAGTACCCCTAAACAACCCAAAACTTAAAAAGAAAACAGGCTGACTTCAAAACTGTTTTGACCTCCGACTGTTGTAACCTGTTTTTGACCCACTTCCTGACCTCCAATTTAGTTCTCGTTCAGGGATACTTTGATCGCAAAATAAGAGTTTATAGAACTCCCGATATGATCAAAACAATTGACTCAAAATTTTGCCCAGTTTTTAAAAACGGGTTTAACTAAATTAACCTCATTAATTAACCCTAATCCTACTAATTACAAGCCCTAATTTATGTAATCATTATGAACTCATTATTATAACATTAGTTTACTGTTTTTAAATTAAACCCTAACCTAAATCCATCATAAGATGATGTACACATGATTAAAAACAAATTAAATGAAAAGGGATTAAAGGTTTTTACCTTAAAAGTAATGAAAGATGAAATTTTTGAAGAAACCCTAAATCCTCCATTGATGAATTCACGTGTGTTTTTTTTTGTTTCAAGGGATTATGAAGTGTTTTGATGGTAAAAATCCTTATATGTTTATTTGTTACCCAATCCTAGCCCAACCCAAACACTTTCCCTATTTTCCTTTTTCCCCCTTCTTCTTTGGTGCGTCTAAACCGACCCAAACACCCCTTAAATTCGTTTTTTTTATTTTTATTATTTAATATTATGTTATTAATATTACCTTAATTTTCCTTAATTTATTTCAGCTCCTAAAGCTTCCAAAACCACAAAACAGTAAAACTAGTCAAATTTACGCGTTTTACCGTAAAAGACGTAAAATATACACTTTTAAAAAAAATCTCAAATTTTGAAATAAACTTTATAACTAAGTCCTAAATGACTTAACACCATCCCGAAAAATATCCATATGACTAATTACCTCATCCGAGACCTCAAAATGCTAAACCGTAAATAGTAAAAATACGATTTTCTATAATACATATACGTATACGTAAAACCACTAAATAACACCATCTCATTTCATAGACACTACCATGTGAACTCATGAACATGAAATCATCACACATCGTTTCACTCACAAGGTACCCCGTACCGGAAACGATATCCAAACCACAATCTATACACACCAATAAGTACATAAACACGTAAAGACACGTAACTAGCACAAAATAAAACTAAGTGACGAACCTCAAAACCAGGGTTGTCACATTTAGAGTTTTTATAGCTCGTTGGATAGTGTAGTAATTTCGACTACAACCTGGTCACTAGATGCGGAAACTTCGATCTAAGAAGTCATCGACAGAAAAAGAACACATAAGGTACGAATCCTTAATCTTCCCGATTATTTTATTGATAAATAATGCGTTGTGAATCTCCTCCCCCCTCACCTCCTTTTATAGAGATGAGGGGGAACCGACTAATACATAGTCCTACGGGTCGGGTTGGGCTTCGACACCACCAACCGACCTTTATTGTACTTAGCTATTTAGGAAACTCGGAACTTCTACCCTAGACACGACATTAGGCTAACTTAGGCTAATAAAGACTATAAACCTAACAATTTCCACCTTAGGCTTATATTAGCCTATCCCAACACTCAGCAATTCCAAGTAGTGTTGTAACTTGCGTCTAGGTATCACCTTTGTCAAGGCATTCACAACATTGTGTTCAACACCCACCTTCAGAACTTCAACCGTCTTTTTATCCAAGACTCCTCTGAAAAAGTGATAACGCACATTGATGTGCTTAGTCCTATCATGAAAAACATGATTCCATGATAAATGAATCGCGCCCTGATTATCACAATTAACTACAACAATGTTAAGCTTCACGCCTAACTCTTCCAAGAATCCCCTTAGCCAAAATAGATCCTTTCATAACCTCCGTAAGTGTCATATACTCCACTTTAGTTGTCCATAAAGCCTCCGTGTGCTGCAACTTAGCTTCCCAGCTCCTCGCACATCCATGTATCAGCAACGCGTACCCTATGATTAATCTACCCATGACATTTATCGATCTACCCATGGTGTAGTCATAATCCACAAAAACCTGTACGTAAATCTGTAATCCACGATCAAACCTATCCAACATACCCACACCTGCAAATGCTATGTTAGGTCTCGTACAGACCACCTGATACTCGTGGCTTCCAACTGCATATATATGACCACTTACTATTCTTCTCCACATCACAGTCCCCTGATAGACTATCCTCCAACGACAGTATGAAGTGTCCCTTCAACAAAGTATGTCCCAACTTTCCGTTGTATAACCTAGACCGTGACACCCTCAGAGTATTACCACTATGATTCCTGATGATCTTAATACAAAGTATATCTCCCTTTGCTTTAACCGGCAAACCCTTGGTAACCGAGATCTCAGCCTTGCATCCGCAAGAAAATACCATACACTATATATAGAGAAATAGATTGATCATACCTGGTGTATACTCCCAGTAATAACCATATCTGTCGTCACTGCTTTTCCTGCAACCGTTGCTGAGCACATGCATATCTAACCGAGTATCTATTTCTTCCTTTAATCCAGCCATCCACTTGGAAAGAACCTCACAAGCAACTATATCATTGAAAGTCAATGACTCGTGTGCATATATCTTCTCCACTGCAGCAACTGCAAAAGCAACATCATTACTGTCTTCTCTATACTTGAATAGTTCCCGTGCTAAGTGTTGCTCCCTATCACGTGCTAGATGATAGTATATCAAATCTTGAGTTTGTACTTCTTTTGAAACATCTATATGATCATCATTCCTCTGAGGTTCCTCCTCAAATGCATGATCCTCCTGATATTCCACCTCAAACTTAACTCCTTGCAACACATGCACTGAACTTGTGCATACACCAGAACCAATAAAAGTTTTCTTGTATTGCCTACTTTCATTGAAACCCATATTCCTGTAAAGCACTCCCTTTGAAGTAACGTCATCTAACCTTCAAAGTTGATAAACATTCATACCTTTACTGTATCCCAGGAATATGCACTTGACCTTAACCGGTTCAAGCATCCCTTGCTCAATACTAGACAGCCAACCAAAAGAACCCAACATATCTATAGTCTTCTTGAATCCAATCGCTGCTGATGGTGACCTATTATCTAGATATGTAGACATGGTTGTATCCTCTGTCCAAAAAACCTTGGACAGACCGGAATGAATAAGAAAACAACGTACCTTATCCAAGAGTGTCACGTTCGTCTGCTCAACCAACCCATTCTGCTGTCGTAACCCTGCAACATCCAAATGTTTGGTGAGCCCACTCTTCATGCATTGTTGTGTAGACTTCTGATTACAAGAATCAAGAACATTACCCGTCTTGACCTTCCACCCAGTCTGAAATTTTCCTAACTGCTTCCTACCCTTCGTTGTCTTCCTGGTCACAGCCTGACCGTTCAGGGTATATACACAATTAGCCCTTCTCGTTCCTGATAGTACCACCAGTGAACCCTTTATAACCTTGATCTTGCCCGACTGCATCTTCACGGAAAAACCCTCTTTTTCAAGAGTGCCAAGCGATATCAAGTTTCGTCTTAATTCCAGAACATACCCGACGTTGTCCAACACGAAACTTGACCCATCCTTCATTCGTACTCGAACCTTTCCTGTCCCCTGTACACGGCATCTCTGCCATCACCTAGCAGTACATTACCACCGTCATACTCCTTAAAATCAACCAAGTAATCTCTCCTGTATGTCATATGGTATGAGCCTCCTGAATCCATGATCCAGTCCAAAAGTTCATCAACACTCATAGCCATCATAACATCAGCATGGTCATACCCATCAGCTCTAGAACCGGATACCTGATCTTCATTCCTAACAAAACCTTGAGATTTCTTGTGATTATACCTGGGACAATCCCTCTTCAAATGATCCTCAGACTGACATATATAACACCTGAGTTTGTCGCTCCTTCCTTGTGACCTTGACCACGAACTATTTGCACCCTGCTCCATATCTCTCTGACCAGATCTCTCCCTCACATACAACCCTTCACCACCATCACCCTTTGCTTCCGGCATCTTCTGAAGTTCCCTAGAATTAAGTATCGCGACCACGTCTTCTAGCTTCAAAATATCCCGACCATATAGCAAAGTCTCCACGACATTATCGTAAGACGGTGGTAAAGATGTGAGTAACAATAATGCCTGGTCCTCATCCGATATAACAGTATCTATAGCCGCTAAGTCACCTACGAGCTTGTGAAACTCATCAATATGTTCAGACTGACTCTTACCTTGATGCATTTGAAAAGTATATAACTTTTTCTTCAAGTACAAACGATTAGCTAAAGACTTTGTCAAGTATAAAGTCTCTAACTTTTTCCAAATCCCCGCTGCAGTCGTCTCCTAGTGATCTCCCGTAGGACCTGATCACCTAAACACAAGATCAATGCGCTGTAAGCCTTTTTCTGAATGACGTTATCGTAAGCCACTATTGTGGTGGCGGGAAATTCCTCCAATGCTGCATCTAATTCCAGATGTTCCAGCAAAGCCTTCATCCTTACCTGCCATAATCCAAAGTCATTCTTCCCATCGAACTTCTCGATGTCAAACTTGCTCAGCGTCATCTTATTTTAACCCTTTGCTAACCGTTTAACCTTTTTGTGAATTTACCTACAAAAATACGATCTAGCAAAGTATCCCGTGTGTAAAACACCCTTGCTTTATCGATATAACCCTAAGATAAAAATCTTAGTAATCAATCAAACCAAGTAACCCTTCAAAAGAAAAACCCTTCCTTACTCAAATATCGACTAAACCTTGGAAATTAACCTATCCAATAAATTGACAATCCTTGAATCAAGAAAGTACCCGGCGCCTTTTGAAGTAACCCTTGTCGTACTTTTAATTTTGTAAAACCGATCTCTAATAACCAAGAAATCTTGCAACCTCGATAAGTCTTGAACGCATTCTTTATCCCTTTGTTGATTTGCTAAACCTTGTGAAAAACCTCACAATCACAAACCGACAAAGCCCCTTTATTAGTTTGCTAAACCTTGTGAAAAACCCCACAATCACAAACTAACAAAGTCCCCTTCGATAATTCGCTAAACCTTGTGATATTTTAAACCTCACAATCACGAATTACGAAGTCCCCTTGTGTAATCCTTGGAAATAATATAGCTTTTATTTTAAACACAAAAACTATATTAACCCAATAATAATGGCCCAATTATAATTTGTTTAAAAACTATACTTAGGCCCAATAAAACCTTGAAGTAAAAAATCTGTGGTTAACTTATAGAACAAATCTATTGTGTCTTCTTCTTCTCCTCTTCTCTGTATCTCACGACACAAAGAAAACACAGCCACCACCAGCTAAGAAGAAACAACCACCACCGATCTTGATAATAACCTTATCAAATCGAACTACTTCAAGAAGAAACCCTTCTCTATCGAAACCCACTCTCGATGATCCTAGTAAACCAGCGAGACTTGCGAACCTGGCTCTCATACCACTTGTAGTAATTTCGACTACAACCTGGTCACTAGATGCGGAAACTGTGATCTAAGAAGTCATCGACAGAAAAAGAACACACAAGGTACGAATCCCTAATATTTCCGATTAGTTTATTGATAAAGAATGCGTTGTGAATCTCCTCCCCCCTTGCCTCCTTTTATAGAGATGAGGGGGAACCGACTAATACATAGTCCTACGGGTCGAGTTGGGCTGCGACACCACCAACCGACCTTTATTGTACTTAGCTATTTAGGAAACTCGAAACTTCTACCTAGACACGATATTAATTATAAACCTAACAGATAGGAACTACCAAGAAATATACTAGTAATTGGTAGTGCAAGTTCTGTTCAAAAAAAAAAAATTTGGTAGTGCAAGTTGAAAAATAGTCCTGTATGTAACATACGTGAAATGTTGAATAATTTATGCACACATAAAGTTTTTGAAATCGACTGAATACATATTTAATATCTAAATTTGGTATACAATTTTGGATTCATACCACATTTCAAAACATATACCGTTATTTTAACGATGGAATAATGTGATGATGACATTTTCAACCTACTGCATATCTGCAAACTTATATAAGTCTATATTAATTTTATTTATTACAACTAGGAACGAAATTCGTGTATATACAACATTAAATTCTTTGCTGAAATAAGTTATGCATGTTTCTAGATTCAGCTTTCCAATACTTCTAATATTTACAAGTCATGGAGTATATTCACGTATTAATCATAACTAAAATGATGCCTTTCTCAACATTCGATTCATAAATGAAATGGACTCAATTTAATGTTTCTATATATTTCAGAACATTAGCAATTGTAATTTTGTCTTTTTTTTTTTTTTTGTTTTTTGTTTTTTTAGAGTCTATGGAGGAATAGATTTCTAAGAACTTTATTTAATATCCTGAAAATATTAATTAGACACGAAATTGCTTGTATAATTTTTTCTTTGTTTCTATAATCATTTAAATATATACTTTGGATGCATACCAAACAATTCAGGAGCAACAACTTGTACCTCAATAATGCTAATTAACGACATCCTCAACTTATCAAATTCTATTTTTTGTGCTACAATGTCTAGGTGAATTCATTTAGACTAGATTTTTTCTCGTGGTCATTTAATTTTATTAAAAAAGTGAAATAAATTTCACTTCCCAAGCAATATATAGCTAGACTTTCTCTAGTAATGTGCATGTGTCTTCGTGGGTAGGAATATAAAATGTTTTGAAAAGTACATAGTGTCGATAATAGGAATTTGAGGTGCCAAAAAACTACAAATGACACACAACTCTACACATTCTGCTTACAAGCAGCTAACAGCCAATATACACACACATGATATATAAAATATTTAATTCCAGACATTATTTACACCCTCAGTGTGTGTAAGAGAGGCAAGTGGGTCCTAGACTGCTAAATCTATGGCTGACCAAGTTTGAAAATAAGGGCTAAAGATAAAAGGATAGAAGACGAAGAAAGAAAGAGTAAGCATTTCCAATTTATTATCATCCACAAGAGAGAGGAAGGAAATATTCTGTATAAAGATAGGTCTTTCAAAGTGTTGGGGTTTTCTTGTTTTTTGGTGTTTAGTTAATTAGTGTGATAAAAACACCAAAAAAACACATACAACAACAATTTAGTTGTAAGTAAACTCCACACTAGATCTTTCTTTCTTTCTGTCTGTAACAACAACTACAACAACACCACTACTACTAGTACTAGTAGTAGTTCTTTCTTTAGATTATTGTGATTTTTTGTTTGTTTTGGTTCTTGTTTTAGCTATATCTTCTTGTGTTTTTAAGTAAATTGTTTCTTACTTCTTTTTTGGCACAATCCTACATATACTTCTATAGCAAGTTTTGTTTGGATACATAAAACCAAATACTCTTGTGTGTTGTATTGTGCTTACTTTGTCTTTGTTTTCTAGTTTTAATTTGTTTTCAAAATCTTCTTGTTTGTTTTTCCAAGTGTTTGCCAAAAACAACAACCTTATATAAGCTTCCAGTCTTAATCTTTGCTAAAAAGAAACATTAATTTTGGTCAGGATATGATGTCTGGTGAGATGTTTCCTATTCCACTTCAAGATCACCATCATCATCATCATCATCATCATCAACAACAACAACAACAACAACAACTCCAACACCATCAACTACCACCTCTTGAACCAAACCCTAGCCCTAAACCTATCTCCAGTCTCAAGAAGAAGAGGAACTTGCCAGGCACCCCAGGTATAATATCATACCATCTTCTCTGTTTTTTTTTGTGTTCTTTTCACATGCAAACACATATATTCTAGTTTTACAGATTTGTTGGTCTATATTAACTTGGTACAGTATCATTTAGAAAGAAAAATTTATTTATTTTTATATTAGTAAAGATTATTTTATTCTTTGCGCTTAGCTAGAACTATAAATTTTCATTGATGTTATACAAAGTTTGAGATAATTGTCTCATTTTCATATCTAGAACTCCAGTAGTAGTAGTAGTTTTACTTTGTATTCACACATGTAAACTTGGAGTATGGACTATTGGATCTTTCTATAAAATATGAATTGACTACTTAGTCATCATCATGTTTAAAGGGTTCATGTTGGTTTTTTTTTCCTTCTATTTTAAGTGTAATAATCCTTAATTACTAAATTTTTATGCATCTATGAAGTTATTTGTATAAGTTTTTACGTTATATAATTCATTTTAATATAGATTTCAAGTAATTAAAAATTTTCAAGAATATATTTGCTAATTAATTTGGTCATAACTTTAATTTAAACAGATCCAGAAGCTGAAGTGATGGCCCTTTCACCAAAATCACTAATGGCAACAAACCGATTCGTATGTGAAATATGCAACAAAGGGTTTCAAAGAGACCAAAACCTACAACTTCATCGAAGAGGTCACAATCTACCATGGAAGCTTAAGCAAAGGAACAAACAAGACCCCATCAAGAAGAAAGTCTATATCTGCCCCGAAGTATCTTGCGTCCACCACGATCCGTCTCGTGCACTAGGCGACCTTACCGGTATTAAGAAACACTTTAGCCGGAAACATGGTGAAAAAAAATGGAAATGTGAAAAGTGTTCCAAGAAGTATGCAGTTCAATCTGACTGGAAAGCTCATTCTAAGACCTGTGGTACTAGAGAGTACAAATGTGACTGTGGCACACTTTTCTCCAGGTATGTGTACGTTTGTTGTATTAAATTTGTTTAAGAATCTATATGGTTTTTTGTTTGAGTTCGTTTATTTAATGTTTGGAATTTAATGCAATTTGGACATTGAATGTGCATGATTTATATATGCTACATTTTTTATGTGCAGGAAGGATAGTTTCATAACTCATCGCGCTTTTTGTGACGCGTTGGCTGAAGAAAGCGTACGACTAGGGACCCCGAATAGTCTTGGTTTAAAAAACGAAGGCTTGAACGAATCCATGATGAACCCTAATCATCAGCCTAATTTCCCCCATGGGTTTGCTGGGATGACACAGTTCGGTTCTGGTTTCCGCCCTGAGTTTGGGGATCAAAACAAGCCAAGATTGTCGCTTTGGTTAGACCAAGCAAATTCTCAGCTCAATCTTTCTCCAATGGATCAAATGAATATGAATTCGAATCTTTACATGTCGTCAAGCTCTGCAGGTTTAGCCGATATGGTTAATGTCTTTGGTTCATCTTCTATGCCAAATTATGCAAACTCAAACCAAATGCCAAGTTTATCATTAACACCAATGACTGAAGGGCTTAAAGAGGAAACCCTAGCTTCATTATACTCAATGAACCAAACGGAATCTACAGGTCCAATGTCTGCGACGGCACTTCTTCAAAAAGCGGCTCAAATGGGTTCAACTCGGAGCAACCCATCGGTATTTGGGACAAGTTTCGGGCTCATGAACACATCTTCAACTACATCAAACACTGCAGTCAGTTTGGTGAATAATAACATTACTTCTCTTCCTCATATGACCACTCAACTACAAGCCTCAACTGCAATGAACAACAATTCCTCGAATTCAAGTCCTCAAGCGAGCAACCTCGACCACCAGCAACAAATGATCATGTCAAGAAACGATGCAATGGCGCCAATGAAGATGATGCAGCGGAATTTTAGTGGAGTCGACAACGGATTAACAAGAGATTTCTTGGGCATGGGAGGAGAAGGTGGGCGGCCATTCTTGCCACAAGATCTTGTCAAGTTTGCATCTTATAGTTCAGCCATGGCATCGATGAGTCAATTTGCTACTAATAATTAGATGTCTTGATTATATGTTGCTTAATCAATTTTTATGTTTCATTATCATGTGTGCTTAATGTAGAATAATAATATGCATGTATTATAGACTTCATTTTTTCAATGGTTGAGCTTTGATTCATTTTAGAAATGAGCATTGTTATTTTGTCGATCCTAGGGATGTCAAATAGATGGTAAAAACTAAAAAGTCACTTTTTATTTGCTAGTACACACGTGATAACTTTTTACGTACAAATATATTTTATTATTTTTCTTTGCAAAAGTGAATAATTATGCTGATATATCAATAAGATCCATTATACTTTTGAGGCAAATCTTTATATTCAAATTTAGTTTGATAGGATTTGAACATAAATTTAAATGTAAATACTTCATATATCAGTATAATTATTGATCATGATATGTAACAACGATCCAACCTGCAACAACAAGAATAATTATACTGATACACAAAAAGCAACCATTGAAACCTACTAAAGCAACATTGAAACAAACTAATATGAAGCTCGAGATTTTGATACATAAATTTGAATGTAAATACTTGCATTTGACCATTAAATCAACATACACCTTGCTTGCTTTGCTTCTTTTGATGTATGATAACTGAGATTTTTTTTGAGAAGCTAAAGATTTTATAAAACGTGTAAACTAAAGGCTAGAACTTAGAAAAAACATACGGAGTATTACAATAAATTGAAAAAAAAAACAAAAAACAGATCTACTATGGTCTAATGCAAATATTTACAATCAAACTTAGGTCTTTCGAAGGTTTTTATGGATGCAATCCTTATACTCTCGTACAAAGATATGACTGTTTACATCTCACGTATCTCATATCCCGCTCCGATAAGATTGAGTATGGTTATTCTTGTTGTTGCAGACTTGCACGTTGGATCATTGTTACACTATGATCGATTGGTGTGGTTTTAGTTCTCTAGAGTAAAACCTCACTTAGGTTTTTTAAAATTAATTTTCGGCTTAAAAGTATATGAAATTGCAAAAGACAGATTAGTTTGATTCCTTATTGTTTAAATCTAGTAGCAATTTTTAGTATATTATATTGTAAAAAGACGAATAAGCGATTACACTACTTGGGGCGGTGTGATTAGACCTCGGCGGTTTTTTTTGATATTTTCTGAATGCGTATGTTAGTGTACGTGCTAATCTGTTTTGCAGGAGGCGTATGGATACATCCTAGGTATTTGATATGTGTGAATATAATTTAGTGAGTGAGTGGTATGTGCTATATGTCCCACATCGCTTATGGTATATGGGAGTTGCTACCCATGTACACCTATTTATTTGATTTGGTATGATATGTGATATGAGTTCGTGAGCATTTCTATACCTTTTCTTTCACTCTCTTTGTACTCATCATGACCTTTTGTTCATCTAATTATGTTCCATTACTTTTGTTATATATCTTCACTTGTGCATATATTTGTTATATCTGTTCACTGGACATTTTACTCAGCTGTTTTTTTAATGCAGTAGGTATTAAGCGGGATTTTAGACGTTGAGAGTTGGATGAGTGCGTTTAGAGTCACCCGAGTGTTTAATAAAACCTTTAAAACATGTTATAATTTGATGCATTTTCATTTTAGACCCTGTTATTTTTAGAATTTTTATTTCTAAGGTATTATTTTGATGGTTTTTTAATTGTACTTAGTTAAGTAGAGTTAAGGTTATCTTAAATTAGAGTGAAAGGAACGGTCACGCCGTGCCCCGACGTTGGCCGGCGTGACCACACCGATCTCAATGGCGTGGAAGACGGCGTAACCTCACCCCACGGGCGTGGAAACTATGAATATTTTTTTTACTCCATTTTGACATTTTACAAACACCCTCTTCTCAAATTAACCCAACCAAATTAACCCTAAAACTTTTAAATTTTGGAGAAAAAAAAAATTTTGAATTTTTTTTTTAAAATTATTCTAGCCAACGGCTAGTTTTTAAACTTTTAAATAATTTTTTTTTGAATTTTCAAATCTTCCAACGGCTACTTTTTAATTTTTATTTTTTTCTGAATTTTCAAATAAGCATAACGGCTAGTTTTTTTTCTTTTAAAAAAACATTAAATGCCCAAACGGCTAGTTTTTTCGAAATCCAAAAATATATTTTTTAAAACCCCTATATATACATATCAATATCCCTTCTAAAATTATACACTTCTAATTACTATTACAAAACACATAACTTAAATCATGTCCGGAAACCCCAACAAACCTTCATTCGTTGGTCTTCTTAACACGTTCACCGGAGGTCCCTCTTCTCAAGACCTATATTCGGATGATCCGGCATCGCTAGAAATACAACGACAAGCTTACGAAAATTACCAACAACAAAGATATACCCAAGTCCAATCCGAAGAAGATATTCAATTTCAAAAGCCGAAAACGGGCGCCCAAAAAGAAGAACGTTGATTTGATTCAACTAGGGGCGGATTTTGAGAAAAACCCGGATGTGTCGAAGACTAAGTCACGTTGGGTTGCATCGGAGGAGGCATTGCTTTCTGCGTGTTATGTTGAGATTTCGGAGGACCCGAATGTGGGGAAATCTCAAAAAGGCGAAACTTTTTGGTATAGGGTTATGGGTACTTTTAATAACCAAAATTTTCAAAACCGTAGCAAGGATATGATTTCTATAGTAAATGGAGGGATTTGAACCACGCTTACCAAAAGTTCAATGGTTGTTACCGACGTAGCAAGGCGGCAATCAAAAGTTGCGAAAGTGATTTGGATGTGTTGGCGAGGGCTCGAACAATGTATCGGGAAGAAAATAAAAACAACACTTTCCACCTCGAAGACGCATGGAATATTTTGAGAGCCCATGCTAAATGGGACCCTCCCAAAGCCGTTGATTTAACCGGCGGCGTTCAGTCTCTTGAAAATGAGGCTCCTTTTGCTAGAGACGATGCAAGACCCCGCCCCCCGGCAAAGAAAGAACCAGAAAGAAGGCAAGATCCGAGTAAACGAGCACGGGAGCGAGTATTAAGACGAACCTATTAGGGGATCCACGAGTTTCGACTCAAAAGGCAAGCCGCCCAAGAAGCATATCAAGTCTCGATAAACAAAGACAACGAGTGGCTTGTTATGGAGCAACTTAAATTTCTCACGACATTGACTCGAGGTTGTGACGAAAGGGAAACTCGTTTGATCAACGCCAAAAAGGAAGAAATTAAAAATAAACTTGATCGAAGTGAAGACTAGTTTTTTTTTAATTTTCATATTTTTTTTAGCCGAATGTGTTTTTTTTTCCAAATGTTTTTTTTAAATGTAATGTTTTTTATTTGAATGAATAAAGTAAATTAGGATTTGAATAAATGATAAGATGGTTGTTTTTTTGTGTGGATGTGTAAGTGAAAAAACTGACGTGACGGAGTATTTTTTGGTGTAATGGTGTGACCAATACTTTTGCTTTTAGGATGACTTGATCAATAAAAAAATATTACGGATTTCAAATTTCATAGGGACTATACTCCTCATCAATAGAGGTGATGAGGTGATAGTTAATGGTTAAACACTTATTCGATTTTGAATTCATTTGAATCGCATTTTACTACTACGTAGTTTTTATCCTAGGTTAAGTAAGGGTAATTAATTATAAAGAGAAGGCTGGTTGAATTATTGCGGGACCAGCATGTGTTGGAAATGGACTTAACAAAAATAATGTCATTCTCTCATTCTCTCACTCATGGGATACTTTTTTGTATTTCTGTTTGTTTTTCTTGGTGTCGTGTGTCGTTTGTCTTTTACCAACACAAATCTTTCTCGCCCTTTAACAATTTTATTGTACACTGTCAAAACTTTCAAATCTAAACCACATTTCTCGCTGACCTAAAAGTCAAACTAATTCTTATGGTCAACGATTGTGGGTTCTATAAAATTCTTTTGTGTTAACTTTTAGGTATGTGTTTGTGTGACTTGCTTGGGTCATTTTTGGTAATTTTTAATAAACCATGTTAAGAAAAATTGGCAAAGATTAGTTGGTGTTTAGTTTAACACTGTTTCATTCATGTATGTGTGTAACAAACTACTACTAGTAACAATTACTACATGTGTTAGGGTGCATACTCTTCAACAAACTGTTACGGAGTACTCCATTTTAGACTATGATAATATTAGATATTTACGTACAAAAAAATGATTTAAGTTCTACAGTAGTATTTGTGAGAAGCCTTTTTCACTGAAGCACCTTAGATGAATTGAAATACAATACAAGATACTACTATCATATTTAAAATAGTTTACTACTACATGAAGATAAAATATCCATGATATAACTTTATATATAAATATTCTATTATAATCAGAGGTCAAATACTAAAAAACATTGGAAAGGGTTTCTTTTCATAATTCAGCCTTTTGCTCCAATTATCAATTTTACTTCTCTTCTTTTTTTGCTTCTATCATGTATATTGTGTCAATTTATAAGTTCAATAAAGTAAAAGTTGGTCGATTTTTAACCCAATATATTGAGCTTCTGATTTTTTTGAAAGTAATTTACATTAAATTTTATTCACTCAATACATAATTTGGCATATTGTTAAACAAACAAACTAGCCATCAACTCACAGAGTATATTTCCTGCAAAACATTTGTTTCGGAAGCTAGCAAGATTATATATATGCTGCTTCTTAAAGTAAGAGGTTAAAAAATTTAAATCAGTTTGTTCATTAGTAAATGAATATACCCTATATATAAGTCTCAAGTTCAATTAAACCTCACAGGTTTTGGTGTTATTCTCCGGGTGTCTATTCCCTCGTCGCAAATGTCATTTCGAAATGTATGTGAAATAGGTCATGGTTGGATCCCAAATCCTCCATTAATGATGCAAGATTTTCTACCCATGTAAATCTAAGGAAAAAGAATGACATTAAAATGAAAAACATGCTTCTCCTTTATTTTCAGAAAAAGTATGATCAGAAGTAGAAGTTAGCTCAGTTGTTTAGGGCACTATTTGTGTCCTCCTTCTGCTAAAGTTTTTTATTGACTTTCCAATACAGTTCTTACTACTAGTGTACCTCTTGGAGACCTGGCTACATGTCTAGGTCAATATATGAAAGTTATAAAATGGTAAATAATGAGTACTACAGTATATTGTAGGTTAAATTTTCAAATTTAATTAGCTTTATTGAAATTAGATAAATCAATTTGCTTTGGTACTTGCTAGTACCCACCTTTCAAGGACTTCTTTCTTCCTCATTTTACCTTGTTACCCTTTTTCTAAAAGTTTCACCTTTTCAAGACTTGGATCCAAGGGACTATGTAGACTCAAGTCCTTTCAGTCATTTAAAATTATAGTAAGATGAGTGCATCAATGCTAATGTTTACTTAAATAAATCAATAGAAGTAGTTATCTAGTTTCATATTCTAGTGGTTTTTTTACTAATATCTTGCCACTATACAAATATATAGTGTATGCATTAACTCGCGAATATTGTTTAATTTATCGTATATTGAGATATATCTAGTTATCTACGTATACTTTGTGAGAAGCCTTTTTCACTGTTATTAGAGAATGAAACCTGTTTATCGTAATTGTCTAGCTGTTATTAGAGGATGAAACATTTAGGAAGTTCATCTGGGACTAGAATGGCTTATGGCTATATTCCTAAATATGAACAATGTGAAAATGATGATCATTAACGGTTTGGCATTATTGTTTATGACTCGTGCAACTTTTAGGCATGGAAAAGTTACAGCCATTGAAGTCATGTTTTGTTTTCACAATTATTGTTAAGGTGATATATCGGATAACTTGTATAAAGGTTTCGACTAATGCATATTATCGATCTACTAAAGAGCTTAATATGGATCAAGACTTTGAACAAATTATCACTAATCCTGTCCAATAAAGAATTGTAGCCTGGTTGTGTTGCAAGGCCTAAAGAAAATAGATCAATAATCTAAAACCCAAGAAGTGAAGTAGCCATATAATCACTATGGGCTACAATAGGGCTTGGACTTTCCCTTCAAGCATATAACTATACTTGAAAGAAGAAATAAGTAATAACGTAAAATCGTATTATAATTTAAGACTTATGCGTCACCAAAATGAGATGTTATATTTTTTATTGGTGACTTTTTTAGGTTTTGAGGAAAAACTGAAAAAATAGAAACTAAATCGAAAATTAAAAAATGGAACCAAAACAACTGAACCAAGTACTAGAAACCAACGGTTTTTTTTTTATATAAATAATCAAACTTTTGATTCGGTTTCACTGTTTCAGTTATAACATAAAAAAACCAAGATGGACCATAAAAATCGCCGATCTAACTAATTCTGAAAAAAAATTACACGTTTCGTCTTTATGGCTTGCTCCAAAATCACGTTTCATCCCTATTTAAATTTAAATACACTGGTGCTTCCTAAATATGAAACATGTAACTCTGGCAGTATCTATTTTGGATGATCGTTAGTTTTGTTCGTTAAGTTTGATATTTTTTAGGGCATTTTGGTCTTTTTCATTATATGGACTAAACTTGTTATTTTTTTCATTTAAATTTTGAAACACTCCATAGGGACGAACCGCGTAACTTAAAAAAAAAATTGTTTTATGTTTATATGCCTAAAGAATTTTTTAAAAAATACAAAATTTTAACAAAACAATTCGTACTTTTATAAAACTAAACTTTTTGTTTAAAAAAAATTTCGTACTTTTTATATTCAAAAAAAGTTTAAGCTCAAATGTTTTTAAAAAATTCTATGTTTTTTTCGTACATTTAAATTATTTACGGAAAGTTAAAATATTTTTAATATAAATGTTTTTTCGTATATTTAACAAAAAAATAATTTATTAAAAGATAAGTTAAAAATAAGCTAAAACTATTTTGTAAAAAATAATTTTTTACGAAAAATAATATACATTTTTTATGAAACATAATGTACATCTTTTACGAAACATAACGAAAAAAATGTTAAAAAAATTAACGAAAAATATATTGTAGGTTTCAAATTTTACATTATTTAAGAAAATTTTCGTTATCTTTCGTAAAAAAATTACATAATTTATATCTTTTTTGGTTATTTTTCGTTAAAAATACACCATTTTTCGTAAAAAAAGTTTTAACTTTTTGTTTTTTTCTCTTTTAATAAAGTCATTTTTTTATTTTGTAACGTACGAAAAAAAATTAGAATTTTTATAAAAAAATTTAAATCTTGAAATAACATTTTAAATATAAAAAAGTATGGTAAAAGAAGAAAAACTTACGTTGTTATTCGCTAACAAAAATTAGAAATCAAAATATAATTTCATACTTTTTAAAATAAATTTAAATATTTTATCGTACTTTTTTATATTTAAAAAGTTACTTTAAGATTTAAAATTTTTTTATAAAAATTCTAAGATTTTACGAAAAAATAACAAATTTTTTTTAAATAATGCAAAATTTGAAACCTACAATATGTTTTTCGTAAACCTTTTTTAACCTTTTTCGTTGTGTTTCGTAAAAGATGTACATTACGTTTCATAAAAAATGTATATTATGTTTTAACAAAATAGTTTTAACTTTTTTTTACTTATCTTTTAATAAATTAGTTTTTTTGATAAATATACGAAAAATTTTTTATAGTAAAAGTATTTTAACTTTTCGTAAATAATTTAAATGTATGAAAAAAACATAGAAATATTTAAAAATATTTGAATTTAACTTTTTTTGGATATAAAAAGTATGAAAAAAATTATTTTTACACAAAAAAGTTAGGGCCCGTTTGGTTAGGGGTGATAATGGGTGGGATATAAATTTAGGGTTAAATATTGTTGTTTGGTTTATTTTAAAAAGAAAATATTTAGACTTTAGTTTAAGTCATAGCTACTATTCATAAGCTTGGCTAGAGGATGAGTTTTTGACAAAGGATAGGCTTATTGAGGGTCCCACTATATTTATGCCTATCTTATTTTTATGTATAATTTTTATTAGTTAATAAATTAAAATTTTAATCTTCCACTAACATTATAAAATTATATATCAAATTTTATATATTTTTTTCTCTTTCTTAATCAAATCAAAATCCTAACCCAACAAAAACCAAATAACTATTAATACAACCTTTTAATAACTTCTAATTTTTTTTCTTTCTAACCTAAACCACCAACTTTATAAATCTACACTCAAAGTAAAACCTAACTTCAAACCAAACGGACCCTTAAGTTTTATATAAGTACGAAATTGTTTTTTAAAATTTTGTATTTTCTTAAAAATTCTTTAGGCATATAAATATAAAAACAACTTTTTTTAGGAAAAATTATGCGGTTCATTCCTATGGATTGTTCCAAAAATTAAAACCAAAAAAATAACAAGTTTAGTCCCTTTAATGAGAAAGACCAAAATACCCTAAAAAATATAAGACTTAACGAACAAAACTAACGACCATCTAAAATAGGGACTGCCAGAGTTACAGGTTTCATAATTAGGGAGCACCATAGTATTTAAATTGAAATAGGGATGAAACGTGATTTTTTGACAAACCATATGGACAAAACGTGTAATTGTTTCTTAATTTTGATTAGTGTTACAATATATATTGGCCCAATATCACTGGGCTTCTTTTGGGCCGTTCTTTATCTAAATTGTTGGGCAATATATTTTATGATTTCTTAAGTAGACTCATGCTAATAAAATTGATTGCAATATGTTTTATCTCGAGAGAAATTGAAATCTCTTGTTGGCAAATATTATAGTGTAATATAAAAGAAAAGCTATATATCATGAAGGGATTAAATCATTGCAAACATTACCAGAAAACACTTGTTTATTTGCTTAAATTCATAAGGTTTGTTCTCATGTGTTATTGCTTGCACTGTACATGGTAATTAAAATAAAACATCTGACATGTTCCAACATCTTTTATAATCATGATGTGTAAGCTCCCGTCGAAGAAACCGAAAAACCAAGAAACCAAAACCCGAAAACCTATTGGAACCAAAGAAACCGAACGGTTTCGGTAACGGGTAAATATAAACCGAATATTCAATTTCGGTTTGGTTTTTGCCAAAAACCTACCCAAATCGAACCCCCTAACCTTTTCAATTATTTATCTTTTTTTTAATTTACTGATTTTTGCGGATGTTGTGATTATAACGTAGCTCTTAATTTAATGTGTAAATTGTTTGATTTGACTTTTGACAATACTAGTTATAATATTTTTTTAAAAACTTTTTTTTGTTATACTTAACATTTTCTAAGAACTTTATTAATTGGAACCGGTGGTTCATATCTTATGTGCCTATGTGCATGTTATTTGTTAAATGAAAATAAACCAACACTCAGAAACGGATTTTGCTAAGAAATATTGGCAACATGCTTTCTTTTATAAATAGTGATTTGATTTGTCTTGAAGTGACCTAAGCAACTGCCCAGAAATTCAGTTCTAAGTAGTCTCTACATATTTAGAGAAGAATCAAGAACACATTTATATAGAAAGACAACATTTCACTCTAATTTCTCCAGTTTTTTGACATAGTATGCCGCTTCTTTGTAGCATCAAATTGAGTATTAAAATGGCAATACTCAAAATATATAGTAGTATGTAATAATAATGACATACAAGATGATTTAAGGTTGGTAAGTCTTACACGGACCTATGATGTGCTATGGTGCTACCATTAATAGGATTACGTGGAACTATAACTCTGTAGACACCCAAAATGACTTCTTTAATTATCTCTATCGTCAAGTAAGAAGTAATAAACACGTGTGCATTCATATATTTGTGACTCGAAACTTCATAATGACAAAGGCTAACATACACAAAAAATATGTATTAAAAAGAATTATAAGCAAAACTAACAGTTTATTATTCAAAAAGCATGTGGGAATACCATACGGGCAACAATAACAAAAGGATGATCAACACTAATCGACCACTTTCCTACCAAATCTCCAATGTAAGAGATGATAACCAAATCAGGATATGAGATACTCCATATATACATATGCTAATTGGTTTATGACTAAAACGAACCATGAAAAGGATTCTTACATTTTTAGCTGTTAACATACTAAGAGCATATGTTTACATGTAAGTAGCAGCGGGGGGGGGGGGGGGGGGGGGATGGATATACATGCTATACATGTAACTAACAACTCCTGTAAAAAATAAGGACAATCCACAGAAAGATAAAAATTTTCCAAGTTAACATCGATGTTTTCAGATTCTTGCATCTTTGGTTTTAAAAATAAACGAAAATAAAGTTAATTAGACTCGCAACATACCATTCCTACGCTAAGGGTCATCGCGGAATTGTATGTATCCCTTCTTGATTGTTTCGGGCTAAAGTTAACCACTTGCTCTTAATCTAGGTTGCAGATGATGCGTTTGGATGTGGTGAAAATGATTATGGTCATCCGATTATTTTTAAGGTTAAATAATGAGTTATGCATCTAAACAGATCACCAAAGGTGTTTCTAAATATGAGTTGACACCAGATTGTTTAATTTTGCATATGGTAACTCCTTAATTAATCAGAATCTGTAGTTGCACATATACATTACCGAATTTTATTACTTAAAGCCATAAGCACATTTAAACACTATCTCAAGTTTCCGATTTTGCAACTACTACTTTAATCAACTCATAAAATTATATAAGGGTTGTTTGTGGTAGAACTGATTGAACGGCCTGTTGCTCATCTAAATTTTGGATTTTAACGATTTTTAGAAATACTTACAACTACTAAACTTTCTCGTTGACAAAGAACGCCTATAAAAGAATATTGTCGACACGATGACATCGTATTACCTTTTAAAGTCAACATAGGCTCTGAAATATAATTGAAACTCCAGGCCGAAAAAAAGTTAAATAGTACAAATATAATCAAAGAGAACAATTATGAAAAGACTTTTCCAATTATTTGTGTGTAGCAGACGCAATTATCACAACTTACTCCGAAACGTAGTCCCAAACTAAAATGATTTATACATCGACCTTAAAACACTAAAACATGACCGAATATGACCGATTCTTGTCCGAAGTAATCTCGTGTGATGTGCTTACTACTGTAAATGTTAATTATTCGAATGAGCTTACATCCGCTATGATTAATTGTGATGCTATGAATATATGTGATGATGTGTGTGGTCTCTCTGTAAATGTTGCTGATACTGTAAATGAGGTAGATAATCATTCTTGTCACGAATCTAACGCTGAGTTTTTAAAGCTACAAGATTCTTACAATTTACTTTCAAAACGCTTTAATCAACTAGAACAACATTGTATATCTTTAGAACTGAAACAACAAACTCAAAATGAGGATCTTTTGATAACAAATAGTTGTGAAAACGGTGTTGAGATGAGTGACAAGATGATTGCAATAGTTAAGGCATTAGAGGAAGAGATTATGAGATTGAAGAGAGATATGTCATCAAATGAAACACTAAAATTGGAACTAGAGGCTGCAGAGTCTAAAAACCAGGTCTTAGAAATTAGACTTTCGTCTGTTCTAGGGGAGATGGATCGGACAAGACAGGGACTATCCGCTCTTTATGGTTCACTAGAAGAACGCTTCGCTTTTAATGCGGCACAGCAACAATCTTATGTTGAACAACTGAACCAAAAGTGTGAGGAAATCTCTGACTTAAACATCCTGCTCATTGACAAAAACATGGTTTTGGCCGAGTTAAAGGAGACACTTCTTCTCACCCGACAAGAAGTTGTTGATAACTTAGCTACCGACTCTACACCCTCACCAAGTGATTCTCAAACTACACCTGAATCGTCACCCTTACTTGTGCCTAATGATGTGGAAGAGGATTCTATTGATCATGATTTAGAATATGCTCACCTGCAAGAGCTTCCTTTCTTTGGTGTAGCGATACTTGAAAACCCTTCAGCCGCGTCTACCTCAGAAGAAGCTCCTTCTATTGTTCACTCCAGACCACCTAGGATTGAAAAACATAGCACCAAATGGACAAAAGATCACCCAATTAGGAATGTCATTGGTAATCTCGATCGACCAGTCTCTACACGCCATCAATTACAAGAGAGTGCACTCTATTGCTACTTTGATGCATTTCTCTCTGAAGTTGAACCTAAAAATTGGCAACAGGCTATGACTCAATCATCTTGGATTGAAGCCATGCAGGAGGAACTAAATGAATTCCAAAGACTTGAAGTATGGGAATTAGTTCCTCTCCCTGACAAGGTTAACATCCTTACTTTGTTGTGGGTTTATAAGGTTAAACTTGATGAGATGGGTGCAGTATTGAAGAATAAGGCTAGATTGGTTGCTAGAGGATATAAACAAGCCTTGGGTATAGACTTTGAAGAATCTTTTGCTCCTGTGGCAAGATTGGAGGCGATTAGACTATTCCTTGCGTATGCTGCTCATATGAACATGATCGTCTATCAAATGGATGTGAAGACGGCATTTTTGAACGGTGAACTAAGGGAAGAAGTCTATGTTAGTCAGCCGGATGGGTTTGTTAGCACGGAGTTTCCTAATCATGTGTACAAGCTTAAGAAGGCTCTCTATGGGTTGAAACAAGCTCCACGTGCTTGGTATGATCTCCTTTCAACATATCTCATTTCGGAAGGCTTCTCCAAAGGCAAGGTGGACCCTACACTATTCACTCTCAAGGAGGACAACGACATGCTTCTGGTACAAATTTATGTTGATGATGATGATGATGATGATGGTGATGATGGTGGTGATGGTAATGAGGAGAGTGCAAAGGGGAGCAACGAGGATAGCGATGAGGATGATGATGGGGGTAAACAGCCTGAAAAGGGGGATAAGGTTGCCAGCTCAAAGAAACCTGCTAAGTCTGGAACCAAGTCTAAGAAAGATGCAGCGACAAAGGAAAAATCTACCTCCACGGAATCAAGACGATCCAAGTGGCGCCACGATGTGAATGCTACTACGGCGTCATCGATTCCTGGTACATCTATTGCTGTGTCTTTACCTGTTACCACTAACCCAGTTAGTTCTGTTGTTGTTGCTCCTGTGATTGCAGAATCGGTAACTGAACCTGAAGCTGCACAACACTCACCTGTTCACGACACCGCCGAGATGCCTGAATCAAAACCAGCAGATGTTCATGTTTCCACTCCTCTACAACAAGAACCACAATCTACTGTTCCTGAATCAAGCACACGGGACTGGGCAGACACGCTGGAGATTGACGAGACTGCACCACCACAGGCTTGGATCACGGCAGCGGCACAATATGATCCAATCACAGATGCTGACAGAGATGTCTTATATCTCCGTATCCGAAGTCCGATTGACTTATGTGCATTTCTGGCTCATGAGTATAAGACTCCGGTTACTCCGTCGTTGGTGAAGAGAGCGCTGAAGGATAAGAGAATTCGCGCCAAAACCCGGTTAACCCGAATGGAGTTCGAGTCTTATGCCGATGAGATCCTGAAAGCTCTGAATACCGTTCAACGGCCAGGTCTTCATGAATCCGAAAGAGCTCCACCTCCACTTGATCCTTCTCAAGATAATCAGATTGCTCTTGACTTCTTCGTCACCAATGATCTTGATTATCTCCTCAAGGGTTCATCAAAGTACGCAACCTCCCTGACCTTGCTGAAAGCTGCCAACTGGAGGACAATACCCTTTATCGAGGAAAAGGTAAACCGACTCTGGGTCCCAAAGGTAAATCGTAATTATGATATGTATGCTGTTATAGGTGCATCTCATTGGGACGAACGAGTCCGAAGGGCGTACAGGGGTTGCTGCTTATTCAATTCAGGAAGCAACGTTAGATCCGATATCCGCATCTCCAGTATTTTAGGGCTGAAAACTGAAGCCAAGAATGGCTATTATCATGTGACGGAGATTCGTCTGAAAAGGGAGGATGACAGAGAATACAAAATCCAGCAGGGAGATTTTTCTATCATTCGCCTTGAGGATATCGAAGATATGTTGCTTATGATGACCCGTGATCAACTCACACATATTCCTCGAGAAGACATCATTGCCTTGAATACAACACTTCGTATGTTCACACGAAGCGTTGTTATCAAGAAACGAGTTGAAGATCTTCAGTTGGGAGTCGAAAGATACCAAAGGAAGCTTAACCTAACCCGTCCAGTGAATTAAGTGTTACCTCAACATGTAGATAGATGTCCCTATACCGGCATTTCTGTCCCGAATTGCGGCATTTTCTACTTGAACAGTCGAGGGTTAATGAAGTTTATGAGGGTGGGTGAGCTTTATAAGTACAGTGATGGGACTCTCCTATACGTCAGAGGAAAGTTGGAGCATCTCAATTCGGGTGGGACTTTACCAGAGATGACTGAGGATTGGCATCAGGGTTATCGGCAGATGGCGAAGTATGTGATCAAGAAGATTGATCAAAAGCTCCGTGAACGTAGATTGATGAGGAGCTTGGAAAGATTCATTGGTGGTAGACCATATTTAGTGCACCACAAGCTACTGCAACGATCCATCTAATGGGTCGTACATTTCAGGTCCACTTTATATTGGTTTTCAATTGTGAATATGTATATTTGTGAATATTGTGCTTGTACGGCTTGATGTAGTGTTAAAGTATGATAATTTTTCAAGAATTTCTCACGAGATTCTAAATCTTTCAAAATATATCATACTAAAGCACTACAACTATCCCTTATTAACTTAAGGGGGAGCATTAACATGTTCTATGGCCACACATCGATTTCAATTTTTTTTACCCAAAGACCGGTTAATCCATTCAATATCCCAAATATTAATGGTTAACATTTTGGATAAGGGGAGAAAATGGGATTAAGGAGATTTAAATGATACTTGGCTAAAAGATGAAAAAGACTTAACGATTATCCAACTTAATATGTGTAAAGCACGTGTTAAGGGGGAGCGTTTTTGATGAACAAAACACCTAAGGTACAAAACTTTTGATTTCAATATCACAAGTACCTTATGTGATTTTCAATGATTTTTCATGGTGGCTATACTTTCCCAAAACACGCTTAATTCACGATGATGTGGTGACAAAAGGGTGGTAGGAATAGGTTTAGTCCAATGATTCATCAGAGCCAATGGAATCTTCCCAAGGACAATTCCCTAGATAGAGTTAGAAGTCCTAGGAAAGATGGAGAAAGAATGTGAACGTAGCTGAATGCCGACCAAGTACTTAAGCTAGCACTGGAACAATCACAACAAGGTGCTAGTTATGACGTATTGGTAAGCATTGAAGGGCTTGAAGAATGAAAAAGAATTGTAAAGATAAAAGGTGTAAAGAAAGAAGCCCTCCTTACAACTTTAGGCAGAAACCGGGTCAATACATATGCTATTGAGGTCATTTTTGTTAATGATTCTCGATATTGAAGAAAGACATCATGGACCCAGTGATGCAATGCACAACCCTTCCCAGCTAACTCAAATATCTCTCAAAAGGTATTTGTTTTAATCACACGGAGTTCAACACGTTATCTATTGGTTTATTCACTCCGAATAGACTGGTATTGAATGGCACTCCTCTCCAGCCATCGCTCACTAAATCAAAACGCACTATCGAGTCTAGAGCCAAGAGATCATCAAAAGTCTCATTAGGACACTTTCCATTTATTCCTTGCTTTCTCACACACTGTGAAAAGTAAGAGATTTTCATGAGTCCTACGCAGTATTCCTGTAATATTGCCAGAACATCCGAGTAATACGCAAGTATTACAATGAATATGGAAATCCTACTTGAGCCAACATCAAACAAGCTCATGGTAGGTTACACGTGCGGTTCTTTTAGAACCAATCTTGTGAAAAACTGGAAGGAAACAGTAGTTTAATTCTTAATTGAACTTAAACTCGTTCCAGGCCTCTACGCATTATCATATGATCTTGCCAGAACACTATGAGTGACTCTTTATTGATCACAGTGACGAGTGGAAATCCTTCTAGTGTTAACATCAAACAGCACTTGGTAGGTGACGTGCAAGATTCTTTATGAATTGAGCTCGTGACAACTGGAAAGCAACGATGGTGAAAATCGTAATTGAAATTCACTTGTTCCAGGTTTCATGAATTGACGGCTTCAATCATAAGGATTTTTAATCCAAATGATTCACTCTTTATGTTCGCAGTCAGCTTTGGACGGTCGAATAAAGAGAACGGGTTTACCCGCGAAATCCTGTCAGGAACTTACTTAATTGAAACTATCCGTCACGGGTACGATATCTAATATCGTCCAACGGTCTTCACCGACCGGAGGTAAAATGCTACCGAATTAGAATAAAATGTCAAAGCCATTTTATTCGTGTCGTTGCTGTGTACCTGTTAAAGACGGTGGCGTTGCTGTGTACCTGTTGAAGACGGTAGCGTTGCTGTGTACCAGTTAAAGACGGTGGTGTTGCGGTGTACCTGTAGAAGTCGTTCCCACATGCTTATGTTTTTCTGCATCAAAGTTCAGCAAAAACTCAAGAAAGTACAAGATGAAGTCTTCCGCTGTATCAAACTCTGAAGCTTTCGAGAATTCAACAAAAAGACATAAGTGTGTGGAACATGGAGTCACGAGGAGGCAAGTTTCACAAGCAGGCAAAGATCGCACGTGAAAGGCCAAAAGAACAATGCTCTCAAGCCAAAGCCTAAAAGATCAATAAACATATTCACAACAAAAAGAAAAAGAAGAAAAGACTACGAGCTAAAGAACGAAGACTTAGTATAGTATGCTAGGTTTAGAACTTTGTAACGTGGAGTGACCCCCCTTAGGGGAGATTGTTAGAAATACGTTTTTACGTATATTAGAAGTATCGGTCACTCCACAATATTATTAATGTTGTAGTAGCTCGTAGTTAACAAATAGTTAATAGTTACTTATTTAGTTAAGTAAGAACCGGTCCATGGGCTTGTCATGGGCCGGCCCAAGTCCATTAGTGGCTTGGAAGTATAAATACCCCTTTCCTCCTTGGAAAGGGGTTGGTTGTTGTTCACTTTGTGTTTCCACTTAATAAAATATCACATAGTTTTCTCTCACTTTCTCTCTCTAGTTTCTCTCTCTAGAAAACATCAACCCACTTCATAGATTCATAGGTTATCAAGATTCTACATTTAATACAATGCTAGTACTCTTATATCTTTCTATTAATTCAACTACTACTGATAAAATGTTGACACCCGACAATAAGTAAAGTAGACACACTAAGAAATCTCTCTTATAGTACCGCCACAACTATTGTGGACTACACACAATGCAAACATGTAATATCTCCTTTCACGAAAACTGTAGTATTTTCCTTGGTACGTGGTTTAATTAAAGTGTGGAGTATCTTTTGAATCTTTCAAAATTTTCCTTTGAATAAAGACATAATACCGGTACCACCTGAATCAATATGTTACCTATTTTATAGTGCTTATAATGGGCAGAAAACTAATTCAAGAAACATATGTTAGAAATTCCATGAGATAAAATGAGTAGAATCGAAAAATCTGTGACCTAAGGGTGGATAAAAACACGCTTTGGTTCATCATTTCTTACTCCAAGAACACCCAAAAGGCAGTGATTAACAACCATATGCACTTCACTAACAATGTGCAATCGTTGATGAAGGAGTAGATCGAAATTTCTTTGAATACTTTCGCCTACCGAGTTTTCTAGCGGGAGTACTGTTTTATTCAACAAGCATAACTAAATAGCCAAATATATAAAAATATGCATCAAGGAATTTGTTAGAATCTCACATTACCTGATATCCATAAGGGCTAATTGCAAATAACAACAACCACATTTCAATGAATATTCCAATATTCGTAGCTACAAATAGTCTTTTCGCAATCTAGATCATTAAAATTTTAAAAATACAACATTTAAGGCGTTTATGTAAGTTCGCATTTCATTCAACAAAAAAGACAATAATTTGGCAGTTTTGATGGATGCGCATGTATGTGTAATTTAACATAAACAAAATTAAAAATCTCCTATAGGTCTCTTTATATCTTGACAAATCACCAAGTTTTGCCAAATATGAATAAGGTAATGGGCTAAAGATATTAATCATGCTACAATATTTAAAGTACTTTGTTCCTTTTATTCTTGTCCGAGTCTTTCATATGTTGTTGCTATTGCATTTACATGTGTGTTAACCATAAGATTCAAAGCTATTTAGCGGTGATCCGGAGGTCGGGGAGGATAAAACAAGTGTTTAGACATTTTAGAGAGAGAAAGATAACAAGGTGAAAGGAGTGTGTGTATTTAGAGAGAGAAAGTGAAATACACAAAATGGGAATCCTCACCCCTCCATGGAAGTATGGAGGGGTATATAGGCTAAACAAGGAGTAACTTTGACAACTTGTCAATAGTAGTCCCTCCACGTTTTGGCTATCTGAATCTAATGTAATTTCGTAAATGGCGCTCACATTTTAGGCTAACAATCTTCCCCCAATGTGGAGACATACGGAATTACTTACAATGTTCCTAACAAGTAAAAATACAACAAAATAAAGTATTCCAAGGCGCTTCCAATGCTGAGGATGTCTTTTAATTCTTCTTGTCTTCATAACTTGTACCTCAACTTGAATCCTATTTGTCTTTGCTTGTTGTGGAACAATTGTAATATGCATGATTTAGATTAACTTCCCCCCAATTCATGCAACATGTATAAAAAAAACTTTCTTCATAGACATCTTTTTGACGAAGTTTCTGAATCAGCTTCCCCCCAAACCAATATATGTATCTTAAGCAGATTCTGACACTTTGATGTAGTTTGAACAATCTTCTAGCTCATCGGTTTAAGTGCACAACGGAAATTTGTAGAAGAACCACACCAAATAACACTGCTTCTATTCTGTTTCATGTCGTTTAGGTTTTGGTGATAATCCGTTTGAGGTAACATGCAGGAAATCATCAACAATTCTTCTCACGCCTGCAGAATACTTCATAAAAATCATATAAAGTGAAGTAGATACCATTCTATGTACACTACTTCCCCCTAGAAGTTGATCTGATTACTTCAAAGTACACGATCTTCCCCCATGATGATTACGAACTCTCAGAAGCATCATTATCGTGGACGTCCATATGCTCGAGAAGCTCTTAGTCTTAAGCAAATGTCTTAAAAAATTTTGAAAGTCGTTGAGAAACTTTGAAATATTTTTGCTTAGACTATGAAGTACCATTGTCGTTATGAGGCTCATAAATATCCCGTGAGAATTGATTGCTGATTCCATCTCTCTCTGTCTAACTTACCAACCTCGAATTCATTCGGCTATTTGTCGTGACCACATGTGAAGTAAACCCGATATTCCAAAATTGAAACTGAAGTACAATCCCCCAAATTTGTTACTTAAGTTTGCACTTATGTCGATTGAAGAATGGTGCAGAAACAAGTCTCTTATACCTCTTGAAGTTATCCACACGAGCAACTGCGTGTGACACTGAGAACTGCAACAAAGCTCCCAAAAATGATAGTAATCCATGTCGTCGACCATCCACCCCTTGACAGTGGAAACTAGATAATTCAAGTCTCAATCATAAATTTTATTGCCCAAGCAAGTCATTAGTCGATAGACTGTGTTTGAAGAAAAGGGGTAGAAAAATAGAAGGAAGGCTCGATGATAAAATAAGTAGACACCTTTATGAAATCCCACTTCAACTTCAAATAAAGAATACAAAATCCACTTCGTAATCACTTGTCTTCGTAGAATCAAAACTGGCCGTTGTGGTTTAAGTGAATCTTATATCGGATCATTTTAGCGTTAAGTGTTTTGTTTGCTTTGGTGTTGTGTTTGAGAATGTCGTTATCTAGAACAAATGGTAAAATATCATTAAAGGATAATTTGTCTAGATAACTTGTCGTTAAAGCCCAACATCAATCGTCGAAATTTTTTCGAAAATATTAGGTTTAAAACCAACAATTTTCTTTGTCATAGAAGCACTTTCGATCGAAACATACAAATACCCACCATTAAAAATAATGTCTTCATAGCACGATAAATACTCGTCCGGTCCACTATCAAATCATTTATATCCAATCCAATCAATATAACCCAAAACCAAAAAATTTGGCCTACATCTCTTAAACCGTCCATTCACTTTCTATCATAAGTATAAAGCTCGGCCCAATTCACAAATACTAATGAAATCAAATTCGTTCCATTTAATCAAAACTTTTGGCCCAGATCATATAATTGGTTCAATGCCATAATTTAACTTAGCCTAAAATTTAGTACAAATGAGACGTGACTTTTAATTTATCCAGAGCACAAAACGTGGCATGCAGATGCACAAAAGATAGAAAAACTGGTCCGTCTATAGGCATTATACCCGACCCACTTATTTTGATATAAGTAACCATAAACCTACAAATTAGGTCATATAAACCTAATCCCACCACATAGTATACTCCGCCCACATCTTATCTCAACCACGAAACCAGATCCAAACTTCAGCCAACACAATCAATCAATCATCTAATGTTCAGATCATATCACATACCTTTCTAACCAATCTTCGAACCATAGACGAACAAATATTTGTGGCTTCTAGATCAAATAGATGGTCTCGGGTAGGTGTAGTAATTGTGAATGTTTGAATCGTTTTTTTTTTGTATCATCCATCGAAACAAGGAAGAATCTGGACATTTTTGTTCATGATTTTCCCTTTTTGATTTCGTATATCAAATAATGGTGCAAACCATTACATGGATCTATGATGAACTCGAGCTTAATCTGTATAAAGATTTTGATAATAAGATGAAACTCGAATCTGAGATGTTATAATATTACATGTTTTTTTTTCGAGTTCTGATGTGGTTGATGGAGTTATGAATCAGACTGTGAAATAGGATTAGATCGAGACAGATTTGTGGGTTATTGGTTGATGTTTGTGACGATGGGTTGTGATAAGGGTCGGGTATAGATAAGTTATGGGTTCAAATATTTTCTGGTTTGGTCAAGATCTTAGCCCGGGTTCAGATATTTTCTGGTTTGGTCAAGATCTTAGCAATGTTTTCCTTTTTTAAAAAAACTAGTCATCGCAATGTTTTAAAAAAAAACAAGCTATCGCAATGTTCTTTCTATCTGAGTTACCATCGCAATCTTTTCAGTCTCAACACCCCATCGCAATATATCAAAAACCCCATCGTAATGATATGATGGTATTCATCCGAATGAGACCCATCTGAATGAGACCCATCGGAATGAGACCCATCGGAATACTATCGTAATATTCTATCGCAAGTAGAAACCCTAAGGTTTTTGCGATCGCAATACACGATCGGAAGATAGCCATCGGAATAAGCCATCTGAAGAGGGATTTGACCAACTTTATGGATACCAAAAAATGGGTCTGGTCCATTTGAATTTTTTTTCCTATTCCCCAAAAAGATCAGATCTTGAAATGGATGTAGGACAAAACCGATAAACGAGTATATAAAGATTGGACACAAACAATTTGATAGCCTCAAAAATGGACATAAACAATTTATGACGAGGCAAAACTAGACACAGATACGGACAAAAAAATCGTGACTTTAACAAAATCAAAGGATATGATAATAACAAGACATGTTAAAATCAGATAAAGAATTGAATCAGAAAAGTACGAACCGTTAATCTTGATAACACAACACAAACACCAAAATAATAAGCAAACACAAACACAAAACACCCCCGGTTAGCTCTGATACCAATAGTTAACCATAAGATTCAAAGCTATTCAGGGGTGATCGGGAGGTGGAGGGATAAAACAAGTGTTTAGACATTTTAGAGAGAGAAAGATAACAAGGTGAAAGGAGTGTGTGTATTTAGAGAGAGAAAGTAAAATACACAAAATGAGAATTCTCACCCCTCCATAGAAGTATGGAGAGGTTTATATAGGCTAAACAAGGAGTAACTTTGACAACTTGTCAATAGTAGTCCCTCCACGTTTTGCCTATCTGAATCTAATGTAATTCCGTAAATGGCACTCACATTTTAGGGCTAACAATATGTATGTGTAATTTATTGTTTACGGTTATAATGATTAAAGCAAAAGCAATGACACTTTCCTGCCTAAAATAATAATTAGAATATATCGAGCACATGTAATTTTGGAGAAATTTACCTGCTTATTCACTTGACTTATCAATCAAATTAAACATGTCATCTTCTTCCATTGTTTTCGGCTTTTCGCAACCTTAGCATGCGTCAGTTTGATAATCATCTTCTTGTGCAACTCCAAGCCCGTCTAAAATTCCATCCATATATTATCCAGTTCCAACATCTGCTGTCGTTCCTTCCCCCCTAATCTTCTCGTAAATGTAACCAATAGAATAAACCCATATAATCTAAATAATATCACTTTATATCTTAAAAAGAACGTATCATGTTTGTATATATACAACCATCTATTAAGCTAAAAACCTTTTATTTTATAGCAGCAGACCCCTAACGTCACCAACACGGCCATTTGAGTTCACTTGTTCAGCCGTTCATTATCCACCAAAACATCATGAATGTAAGTAGACCTAATCAATTACTTCAATATTATAAACCAACAATTTAAAATCCAAACTTAGTCAAACCTAATATCCTAAATTTAAGAACCCATAAAATTAATTGCAAATAAATCCTGGAAACCCTAATTCATTTATATATATAATAAAGATATGATGAGACTTACTATAAAGACCACTGCGCAAGGTTTGGCGGAAAAACCAAAGACACGCCAGAGACTTTACATTCTTTTTTTTAATATAACTTAAAGCTATATATCGATTTATACAGAGTCAATAAATTAGATATTAAAAATCATACCTTTAGGCCATTGAAAAAGCTTTTATTATCAAAGATAGTATCTGCAATCTTTGCAACAACTAAATTTTTTAATTTATTTTAAGATTGTTGGTTTTTATTTTAGGATTCGAAGTGGAATAATAGGGTTGGTGGAATTGTGGCTCGACAATTAAGCCCGGTTGTTTTATTTTTATAAATTTACCTATGTTGTTTTTTTATATATTCGATGAATTTGATGATGAATCACTATTTACCCTTACACTTTTACTTATTAGGCCTGCTTTTCTAAACGTTTATTTTTTATACTTTTGTCACATATAGTTTTGTACTCAATTTTTCAAAAAAAAATATATATAGCGAATTTTTATAGATTTTTTTATTAAATAAATAAATATTTAGGTTTTTTTAACTAAATATATGCAAAAAATATATATAATTAAATTAAATTATTACTAATTGATTTTTTAGACGGATGAAATCCCCAATAAGCATTTTGCTTTACGAAGTAAAAGATGGCTTATTTTCTCCGTTGTTAACCATGCATAAATACAAACAGTAAATCTGTTAAAAGTATCAAATCAAACAAAACTACCTTTTTAATCACACAACCTACTTTCAGTGATTATTACTAGTCCCTCTGTCTCATAATTATAATTCTCTGTTAATTTTTGCGGTCTTTGTTTTGCAACTTTAACTTTATATATCTTTATTTGTGTTACACAATATTTGATAAAAATATACCAATGAAAATATATTTAAAATCTAATCAATTCATATAAATTTCATCAACTTTTATATAACATAAACAAAGATATTTACGGTTAAAGTTGCAAAATAAAAACCACAAAAGTCAATACTAGACTATAATTATGAGACGGATAGAGTAATATATAAGAAACAAGGACAAAACATCTTCCAACTGGGTGATAACAAAAACAAAGATATAAATCGTCCCAACTAGGTTTAACAGCTAATAACTCAAACTGATATAATAACTCAAGGTAATACTTTTTTAGGTCACACAAACTCATTTGTTATTTTCAAGAATTTTAATACACAAAAAATATTTCATGGTTCCAAGATCTTAAACATAAATTTATTCTTAAGAAATTTTTTGAAGTTATCAATTTCAGTGATACTATTACTGATAACAATAAAATCATATAAATACACAAGAAGAGCAATAAACACCTTTTTAGTTTACTTAATGTAAAGATAATAATTATATTTGCTTTGAACAAAAGTCATGCTCAAACAAGGCAGTGTGAGTTTGGTATTTCTGTGTCTTGGAGATTGCTTTAAGTCATATAATGACTTACTCAACTTGCATACTTTCTTTTGATCAACACTAACAAAACGAGGGGTAAAGACATATATACTTCTTCATTTAATTCATCATAAAAAAATCATTGTTAACATCTAATTGAAACAAAGACCAATACAACAATGCACATAAGACATCTAACAATCACTATTTTTACAACATGACTGAAAGTTTCATCAAAGTCTATTGATAGTTGTAGTTTTAGTTGGCTTGGAAATGTAATTACGATTAATTAAAAACGCAAAAATATATTATCACGAGATCGTTCCTAATGAGGAGAAATGTTTGCACAAATTAAACACATTTTTGGATTAGTTACAAGTTTAGCAAGAGAGAGTTTGATTTAAAAGACGATTCTACACTAAGACGATTAAAATTACGCAATCACGTAAATCAAGAAGAAAAAATATTAAAATTATAAAAAAATTTAAAATATTCAACACTAATTCTTTTTAACTAAATAAAAATAAAATTGAAATTAAAAATAAAATTGAAATTAAAAGTTCTTAATGGGCCTCCAAACAACCTAAAACCAAAAATGGATTAAGGCTTATTAGGCTTTTTGGCCTAATAAGAATAAGTTGGAAAATAAAAATGTAAAATCCTACTTGACTCAAAATTTAATTCTGAATAACTTTTATAACTGTCAAAAAGGTTGAATAAGCTGTTAAGACCTTCAAATAAACTATAAGCTCTCTTATTGGGACTAATAAGCCCAATAAGCTCAAACATAACCTTATTATAAAACTTTTAGTGGCAAAATCCCTTTTTTGTCAATATAAAGCTAATCAGAAGGAAAATTACAAAAAAGAATTAAAGAGCTTATCAAATAAGCTATAAGCGCAAGTTAAAAAAGATACAAAGCTTATCACTTGATCTTATAAGCTAATGTTTGATACACAACCATTTTACTAAGAAAAACAATGTAAAAATAAATTTGAAAAAAGGTTAAGCAAATAAGCCAAGACAAATTAGTAGTGCTTCTCACTACATGACAAAATAGTCGTGTTTGTTCAAAACACAACTAAAAGACTTGAAAATCGACACTAAGCTTAGAAATAAGATAAATAAGACACATGAATAAAGAAAGGTTTAATAAGCTAACTAAAATAAGCTGAAAAAGGTAATAAGCATAAAATAAAAGTGAAAAGCAATACGTTTTCTAATAAAACCTAGACTAAAAATGTTACAAAGCTCAAAACAAGAAAAATAAGGCAAATAATTAAGGGGCTATTTCAAAAAAGCGTTTAAAAGTGCATGTGTACTTGTTAATTGTCCCAAAAAAAATTTAGCCAGTTGTCCCCATTCGACTATTATAATAAGATGACACATGGCATATGCTCTAATCATTGGGCTTTACAAGTGAGTCTCATAAATACAACTAAGTACACTTTGTGTAAGTGTACTTGTTATTCGACTGTTAGTCAAATCCATTATTTGACCGTTAGTCAAATCCATTATTCGACTTGTACTTTTTTAATAAAATAATAATTTTCAAAAAATGTTCCCAACTCAAACCCCTTATAATTTTTATTTAATTATAAATTCGCAAAAAAATTTGTTATATGTTTTTTTATAAAAGAACTTCAACCTACTTTCGACTTTGACTATAAGATTATTCAACTTGTACTTTTTTAAAAAAAGTTATAATTTTTATATGATTATTAGAATAATTTATAAAAAATTATTTACCAAGATTTTTTATAAAGTTTTTTTATAAAAAAACTTGCTAAAAAACTTTGAATTTTTTTATATAATTTTTTTTATAAAAAAAACTTTATAAATTTTTTTAGTCTTTTTGTTCATAATTTTTCGAATAATTTATAGAAAAAATTTACCAAGTCTTTTTTATTTTTTTATATAAAGTTTTTTTGTATAAAAAAGCCTTTCTAGAAAAAAATTATAAGAAAATTGAATTTTGTTTATAATGTTTTTTTATAATAAAACTTTATAAAAAAGAAGGAAAATCACTTAAAAATATTTTATTTTAAAACAAAATTATAATATAAACACCTCAAATTCCCTGATCCACACATGCCATGAGTAATATACTTAGTGCTTATTAAAGCATACAGATAGATCAAAGCAGTAAAAAAAGTTATCATCAAGTTTCCATATCAATCAAAACCCACAATCAAACTTCATCATTATAATACAACATCAAAAATCAAATAATAACCCACCTTTAATCACTACCCGCATACAAAAAGAGTGAATATAAATCAAAATAATAAAATCCCACTTAAACATAAATAAAAATAATATAAATCTGTTAAATCATCGCTGTTGCGACCACTCACAACCCGTCACCATTGTTGTTGTGCTAACCACTCACCACCATCCACCAGTCATTAAAAATCAAGAAGAATAACGATACAAAAAAATACCCAATCTGATCTTTGTCGTTCAAGATCTTGAACAAGAAACAAAAAGCAAAACCTCGCGTCTAGCAATATAACCTTCGTCTTCTTAAGGTCTTCATTTGTTTTGATTTGATTTTTGTATGTTTTGGTGAGAATAGATCTGGTTCTTCATTTGTTTAGATCTATATGGGTTTTTCTCTTTAGTGTTTGAATGTTTGTAGATTTAGGATATTTTTTTTTCTTCTTTAGTACCTATTGATCTGGGGTTTTTAGTTAGATAAAAAAAAGTGATCTGAGTTTTTTAGTTAGATCTAAAAAAGTGATCTGGTTTTTTTGTTAGATCCAAATGTGATGGAGTTGTTGTTAAGGTTTGAGGATGGGAATATGAGAGAGTTTGTGGCGGTTGTGTTTTTTACCAACAAGTGTTTTTGACCTTTTCATGAATAATTAACATTTAAAAAGAGGGTTTGATATGAGCAAAAACTCATATCAATTAATCAACAAAACACCCTAAAACACATAGCAAATACCTAACTTTTGTGCTATCAAAGCAGTATTATGTGGCATGTTCTTTGTGTGTGATCAAATAGGTAAGAAGGATACAATTTCAAGCAAACAAGGGGAAATCAAGCTTAATTGGATGAAAAAAGACAAAGAAGGATCAAGAGTGACAAGACTTTGAAGAACAAGGACCTATCTTGATAACTTTACAAAGTTGAGGGGCTAAAGTGCAAATTTGTCAAAGTCAAGATCAAAGTCATACATGGTCAACACTCAAGTCAACTCAGTCAAAGGGTCTATTTGATCAAGTTTACAAGTGAAAGGACTGGAATTGCCCAAATAATGAAGTCCCTAGCTCAAAATCACAATCTGTTAAGTACAAGGGCTGAAACTGTCATTTTTGGAAGTTATTTCAAGCTTAATCCGTGTCACATCCTTTGGACCAATGAGAATGCAAGAATAAGTTAACATGGATTGCCAAATGGGGTTATTAAATGAAGCAAGAGAAAGAAGACTAGTGGAGGATCTCAACAGTGCCTCATCCAATCATATTTCAAGGAACGGATAATAATCCGTGTGACACTCCAACAACCAATCAAAGCCTGCCACGTTGCATCTTCAACCTTCCAAGAGCCCAGAATCGTTCTAGAGCTAGAGGCGATTTCAGCAAAAGATCAAAACATCAAAATTGCTTGCAAAAGGAAGACGAATCCATCCCACTTGCTCAATTAAACTGAAAGTCAACCAAGAAGAAAAGCCCAATTGTGTTCATAACCTGCAAATTCAAATTGACCAATTGAGGACACGTGGAAGCAATTGATTGGCTCCTACACGTCACCAACCCCAACAACTTATCACTTTCACTCTATAAATAGAATAGATAACTCTCATTTGTAAGAGGTAGCTTAAGTGTGAAAACACACACACTAGATTTTAATTCTCTCCCTCATTCTGTTATTAGCATTTGTAGTAAATACTCTCAAAAGCTTGACAACCTTTTGAGAGTTTGTTAGTTAGTTTTTTTTTCTTAACGGTTAATTTATTAAGAAAAGGCCACAAAGGCAGAAGTACAAAAAAGCTCCAAGCTTAACAAAAATTAGATAGGGACACACCCCCTACTAACAAGCTTGAGCAACAAAAACATTGGCATGGACAAACATCCCATGCTCAATCTCATGAACAACCAATACAAACACTATCAGTAAAGGCCATGGACACACCCATGCTCAATACTTAAAACAAGCAACTAGATAAAAAACTAACTACCTAGCTGCTACCCAAAACTATACTACTAAATCTCAAAATCAAGTCCAAAAAAAACTAAGCAACTTATGCATAGAACATAAATGCTTCCCATACCAACACAAAATGAACCCAATAGATGAGGTTCACCTTCTGCAAATCCATGGCACATCAAAATGACCAATTGAGGACACGTGGAAGCAATTGATTGGCTCCTACACGTCACCAACCCCAACAACTTATCACTTTCACTCTATAAATAGAATAGATAGCTCTCATTTGTAACAGTTAGCTTAAGTGTGAAAACACACACACTAGATTTTAATTCTCCCCCTCATTCTGTTATTAGCATTTGTAGTTAACAACTCTCAAAAGCTTGACAACCTTTTGAGAGTTTGTTAGTTAGTTTTAACAAACCTTGTAACCACTTTTCACTCATAATCAATAAATTTCAAATTTCCCGCCAATTCTCTCAATGCTTTTACATATTGTTCATACGCCATTGATGATGCTTGTTTCTAGTGATCATACTTGATCATTGGGAGCCTTGTTGAAGATTGTAGCTGATTGATTTCATCCGGTAGCTGTTCTCATTGATTTGATCATTCATTTCAAGAGTTTGGTAGAATTTGCAGAATTTCAAGTTCAACAATAGAGTTCTAGTTGATTAGCTGATTGGTTGGTTGTTGATTAGTGATACTAGTGCTAAGGTGGTGGTTTAGCACTAGCTAGATAGCTCAGTGCTACTCTACTCCTACAAAGGAGGCTTCAATTTCTAAGGTTCACATTTTCCTATTTTTGTTCCTCTAAACAGTTGAATGCATGCTCAATTCCTAGCTAAAACTCATTTGCTTGTATGATCAAAGGTGTTTGGTTGATATTTGAGTTGATTTGATGGATTGTGTAGCCTATTGATAGCTTAGCTCTTGTATTCTAGTCCATATCAACATTCTGTTAAGAGTTTTTAGCTGTAAGATTTGCTAGCTTGGAATTTGTAGTATAAGTGTTCAGCTTAGCTTGTGGTTAACCTGTTTTCATCTCCTTTTGGTAGATACACTTGGCTTGTAATCAGTTTTCAATCAGTTTCAATTCTAGCTTAATCTCATTCAAATAAGTTTCATTAGAATCTTTAACCAGTGTTTGGCAACATGTGTTAGTGTAAGATCTAGTGTTAATTTTTGAGCAATTCTTGTTAAACTTTGGTCATTTAGCTGTTTTTAATCAAGATCAATAGTTGTCATTCATTTTCTAGCAAAGTTTTGGTCAAATAGCAAATTGCATCAAAAAGTCTTTTTGTTCACTTTGGTTCAAAAGTTGATTTCAGAAAGTTACCATTTTCAAATCTTTGCCATTGCTTTAATAGTTGATGAAAATCCTTGAAACCAGTTTCTATTGATCACATAACATCTGTAGTTTAAGCCCTTAATAGGAATTTCTACAGTTTCTGAGTATAAGCTAGGAATAAGCTTTTAAGTCAACCTTGAGCATTCTTCATTTTCTGATATAAAAATCATAGTTGTTTTTCCATTCCAGCTTATTCACTTCAGAAAGTTGCTCATTTTCTTTTACAAAACGTTTTAGAAAGTGTTGGTGAATAGGTTTTCAAATTTTCGGCTTTTTGAAATTATGGTCAACAAAAGTCAACATAAGCCCATTCTAGTTTATTTTCAGTTTTAGAGCTTATTAATGGATCATTTTCGTTGAGACAAGATTTCCCCTTCCTCTTTTGAGCTGATTAACAAGATTTTGCAATAAAATGAAGTTGCGCACGTGTAGCTTATTGGGTAGCTTATTTAGTGCTTATTGGATTTAACTTATTTGAGTTTTAGCCAATTTCACCTTAAGCCCTTTTGCAAGACTAGCTATAATAGGATTTTAAGTCTTTCAAAACTAGTTTGAGCTTATTTTGTTAAGAAACGAGCTTATACGAGCTTATTTTTGTGTCTTAGCCCGTTTTGGTTAATAGTTGTTAGAATATTGCAGTTTGGTCCTTTGATTGTTAAACAATTTCTATTTCAGGCTAATCTTTCCTAATATTTGGAGTTTGTTAGGTTAAGTCCCTATAATTTCATATTAGTTTAAAATTGGTTAGTTAGTTTACAAAAGTTGTTAAAGTTAGTTACTTTGTTAGTTTCATTTTCACAATTAGTCCAAATTGTAAACTGTTTTTGCATAATTAGTCCTTAGACTCTTAGACTTTGTATTTTTGGCATTTAATTTTCATAGAATTTACATTTTCAGTCCTTTCATTTTATAGAATTTACATTTGTGATTTTAATTGAATAAAAATGTGGTATTTGACAATTTGTTTTACGGTTACATAGTTAATATTTTTGATTTTTATTTGATTGATTGAATTAGACGTAGACTATCCAAATACCTTTACCAACCAAAAACAATTATAAACTCGATCTTGTTAGGACTTTCAATTTGTTAAGAACTGACAAAACGAACTTCAACTATACACATTTCAAATGGCGCCGTTGCCGGTTCTTTGACTTTACGAGAGACTATCGATTGACGGTTTTCATTGGCTTTTGGGATCCGTTCACCTCGTGAACGTTATTTTTACGTATCATAAATCAAAAACAATAAAAAAAATAAAAAATATAAAAACATATAAAAACTAAAAAATTAACAAAACAATTCTTTTCCTAAAGAATTGACCAAACAAATTAAAAAATCCAAAAAGCAATATTTTTTCTAAGAGATTGCACCCAAAAATATATATTATTGGATTCTCTCGGTTTTTATGTACATATAGTATTTTCTCTTAAAAACTCATAAATACAAAAACATTTTCCATATATTATTATAAGTAAATACGTATACGTATAAGAACAACCAATTCACATATTCTCCATAAGTATTGCCAAGGCAATACACCGTGTTGAGGGGCGTTCCGGTCCTTGACACGTGTATCGATCAAACAAAATAAAGCAAGAATAGATAAATACTTCCAATAAGCAACAATTCGAAGAATACAAACAATTAAGTGAATAGAAAGGTGATGTGCTATAAAATGCCATCTAAGGGTCAATAGGTACTTAAGTGCTTCGCGCCACCTAACCCCCCGTTCACTTGTGAGTATTCTAAGAAGGAAGGCTTCATTGGGGGTCTTGCACCCAAGTAGTACATACGTATATTATTATTTTCTTGTGGATATTTCATATTGAAACTCGAAGGGGATAATCCTTTTCTCTTCAAAGTCACACGAGAGCTTCTCTCTCATTCCTCGTATTGAGTTGCATGCTCACTCGCGGGCGTGCACAAATATCGATTGGTGTACAATCTCTTCCTCCGAAAAGGAACAAAAAGAGAAAGAGTAGGAACACCACCATCCATCAAGCCAATCACGAGAATCGTGCTTTGATTCATCCACAACAAGAAGCCATGGCCGGAGTTGATACTCGTTCTTTGATGGAACGATTGCAATCCAATGTTCACGGATATGCCGATGCTATCAAGATACCCGATATTCCCGTAAACACATTTGAGCTAAAAACGGCTATGATTAACTTGGTTTCAAACACACCTTTTTATGGAAACAAGAATGATAATCCTCATGATCACCTTAAGAGATTTCTTGCTCTTTGTAACACCATTAAGTACAATGGAGTTCCGCATGATGCCATTAAGTTGATATTGGTGCAATTTTCACTAGAGGGTCCGGCTAAGCATTGGTTAGATACACAACCACCCGATAGTATCACCACATGGGATGGTTTCACTACTAAGTTTTTGAACAAGTTCTTTCCCCCATCTAAGACCACGACTTTGAGGAACTTAATTATAGGCTTTCAACAAAAACCTAGTCAAACCTTTAGTGATGCTTGGGAGGAGTTTAGAGAGTTATTGAGGAGATGCCCTAACCATGGATTGGATGAAGTTCACCAAATCAATACTTTCTACAATGGCCTTAAACCTCATCACCAAGACTCACTCAATGCTTCCGCGGGAGGGAATATTCTTCTTAAATCCATTCAAGAGGCTTGGGATATTATTGAGACCAAAGCAATGGTACAAACAAACACTCAATTTGAAGAAAGGGTTCATGTTATCCAAAACAATTCTCAAACACCTTGTGATAACCAATTCTTCAAGTGTCACCAAGAGATAATTCAAAAGATAGATAGGGATCATGAGATGAGTTTTAAGGCACTTTCAAGAATTGATCCAAGCTATTAAGAGCCTTTCATTGAACAATTCTACAAATGATGTGCATGCCATTACCCTTTCATGTGAGACTTGTGGAGGTCCCCATTCCTCTGAACAATGTGATAAGGTACAAGGTTATCAAGGGGAATGTTATGCTTACCAAGAGGAACATCGTGAACATTTCAAGCCAAATATCAATCCCAATAACCTTTCTTACAAGTCTTAAAATTACCTTACTCCATCGGGATTCCCACCCCAACCACCCACCCAACCTCACCAAAATCCTCCTCAATTGTTACAACGGAATCAAGGCCCAAGACCATATTATCAAGGGAATAACTACAAGGCACCCAACAATTTTCAACATCAAGGAAATAACTTTTATCCACCAAATCAAGGATTTAATGCACCACCTCCACCTTATCCACATCAAGGTTTCTATCAAGGGAATGTGCAACCTAACCCCATGGATTTGATCCTTCAAAAGCTTACTTCTTATGAGAAACAAATGAAAGATGCTCAAGAGGAAAATAACAAGAAATTTGCTCTTCTTCACAACCAAATTATGTATAATCAAAGACCACAAGGGGCTTTACCATCTAACACACAAGCAAATCCAAGGGCAAATGTCAATGCTATTACAACAAGAAGTGGAAAGTCAACAAAGGATCCTTTGCCTCCTACACCTCCTATTGTTAAACCTACTTTTGTTCCTACATGTGACAAGCCTTCTACATCCACTTCACCACCTCTAAATGCTCCTATTCAATCAAACACACCTTCTCAACCTATTCTCACTTCTCCTTTAACTTCCACAACTCCTAATCAAGAAACTAACAAAGACAAATCTTCCACTACAACACCTACACCTAAACCAAGTCTCCCTTACCCATCACGATTGAGAAAGGAAAAGCTTAAGAACAAGGATGATATCCAAGTTTCAAACTTTTTGAGGATGTTCAAGCAACTTAACATTAACATCTCCTTTGCGGAAGCTTTAGCCAATATGCCTAAGTTTGCTAAGATGATCAAGGACTTACTTTCTAACAAGGAGAGATTGGTGGATTTGCCTAATGCTTCCTTGAATGAAAATTGCTCCGCGGTTTTGCTTAAGAAGTTGCCTACTAAGCTTGGAGTTCCGGGGAGGTTTTTGATTCCTTGCAATTTTCCGGGGGTGGAAAATTGTATGGCTCTTGCGGACCTTGGTGCTAGCATAAACCTCATGCCATTATCGGTTTGGAAGAAACTTTCACTTCCCGAGCTCACTCCTACTAAGATGACTCTTGAGTTAGCCAACCGTACTATAGCTTATCCGGTGGGAATTGCGGAGGATGTTTTTGTTGGGGTTGATAGATATACCTTTCTCGTGGATTTTGTGGTAGTTGATTATGATATGGATCCTAGAGTGCCTTTGATTGTTGGTAGGCCATTTTTGAGAACGGGTCGAACTTTAATAGATGTGGCGGAAGGTGAACTTACAATGCGGGTAGGAGATGAGAGAGTTGTGTTTAACATGGGGAAGTTGTCTAAGAAGTCTAATGAGCCCGAAGCGGTAAAACATATTGATGTTGTAAATGAGGAGGAAACACAAGATGATATCCTTGATGAAGTTTGTGATGAATACTTTTATGAAGCTTTCTCAAGTGGAGATTATGATTTACCTCATGTTGAGACCATTGCTTCCATTACTTCATCCTTGGATTTTTATGACCCTCAAGAGTTAAATTTTGGTGAAACATCATATGACAATCCATTTTTCCACAATGATGACCATATTCATGAGGATTTTAGTGATGACGAATCTCTTCTTTGTGATACACCAACATATGATGACTATGGTGATGATGAGATTTCTACTTGTGACTCTCCATTTGTTGATGATCATACTTCCTTTGGTTTTGAGGAATCACCAATCTTTGATAGCCCAATCTATGATGCTTATGGCGATGAGATGGATTCTATCATGGATGAGAGTGATGAGTTTTTAGCGGAGGATATATCTTTTGAGTACACTCTTGGTTATCTTGATGAGGAGGGGGACATACTCTATTTAGAATCTCTATTGCATGAAGATCATTTACCTTCTTCCTTGCCCACCTCAACATTTTAAAGTGATAAAGGAAAACAAGTCATGATGGTTCCTTCCAAGAGCTTGTTGTTACCCATGCCTCCACACTTTTTCTCTCACCATGTGACCTACAAGGGAGAGTCTTCTAAGGCAACCAACACTTGTTGTTTTACCATCAAGGAACGGATTTTGGATCCTGGCATAGAGCTTGCTAAACCATCTCAGTATCCGCCTGATGCAACAAAAGGAAAACTTGTGAAAGATTTGAGAGCATCACCTTATTACCTTTTGGAGAACATATGGTCCACCATTTTGGAGAACACATCATCTTTTTCACCATTGCTTGGGAAGTTAGTTGTGGATTTATGTTATAAGTGGTATGGTAATTATGTATTTGATCCTGGGGGATATTTATGGAGTTTTGATAAATGAAAACTTGTTTTACCTCATCATGGAGATTTTTCTTAAAAAGGGCAAAATTTTTCTTCTCCATGATAGGTTTTAGACACTTTTAAGTATGGGAAGAGTCGAGCTAGAGACTCCTTAACTCAAGCATCGTTTAACTAGGTTTAGAGTGTTGTAGGTTAGAAATAAGGGTATATAATTGAGGATAAGTGTAGGGGAGACCTTCTTTTGTCTTCATGTTGTTTGTAGGGTTGCTCACTCATTTCATGCTTTGGAGATTATGGAGGAGGCCCTTGTATCCGGTTCACTTCGTTACTATTGTGATTTTTCATAGACACCTTGTGCTTAAACATGAATTCACCAATAGTTGACCTTTCCTTAACTTGGGTTAAGCAAAGTCTATTCATTGTCATAAGTGTAGGGGAAGTTCTTATACTTCCATGCTCTTAAACATTGAGGACAATGTTTAGCTTAAGTGTAGGGGGGTCTTCTATCGAAGTGACTTTACCTAGACCATTGTCATTGTCTTCATGATAACTTGGAAATGATTTTTCAACACTTTTCAAATTTTTGATCTGCTTTGGCCACCAAAAATATGCATTCATAATTTTTGCATAAATCGTTTTTCTTTTGCATAACACAATTGCATTGTATATATTTCTTCTTTTATTTTGCATCAAAAATATATAAAAGAGAAAAATATAATAAAGGACATGGTTTAACAAAATTAGATCTCTTTGACATATTAGGCCCGCCATAAATTTTTTGACTCAACCCGAGTTTGCTTATCTAAGCATTCTCTAGCTAGTATCCTTAACCATATAGTCTTTCATTGGTCTACTAGGCTAAGCATCCACGAGTCTCATTATTTGAGGTTTTAAATTTGTGGAGAATGGGAGATGATAGAGTTGAAGCAAGTGTAAAAGGGCTAGATGAACTTCATGATAATTAATTGTGGCTAAACCCTTCTCTTCTCTACCTCTATTTTCTTCGCATGTATATAATTGTTAATAAATAATCAAGAACGGTTTTAATCGGTTTGTAGTCTCTTATGCATTTTTGACTAATCATTCATGGTGATATAATTACGTCTTAAGATTCTAAGTTAGAACGGTTTATGTGTACTAGACTTATGTCATGCTTAATATTTAGCGGGTGTTTTTCCCTTTATTATTTTCTACTTTCTTTGTGAGGAATAAAGAAAAATAAGAGCGGCTTATAAAAAATATGAGTGGCTGGAAAAAAAAGAAGAAAAAGAAAAAAAATAATTATGCAAGACTCCCAAGAGGGGCAGTGTGGTGTTAATTATAGTGACTATTGAATTCCAATATTACCTTGACGGGTTGCGGGGATTCGATAGATTGCTCCAATCCAATATTACCTTGACGGGTTGCGGGGTTGAAGATCCAAGGTCTCAAAAAGGCGACGGATGTAAATTATTGGGTGAATTTTATTTTTCTTTCCTTAGCGAGTGTGTAGCTACTTATGAAAGCATGACATGAGGATTTTACACATAAAACGAATGACTTATTATTCTTGAAGCGAACTTATATTAACCATGAGCGGTTTTTCAAGTAATGGATGAGATGACTACTTAGGGTTAAAACCATTCTTCCTTATTTTTGGATTTTGCATTTCTTATATTTCACACTTGAATAAATGACAAATTTGCCCAAAAGCAATTTGCTCAAATAATAATTGGTTCCACAATTAATTGTTATGAACTAGTTGATGCACTTTTTACTTGTGAATGCAATGATACCATTTTTAAGCTTGGTTTGGGGAAAGTGAAACTTAAGGGTGATAAAAATTCATGGTACAAAAGCCCTTATCCAAGTTATTGAGTCCTTATGAGTTATTTCCATCAAACTATTTCAAGAAAATACAAAAAGATGTAAATAGACTTGTTTTCTCTTGCATTCCATTGTACAAAATTAGAATCATGCATCATATAGCATAGCTTAGTGTAGAAACATTCCATAATGGCCAAGGTGGGTTAATTATGAGAAAAGTGTAACTTGGTGCTTTAAAATGCTGCATTGCATGAGGTCTTGGCAATGGTCAAGTGTAGGGGATTTGATATGAGCAAAAACTCATATCAATTAATCAACAAAACACCCTAAAACACATAGCAAATACCTAACTTTTGTGCTATCAAAGCAGTATTATGTGGTATGTTCTTTGTGTGTGATCAAATAGGTAAGTAGGATACAATTTCAAGCAAACAAGGGGAAATCAAGCTTAATTGGATGAAAAAGACAAAGAAAGATCAAGAGTGACAAGACTTTGAAGAACAAGGACCTATCTTGATAACTTTACAAAGTTGAGGGGCTAAAGTGCAAATTTGTCAAAGTCAAGATCAAATTCATACATGGTCAACACTCAAGTCAACTCAGTCAAAGGGGCTATTTGATCAAGTTTACAAGTGAAAGGACTGGAATTGCCCAAAGAATGAAGTTCCTAGCTCAAAATCACAATCTGTTAAGTATAAGGACTGAAACTACCATGTTTGGAAGTTATTTCAAGCTTAATCTGTGTCACATCCTTTGGACCAATGAGAATGCAAGAATAAGTTAACATGGATTGCCAAATGGGGTTATTAAATGAAGCAAGAGAAAGAAGACTAGTGGAGGATCTCAACAGTGCCTCATCCAATCATATTTCAAGGAACGGATAATAATCCGTGTGACACTCCAACAACCAATCAAAGCCTGCCACGTTGCATCTTCAACCTTCCAACAGCCCAGAATCGTTCTAGAGCTAGAGGCGATTTCAGCAAAAGATCAAAACATCAAAATTGCTTGCAAAAGGAAGACGAATCCATCCCATGTGTTCAATTAAACTGAAAGTCAACCAAGAAGAAAAGCCCAATTGTGTTCATAACCTGCAAATTCAAATTGACCAATTGAGGACACGTGGAAGCAATTGATTGGCTCCTACACGTCACCAACCCCAACAACTTATCACTTTCACTCTATAAATAGAATAAATAGCTCTCATTTGTAACAGTTAGCTTAAGTGTGAAAACACACACACTAGATTTTAATTCTCCCCCTCATTCTGTTATTAGCATTTGTAGTTAACAACTCTCAAAAGCTTGACAACCTTTTGAGAGTTTGTTAGTTAGTTTTAACAAACCTTGTAACCACTTTTCACTTATAATCAATAAATTTCAAATTTCTCTCCAATTCTCTCAATGCTTTTACATACTGTTCATACGCCATTGATGATGCTTGTTTCTAGTGATCATACTTGATCATTGGGAGCCTTGTTGAAGATTGTAGCTGATTGATTTCATCCAGTAGCTGTTCTCATTGATTTGATCATTCATTTCAAGAGTTTGGTAGAATTTGCAGAATTTCAAGTTCAACAATGGAGTTCTAGTTGATTAGCTGATTGGTTGGTTGTTGATTAGTGATACTAGTGCTAAGGTGGTGGTTTAGCACTAGCTAGATAGCTCAGCGCTACTCTACTCCTACAAAGGAGGCTTCAATTTCTAAGGTTCACATTTTCCTATTTTTGTTCCTCTAAACAGTTGAATGAATGCTCAATTCCTAGAAAAAACTCATTTGCTTGTATGATCAAAGGTGTTTGGTTGATATTTGAGTTGATTTGATGGATTGTGTAGCCTATTGATAGCTTAGCTCTTGTATTCTAGTCCATATCAGCATTCTGTTAAGAGTTTTTAGCTGTAAGATTTACTAGCTTGGAATTTGTAGTATAAGTGTTTAGCTTAGCTTGTGGTTAACCTGTTTTCATCTCCTTTTGGTAGATACACTTGCTTGTAATCAGTTTTCAATCAGTTTCAATTCTTGCTTAATCTCATTCAAGTAAGTTTCATTAGAATCTTTAACCAGTGTTTGGCAACAGGTGTTAGTGTAAGATCTAGTGTTAATTTTTGAGCAATTCTTGTTAAACTTTGGTCATTTAGCTGTTTTTAATCAAGATCAATAGTTGTCATTCATTTTCTAGCAAAGTTTTGGTCAAATAGCTAATTGCATCAAAAAGTCTTTTTGTTTACTTTGGTTCAAAAGTTGATTTCAGAAAGTTACCATTTTCAAATCTTTGCCATTTCTTTAATAGTTGATGAAAATCCTTGAAACCAGTTTCTATTGATCACATAACATCTGTAGTTTAAGCCCTTAATAGGAATTTCTACAATTTCTGAGTATAAGCTAGGAATAAGCTTTTAAGTCAACCTTGAGCATTCTTCATTTTCTGATATAAAAATCATAGCTGTTTTTCCATTCCAGCTTATTCACTTCAGAAAGTTGCTTATTTTCTTTTACTAAACATTTTAGAAAGTGTTGGTGAATAGGTTTTCAAATTTTCAGCTTTTGAAATTCTGGTCAACAAAAGTCAGCATAAGCCCATTCTAGCTTATTTTCAGTTTTAGAGCTTATTAATGGATCATTTTCGTTGAGACAAGATTTCCCCTTCCTCTTTTGAGCTGATTAACAAGATTTTGCAATAAAATCAAGTTGTGCACGTGTAGCTTATCGGGTAGCTTATTTAGTGCTTATTGGATTTAGCTTATTTGAGTTTTAGCCAATTTCAGCTTAAGCCCTTTTGCAAGACTAGCTATAATTGGATTTTAAGTCTTTCAAAACTAGTTTGAGCTTATTTGGTTAAGAAACGAGCTTATACGAGCTTATTTTTGTGTCTTAGCCCGTTTTGGTTAATAGTTGTTAGAATATTGCAGTTTGGTCCTTTGATTGTTAAACAGTTTCTATTTTAGGCTAATCTTTCCTAATCTTTGGAGTTTGTTAGGTTAAGTCCCTATAATTTCAGATTAGTTTAAAATTGGTTAGTTAGTTTACAAAAGTTGTTAAAGTTAGTTACTTTGTTAGTTTCATTTTCACACTTAGTCCAAATTGTTAACTGTTTTTGTATAATTAGTCCTTAGACTCTTAGACATTGTATTTTTGGCATTTAATTTTCATAGAATTTACATTTTCAGTCCTTTCATTTTATAGAATTTACATTTGTGATTTTAATTGAATAAAAATGTGGTATTTGACAATTTGTTTTACGGTTACATTGTTAATATTTTTCATTTTTATTTGATTGATTGAATTAGACGTAGACTATCCAAATACCTTTACCAACCAAAAACAATAATAAACTCGATCTTGTTAGGACTTTCAATTTGTTAAGAACTGAGAAAACGAACTTCAACTATACACATTTCAGGGTTATTGATTAAAGGTTAAAAATTCAAATGATTAAATATTTGTTGCATTAGTTGATTATACTAACAACTTAGTTTATTGTACTACCTGTTGCAAAAGTATGGACAACCGAACAATGTGCACCTTAATTCAAACTCTCTGACCACCAGCTATATGCGAGTGGGATCTTCACTTGGTTTTACGCTTTTCTTAATACAAAAATAGTACAAGTCGATTAATTAGTTAGTCAAATCGAATAAGGAAAACTAAATGGGGAAAAATTGGAAAAATTATTCTTTTATTAAAAAAGTACTAGTCGAATAATTGATTTGACTAACGGTCGAATAACAAGTACAATTACACAAAATATATTTGGTTATACTTGTGGGGCCCCACATGTACAACCCAATGATTTGAACATATGCCATGTGTCAACTTCTAGTAATAGTCGAATGGGTCGAATGAGTAGAATAGATCGAATTGGGGTAATTGACTAATTCTTTTGAGTTGATTTGATGGATTGTGTAGCCTATTGATAGCTTAGCTCTTGTATTCTAGTCCATATCAGCATTCTGTTAAGAGTTTTTAGCTGTAAGATTTGCTAGCTTGGAATTTGTAGTATAAGTGTTCAGCTTAGCTTGTGGTTAACCTGTTTTCATCTCCTTTTGGTAGATACACTTGGCTTGTAATCAGTTTTCAATCAGTTTCAATTCTTGCTTAATCTCATTCAAGTAAGTTTCATTAGAATCTTTAACCAGTGTTTGGCAACAGGTGTTAGTGTAAGATCTAGTGTTAATTTTTGAGCAATTCTTGTTAAACTTTGGTCATTTAGCTGTTTTTAATCAAGATCAATAGTTGTCATTCATTTTCTAGCAAAGTTTTGGTCAAATAGCTAATTGCATCAAAAAGTCTTTTTGTTTACTTTGGTTCAAAAGTTGATTTCAGAAAGTTACCATTTTCAAATCTTTGCCATTTCTTTAATAGTTGATGAAAATCCTTGAAACCAGTTTCTATTGATCACATAACATCTGTAGTTTAAGCCCTTAATAGGAATTTCTACAGTTTCTCAGTATAAGCTAGGAATAAGCTTTTAAGTCAACCTTGAGCATTCTTCATTTTCTGATATAAAAATCATAGCTGTTTTTCCATTCCAGCTTATTCACTTCAGAAAGTTGCTCATTTTATTTTACAAAACGTTTTAGAAAGTGTTGGTGAATAGGTTTTCAAATTTTCGGCTTTTTGAAATTATGGTCAACAAAAGTCAACATAAGCCCATTCTAGTTTATTTTCAGTTTTAGAGCTTATTAATGGATCATTTTCGTTGAGACAAGATTTCCCCTTCCTCTTTTGAGCTGATTAACAAGATTTTGCAATAAAATCAAGTTGTGCACGTGTAGCTTATTGGGTAGCTTATTTAGTGCTTATTGGATTTAACTTATTTGAGTTTTAGCTAATTTCACCTTAAGCCCTTTTGCAAGACTAGCTATAATAGGATTTTAAGTCTTTCAAAACTAGTTTGAGCTTATTTGGTTAAGAAACGAGCTTATACGAGCTTATTTTTGTGTCTTAGCCCGTTTTGGTTAATAGTTGTTAGAATATTGCAGTTTGGTCCTTTGATTGTTAAACAATTTCTATTTCAGGCTAATCTTTCCTAATATTTGGAGTTTGTTAGGTTAAGTCCCTATAATTTCATATTAGTTTAAAATTGGTTAGTTAGTTTACAAAAGTTGTTAAAGTTAGTTACTTTGTTAGTTTCATTTTCACAATTAGTCCAAATTATAAACTGTTTTTGCATAATTAGTCCTTAGACTCTTAGACTTTGTATTTTTGGCATTTAATTTTCATAGAATTTACATTTTTAGTCCTTTCATTTTATAGAATTTACATTTGTGATTTTAATTGAATAAAAATGTGGTATTTGACAATTTGTTTTACGGTTACATAGTTAATATTTTTGATTTTTATTTATTGATTGAATTAGACGTAGACTATCCAAATACCTTTACCAACCAAAAAAAATTATAAACTCGATCTTGTTAGGACTTTCAATTTGTTAAGAACTGACAAAACGAACTTCAACTATACACATTTCAAATGGCGCCGTTGCCGGTTCTTTGACTTTACGAGAGACTATCGATTGACGGTTTTCATTGGCTTTTGGGATCCGTTCACCTCGTGAACGTTATTTTTACGTATCATAAATAAAAAACAATAAAAAAAAAATATAAAAACATATAAAAACTAAAAAACTAACAAAACAATTCTTTTCCTAAAGAATTGACCAAACAAATTAAAAAATCCAAAAAGCAATATTTTTTCTAAGAGATTGCACCCAAAAATATATATTATTGGATTCTCTCGGTTTTTATGTACATATAGTATTTTCTCTTAAAAACTCATAAATACAAAAATATTTTCCATATATTATTATAAGTAAATACGTATACGTATAAGAACAACCAATTCACATATTCTCCATAAGTATTGCCAAGGCAATACACCGTGTTGAGGGGCGTTCCGGTCCTTGACACGTGTATCGATCAAACAAAATAAAGCAAGAATAGATAAATACTTCCAATAAGCAACAATTCGAAGAATACAAACAATTAAGTGAATAGAAAGGTGATGTGCTATAAAATGCCATCTAAGGGTCAATAGGTACTTAAGTGCTTCGCGCCACCTAACCCCCCGTTCACTTGTGAGTATTCTAAGAAGGAAGGCTTCATTGGGGGTCTTGCACCCAAGTAGTACATACGTATATTATTATTTTCTTGTGGATATTTCATATTGAAACTCGAAGGGGATAATCCTTTTCTCTTCAAAGTCACACGAGAGCTTCTCTCTCATTCCTCGTATTGAGTTGCATGCTCACTCGCGGGCGTGCACAAATACCGATTGGTGTACAATCTCTTCCTCCGAAAAGGAAGAAAAAGAGAAAGAGTAGGAACACCACCATCCATCAAGCCGATCACGAGAATCGTGCTTTGATTCATCCACAACAAGAAGCCATGGCCGGAGTTGATACTCGTTCTTTGATGGAACGATTGCAATCCAATGTTCACGGATATGCCGATGCTATCAAGATACCCGATATTCCCGTAAACACATTTGAGCTAAAAACGGCTATGATTAACTTGGTTTCAAACACACCTTTTTATGGAAACAAGAATGATAATCCTCATGATCACCTTAAGAGATTTCTTGCTCTTTGTAACACCATTAAGTACAATGGAGTTCCGCATGATGCCATTAAGTTGATATTGGTGCAATTTTCACTAGAGGGTCCGGCTAAGCATTGGTTAGATACACAACCACCCGATAGTATCACCACATGGGATGGTTTCACTACTAAGTTTTTGAACAAGTTCTTTCCCCCATCTAGGACCACGACTTTGAGGAACTTAATTATAGGCTTTCAACAAAAACCTAGTCAAACCTTTAGTGATGCTTGGGAGGAGTTTAGAGAGTTATTGAGGAGATGCCCTAACCATGGATTGGATGAAGTTCACCAAATCAATACTTTCTACAATGGCCTTAAACCTCATCACCAAGACTCACTCAATGCTTCCGCGGGAGGGAATATTCTTCTTAAATCCATTCAAGAGGCTTGGGATATTATTGAGACCAAAGCAATGGTACAAACAAACACTCAATTTGAAGAAAGGGTTCATGTTATCCAAAACAATTCTCAAACACCTTGTGATAACCAATTCCTCAAGTGTCACCAAGAGATAATTCAAAAGATAGATAGGGATCATGAGATGAGTTTTAAGGCACATCAAGAATTGATCCAAGCTATTAAGAGCCTTTCATTGAACAATTCTACAAATGATGTGCATGCCATTACCCTTTCATGTGAGACTTGTGGAGGTCCCCATTCCTCTGAACAATGTGATAAGGTACAAGGTTATCAAGGGGAATGTTATGCTTACCAAGAGGAACATCGTGAACATTTCAAGCCAAATATCAATCCCAATAACCTTTCTTACAAGTCTCAAAATTACCTTACTCCACCGGGATTCCCACCCCAACCACCCACCCAACCTCACCAAAATCCTCCTCAATTGTTACAACGGAATCAAGGCCCAAGACCATATTATCAAGGGAATAACTACAAGGCACCCAACAATTTTCAACATCAAGGAAATAACTTTTATCCACCAAATCAAGGATTTAATGCACCACCTCCACCTTATCCACATCAAGGTTTCTATTAAGGGAATGTGCAACCTAACCCCATGGATTTGATCCTTCAAAAGCTTACTTCTTATGAGAAACAAATGAAAGATGCTCAAGAGGAAAATAACAAGAAATTTGCTCTTCTTCACAACCAAATTATGTATAATCAAAGACCACAAGGGGCTTTACCATCTAACACACAAGCAAATCCAAGGGAAAATGTCAATGCTATTACAACAAGAAGTGGAAAGTCAACAAAGGATCCTTTGCCTCCTACACCTCCTATTGTTAAACCTACTTTTGTTCCTACATATGACAAGCCTTCTACATCCACTTCACCACCTCTAAATGCTCCTATTCAATCAAACACACCTTCTCAACCTATTCTCACTTCTCCTTTAACTTCCACAACTCCTAATCAAGAAACTAACAAAGACAAATCTTCCACTACAACACCTACACCTAAACCAAGTCTCCCTTACCCATCACGATTGAGAAAGGAAAAGCTTAAGAACAAGGATGATATCCAAGTTTCAAACTTTTTGAGGATGTTCAAGCAACTTAACATTAACATCTCCTTTGCGGAAGCTTTAGCCAATATGCCTAAGTTTGCTAAGATGATCAAGGACTTACTTTCTAACAAGGAGAGATTGGTGGATTTGCCTAATGCTTCCTTGAATGAAAATTGCTCCGCGGTTTTGCTTAAGAAGTTGCCTACTAAGCTTGGAGTTCCGGGGAGGTTTTTGATTCCTTGCAATTTTCCGGGGGTGGAAAATTGTATGGCTCTTGCGGACCTTGGTGCTAGCATAAACCTCATGCCATTATCGGTTTGGAAGAAACTTTCACTTCCCGAGCTCACTCCTACTAAGATGACTCTTGAGTTAGCCAACCGTACTATAGCTTATCCGGTGGGAATTGCGGAGGATGTTTTTGTTGGGGTAGATAGATATACCTTTCCCGCGGATTTTGTGGTAGTTGATTATGATATGGATCCTAGAGTGCCTTTGATTGTTGGTAGGCCATTTTTGAGAACGGGTCGAACTTTAATAGATGTGGCGGAAGGTGAACTTATAATGCGGGTAGGAGATGAGAGAGTTGTGTTTAACATGGGGAAGTTGTCTAAGAAGTCTAATGAGCCCGAAGCGGTAAAACATATTGATGTTGTAAATGAGGAGGAAACACAAGATGATATCCTTGCTGAAGTTTGTGATGAATACTTTTATGAAGCTTTCTCAAGTGGAGATTATGATTTACCTCATGTTGAGACCATTGCTTCCATTACTTCATCCTTGGATTTTTATGACCCTCAAGAGTTAAATTTTGGTGAAACATCATATGACAATCCATTTTTCCACAATGATGACCATATTCATGAGGATTTTAGTGATGACGAATCTCTTCTTTGTGATACACCAACATATGATGACTATGGTGATGATGAGATTTCTACTTGTGACTCTCCATTTGTTGATGATCATACTTCCTTTGGTTTTGAGGAATCACCAATCTTTGATAGCCCAATCTATGATGTTTATGGTGATGAGATGGATTCTATCATGGATGAGAGTGATGAGTTTTTAGCGGAGGATATATCTTTTGAGTACACTCTTGGTTATCTTGATGAGGAGGGGGACATACTCTATTTAGAATCTCTATTGCATGAAGATCATTTACCTTCTTCCTTGCCCACCTCAAAATTTTAAAGTGATAAAGGAAAACAAGTCATGATGGTTCCTTCCAAGAGCTTGTTGTTACCCATGCCTCCACACTTTTTCTCTCACCATGTGACCTACAAGGGAGAGTCTTCTAAGGCAACCAACACTTGTTGTTTTACCATCAAGGAATGGATTTTGGATCCTGGCATAGAGCTTGCTAAACCATCTCAGTATCCGCCTGATGCAACAAAAGGAAAACTTGTGAAAGATTTGAGAGCATCACCTTATTACCTTTTGGAGAACATATGGTCCACCATTTTGGAGAACACCTCATCTTTTTCACCATTGCTTGGGAAGTTAGTTGTGGATTTGTGTTATAAGTGGTATGGTAATTATGTATTTGATCCTGGGGGATATTTATGGAGTTTTGATAAATGAAAACTTGTTTTACCTCATCATGGAGATTTTTCTTAAAAAGGGCAAAATTTTTCTTCTCCATGATAGGTTTTAGACACTTTTAAGTGTGGGAAGAGTCGAGCTAGAGACTCCTTAACTCAAGCATCGTTTAACTAGGTTTAGAGTGTTGTAGGTTAGAAATAAGGATAAGTTTAGGGGGAGACCTTCTTTTGTCTTCATGTTGTTTGTAGGGTTGCTCACTCATTTCATGCTTTGGAGCTTATGGAGGAGGCCCTTGTATCCGGTTCACTTCGTTACTATTGTGATTTTTCATAGACACCTTGTGCTTAAACATGAATTCACCAATAGTTGACCTTTCCTTAACTTGGGTTAAGCAAAGTCTATTCATTGTCATAAGTGTAGGGGAAGTTTTTATACTTCCATGCTCTTAAACATTGAGGACAATGTTTAGCTTAAGTGTAGGGGGGTCTTCTATCGAAGTGACTTTACCTAGACCATTGTCATTGTCTTCATGATAACTTGGAAATGATTTTTCAACACTTTTCAAATTTTTGATCTGCTTTGGCCACCAAAAATATGCATTCATAATTTTTGCATAAATCATTTTTCTTTTGCATAACACAATTGCATTGTATATATTTCTTCTTTTATTTTGCATCAAAAATATATAAAAGAGAAAAATATAATAAAGGACATGGTTTAACAAAATTAGATCTCTTTGACATATTAGGCCCGCCATGAATTTTTTGACTCAACCCGAGTTTGCTTATCTAAGCATTCTCTAGCTAGTATCCTTAACCATATAGTCTTTCATTGGTCTACTAGGCTAAGCATCCACGAGTCTCATTATTTGAGGTTTTAAATTTGTGGAGAATGGGAGATGATAGAGTTGAAGCAAGTGTAAAAGGGCTAGATGAACTTCATGATAATTAATTGTGGCTAAACCCTTCTCTTCTCTACCTCTATTTTCTTCGCATGTATATATTTGTTAATAAATAATCAAGAACGGTTTTAATCGGTTTGTAGTCTCTTATGCATTTTTTACTAATCATTCATGGTGATATAATTACGTCTTAAGATTCTAAGTTAGAACGGTTTATGTGTACTAGACTTATGTCATGCTTAATATTTAGCGGGTGTTTTTCCCTTTATTATTTTCTACTTTCTTTGTGAGGAATAAAGAAAAATAAGAGCGGCTTATAAAAAATATGAGTGGCTGGAAAAAAAAAAGAAGAAAAAGAAAAAAAATAATTATGCAAGACTCCCAAGAGGGGCAGTGTGGTGTTAATTATAGTGACTATTGAATTCCAATATTACCTTGACGGGTTGCGGGGATTCAATAGATTGCTCCAATCCAATATTACAGTGACGGGTTGCGGGGTTGAAGATCCAAGGTCTCAAAAAGGCGACGGATGTAAATTATTGCGTGAATTTTATTTTTCTTTCCTTAGCGAGTGTGTAGCTACTTATGAAAGCATGACATGAGGATTTTACACATAAAACGAATGACTTATTATTCTTGAAGCGAACTTATATTAACCATGAGCGGTTTTTCAAGTAATGGATGAGATGACTACTTAGGGTTAAAACCATTCTTCCTTATTTTTGGATTTTGCATTTCTTATATTTCACACTTGAATAAATGACAAATTTGCCCAAAAGCAATTTGCTCAAATAATAATTGGTTCCACAATTAATTGTTATGAACTAGTTGATGCACTTTTTACTTGTGAATGCAATGATCCCATTTTTAAGCTTGGTTTGGGGAAAGTGAAACTTGAGGGTGATAAAAATTCATGGTACAAAAGCCCTTATCCAAGTCATTGAGTCCTTATGAGTTATTTCCATCAAACTATTTCAAGAAAATACAAAAAGATGTAAATAGACTTGTTTTCTCTTGCATTCCATTGTACAAAATCAGAATCATGCATCATATAGCATAGCTTAGTGTAGAAACATTCCATAATGGCCAAGGTGGGTTAATTATGAGAAAAGTGTAACTTGGTGCTTTAAAATGCTGCATTGCATGAGGTCTTGGCAATGATCAAGTGTAGGGGATTTGATATGAGCAAAAATTCATATCAATTAATCAACAAAACACCCTAAAACACATAGCAAATACCTAACTTTTGTGCTATCAAAGCAGTATTATGTGGTATGTTCTTTGTGTGTGATCAAATAGGTAAGTAGGATACAATTTCAAGCAAACAAGGGGAAATCAAGCTTAATTGGATGAAAAAGACAAAGAAAGATCAAGAGTGACAAGACTTTGAAGAACAAGGACCTATCTTGATAACTTTACAAAGTTGAGGGGCTAAAGTGCAAATTTGTCAAAGTCAAGATCAAATTCATACATGGTCAACACTCAAGTCAACTCAGTCAAAGGGGCTATTTGATCAAGTTTACAAGTGAAAGGACTGGAATTGCCCAAAGAATGAAGTTCCTAGCTCAAAATCACAATCTATTAAGTACAAGGACTGAAACTACCATGTTTGGAAGTTATTTCAAGCTTAATTTGTGTCACATCCTTTGGACCAATGAGAATGCAAGAATAAGTTAACATGGATTGCCAAATGGGGTTATTAAATGAAGCAAGAGAAAGAAGACTAGTGGAGGATCTCAACAGTGCCTCATCCAATCATATTTCAAGGAACGGATAATAATCCGTGTGACACTCCAACAACCAATCAAAGCCTGCCACGTTGCATCTTCAACCTTCCAACAGCCCAGAATCGTTCTAGAGCTAGAGGCGATTTCAGCAAAAGATCAAAACATCAAAATTGCTTGCAAAAGGAAGATGAATCCATCCCATGTGTTCAATTAAACTGAAAGTCAACCAAGAAGAAAAGCCCAATTGTGTTCATAACCTGCAAATTCAAATTGACCAATTGAGGACACGTGGAAGCAATTGATTGGCTCCTACACGTCACCAACCCCAACAACTTATCACTTTCACTCTATAAATAGAATAAATAGCTCTCATTTGTAACAGTTAGCTTAAGTGTGAAAACACACACACTAGATTTTAATTCTCCCCCTCATTCTGTTATTAGCATTTGTAGTTAACAACTCTCAAAAGCTTGACAACCTTTTGAGAGTTTGTTAGTTAGTTTTAACAAACCTTGTAACCACTTTTCACTTATAATCAATAAATTTCAAATTTCTCGCCAATTCTCTCAATGCTTTTACATACTGTTCATACGCCATTGATGATGCTTGTTTCTAGTGATCATACTTGATCATTGGGAGCCTTGTTGAAGATTGTAGCTGATTGATTTCATCCAGTAGCTGTTCTCATTGATTTGATCATTCATTTCAAGAGTTTGGTAGAATTTGCAGAATTTCAAGTTCAACAATGGAGTTCTAGTTGATTAGCTGATTGGTTGGTTCTTGATTAGTGATACTAGTGCTAAGGTGGTGGTTTAGCACTAGCTAGATAGCTCAGCGCTACTCTACTCCTACAAAGGAGGCTTCAATTTCTAAGGTTCACATTTTCCTATTTTTGTTCCTCTAAACAGTTGAATGCATGCTAAATTCCTAGATAAAACTCATTTGCTTGTATGATCAAAGGTGTTTGGTTGATATTTGAGTTGATTTGATGGATTGTGTAGCCTATTTATAGCTTAGCTCTTGTATTCTAGTCCATATCAGCATTCTGTTAAGAGTTTTTAGCTGTAAGATTTGCTAGCTTGGAATTTGTAGTATAAGTGTTCAGCTTAGCTTGTGGTTAACCTGTTTTCATCTCCTTTTGGTAGATACACTTGGCTTGTAATCAGTTTTCAATCAGTTTCAATTCTTGCTTAATCTCATTCAAGTAAGTTTCATTAGAATCTTTAACCAGTGTTTGGCAACAGGTGTTAGTGTAAGATCTAGTGTTAATTTTTGAGCAATTCTTGTTAAACTTTGGTCATTTAGCTGTTTTTAATCAAGATCAATAGTTGTCATTCATTTTCTAGCAAAGTTTTGGTCAAATAGCTAATTGCATCAAAAAGTCTTTTTGTTTACTTTGGTTCAAAAGTTGATTTTAGAAAGTTACCATTTTCAAATCTTTGCCATTTCTTTAATAGTTGATGAAAATCCTTGAAACCAGTTTCTATTGATCACATAACATCTGTAGTTTAAGCCCTTAAAAGGGATTTCTACAGTTTCTGAGTATAAGCTAGGAATAAGCTTTTAAGTCAACCTTGAGCATTCTTCATTTTCTGATATAAAAATCATAGCTGTTTTTCCATTCCAGCTTATTCACTTCAGAAAGTTGCTCATTTTCTTTTACAAAACATTTTAGAAAGTGTTGGTGAATAGGTTTTCAAATTTTCAGCTTTTGAAATTCTGGTCAACAAAAGTCAGCATAAGCCCATTCTAGCTTATTTTCAGTTTTAGAGCTTATTAATGGATCATTTTCGTTGAGACAACATTTCCCCTTCCTCTTTTGAGCTGATTAACAAGATTTTGCAATAAAATCAAGTTGTGCACGTGTAGCTTATCGGGTAGCTTATTTAGTGCTTATTGGATTTAGCTTATTTGAGTTTTAGCCAATTTCAGCTTAAGCCCTTTTGCAAGACTAGCTATAATTGGATTTTAAGTCTTTCAAAACTAGTTTGAGCTTATTTGGTTAAGAAACGAGCTTATACGAGCTTATTTTTGTGTCTTAGCCCGTTTTGGTTAATAGTTGTTAGAATATTGCAGTTTGGTCCTTTGATTGTTAAACAGTTTCTATTTCAGGCTAATCTTTCCTAATCTTTGGAGTTTGTTAGGTTAAGTCCCTATAATTTCAGATTAGTTTAAAATTGGTTAGTTAGTTTACAAAAGTTGTTAAAGTTAGTTACTTTGTTAGTTTCATTTTCACACTTAGTCCAAATTGTTAATTGTTTTTGCATAATTAGTCCTTAGACTCTTAGACATTGTATTTTTGGCATTTAATTTTCATAGAATATACATTTTCAGTCCTTTCATTTTATAGAATTTACATTTGTGATTTTAATTGAATAAAAATGTGGTATTTGACAATTTGTTTTACGGTTACATTGTTAATATTTTTCATTTTTATTTGATTGATTGAATTAGACGTAGACTATCCAAATACCTTTACCAACCAAAAACAATTATAAACTCGATCTTGTTAAGACTTTCAATTTGTTAAGAACTGAGAAAACGAACTTCAACTATACACATTTCAGGGTTATTGATTAAAGGTTAAAAATTCAAATGATTAAATATTTGTTGCATTAGTTGATTGTACTAACAACTTAGTTTATTGTACTACCTGTTGCAAAAGTATGGACAACCGAACAATGTGCACCTTAATTCAAACTCTCTGACCACCAGCTATATGCGAGTGGGATCTTCACTTGGTTTTACGCTTTTCTTAATACAAAAATAGTACAAGTCGATTAATTAGTTAGTCAAATCGAATAAGGAAAACTGAATGGGGAAAAATTGGAAAAATTTATTCTTTTATTAAAAAAGTACTAGTCGAATGATTGATTTGACTAACGGTCGAATAACAAGTACAATTACACAAAATATACTTGGTTATACTTGTGGGGCCCCACATGTACAACCCAATGATTTGAACATATGCCATGTGTCAACTTCTAGTAATAGTCGAATGGGTCGAATGAGTAGAATAGATCGAATTGGGGTAATTGACTAATTCTTTTGAGAGGACAATTAACAAGTGCACATGCACTTATGGACCCTTTTTTTGGAGTGTGTGCTTATTTAGATAAGCTGGAAAAACCAAATAAGCTAAAAATATGCATAAATATGCAGAAATAATAAGCACTAGTCAAATAATATGTTTTTTTAACTATGCAAAGTAAAAAGGAAAGAAGGTCACTTATATTCAAAGGATATTCTTATGGTATTTGGAATATGCCATATTCAAATTTTCATTTTCCATTTTAATAAAACATTTTCTTAAAAAGAAAGTTTATTAAAAATATTTTGTCACATTTGACAAAAGTGAGTTTTAAGGCTAATCACTTTTATGATCACTAAAGATGATTAAGATATGTTAGTGTAATGATTATTACCTTGATGATAGTGTTTGTTAGATTATTCATTTTACGATTGTGTTTGACTATAAATGTCATGTATAGTTTGTTGTGATGAAAACTAAGAAAGATTAGTTAGCACTAATAATGTTTTTAGGCATCACTTGCATTAACAGAGCTCTTAAAAGAATACTAGAAAAGACCGTTAAGAATAACCCTGCCATTTGGTCTAAAAAATTAGAAGATGCTCTATGGATCTTTTGTATCGCTTTCAAAACACATATTGGAACCATGCCATATAAGCTTTTATATAGAAAGACACGCCATCTTCCCGTTGAAATAGAACATCATGCATATTGGGCACTTGGAAACTACAACCCAGATCTTATCGCAACTGGCGAAAAGAGATTCAACTTCATGAGTTAGATGAATTCAAACATCAAGCCTATGAAAATTTCGTTTATACAAAGCACGAACTAAAGTTTGTCATGATCGTAACTCCTATTAAGAAAATAATTCAAGAATGGAAATAAAGTACTCCTCTTTATATCGATGTACAAATTCAAGCAACCGAAGCTTACTTCAAGATGGACTGGACCTTATGTAGTGAAACACCAATATCCATCTAGATATATCGAAATATATGGTAGATACAATACCACATTCATTGTCAATAAACACAGACATAAGCTCTATCATGAGGAGGAAAACTGTAATGTAATGGAAAAAGAAGAAGTGCCATTCTACGTGCAATAAGAAACCCGAGTAGACGAGTCTGGCTAAAGACTCTAAACTTAGTGCTTCTCGGAAGGCAATCCGTGTGTTTTACCCCCACTTTCTACCTTAAGTACGGAGGAGGACTTGCATATAAATAAAATTGTCCTTGTATATATATTGCATGTATGTTTCTTTGTTTTATTTTGTAGGGAAAGCAATTTGGAGCTCTACGTCGGATTAATCTCTTGAAGTCCAACAATTTTCCACAAAGCCCCGGGAAGTTCTCGTTTCCCTTTACAAATCAATTTTTCTTATTTTAATAATTACCAGTTCTCACATTGAGGACAAGGTTCACCTTAAGTGTAGAGGAGGAGACAAATAGGAAAAATAAAAATAAATTAATCAATTTCTCCACATATAAAACCTTTTCAAAAGTTTATCGAATAAAAATATATATGTTTTGAATAAATAAAAAAATGTTTTAGGAAAGCAAAAATCTCATTGATTGACAATATAACTAAGCACAAATCAATCCATTAAATATGTGAGGAAATCTAGCCTTTATATTTCTCTATTTTGTGTGAAAGTCGATAATTTAGTGTGCTTCAAAACTTGTGCTTGGCTATCATTTATAAAACCACAGTGAGGTTAATTTATAAATATTTTTTAAAGGAGGCAAAATAAATCCCATTGTATATCAGTTTAGTCGAGCTACACTGACTTGCTAAAATATGTTGCACTCGTACTTATGTGTTATATTATCTCATGTGTCATTTCCTTTGTGTCTATGCCTATCTCTGTTAAGTCGTATGTGTTATGATTTATATTTACAAAAAAGAGAGAAAAGAAGAAATATAAAAAAGAAACAAAGTATTTTAGTATAGTTTGTTTTACGACTTTGACAAGGCATATTATGTTCTACACCCTCATCTATATCACATTTTGCCTCTTTGAAAACTTATCTGGTGCTCACGCTGCAACGGTTATGTTTAAGTGTCTCGTACAAGCATATGGCAGCTATTTATTTCATGTCTGCGTTATTTGAGTGTTATCTTACATTTTTCCCTTGTGACTGACATTGTGTGAATTCAAATCTAAACAATATTCCTATGTGAGGTGCTAAAATTATTGTGTCGTTGCTTTTTCTACTTAGAAACTTAATCATTTTCCTATAATGCTTCATATCGATACTTATGCTTTTAAATCTAATTTTGTTTTCTCGCTTTGATTGCTTGAGGGCAAGCAATAGCTAAATGTGGAGGAATTTGATAACTCCCAAATTGTATATTCGAAATAACATTATCGACCTATTATCTAAGTGAAAATGTGGACTTTCGATACTTAACTATGTATTTTATGTGCAGGTTAAACATTGAAGGGCCTGAAGTGAATAAATCCAAAGATATACTACTACAATGCAATAAAGTGAAAATAAGAAAAAAGAACATTCTGGACGCACCAATGTGCGGCGCACAAATGCCACCTCCAATGTGCGTCGCACATTTGGACTGGTGTGACACACTTTTCACCTCAGCGAGCACTATAAATAGAGGCCATCACCTCTCACTTTTCACACACTTCTCTATCAATCTATATTCGAGTTCTTAGTATCTTTAGCAGCTTTTTGGTATATTTTCCACTCTTGGGAAATACTTGTAATAAGAGTATTATACTCTTGGATTGTTGGAACATTGTTATTTTGTGACACTTGTGTAATCTTCATTCCAATTCAATCTAAGTATGATTTCTATTTACTTTTTCCCATTTGATACTATATACTTGCTTGCTATGCTAAGCTAAGTAATTTGTGACTACATGGGTATGTAAATATGACTAGTGATGATGAAATGATATGATCTTTTCCTAAATGATTTCAAGATAATGTCGAAGAACCACGATACTATCTAAGTTCTATCACCTTGCTTTATCAAACTAGACTGGTTACGATAACTTGGGGTCCGAAAGGGTCAAGTTGTTATAACTAGTTTTTAAAGAACTTGTCTATGGTTTTTGAGTCTTTGGTTAGAGAGATCCGCTTAGACAATTTGATAAAACATTGAGCTTATAGTAACTTGTTTATGCATAGGAGAAATCATTTGCTTATAAGACATAAGTCTTGAATCAAACTAAATAAGTTGTAAAACACCATTTTGACAAAAACGGATTATTACTATTTATCTACCTTATCATATCACGATCATTATTAACATCATCACGAAGTTATATGACCTATCCCATTAGTAGTCATATTTGCTATCATATTATGTCAAAATCATTTCAAAACGTTTGTTATTATCTTCGATGACTACTTTGTTTGTCAAAACGAAACTAAGTCCATGTGAACAATCTTGACTTACCACTACAAACTATACTATACACGAAAGGGTATACTTGCTCGTGCTTGTGTTCTAGTACCTCGTTTGTAAAACCTTGTTATATAAATTTAAGACTTGTGGAACACGCATCAATGATCCATAGGCTTAAGAACAAATCAAGATGATCACAGATTGAGGGTATAGGGTATACAAAAAATATAGATTAAATGTAACGTAAATAAATATGAAAACGAATAAGTCAAATTAAACCTCGGGATCGTTGTTTGAAGAAGAAATGAAATTGAGATTCTTAACTCGGATTCAGATTATTGATCGAAGACGTATGATGAAATAGTATAAACGAATACGAAAATGTAAAAACGTAAAAATAATAAAAATCACGCACATCGAGAAAATGACGAAAAATTACAAAACTAAAAATTTTGAAACCTTAACTAAAAATAAACTTGTTAAACTTAAAAAGAAAAATAAAAAGTATTTTAAAAATACAAATGGGCCAAAAAGCCCAAATGTACGAATTTGAACGAAACACGTTATTGGGTCAAAAAGCCCAATAAGAGAAATACTCAACTAGAAACGCAAAAAATTTACAAAGATTATTCTTGAGATTATTAAGCTACAACAAAAATAAATTTGAAAAATGATTAAATTCAATAAGCTCAAATAAGCAAAATTCTTTTTAAAATTAAGACAAATTAGTTGGTTTTTCTAAAAACACGAGTAGAGAACCTCTAAACTTGCAAAGACTTGTAAAATATGATAGAAAAGAGTTTAGAAACAAGAAAATAGTAATAAGCTAGACTTATAAACAAAAATGACTAGATAAGCCTTATGAGAAAATAAAACAAACGTGTTTCCAAACAAAATTAAAACCACAAACGTTCTAACTCCTAAGGATGATTAGTATTGTTATAAAAATGATGAGACAGTTAGCACAAGTGGTGCACGGCTGGATAAGCCAAAATGAACGAATAAGCAATACGGGTTACTTATTAGCTAAAATAAACGAAATATAAAAGAGTATACAAGAAAAATAAAAGGCAGTTTAAACAAAAAGGGCTAATAAAGCAGATGGTAATTAAAGGGAGTGTTGCGTCTGCTGCTTGAGAGTGGTCAGGGGTTCGAGACCCCTTTTTGGCATTATTTGGATTTCTTTTTATTTTCCTTTTAGCTTTTGGCAATAGGAAACAAACCAAGGACAGTAGTTGGCTAGTCCTTGGCTCATAAAAGATGCAATTTCGAAAAGAGAACAACAAACAATCAGAGATCAAATATTAAATCAAGAACAACTATGAATGGATGAACAGTAGCAACTATATGAAACTTAAGTGAACTATAACCAAATTTTGAGCTTAACTTTAAGCGCTAAAATAAGCACTAAACTCCAATAATACTGAAAACAATATAAGCCTATAGGGTGAACTATTAGTGACCTGAACCTAAACTCCTAAATCTTATAGACTAATTCACTAAAGCCGATGATGAACAATGCCTAAGAGATTAGCTATAGTGGGTGCAAGTTCATGGGCAAAACAAGGAAATAAGGCCAATACTCTAACTTAATTCTTAAGTTCTGATAAGCACTACAAGGCCTAAATCATAACAAAAGATTAACATCTTACCTTAAGCTAGTTGTGCACAAAGTTTCTAGAGTGAAATCCTCAAATTGATTGAGCTAAAGCTTAGCACAGTTAAGGAGGTAATATTTTTGTCGCAAAACTTCGTAATTATCTAGGATTCATCATTTTCGAAGCCTCATGTGTTCGTTTTTTTCACGCATCACTCGAGCTTCGATCATTTTGTTTGAAGAATCTGATATCCGATGATATACTTTTGTTCACTAACGTTTATCTTTTAGCATAATTCAAAAATAGCTAATATCATTCGTTATACCCTTTCCATACTAGGATTTAGCATTTTACTCTTCATCTCTAGTATGGGGGTGTTTCACCCTTAGACTTTAAACATTAAGGATAATGTTTGGTTTTATTATTCGGGGGGGGGGGGGGGGGGGGGGGGGGTAAATAGATACTTGCTTTGCTTAGTCTTCACGTACTTCGTTTTCCATCCTTCCTATTTTTGACTCGTAGTCCTAAAAATAAGGTAAGTTCTCCCATAGAACTCATCTGAAATCTTCCTTTTATCAAAGATTCAAACTCTTCACACCATGATTTCTCGGTTGAACCAAAAATAATGTTATCAACATAAACTTGAACTAGGACAATATCCTTAGCATTCTTTTTGATGAAGAGTGTTTTGTCAATGGTTCCTCTCCTATATCCATGTTCCAAAAGAAAAGTGGATAAAGTTGCATACCAAGCCCTTGGACCTTGATGTAGACCATAAAGTGCTTTAATGACTTTGTAGACTCTATTGGGGAATTTAGGATCTACAAAACCCGGAGGTTGTGAAACATATACCTCCTCGGAAATAGTACCATAAAGAAAGGCACTTTTCACATCCATCTGATAGACTATAAAACCCATATATGATGCAAAGGCCAAAAATAACCTAATGGGTTCTATCCTTGCCACTGGTACAAAAACCTCATCATAGTCTGTAAGTCCCTAATCCTAGCTTGAAACAATTAAGAAAGATAATTAACACAAGTAAATACTTTTCAAACATAGTACTTTATTATTGTATAACAAGTATTACATGTGTTATCGATAACACAGTTTGATGACAATATGTTGTGTACACTTTGGACAAAATAAAGCTAACTTAAGAACACAGGCACAGCTGTTCGTTCTCTAAGTTCTAAAGAGTTAATGTGTGTAATATAACAAAGTGAACAACATTAACTCTTGGCTACATAACCTATTTATAGTGGTACGAGGTTGACTTCTAGTGTTGTTTGATGATGACTACACAAAACAGACAATGTCAAACATCTGTCACAAGATGCTCTTCTATTCTTGGTAGTCTACCACAACGCTTAAGGAAAATAGAGCTGACATAGTTTCCCTTTTCTTCATAGACTCGTACTTTAGGCTGTAAAACTTCCCGCCTAAACACTTAGGTAAATCCAAAGTGTACTGAGTGTTAACAGGGTATTGCCACCCCTGTTAACAATCAACCACTCAGAGTCCGTGCTACATCTTGGCTGTTATCCATCACAGCCAATGAGTATGTCTTCAAGTAATCTTCGACTTCCTTGACAATGTCTCTGACATGGAATCCTCTGTGGTTGCTCACAAACACTTAGAACTCTGTGAGTCTTGGGTTACTTGCCTGTCACCTAGGCACATGCAAGTTAATATCAAACAACTTAATTTAAGTTTAAATCTATGACTAAGGGAAATCTAAAAAACTTAGATTCCCAACAATCTCCCCCTATTTAAACATAAATACAACTAGATCTAAATTAGTTATAGTAAGTGAGATAACAACTTCTTCTTACACATAATAGATCTAACAAACAACTTCATAATTCATTAATACTTAAAAAATTACAAGTACAATACATGAGTAAAACAAAAGATGAGTGTGAACGTTCAGCTATGAATACTTTAGTAATCATCATTCTTGATTTTCTCTTCAGCTTCAGCTATGTCTGTTCTAGTATCCAATTCAGCCTGCAAAGCTGGGGCAAATACCTTGGAATACTCTGTGCTAATTTTAAGCACTTTTTGAAACACAAGAAGCTGAATAGTTAATGCAAGCCCCAACTCATCTTCCCTTTGGAACACATATTGGCATCCCCTGTTCATGTAAGCCATACATTTTTCAGGCTCAGTGTAAGTCTGACCATCAATAGAACCTACAATCCCATTTGGAAGAATCAGATTCCCGTGCATCCCATCCACTTGGATATCATCTGTCACGAAGGTTTCCTTAATGAATTGAGTAAGCCTTCTTCTTTTCTTCTCAGGTTTCGAGGTTTCTTATTCAAACAGCTGTGGTGGGGGATCAACCTTAAGCTTGGCTGCAATTTCCTTTACCCAGTTAAACTTAGATTTGAGAGTCTTTAGGAGTGTAAAATTTGCCTGACCAGTCTTCTTCTCAGCTAAAGCTTCAAGTTCAAACCATTCAGACAGACCAAGTGTCTTTAACTTAAAATTTTCAAAAAGATCCATGTTGGCCTGTTGATTATCTCTCCACAAAACCATCTATGGTGTATGGGAAGACTTGTGAATAGTGTATTTAAACTTGGTTATTTTCCCTGGTGCATTTCTGTTATTGACGTAGGCATCATAGTCAGCTTTTACCTTTTTTAGATCCTCTGTGCGTTTAACTTCCATTTCTATTAACCTTTTTCTTTGCTCCTCTCTGAGTTGAGGAGGCATGGCTTTTAGCTTGGCTTCATCCAGCTCTTTGGCCTTCTTGATTTCATTCAATCTTGTAAATTCAAGTGCCTGTTTTTTAATCTCTTCAACTGTTAGAGGTTTTTCATTTGCACCTTTAAAGGTTGAGAATTGAGATATTTTAATGGTTGATCCTCCTGTCTCTAGCATCACCGCTATCTTCTTTAGTTTGGTGTCTGAGTCTACCATAACTATTTCTTTCCCTTTTTTCGAGACAGAGGATTCTTCACTTGCTTTTCTAAGCTCTTCAGCATGTTTGAGAAATGCCATCTGAGCTTGATCTTGTACAACCTTTGGTAGGGAGCTAACAATAAATTTAAGTTTCTTAGCATTTGGTTCACCATCATCCACTGCCTCAATGGTGTTATCCAAAGATAGGAAGTCTGACGTATCAGCTCCTTTGTTGTTCTGTTGCTCCCCCTTACTTTCATCATCATCAGGTGCAGTGATGGATGTGATGACTTGGAGTGGAATGGGTGTAGGGATGATGTTTTTAGCTGTACATGTGTTAGTGTTGATAGGTTTAAGTTTAAGTAAATCAATTTTCTCCACCTCACGTTTAGCCTGTCTCTCTAGACGCGTGGTTGAACGTGACTGAAGGTACTTGGAAACCTGTTCAACCGATGTAGCCATTTTCTTTTTCCTGTTCCTTGATCCTCTGGCAATTCTTAGAAGCCTGTTGCAATTGCGGTTAACAGAGCGATCAACATGTCCAGCCAAGAAGTGGGTATGACGTTTTTGTCTGTTGTACACAGCCTCAATTTCTTCGTGCATGGCCAACTCGTGGGCTGAGAACATGTCAGGGACTTCTTTAATAATGGTATCTTTAATGCAAGTGGATAAGTGGCTAAGTCCCTGAGGAAATCCTTTTCTTGTGCCATCTTGGATAGGTTCAGTTATAGCATCTTTAACAGTCTGTGAGATAATCTTGGGAAAATTGGTTGTCAAAGTATGTACCTCAGACCCCATTCGATCCAACTTACACGACAAGCGTTCAATATCTAAGGCATGATGATAGGGCTTTAAACCATGAATGTTCAGGTTTTGTTGCTCACAGTCATCTTCCCTTGGAAAAAGATCAAAGTTGGTCTGCTGTGGATGATCAAACAATAAAAATTCAGCCGTGGGATCATACACAACCTTCGGAAGCTCCATGGTGGCAGATTCAACAGACTTAGGTGTCACAACTTCTTCCTTGAGAGGTGGAGTAATTTCATCAGCTGGAGTGGACACATATATGTTTTGGGAGGTGACAGAGGAGGCTGTTCATCGTCCTCGTCATCTTCTTCCTCAATCATCCCCTCAGGGAGAATTTCATCATCAGGCATTGACTCAGGTTCAGAAATGCTGTCAATGAAGGCAAGTACATCGTCTTCAGCATCAAGCATGAGGTCGTCCTTTATTGGCTGTTCCTGAGTCACTTTATCAGCTTCCTCTGTAGTAGTATGTGAATCTACAGGGAGTTGTTCAACATTAGACTACAATTGGTGTAAGTTAGTAACAGGGAGATAGATAGAGGGAATGGTCACCAGTACGCTGTCCCAGAGAGACTGAGGGTGGTTATTCAGCCACTCTAAAGGATAAATCCTTGGGATTCTTTTAAGTGTGAAAATAATGAGGTTATTGGTCGCCATTCGCTGCCCCTAGGAAAGTTGAGTGTGATTATCCAGCCCCCCCAAAAGGATAAATCCTTTGGGACTCTTTTATCTGTGAAACATATGTGGGTTAAGATCGCCGGTTGCGCTGCCCCTAGGAAAGCTGAGTGTGATTATTCAGCTCTCCCTGAAAGGATAAATCCTTTAGGATTCTTTTAATTGTGAAACATATGTGGTTTAAGATCGCCATTTTACGATGTCCCTAAGAAGGCTGAGGATGATTATTCAGCCTTCCTAAAAGTTAAACTTTTGGGATTCTTTTTCTGAAGGAACCTAGAGGCTGAGTGAAGTAAAATTACTCTAAGTCGATACATATGTGTACACATGTTGTTGTTTGCCTGTATACTGTCTAGAGGGTGCAAGGTCATCGGGGTTCTTTATGAACACAAATGAATCACTCCCTGGTGCAAAGACATGGTGTATAGAAGTCTTAAAAGAATACTAAGTGCAGATATAGACTCCTATGGGTCGAGGATAACCCTAACTTCACCACTGTCACCTACAGACATTTGAGACTGGTTGCTTGTGTACCTCTAAAAATGATAAACTGATTACCTGTGAGATATCAGCGGTCTTAGGTGGATTTCCTACTATCTCTACAGAGGTAGAGACACTAGACTCTTGTTGAAAATCAGCTGAGGTTTGTGTGTCCATAGACAATTTTGAAACATATGGAGTAGGGATTGTAACAATCTTCTTTACCCTGGCCTTAAGGACAGTTTGGGTTTGGGAAAAAGAGGGGTTTTGCTTCTTCTTAGTCTGTCGGCCAGTTGTTGCTTTGGACAACGAAGTTAGTTTCCTAGAGGTCAAAGACACAGACTTGCCAAACTCACTTGTTGTATTCACCTTCTCAGCGGAAGGGATCAAAGGCTGAACAACAACTTGTTGTTTTGCAGAAACTATCTTCATGTAGGCTGTCGCTGACACATAATAAGATCCAGTCACTTTGTATATAGCTCTAGTGATATGGTAAGGCTTCATAGCTTTGAGCTTAGAGATGTGGTAGTTATCAGCGAGAAGACTTTCGAAGACGATAGAGAGAAATCGAGCATAACAAATATTATTTTCCCTGGATTGATTGGTTCCTTTCAGCTTTTCCACTAGATTTGAGAAAACAATACTTCCAATATCTACATCAACACCCCATATCAGCCCATATGCAATGGTCTGATGATTGAAGGACATCTGGTCTTGAGAGCCTTGCATTCCTCCCAAGGACTTGATGATGTGTAAGAATAGAACCTTCCACATAGGCGTAAAATACTTGAATTTCGGAGGAGATCAAACAATTACTTCAACGGGTGTGAGGTCTTGGTGAGTGTCAGATTTGGGGTTGAGACTGGCAAGGGCATCCTTAACAGCCTTTTTGTCGATGGTTTTTAGGCATTCATCTCCATGTCTAAGCCCGGCCAAGGTGGAGAAAGTTTTAACAGAAAAAGCAAAGGGGTTTTGTTGACAAGAGATTTTGAAAGAGATGGTTTCATCATCAAGAACTTCAGCAGAGTACCAGAATTCCCTAAGGTATTCTTGGTAGAATACTGAAGGAGAACTGGTGAATACTTTAGCAACGTCACAATTCTTCATAAAGTTTACTAGATCTAGGTATGTGTCATTAGGAGCTTTTAGCCATCCTATTGAGTTGTTAGATGCAAGAATGCTTTCGTTGATCTTGAAGGTAACGTTAGAAGCCTTTGGTACTAGAAACGCCATTGATTCGAGGATTGTGAAGATGAAGATGGTGAGAGGGTTTAGAGAGAGGTTTTAGAGAGATATGTAAGTTGTGAATAATGAGAAAAGTGTTAGGTGAAAAACCTTGGGATAATATATATATTCAAAATTTGAAACAGTTATTCAACCGCATTAAATGTATAGTGGGAAAAAGACTGCACACAAGTGGGTCCCTTGACCTTTCAAAACTGTTTGTCTCCTCGTTTATAGAAAAAAGTATGAATTAAATATTGGGAATGTTTTTAGCATTTACTTAGAAAGTAACTACCTAGTTTCATGTGAAAACATTTAATATTTACTAAATCATTAATGACACATATTAAATATCAGCCACAGGCTTTGAGATATTAAGCTTACCCAGCTCAGCAACTAGCCTGTTGAACGAAGGTTCAGCCAAAGGCTTGGTAAATATATCAGCTAGTTGCAGCTCAGTGGGAACAAAATGCAGCTTAGTATCTCCTTTTATAATATGATCCCTGATAAAGTGATACCTGATATCTATGTGTTTGGTTCGAGAGTGGAGCACAGGGTTGTTTGAGATAGCAATGGCACTTGTATTGTCATAGAAGATGGGTACTTTGTCATATAGAATCTCATAGTCAACTAGTTGACTCTTCATCCAAAGTACTTGAGCACAGTAACTAGCCGCTGCAACATATTCAGCTTCAGTTGATGACATTGCCACAGAGTTTTGCTTCTCTGCACTCCATTCAACCAACTTTCCTCCTAGGATTTGATGGCTCCCTGAGGTACTTTTCTTGTCAATGCAGCACCCATCGTAGTCTGAATCTAAGTAAGCCTTGAGATCAAAGCCTGATTCTTTGGGATACCATAGACCTAGAGAGGTTGTTCCTTTGAGGTACCTGAAAATTTTCTAACAGCCACTAGATGGGATTGTTTTGGGTTAGCTTGGTACCTTGCACAGAGACATGTGGAGAACTGGATATCAGGGCGACTGGCTGTGAGATACTTGAGTGACCCAATCATGCCTCTATACATAGTCTCATTAACAGAGACCCCTGACTCATCAGGACCTAAATTTTTAGGTGGAAGCATAGGGCATTTCACTGATGCACAATCAACCAAGTCATATTTTTTAAGTAAATCCTTAACATACTTTTCTTGACAAATTGCAATTCCTTTAGGACATTGTTTAATTTGAAAACCCAAAAAGTAAGTTAATTCACCCATCATACTCATCTCATATTTCGTGGTCATTAATTTAGCAAAACATATACTAAGATTAACATTTGTAGACCCAAAGATGATATCATCCACATAAATCTGTACAATGATGAAATCACTTTTATCCTTGAAGGTAAAAAGTGTTTTATCAATGGAACCCCTGACAAATTATTTTCAGTTAAAAAAGTAGACAACGTTTCATACCATGCCCTTGGAGCTTGTTTCAGTCCATACATTGCTTTTTGAAGCCTATACACATGGTTTGGAAACTCGCCGGTCTCGAATCCTTCAGGCTGTTCAACATACACTTCTTTAGCCAAATCTCCATTGAGGAAGGCACTTTTAACATCCATTTGATACACAGTGAAGTTCATATATGCAGCGTAAGCAAGGAAGATTATGATGGCTTCAAGTCTGGCTACTGGTGCAAATGTTTCATCATAATCAATCCCTTCAGTCTGTGTATACCCCTGTGCAACTAACCTTGCCTTGTTCCTTATGATGTTACCAATTTCATCTATCTTGTTCCTATATATCCATCTAGTGCTTGTGATTTTCTTACCAGGTGGAGCTGGCACTAGAGTCCATACCTTGTTTCTTTTAAACTGATTGATTTCTTCTTGCATTGCAGCGACCCAACCTTCTTTAACAAGGGCTTCAGCTACACGCTTAGGTTCAATTTGGGATAGAAATTTAGCAAATAAACATTCATTGGCTGAGGCTGATTCTGAGTAATGAATTCTCTGTCTAGTAGTAACCTCAGCATTTGGTTCTCCAATGATGTTGACAAGAATAATGTGTTGATCTCTTAACCATTTGCTTTGAGGAGCTGGGGAGTCATAGACAGGGACATGTATGGAGGATGAGAGCACAACTTGAGTTTCATCTTGCTGAGTAGGAGGACTCTCTTCAAAAGCAATCTATGTGTCTGTGTCATCATCAACTATTTCACAAGGTGATGTTTCACAGACAACATGAGAATCTTCTTGATCATAAGTTCTAGGTGAGTTATCTTTAGCTGAGGTGGAACAAGGGATTATGGAAGGCTGACTTTCACTTTCACCTGTCACTTGAGTAGAAGGAATCTCAATGTTGTGTGTTGACAGCGGATCATATGCGGGAATATATGGTATAAGAGTATTTGTGTGTGGATGATGATGAAAGACAAGCCTTGGTTCAGAGAACTCATATGTTGGGAAAGACCTATTTTCATTGAAATCAATTTCATCACCTTCAGTTCCTGCTCTTTGTAGCACGTCATCATCTTCATTGAAGGTGACATGATAGGTTTCTTCTAGTTCCTATCTTCTAGTATTGAATACTCTAAATGCTTTGGCTGTTGGAGAGTATCCTAAGAAGAAACCATCATCAGATTTTTCGTCAAACTTTCCAAGTTGATCCCTGTAGTTATAAATAAATACAGGGCAACCAAAGATATGGAAATAGCTGACATCTGGTGCTCTTTTTCTAAAAACTTCATAAGAAGTTTTTCCATGTCTTTTAGCAATGATTGATCTATTCTGGGTATAGTAGGTAGTGTGGACAGCTTCTCCCCAGAATTGCTTTGGTAAAGCTACACCATTTAGCATGGTTCTGGCTGCTTCAATCAGTGGTTTGTTTCTTTTTTTAGCTACTCCATTTTGTTCAAGAGTGTCAGCTGAAGAGAAGTTTTGTGATATTCCCTTTTCATCACAAAAAGCTTCAAGCTGTTGATTCTTGAATTCAGTCCCATTATCACTTCTTAGAGCTTTTACTCTAACTTCATTCATGTTTTCAACCTGCCTGATGAAAGACATGATGGCATCAGCTGCATCACTTTTCCTTTTGAGGAAGAAAACCCATGTATACCTTGAGAATTCATCAACAATGACCAAGGTATATTTGTTGTGATTAATGGTCTATGGTTTAACAGGTCCAAACAAATACATGTGAATGAGATGTAAGTACTGGTTAATAGAGAATGATTGTCTGGTCTTAAAGGATGACCTGTGGTGCTTCCTCTTAACACAAGCTGAACAAGTCTTGTCTTTTGTGAAGACCATCAACCAAGTTTTGCGTGGCTAGCTTGTTGATGTTCTTGAAGTTGAGATTAGAGATTCGTTTATGCCACAACCAATTGACACTTTCAGAGGCTTTAGCCAGAAAAAAATTGAGCTGTCTTCTGAGCAAGAGGCCATGTTGATGACATACACATCTCTTCTTCTTGGTGCAATTAACACCACATCATTGTTTTTGTTGAATATGGTTTCTTGAGTCTTTGTAAACAAAACCTTGTAGTCAGCATCACACAATTGGCTGATGCTGATAAGATTGTGCTTAAGACCATTCACATATGCAACCCTTGTGGACGTTAGTCCATTGTAGTTAACTGAGCCATATCCCTCTGTGTCGCCTGAAGAGTTATCCCCAAACACCACTTTCGGACCAGGCTCTTTTGAATATCTGTGCATGTATTGTTTGATTCTTGTCATGTGTCTAGAGCAGCCACTATCTAGATACCAGACCGATTCCCTGAGATGTTTCTGCATAGATATATAGAAACAGATTAGTTCCTATGGTGAACCCACTTTCCAGTGGGTTCCCTAAATTGCTGATTAGCAACTCTTGAGTTCCTGTAGAACTTGTGACGATGTGTAGGACAGTTGGCTATGTCATGGGTGTATCTTCCATAGATGTCACATCCTGGAAAGTCCCTGCACTCATCTGAGTGATGGTTTGTGAATCCACAGTATTTACTGGGAGGGTAAGGTCTATAATTACCTAATGGTCTCCTAGTAGTCTGTTGTCTGCCCATAAAAGGTGTCTGAGATCTCTTAACAGCCATTTGTTTATCATGATCTATGGTCATGTGATGAGAATTTTACACACATTACAATAGGGTTTGACTAACTTTTCTCCTTTGGGTTCTCCTAGAATAGACTTAGGTTTAGAGGAAGTAGAGCATTCAATAGAAGTCTTAATATGTTCTTTTAAGAGTTCTACTTCTTTAATCAAAGACAACATACGTTCTTCAGTTGAGGATTCAACTTTGTTCACAGGGTTTGTTGAGACAGGCTTATAGACATTTTGCTTAGCAGATTGTTTTGCAGGTACAACAAAAATCTTAGCTGGAGGTGTCTCAACATCTTGTTTGGGTTCAGCCTTAGCTCCTCTAGAATATCTGTTGGGTTCAACTCCAGAGAGTTTAGGCAAAGATGGTAAAGGTTCAGCGTTATCAATTACATCTTCAGATACAAGTACATTAGCTAAGAGTGGGTCAGACATATGTACAGTCTCTGTAGATTTGAAAATAATCTCTTTGGGTTTCTTAAGAGCCTTCATTTTGTTTCTTTTAGTAGTAACAGCCCTATTTATGTCAGCTGGAAGTTCATCATCAAGTAATTCATTTATAGTGAACCTACTGCACAGCCATTTTTCTATAACCTTGTGTAGTCCAGCTACTTGATCATTTAAGGCACTGTTTCTTAAGGAAAACTTATTAACCTCATTTTGAAGAGTTATGTTTTTAGAGTTAACCTGTTTCAAAGTTTCACATTCAGCCTTAGCAGTCAATAATTCATGTTTAACAAAGTGAAATTTATCAATCATGTTCTTTCTTTGTTCCTCAACAAAGTGTAAATCAACTATGGTATAATCAATGACATGGTTACGTTCATCACTTTCAGATATAGAGATAAGACTGTGTACCTTTTTCATTGTGATGTCAAGCCATTGTCTTGATCTAGCATCTCCTTTTCCAACAGCTGGTTCATCCTCAGTGATTTCTATAAATGCCTTGACCCTGGTAGTGTCCTCTTCATCTGATGTCAGTGGCTCATCATTCCAATGATAAGCTTCAGCTACCAACCATTTCTTTGTCCTTTTATCACCCACTTTCTTCTTTGGCAGAGCTTCTAGCTTCAAATTCAACTGTTCCAACTTAGCCTTTAGTGCCTTGTATTTGTTTTTGTAATCCTTTTTCTCATTATCAGAGGAATTGGATTGGTGAGATGAGTTGTTTTGTTGTGATTTGAACTTGTGAGGTTTGAATGATGATGGGTAAGATGGTGAGGATGTTTTTATGGATGGACAGTCTTTTTGAAAATGTCCAAGTTTTCCACGGGCAAAGCAAGTCTCTATTGATTTGTCAAATTGTTTACTAGCTGATCCTACTCTCCCTGATTTTTTGTAGAATCTTCTTTGATTAGCTAGTAAATCTCTTTCATGAAACTCTGCTTTAAGGTCTACCATGAATTCTTGGCTACTACGAGTGTCTTCTTCAACATCAGGGTCGTTGTCATGAGAATGTGAGGTAGAAATCAAGGCTTTGGACGTTGCTCCCTGAACTACAAATCTTTCAGACTCAGATTTATATGGTATCAATCAGCCCTTCTTTATAATTGTATTTTCCATACAATTGAGCCAACATATCATTCTTGATGGAGTTATTGGCTCTCTGAGTCTGATTCATGCTCAGCCATTTTCTGGGAAAGCTGTTGACAAATGTGGCATTCACTTCAGCTTGTGCAATGGTGACTTCATTCATAGCAAGGTCGTTGAGAAGAATCTTCAGCCTTGTATAAGTCTGTTGCACCTTTTCACCTTCAAGTGCCTTGAACGCATTAAACTAAAGCATGAGTGCCTGAATCTTGGTTTCTCTGGTTTCAGAGGGTCCTTCGTGACCTAGGATGAGGTCTGTCCACATTTGTTAGGCTGCTGGACATTGATTCACTGATTTCATGATGTGTTTTGGAAGACAGGAGATGATAATGCTTTTGAGACGTTTATCATGGTTTGCCAATTTTCTATCAGCTGGAGTCGACTGCTTGAGAGGTTTGGGAAGAGGATTATCATCAGTAGAGGTAAGCGCCATGGGAACATATGGTCCATTTTCTAGAATTTCTAGAAGAAATGGTTCAAGTCCATCCAGATAGACAAGAAATTGACTTTTCCAACTTGCAAAGTCATCTTCATCAAACACTGGTACGTTGGTAACATGGGATCTACCTCTTGAATCGAGAAGTTGAGGAAGATCGTCTTCATTTTGAGTGGGGGTTACTCTTGGTGAAGTTGGAGGTGGTGGTGTGTTGTTCCCAGAAAACGATGGGTGGTGGTGGTGTGTTGCTCGTTTCAAGCATGGTGGATCTTGATTATAAAACTTAGAACGATGTTTATGAATGTTTTAATATCAAACACCGCTCTGATACCAATTGTAAGTCCCTAATCCTAGCTTGAAACGATTAAGAAAGATAATTAATACAAGTAAATACTTTTTAAACGTAGTACTTTATTATTATATAACAAGTATTACATGTGTTATGGATAACACAGTTTGATGATAATGTGTTGTGTAAACTTTGGAAAAAATAAAGCTAACTTAAGAACACAGGCACAGTTGTTCGTTCTCTAAGTTCTAAAGAGTTAATGTGTGTAATCTAACAAAGTGAACAACATTAACTCTTGGCTACATAACCTATTTATAGTGGTATAAGGTTGACTTCTAGTGCTGGTAGATGGTGACTACACAAAATATACAATGTCAGACATCTGTCACAAGATGCTCTCATATTCTTGGTAGTCTGCCACAATGCTTTAGGAAAACAGAGCTGACACAGTTTCCCTTATTTCATAGACTCGTACTTTAGGCTGTAAAACTTCCCGCCTAAACACTTAGGTAAATCCAAAGTATACTGAGTGTTAACAGGGTATTTCCACCCCTGTTAACACTCAACCAATCAGAGTCCTTGATACATCTTGGTTGTTATCCATACAGCCAATGAGTATTTCTTCAAGTAATCTTCAACTTCCTTGACAATGTCTCTGACATGGACTCCTCTGTGGTTGCTCACAGAGACTTAGAATTCTGCGAGTCTTGGGTTACTTGCCTGTCACCTAGGCACAGGCAAGTTAACATCAAACAACTTAATTTAAGTTTAAATCTATGACTAAGGGAAATCTAACAAACTTAGATTCCCAACAATCTCCGCCTATTTAAACATAAATACAGCTAGATCTAAATTAGTTATAGTAAGTGAGATAACAGCTTCTTCTTACACATAACAGATCTAACAAACAACTTCATAATTCATTAATACTTAAAGAATTACAAGTACAATACATGAGTAATACAAAATATGAGTGTAAACATTCAGCTGTGAATACTTCAGTAATCATCATTCTTGATTTTCTCTTTAGCTTCAGCTATGTCTGTTCTAGTATCCAACTCAGCTTGCAAAGCTTGGGTAAATACCTTGGAATACTCTGTGTTGATTTTAAGCACTTTTTGAAACATAAGAAGCTGAATAGTTGATGCAAGCCCCAGCTCATCTTCCCTTTGGAACACATACTGGCATCCCCTGTTCATGTAGGCCATACCTTTTTCAGGCTCAGTCTAAGTCTGACCATCCATTGGACCTACAATTCCATTTGGAAGAATCAGATTCCTGTGCATCCCATCCACTTGGATATCATCTGTCACGAAGGTTCCTTAATGAATTGAGTAAGCCTTCTTCTTTTCTTTTCAGGTTTCGAGGGTTCTTTTTCAAACAGTTGTGGTGGGGGATCAACCTTAAGCTTGGCTGCAGTTTCCTTTACCAAGTTAAACTTAGCTTTGAGAGTAGGAGTGTAAAATTTGCCTGACCAGTCTTCTTCTCAACTAAAGTTTCAAGTTCAAACAATTCAGACAAACCAAGTGTCTTTAACTTAAAATTTGCAAAAAGATCCATGTTGGCCTGTTGATTATCTCTCCACACAACCATATGTGGTTGGGTTTTATCCCAGAAAGGTGGAAATTGGGATACTTTTGTACTATTGCGACACAAAATCCATCGCAATGTCATTAGGGTTTTGATATTGCGACACCTTTTACGACAAACATCGCGATAGGTTTGTGACTTTGCGACAGGTTTGTGATATTGCGACAGTTTTGTGACTTTCGACAGGTTTGTGATATTGTGACAGGGTTGTGATATTGCGACAGGTTTGTGGCTTTACGACAGGGTTGTGGTATTGCGACAGGTTTGTGACAGGATTGTGATATTGCGACAGGTTGTGACTTTGCGACAGGTTTTGTGCTATTGAGATAGATTTGTGATATTGTGACAAGTTTGTGATATTGCGACAGGTGTTATTGCGACAGGTGTTATTGCGATAGTTTTGTGATATTGCGACGATTTTTGTGATGTTGCGACAAGAGTTATTGCGATAGACCCTTGCAAATTTGTGAGTTTTTGTTTGTCTTGGAATTTTTTGGTTTCTCGAAAACATATTTTAGGGGATTTCAACATTTTTATTGACTTCTTCACACGACAACAAACACAATTACTTTCTTTCATTGCTCGGTCGATAAGTAATCCTTACATTCATTCGTCATCGAACTTCAATGGAACCGTCGAATTCGACTACTTGAGAGGGAGAATTGTTGAAGATGCAAGAAGATGTAAGACAAAGAAGTCAGATCTCATCTAGAAAATTTGAATGTCATCTTTACGAGCTTACAAAGCATGACTACGGACCATCCTTTGTGGCAGTCTTTGGTCAAGATGCTCCTTTCTTCATTGACGCTATGATGATAATCTTGGATATTCTTCAGCAACAACTTGACAAAGAAGACTTTAATCACATTGAATCCTTATCTGCACTTCAAGTTCTTTTGAAACAATTTTTGATTTTTCTTCAATTCGATGTTGCTAAGAAAGAAAATTCAGTGCTTTGCACGTTATTCCTTGACGACATGAATACCGAGATTCAAGACTTCCGTGGTACTTTGTCCAAATATGTGACCTCTCTTACGCATTTGTTTCAAGAACGATTCCGACTTCAGATTGCTTATGATAATTGGAAGAAAAAAAATCTGATGCAGATGCCAGAGGAAACTAATGGTCTTACGGATGACTCAAAAGAGACCGCTTTGGTTAATGATGATAGCAGTGTCATAAATTCACGTCAAAGCATGCATGACGAAGAGCCAATAGTTGGGGTACAATTGAATACTATATCTAACAATGATCTACAGCATGTTGAGAATTCCGAACCTACCTAAGCCAAACATGGGATGGAAAAGGGTGATACCACTTCTGATTCATCCGATGTGAGTCATAATGGGGGAGAAAGTGATCAAAATGCAAAAGATCATGATATGTGCCTTATGACTGCTTCTTTAACCAATTATGCTTCCAGGATTGAAGATCTTGAAACAATCATGGCTCAACAATCAAAAGAACCTAAGGATGCCAAAATTGAATTTCCAAAGAAAACGGATAAATTTGAAAAGTATTTTGAAAAACTTGAAAATTCAAACGTTGTTCTTGAACGAAAATTAGATCAAAAAATTCAAGATTCTAAAGCCGAAAAAGATAATTTTGTGAAACAAATTACTTTCCTAGAATCTAAATTGGCATCCCAAGATATCTTACAAATGGAAAATGAGACCTTAAAACAGCGTTGTAGTGAGTTAAATAATTCTATCGTAGAGATGAGGTCTAAAACTCTAGAATCAACGACCTTGTTAACTACCAAAAATGTTGATTTAAAGACTCAAGTTCAAAAAGGTTTTTGCTATAGCTGCTCTGAAAAACAAGCTAAGGAAAATTAAGGACACTAGTGTGGACACTAAGCTTGAAAAACCATCAATCTTGGGGAAATCGCCTAAATATCAGTCCGTTCGACAACTGACTGCATTTAGATCCGAGAGACCAAAATCCTCGAGACCGTGGTTTGCCTCCCAAGTTGATATGGTTCATAGCTCTAGACCAGTCATCCACTATCTAGGCCTACTGTGATCGAATTAGCCTATACAACACCTACAAACAAGACTGTTACTAGTGATTCTAGGTATAGTTCTAAGAATATGCCACAACATAGGTCGAATAGCATGCCTAATAATCACTATGTAGATGCATCTAAGAAGATGACACAAGCAAGAACTAAGATTTCTAGATCTCATTCGGATCTCAAACACGGTGTTTGTTCCATATGCATGAAAAGTGTCTTCACGACAAATCATGCGGCTTGTGTAACTAAAGTCTTGAAGGAGCTGAACTCAAGTGCTAAAAGAGGGATTCCTAAAGGAAATAGGTTTTATACCGCTAAGTCTTCCGCTGTGCATAAGAAAACCATGCCGCCTAGATCCAATCTTAGGTGGCAACCCACGGTTAGGATTATCAAATTAGTTAATCTTCAATGGGTTCCTACAGGAAGGATGTTTCCCTCTAGCACTACCAAGGTTGACTGTGAACCCCCGCATGGTTCAAAAATAGATATCGCTAACCCATCTCAAAGCATATAAACTCCTAATGAGAATGCAGGTACCAAAATCAACGTTCAACAACAACACAACGGTCCAATCGTTGTATATCGCTCAACTAAGGACACTCTCAGAGTTTGGTTACTGAATAAGCTGATATCTAAGAAACAAGTGTCTCAGGGGATTCGCAGTTAAGCTTACAAAAATGGCTCATCGTTAAATATCAGACGATGACCCAGAATTCAAAGAAAGGAAAGTTTATCGTCGATGATAAACTTATCCTTACGACGAGAAATTAATTTTTCTCGGGCATGAGATAATATTAAAAACATTCGAAGTTTTTAAGCTCATGCAAAATGACATACAGTTAAATATCAGACTATAACTCGGACTTCGTTTCAGGAAAGATTATCTTTAAGGATAACTTATCCTCGCAACGGGAAATTAATCTTTCTCGGTCATGAGCTTTACGTTAAAACATTCAAAAGTTTTTCAAGCTCATGAAAACGACTTCTAAGTAAATGTCAGCTTAGAACTCGTTCTTCAGTTAAAAGGAAAGTTTATCGCCGATGGTAACTTATCCTTAACAACGGGAAGTTTACAACTTCTCGGACTTGAGCTCTTTTCGTAAGATATTCAAAATCTTAAGCTCAAGTAATTGGTTTTTAAAAGGGGCATGTCTTCTGAAATCGATAATATTTACGATCCTAGAAATGTCGTTCAATAATGACACGGAGTTGTAAATAAAGTTCGAGCATAAGTTTAAATGATTTAAAACATGTTAAAAATGGTTTGCTATTATTTCAGATAGTAACCCGCTTTTCATATTCAAGTCAAGCATTTCACCGGAAAGCTTTGACTCAACAACGGGAATTAATTTTCTCGTGCATGGTTTACTTTATAACCATGTAAGGGATTGTGTTTACGTAATAACACAATCCAACACGAGTATATGTACGTGTCAGTGCATTTATTTGTTAAAACAAGAGAAATCTTGTTTTTATGAAGTTATCATCTCCATAATCCGTAGCAATTCACAATTGATATCTACATACTCGATGATGTGACTACTCAAACGGCGACTACAACTCTTTCAATAGAACACGGGTCAATAATTGAGGGGGAGCAATTGTCCAGCATTCTGAATCTTTGATGCCGAATGTGCGAAGTTCACAAATTGGTGTCAAGACAACGATATCAATCGTACACATGGTGTCAAGAGATAATTCAGACGTGCCGAGGCGACCAACATTCGTGAACAAGAACCATGTGATTCTATCATATGATGTTCTCCATCATTCAGGACCAACCTCGTAAATTTATTAATCTTGTGAATACATTATCATATATGATCTTTGCACGTGATAAATACCTTACACTTGTGTTTAAAAGGTATTTGATTTACGTATCAAGTACAACCTCAATCATTTGAGGGAGAGCTTGTGAAAATCATGAAGACAATTGGATTTGCATTTTTTTCCCAAATTTTCTTAAAATATTATTAAATCAATTGATATTAAAAACATCGATTGGGATAATATTTTTAATATGGAGGAGAAAATGTGATTTAATATGGGAAATGATTAATCACAAATGGTTTGACTTAATGTGGTAGCTCATCCCGACATATGCGTAATGTTTTCGGATATCGTGGCATATGTTAAGGGGGAGCAAAATGGATTTGGATATCAAAATGGATTTCATGGTGACATACACTTAACAAAAAAATATTATTATTCTATGACGATGAAGATTGTGGTGACAAAAGGATGGTAGGATAGGTTAAGTCCAATGATTCTTCCAAAACCGGAGGAATCTTCCCAAGGACATTCCATAGCTAGAAATAGTAGTCCTTAGGAAAGATGGGGAAAGATTGTGAACGTAGCTAAATGCCGACCAAGTACTTAAGTTAGCACTGGAACAATCACAACAAGGTGCTAGTTATGACGTATTGGTAAGCATTGAAGGGGTTCAAGAATGAAAAAGAATTGTAAAGATAAAGGGTGAAAAGAAAGAAGCCCTCCTTACAACCTTAGGTAGAAACCTGTTCAACTCATTAACTATTAAGATCATTTTAATGATGCTCGATATTGAAGATAAGACATCATGGACCCAGTGATGCAATGCACAACCCATCCCAGCTAACTTAGATATCTCTTAAAAGGTATTTGTTTTAATCACACGAAGATTGTAACACCCCATTTTGATAAATGAAATGTCACGCGTGATTATGGCGTGTCATCAAAGCATACAAGGATAAATATCTAAACATTACATGACCATAAAGGAAATACCGGAATCAAACATCGGTACCCCAAAAGTAGAACTCATCACACACAAACATAAGTATTGTAAATGAAAGGACTAAACAATGTCCACAGAAATGAGTATCAAAGTATAAAGAAATGCATAAAGTAAAGAAGGCTAGGAAGCTTCCAATCCATATGCACGTACGCTTAAAGTCTACGAGTGTCCCTGAGTACCTGCCGTTTTGGGAACATGAAAAGGAAAACGGTTGAGCATAATGCTCAGTGCACGGATATACAAGTAAAGCATGAATAATATAAGCATATAAACATGAAGCAGTGGAATAGACTAAGTCCTGTATAACCTGGTTATATCTTAGTAAAACTGGTTTTATAGTTTGAAAAGCCTTATGTTAATCTTGTAAAAACTGTTTAACATATTACCATTAGCCAATATAGGTCATGAAATATCAACGTGCATGAATACTTCGAGGGGTGACCTCGTCATGCAAATTAGAGGGGCTGCCTCTAATTTAATATACTGGTTTTGGGTAGGAGGGATCAGCTCCTTGTGAAGCATGCAAGGCACACACCACATTCACACTGAGTAATCTGCTGAAAAACATATAAACCAGGATGCACCCATACGCCCCACCTGATAATAATAATATGGCCAAAAGCTGAAAGGGACGCCACGAGCTATCACCCCGCCGTGGTGAAGTCATAACACTGGTGCCTCCAGTGTTATAGTTATGGTACCTCCATAACTAGGTGAAACTGGTCATGCATGTATATGGCTTTAGGTATTCTAATTAAACATAAGCAATTCAAAAACATATAAAACATATAATGGGGAAAACAGTTGGCTGCATACGGGAAATCCTAATAAGGAAAGAATGTCCATACTGAAAGGACGGAGAATCCGTTCCTTATGTCCAGTGAACGAAGAAGACGAACGGAAGAGAGTCCTACTTCGGTATCACCAATTCTACATAAATACATACGTGTATAAGTATCTGATTACTGAGTACGTAACTGATTTTACATCATGTCTTAGCTTGTTTTATATGTTCATGTCATGTTTTACTGATTTAAGCTTTATATTGTGTTTATCATATATTCTGTCTATTCTGTTTAAGTATAACTTGTATTTCATGTATTATTATACTTGTTGTGTAACAATAAGTAACTTTCTAAAAATAGCAGGTTTCCTAAAATAGAAAGTTTCCAAAAATAGAAAGTTACCAAAAATAGAAAGTTTCCAAAAATAAAAAGTTTCCAAAAAAAGAAAGTTTCCAAAGATAGAATTACTGCTTAAAATAGATAAGTTTCTAAAAATAGAACGTTTCCATAAATAGATTAGCTGCCTTAAATAAATAAGTTTCTAAAAATAGAAAGTTTCTATAATTAGATATAAGCTGGATAATTAAGCTAATATATAAGCTTAAGTGTTTTCTGATTAATATTCTAAGTCATGTGATTATATAGTATAGTTTATTAATTATTTCTTGCAATTAAATAAACTATAGGTTTAAGTATTTAATTAAATATAACATGATTTAATTAAATAAAGGTAAAATAAATACTTAGGTTAAAACATGTATTATTATTTATTAATATTATAACCTAAGTCATGTAAATTAACTAATTATAAGTCATGGTTTCAATAATTAATTAATTATATAGTCAAATGAAATGATTAATACTTAGGTTAAAATTCATGTATAAATAATAAAATTAATAACCTAAGTCATGTAAATTAAATTAATCATGTTCATGCTTTTAATTAATTTAATTTAAATCTTGAAAAAATAATATAACTTGTAAAAATATTAAACCTTGAAAAAAATAACTCATGAACCGGACCGTGTTTTATATCTAAACATGTGTGAACAAATCCCATGTTTTAACCCGTGAACCGGACCCAAAAACACCACCATACCCCGACCTAGGTCGGGGTTTCCTTTCCTTGCTGCTGCCGTGACATCACCACCACCAAACCGAGACCACGTGGTCTCGGTGGCGCGAGTAAACCCAAACCGAGACCCCCTTGGGGTTCGGTTAGGCGTCGGCCACAAACAAACACCCCTTTAGCCATCAATTGATTAAACCCCATGATTAATAACATGATTAATAACTTGTTTTTAATTAGTTTATTAAAAACATTCATGATTTTATGTGATTAGAAATCAAAAATATAAAATAAAAGAAGTTAGGGTTTCTACCGATTACGTGAATCAAAGAATGATGAACACATAACAATCCTTGCAATAAATCTAGCACCAAAATCAAACCGAACACACCTTTGGTGTGTGTAGAACCCGGCGGCCAAAAGAGAACCAAAGGAAGAACTAGGGTTTTTCTTGTTTTCTAAATTTTGTGATTATGAAACATGTTTTTCCCTTTTTCCCTTGTTTAGTAAATTTAAATAGGCTTGGCCCCTTTTCTCTTGTGTGTCCGCGGGTATGGGGCCCACATGGGGTAACCCGAACATTTTTCTTGTCTAAAATATAAGTGTGTTCTCGTGTTCGTATTTTACGTGATTTAACTAGTTATCGTTCGTGACTTAATATATTTATTCGTGCTCGTAATAAATATATATACATACGTAATATTAGCTCGTGATTAATTTACGTTCATGATTTCATGTTCGTATGTTCGGATTATAATTATTATTGGAATAAATATCGTGAGTTAATACGTAATAAATACTTATCGTGATATAACACGTACGTACTACTTGTAATTCTTGTTCCTGAAACGTAAACGTGCTATAAAAGGAAAGTTCTAATCATGTACGTACTATTGTAAGGGTACTATTCATGGTAAAAGCATGCGGGTTTTACAACTCTTCCCCCCTAAAAAGAATAATTTGTCCCCGAATTATAGATAAAGTAAACTGGAAAAGAAGAACATACCCGAATTCAAAATATGAAATGAGGGTAAGAATCACGGATAGACTCCTCTGTTTCCCAAGTGGCTTCCCGCTCGGTATGATCCCTCCAAAGGATTTTGACGAATGGAATCGTCTTCCTTCTCATGACTCGTTCTTGTCTGTCAAGAACTCGTTCGGGTTCTTCTATGAAAGTGAGATCTTCACGAATCTGTTCCAGTAGATACTGAACCTTGTGAAGGGGATGATACTGGTACCCTCTGAGTAAGGACACATGAAACACATTGTGCACATGAGAAAGCTGCGGAGGTAACGCTAAACGGTAAGATACTTCACTGACTCGTTCAATGATATCAAACGGTCCGATGAATCGAGGACTGAGCTTCCCTTTAATTCCAAAACGTCTAACACCACGTGCCGGCGAAACCTTAAGGAAAACGTGATCTCCTACGTTAAAATGTAAGTCCCTACGATGCTTGTCTGCGTAGCTCTTCTGACGTGACTGTTCTTCTTGCGGTTTCTGCTTAGCTACTGCGACCTTCTCATTAGTCAACTCTATTATTTCTGGTCCTTCAAGTGTTCGCTCACCAACCTGATCCCAACAGATTGGGGCGCGACACTTCCTGCCATACAACATCTCGAAAGGAGCACACTTGATACTTGCGTGCCAACTTTTGTTGTATGCAAACTCCACCAAACAGATGTAATCGTCCCAATCACCCGTCCATTCCAACGCACATGACCTCAACATGTCTTCCAATGTTTGAATTGTTCGCTCTGACTGCCCGTCTGTTTGAGGATGAAAAGCCGTGCTAAGCTTAAGTTGTGTACCCTGAGCTTTCTGCAGACTTCTCCAGAATCGCGAAGTGAATCTAGGATCTCTGTCTGAGACGATGCTGGATGGAGCACCGTGAAGTCTCATGATCTCCCTTCTATAAGTATCGGTGAGTTTACTGACCGAATCTTCCTTGCGGATCGGTAAGAAATGAGCTGATTTGGTAAGTCGATCAACGATAACCCAAATTGCATCGTGCTTCCTCTTGGTTGGCGGAAGACCAATAACAAAAACCATGGTGATTTTTCCCACTTCCACTCTGGAATATCAAATGGTTGAAGAAGACTGCCAGATCGCTGATGCTCGATCTTAACCTGCTGGCAGGTAAGACATTTGGAGACGTAAGTGGCAACATCCTGTTTCATACCACTCCACCAAAAGTACTGCTTGATGTCATGGTACATCTTGGTCGAACCAGGATGTATAGAGAATGGGGAGCTATGAGCCTCAGCTAACAAGGCTTCCTGGAGTTCTTGGTCATCAGGAACACAAAGTCTCGTGCCCTGCCATGAGATACCATCTGCATCTACTCTAAATTCTGTCTGCTTCTCCAAATTCTGAATTATCGCCCAGATTTCTCCATCATCTTTCTGAGCTTCCTTGATCTTAGAGAGTAACTCGGGTTCTACTCTAAGATTAGCCCAGTAACCGTGTTGTCCACGTACCATGATCTCTATGTCTAGTCGCTCCAAGTATCTTATGATTTCCTCCTCAATCTCAATGCCGTTGATCATTCCAGACTTTCTGCTAAGTGCATCTGCCACTACATTCGCCTTGCCGGGATGATACTGCAGATTAATGTCATAATCCTTCAACAGATTTAACCATATCCTCTGTCTCATGTTCAATTCACGCTGAGTGAAGATATACTTCAAGCTCTTGTGGTCCGTGAAAATGTCACATGATTCTCCATATAAGTAGTGCCTCCATATCTTCAATGCAAACACGACTGCTGCAAGTTCCAAGTCATGCATAGGGTAATTTTCCTCATAAGGCTTAAGCTGCCGTGAAGCGTACGCGATCACTTTCCCATGTTGCATGAGAACACAACCAAGTCCCTTCCCCGATGCATCACTGTAAATTTGAAATCCACCCGTACCAGATGGGAGAGTAAGAATAGGTGCAGATACTAACTTCTGCTTTAGGTCTTCAAATCTCTTCTCTCGTTCTTCAGTCCAGATGAATTTCTCCCCTTTTCGCATCAGTTTGGTCAATAGTAGTGCTAGGAGGGAAAAGTTCTCCACGAACCTACGGTAATAACCAGCTAAGCCTAGGAAGGTGCGGACTTCAGTCATTGATGTCGGCCTTGGCCATTTGGTAATAGCCTCAACCTTCGCTGGATCCATAATGATTCCTTTTGCTGATATAGTGTGACCTAAGAATGCCACCTTGTCTAACCAGAACTCACACTTGGATAATTTAGCATACATCTGCTTCTGGCGAAGAATCTGTAGTATTGTACGAAGATGGTCTTCGTGTTCCTCTTTGGACTTAGAGAAAATCAGGATGTCATTGATGAAAACAACGACGAACTTGTCCAGAAATTCATGGAAGATTCTGTTCATCAAATCTATGAACACTGCTGGAGCATTGGTAAGGCCAAATGGCATGACTACAAATTCGTAGTGGCCATGACGTATACGGAAAGCAGTCTTGGTGATGTCCTGCTTCTTAACCCGTAGCTGATGATAGCCTGACCTTAGATCAATCTTGGAGAAATGTTTGGCCCCTTGGAGTTGGTCAAACAGATCGTATATACGTGGTAGTGGATACCTATTCCTGATGGTAATCTTGTTGAGCTCGCTATAATCTATGCAAAGACGCATACTGCCGTCCTTCTTCTTAACAAATAAGACCGGTGCGCCCCATGGAGATGCGCTCGGTCGAATAAAACCTCGTTCCAGAAGTTCTTGCAGTTGATCCTTCAGCTCCTTTAACTCTATGGGAGCCATGCGATAAGGAGCCTTGGAAATCGGCTCAGCTCCTGGGATGAGCTCGATATTAAATTCTACTTCACGTGTAGGTGGTATGCCCCGAAGTTCTTCTGGAAATACATCTGGAAATTCTGACACTATTGGCTGATTCTGAATTGATGGAGATTCAGCATCCATGTCATGAACAGTAGCTAGATAACCCTTGCAATCATGTGAAAGTAGTGCACGTGCTTGCATGGTTGATATGATTTGTAAAGACCTACCAGGTACGAACCCGTTGTGAATGTACTCTGGCGTATTAACATCACCGAAGATGACTCGATATGAATGACAGTCTATGGTAGCATGATGCTTGGATAGCCAATCCATGCCCAAAATCATGTCAAAATCAATCATGTCTAGCGAAAGTGCGTCAACAGGACGAACCTTGTCGTCAAACTCTAGGGGAAGACTCTTGTACACATGGGTTATACGTACAGAGTCTCTCAATGGCGTGGAAATACTGAGTATATTCTCTAGTGGCATGGGGAGTATCCTAACATTCTTGGCATAAGCAGTAGAAATGACCGAGTGAGTAGCACCCGTATCAAACAGAACACATGCAACTTGACCATACATATACAAGATTCCAATGATGGTACCTGTAGATTTGTTGGCCTGATCGCGAGATGTCGTTTAAACGCGTCCAGTAGTAGGAGGCGGCTTGGTATCAGCATGTCCCGATGTTCCCTCCATCTCGCCCTTGCGGCAGTCCTTCATGCGATGGCCAGAAAGACCACACTTGAAGCATACGTCACTGTCGCGGCGACATGGCCCTGGGTGCCTATGGTGGTAAGTAGAGCAAAGAGGATGAGTATATCCTCCAGCGGGTGTCCTGACTGGCTGAGAACCTGATAAGAATACTATACATGAGACATGAAAATAGGGTACAAAGGACAATGCGGATAATCGTAAGATTGAATACCAGTGATAGATGGACGGCTAGGCTGCGAACCTCTCTGGTTCTGGTCCCTACCGTTACCATGATTCCTGGTAGAATATTTGCTAATGTGTCAGAATTTAGAATCATAACATGTAATCATAAGAAAAATGCGTAAGTATAAGGACCTGCTGCTCTTGGAGTGTCCAGCGTTGTTACGGTAATTATCATTACCGCCACGCCTATCCGTAGCAGAACGGTCGTTAGTCTGACCATTTCCCTTGGGCTGATTAGGCTGTTGTTGAGTAGCCGGCTGAGACCGGTCCCCAGTCTTCTGCCTGGAAGATACAATTTAAAGAGATGAAATATTGACATATACTGAAAGAATACGGATTGGTCACCGCTTGAATACGAATGTTTACCTCTTGTCGGGTCTCTCTGCTTCCCCGAACTCATCTCTCTCTTGCAGCATCTCCAGCTTACGTGCTGCATCGGCCACTTGTGCTACCGTGTTGAACGTAGCACACACCAAATTGTTTGCGACCGATGTGCGAAGAGCCCACCTGAAGTGGTGTGCCGGCTCTTTAGGAGTACCTGCTGCTACACCAAGGAAACCAGCTAAGCGAAGAAAGCGCTGCATGAACTCGTTGCTATTCTCCCCAGCTCTCTGTCGGATCCCATGGTACTCTCTATTCAGCTTGTCTTGCTCAGCCTTGAGAAAGAACTACTCCATCACCCTATCCCTGAACTGAGCCCATGTCAAACCAACCACCCAATCATCACCTCCCTCTGACTGCTTCAGTGCTATCCACCATGCTAACACATCACCTTCGAACTGGTAGCATGCCAACCTCGACTTGAAAACGGGGTCGCAACCCATAGCATCGAAGATCTTCTCAATGTGAGCCAACCAGCTTTCAGCTTCACTGGGGCTATATGTTCTCTCGAAAGCTCGAGGACGGAGCTTATTGAATCTCTCCAGCCATGTGGCCAATGTTGCTGGAGGAGGAGGAGGTACTGGGTGATGCTGCTGATTGTTGGCAGCCTGAACCTCAGCCCTGATTTCGTTCCTCAACTGAGGAAGTATAGCTTGCATTGCAGCTTGGATTGTTGCATTGAGTTGTTCCTGCTCGCGTGTGAGAACCATCTGACAGTATAACATAAAATACATGATTAAACTGATCAAAACATAAACTATATACATGAAAAAAAAATTATACCAATAAATCATGAGAAAAATTTTATGTAGGAAAATTTGTACATGAATGCATGATGTAGTTTCATGAAAACTTTTTGTATGCGCGAGAGTGAACGCCTATGGTCAGTTCACTCAAAACAAAAGACATGGCGAGGGGATGCCTATGGTTCGGTCCCAAATTTAAAAGTTTCGATAAAACACATGTGACTAAATAGGGCCAGTCCTGTACCAACCATTACTTAGCCATAAACCTGCGACAATGACATATATATGTATGCATCAAAATGATGAATGCATGAAAACTGACTGTCAATTCTAGGAAGACCAGAGTGAATACCCACTAATCACAGGTCGTATTTTAAGAGCCTACAGGTCGAAGCCTTGGCTCTGATACCATAATTGTAACACCTCATTTTGATAAATAGAACGGCAAGCGTGATTATGGCGTGTCATCAAAGCATACAAGGATAAATGTCTAAGCATTACATGACCATAAAGGAAATACCGGAATCAAACATCAGTACCCCAAAAGTAGAACTCATCACACACAAACAAAAGTACTGTAAATGAAAGGACTAAAAAATGTCCATGGAAATGAGTATCAAAGTATAAAGAAATGCATAAAGTAAAGAAGGCTAGGAAGCTTCCAATCCATATGCACGTACGCTTAAAGTCTACGAGCGTCCCTGAGTACCTGCCGTTTTGGGAACATGAAAAGGAAAACGGCTGAGCATAACGCTTAGTGCACAGATATATAAGTAAAGCATGAATAATATAAGCATATAAACATGAAGCAACGGAAAAGACTAAGTCCTGGATAACCTGGTTATATCTTAGTAAAACTGGTTTTATAGTTTGAAAAGCCTTATGTTTATCTTGTAAAAACTGTTTAACATATTACCATTAGCCAATATAGGTCATGAAATATCAACGTGCAAGAATACTTGGAGGGGTGACCTCGTCATGCAAATTAGAGGGGCTGCCTCTAATTTAATATACTGGTTTTAGGTAGGAGGGATCAGCTCCTTGTAAAGGATGCAAGGCACACACCACATTCACACTGAGTAATCTGCTGAAAAACATGTAAACTAGGATGCACCCATACGCCCCACCTGATGATAATAATAATATGGCCAAAATCTGAAAGGGACGCCACGAGCTATCACTCCGCCGTGGTGAAGTCATAACACTGGTGCCTCCAGTGTTATGGTTATGGTACCTCCATAACTAGGTGAAACTGGTCATGCATGTATATGGCTCTAGGTATTCTAATTAAACATAAGCAATTAAAAAACATATAAAACATATACTAGGGAAAACAGTTGGCTGCATACGGGAAATCCTAATAAGGAAAGAATGTCCATACTGAAAGGACGGAGAATCCGTACCTTATGTCCAGTGAACGAAGAAGACGAACGGAAGAGAGTCCTACTTCGGTGTCACTAATGATACATAAATACATACGTGTATAAGTATCTGATTACTGAGTACGTAACTGGTTTTACATCATGTCTTATCTTGTTTTATATGTTCATGTCATGTTTTATTGATTTAAGCTTTATACTTTGTTTATCATATATTTTGTATATTATGATTGATAGGTGTGAAAGCACCCATCCTTTTACCACTTATTTCTTGCTAAAACGAGACCAAAACACGTATTTAATATCATTTGTTTGGAATTATGCGTGGTTTTTGTTTTTATTGTGTTTTCAGAGCCAACCGGATGAATATTGAAGAAAACATGGGATTGCACGAGTTTTATCGAAGAAAAAGACTCAAGACGAAGTCTATTGTCCAAGAGATGCAAAAGGTTTGAAGTCATTGTGCCTATTTGAAGATTTATCGAAGAATAGAGCCAAATATGGAAGATTCATATATGTCGAAGAACTCGAGTCTATTAAACAAATGATTATAGGACGAGTTGGAATCATTCACTGACACTTCTCAAAATCCAAAGTCAGAAATGTTTAATTAAAGAAACGTAAAGACTAAAGAAGAAAGAAGAAGAAAAGCCCATGAACAAAGCCCATTCACAAGCCCACAAAGCATACGCCTATAAATAGGCCTACACTTCACAACTTAGCTAGTTAGTTTTTCATTTTTTCTATTTCTCTAGTTTTAGAGAGAGAAAGTTCTTAACTTTCTCTCACTAAGATTTTTCTTTTCTCCATTTTACATTTCAAGTTTTAAGCTTTTGTATTTTGGATTTCATTAATCTAATTCAAGTTAAGCTTTTTAGTTCTTTAATCTCCTTCTACATTTCTTAGTTTTCCTTAATCAATTGATCTGATTGTTTCATTTCATACGGTTTGGGTTATTTGATGAGTTCGTGATTGAAGGTTAATCCTTCTCGTTACTACTTAAGCTAATACACGTATATGTTATAAGCCCTTGATGCTTATTGTCTTATTCGATTGATTGGGCTTATTTAAGTTTAAGTTTTCTTGAAAGACTTATAGTTCTTTAATCCGTTTTATTGAAGTTCGATTGTTTCAGATTGTAAAGGTTGGAATTTTTGCTTATTACTCTTTTAAAAAAAATTGAAAATGCTTATTGGTTACTGCTTATTGGCTTAAGCTTATTTCCTTTTGGATGCCTTTGCCATCTCAGTAGGTTTTACTTGGTACGATCACCTTGCTATGATTGCTTTGAGTGCGATCGGTTTGTCCCTTCCCTGGTACGATCCACGCCCACGATCACTTACTTCGATCTGGGGTGCGACCGGGTCTCTTGTCCTTGCTTCGATCGCATTGAGTGCGATCGGTTGTTACGATCTGGAAACACGATCGCGTTGCGATCTGTTAGTAAGATCATCCCCTCCCATCGTACTGGAGAGTACGATCCATCCCTATTGGTATCATCGCATTGAGTGCGATCGGACTACTGTTTGAGTACGATCCATTGTGTTATTTTGGATACGATGGCGTTGCGATCTGGACTATTGTTTGAGTACGATCGCGTTACGATCGGACTCAGATCTATGTTTTGTTTTTGCTTAATTTTTCAAATCTAGTTTTTCCCGCTCTTTTACTTAGTTTATTTCAAACTTGTTTCTAAGTTTTTGAATTGTCAAGTTTTAAGTTCTAAGTTGCACGCTCTTATTTGTTGTTTAATTTTAAGACTTCTATTTTTCTCAACGACAATTTTAATTACTTGCATTTAGTTTAAAATTTAGATAAACGAAACCAAACCTCCTATTTGTAACCAAGAACAATCATTCCACTTTGAGCTGTGATCAATTCGAGAAGATTCCGAGAATTAAATCTGAACCCCAATGAAAATACTTGTATCAAATGGCGCCGCTGCCGGCTCTTCTCGTTAAGATTAACAGTTTTTTGTGAGAACTTGGATTTTGGGATCCGTTCACCGTGAACGTTTCTTTTTCATAAAAAATTTCAAAAAACCCTAAAAAATATAAAATTTTCAAAAATCCTAAAAAGTAAAAAAAACATAAAAAACCAAAAATATTTCTTGTTTGCTTTGTTAGTTCTTTTGTAGGTGCATGCGTACACGATCAACATCTTATCAAGTGCCCGAGCCTCTCGAATACTTAGACATGGCCGGTGTACACAACAACAACAATAACCCACCTCAAAACAATAATAACAACAACAATAACAATCCACCTCTCAACAACAATAATAACAACAACAATGAACCTTTACCGGACAATCGCCCTATGATTGAACTGTTACAAGCACATGTGGAGGGCAACAATGATCCAATTGTCATACCCGCGATTGCAGCCAACAATTTTGAGCTCAAATCCGGCTTTATCCAGATGGTCTCTGCTCAACCATTCTTGGGGCGTACCATTGATGATCCACATGACCACATCAAGAGATTCCTACAACTCACGAATACGGTCAAATTCAATGGTGTTCCACAAGAGGTAATCCGTTTGCAACTTTTTCCTTTCTCCTTAGAGGGACAAGCCCGGCATTGGCTTGCAAAGGAATCGCCACAAAGTATTCTTACGTGGACGGATTTGGACACCAAGTTCATAAACTACTTTTTCCCACCCTCTCGTACTACCGCTTTGCGGAATGAAATCATTAATTTTGAACAAAAGTACGATGAGTCTTTTAGTGAATCTTGGGACCGTTTTAAAGATCTTTTAAGAAAGTGCCCACAACATGGTTTTACCAAAGTGCACCAAATTAATACTTTTTATAATGGTTTAAGCATGAATGACCAAGATTCACTAAATAGTGCCTCAGGGGTAATATTTTGGTTAAGACTTCTAATGCTGCTTGGGATATCATTGAGAATAAGTCTCGTGTGCAAACCAAGAGTATGCGGACCAATGTCGCTAGTGCTAGTACTAGTGACAACGACAAGCGACTTGAAAAAATCACTGCGCTTCTTGAATCGCTTGCTACTCAAACCGCTAGCAACACCAACAGCATCAACGCTAAAAACGCTCAAGTCAATGCTGTCAGCCAACCATGTGAAATCAGCGGGGGTCCTCACTCTTACAACACTTGTACCACCACCCAAGACTATCCTAGTGAGAATGCTAATGCAGCATACGGTACCTATCCTCCGTCCGCTTATCAAGCTCGTCCTCAAGGTGACCGCAACTTGCTTAGCTACCGCTCAAACAACTTTCTCTCACCGCCCGGTTTCCTCCTAACAACCCAAACCAACAACAAAACCTTAACCGCCCCAACCAAAACCAACCTCGAGCACCATACCAACCACCTCACAAACAACCATATCCACCTCAAAGAAACAACCAAGTTTACCAACAACCTGCTTATCAACCACCCGCCTACCATGCTCCTCCTCCCAACCAACCCACCGCATTGCACCAAGATGTTGAAACCTACATGAGGACCAATGATGTAATTGTGGAAAATCTCGAGCGGGAAGTGCTCAACTTGAAAGCAGACATGGTGAAACAAGGGAACGATCTGAGAGCTGATATGAGAAATACTTTGGCAAGTCAAACGAATGACTTAAGGAACATGATGGATGGTTTCTTCCAAGGTAATCAATCCTCTTCTTCGGGTACTCTTCCGAGTAACACCGTTGTGAATCCAAGAGGGGAGATGAAAGCAATCACCACTCGCGGTGGCAAAGGTACCTAGGAACCCGAGCTTCCTATACCTCCACCGGTGATTGTGACTACGGCAAACGAGTCACCTCCTCCTATTCCTCATCCTTCTACTTCCCCAATTTCTCCGCCTCTTACTTCTACCCCTACTCCACCAAAGGATGTGAGTGATCCTATTCTCCCAAAGCCTTCCTCTTCTTCCAATATACCTTATCCATCAAGGTTGAGGAAAGAGAAGCTCAAAAGCAATGATGATATTCAAGTTTCGAACTTTCTTAAAATGTTTAAAAAATTGAATTTTAACATCTCCTTCGCTGAGGCTCTCGCTCACATGCCCAAGTATTCGAAGATGTTAAAAGATCTTCTTAGCGACAAGGAGAAGCTTCTTGATATTGCTAACACCCAACTTAATGAGAATTGCTCTGCAGTGCTCTTAAGGAAATTGCCAACCAAGCTTGGTGATCCGGGTTGCTTCTTAATCTCTTGTAACTTCCCAGGAGTAGAGAATTGCATGGCCCTAGCCGATCTAGGTGCCAGTATTAATCTAATGCTTCTAAGCGTTTGGAAGCAATTATCTCTCCCTGAGCTAATCCCCACCAAAATGACTTTGGAATTAGCTAACCATACGGTTGCTTATCCAGTGGGGATAGCCGAAGATTTCTTTGTAAGAGTCGACAAATTCACTTTTCCTGCCGATTTTGTTGTCGTCGACTACGATATGGACCCTCGTGTGCCATTAATTGTTGGTCGTTCATTCCTGAGGACCGGTCGCACTCTCATCGATGTTGAAGCGGGTGAGCTTATCATGAGAGTGGGTGACGATAAAATTGTCTTCAACATGGGAAAGCTTTCTAAACAGCCTTATTCATACGAGAGTGTTAATTGTATTGACGTTCTTGATGAGGCTTGTGAAGAACACTTCAAAGATGCTTGTAAAAGTATTCCTACCTCTCTTCCCAATGTTGAGACCGTTTCCTCTATTGATTCATCACTATCTCTATTTGGAGAAAGTGATTTCCTTTGGAAAGATTTGGAAGCCACCATGGGAGATGTGAACTTAGAACATGACGATTCTCCCACCGATTGGGATGAAGATCTTTGCCTCATTGAGAACCTTCTTAAAGAAGACAATATTTCTCCACCATCTCCCAAGGATATTGCTATCGATGCTACGACTTTGAATACGCCTCCCATCGAAAATCCTCCGGATTTAGAACTTAAGGAGTTGCCGCCCCATCTCGAGTACGTGTTCCTTGAAGATAAGAAGAAGTCGCCCGTCATCATCGCGAAGGACTTGAAAGAAGAAGAAAAATTTCGCCTCATCGCTGTGCTTAAAGAACATAAGAAGGCAATTGCTTGGAAAATTTCTGATATCCGCAGAATTGATCCGAACTTTTGTACTCACAAGATTCTCATGGACGATGACTTTAAACCCGTAATCTATAGCCAAAGAAGGGTTAATCCTTGCATTCATGACGTCATCAAACAAGAGGTTATCAAACTTCTTGATGCCGGCTTGATTTAGCCTATTTCGGATTCGCCATCGGTAAGTCCCGTCCATTGTGTGCCCAAGAAGGGCGGAATAACCGTTGTTCCCAATGAACACAACGAGTTGATTCCCACTCGTCTCGTTACTGGGTGGAGAGTTTCTATTGATTATCGCAAGCTCAATGATGCCACGAGAAAAGATCACTTTCCTCTCCCTTTCATGGATCAAATGCTCGAGCGTCTTGCGGGTAATGACTATTACTGCTTCTTAGACGGTTTCTCCGGGTATTTTCAAATTCCCATCGATCCCAAAGACCAAGAAAAGACCACATTCACTTGTCCCTATGGAACATTTGCTTACAAACGCATGCCTTTTGGTTTATGTAATGCTCCTGGGACGTTCCAAAGGTGTATGATGGCTATCTTCCATGACATGGTTGAAGAAACTATGGAAGTATTCATGGATGATTTCTCGGTTTATGGCGATTCTTTCTCTGCTTGCCTTGCCAATTTAGAACGTATGCGGAAGCGGTGTGAAGACACTCGCCTTGTTCTTAATTGGGAAAAATGCCATTTCATGGTAAAAGAGGGCATCGTGCTAGGACACAAGATCTCCAAAGCCGGTCTTGAAGTGGACCGTGCTAAAGTCGATGTTATCGCTAAGTTGCCTCCACCTTCAATCGTGAAGGGTGTGAGAAGTTTCCTTGGTCATGCGGGCTTCTACCGTCGCTTTATCAAAGATTTTTCTAAAATCGCTCGCCCGATGACCCACCTCTTGGAAAAAGATACTCCTTTTATCTTTTCCAACGAGTGTATCGAAGCCTTCACCTTGCTTAAGGATAAGCTAACTAAGGCACCAGTCCTGGTTACCCCTAATTGGGAGCTGCCTTTCGAGTTGATGTGTGATGCTAGAGACTATGCTATTGGAGCGGTTTTGGGCCAAAGAGTGAATAAACACTTCCAACCGGTCCATTACGCTAGCAAGACAATGACAGGGGCTCAATTGCATTACACGACAACCGAAAAAGAGCTTTTAGCTGTTGTCTATGCTTTTGAAAAGTTCCGCCCCTATCTTGTCCTTTCTACCACCATCGTTTATACCGATCATTCCACGTTGAAGTACTTGTTGACTAAACAAGATTCCAAACCAAGACTTCTTCGCTGGGTTTTGCTACTCCAAGAATTTAAAATCAAAATTCGCGATAAAAAAGGAGCTGAAAACCTAGCCGCGGATCATCTCAGTAGACTTGAGGATCCTTACCAAGGGGATCATCCGAACAAAGAGATCAATGACTCTTTTCCCCTTGAGACCTTAATGTCTATCAACTCGAATTCTGATGAAACCCCGTGGTTTGCGGACATTGCAAACTACTTGGCGGGTAGAATTCTCGTTGACGGGTTAACATCCCAACAAAAGAAGAAGTTCTTCAAAGACATTAAGACTTACTTTTGGGATGACATGTATTGATGGACCGGCAGCTTTAGAAATCCTTGACGCTTGCCACAAAGGACCCACCGGTGGTCACTTTGGTCCCAACTACACCGCCAAAAAAGTGTTTGACTCGGGATTTTATTGGCCCACCATTTATCGTGATGCTCGAGAGATGGTTAAACGTTGTGATGCTTGCCAAAAACAAGGCAAGATCACACATAAAGACGAGATGCCTCAGAATTTCATTCAAGAATGTGAAATCTTTGATGTTTGGGGTATCGACTTTATGGGGCCATTCCCTTCATCTAAAGGAATCAAATACATCCTTGTAGCCGTTGACTACGTCTCCAAATGGGTTGAAGCCAAAGCTTTACCCACTAATGACGCAAGGGTGGTTTGTAACTTTTTGAAATCGCTATTCGCTAGATTCGGTGTGCCTCGTGCCATTATTAGTGATCGCGGGACTCATTTTTGCAATGACCAATTTGCAAGAGTCATGGCTAAGTATGGTGTAAATCATCGTCTTTCTACCGCATACCACCCACAAACTAATGGCCAGGCTGAAATCTCTAACCGAGGATTAAAGTGAATTCTTGAAAGAACCGTGGGAGAGCATCGTGCCTCATGGGCTAATAAACTTGATGATGCTTTGTGGGCTTTTCGTACTGCATACAAGACTCCGATTGGTTGTACACCATATCGTCTCGTGTACGGGAAAGCGTGCCACCCCCCCCCCATTGAGTTGGAGCACAAGGCTTACTAGGCCTTGAAGTGGGCCAATTTTGATATCAACAAAGCCGGTGACCTACGCAAGATCCAACTCAATGAGCTCAATGAACTCCGGAATGAGGCTTATGAAAATTCTTTGATCTATAAGGAAAGGACTAAGCTTATTCACGACTCTAAGATTAAAAACCGAGAGTTCCAAGTTGGAGACAAAGTTTTACTCTTTAACTCTCGGTTGAAAATCTTTTCGGGCAAGCTGAAATCTCGTTGGTCCGGCCCATTCACCATTGCCCAAATTTTTCCATATGGTACTCTCGAGCTCGCTCAACCTAATGGACCTAATTTTAAGGTGAATGGCCAACGAGTGAAGTTTTACTTTGGTGAGGACATCTCTCATGAGATGATTCCGTCCCTCACCACGTTCCCCATGAACTAATTTTGGGCTGAGTCAGGCTCAGGACTCGGTTATCAAAAACAAGCGCTCCTCGGGAGGCAACCCGAGTATCTATCCTTTTCCGTTTTAACCTCCTAAGTGTAGGGGGACCTCTATAGGTTCTTTATGTTTGTGTGGTGATGTGATTACAGGGATGAATGCACTTTTGGAATCTTTGAAGAACCGTGCCCCCGTGTTATCCGAAATCCGGTTCTATCTCTCTACTATCGTGATTCAATTTTCTTCATTCTCACATTTGAAATTGATCACGTTAGTCGTCTCTTCCTTAACTTGATTTAACCAACGTGCACAATGTCATAAGTGTAGGGGAGATTTTTCCCACATGCTTAAACATTGAGGACAATGTTTATCTTAAGTGTAGGGGGACTTCTATCGAAGTTTTAAGTGGACTTTTCCATGGAAATGCCTTCATATAACCGAAAAATCATCTTTTTCAGCATTTTTCAAATTTTTAATTAACTTTGGCCATTTAGTCGTAATTTTTAGATTTTTATCATTGCTTTCATATGTATATATCCCGCAATAAATTCAAAAATATTAATAAAGTGGTGTAGCTAGTTTAGAAGTCTTTGACATATTAGGCCTGTTGCGATTATTTTGACTCAACCCGAATAGACTTATCTAAGTTTATTCTAGCTAGTATCCTTAACCATGTAGACCTTAATTGGTTTATTAGGCTAAGCATCCACGAGTCTCATTACTTGAGATTTTAAATTGTGGAGGACGAGAAATGATAGAGTCAATTATAAGTCGGTATTCTTGCACAAGCTCACTTGGTGTGATTATTTGCCTATTCTCCCATCACTTGCTAATAATTTATCTGCAATAAGTAAGGTCGTACGATTTGAAAAGTTACTTAGCTTCTAGCCCAAGATCGTTTAAAAGTTGCTCGGTAATGATAAGAGTTCATAGCCAAGGCATAACTTATGAAGCGGGGCGCGAAGACTGGCGAGTCCGAAAAGGCCCTAACAAGGCATGAAGATTCAATCTTATTGCTAAAGATCCAAAGTGATGTGAAAAGCATTATTCCCAAAATCAATATGAAGGATCAAGACTCACGACGAAAAGCAATCAACTCCCATAAAAATCATGGAGAAGTCTATCTGAAAAGACCCTAACAAGGTATGAGGATAAATAGATCCAAGTCCGAAAAGGAGGCGGATCATTTTATCTCAAAATCCCAATTAGAGATTGAAGAAATAATCATGAAGTCGTGGTCAACAAAGTTGGATTACCCCTCAAAAGTCTCCAAGTGAAGAAACTCTATTAAACGATGAGAAGACCATTATCTCAAGCACGTCTCTCAAGATATGAAGTATGAAGTACATGCCAAATATCGGCCCGAGAGAGGTCTCAAATCGTGAACCGAGTTATGCCAAGATATGAACTTTTTGATATCCCGAGAAGCAGTTTTAAGAGATTTTGTCCTTTAGCTAACTATTGATCAAATCGTCCTACTTTGCTTTCAGCCTAAATAAACTATCGCAATAAGTCCAAAAATGCATCTTCATGATCATTCTAAGACAAAAATAAAATATAAGAGATACACCTAGGAATAATGGAGTTTAAGCATTTAATTAAGCCATGTGTGTAAGTGTTTGATTTGCTAACTTATAATAACAATGATCTCGTTTTTAAGCTTAGTTTGAGGAACGTGAAACTTGAGGGTGATAAATCTTCGCAGCACCGAAGCCCTAATGTAAGTCCTTGATCTCTTTGCAAGTTATTTCCATATAGCTATTTTCAAGTGAAAATGGTTTTCTATCCTTTTGTTTACTTTAAAGTTTTAGTTTTTCTTAGTACTTTAATTTTTGTTTAGTAGTATTTTAATAAGGCCAAGGTTGATTGATTATGAGAAAAGTGTAAATTTGCTATATCACTAAGCATTGCATGAGGGCATGGCAATGGTTAAGTGTAGGGGATTTGATAGGTGTGAAAACACCCATCCTTTTACCACTTATTTCTTGCTAAAACGAGACCAAAACACGTATTTAATATCATTTGTTTGGAATTATGCGTGGTGTGTTTATTGTGTTTTTAGAGCCAACCGGATGAATATTGAAGAAAACATGGGATTGCACGAGTTTTATCGAAGAAAAAGACTCAAGACGAAGTCTATTGTCCAAGAGATGCAAAAGGTTTGAAGTCATTGTGCCTATTTAAAGATTTATCGAAGAATATAGCCAAAGATGGAAGATTCATATATGTCGAAGAACTCGAGTCTATTAAACAAATGATTATAGGACGAGTTGGAATCATTCACCGACACTTCTCAAAATCCAAAGTCGGAAACGTTTAATTAAAGAAACGTAAAGACTAAAGAAGAAAGAAGAAGAAAAGCCCATGAACAAAGCCCATTCACAAGCCCACAAAGCATACGCCTATAAATAGGCCTACACTTCACAACTTAGCTAGTTAGTTTTTCATTTTTTCCATTTCTCTAGTTTTAGAGAGAGAAAGTTCTTAACTTTCTCTCACTAAGATTTTTCTTTTCTCCATTTTACATTTCAAGTTTTAAGCTTTAGTATTTTGGATTTCATTAATCTAATTCAAGTTAAGCTGTTTAGTTCTTTAATCTCCTTCTACATTTCTTAGTTTTCCTTAATCAATTGATCCGATTGTTTCATTTCATACGGTTTAGGTTATTTGATGAGTTCGTGATTGAAGGTTAATCCTTCTCGTTCCTACTTAAGCTAATACACGTATAAGCTATAAGCCCTTGATGCTTATTGGCTTATTCGATTGATTTGGCTTATTTAAGTTTAAGTTTTCTTGAAAGACTTATAGTTCTTTAATCTGTTTTATTGAAGTTCGATTGTTTAAGATTGTAAAGGTTGGAATTTTTGCTTATTACTCTTTTAAAAAAAGTTTGAAAATGCTTATTGGTTACTGCTTATTGGCTTAAGCTTATTTCCTTTTGGATGCCTTTGCCATCTCAGTAGGTTATACTTGGTACGATCACCTTGCTACGATTGCTTTGAGTGCGATCGGTTTGTCCCTTCCCTGGTACGATCCACGCCCACGATCACTTACTTCGATCTGGGGTGCGATCGGGTCTCTTGTCCTTGCTTCAATCGCATTGAGTGTGATCGGTTGTTACGATCTGGAACCACGATCGCGTTGCGATCTGTTAGTAAGATCGTCCCCTCCCATCGTACTGGAGAGTACGATCCATCCCTTTTGGTATCATCGCATTGAGTGCGATCGGACTACTGTTTGAGTACGATCCATTGTGTTATTTTGGATACGATCGCGTTGCGATCTGGACTATTGTTTGAGTACGATCGCGTTATGATCGGACTCAGATCTATGTTTTGTTTTTGCTTAATTTTTCAAATCTAGTTTTTCCCGCTCTTTTACTTAGTTTATTTCAAACTTGTTTCTAAGTTTTTGAATTGTCAAGTTTTAAGTTCCAAGTTGCACGCTCTTATTTGGTTTAATTTTAAGACTTCTATTTTTCTTAACGACAATTTTAATTACTTGCATTTAGTTTAAAATTTAGATAAACGAAACCAAACCTCCTATTTGTAACCAAGAACAATCATTCCACTTTGAGCTGTGATCAATTCGAGAAGATTCCGAGAATTAAATCTGAACCCCAATGAAAACGCTTGTATCAATGATTAAGTATTACTTGTATTTCATGTATTATTATACTTGTTGTGTAATAATAAGTAACTTTCTAAAAATAGCAGGTGTCCTAAAATAGAAAGTTTCCAAAAAAAGAAAGTTACCAAAAATAGAAAGTTTCCAAAAATAGAAAGTTTCCAAAAATAGAAAGTTTTCAAATATAGAAAGTTTCCAAAAATAGAATTACTGCTTAAAATAGATAAGTTTCTAAAAATAGAACGTTTCCATAAATAGATTAGCTGCCTTAAATAAATAAGTTTCTAAAAATAGAAAGTTTCCATAATTAGATATAAGCTGGATAATTAAGCTAATATATAAGCTTAAGTGTTTTTTGATTAATATTCTAAGTCATGTGATTATATAGTATAGTTTATTAATTATTTCATGCAATTAAATAAACTATAGGTTTAAGTATTTATTTAAATATAACATGATTTAATTAAATAAGGTAAAATAAATACTTAGGTTAAAACATATATTATTATGTATTAATATTATAACCTAAGTCATGTAAATTATTTAATTATAAGTCATGGTTTCAATAATTAATTAATTATATAGTCAAATGAAATGATAAATACTTAGGTTAAATTTCATGTATAAATAATAAAATTAATAACCTAAGTCATGTAAATTAAATTAATCATGTTCATGCTTTTAATTAATTTAATTTAAATCTTGAAAAAAATAATATAACTTGTAAAAATATTAAACCTTGAGAAAAAATAACTCATGAAGCAGACCGTGTTTTAAATCTAAACATGTGTGAACCGGACACGTGTTTTAACCCGTGAACCGGACCCAAAAACACAACCATACCCCGACTTAGGTCGGGGTTTCCCTTCCTTGCTGCTGCCGTGACATCACCACCACCAAACCGAGACCACGTGGTCTCGGTGGTGCGAGTAAACCCAAACCGAGACCCCCTTGGGGTTCGGTTAGGCATCGGCCACAAACAAACACCCCTTTAACCATCAATTGATTAAACCCCATGATTAATAACATGATTAATAACTTGTTTTTAATTAGTTTATTAAAAACATTCATGATTTTATGTGATTAGAAATCAAAAACATAAAATAAAAGAAGTTAGGGTTTATACCGATCACGTGAATCAAAGAATGATGAACACACAACGATCCTTGCAATAAATCTAGCACCAAAATCAAACCGAACACACCTTTGGTGTGTGTAGAACCCGGCGGCCAAAAGAGAACCAAAGGAAGAACTAGGGTTTTTCTTGTTTTCTAAATTTTGTGATTATGAAACATGTTTTTCCCTTTTCCCCTTGTTTAGTAAATCTAAATGGGCTTGGCCCCTTTTCTCTTGTGTACCCGCGGGTATGGGGCCTACATGGGGTAACCCGAACATTTTTCGTGTCTAAAATATAAGTGTGTTCTCGTGTTCGTGTTTTACGTGATTTAACTAGTTATCGTTCGTGACTTAATATATTTATTCGTGCTCGTAATAAATATATATACATACGTAATATTAGCTCGTGATTAATTTACGTTCATGATTTCATGTTCGTATGTTCGTGATTATAATTAATATTGGAATAATTATCGTGGTTTAATACGTAATAAATACTTATCGTAATATAACACGTACGTACTACTTGTAATTCTTGTTCCTGAAACGTAAACGCGCTATAAAAGGAAAGTTCTAATCATGTACGTACTATCGTAAGGGTACTATTCATGGTAAAAGCATGCGGGTTTTACAGAGATCAACACGTTATCTATCGATTTATTCACTCCGAGTAAATTGGTATTGAAATGGTGGCACTCCTCTCCAGCCTCCGATCACTAATAATCCAAAATGCACGATCGAGTCTAGAGCCATTTGAGATCATCAAATATCTCATTAGGACACGTTTCCATATTTACTTGTTCTTTACACACTGGGAAAAGTAAGAAAGATCTTAAGAGTCCCACGCAAAATCTTCATGATCTTGCCTGAACATCTGAGTAATACGAAAGCATTTACAATGAAGATGGAAATCCTTCTTGAGCGAACATTATAAAGCTCATGTTAGGTGACTTGTGCGATTCTTTATGAATCAAACTTGTGATAACTGGAAAGCAACAGTAGTTTAATTCTTAACTGAATTCAAACTCGTTCTAGGCCTCTACGCAAAATCTCAGTGATCTTGCCAGAACATTCTGAGTAATACGATTAAGTATTTATAGTGACGAATGGAAATCCTTCAAGTGCTAACATCAAACAGCACTTGGTAGGTAACTAGCAAGATTCTATATGAATCAAGCTCGTGATAACTGGAAAGCAACGATGGTGCGGTTCTTAATTGAATTTCACTTTTTCCAGGAACATGAATTGACGGCTTCAATCATGAGGATAATTTTATCCAAATGATTCACTTTTTATGTTCGCAGTTAGCTTTGGACGGTCGAATAATGAGAACGGGTTTACCCGCGAAATATTGTAGAGGAGGTTCTTAATTGAAACTACCTGTCACAAGTACTATATTTAATATCGTCCAACGGTCTTCATCGAACGGAGGTAAAATGCTACCTAATTAGGTTCAAATGTTCAAAGCCATTTCATATGTGTCTTTGTTTTGTTGCTAATTGTCTTATGCAGTGTAACAAGAAGGTGGCATTGCGGTATCCGAGAAGAAGCCATCCACGCATGCTTATACTTTATGCACTTAATACTTCATATAATTCTAGAAAGCCTAAAAGTCAAGTCTTCTGTTGTATCAAACTTTGAAGCTTTCAAGAATTTATAAAGGCATAAGTATGTGGAACATGAAGTCACGAGGAGGCGTATATCACAAGTGATGAATGCACAAGGTCAAGGCAAGGAAACATGCTCAAGACTAAAGTCAAATATCTCATCAGCATATCCACAAGAACAAGATCGAAGACTCAAGCATAGTATACTAGGCTTAAGATTTTGTAAAATGGTATGACCTCCCTTAGGGGGAGATTGTTGGAAATATGTTCTTCCAAAGAAAGTCTCGGTCACATCATTGTTAGCATAGATAACTAGCTATAGACTATTTAGGACTTTGTCTCTTGGAGCGACCTCCCTTAGGGTGAGATTATTGGAAATACGTTTTTACGTATTTAGGAAGGATCGGTCACTCCAACGAGATACATCAAGTATGGGCTCGTGATCCAATATGTAACAATATAACCCATCAAGCCCACATGTAGGGTGGGGTATATATACCCCCTCCTAGCATGTTAGGAGGGGTTGGTTCTCACATTTCACACACTTCTAATCTAATGTAGGTCCACGAAATCCTTGGATTGTCTATGTGTTGTAATGATCTAAAGAGAGGGAAAGAGATAAAGAACTAGAGAGAGAAATTTAGAGAGAGAAATGAGAGAATAAGAGAAAGGAATGCTTGATTGATGAAATGAGAACCAACAACCCCTCCTAACATGCTAGGAGGAGGTATATATAGCCCATCCTACATGTGGGCTTTATGGGTTATACTATTACATATTAAATCACGAGCCCATACTACGTATATATCGTTGGAGTGTCTGATCCTTCCTAAATACGTAAAAACATATTTCCAACAATCTTCCCCTAAGGGAGGTCACTCCAAGTTACAATGTCATAAATAGTCTATAGCTCGTGATCTATGCTAACAATGATGTGACCGAGACTTTATTTGGAAAAACGGATTTCTAACAATCTCCCCCTAAGGGAGGTCACACCATTTTACAAAATCTTAAACCTAGCATACTATGCTTGAGTCTTCGATCTTGTTCTTGTTAATATGCTGAAGTGATCTTTGACTTTAGTCTTGAGCATGTTTCCTTGCCTTGACCGTGTGCATTCATCACTTGTGATATTCGCCTCCTCGTGACTTCATGTTCCACATACTTATACCTTAATGAATGAAAGCTTCAGAGTTTGATACAGCGGAATACTTGACTTCTAGGCTTTCTTGAATTTGTGGAAGTATTAAGTGCATACAGTATAAGCATAAGTTGACAACTTCTTTTGGATTGTACACCGCAATGCTACCTTCTTGTTACGCTGCATAAAACAGTTAGCAACAAAACATATACACGGATGAAATATCCTTGAACATTTCATTCTAATTTGGTAGAATTTTACCTCCAGTCGGTGAAGACCGTTGGACGATATTAAATATCGTACTTATGGCAGGTAGTTTCAATTAAGAACCTCCTTGACAAGATTTCATGGGTAAACCCGTTCTGTTTACTCGACCGTCCAAAGCTGACTGCGAACATAAAGAGTGAATCATTTGGATAAAATTATCCGTATGATTAAAGCCGTTAAATCCAATTTCTGGAACAAGTTTGATTCATTAAAGAATTGCACCATCGTTGCTTTCTAGTTTTCACGAGCTTGATTCATATAGAATCTTGCAAGTTACCTACCAAGTGATGTTTGATGTTAACACTAGAAGGATTTCCACTCATCACTGTGAACACTATAGAGTGTCACTCTGAGTGTTCTGGCAAGATCACTAAGATATTGCGTAGAGGCCTGGAACGTGTTTAAGTTCAGTTAAGAATTAAACCACTGTTGCTTTCCAGTTATCACAAGCTTGATTCATAAAGAATAGCACAAGTCACCTACCATGAGCTTTTTGATATTCGCTCAAGAAGAATTTCCATCTTCAATGTAAATACTTTCGTATTACTCGGATGTTCAGGCAAGATCATATAGATTTTGTGGAGGACTCTTAAGATCTTTCTTACTTTTCACAGGGTGTGAAGAAGCAAGGAATTATGAAAGTGTGTCCTAATGAGATATTTGATGATCTCAAATGGCTCTAGACTCGATCGTGCATTTTGAATTTTAGTGATCAGAGGCTGGAGAGGAGTGCCACCATTTAAATACCAATTTATTCAGAGTGAATAAACAATAGATAATGCGTTGTCTCCGTGTGATTAAAACAAATATCTTTTAAGCAATATCTGAGTTAGTTGGGATTGGTTGTGCATTGCATCACTGGGTCCATGATTTCTATCTTCAATATCAAGAATCATTAAAAAATGATGTCAATAGCATATGGGTTGACCCGGTTTCTGCCTAAGGTTGTAAGGAGGGCTGCTTTCTTTTCACCATTTATCTTTACAATTCTTTTCCATTCTTCAACCCCTTCAATGCTTACCAACCTTGTTGTGATTGTTTCAGTGCTAACTTAAGTACTTGGTCGGCATTCAGCTACGTTCACAATCTTTCTCCATCTTTCCTAAGGACTACTATTTCTAGCTATGGAATGTCCTTGGGAAGATTCCTCCGGTTCTAGAGGAATCATTGGACTTTAACCTATCCTACCATCCTTATGTCACAACAATCTTCACCGTCGTGAATAGAGATGTTTTGGGTAAGTGTATGCCACCATGAAATCCATTTTGATATCCAAATCCATTTTGCTCCCCCTTAACATATGCCACGATATCCGAAAACATTTAGCACATGTCGGGATGAGCTATCACTTTTAGTCAAACCATTTGTGATTAATCATTTCCCATATTAAATCACATTTTCTCACTCATATTAAAATATTAAACCAATCAATGTTTTTAATATCAATTGATTTAATAGCATTTTAAGAAAATTTGGGAAGAAAAATGCAAATCTAATTATCTTCATGATTTTTACAAGCTCCCCCTCAAATTAATGAGGGTGTACTTGAAACGTATATTAAATACCTTTTAAACACAAGTGTAGGGTATTTATCACGTGCAAAGATCATATATGATAATGAATTCACAAGATTAATAATATACGAGGTTGGACCTGAATGATGGAGAACATCATATGATAGAATCACATGGTTCTTGTTCACGAATGTTGGTCGCCTCATCACTTCTGAAGTTATCTCTTGACACCATGTGTACGATTGATATCGTTGTCTTGACACCAATTTGTGAACTTGACACTTTTGTAGAATATTGATAATCAATGAATCTATGAAGGGGTTTGTTGATTTCTAGAGAGAGAAAGTTAGAGAGAGAAAGTGAGAGAAACTATGTGAAATTTATTAATATGGAATCAAAGAAATGACAACAACCAACCCCTTTCCTTAGTGGAAAGGGGTATTTATAGTCCAAGCTAAACATTGGGCTTGGGCCGGTCCATGACAAGCCCATGGACCGGTTCTTACTTAAGTTAATAAGCAAATAATAACTAATTACTAACTACGAGCTATTACAACATAAATCATATTGTGGAGTGACCGATACTTCTAATATACGTTAAAACGTATTTCTAACAATCTCCCCCTAAGGGAGGTCACTCCACGTTACAAAGTTCTAAACCTAGCATACTATACTAAGTCTTCGTTCTTTAGCTCGTAGTCTTTTCTTCTTTTCTTTCTTTTGTTATGAATATGTTGATTTGATCTTTTTGGCTTTGACTTGAGAGCATTGTTCTTTGGCCTTTCACGTGCGATCTTTGCCTTTCTTGTGAACTTTGCCTCCTCGTGACTTCATGTTCCACACACTTACGTCTTTTTGTTGGATTCTTGAAAGCTTCAGAGTTTGGTACAGCGGAAGACTTCATCTTGTACTTTCTTGAATTTTTGTTGCAAAAGACATAAGCATGTGGGAACGACTTTTACAGGTACACCGCAACACCACCGTCTTCACTGGTACACAGCAACGCCACCGTCTTCAACAGGTACTCAGCAACGCCACCGTCTTTAGCAGGTACACAGCAATGACACGAATAAAATGGCTTTGAACATTTTATTCTAATTCGGTAGCATTTTACCTCCGGTCGGTGAAGACCGTTGGACGATATTAGATATCGTACCCGTGACGGATAGTTTCAATTAAGTAACTTCCTGACAGGATTTCGCGGGTAAACCCGTTCTCTTTATTCGACCGTCCAAAGCTGACTGCGAACATAAAGAGTGAATCACTTGGATAAATTATCCTTGTGATTAACAGCCGTCAATTCATGAAACCTGGAACAAGTGAATTTCAATTAAGATTTTCACCATCGTTGCTTTCCAGTTGTCACGAGCTCGATTCATAAAGAATCTTGCACGTTACCTACCAAGTGCTGTTTGATGTTGACACTAGAAGGATTTCCACTCGTCACTGTGGTCAATAAAGAGTCACTCTGAGTGTTCTGGCAAGATCATATGATAATGCGAAGAGGCCTGGAACGAGTTTAAGTTCAATTAAGAATTAAACCACTGTTACCTTCCAGTTTTTCACAAGATTGGTTCTAAAAGAACCGCACGTGTAACCTACCATGAGCTTGTTTGATGTTGGCTCAAGCAGGATTTCCATCTTCATTGTAATACTTACGTATTACTCGGATGTTCTGGCAATATTACAAGAATATTGCGTAGGACTCATGAAAATCTCTTACTTTTCACAGTGTGTGAGAAAGCAAGGAATAAATGGAAAGTGTCCTAATGAGACTTTTGATGATCTCTTGGCTCTAGACTCGATTGTGCGTTTTGATTTAATGAGCGATGGCTGGAGAGGAGTGCCACCTTTTCAATACCAGTTTATTCGGAGTGAATAAACCAATAGATAACGTGTTGATCTCCGTGTGATTAAAACAAATACCTTTTGAGAGATATTTGAGTTAGCTGGGGAAGGGTTGTGCATTGCATCACTGGGTCCATGATGTCTTTCTTCAATACCGAGAATCATTAACAAAAATGACCTCAATAGCATATGTATTGACCCGGTTTCTGCCTAAAGTTGTAAGGAGGGCTTCTTTCTTTACACCCTTTATCTTTACATTTCTTTTTCATTCTTCAACCCCTTCAATGCTTACCAATACGTCATCACTAGCACCTTGTTGTGATTGTTCCAGTGCTAGCTTAAGTACTTGGTCGGCATTCAGCTACGTTCACATTCTTTCTCCATCTTTCCTAGGACTTCTAATTCTATCTAGGGAATTGTCCTTGGGAAGATTCCATCGGCTCTGATGAATCATTGGACTAAACCTATTCCTACCACCCTTTTGTCACCACATCCGTCGTGAATTAAGCGTGTTTTGGGAAGGAATTGCCACCATGAAAAATCATTGAAAATCACCTAAAGTACTTGTGATATTGAAATCAAAAGATTTGTACCTTAGGTGTTTTGTTCATCAAAAACGCTCCCCCTTAACACGTGCTTTACACATATTAAGTTGGATAATCTTTAAGTCTTTTTCATCTTTTAGCCAAGTATCACTTACGTCTCCTTAATCCCATTTTCTCCCCTTATCCAAAATGTTAACCATTAATATTTGGGATATTGAATGGATTAACCGGTCTTTGGGTAAAAATGAAATCGATGTTTTGGCCATAGAACAAGTTATTGCTCCCCCTTAAGTTAATAAGGGATAGTTGTAGTGCTTTGGTATGACATATTTTGAAAGATTTAGAATCTCGTGAGAAATTCTTGAAAAATTATCATACCTTAACACTACACCAAGCCATTCAAGCACATTATTCACAAATTTACATATTCACAATTGAAAACCAATATAAAGTGACCTGAGGTGTACGACCCATCAGATGGATCGTTGCAGTAGCTTGTGGTGCACTAAATACGGTCTTCCACCCACGAATCTTTCCAAGCTCCTCATCAATCTACGTTCACGGAGCTTTTGATCGATCTTTTTGATCACATACTTTGCCATCTGCCGGTAACCCGGATGCCAATCCTCCGTCATCTCTGGCAAAGTCCCACCCGAGTTCAGATGCTCCAACTTATCTCTGACTTGTATAAGAGTTCCATCACTATACTTGTGAAGCTCACCCACCCTCATAAACTTCATCAAACCTCGACTGTTCAAGTAGAAAATGCCGGAATTCGGGACAGAAATGCCGGTATAAGGACATCTTTCTACGTGTTGAGGTAGCACTTGATTCACAGGACGGGTTAAATTGAGCCTCCTCTGATAGCTTTCGACTCCCAACTGAAGATCCTCAACTCGTGACTTGATGACAACGCTTCGTGTGAACATGCGAAGTGCTGTATTCAAAGCAATCAGGTCTTCACGAGGAATGTGAGTAAGTTGATCTCGGGTCATCAGAAGCAGCATATCTTCAATATCCTCAAGGCGAATGATGGAAAAATCTCCTTGCTGGATTTTGTATTCCCTGTCATCCTCCCTTTTCAAGCGAATCTCCGTCACATGATAGTAGCCGTTCTTAGCTTCAGTTTTCATTCCTAAGATGCTGGAGATACGGATGTCAGATCTAACATTGCTTCCAGACTTGACCAAGCAGCAACCCCTGTACGCCCTTCGGACTCGTTCGTCCCAATGAGATGCACCTATGACAGCATACATATCATAATTACGATTCATTTTTGGGACCCAGAGTCGATTTACCTTTTCCTCGATGAAGGGTATTGTCCCCCAGTTGGCAGCTTTCAGCAAAGTCAGGGATGTTGCATACTTTGATGATCCCTTCAGTAGATACTCAAGATCGTTGGTGACGAAGAAGTCAAGAGCAATCTGATTATCTTGAGCAGGATCCATTGGAGGTGGAGCTCTTTCTGATTCATGAAGTCCTGGCCTTTGAACGGTTTTCAAAGCCTTTATGATCTCATCGGCATAATACTCGAACTCCATTCGGGGTAATCGGGTTTTGGCACGCAGTCTCTTATCTTTCATCGCTTTCTTGACCAAGGATGGAGTAACCGAAGTCTTATACTCATGAGCAAGAAATGCACATAAGTCAATCGGACTTCGGATACGCAGATACAGCACATCTTTGTCAGCATCTGTGATCGGATCATATTGAGCTGCTGCCGTGATCCAAGCTTGTGGTGGTGCAGACTCGTCTATCTCCAACGTGTCTTCCCAATTTCGTATGCTTGGTTCAGGAATCGTAGATTGTTGAACTTGTTGTTGAGGAGTTGAAGTGCGAACATCTGTTGGTTCTGTTTCAGGCATTTCAGCAGTGTCTTGAACTGGGGAGTGTTGTGCAGCTTCGGGTTCCGTCACTGATTCTGCAATCACAGGAGGAACAACAGCAGAACTAATGGGGTTAGTTGTAACAGGTAAAGATACAGCGATAGAGATACCGGGAGCCGAAGACGCTGTAGTGGCATTCACATCGTGGCGCCACTTAGTTCGTCTTGATTCCGAGGATGTCGATTTGTCCTTCTGTGCTGCATCTTTTGTGGACTTGGTTCCAGCAGCAGTTTTCTTGGAGCTGGTAACCTTGTCTCCCTCTTTTGGCTGTTCACCCCCATCATCATCCTGATTGTCATCCCCGTTATTATCCCTAACACTCTCCTGATTCTCATCACCACCATCTTCGCCGTCATCATCATCCTCATCCTCGTCATCATCCTCATCATCCTCATCATCCTCGTCATCATCACCACCTTCTTCATCGTCTTTCTCCTTTTCACCTTCTTCTTCTTCTTCTTCCTCTTCTTCACCCGTACCCTCTTCTTCACTCTCTTCCCTTTCTTCCTCAGGTAAGATGTGATATGGTACCACACTTCCAAACATTTTGAATAATCTATCATCCTCCATGATAGCATCATTTAGGGATTTATATAGAGCCCGTTGAATCCTCGACTTATTATACGACCCAAGTTCCACCATACGAGCCTTAAGGATCTTCTTCAATTCAAAATCCGTCAGGTCATAAGCAATCTTGTAGGCGGCTTCTGAAGGGTTGGATGATTTGACCATCAAGTTGTCAGCAGCAAGTGTCTTTAACTCATCGCGAAGTTTAGGCATTAAGGATTCAACGGATTCTTGCACTCTTTCTTTCACAGATGCTTCAAGTGCTTCTTTTTGTTCCTTATATTTATCCCTCATCGCTTGAAGTCTGGTAATACGTGCAGCATGCTTATCAGCCTCAGCCTGCTTAACCTGAGCAAGTTCCTCTGCATGAGCTTTTCGTGTAGCTTCCATGTCTGCAGCGAACTTGGCAATCAACTCTTCTTGAGCTTTCCTTGATTCTTCTTCCCTCTGAGCTCGTCTTTGCAACTCTTGGCTAAGTTCATCCATTTCGCGTTTGTTAGTATCAAACATCTCAGCCATCACTAATGCAGCCATTGCAGATGTTGCAGAGCTGCTTTGGGTTGACCGGAGGGGTTCGGTTGTTACTGCTGTACTAGGGATGGGGATTATGGGTGGTGGAAGAAATGGTGTGGAAGCCGGTCGGGTTGGTCGGGTTGTTAAGGGTTGGATTGGTGGTGGTAGAGTTGCCAAAGGTTGAGTTGTCACCATGATCGTAGGAGCAACAGGTTCCTTTTCCACACTTGTTGAAATAGGGATTGATGGCTCCTTCGAAGTGGAATAGTTTTCAGGTGACCCAAACTCATCAACATCATGCGGTTCCTCGTACTCATCCTCGATATCTACCCTCGCACCTGAACCACTACCGCCTGTATCTTTCCTACTCCTTTTAATAGCAATCTTCAACATTTGTTGCTCGGATTTATCAAGAGTAGGATCAACAATATCTGCTTCATCACGTAGACGCATCAAATCCTTACCCTTTCCCTTCTTACCCTCTGACTTCTTCTTCTTGGGTTCGGGTTCAGGTAACGCAGCTGGTTGTTTGGGTTTACCTTTACTCTTAACCGTTGTGGATGAGTCTTCTCCAGTTTGAAGGTTTGCTTTCAGCCTTTGGATTTCTAACTGTAGTAGCTTGTAATCTGCAGAACCTTTGATTTTTTCAGATAGAAGGTAATCAGGAACAGGACCCGGAATCACACCAGTAGACGGTCCTTCATGCCTCAGATCTACAGTATCATCAGCTTCTTCAGTGTGATAGCGACCTCCTGCACGCCTATCAATAGTAGCATCAAGCTTCATAAAGTAATTTATGATGAGCTTAATAAACCGAGGATAAGGAAAGAAGTTTGTCTTCAGCTTCTTGTTGTGGAAGAGTTGAAAGGTGAATTCTTCCCATATCAACAAAGCATAATCTGAATTCGCAGCTTTGTACATGCCATAGAAGAGGTTCATTATCGGACTGCGCAAAGCATCATGTCCACTCGTTTTTGGTGTAAGGCATTTACTGAGAATACCCATCAAAGCTCTCCAGGGTTGTCCTACCTTAGCAGTAGTAAACTCAGATGCAACTCGTATTTCCGGACATCCAAGTGCGTCAAATAACTCCGCGAGTTCATCTTTATTAGGATCCCTTGAGAAAGACATGCCCTTGGGTGTATCCCGTATACCAAGAATCTTACGGAAGTCTGAAACGGTGAGTGTCTGCTGCTTGTTGTCGATGGTGAAGGTGATCTTGTTCGAAGTGAAATCCTTGGTTGCCCAAAATTCAAACATATACTCATAAGGCACCGAGGCTGTACTCCTAAGGGCGTTCTTGAAATGGGAGTTATCAAGAATGGCTATGGCGACCTTAAAACCATGGTGAGTGGATTTAGAAACTTGCTTCAGCCTATAGTTGTTGGGTATAAACTTAAGGGTTCGAGCTTTAGCAATATCGGCTTCCCTAGATTCTTGGATAGCTTGTACTGTTGGATTAGTCATTTTATCTGCTTAAGATAAGACATGAAAGGTTGATGCACAAAAACAGATAGATATATATCATTCTTACTTCTAAGCATAACACATTTCATAAGATAAAACAACAAGTACATAGATAGCATGCAAACAATAACAATCAAACAACTCATCCGGAACTTTTCCTCATTCGGAACATTTTCATTCGGAACATTCTTCATTCGGAACTTTTCCTCATTCGGAACTTCTCCTCATTCGGAACTTCTTCATCCGGAAGTTCTTCATTCGGAACTTCCTTCATCCGGAAGTTCTTCATTCGGAACTTCCTTCATCCGGAAGTTCTTCATTCGGAACTTCCTTCATCCGGAACATTCCTTCATTCGGAACTTCCTTCATTCGGAAGTTCTTCATTCGGAACTTCCTTCATTCGGAAGTTCTTCATTCGGAACTTCCTTCATTCGGAACTTCTTCATTCGGAACTTCCTTCATTCGGAAGTTCTTCATTCGGAACTTCCTCATTCGGAAGTCCTTCATTCGGAACTTCCTTCATCCGGAAGTTCTTCATTCGGAACTTCCTCATTCGGAAGTCCTTCATTCGGAACTTCCTTCATCCGGAAGTTCTTCATTCGGAACTTCCTTCATTCGGAAGTTCTTCATTCGGAACTTCCTCATTCGGAAGTCCTTCATTCGGAACTTCCTCATTCGGAAGTTTTTCAGAAGAAATCCTTCATTCGGAAGTTTGTATCCAGTGTTCATTCGGAACTTTTCAAACGAAGCTTATGATGAATAATCTAAGTGCGTTTGTGAGTTTCTAAGGCAATCTATGGTAACCAAACATAATCTAATGCTATTACGCGCAAAACCCATCAAAAACCCTAATCAATTAACTCTAATTAAGCAGAACGAGCCCTAGATTGATAAAGTTCTTTACCGGAATCAATTAATAGATTTAATGATGAATTTAGACGATATATAACTCAAAGATTCAATGTTATTACCTTGTTAATCGAATGAACAGGATGGAATTGATTAGAATGCGGTTTGAAAAAGCTTGTGTATGTGTTTAACAATGGCGGCAAGGATGATAAACAGTGAAAGGATAATTGTGAGGGGCGGGGTGTGTGTAGTTTGACTTAGGTCAAATAATTTTGACAAGTTTCAAGAAATCACACTTTTAGTCCCTCTAGTATCTATACTTTTCCTTTTTGTTTCTAATGTTTCCATTTCACTTAACTCCTGTTTAACGTACACACAACTTAGCAAACGCATCTATGAGCAAATCCTCAAAATCTAAAAGCCATGCCTATCACTTAGAACGAACACAAGTCGTTTTCTAAAGCAAAACCACTCAATTACCATGAAGCCCTTAATTTTCACAATCACTTTTGAAAATCAATTTTAATGACGAAGATGATTTTACTATTTTCTCCCCCTTAAACGATGACCCGTTTTCTATTTAAAGAGCTGTAGTCATTGTTTAAAGAGTCAAATAGTGATGAAAGCATTTCCAATTTCTCTTGAAAAATATTGATTCGTGGTGTCAATAAGATTTCTCTTATTTTAACAAATGAATGCACTGAGACGTACACAAATTCGTGTCAGACCAAGTTATAAAGTAAACTTGATCCCTTTGCATGATTTGGCTTGTAAATCACGCCCGAGAAAATTAATTCCCGTTCTGAGCCAACGTTTTCCAAGGAAATACGTGACTTTAATATGAAAACCGGGTTGCAGTCTGAAATAACTACAAGCCATAATGGGCATGTTTTAAAAATGTACAACTTTTATACGGACTCTATTTATGGCACCGTGTCAATATTGATCGACATTTCTAAGGCCGTAAATATTACCGTACTAAAAGACATGCCCGATTTAAAACGAAAAATATTTTTGGTTTTTCTTGGTTTTATATTTTTTTATGGTTTTTCTAGGTTTTATATTTATGGTTTTTGTTGGTTTTATATTTTTGTATTTGCTTTTTGTGGTTTATATATTTACGATAATATACATGATCACAACCAAAGGATACTCTGAATAGTTTACCACGACTATTCAGCTGATTCTTCTGCCAACTCTTTGAGAGTCGCTGGAGTGAATGATTTCATGCCAAGCTTGTCGATCAAAAACTCGATTCGTCCTCGATCTAAGGCTTTGGTGAACATATCCGCCAGCTGATACTCAGTAGTGACAAAATACAGCTCGATCACTCCATTTTCCACCTGCTCCTTAATGAAATGGTAGCGAATGTCTATGTGCTTGGCCCGGGAGTGTTGAACATAGTTGCAGCAAAGGGCAATGGCGCTCTTGTTGTCACAATACATCGGGATTTTGTTAAATCCAAGACCGTAGTCAGTTAATTGTGATCTCATCCAAAGGACTTGAGCACAACAACCGGACATGGCGATGTATTCAGCCTCCGTGCTTGATATTGCAGCGCTTTTCTGCCTTTTTGAAGACCAACTGATCAATCTATCTCCAAGGAGTTGCACAGATCCAGAAGTGCTACGCCTCGTATCTTGACATCCAGCATGATCGGCATCTGCGTATGATATTAAAGCAATCGAGGAATCTTTCGGATACCATAGACCACGATGAAGTGTTCCTTTTAGATACCGAAAGATCCTTTTCACAACATGTAAGTGCTTTTCGGTAGGCCGAGCCTGATACCGGGCACACATGCATACAGCAAATTGCAAATCAGGCCTGCTAGCAGTCAGATAGAGAAGGGTGCCGATCATTCCACGGTAAAGTTTCGGATCGACAATAATCCCATCCCTATCTTCATCTAACTTGGTTTTCTCAACCATTGGAGTGTCTACGGGGTCACAATTCTCAAAGTTATATTTCTTAAGAGATTCTAGAGCATATTTGGATTGATTAATAAAGATGCCTCTGGGATTCTGAGAAATCTGTAATCCTAAGAAAAATGATATTTTTCCCATCATCGACATCTGAAAGCGTGTGGACATTATCTTCTCAAATTGTTTAGACAATTCTATGTTAGTGGCAGCAAAAATTATATCATCAACATAAATTTGTACCAGAAGCATGTCGTTGCCGTCCTTGAGAGTGAATAGAGTAGGGTCCACTTTGCCTTTGGAGAAGCCTTCCGACATGAGATATGTTGACAGGAGATCATACCACGTGCGTGGAGCTTGTTTCAACCCATAGAGAGCCTTCTTAAGCTTGTACACATGGTTAGGAGACTCCGTACTTACGAACCCATCCGGTTGACTAACATAAACCTCTTCCCTTAGTTCACCGTTCAAAAATGCCGTCTTCACATCCATTTGATAGACGATCATGTTCATATGAGCAGCAAACGCAAGGAATAGTCTAATCGCCTCCAATCTAGCCACAGGAGCAAAAGATTCCTCAAAGTCTATACCCAAGGCTTGTTTATATCCTCTAGCGACCAATCTTGCTTTATTCTTCAATACCGAACCCATCTCATCAAGTTTAACCTTATAAACCCATAACAAAGTGAGGATGTTAACCTTGTCAGGGCGAGGAACCAATTCCCATACTTCTAGTCGTTTGAATTCATTGAGTTCCTCCTGCATAGCTTCAATCCAAGATGATTGGGTCATAGCCTGCTGCCAATTTTTGGGTTCAACTTCAGAGAGAAATGCATCAAAGTAACAATATAGTGCACTCTCTTGTAGTTGATGGCGTGTAGAGACTGGTCGATCTAGATCTCCAATAACATTCCTAATTGGGTGATCTTTTGTCCATTTAGTGCTATGGTTTTCAATCCTAGGTGGTCTGGAGTGAACAATAGAAGGAGCTTCTTCTGAGGTAGATGCGGCTGAAGGGTTTTCAGGGATCGCTACACCAAAGAAAGGAAGCTCTTGCAAGTGAGCATATTCCAAGTCGTGATCAGTAGAATCCTCTTCCACATCATTAGGCACGAGTAGGGGTGATGATTCAGGTGTAGTTTGAGAATCACTTGGTGAAGGTGCATCCTGTTCAATGTGAATTGTAGATGCATTAGATAAAGGTTCATTAACTTGAGCAACCACTTCAGGTATTGGAGCAATTACTACAGGTACTGGAACTTCATCAGTCGGGGGATCGAAGAATTCATCAAACAACGGTTGAAACAATTTATCCCACTCGGGCCTTGATGGTGGTAAAAATGATGTAGAAGTAGGATTGTTGGGAACTAATCCGGAACTTATAGCACCGGGTCCCATCTCATGAAGCGCGGGTTCAGAGCTGTGTTGCTCAGAAGCCATCGCTGTCAGCTCGTCGAAATCAGCGTCCATAGTTTCTACAATCTTGCCAAGACGACGGTTATAGATTCGGTATGCTCTTTTGGACGGTGAGTAACCAATGAAAATACCTATGTCGGCTTTTGGTTGAAGCTTACCCAAGTTCTCACTATTGATGTTTGGATAACACAGAGCACCAAACACATGGAAAAATGAAACATCGGGTTTGCGGTCATGTAGAAGCTCATAAGGTGTTTTTCCATGGCGTTTCCGAATGATAGAACGGTTTTGGGTAAAACATGCAGTAGAAATAGCCTCTGCCCACAAGAACAATGGAGCGTTCGCATAAATAAGCATGGTCCTAGCAGCTTCCATAAGTGTGCGATTTCGTCTTTCAACGACACCGTTTTGTTGTGGAGTGCGTGCAGCGGATGTTTCATGTGATATACCAACTCCTTCATAATAATCACGAAGAGTCTGGTTGACGAACTCTGTACCATTGTCTGTACGAATACGGCGGACAGTGGTATTCAAACGTACCTGAATGAACTTCAGAAAAGTGATGATAGCCTTCGGTGCTTCATCCTTTGTACGTAAAAATCTAACCCATGTAAACCTGGAAAAATCATCCACAATGACGAGAATGAATTTTTTACCGCTCACACTTTCAGTTCTCATCGGTCCACAAAGATCCATATGCAAAAGATGAAGTTTTTCTTGATTAGTGTCTTCAGCTTTGGGTTTGTAAGATTTCTTGGTACTTTTCCCCCTTGAACACGCGGAACATAAATGATCCTTGTGAAATTTAAGCTTGGGAAGACCACGAACTAACTCGTTTTTAGCCAGATGATTAATAGCATCAAAATTAAGATGAGATAATCTGCGATGCCATAACCATGACTTGGTCTTAGAAGCTTTAGAGAGAAGACATACTGGAGAAGCGGCCATCATGTCTTGTAAGGACAAAGTGTAAAGATTTGCACCACGAGATCCCTTCAACAAATCTTTTCCTTCCAAGTTGCGGATGAAACAAGTGTGTTGTCGAAAAGCAACCTCAAGGTTGGAATCACAAAACTGTCCTACTGAGAATAAGTTATGACCAAGACCTTCAACATAGTATACCCTAGAAATCGTCACATTTCCAATCTGATATTCACCATACCCCATAATCTTTGCTATATGATCATTCCCAAATTTAACCGTACCAAGAAACTTGCTGACAAAATTTCGGAGCATCGAGCGATTTCCGGTCATATGTTTTGAACAACCGGAGTCCAAATACCACAGGATGATTTGGACCACCTGAAAATATCACCACACAAAGACAATGTAGAGGTATCGGAATCTGAGTGTTCCTTGTTATTAGCAGGTACAGATTTAATAATCTTAGATTTGCTAACTCTAGGTTTCTTAGATTTCCTAGCCTTTTTCTTCTTAATTGGTGGTGTAGATTCTAATTGGCGCAAATCCTGAGGTATTTCTACACTGATAGGCACTATAGTGGGGGCTGACCTAATTAAAGGGCGCTGTTTCCTTACTTGAGTGCGAGTGTTCCTAACTAAAGGATGCTCAGACCTAACCTCAATGGATGCATTCCTAGTTAAAGGGCACATTTTACCATCGAGAGTAAAGGTCCTACCAGTGGGACGCCATTGCCAGCCAACTTGGGCACGAGTTCTACCCGTTGGCTTCCATTCAAGACCATTCTTAATAGCATTCATTTCATTAACGTGATCAATCAGACACAAATCATGACGCTGGGAAAACATACATTCATTACAATTCCAACAATTTAAATCAGAATTCACGAATGGTTTAGGCTGCTGCACAGGCGCAGAGCTTTTAGTCTTAACATGATTCGTTTTATTTAAAACTGAACTAGCATTCCTATTGTGGACTTCTACTTTCTTCTTTGTGGCACTACTAGTGGCGGGCTTGATCTTATCTTTCTTGAGTGGCGATCCTTTAGCCTTAGTAGTCGCTTTTAATCCTGTAGAAGGCAAATTGGGAACATTAGCAGCAGATTTTAAAGGTGTCTTACTTGATTGTGCCAATGACGGTTTAGCTCCTGGAGTCTTATTAAATGGAGTGACAGCAATGGGCCTATTGTTAAGTAGTGCAGAACCTGGTGTACCTATGTATTGCAAATAAGCCAAGCAATATTGAACTCGCTTAACATATTCATGAGCCGAATAATAGTCGCTACTTAAGGGATCTACGGCATAAAGATCGTCTACAATATCCCTAAGAAGATCGACATGCTTAATGGCATTCCTCATATAATCATCATAGGTAAGCTGGTTTCTCTTATGAAGCGGATTCTTATAAAGCACTACTGATTTGGTTGTTGGAGCACTAGTGGACGGTGCAGAGTCGGTAGCTAAGTTATCAACAACTTCTTGTCGGGTGAGAAGAAGTGTCTCCTTTAATTCAGCCAAAACCATATTTTTGTCTATGAGCAGGATGTTCAAATCAGAGATTTCTTCGCACTTTTGGTTCAGTTGTTCAACATAATATTGTTGCTGTGTCGCATTAAAAGCGAATCGATCTTCTAGTGAACCATAAAGAGCGGATAGTCCCTGCCTTGTCCGATCCATCTCCCCTAGAACAGTTGATAGTCTAATTTCTAAGACCTGGTTTTTAGACTCTGCGGCCTCTAGTTCCATTCTTAATGTTTCCTTTGATGATATCTCTCTCTTCAATCTCATGATTTCTTCCTCTAATGTCTTAACAATTGCAATCATCTTGTCACTTGTCTCAACACCGTTTTCACAAACTTTTGATATCAAAAGATTTTCATTTTGAGCTTGTTGTTTTAATTCTAAAGATATACAATGTTGTTCTAGTTGATTAAAGCGTTGAGAAAGTAAATTATAAGAATCTTGTAGCTTTAAAAACTCAGCGTTAGATTCGTGACAAGAATGATTATCTACCTCATTTACAGTTTCAGCAACATTTACAGAAATATCACAAACATCATCACAAATATCATTACAAATATTCACAGCATCACAATTCATCATAGCGGATGTAAGCTCATTCGAATATTTAACATTTACAATAGTAAGCACATCACACGAGATAACTTCGGACAAGAATCGGTCATATTCGGTTGAAATCTTTTCTTTTTCAATTAGTTGCAGTTCGTAAGCGGTGTCCATTTCATAAAACACTTTTTGAACTTCACCAATTTCAAATTGAAGATTTTCCTTAAGAGATGCAAAACTTCCTTTTAGACTTTCGACAAACGGATTGATCTTAGTTTTAAACACCTCGTTCATGTGTTCGAAAGCCCATTCTCCGGCGTTTAAGCCATTTGAAGTCGTACATTCCAAAATGACCTTGTCAAAGTTAGTAAAGTATCGGTTAATCTCTTTCAAGTTTAACCACACAGTGCTAACAGGTGGAAGATTCTTTGGAATTTCCTTAGGACCTTCCATGTTGACAAGTGTAGGAAATGTACTAGGGCGTTCTTCCTCTAACATGTAGGTTGGTGCTGTAATGAGATCTTTATCCATATGGAAGCGAACTCTAAAATCAGTTTTAGCAAGCTCCTTATTCATTTTAAAATAATCACACTCGGGATATTTTTCTGAATTGTATGACCGATCCTCATCAACTAGAACCTTACTTGTTCGATCATTGGGAAAAACAATCGGGTCTAAAGCCAATCCTAATTGAGTTGCATTATAAAGTCTAGGACTATGTCTTAAAGCTTGTTTTGCATATCGTGGATTAGGGGGAAGGCCTTTTAGACGTGATAAGTTAAACTCTTTAAACGAAGCATCAAATAAGTGAACTAGTTGTGAAGCAGCGTATTGTCTTAACAGCAAGTAGTCTAGACTTCTAATCTTATTAGTAGCATTAATCTCCATTTCAGTCTTCTTAGATTCGAGTAATTCAAAATCAGTTTGAAGTTTTTGAAAATTAGTGACCACTAACTCCTTTTCTTTAAGTTCACTAGACAGATTTGCTCTTAAGTTTTCGATTTCTTGCAAGTGACTCATTTGTTTGTTTCTAAAATGATCATATTCGAGATTTGTGAGAACACTCGACGAAGGCACTAATTCCAAAGTTTGTACTTTCTCATTGCTTAAGGCAAGCTCATCAGACAAATTCTTATTCTTAGCTAAGGTTTCTAAGAGTGCAGCATTCATTTGGCTAAGTAATGTAGCAGGAACCATGACCAAATCTTGTTGAGCAGGAGTAGGCGTATGCGAAATGGATCCCGGTTGTGATTCACTCAAAGTCTGGGGACTCACATTGATATTGCTATCATTGTTTGTCTCTTCGTTTGAGAGACTCACCACCGAAGATTCATTCGAATCAGCACTCTCTTGCCCAACTTGATGTGGTTGAATACTAGCATCAGTGGCATTATCGGTGTTATTAATAAGTACCTCAGATTTCTTATCTGGCCCTAAGCTGGAGAAAGTTGCCATGAAAGCAGCCTTTGCAGTTTGAAAGTCATCACAGTCGGAATCATACGCATCAAGATCATCGGCTTGGTAAGCTGCATTTTGCGTGGTGACTACGTCTTGTTCAGCAATCCCTGGGTCAGCAAGAAATGCAAGCTCCTCTTCATCAAGTTCCCTTCCTTGCGCCTGAGCATTTACCAGATAGATCTTTTCTGCAAACCACTGTCCATCCCTTCTCCTCTTGGGTTTCTTACAATCCCTGGACATATGACCCTCTTCCTTGCAGTTGTAGCATGTGATCATTCTCAACTTGCCTGTATTAGCCCGTGGAGGATTATTGACCATTGGAGCAGGAGCAGGATTGGCGGTGCGAACATTGGTTGATGTGGAAGTTCTCCCCTGATATGGCTGAATTGGCTGAACCATTACTCTGCCATTCTCAATTGTAGCTTGTTGGCGAGAATTGGATGAATTCCTCAACTGATTGTTGGTAGGAGCTGATCCTCTGAATCCTCGTTTGCTTAAAGTTCTTGTGAGGTAAGCAGACATAGTAGTTAGCACTTCAACTGGGTCAGCTCCTTGTTGGAATACAGGAACTGGGACTTCCTCATCATCACAATAAAGTGCTTGATCTGGATAAGCTGCATAATCAGTAGAAGGAATACTCATTTGATCAGGGTAGCTTGTTGGATATGCTGCATTCTCTTGATAAGAAGAATAAGATGGCTGAGCATAAGGTGCAACATTTGCTGGATGAAGTTGTGAAGCATACTGTGGTGAAGGTGCATTGAACCGATATTGTTGCTGATGTGAGGTGGGTGGTTGTGGTAGAATCGAGTATTGGGGAAAGGCTGGTGTCATGTAAGGTGATTGATGATAAGCTTGATGTCCCAAGATATAGGGTGTGTTGTTGTGGGACAAGCTTGGTTGATTCGCCATCAAAGCTAAGGAATCTGGGTGCATACCACGAGGAGAACGGTGCATAATCACATGCTTCTCATGTTGCTGAAGGAAGGCATAGATTTGATCTAAATTGCACTTATGCAAATCCCGGGTTAACTTCACATCGGTAATATACTCACCCCATTCAGCTTGAGGTAGAGTATTCAAGAATTTGGTGTTAACCTGGAATGGTGCAATCACAAGATTGTATACATTCAGATCATTCATGAGTGTGGTGAATCTGAAGTAATAATCGTGGAGCGTTTCCCCTGGGTTGTAGGTGAATCTATCAAACAAATCATACAGCTGACACTCCCTTTCTTGTTTGGTGAGGGACGTGCCTTGTAGCAACACCTTTAACCGTTCCCATAGATCCTTTGCCACCGTATACTGACTCACCATCCTATAGATGTCATGGGGAAGAGCTTGGAGAATTGTTTGAAGAGCTTTTTCATCTGCATCTGCAACAAGTTGTTGAGCTGGAGTAAGTTCTTCAAATTCTCGTGGTCTAGTCACGTTATCAACCGTAATGGTACCATAGTCGAGTGGACCATTCAAAATCGATTTGACCATAAGTCTTCCGTATGTCGGTTTCCCCTTTAGATATTGCATCATTCGACCTTGCCATGCCTCAAACACCTCTTTAATGAGCATCGGTGGACGGCTATCAGTTCCCGTTATGATTGATATATCCGTAAGAGATGTCATCTGAGGCATTACTGAATTTGGATTCATTTTGTTTTTCTTCAAAGAAACAGAGATTATCGGTTGATCGAGTAGTGAAGTAAAGCTTGTGAATTGTGTTGTGTTTTTGTTGTAAGAAACCAAGATTAAATCCTCTAAAAAATCGTCGAAAAAACAAGCAAAATAACCCTTGATTCGGAACTTTTTGTTGATTCGGAAGTTTGATTCGGAAGATTACCTTGATTCGGAACTTTTTGTTGATTCGGAAGATTACCTTGATTCGGAACTTTTTGGATTGATTCGGAACTTCTTGGTTCGGAAGTTATTGATCCGGAACTTTGGCTTGATCCGGAACTTCTTGACTCGGAAGTTCTTGGTTCGGAACTTTGGCTTGATCCGGAACTTCTTGACTCGGAAGTTCTTGGTTCGGAAGTTTCTTGATCCGGAACTTCTTGGTTCGGAAGTTTCTTGATCCGGAACTTCTTGACTCGGAACTCCTTGATTCGGAAGTTTCTTGACTCGGAACTTCTTGGTTCGGAAGTTTCTTGATTCGGAACTTCTTGACTCGGAACTCCTTGATTCTGAACTTCTTGATCCGGAAGTTTTGCTGAATGAACAGAAACTTTGTCCGATGAACAGTAGAACAGTAAAACTTACGATTAAGCCCAGATTTTGACCAAATAACCCAAAAAGTTTTGTGCTTTCGACTAAAATAAGTAACAACTAATACTTATCCACTAATCCCAATCACAAAAACATCAAAAACACCAAGAATCAAGATGATTTTTCTTAAAGAACACTAATACAATCAAAAACTAAAAAACCACACAAATCACCACCTTAAATCACCCCATAGCTCTTGATACCAAATGTAGAATATTGATAATCAATGAATCTATGAAGGGGTTTGTTGATTTCTAGAGAGAGAAAGTTAGAGAGAGAAAGTGAGAGAAACTATGTGAAATTTATTAATATGGAATCAAAGAAATGACAACAACCAACCCCTTTCCTTAGTGGAAAGGGGTATTTATAGTCCAAGCTAAACATTGGGCTTGGGCCGGTCCATGACAAGCCCATGGACCGGTTCTTACTTAAGTTAATAAGCAAATAATAACTAATTACTAACTACGAGCTATTACAACATAAATCATATTGTGGAGTGACCGATACTTCTAATATACGTTAAAACGTATTTCTAACAACTTTCGGCATCAAAGATTCTGAATGCTGGACAATTACTCCCCCTCAATTGTTGACCCTTGTTCTATTGAAAAGCTGTACTCGCCGTTTGAGTAGTCGCATCGTCGAGTATGTAGATATCAATTGTAGATTGCTGCAGATTGTAGAAATAATAACTTCATAAAAACAAGATTTCTTTTGTTTTAACAAATAAATGCACTGACACGTATATATATATATATATTTGTGTTAGATTGTGTTATTACGTAAACACAATCCCTTACATGGTTATAATATAAACCATGCCCGAGAAAATTCCCGTTGTTGAGTCAAAGCTTTCTGGTGAAATGCTTGACTTGAATATAAAAAGCGGGTTACTATCTAAAATAATAGCAAACCATTTTGAGCATGTTTTAAATCATTTAAACTTCTGCTCGAACTTTATTATAACCCCGTGTCATTATTGAACGATATTTCTAGGATCGTAAATATTATCGATTCCAGAAGACATGCTCTTTGTATCAAAACATTTGTTGAACACACAATTTTCAAAGATTTAGAAAAACGTTTTGAAAAATTCTTGAAAAAATTATGTTCAACAGTTTTAATAAACCAATTACTTGAGCTAAAGATTTTGAATATCTTACTAAACGAGCTCAAGTCTGAGAAGTTGTAAACTTCCCGTTGTTAAGGATAATTTACCATCTGCGATAAACTTTCCTTTTAACTAAAGAACGAGTTCTAAGCTGACATTTACTTAGAAGTCGTTTTCATGAGCTTGTAAAACTTTTGAATGTTTTAACGTAAAGCTAATGACCGAGAAAGATGAATTTCTCGTTATGAGGAAAGTTCTCTTATTTAAAAGATACACTTTCCTTCCTGAGCTTAAAACTTGGAATGTCTTAATACAAGCTCATGACCGAAAAAAATTAATTTCTCATTACGAGGATAAGTTATCATTAAAGATAAACTTTCCTAAAATTGAAGTCCGAGTTATAGTCTGATATTTAACTGTAAGTCATTGTTCATGAGCTTAAAAACTTTGAATGTTTTTAATATTAGCTCATGCCCTAGAAAAATTAATTTCTCGTTGTAAGGATAAGTTATCATCGGCGATAAACTTTCCTTTTGTTGTAGTCCGGGGCATAATATGAAATGTGATTATACGCCATTTGCAAGAGCTTAAAAACCTTTGAATAGTTTTTATGTAGGCTCGTGTCCAAGAAAATTTAATTTCTCATTAATGAGGATAAGTTTATCATCAGCGATAAACTTTCCTTTCTTTGAAGATCGGGTCATCGTCTGATATTTAACAATGAGCCATGTACACGAGCTTAAAACCTTTGAATAGTTTTAATGTAAGCTCGTGTCCGAGAAAATTTAATTTCTCGTTTGTGAGGATAATTTTATCATCGGCGATAAACTTTCCTTTATTTGAAGATCGGGTCATCGTCTGAAATTTAACGATGAGCCATGTACACGAGCTTAAAACCTTTGAATAGTTTTAATGCAAGCTCGTGTCCGAGAAAATTTAATTTCTCGTTTGTGAGGATAAGTTTATCATCGGCGATAAACTTTCCTTTATTTGAAGATCGGGTCATCATCTGAAATTTAACGATGAGCCATGTACACGAGCTTAAACCTTTGAATAGTTTTAATGTAAGCTCGTGTCCGAGAAAATTTAATTTCTCGTTTGTGAGGATAAGTTTATCATCGGTGATAAACTTTCCTTTATTTAAAGATCGGGTCATCGTCTGAAATTTAACGACTAGCCATGTACACGAGCTTAAAACCTTTAAATATTTTTAATGTAAGCTCGTGTCCGAGAAGATTTAATTTCTCGTTTGTGAGGATAAGCTTATCATTGGCGATAAACTTTCCTTTATTTGAAGATCGGGTCATCGTCTGAAATTTAACGATGAGCCATACATTGTAAGCTTAACTGCAAATCCCATGCGACACTTGTTTCTCTGATATCTGCTTCTTCAGTAACCAAACTCTGAGAGTGTCCTTAGTTGAACGGTATACAAAGATCGGACCGGTTTGTTTTTGTTGATCCTTGACTTTGGTACCTGCATTCTCATTTGGAGTTTGTATGCTTTTATATGGGTTAGCAATATCTATCTTAGAACCATGCGGGGATTCACAGTTTTCTTTTCTTGTGCCAGAGGTGACCGAAGGAGATGATTCACTTGTCTTAGCTGGCAAACGTTTCCTTTTACAGAATATCTTAAGTTCAGGCTTAAGCGATGTATCATCCTTTTCAATTACCTCCCTATTAGTCTTAGTAGAATCAGAGACTATCCTAGTTAAAGGGCACTCGTTTCCTACAAGCGTGACAGTTCTACCAGTGGGGCGCCAAACTTTCCCAAAGGGTTTGATTTTAGCTAGCCACTGGGATTTAACTCTAGCATGGGAGTCACCTCATGAAGGAATTTCTTGACACAAGAGTCATGATTTTCCTTAAAGACACATTTCCTACATGTTTTACAAGTAGCATATTTAATGTCCGAGTAAGATCTAGAATTCCTAGATGATTGATTGATGCTCCTAGTATATGACATGCTATGGTTAGCAGTGTTGGGTAATCTAGAAGGCATCTGACTAGGTTTGAAATTCCTATTTCTTACTTGTGTCTTTTGATTAGCTTCCCTCAGACCAAAATTATGGCGCACATCATTTGTACTAGTTCGAGACGTGTTCTTTGAACTATGTCTAGGGAGACTAGATGCAATCATGTGATTCGGTCTTGCAAAAGCTGTTTTAGTCACATTGGGCCTAGTTGGTGGAGTGACTGGTCTAGAAAGATGAGCCAAATCAACTAGGGAGGCAAACCGCGGTCTCGAGGATTTTTGTTGCTCGGATCTAAATGCAGTCGGTTGTCTAACAGACTGATTTTGAGGCGGTTTCCCCAAGATTGATGGTTGTTCAAGCTTAGCGTCCACACTAGTTCCTTTAGTTTTCCTCAACTCGTTTTTTCAGAGCCGCTATTGCAAAAACGTTTTCCCGAACTTGAGCCTTTAAAACAACATTTTCAGTAGTTAATAAGGTCGTTGACTCTAGAGTGTTAGACCTCATCTCTACGATAGTATTATTTAACTCATTACAACGTTGTTTTAAGGTCTCGTGTTCTTTTTGTAAGATGTCTTCGGATGCCAACTTAGATTCTAGAAAATTAACTTGTTTCAAAAAATTATCTTTTTCGGCTTTAGAATCTTGAATGTTTTGATTTAATTTTTGTTCAAGAACAACGTTTGAATTTTCAAGTTTTTCAAAATACTTTTCAAATTTATCCGTTTTGTTTGAAAATTCAATTTTGGCATCCTCAAGCTCTTTTGTTTGCTGAGCTAAAATCGTTTCAAGCTCTTCAATCATAGAATTAGAAATGGTTAAAGAAGCAGGCATAAGGCACTTATCAGGGTTGTTAGTTATCTAATTCAATTTAGAGCAGAGGAAACGAAAATTTGTGACACATGACGGCTCTGCATAATTTCTTGAGAGGATGCTTGGTTCCTGGTTTCCTCCTGATTCCATTCCCTTGCTGTTTCTTCTTCTTGTATCGTCTTGCATTATATGCAATTCTCTCTCTTGAAACGTCGAAGTTAACGAATCCATTGAAGTTCGATGAACAATGACGTTAAGGATTACTGATCGATCGAATCAAAGAAAGAATGTAATTTTGTTTGTTGTCCAAAAATACATAAAAAACTCTAATTCGTTTTTGGTAAGATGGAACTCTTTCTCGTCACGTTGTCTCGTTACTTTGTCCGTCTTTAAATACATTCGGCCCAATCAACATTTGAAGTATGTAGTCCATAAACTCTAAACATGCGGCCCACCATCTTTATGATACCCGAACCACACTTAGATGGCCCACTTGAACATGGATATGTGAAATCATGCATGAACCAGATAACTAGATATGCCTATGTGATACCTATAATCGTTCCAAAATAATAGCAAATCCAAAAAAAACCAAACATTTGTATATTGTGTGCAATGAAGCCAAAATTCCAAATATATGTTGGTTCAAATTCACAGCCCAAAATTAATCATACTCTGCCTAGTTAAAATCTTCACACGCGGTCCACTACCTTGAGAATATAACCCCACCTTACCCTGATATCACTCATATTTTACCCTAAACCTAATCTCTCACTAAAAAAACACGCAACCACTCAAAACTTTGGAACCTCCGTCTTTTTCTTTTCACAAGATCATCCCAACCAAATGAAACCAATCTCAATCTATCTAATCATCTTCATAACAAATATGAAATCCGAATCCCATATCTCATATAACTTCAAACACAAAAAAAAACAGATCCCTTAATCCAAACGAATCAGATCTCACAATCTCTAATTTCCAATGAAACTACACAAAACCCACGAAGTGAATCACCACAAATTACCTAAGATCTTTATATTATATGTCCTCAGAAGATTTCAAATCATAAAAGAACAAGAAGTTGTCATCAAGATCATAGAACTGTGGTCTCGGGTAAGGTGTTAATGAATGTGATTTTGTTGAACGAATAGAAGAGAGATCGTAACATATTTGTTATAGATCTTTCTTTATATTCGAAAATCAAAAGAGGGTATTTAACCTTAGAAATAGATCTACGATGAGATTTTAAAACTAGTAATATCTTTAAAGATTACTAGATGAGTTGAATCTGAGATCTGTTTTATGTTTAGAGTCAAGTCGTGAGTTTGGTGTTGGGATAGGGTGGATCTAGTCTATGTTGATTTGAGTCTTTTCGAGTCGAGTCTTGGTGGTTGAGTTGGAGTCTGTTCAATTTTTGTTTGAGTTAGATTTGAGTTTGAGTCTCTTGGTGTATTCTTTGTATGGTTGAGTCGAGTTGTGTTTGGTTGTGAGTCGGTATGTTTACCTGGTCAAGTCAGGTTTGAGTTTGGGTGTGTTTGTGTTTGTGTGAGTCCTGAGTTAGAGTCGAATGTTGTTGAATAGGCAGGTTGGTGAGTCCGAGTCGTCTAAGAGGGTTTTGAGTCTAGTGGTTGGATTCGAGTCTGTGTTGAGAGGTTTCTGTTACGATTCACTTGTTCTCGAGAGGGTTTGGTTGTTTGGTTTGTGAGTCGAGAGTGTCTTCGTTTGAGTTTTTGTCAAGGCTGATGGTCGAGTCTAAGTGTAGAGTCGATTCAAGTCTGTGTTTTGATGTTACACTATCGGAATGTTCACCAAAATCATACCATCTCAATATTCAATACTCCAATTGTCGCAATGTGTGAGTGCCAACAGACCAACTATTGCAATAATGACAAAATCTATCGCAATAATAGCAGTAATAGCAAAATCTGTCGCAATAATAGTAAAATCTGTCGCAATGACACAATCTGTCGCAATAACTCCCTGTCGCAATAGCAACTTGTCGCAATGACACAATCTGTCGCAATAACTCAAAATTTGTCGCAAAATCAAAACCCTAGCCTTTGCGACTGAATAAGTGTCGCAATAGTACAAAAAATCCCAATTTCCACTTTTCGGATCAAACACACCCAATTCGAGATTTTAAGCCAAAAAATGATCCAAACGCCCAAAAATTTTGTGTTTTTAACCAAAGTAACAATACCAAATCTCTACCACAACTATGTAGATGATTTGTATTAAGATTAAACCATAAAAAACACAAAAAAAATTGGATCGAATGATTTTAGATCAAAACCTACCAAAAAAATCAATGATGAACAAACACAATAACAAACCAATCATCCATGGCTCTTGATATCATTTGTAGGTCCATGAAATCCTTGGATTGTCTATGTGTTGTAATGATCTAAAGAGAGGGAGAGAGATGAAAAACTAGAGAGATAAAGTTAGAGAGAGAAAGGAGAGAATAAGAGAAAGGAATGTTTGATTGATGGGATGAGAACCAAAAACCCCTCCTAACATTCTAGGAGGGGGTATATATAGTGCACCCTACATGTGGGCTTTATGGGTTATACTATTACATATTAGATCACGAGACCATACTGCGTATATATCGTTGGAGTGATCGATCCTTCCTAAATACGTAAAAATGTATTTCCAACATCTAATCTTTCATTATTCTCTCCAACCTCTCTCTACTTTCTCTCTCTACATCTTCATCTATCTCTCTCTCTAATAATCATCTCCATAGTTAGATAATCCAAGGATTACGATAAACTAACAGTCACCTAGGCACAGGCAAGTTAATATTAACCAACTTAATTTAAGTTTAAATCTATGACTAAGGGAAATCTAACAAACTTAGATTCCCAACATAGTCTATCCCTTCTTCCTGTCTATAGCATTGAGCAACAAGCCTTGCCTTGTTCCTCACAACAACACCTCTTTCATCCTTTTTTTTGTAAAAACCCACCTAGTACCAATAACTCTTTTTCCAGTGGGAAGATCCACAAGAATCCAAACCTTTTGTAGTTCAAATTGCATTAATTCTTCTTGCATGGCATCTACCCAACTTTCTTTATAAAGAGCTTGAGAAATGTTCTTAGGCTCTACTTGTGATAAGAAACAAGCAAACAAACAATGCTGAGTATCCTTATGATTTGTTCTATAACACCCCATTTTGGAAATGGAAATATCACAGTAATTATGGCGTGTCATCAAAGCATACAAGGAAAAATGTCTAAACATTACTTGACCATAAAAAGGAAAATACTGGAATCAAACATCGGTAGTCCAAAGGTAAAGCTCATCACACACAAACATAGTATAATAAAGGGAAAGGACTAAACAATGTCCAAAGCATAAGTATCATAAGAAAGGAAATGCATAATGTAAAGAAGGCTAGACAGCTTCCAGTCCATTTGCACGTACTCTTAGTGTCTACGAGCGTCCCTGAGTACCTGCCGTTTTGGGAACATAGAAAAGGAAAACGACTGAGCAAATACGCTCAGTGCACGGATGTACAATAAAACATGAATAGGATAAGCATATAACATAATAACAGCGGAAGAAAACTAAGTCCCGAGTAACCTGGTTAAGTCTTAATAAAACTGGTTTAATAGTTTGAAAGTCTTATGTTTATCTTATAAAAATTGTTTGTCATATTTTACCATTAGCCAATATAGGTCATGAAAATCCACCGTGCATGAATAATTGGAGGGGTGACCTCATCATGCAAATTAGAGGGGCTGCCTCTAATTTAATATACTGGTTTTTGGGTAGGAGGGATCAGCTCCTTGTGAAGGATGCAAGGCACACACCACATTCACCATGTAATCCTGAATAAAACATGTAACTAGGATGCACCCATAAGCCCCACATGATAAGTATAAATAAATGGTCAAAAGCTGAAGGGACGCCACGAGCAATCACTCCGCCGTGGTGAAGTCATAGCATCAGTGCCTCTAATGTTATGGTTATGGTACCTCCATAACTAGGTGAAACTGGTCATGCATGTATATGGCTATAGGTAATCTTAATTAAACATAAGCAATCAAACACATAACTTATACTACGGGAAAACAGTTGGCTGCATACGGGGAATCCTAATAAGGAAAGAATGTCCATACTGAAAGGTCGGGAATCCGTACCTTATGTCCAGTGAACGAGAAAGACGAACTGCGAGAATCCTACTTCCGAATCACTAGTGCTACATAAATACGTACATGAATAAGTATCTGCTTACTAAATACATAGCTGGTTTTATGTCATGTCTTAGCTTATTTTATGTGTTCTTACCATGTTTTACTGTTTTAAAGCCTTAAACTGTGTTAAATCTTATATTCGGTTTAATCTGATTAAGCATTTCTGGTATTTCCTGTGTTATTATACTCACTGTGTAATAATAAGTAACTTTCCAAAAATAGCAGGTTTCCTAAAATAGAAAGTTTCCAAAATAGAAAGTTTCCAAAAATAGAAAGTTTCCAAAATAGAAAGTTTCCAAAAATAGAAAGTTACCAAAAATAGAAAGTTTCCAAAATAGAACGTTTCCAAAAATAGAAAGTTTCCAAAAATAGAAAGTTTCCAAAAATAGATTTACTGCTTAAAATAGATAAGTTTCTAAAAATAGAAAGTTTCCATAAATAGATTAGCTGCCTTAATTAAATAAGTTTCCATAAATAGATTAGCTGCCTGAAATAAATAAGTTTCTAAAAATAGCTGGTTTCCATAAATAGATTACCTGCCTTATTTAATTAAGTTTCTAAAAATAGAAAGTTTCCATAATTAGAAATAAGCTGGTTAAATAAGCTAAGTATATAAGCCTAAGTGTTTTTCATGATTATTTCTAAGTCATAAGATATAATGTATAGTTTAATAATTATTTCATGTAATTTAATTAAACTATACGTTATAATATTTAATTCAAGTATAACATGTTTTTAATTAAATAAGTTAAATACTTAGGTTAAAATATGTATTATTATATATTAATAATATAACCTAAGTCATGTTAATTAATTAATTATATCCATGGTTTTAAAATAATTAATTAATTATAAGTCTTAAATATATAAATACTTAGGTTAAAATAATTTCATGATCATTTAATAATTAAATAACCTAAGTCATGTTATTAAATTAATCACATCATTTTATTAATTTAATTTTTAACCTAAGATCATAAACATAAAAAAAACTAACATACACCATGAACCGGATCTAGACTAAAAAGCATGAACCGGACATGAAATCGACACCGTACCCCGAACCAACTCGGGGTACCCCGTGTTTCCTTGCTGCCGTGGGACCCACACGCACCAACCAAGACCATATGGTCTTGGTGGTGGTCGGCTTGGCAAACTGAAACCCATTCGGGTTCGGTTGCAGCCTGCGGCCAAAATAAACACCCCTTAAAAACACTCTTTTCATTTTATTTAACACCAAAACATGTTAGATCCATGATTAATTATTATGTTTTTGTAAAAACATCACATGTTCATAATTTATAAAAATATTAAATCAAAAGAAAAGGTTTAAAAAGGTTTTACCGAATTCGTGGATCAAGAGGACGAAGAACCAACACGATCAATCACCAAAACTTCAAGATCAAAGATCAAAATCACCTTGTATGGTGTTTGTAGGGTGGCGGCACAAAGAGACAAAGGGAAGGAGGAGGTTTTAGGTTTTCTTAAAATCTTCTGTAAAGTTTATTTGAGTAGTGTAAAAATAATAAACCCCCTTTTAGTAAATTTGACAAATGGGCTTGGCCCATTTGTCCTTGTTGGCCGCACGTAGGGACCCCACTTAGGGTACCCGTACCTTTTTCCGTGTCTCGTTATTTAGTTAAACGTTTGTGATTATATATGTTCGTGTTTTAAATGTTCTCGTTACGTAAATACGGTGATCTAATATATTTAATTACGCTCGTAATAAATATACATACGTAATTAATAATAGTTCGTGTTTTAATTACGTTCATGATTTCATGATCGCATGTTCGTGATTAATTATCGTTAAATAATTATTACGTGATCGTGCATAGTAAATACTTATCGTGTTCTAACACGTACGTAATACGTAAACTCCTAACACGTAATCGTAATCATGCTATATTAGGAAAGTTTTAATCTAGTACGTACGATCCTAAGGGTACTATGCATGGTAAAAGCATGCGGGTTTTACATGTTCTCTGCTGTTGTTTGACATAACTCACAAGTGCATGAGTTTTAGTATTAGCTTGAAGTTGTCTTCTGGTTTGCACAGCAGACTTTGGGTCTCCAATAATTTGAGCTGTAGGATGGTTGTTGTTGACTTTATGAGTGGGAATAGAACTGACTGGAATTTCAGTTTCCAAATTATTGAAAGCAGTTACTGCACCCTGCTCATCATAGGAAGCTTTGGAGAAGATTCCTTCATTTGGACTAGTATAAGCATCTTCACTGTCTATTGCTTAAAAAATATCTTCTAATGAATCAACAAACTTTGCAGAATTTGGCTTAGCAGTACTTGCAGATGAGGTACCGCTAGGGTTAATATGTACTGCTAAGTGTTGTGATTCCAAAGATTCTTCTCCAGAATGCTTATTAGCAGTTGTACCGTGTTTATCGATCTTTCTTGTCGACTTAATTTTTTGACATCGTTGCTATTAGAAAAGGTTACCAATTGATGGTTTTAATTACACCGTTATAACTCAATTTTGGACCTAATCTCTTATTCACATAAGTCAAATATGAATCCTCTTGATAATCATGACAAAAACAAAATCTAGAGATACCAATAAGGAATAAGGGAGTCTAAGTTCATGATTAAGGGATATGAATAGTTTAAGCATTACTAACTTATAAAAGACAATAATCTCGTTTCACGTTTAGCATGGAACAAGTGAAAATCAAGGATAATGAAATTATTTCTATGAAATTATATAAAACAGCCTCAGATACTTCAAAACCACTAAAAGACAAAAAGGAGCGGAGTCTACCTCCGCGGTTCCTTAAGTGCCTACGCGGTTCTTTATTGATAAGGAACCGCCTAGTGCAATAAAGAACCGTGCTCAGCTAGCCGTTGGGTTTTGTCTTCTATAAATAATGGATCAAATCTTCATTCTCCACAACACTTTTTGGACATTTCTTTCAGCCTTCTTTCTCCTTTCTAATCCTATTCATTTGCAAATGATCACTTAATGTGTTAAGTATGTTTACTTATGATTATCCTCTTGATCTCCTTCTTTACCTTGTCCAAAGAGAAGATCACTCACACACTTGTGATGTGATTAAAGATGAAGCCTTGATGAAGATCATCCTCTCCTAAAGATCTAGTCATGTTCATCATTTGTTTATTTGTGTCTTGTGTAGATCCAATGTATTTGTGAATACTTAGTGTAACACCCCATTTTGATAAATGGAATGTCACGCGTGATTATGGCGTGTCATCAAAGCATACAAGGATAAATGTCTAAAACATTACATGACCATAGGGTAAACCGAAATCAAACATCGGTTCCTAATCATAAGCCCAAAACATAATAAAGTAAATGAAATGAATGAAAGACTTAAACAAGCACAATTATATGAAGGCAAAAGGAGAAGAAGTCTATGGCAGCTTCCATCCTATGAATGTCCTCCAAAATGCTCGAGTCTGTCCTTGGGTACCTGCCGTTTTGGGACATGGAAAGGAAAGTAACGACTGAGCAAAACGCTCAGTGCACGGATGTACAAATAAAGCATGAATAATATAAGCATATAAGCATATTACAGCAGAAGAAACTAAGTCCTGGATAACCCGGTTAAGTCTTAATAAAACTGGTTTTATAGTTTGAAAAGCCTTATGTTTATCTTATAAAAACTGTTTAACATATTTTACCGTTAGCCAATATAGGTCATGAAAATCCACCGTGCATGAATACTTGGAGGGGTGACCTCATCATGCAAATTAGAGGGGCTGCCTCTAATTTAATATACTGGTTTTGGGTAGGAGGGATCAGCTCCTTGTGAAGGATGCAAGGCACACACCACATTCACACTGAGTAATCTGCTAAAAAAACATATAACTAGGATTCACCCATACGCCCCACATGATAAATATAATAATATGGGCAAAAGCTGAAGGGACGCCACGAGCAATCACTCCACCGTGGGGAAGTCATAACACCAGTGCCTCTAGTGTTATGGTTATGGTACCTCCATAACTAGGTGAAACTGGTCATGCATGTATATGGCTTTAGGTATTCTACTTAAACATAAGCAATCAAACGTATAAACTTATACTATGGGAAAACAGTTGGCTACATACGGGGAATCCTAATAAGAAAAGAATGTCCATACTGAAAGGACGAGAATCCGTACCTTATGTCCAGTGAACGAAGAAGACGAACGGAAGAGAGTCCTACTTCGGTATCAATAATGCTACATAAATACATACGTGTATAAGTATCTGATTACTGAATACATAACTGGTTTTATGTCATGTCTTAGCTTATTTTAAACGTTCATGTCATGTTTTACTGTCTAAAGCTTTATACTGTGTTTATCCTATATTCTGTCTATTCTGATTAAGTATTACTTGTATTTCATGTATTATTATACTTACTGTGTAATAATAAGTAACTTTCTAAAAATAGAAGGTTTCCTAAAATAGAAAGTTTCAAAAAATAGAAAGTTACCAAAAATAGAAAGTTTCCAAAAATAGAAAGTTTCCAAAAATAGAAAGTTTCCAAAATAGAAAGTTTCCAAAAATAGAATTACTGCTTAAAATAGATAAGTTTCTAAAAATAGAAAGTTTCCATAATTAGATTAGCTGCCTTAATTAAATAAGTTTCTGAAAATAGAAAGTTTCCATAAAAAATATAAGCTGGTTAAATAAGCTAATTATATAAGCTTAAGTGTTTTCTGATTATTATTTTAAGTCATGTAGTTATAAAGTATAGTTTATTAATTATTATATGTAAATTAAATAAACTATAGGTTAAAAGTATTAATTAAATATATCATGATTTTAATTAAATAAAGTTAAAATACTTAGGTTAAAACATGTATTATTACTTATTAATAATATAACCTAAGTGATGTTAATTAATTAATTATAGTCATGGTTTTAAATAATTAATTAATTATAAAGTCTAATAAATATAAATACTTAGGTTAAAATTCATGATTTACTAATTAAATTTATAACCTAAGTCATGTACATTAAATTAATCATGTCATGTTTTATTAATTTAATTTAAGTCTAAAACATAACTAGTTAAAATCATAAACCTTGAAAATAATTTATGAACCGAACCCGTGACTAAAACCATGAACCGGACCCGTAACCAACACCATAACCCGAACCATGTCGGGTTTCCACTTGGTTTTGCTGCTGCCGTGGGACCACCATCACCATACCGAGACCATATGGTCTCGGTGGTGTGTAATAAGCCAAGCCGAGACCCTTTAAGGGCTCGGTTAGGCGTCGGCTAGAAACAAAACACCCCTAAAACCCTTGTTTGATTTACCGCATGATCATTAACATGTTTAAAATAATTGTTTTTAATTAGTTTAATTAAAACATCATGATCTTATGTGATTATCAAAATCAAAACATAAAAGAAAAGGGTTAAAAAGTTATACCGAATACGTGAAACAAATGAGGATGAACACATACGAATCCTTGAAAAATATCCAAGATCAAAATCAACCCGAACACCCCTCTATGGTGTTTATAGGTGGCGGCCAAAAGGACAAAGGAGGAGGGGGAGGAAAACTTTTAGGGTTTTAATTATTTTCTAGATTTTGTTATAATGAAACAAGTTTTCTCCTTTTTCTTGTTTAGTAAAAATTGATGGGCTAGGCCCTTTCCTTTTCCTAATTTCGTGGGTATGGGCCCACATGAGGTAACCCGAACATTTTACGTGTCCAAATTATATAGTGTGTTCTCGTGTTTTATCGTGTTCGTATTTTACGTATTCTAATTAATTATTTAACGTGACTTAATATATTTATTCGTGTTCGTAATAAATATATATATGTAAATAATATTAGCTCGTGATTAAAATACGTTCATGATTTCATGATCGCATGTTCGTGATTATAATTATTATTGGAATAATTATCGTGTGTTAATACGTGGTAAATACTTATCGTGTTATAACACGTACGTAATACTAATAATTCTTGTACGTGAAACGTAAACGTGCTATAAAAGGAAAGTTCTAATCATGTACGTACGATCTTAAGGGTACTATTCATAGTAAAAGCATGCGGGTTTTACACTTAGACTAGTTGTGTTCATCCAAGCTATTTGTGAATACTTGGATTAGAGTTGTGTAAGTCTATTGCATATGTGTGTGCTTGGATTTGTGTTGTGTAGATCCAAGTTACATGTGTGTACTTGGATATGTTTAGTTGAGTTGTAATGCGTTGTGTGAGTTCTCACTAAACTATAAATGTGTCTTGTGAGTTCTCACTAAACTATAAAGTGATGTGGTTGTGTCTTGTGAGTTCTCACTAAACTATAAAGTGATGTGTAGTTGTGTCGTGTGAAGTTCTCACTTAGCTTCAAAGTGAAGAGTCGTGAAGATTGGTTCTATCTTTCGATTAGAACTCGACATCTAGCCTTGTGTCGTAAAATGGTGAAGTAGGCAACGTTGTGAAGATTGGTTCTATCTTTCAATTAGAACTCGACATCTAGCATTGTGTCATAAAATGGTGAAGTGGGCGACGTTGTGTAAATTGGTCCTATCTAAGATTAGGTCTCGACATGTAGCTTAGTTTCGAAAAATAATGTAAGCGACGTTGTAAGGTTTTCTCCGCCAAGAAGGGATCTTGTGGATATAGTGTAAATATAGAGTAGGTATACTCGAGGAGTAGAGTAGGAACGGAGATAGAGCTTCGTTGCCGAACCACTATAAATCTTGATGTCTTCCTATTAGGTTGTTTCTTTCCTTACTCTTTACTTACATTCATTATCATCACACTTACTACTTGCCATTGTTAATGCATTAGAATTGAACCTAATCATTATGCAACTAGCTTTCAAGTAAAAGATAATTTTGGCACTCACCTAATTGAAAGTAATTTTAATTAGGAGACAAACCGAAGAGAAACTATTCAATCCCTTTCTAGTTTCTACAATTGGTATCAGAGCGATGGTGACACAAGATCTTTGAAGTATATTGTAGTTTAAAACTTGGATCGATCCATTGTCTCCTCAAATTAGAAGGTTAAGTTGTACTAAAGTTTCTCTTTGGTCAAAACTATTTTTCCTTGAAAATAGGCCTCTTAATTGGTAATATAGAATCTCTTTTTAATTAGTAGTATTTATGCATTTTAGATTTACTCTTGAAATGTATCTACTAGTTTTCATCTTGGTTTGTGTAGGTACTCATGAAGATTAATCATTCAATTGATTGTGGATTGACTTGCTTACACTTGTAGAAGACTCATCTTCTTTGATTTCCAACATCAGTGAATGATGACATCAAGATGGATGGGAGTGATACTAGTCCTTGAAGACTTAGTAGTTACTTTAGTCATGGTTGGTCTTTGCATTGATTCCTTGATTGCTTGGAATGCACTTTGTGGCCAAGGTACATTTTCGTTCTTCCACACGCCCTTTTGATCACTCTTCTGATCATTACTTGACTATGTGCTTGTTCTTGGCATACTTGCCTTGACATTTGGTTGTGGTTTGTGATTCTCTTCTTTTACCCTCTCAAAGCTTCATTGCTTGGATACTTGACTCACTATGGGGATGTAGAGTGAGTTAGTAGAAGCTTAAAGTATCAAGCATGATTTCTACGATTTGCACCTTCACGATTAGTAGGCCCTATATCATGTGTAACTTGTGCAATTGAGCTCATCTCAAGGACTATTGATTAATCCCTTTAGATACCAAACTACTTCATAAGTTGTAGTTGGATTTTACATATTTGGAATTGAAATATTCCAAGGATATTGTTATTGTTAATCCTAGCAATAACTGTCCGATCATGTGGGAGAGAAAGTGAATTTATACTTTGCTTACATTTTGATATAGAGTAAGACTAATCTTGAAAGTGATCTTATTCTATGTATCAAAATTGCTTGGTGTAGTTCATGACGAAAGCCGTTTAGACTTTCGTCGGAAAGGCACGTCTTAAACAACTATATATGATACAAGCTCTTCGTCTCCTCAATTTGAATATTGTCATTTGTCTCGTGAGCATTGTTCTTGGTCTTGATTCACTCCTCTTGCCTTATATCCTCTTTGCTTCTTTGCTACGAGTAGTCGTTTGTCCGTTTCGGTCTTTTCCTATCTCGATTCAACTCGTAATCCTTCATTAAGGTATTATTACCTAGTGTTGTGGCGGTCTAATGATTTCCAAAAGGTTTAAGATATATTTTAAGGATTTTAGAAAAATTTTGTTTTGAAAAATTCTTTGACTTTATTTGATAAAAACTCGCCACTATTGGCGGTTCTTTATATGTCGTGGCTCAAACGCGCGATTCGTTATTGATAAAGAACCACGGTCAGAGATTTCGACTAAAGCGCCAGGTTTTTAATAAAAATCATTTTTCAAATAAACCTTCTCTCTCTTCTCCAATAGAGCCGACGGTTTCCCTATTTTTCCACCAATGTTGATCTTTCAAAACCTTCAATCACTCAAGATAATTTGATTCCAATTTTTGGGTTTCACTCCTCCTTCATCCAAGATCAATTATCTGTAAGTCATTTCATTCAATTTCATCTAATTTGTTCTAGGGTTCATACATTCATAATTGGGGCTTTTTAAAATTGATATTGAATTAGAACCTTACTAGGAATGTGAGTTGACATAGTGATTATACTATGATTCCTTAGGTTCATATTCATTGAGATTTCATTAAAACCCACTTGTAGAACAATCCAAATTTTGGATAATGATGGAATTGATATGAACACATGAACAAGTTGGTAATGGCATTGTTAATGCTTACCTAAAAACTGTGTTTTTGAAAAACCAATGTTCAAGTTCATTGTTGATTTTACATGGTTAATATGTTATTGTCAATAACGAACTAGGTACATTGTGAACATGGGAATGTTAAGGATTAATCCTTTGTTTGTCAAGAGATTGATGAAACACATTCTCATCTTTTTTATTTTGGTTTATGATAGGTGTGAAAACACCCATCCTTTTACCACTTATTTCTTGCTAAAACGAAACTAAAACGCGTATTTAATATCATTTGTTTGGAATTATGCGTGGTTTGTGTGTTTGTTGTGTTTTCAGAGCCAACCGGATCAATATTGAAGAAAACATGGGATTGCACGGGTTTTATCGAAGAAAAAGACTCAAGACGAAGTCTATTGTCCAAGAGATGCAAAAGATTTGAAGTCAATAGGCCTATTTGAAGATTTATCGAAGAAAAGGACCAAAGATGGAAAATTCACATATGTCGAAGAACTCAAGTCTATTAAACGAAGAAATTAAAAGACGAGTTGAATTTATTCATCGACAAATCCCGAATCTGATTCGAAAACGTCAACTTTACTGAAAAGACGAGAAGACAAAAAGAGAGAAGAAAAGCCCACTTCCAACCAAGCCCAAGGCCTATAAATAGAAGAACCCTTCACAATTTGGAGCAGTCCTTTTCTGTTTTTTCTTTCCCTTTTGTTTCGTAGGGTACAAACCAACACCACTAGGGTGTTTGGTGATTTTTATTTTTCTTGAATCCATCATAGATCTTGAAAGTTTTTAATCTTCCCTTTTTTTGTTTAACCTTAATCTTTCAATATCATCTTTCATTTAATCTTGTTCATCTTTCTCTTGTTGATTTAAAGTTTTAAATTTTGATTTGGTTGATCTTGATCTTTAAAAGTAAGTGGGTTTTGTGTTTTTGTTGATTTGGATTGATGTTTATCATTAGTAGATAATTAGTGGTTAGTTTAGTTTAATCTTTGGTGAAAACTTTGTTGGTTTTGGTTCAAATTCGTCTTGTTGTATTTTCACTGTTCTTCGTGTTCTTCAAATCCCCAGATTCCGAACCAACATTAATTATTCCGAACGAAGCTTTTCTTCCAATTATTCCGAACCAACGATTTTCCCTTATTATTCCGAATGAATAAAACGTTCCGAACGAATCAAATACCAAGCCTAATATTCCGCATGAAGCCCAATTATTCCGGATCAGCAAATATTCCGGATGAGTTAGATTATTCCGAGTCAACAGATTATTCCGAATGAACCCTATATTCCGAACGAAGCATTTTTCATAAATTATTCCGGATGAGCAAAACATTCCGAACCAGTTGATTTTCTCTTTTATTCCGAATGAACAGTGATTCCGAACGAGCAACTGTATTCCGAACGAAGGATTTTCTAAATATTCCGGATGAAGGAATATACCGCATGAGCATATTCCGACTCAAGCATATTCCGAACGAGTGACTTTACTCCGGATGAGTTTTTATTCCGCATGAGTATTCCGAACCAAGGTTTTTTATATTATTCCGAATGAGTAGTTCTTTCCTTTCTGTCACATTTATTCCGAATCAAGACTTCTTTCCGAATGAGTTATTTCTATTTTCTTTTTCTTGTTTTCTAAATTAAGTTTTCTAGAGTAAGTCTTTTAATTAAGTTTCATTTTTTGTCAAGTTTCAATTTCAGCTTTATTATTAAATTGTTTTTAATTTGTTAAGTCATTTTAATTTGTTGATTGTTTTTAGCTTCATTTTACCACTTTGCTCTTTTTAATCCCTTTTAGTAGAATAGATACCCAAACCCCCTTTTAATCACCAAGAACGATAGTTCCACTTTGAGCCGTGATCAATTCGAGAAGATACCGAGAACTTAATTGAACCCATACAAATCTCAGTATCAAATGGCGCCGTTGCCGGCTCTTTTCGTAAGGATTAACGGTTTTTGTGAGAAAATTGGATTTTGGGATCCGTTCGCCGTGAACGTTACTTTTTCATCATTAAAATTTTCAAAAATCCTAAAAAAAATATAAAATTTTCAAAAATCCAAAAAAATTAAAAAACATAAAAAACCAAAAATATTTCTGCTTTGTTATTTCTTTTGCAGGTGTATGCGCACTCGATCAACGTCTTATCCCGAGCCCGAGACTCTCGATAACTTAGACATGGCCGGTGTACACAACAATAATAATAATCCACCTCAACCCAACATGAATAATAACAACAATGAAACTCTACCGGACAATCGTCCAATGATCGAACTTTTGCAAGCACATGTAGAGGGCAACAACGATGCTATTGTCATACCCGCGATTGCAGCCAACAACTTTGAGCTCAAATCCGGCTTCATTCAAATGGTCTCTGCTCAACCATTCTTGGGGCGTACAATCGATGATCCTCATGACCACATCAAAAGGTTCCTACAACTCACGAATACGGTCAAATTCAATGGGGTTCCATAAGAGGTAATCCGCTTACAACTTTTTTCCTTTCTCCTTAGAGGGACAAGCCCGTCATTGGCTTGCAAAGGAACCGCCACAAAGTATTCTTACGTGGACGGACTTAGAGACCAAATTCATAAACTACTTTTTCCCACCCTCTCGTACTACCGCTTTGCGGAATGAAATCATTAATTTTGAACAAAAGTACAATGAGACTTTTAGTTAATCTTGGGACCGTTTTAAAGAACTTTTAAGAAAGTGCCCACAACATGGTTTTACCAAAGTGTACCAAATTAATACTTTTTACAATGTTTAAGCATGAATGACCAAGATTCACTAAATAGTGCCTCGGGGGGTAATATTTTGGTTAAGACTTCTAACGCCGCTTAGGATATTATTGAGAATAAGTCTAGAGTGCAAACCAAGAGTTTTCAGACCAATGTCGCTAGTGCTAGCACTAGTGACAACGACAAGAGAATTGATAAGCTTACTTCGCTCATTGAATCACTTGTTGTCCAAACTGCTAACAATACCAAAAGCATCAACGCTCAAAACGCTCAAGTCAATGCTTTAAGCCAATCATGTAAAATATGCGGGGGTCCTCACTCTTACACATCTTGTACCTCCACCCAAGACTATCTTTGTGAGAATGTTAACGCAGCATATGGTACCTATCCTCCGGGAGGCTATCCAGACCGCCCTCAAGGAGACCGTAACTTGCTAAGTTATCGTTCCACCAACTTTCTTTCACCGCCCGGTTTTCCTCCAACCAATCAAAACCAACAACAAAACCTTAACTGAAACAATCAAAACCAACCTCGAGCACCATACCAACCACCTCAAAGACAACCATATCCACCTCAAAATCCTACTCAAGTTTACCAACCCGCTCCTTACCAACCACCTGCTTATCAATCACCTCCTCCTACTCAACCCACCGTTTTCAACCACGAGGTCGAAACGTACATCCGGACGAATGATGTGTTGGTGAAGAATCTGCAGACCAAGATTATTAATTTGAAGGGAGATATGGTGAAACAAGGGAATGATCTTAGAGCCGATATGCGAAACTCTTTGAGTAGTCAAACTAATGACTTAAGGGACATGATGGCTGGTTTCTTCCAAGGTAATCAACCCTCTTCTTCGGGTACTCTCCCAAGTAACACCGTTGCTAATCCAAGAGGGGAGATGAAAGCAATCATCACTCGCAGTGGAAAAGGTACCAAGGAACCCGAGCTTCCTACACCTACACCGGTGATTGTGACTACGGAAAACGAGTCACCTACTCCTATTCCTCAACCTTCTACTTCCCTAATTCCTCCACCTCTTACTTCTACCCCTCCACCACCCAAGGATGTGAGTGATCCTACTATTCCAAAGCCTTCCTCTTCATCCGATATACCTTATCCCTCAAGGTTGAGGAAAGAGAAGCTCAAAAGCAAGGACGATATTCAAGTTTTAAACTTTCTCAAAATGTTTAAACAATTGAATTTCAACATCTCCTTCGCTGAGGCTCTCGCTCACATGCCTAAATATGCGAAGATGTTTAATGATCTTCTAAGTGACAAGGAGAAGCTTTTTGAAATTGCTCAAACCCAACTTAATGAGAATTGCTCTGTGGTTCTCTTAAGGAAATTGCCAACCAAACTTGGTGATCCGGGTCGCTTCTTAATTCCTTGCAACTTCCCGGGAGTAGAGAATTGCATGGCCCTAGCCGATCTAGGTGCTAGTATAAACTTAATGCCATTAAGTGTATGGAAGTAATTATCTCTCCCCGAGATTGTCCCTACCAAAATGACTTTGGAATTAGCTAACCGTACGGTTGCTTATCCGGTGGGGATAGCCGAAGACGTTTTCGTCGGTGTCGACAAATTCACCTTTCCGGCGGATTTTGTTGTCCTTGACTACGAGATGGATCCTTGTGTTCCATTGATCGTTGGACGTCCATTCTTGAGGACCGGTCTCACTCTCATCGATGTAGACGCGGGTGAGCTTATCATGAGAGTTGGTGACGATCAAATTGTCTTCAACATGGGTAAGATATCTAAAAAGCCTTATTCATACGAGAGTGTTAATTGTATCGACGTTCTTGATGAGGCTTGTGAAGAACACTTTAATGATGCTTGCAAAAGTATTCTCAGCTCTCTTCCCAATGTTGAGACCGTTGCCTCTATTGCTCCATCACTAACTCCATTTGGAGAAAGTGATTTCCTTTTGAAAGAATTTGAAGCAACTTTGGGAGATGTGAACTTAGAATATGACGATTCTCCCACCGATTGGGATGAAGACATTCGTACCATTGAGAAACTTCTCAATGAGGACCATATTTCTCCACCATCTCCAAAGGCTATTGCTATCGATGAACCGAATTTGACTACGCCATCCATCAAAAATCCTCCGGATTTAGAGCTTAAGGAATTACCGTCTCATCTCGAGTACGTGTTCCTTGAAGACAATAAGAAGTTACCCGTCATCATCGCTAAGGACTTGAAAGAAGAAGAAAAATCTCGCCTTATCGTCGTGCTTAAAGATCATAAGAAGGCAATTGCTTGGAAAATTTCTGATATCCGCGGAATTGATCCAAACTTTTGTACTCACAAAATTCTCATGGAAGATGACTTTAAACCCGCAATCCAAAGCCAAAGAAGGGTAAATCCTCGAATTCATGACGTCATCAAGCAAGAGGTTATCAAACTTCTAGATGCCGAAATGATTTACCCTATTTCAGATTCGCCATGGGTAAGTCCCGTCCATTGTGTGCCCAAGAAAGGCGGAATAACCGTTGTTCCCAATGAACACAACGAGTTGATTCCTACTCGTCTCGTTACTGGATGGAGAGTTTGTATAGACTATCGCAAACTCAATGATGCCACGAGAAAAGATCATTTTCCTCTTCCTTTCATGGATCAAATGCTCGAGCGTCTAGCGGGTAATGATTACTATTGCTTCTTAGACGGTTTCTCCGGGTATTTTCAAATTCCCATCGATTCTAAAGACCAAGAGAAAACCACATTCACTTGTCCTTACGGAACATTTTCTTAAAAATGAATGCCTTTCGGCTTATGTAATGCTCCTGGGATGTTCCAAAGGTGTATGATGGCTATCTTCCATGACATGGTTGAAGAAACTATGGAAGTCTTCATGGATGATTTCTCAGTTTATAGAGATTCTTTCTCTGCTTGCCTTTCCAATTTAGAACGTATGCTTAAGCGGTGTGAAGACACTCGCCTTGTTCTTAATTGGGAAAAATGCCATTTCATGGTAAAAGAGGGCATCGTGCTAGGACATAAAATCTCAAAAGCCGGTCTCGAAGTGGACCGTGCTAAAGTGGATGTCATAGCCAAATTACCTCCACCTTCAACCATGAAGGGTGTGAGAAGTTTCCTCGGTCATGCGGGCTTCTATCGACGATTTATTAAAGATTTTTCTAAAATCGCTCGCCCGATGACCCACCTCTTGGAAAAAGATACTCCTTTTATCTTTTCCAAAGAGTGTATTGAAGCCTCCAACCTTCTTAAGGATAAGCTAACTAAGGCACTGGTCTTGGTAACCCCTAATTGGGAGCTACCTTTTAAGTTGATGTGTGATGCTAGCGACTTTGCTATTGGAGCGGTTTTGGGCCAAAGTGTGAATAAACACTTCCAACCAATCCATTATGCTAGCAAGACAATGACGGGGGCTCAATTGCATTATACAACAACCGAAAAAGAGCTTTTAGCTGTTGTCTATACTTTTGAAAAATTTCGCCCCTATCTTGTTTAATCCACCACCATTGTATACACGGACCATTCCGCGTTGAAGTACTTGTTAACTAAACAAGATTCTAAACCAAGACTTCTTCGCTGGGTTTTGCTACTTCAAGAATTTAAAATCGAAATTCTTGATAAGAAGGGAGCCGAAAACCTAGCCCGCGGATCATCTCAGTAGACTTGAGGATCCTTATCAAGGGGATCATCCGAACAAAGAGATCAATGACTCTTTTCCACTTTAGACCTTAATTTCTATCAACTCGAATATTGATGAGACCCCGTGGTTTGCGGACATTGCAAACTACTTGGCGGGTGGAATTCTCATTGACGGGTTAACATCCTAACAAAAGAAAAAGTTCTTTAAAGATATTAAGACTTACTTTGGGATGACCCGTATCTCTTCAAACAATGCGCTGATTTGATTATTCGCTGATGTGATGATGGACCGACAGCTTTAGACATTCTCGAAGCTTGCCACAAAGGACCCACCGGTGGTCACTTTGGTCCCAACTTCACCGCGAAGAAAGTGTTTGAGTCGGGATTTTATTGGCCCACCATTTATCGTGATGCTCATGAAATGGTTAAACATTGTGATGCCTGCCAAAGACAAGGCAAGATCACACATAAAGATGAGATGCCTCAAAATTTCATACAAGAATGTGAAATCTTTGATGTATGGGGCATCGACTTTATGGGGCCATTCCCTTCATCTAAAGGAAACAAATACATCCTTGTAGCCGTTGACTACGTTTCTAAATGGGTTGAAGCCAAAGCTTTACCCACTAACGATGCAAGGGTGGTTTGTAACTTTTTGAAGTAGCTATTCGCTAGATTCGGTGTGCCTCGTCCCATTATTAGTGATCGCGGGACTCATTTTTACAATGATCAATTCGCAAGAGTCATGGCTAAGTATGGTGTCAATCATCGTCTTTCCACCGCATACCACCCATAAACTAATGGGCACGCTGAAATCTCTAACCGAGGGTTAAAGCGAATTCTTGAACGAACCGTGGGAGAGCATCGTGCCTCATGGGCCGATAAACTTGATGATGCTCTGTGGGCTTTCTGTGCCGCATACAAGACTCCTATTGGTTGTACACCATATCGTCTCGTGTACGGGAAAGCATGCCACCTCCCCATTGAGTTGGAGCACAAGGCTTACTGGGCCTTGAAGTGGGCTAACTTCGACATCAACAAAGCCGGTGACCTACGCAAAATCCAACTCAATGAGCTTAATGAACTCAGGAATGAAGCTTATGAAAATTCCTTGATCTATAAGGAAAGAACTAAGCTCATTCTTGACTCTAAGATTAAAAACCGAGAGTTCCAAGTTGGAGATAAAGTTTTACTCTTTAACTCTCGGTTGAAAATCTTTTCAGGCAAACTGAAATCTCGTTGGTCCAGCCCATTCACCATTGCTCAAATTTTTCCATATGGTACTCTTGAGCTCGCTCAACCCAATGGACCAAATTTTAAGGTGTATGGCCAACGAGTAAAGTTGTACCTTAGAGAGGACATCTCTTATGAGATGATTCCATCCCTCTCCACCTTTACTTTGAATTAGTTCGGGACCGAGTCAGGCTCGTGACTCGGTTAACAAAAACAAGCGCTCCTCGGGAGGCAACCCGTGTATCTATCCCTTTCCATTTTACCTCCTAAGTGTAGGGGGACCTATATAGGTTGCTTATGTTTGTATGGTGATGTGATTACAGGGATAAGTGCACTTTTGGAATCTTTGAAGAACCGTGCTCCCGTGTTATCCATAATCTGGTTCTATCTCTCAACTATCGTGATTCCATTTTCTTCATACTCACATTTGAAATTGATCACTTTAGTTGTATCCTCCTTAACTCGATTTAACCAACGTGCACAATGTCATAAGTATATGGGAGACTTTTCCCACATGCTTAAACATTGGGGACAATGTTTATATTAAGTGTAGGGGAGACTTCTATCGAAGTTTTAAGTGGACTTTTCCATTAAAATGCCTTCATTTAACCGGAAAATCATCTTTTTCAGCATTTTTCAAATTTTTAATTAACTTTGGCCATATAGTCATAATTTTAAAATTTTTATCGTTGCTTTCGTATGTATATATCCCAGAATAAAATAAAAAATATTAATAAAGTGGTGTAGCAAGTTTGGAAGTCTTTGATATATTAGGCTCGTTGTGATTATTTTGACTCAACCCGAATAGACTTATCCAAGTTTATTCTAGCAAGTATCCTTAACCATGTAGACCTTAATTGGTTTATTAGACTAAGCATCCACGAGTCTCATTTCTTGAGATTTTAAATTGTGGAGAACGAGAAATGATAGAGTCAATTATAAGTCGGTATTCTTGCACAAGCACACTTGGTGTGATTATAAGCTTTTCCTCCCATCGCCTTAAATGAATAAATGAAATAAGTAAGGTCGTACGATTTTATTGAATAACTTAACTTCTAGCCCACGATCGTTTAAAAGTTGCTCGGTAATGATAAGAGTTCATAGCCAAGGCATAACTATTGAAGCGGGGCGCGAAGATTGGCGAATCCGAAAAGGCCCTAACAAGGCATGAGGATTCCATTTTATTGCTAAAGATCCAAGATGATGTGAAAAGCATTATTCCCAAAATCAATATGAAGGATCAAGACGCATAATAAGTGTGTAAACACTTATCCTTTTGCCACTAAAATCAAGGAAAAACAAGACCTAATCATGTGTTTCATGTCATAAAATTCAGAATTGCGCGTGGTTTTGTGTTTTTGTGTTCAAATAGGTACAAATGATCAAAAGGAAAGAAAACACGGGATTTCACGGTCAAATGTTGAAGAAAAGTCCATAAAGAGACGAAGACAAAGTCAAAAGACCATAAGTGTGCCCAAATTCATGAAAACTGGCTAAACCAACACGGTTTTGAAGAAATGATCAAAGAAAACCGAAATCAAGCTCGTACTTAGTGGATTTAATATCATTTGAGTTTAATGGGCCTTGTGGGTCCCACATTGCTTATTGGGCCCACAAGCCCATTTGGAGAATTGAATTAAAATGCTACAACGGATCATAACCCAAAACAAAAGCCCATAATATAAATCTTGGGATGGATGGGATAATGTTTGTTTTGGGCCACTAGCCCAACTGAAAATAATGGGGCGGATTGAATATTGGGCCTCAAGCTAAATTTTGGGACGGTTACAAGGAGTTAAATGAAGAAAAGGGTTTTCATTTTGCTCAGTCAAAAAAATGGTCAACCCCACGTTTTACTCCGTCCCACATCACACGCTTATAACCTCCCACTCCCCATTATTTATTAACCCATTAAAACGTTACCCACTCACACAACTTCTCTCCCCAACACACCACCACCATTTTTACAGACCTCCCTATAAACCCTAATCAGTAAAATTCACAAAATATTTTGGGGCTTTTTTTACATATGTGTTTAATTCACATCAAAGGGAATTAAATCCCCATCTTTTTCGCAGCATCCACCATAGTGGTCCTCTATCCAATTCCAACGTGGCAATCCGTGTGGGAAGGAGAATCCCGTCCGTTTGATCAAAAGTAAAAGAGAGAGAAGGATTGAACGGCTTAGATGGAAGAACGTGGGCACCAAGGATAGGTTTTCCTATAAATCCCTCCCAAGAACTTGTAATCAATAGTCCATATTTTCTTTTTATTTACTGTTTTTAAATTAATTAGGAGTAGATTTAAATTAGATTTATTTTTCAGTAAATTAGATTAGGGTTTAATCTTGTAATTTTTTTTATTTCCAGTATTTGTAATTGATTTTGATTAATGAAAAGTTTTATTGATTAATTTTCGTCTATTTTAAACTTCTGTTTTAGCAACTTAAATTTCATCTTGAATCTCTCTTATTTAAATTACTGTTGGTTTATATTCGAAAAAATAAATAAATAAATAAATAAATAAATAAAATAATAAAAGTTGGGGGATCGGTTACTGTTCGAAATAACTTTGATGGTTCGAGAAGTGTTGATGATAAAGATGGTGGTGTTCGTTTTCGATTGATAAGACGGCTCAGCGCCTCGTCTTCGTCCCAACGGGTTTTCGACATCAGGTTCCCTTTCATCTCTTTTTTTTTGGTTTAGTTTATATGTGTTACTTGCTTGTTTAAGTTTAGATGTACTGCTTGATTTTTTTATTTCTGCTTGAATTAGTTTAGATTCATGTTACTGTTTTGCTGTTTGGATCTGCTTTTCGTTTATATAAAGTTTATTTTATTATTCAGTTTTATTTTGGATCTATTTAATTTTCAAAGTTTGTTCAGTCGTGGGTTTGATAGCTTATTTTGGTTTGTTCGAATTGCTTATTTGTCTCAGCCTAAATGCTTATTTGGTTTTTAATATTTGATTTTTATTTGCTTATTTGGTTTCAAAATTTTAATCTGCCTTTGTTCAGTTATTATTGTGTTTTTGATTTTGATTTGCTTAATTGGTTATTATTATTGTGATTTTTAGCTTATATTTGATTCTTTGCCTTTTTGCTTTTCATATAATCTAGCTTATCTGTTTTCTTCTTTGCTTATTGTTTTATCTGTTGAGTTTTTTTGGTATTACTGCATAACTCAGACTCCATTAGTCTGAGTGTTATCTGTCCAAAAAGTTTTAAAAAAATGAAAACATAATCTAGCATAAATATTTGGTCTGGGGTGGGATTCGAACCCACGACCTCTTGTTCGCTTGCCAAACGCACCAACCAACTCAGCTAGTACTATTTTTGTGTTTATTTCTACTTTACTAAATTAATATAGGACCTTTATTACTTGTCAGATTTAGTTAATTAAGTAATACATTTTTAGTTTAATTAAGTTTTAATATAAAAGTTTTATTTAAAAGTTTACTTTATTCTGTTTTTATAAAAAAATAAAAAAAACTAAAAAATTTTGATTTTATTTAAAATAGTTTTTTTTAATTAAGTTTTATTTTAAAATATATTTTCTTTTAAAGTTTTTAAAAGTTTTGGTTTATTCTATAAAATTAGCTTTAATAGTGTTCAAGTTCTTAAAAAAATAGTTTTATTAAAAATTAGTTTAAAATAGATTTATTTAAATTAGATTAAAAAGTTTTTAGTTCCATTTAAGAATAGACTTTATTTAAAACATTCTTAGTTTAAAATTAATTAGAATAAAAGTTTTTATTATTAAGTAGATTTTAATTAAGTAGCTTTTAGTTTAAAAACACCAATATTTCGTTACCAAAAACAAGTAATCTCACGTCTTATCCGATTTCAAATTCGAGTCGAGTCGAGGAAAACGAACTTAATTGATACATACAAAAATCCTAGTTTCAAATGGCGCCGCTGCCGCTTCGCTCGTACGATTGACGATTTTTCGTGAAGACGTTTGGATTTTGGGATCCGTTCGCTTTGAACGTTAATTTTCTTGCACAAAAAATCAAAAATACAAAAAAATCAAAAACTTAAAAATACATAAAAATTAAAAAATCACAAAAGCAAATTCTTTCCTAAGATTTGCACCAAAAATTTTTTTAATCCAAAAGTAATACTTTTCCTAAAGTATAATACCAAAAATATTCTTCTTTATCCTCTATTGTGTTTAATTCTTTTCTCTACCCCTCTTATTTATAATTCTTCATGGATTCGTCTTGCGTACGGTGTGGGAGACCATGGCATGGTTTTCAAACATGTCAATGGTGTACTTGTGAGCGGTGCGGTTTTGATATCGACAATACACAATTTGGATTTTTTCCATTTTGCAATTCAACAAATTCGTACTTCTCCTCTTACAATACTTTCTCACCCCCTCCCGTCTATGACAATCCCTATCCTCAACATGCACCGGGTTTTTCTCAATACCCGTGTTGCAATCATTGTGGGGTCCCTCACAATACTTCTTATTGTCAAACGATGAATTATGAGCCACATCCGTGCTATAATTCCGGTTTTCAAAATTTTGAACCCCCACATCCCACCCTCAATCATCAATCCTCTCAGAGAATTCAACAACTCAATGCTTTGAATGACGAAACACACGCCATTATTTTGCAACTTCAAGAAGCCGTTGTTCTTCTAAAAGAAGCAATGGAGGAGGAAAAGCGACAACGACAACGACAAGAGCAAGTATCTAATCTTAGTGATTATACTCCGCCTCTTGTCCGTTCTTTTTATTATGATGATGACGAGGATAATATTTACGATCTCAATCCATCATGTGAGACTACCACTCATATTCTCGATTCTTCCACTACGGAGACCGATGCCTCTCTCATCATGGAGGATGAGGGTCTTATCACTATTCCTTGTGACGAGACTTTTATTCCAATCCAAAGTGAGCCTACGGTTGCTTCCGATAGTGACGATGAGTGTGAATCTCTTTCTAGTGATGATTCATTACCTCCCACCGACATCTTGGGAGACGATTCTTTGGCTTTCTCTAATCCCCTTTTTGATCTCGATGATGATTTTACTTCTAGTGATGACGAGTCACTATCCGATGAAGACGTTCAGAAGGAAAATTTCAAGATTTATTCGAACCCTTTATTTGATTTTGATGACGCCTACATCTCTAGTGAGGTGAATCCTCTCTTTGAAGAGGGGATTGAGGACACTGATAGCTCCGACTCTCTTGCTATTGATGAGCATTCGTTGTTAGCCATGCCACCTCCCATCATAGAGGAGGAGGAGAGATTTGACCCTACCTTCCGTTTGATTCGGTCTGGTGAGGTGACGCGGGTGGTATATATGTCTTCTGATATTTCTCATATTATGTTGCCACCCCGTCCTACCGCGTGCACACCCAAGCAAGTGATGTATCGCTTTTACTCTCCTCATTTCATACCGGGAAATGAGGATGAGTGCTTTGACCCGGGAGGTGACATTGACCATTCTATGATTGATACCTTTACGGCTTTGCCGAATTGTGACTATCCATTGTCTTTAGGGGATGACAATTTGTCTCCTTTACCCACCCCACCTCCCGTGGATCAAGACTTCACTTACTTTTCTTATGTCGAGAGGACTTTTCTACCCTTCAAGACGTATCCTCCTGCCTCTCATTTATTATGTTCCTTTGGGACCGAGGATAAGATTTTTGATCCCGGTATTACATTCGAGGCTTCCCCATGGACCATTTAATTCGGGATCGAGTCAGGCTCGTGACTCGGTTAACAAAAACAAGCACTTCTCGGGAGGCAACCCGATAATCTATTTTTCTATCTATTTTCTACAATAAGTGTAGGGGGAGCTGTGTAGGTTGTTTGTGTTGTGATGTTATGTACAGGGACATGTGCTTTGATGCTCCACTTTTGGTGCTTTTGACGAGACCCGTGTTCCCGTGTTTCCCGTGTACCCGGTTCCTTCCATAAGTTTTTGCTATTGTGATTCAATATTGTATATAAATAAAACGAATAAATGTAATCACTTTAGTTGTCCCTTCCTTAGCTCGATTTTAAACAACGTACTCAATGTCCTAAGTGTAGGGGAGTTTATTCTCCAACATGCTTAAACATTGAGGACAATGTTTATATTAAGTGTAGAGGGGATTTCTATCGAAATTTTAGTGGGCTTTTCCATGAATTTGACCCCATTTAACCGGAAAATTTAAAATTTTTCAACGTTTTTCAAATTTTTGATCTATTTTGGCCTAGTAGTATTTTGTTTCCTTTTTGTCATCGCATCGTATTAATAATTACCATTTAAAGAATAAAGTAAAAATAAATAAGTAAATAAAATGGTTTTAACAAGTTTAGATATCTTTGATATATTAGGCCCGTCGTGAATATTTTGACTCAACCCGAGTTTACTTATCCAAGTTTACTCTAGCTAGTATCCTTAACCATATGGACCTTAATTGGTTTATTAGGCTAAGCATCCACGAGTCTCATTCCTTGAGATTTTAAATTGTGGAGAACGAGAGATGATAGAGTTAATTATAAGTTTGGTATTCTTTCATTAACTTATGTGAGTTAGTTATGAGCTTTTTCTCCCATCACTTGTTAATAAATATATTTGCAATAAATAAGGTTGTACGATTTGAAAAGTTACTTAGCTTCTAGCACAAGATCGTTTAAAAGTTGCTCGGTATTAATTAGAGTTCATAGCCAAGGCATAACTTATTGAAGCGGGACGCGAAGATTGGCATATCCAAAAAGGCCCTAACAAGGCATGAGGATACCCGAGTCCAAAAAGGCCCTAACAAGGCATGAGGATTCACTTTTTTGCTAAAGATCCAAAGATGACGTGAAGATCATTAATCCAAATCAATATGATGGATCAAGACACACGACGAGAAGCAATTACTCCCCTAAAGATCATGGAGAAGTCTATCCAAAAAGACCCTAACAAGGTATGAGGATAAATAGATCCAAATCCGAAAAGGAGGCGGATCGTTGTATATCAAAATCCTAAATAAAGAAGAGGATAAATGAAGAAGTCGTGGTCAACGTTTGAAGCATCTTTCACTCCTAATGAAGATGTATACCAAAATGAAGAGAAGACCATAATTTCAAGATCGTCTCTCAAGATTTGAAGTTTGAAGTACAAGCCAAATATCGGTCCGAGAAAGGTCTCAAATCATGAAACGAGTTATGCCAAGATATGAACTTTATGAGGTTTCGAGAAGCCGTTTTAAAAGATTTTGTCCTTTAGCTAACTATTGATTAAATCATCCCACTTTATTTTCGGCCTTAATAAATTATCAAAATAAGTCAAAAATGCATCCTAGTGATCATTCAAGACAAAAATAGAATACAAGAGATACACTGTAGGAATAAGGGGGTCTAAGTGATTAATTAAACCACATGAGTATGTGTTAGTTATGCTAACTTATGGTAAACAATGATCTCGTTTTTAAGCTTGGTATGGGGAACGTGAAACTTGAGGGTGATTAACATTCATGACACCAAAGCCCTAATTCAAGTCTTAGATTTCTTTACGAGTTTCTTCCATCAAATAATTTCCAAGTTAATAAATTGTTAAAACTTTTGTTTCTTTTTAAGTTTTTATCTTTTCATCGTAGTGGTAGTAGTAATAGTAATAAAGGCCGAGATGGATTAACTATGAGAAAAATATAACTATATGCTTTGAAATAATGCATTGCATGGGGTCATTGCAATGGTCAAGCGTAGGGGATTTAATAAGTGTGTAAACACTTATCCTTTTGCCACTAAAATCAAGGAAAAACAAGACCTAATCATGTGTTTAATGTCATAAAAGTCGGAATTACGCGTGGTTTTGTGGTTTTGTGTTCAAATAAGTACAAATGATCAAAAGAAAAGAAAACACGGGATTTCACGGTCAAATGTTGAAGAAAGGTCCATAAAGAGACGAAGACAAAGTCAAAAGACCATATGTGTGCCCAAATTCATGAAAACCGGCTAAACCAACGCGGTTTTGAAGAAATGATCAAAGAAAACCGAAATCGAGCTCGTACTTAGTGGATTTAAGATCATTTGAGTTTAATGGGCCTTGTGGGTCCCACATTGCTTATTGGGCCCACAAGCCCATTTGGAGAATTGAATTAAAATGCTACAACGGATCATAACCCAAAACAAAAGCCCATAATATAAATATTGGGACGGATGGGATAATGTTTGTTTTGGGCCACTAGCCCAACTGAAAATAATGGGGCGGATTGAATATTGGGCCTCAAGCTAAATTTTGGGACGGTTACAAGGAGTTAAATGAAGAAAAGGGTTTTCATTTTGCTCAGTCAAAAAAATGGTCAACCCCACGTTTTACTCCGTCCCACATCACACACTTATAACCTCCCACTCCCCATTATTTATTAACCCATTAAAACGTTACCCACTCACACAATTACTTATCCCCCCCCCCCCCTACGTGTAACAAAACAAACGATCCAACATTCACTCACCCTTTCAAACATTTATTACCCCATTCCCTTTATTTTTTCGATATTTACTATGTGAAACACAGTTACTGTTTTTCTTCTCTCCCCAACACACCACCACCATTTTTACAGCCCTCCCTATAAACCATAATCAGTAAAATTCACAAAATATTTTGGGGCTTTTTTACATATGTGTTTAATTCACATCAAAGGGAATTAAATCCCCATCTTTTTCGCAGCATCCACCATAGTGGTCCTCTATCCAATTCCAACGTGGCAATCCGTGTGGGAAGGAGAATCCCGTCCGTTTGACCAAAAGTAAAAGAGAGAGAAGGATTGAATGGCTTAGATGGAAGAACGTGGGCACCAAGGATAGGGTTTTCCTATAAATTCCTCCCAAGAACTTGTAATCAATAGTCCATATTTTCTTTTTATTTACTGTTTTTAAATTAATTAGGAGTAGATTTAAATTAGGTTTATTTTTCAGTAAATTAGATTAGGGTTTAATCTTGTAATTTTTTTTATTTCCAGTATTTGTAATTGATTTTGATTAATGAAAAGTTTTATTGATTAATTTTCGTCTATTTTAAATTTCTGTTTTAGCAACTTAAATTTCATTTTGAATCTCTCTTATTTAAATTACTGTTGGTTTATATTCGAAAAATAAATAAATAAATAAATAAATAAATAAAAGAAATAATAAAATTTGGTGGATCGGTTACTGTTCGAAATAACTTTGATGGTTCGAGAAGTGTTGATGATAAAGATGGTGGTGTTCGTTTTCGATTGATAAGACGGCTCAGCGCCTCGTCTTCGTCCCAACGGGTTTTCGACATCAGGTTCCCTTTCATCTCTTTTATTTATTTATTTTTGTTTAGTTTATATGTGTTACTTGCTTGTTTAAGTTTAGATGTACTGCCTGATTTTTTTATTTCTGCTTGAATTAGTTTAGATTCATGTTACTGTTTTGCTGTTTGGATCTGCTTTTCGTTTATATAAAGTTTATGTTATTATTCAGTTTTATTTTGGATCTATTTAATTTTCAAAGTTTGTTCAGTCGTGGGTTTGATAGCTTATTTTGGTTTGTTCGAATTGCTTATTTGTCTCAGCCTAAATGCTTATTTGGTTTTTAATATTTGATTTTTATTTGCTTATTTGGTTTCAAAATTTTAATCTGCCTTTGTTCAGTTATTATTGTGTTTTTGATTTTGATTTGCTTAATTGGTTATTATTATTGTGATTTTTAGCTTATATTTGATTCTTTGCCTTTTTGCTTTTCATATAATCTAGCTTATCTGTTTTCTTCTTTGCTTATTGTTTTATCTGTTGAGTTTTTTGGTATTACTGCATAACTCAGACTCCATTAGTCTGAGTGTTATCGGTCCAAAAAGTCTTAAAAAAATGAAAACATAATCTAGCATAAATATTTGGTCTGGGGTGGGATTCGAACCCACGACCTCTTGTTCGCTTGCCAAACGCACAAACCAACTCATCTAGACCCTTTTTGTGATTTACTTTCCAGCTTTAAATTGATATAGGGATTTAAATTAGTGGCATTTTTTTTATTAAAGTAGTTTTAATACATGTTTTATGTTTTATTTAAAATTTAATTTAAAAGTTTTTCATAAGTTTTATTTAATTCAGTTCTTAAAAAAAATAAAAAGATAAAAAATATTTTTATTTACTTTTATAACTTTAAATTTGTTTTCATTTTGTTTTTTTTATTTAAAAAATAGTTTTTTATTTAAAAGTATTTAGTTAAATTAATTAGTTTTCAATTAAAGTTTTATTTTTAAAAAATAATTTTTTTTACATTAGTTTAAGTTTTATTTAAAAAATAGATTTCAATTAAAGTTTTAGTTTTAAAATTTATTAGATTTAAAAAGTTAATTTTGTTTAAGCTTAAAATAGTTTTCTTTTATTTAAATTAGTTTTTAATTAGATTAAAATTTCCAAAAAGTTTTAATTTACCAAAATCAAAGTTAAGTCGAAACGGTAATTGGAAATCAAATTCGAGTCGATCCGAGGAACGATAATAGATATAAAATAGGACTACAAAACCCTAGTTTCAACGCACGACGAAAAGCAATCAACTCTCATAAAGATCATGGAGAAGTCTATCCGAAAAGACCCTAACAAGGTATAAGGATAAATAGATCCAAGTCCGAAAAGGAGGCGGATCGTTGTATCTCAAAATCCCAATTAATGATTAAAGAAATAATGATGAAGTCGTGGTCAACAAAGTTGGAGTATCCCTCAAAATACTCCAACTGAAGAAACTCTATAAACGAAGAGAAGACCATTATCTCAAGAAAGTCTCTCAAGATATGAAGTATGAAGTACATGCCAAATATCGGCCCGAGAAAGGTCTCAAATCGTGAAGCGAGTTATGCCAAGATATGAACTTTTTGAGGTCTCGAGAAGCAGTTTTAAGAGATTTTGTCCTTTAGCTAAATATTAATCAAATCGTCCTACTTTACTTTCAGCTTAAATAAACTATCGAAATAAGTCCAAAAATGCATCTTCATGATCATTCTAAGACAAAAATAAAATATAAGAGATACACCTAGGAATAAGGGAGTTTAAGCATATAATTAAGCCATGTGTGTAAGTGTTTATTTTGCTAACTTATAATAACAATGATCTCATTTTTAAGCTTAGTTTGGGAACGTGAAACTTGAGGGTGATAAATCTTCGCAGCACCAAAGCCCTAATGGAAGTCTTAGATCTCTTTGCGAGTTATTTCCATATAGCTATTTTCAAGTGAAAATGGTTTTCTATCCCTTTTGTTTTATTCAAGCTTTTATATCTCTTTAGTAGTAGTAGTTTATGTTAATAAGGCCTAGGTTGATTGATTATGAGAAAAGTGTAAATTTGCTTTGTCACTAAGCATTGCATGAGGGCATGGCAATGGTTAAGTGTAGGGAATTTGATAGGTGTGAAAACACCCATCCTTTTACCACTTATTTCTTGCTAAAACGAAACCAAAACGCGTATTTAATATCATTTGTTTGGAATTATGCGTGGTTTGTGTGTTTTTTGTGTTTTCAGAGCCAACCAGATAAATATTGAAGAAAACATGGGATTGCACGGGTTTTATCGAAGAAAAAGACTCAAGACGAAGTCTATTGTCCAAGAGATGCAAAAGATTTGAAGTCAATGGGCCTATTTTAAGATTTATTGAAGAAAAGACCAAAGATGGAAGATTCACATATGTCGAAGAACTCAAGTCTATTAAACGAAGAAATAAAAGACGAGTTGAATTTATTCATCGACAAATCCCGAATCTGAGTCGAAAACATCAACTTTACTGAAAAGACGAGAAGACAAAAAGAGAGAAGAAACGCCCACTCAACAACCAAGCCCAAGGCCTATAAATAGAAGAACCCTTCACAATTTGGAGCAGTCCTTTTCTGTTTTTCCTTTCCCTTTTGTTTCGTAGGGTACAAACCAACACCACTTGGGTGTTTGGTGATTTTTATTTTTCTTGAATCCATCATAGATCTTGTAAGTTTTTAATCTTCCCTTTTTTGTTAAACCTTAATCTTTCAATATCATCTTTCATTTAATCTTGTTCATCTTTCTCTTGTTGATTTAAAGTTTTAAAGTTTGATTTGGTTGATCTTGATCTTTAAAAGTAAGTGGGTTTTGTGTTTTTGTTGATTTGGATTGATGTTTATCATTAGTAGATGATTAGTGGTTAGTTTGGTTTAATCTTTGGTGAAAACTTTGTTGATTTTGGTTCAAATTTGTCTTGTTATATTTTCACTGTTCTTCGTGTTCTTCAAATCCCCAGATTCCGAACCAACATTAATTATTCCGAACGAAGCTTTTCTTCCAATTATTCCAAACCAACGATTTTCCCTTATTATTCCGAATGAATAAAACGTTCCGAGCGAATCAAATACCAAGCCTAATATTCCGCATGAAGCCCAATTATTCCGGATTAGCAAATATTCCGGATGAGTTAGATTATTCCGAGTCAACAGATTATTCCGAATGAACCCTATATTCCGAACGAAGCATTTTTCATAAATTATTCCGGATGAGCAAAACATTCCGAACCAGTTGATTTTCTCTTTTATTCCGAACGAACAGTTATTCCGAACGAGCAACTGTATTCCGAACGAAGGATTTTCTAAATATTCCGGATGAAGGAATATACCGCATGAGCATATTCCGACTCAAGCATATTCCGAACGAGTGACTTTATTCCGGATGAGTTTTTATTCCGCATGAGTATTCCGAACCAAGGTTTTTTATATTATTCCAAATGAGTAGTTCTTTCCTTTCTGTCACATTTATTCTGAATCAAGACTTCTTTCCGAATGAGTTATTTCTGTTTTCTTTTTCTTATTTTCTAAATTAAGTTTTCTAGAGTAAGTCTTTTAATTAAGTTTCATTTTTTGTCAAGTTTTAATTTCAGCTTTGTTATTAAATTGTTTTTAATTTTTTAAGTCATTTTTAATTTGTTGATTGTTTTTAGCTTCATTTTACCACTTTGCTCTTTTTAATCCCTTTTAGTAGAATAGATACCCAAACCCCCTTTTAATCACCAAGAACGATAGTTCCACTTTGAGCCGTGATCAATTCGAGAAGATACCGAGAACTTAATTGAACCCATACAAATCTCAGTATCAGTTTATATGTAACACATGAGTGATTGGGGAAATATTTTTTTTGTGCTTATTTAGGTACTAATCATGCCTTCAGAATATCAACAAGATCACCAACGCACTAAACAATATATGCCAAACCTAGGCAAAATGTGTCCTTCCCCTCAACTTTCAAATACCTATTCCTCACTTTGTTGCTTTCATGAGGGTATAGTTGTCCAAAATGATATTGAGGGCTATATATATACTTAGTCGATGTTCGGATAAATCGAGTTTGATTGTTTGTTGAACATCAAGGAGGATATATATCCTGAATTTCTTTTGGATTTCTTTAGCACATATTATCTCGTGTTTGATAATGATAGAATATATGTTAGGTTCATCACTGATGGTCGACTCATTTAACTCTCTCTCGAAGACTTTGGTCAAGCTCTTCGTGTTCCATTTAGAGGCACTTGTCGACTTACGGATAAATGAAAGCTTGATGCTCTCCTTGAACCCTTTGATTGTGCTCCAAATGAAAATGAAGAGATTGACCTTGATGTCATTTGTAAAGAGCGTAGTGGAGACGTTGTAAGAAACCTCCATTCAAACAAGCATCGGGTGAAACGCTTTGAGGTTCTCTTAAGCGACCTTAATGATTGTATGGTCCGATGGGCCGACATCCTTAGGGAAAATGTGTTTCGTCTTGGTGGAAACTGGGATCATAATCCGGCGTGTATGGTGCACATGTTATGTTGCATCGCTACCAACGCCAAGTACAATCTTGCATATTTTATCGCTCGACGAATCAATTATGCTCTTTCCAAACCCAAAACAAATCTTCTCTATGCCATGCTCCTTACTCGCCTTCTTAAGAAGGTTGGTGAAGACTATCCCGACATCAACATTTCTCGATTTCGTTCAGTCAAACGGGTTATGCTACCTATTCAAAAGGTACAACCACGAAAGCCTAGAAGTGATCGAGGTTCGAGAAAGTACGATCCACAAGAGTCCGATGATGAGGACTTTGATATGTCACTAAGTGATGGTGGTGGTGTATGCACTAGTGCTCATGTTGGCTCTTCGAGTAACTCCCACCCATCCATGGAAACTTTCATGGACGGGTTAGACGAAATTATCCCTCCTCCTCACTTTGCCACTAGTAGACTTCCAGATGACTTCGGACTTGAGGATATCTATCGTGCTAATCTTAAAACCTAAGGTGATTTGTATGATCATCGAGTGGAGTCAAGAGGATCGTTCAAAAGCATAAGCAAATTGATCAAGGGACTTGGCAAAAAGAAGAAGTGAAGCTTTGGTTTATCATGGTTAACATGTTTATGAACATGTTTGGATTGTTGAACATTATTTCCTTTATCTTTATTTTTAGGATGTTATGTTTATTATCTAATACTTTGTGTTTGGATTATCTATTATTTTAATCCTAGGTGCTTTGTGATCGAATTTTCGATTTACATAGATTTGTGCATCTTATGTGTTAGTTAGCTTCCTAGATTTTGATTAATAGTTCACTTTGGATTGATAAACCTTTGTGTAAAATCTGGGCTAGCAAAATTTTCAGGAAGTGCATTTTATCGAACCCTCTAGGGGCGGTTCTTTATCATTGTCGCGGTTCTTTAGCGATAACGAACCACGCCTGTCTATAAGGAACCGTCGTCGTCTGTTCCGAGAGAATCTTTGCTTTACACTGTTTTCCCTTAATCTGTGTAAACATTGATAAAATTTTTGCAAAAACCTGCACTTTCCTAAACTAGGCTACCTAATTTCATTATTCACATATAATGATTTTAACCCATTACTAGTTTGGATCATCCCTTCCTCTTCTTAAACCCCTCCTTGTTGATCTTGTTATTCATCCCTTAAAGTTATTTCTAAACCTCTTCACAACCATGGTGTCCACTAGAACATCCAATTCTTCCAAAATTTCCTCATCCAAAAGAAACCTTAAGATGAAATTCAAGTTTCATAAACTTGGTTCTCCATCTTCTCACAAACCCAAGAGTGAAACTTCTCCTATTTTCATCTCTTCATCACATTCACCACCCGTTTCTCCATGCAAGACAAACTCAACTCACAGTACTAACCATTCACATGGTTCTACCCCTTCTTCATTCCAATCAAGAATGAATGAGTTTTCCTCACCCTTCACTCGTAGTCCTCCCTTGGATGTGAATACTCAACCTCAACCTCAACCTCATCAAATAATTCCCTTTTTTTAGCCTCTTCCTTTCACTCCACCAAATTCACCCATATTACCTTTGGATACCATGCCTCCTCCACCACCTCCTCCCTTAAACACTCCACTTTTAGGTGTTCCCATTTCCCGCTTCTTGGGTGATCCACACTTGTTTGACTTTTTCATGCACAATGGAACCAATTGTCCTTATTGCTTGAACAACTTCCACCTCATTGATATCCTTAGGTTGGAGATGATTGGGGATCACATCAAGTTGCAAAGCTTCTTATTGAACCTATTTGCTAATCCTCCTCCTCCTAGGAGATGAATGATGACTTTCAAAATTAAATGTTTTTAAAAGAAAGTCAAGCCAAAGAAGACTATGCTATCAAGAACTAGTTTAAGCTAATTTTGCATTAGTTAGTTGTTATTTCTTTTCTTGTATTTCCTTTCCTTCATGAGTTTTTCATGAAGATGTTCTATGGATTTAGTTTTTATGTGTTTCTACCTATGTGGTCACATTAATCAACTTCAATTTATTTAAAATTGAACCTAAATCTATCACAACCTCTAAAAATTGACTAAAATTTGGTTCAAAATGTTATCTAAATATTTTTCACCCTTTGTCAAGTCATTTTGTGTGAGTGTGTTGCTTTTATGCAACCCTAGCATATTCTAGTGCTAAAAGAGGTAAAAATCCAAGATTTATAAATTTTTGAAACTCTTATTTTTCTCCAAAACTTTGAAAATCATGGTTTCATGTCCACTGTTTGCGGCTCAATAGCAGTCGTGCGGCTCCATATCGATATGGAACCGCCGGTCCCTATAAGGAACCGCAGAAAACAAGCCCGTTTTTGGCTTATTTTTGGTCTTTCTTCTTTGACCACTGTCTTTGTCAAGATTCTTTGTTTACCCAATTTGGCTAAACATTCCTTAAAACCTTTTGTTTTCATTTCAAATCTTTGTCTTGTCTATTTTCTTTAAATTCTTCTCTTTTGGGAGTTTTCCTCTTCATCCCTCACAATGTCTAATTCTTCCATTCCTAACCTTGACGTATCCTTGTCACAATCTTCTCAACCTAAAGCTTCTTCTTCTAAGCTTTCAAAGAAACCGAAAATCTCGGCTCGACCCGTTTGGATCAAAAAGAACAAGAACCCTCATGATTCATCTTCTCCTAAACCTTCTAAGAATTTTTCTTTCTCTCCGATCAAATATTGGAATGAGACTTACTCTATAAATCCAATTACCGGAGAAAAGGAAATTCTTCCACCACCACCTAAACCTTTCAACACTCCTCAACTCAATGACCTATCTTCTTTCCAAAACCTCACTAGGCATTGTGAAAAAATTTCTTATCCATTATCTCCCTCTCCACCAAACTCTCATCTTGATGGTCCTCCCCCATCTAACGACTTTGCTTTGCATCATGGATCCTCGTGTGCTTATTGTCGATTTCAACAAATTGAACTTGCTCATGTTTATGAAAAGATAAATATCCTTGAATTCTCCTCACTCGACCTACACTCAAAGTTTTCGTTCCCGTGAAAAAAACTTCGAATGATGCCTCCAAGTCTTTCTTTTCCAACTAATGCACATTTTGTACTTTAGTTGTTTGAGTCAATAAAACTTAAGCAATCTTGGAAGATTATCACTAATAGAGTAGTTTATGGTTTGTGGTTTATTTTCCATATTTTTTGCTTTAAATATTCATATTCTGTGTATGTTGTATGTTCTTTCATATTTGAGTAATATAAATGTTATGTGTGTTATCCTTTTCCCGCTAATTCTTTTTCACACATTTGTTAAAGAGTTGATCATGGTTAAAATTTACAATTGGTTATGGGTGATTCCATAAATTCTAAATTTTTAACCCCTTGACATTTTAATCATTTCATTTGGTTTGGATGTTTCTTTTCTCCCTCTATTCCACCAATTGAACTTTGATGTTGTCAACACACACTCTTTGGACATACTTAGCAAATACTTACTTCTAATTTGAGATTTCTTTTCTTCCACCCTCTCAAGTTAGTTAGTAGGTTGTGCACATATATACATTGGTGTTTCTTTTCTTTCTTCTAACCTTTGTGTAGCATGTCACCCTTGCTCTTTTACTTGGTGCCCCAAGCAAGGGGGAGTAAGCACCAAGGGGGAGCTACTAGCAAAGTCGATTCTTCTCTTCTCCAAAGACTTTTGCTAACCTTTTTGCTTCGACAAAGGGGGAGAAATGATAGTGAATAAACTCGTTAATAATACGAATAATTTTGTATTTTATGTAAATGAGCTGATAGTTTGTCGTAATCAAAAAGGGGGAGATTGTTAATGCAAGTGATGCCTAAAAACATTATTAGTGCTAACTAATCTTTCTTAGTTTTGATCACAACAAACTATACAAGACATTTATAGTCAAACACAATCGTAAAACGAAATATCTAACAAACACTATCATCAAGGTAATAATCATTACACTACCATATCTTAATCATGTTTAGTGATCATAAAAGTGATTAGCCTTAAAACTCACTTTTTTCAAATGTGACAAAAGATTTTTAATAGACTTTCTTTTTAAGAAAATGTTTTATTAAATTGGAAAATGAAAATTTGAATATGGCATATTTCAAATGCCATAAGAATATCCTTTGAAGGTTTTAAACAACCTCATATATTTCAAATCTACTAAAAGACAAAAAGGAGCAGAGTCTACCTCTGCGGTTCCTTAAGTGCCTACGCGGGTCTTTATTGATAAGGAACCGCCTAGTGCAGTAAAGAACCGCTCTCAGCTAGCCGTTGGGTTTTGTCTTCTATAAATAGTGGATCAAATCTTCATTCTTCACAAACCTTTTGGACATTTCTTTCATCCTTCTTTCTCCTTTCTAATCCTAGTCATTTGTAAATGATCACTTAATGTGTTAAGTATGTTTACTTATGATTATCCTCTGGATCTCCTTCTTTACCTTGTCCAAAGAGAAGATCACTCACACACTTGTGATGTGATTAAAGATGAAGCCTTCATGAAGATCATCCTCTCCTAAAGATCTAGTCATGTTCATCATTTGTTTATTTGTGTCTTGTGTAGATCCAATGTATTTGTGAATACTTGGACTAGTTGTGTTCATATAAGTTATTTGTGAATACTTGGATTAGAGTTGTGTATGTCCATTACATATGTTTGTTCTTGGATTTATGTTGTGTAGATCCAAGTTACATGTGTGTACTTGGATATGTTTAGTTGAGTTGTAATGTGTTGTGTGAGTTCTCACTAAACTATAAATGTGTCTTGTGAGTTCTCACTAAACTATAAAGTGATGTGGTTGTGTCTTGTGAGTTCTCACTAAACTATAAAGTGATGTGTAGTTGCTTCGTGTGAATTTCTCACTTAGCTTCAAAGTGAAGAGTCGTGAAGATTGGTTCTATCTTTCGATTGAAACTCGACATCTAGCCTTGTGTCGTAAAATGGTGAAGTAGGCAACGTTGTGAAGATTGGTTCTATCTTTCAATTAGAACTCGACATCTAGCCTTGTGTCATAAAATGGTGAAGTGGGCGACGTTGTGTAAATTGGTCCTATCTAAGATTAGGTCTCGACATGTAGCTTAGTGTCGGAAAATAATGTAAGCGACGTTGTAAGGTTTTCTCCGCCAAGAAGGGATCTTGTGGATATAGTGGAAATATAGAGTAGGTGTACTCGAGGAGTGGAGTAGGAACGGAGATAGAGCTTCGTTTCCGAACCACTATAAATCTTGATGTCTTCCTACTAGGTTGTTTCTTTCCTTACTCTTTACTTACATTCATTATCATCACACTTACTACTTGCCATTGTTAATGCATTAGAATTGAATCTAATCATTATGCAACTAGCTTTCAAGTAAAAGATAGTTTTGGCACTCACCTAATTGAAAGTAATTTTAATTAGGAGACAAACCGAAGAGAAACTATTCAACCCCCCCCCCCCTTCTAGTTTCTACAAGCTTCATTAGTATTTTCAAATTGGCTACTCGTCTAAGGGTGGTAAGATGTGGAAAAACAATGGTTAACTCCATATCATTTCATAGCTTTATCCATGAGCTTGTTACTGAAATGAGTTCCTCTGTCGCTTATAAGAGCTTTTGGAATTCCAAAACGACAGAATAATTTCTTTAGGAATGCTATAACAACTCTTGCATCATTGGTTTGCAAGGCTTGAGCTTCGGCCCATTTTGACACATAGTCAATGTCGATTAAAATGTATTCACATTTTATAAGATTTGGGGGAAGGTCCCATGAAGTCGATACCCCACACGTCAAAAATTCGCAGACTTGGATATTGTTGAGAGGAATTTAATCTCTCTTGTAAATGTTTCCAGTCTTCTGACATGCTTCGTAAAGGCGGACTAAGGTATGAGCTTCATTAAAGATTGTATTGCAGTAAAAACCTGCGTCGAACACTATTTTAGCGGTTGTGTTCGCGGCATAATGTCCTCCGGTCAGTCCGTAGTGGCATTGTAACACCCTACTTTGATAAGTGGACCGTTACGCGTAATTATGACGTGTCATCAAAGCATGCAAGATAATATGTAGTAAAACATACATGACCATAGGGAAAACCAGAATCAAACATCGGTTCCCAAAATAAGCCCAAAACATAAATAAAGTAAATGAAATGAATGAAAGGCTAAACAAGCATAAGTATATGAAGTCAAAAGGAGAAGAAGTCTATGGCAGCTTCCATCCTATGCACGTCCTCCAAATGCTCGAGTCTGTCCTTAGGTACCTGCCGTTTTGGGACATGGATTGGAAAGTAACGGCTGAGCATAACGCTAGTGCACGGATATATGACATAGTATGAATGGTTGAAACATAAATAAGACTAATAGCAGCGGAAATGTATAAGTCCTGGAAAACCTAGTTGTCTGTCATGTTAACTGGTTTTAGTTCTGAAAACATAGCTTATGTTACTTATGAAATCTGTATTAGTTAATGTACCAAAATAGCCAATATAGGTCATGACGTCAACAACGTGCATGAATACTTGGAGGGGTGACCTCGTCATGCAAATTAGAGGGGATGCCTCTAATTTAACTGGTAAGTGGGTAGGAGGGATCAACTCCTTGTGAAGGATGCAAGACACACACCACATTCACCATGAACTCCTGACTGAAACATCTAACTAGGATGCACCCATACGCCCCACATGATAATATAATAATATAATGGCCAAATAACTGAAAAGGGACGCCACGAGCTATCACTCCGCCGTGGTAAAGTCATAACACTAGTGCCTCTAGTATTATGGTTATGGTACCTCCATAACTAGGTGAAACTGGTCATGCATGTATATGGCTAAGGTAACTAATAAACATAAGCATTTAATCTGTAACTACTGGGGAAAATAGTTGGTTGCATACGGGAAATCCTAATGAAGGAAGAGATTGTCCTTACTGAAGGACGGGAAATCCGTACCTTATGTCCAGTGAACGAAGAAGATGAACGGAAGAGTGCCCTACTTCGATCTCACTAATGCTACATAGAAGGATATGTGTATAAGTATACTGTCTACTGCGTACGTAACTGATTATAGTATGTCTTGACTCGTTTTATATGTTTTGGTCTTGTTTTACTGATTTTAACGTTACATTGCTTTTATCATGTGTTTTAAGCCTTCTGATTAAGTCTTAACTGATATTCTTGTATTATTATACTTGTAGTGCAATAATAAGTAACTTTCTAAAATAGCGGGTTTCCTAAAATAGAAAGTTTCCAAAAATAGAAAGTTTCCAAAAATAGATTTACTTCTTAAAAAAGAATAAGTTTCTAAAAATAGAAAGTTTCCAAAAATAGTAAGCTTCCTGAAATAGAAATTTTTCATATTTAGAATTAAGCTGAATTTATAAGCTAATAATATAAGCTTAGTTTTACTGATTAAATATACTAAGTCATGTGATTAATAATATAGTTTATTACTTATAACATGTAAATTAAATAAATTATAGGTTATAAGATTTAATTAAATATAAACATGATTTAATTAAATTAAGTGTATAAAATAGTTAGGTTAAAACATGTATTAATATTTATATTAATATAACCTAAGTCATGATAATTAATTAATTACATGTCATGTTTTAATAATTAATTAATTACTATAGTCTAATTTAAATAATAAAATACTTAGGTTATAGTCATGTATTATTAATAATAATAATAAACCTAAGTCATGTTTTAATTAAATTAATTAGATATCATGTTAAATTAATTTAATTAACTTGAAAAAAATATACGCACATGTAAACTAATTAAACTTGTAAAAATAATTAACCCGATCCCGTGTAATATTTATTAAACCGTGCCGTGAACCGAACCCGTGAAAACCCGTGAACCAACACCCCCGAAAACAGTGGCAAACCGGCCTAAGACGGTTGCCCTTGCTCTCGGCAAGACGCCACCGGCTGCTGCCGGTGGTCTTGTCCTGCTCGCGCAGTCGCTGACCACAAGCGGGTTCCCACCGGCAGTTGCCGGTGGTTCCCCCTGCCTGCCCGTGGTTCCCCCTGCTAACCATAAATAGCCACCGGCTTTGGCCGGTGGTGGGGCTGTGGCTGCTGCGACCTAAACAAACCACAAGGACACCCCCGACGTGAGTCGGGGTGCCTTGTTCCCTACTGCCGACCGTAACCCAACACCACCGAGACCTTTGTCTCGTGTGGTGGTGCGAACCAAGCGACACCAAGAGTCGTAGGACTCTCAGTTGTGTGGCGGTCGAACACCAAAACCCAAAAACAACCTTTATTATTACCCACCATGATTTTAACATATTAATTAATCTTAATTAATTATTCCCATGATCACATGTTCATAAAAACATAAAAATAAATAAAAAGAAAGGTTTTCGGATTACCCAAAACACATGGAATGAATAAATCTTGATCTCACGGACACACTCCTAATCAATAATTAAAATCAAACCCCGTCCTCCTTTTGGCTTACTACCGACGGCTAAACCAGAACGTCACGTTCTCCTTTTAGGTGTTGCTGGCGGCATAACCAGAACATCACGTTCTCTTTTTGGTTACTGATGGCGGCATAACCAGAACATCACGTTCTCCTTTTGGGTGGTGCTAGTGGCATAACAAGAACATCACGTTCTCCTTTTGGGTGCTGCTGGTGGCATAACCAGAACATCACGTTCTCCTTTTGGGTGTTGCTGGTGGCATAACTAGAACCGGCGGCCCCCATGAGGTCTGCTAGGGTTTTTGCTTTGTTTTGAAAATGTGATAAATGAAAATGTAATGATTAACCTTCCTGACATATTTTTGTGAAGTGGGTTGGGCCATAAGGCCCGTTTCCTTTCTTTGTGTCTGCGGGTAGGTGGGGCCCACAAGGGAAACCCGAACCTTTTCACGCTTAATAATTACGTGTTCGTACGTTTGTATTGTTACGTTATTATAATTTATTCGTGTTATAATAAATACTTGTACGTAATCGTAATAATAATATACGTAAATACATATTTATGTGTTCGTAATTCTTACGTTAATGATTTCATGTTCGTGATTATAACTATTATTGATAATATTTATCTTGTATTAATACATACTTAATACTTATCGTGTAATAACACGTACGTAATTATTGTAATTAATATTCGTGATTCGTGTTCATGTTATATAAGGAAAGTTGTAATCTTGTACGTACGATTATTAGTGTACTGTTCATGGTAAAAGCATGCGGGTTTTACAGGCATTCATCTAGAATCTTTTGAGTTTCGGATCCGAAAATACAACGTCGGATCATTCCATCAAGACATTCTTTTAAGAGATAGGGTCCATCCCAAAAGAATTTTTTAACACCAGAGAATAATTTCTTTTTTTCTTGATATGTCATTCCCTTTCGTAAGATACCTACAACCAAAGAGTTTGCAAGGTCTGTGAACCATGGTGTTTCGTTAGTAATACTTGCATAATATGCTCATCGGGAAAATTATCGATTTCATCATCGCTTGAATCGTCATTCACAAGTCGAGATAAATGATCGGCAACAATCTTTTCTGCTTCTTTTTTATCTTTAAATAGAAATATCTAACGTATAAGACGTGGTTTGCTTTTTCAACACATATTTGAGAGTTGAGTGATCTGTATACATAATTGTTTTGGATAAAACAAGGTATGCTCGAAATTTCTCAAACGCATACTAATACCAGATTTTTACACCAAGAATAAAATCTTATCGTCCGATCTTTTCGAATTGATTATTGGTAGAAAGTGTGACTCAATTGTTCTTGGTGGAATAATAAATGGTTTGGTTGATTATCTATTTTAAACTAAAAGCAAATAAATGTGAATGTCGTTGAATAAAGTTAAAGCTTTAAAGATTAAACTAAAATAACGAGTTAAAAGTAAATGCTTGAAAACTTAAAGACAAGATTAGAAAAATACTTGAACACTTAATAAATCTAAAACTTGAAAACTTTGTAAAAACAAGAAACTAATCTCATCGGAATATACTGATCGGAATGTGTAACAGGAAGTGATCGGAATATACTTAAAAATGCTTCAATCGGAATGTTGGAAAACAGCACTAATCGGAATATGGCAAACAAGACTCGTCGGAATACTGTCGTCGGAATAAGGCCAAATCGGAATGCTTGAAAGCAAAACCAATCGGAATATCCAAAGAGTCCCTAGTCGGAATGATGGTGTAATCGGAAAGTTAATAGAAACTTGTTGTCGGAATAATGTGAAACTGTCCCAATCGGAATGTTAAACCCTAATCCGATCAAGGTGATCGGAATGATGGTGCAGTAATCGGAAAACCACAAAACCCTTTTCCGATCTTGTAGATCGGAATACTAGTGATCAAAATCGGAAAGTCAAATCAGAAAGGGGTTTACCCTTTCCGATGGTACGAATTCAAAAATAAGCTAAGTTTTAAGCTACTAGGAATAAGCTCAAACCAAAACTTGATCGAATTAATGATAAGACGAACTAGTAAGCACAAATTAAGAACCTTTTAAACTTTAAATAAGCAATCTTTTAAATCAAACCACAAAAAGATGAAACCTTTTAAGAAATCTTTTAAAAAGTAAATAAGCTAAAAATACAAATAAGCCAATAAGCACAAGGATCTTAAAGCTTAACCGTATGAAAGCTTAAGTATGATAAAAATACGAACTTTTTAATCCTTAAAACATCAAGATCAAACACGGATCATTAACATTTCGGATCAAAATTAACTAAAAATTAAGAAAGGTAGAAAGAGATTAAAGATTAAAATCTTAACTTGAACTTGCTTAATGAAATCCAAATACAAAAAGTTTAAACTTGAAAGATTAAAGAAGGAAAAGATGAAAACTTAGTGAGAGAAAGTTTGGAACTTTCTCTCTCTAAAAACTAGAAAGGAAAAACTAAAAAATGAAAAACTAGCTAACTCCCCTCCTAATGTGATTAGGAGGGTATATATAGGCAAAGTGGGAGGTGCATGTGTGGTGTGCTTCCTTCTTTCTTTTCTTCTCGACTTGATTTAATTCTTTGTCTTTTCTCGACGTCGTCTCAGGATTTGAACTTGTCTTAATAATTTTCTTCTTTAATTTAGACTTGAGTTCTTCGACTTCATTAAACTTCCGTCTTTAGACTTTTTCTTCGATAAATCTTCAGAATAGGTCTTGGACATTCGTTCTTTAAGCACTCTTGATCTTTTGACTTCGTCTTTTCTCGTTTTCTTCGATAAAAGCCCGTGAAAGCCCGTGTTTTCTTCCTTTTTCATCTTTTGGTCCTAAAACACAATAAAAACACAAACCACGCATAATTCCGACTTTTACGACATAAAATACACGTTTTGGTCTTGTTATTATTGGAAATAAGTTGTAAAAGGATAAGTGTTTTCACACTTATTAAATCCCCTACACTTAACCATTGCAATGCCCTCATGTAATGCATTAATTTAAAAGCACGGTTTACATTTTCCATCATAAATAACCCACCTTGGCCTTTATTAAATACTAAACATAAAAAGATAGAAACAAGTAAAGAAATTAAAGACTTACATTGGGTTTTGGCTGCCATGAACGTTTATCATCCTCAAGTTTCACGTTCCCCATACCAAGCTTAAAAACGAGATCATTGTTATTATAAGTTAGCAGACTAACACGAATTCATGTGGGCCAATTATTTACTTAGACTCCCTTATTCCTAGGTGTATCTCTTATATTTTATTTTTGTCTTGAATGATCACGAGGATGCATTGTTTGACTTATTTCGATAGTTATTTAGGCCGAAAATAAAGTGGACGATTTAATCAATAGTTAGCTAAAGGACAAAATCTTTTAAAACTGCTTCTCGGGACCTCTTAAAGTTCATATCTTGGCATAACTCGCTTCACGATTTGAGACCTTTCTCGGACCGATATTTGGCAGCGACTTCATACTTCGAATCTTGAGAGACGTTCATGAAAGAATGGTCTTCTCTTCATAATAGGAATTTCTTCACTTGAACTTTTTGAGAGATTCTTCATATTTGGACCACGACTTCTTCATTTTTCTCCAATCTTTATTTTGGACTTTGATATACAACGATCCGCCTCCTTTTAGGACTTGGATCTATTTATCCTCATACCTTGTTAGGGCCTTTTTGGATAGACTTATCCATGATCTTTTGGGGAGTTTTTGCTTTTCGTCGTGTGTCTCGATCCTTCATATTGATTTTCGATAAATGATTCTTCACATCACTTTTGGATCTTTAGCAACAAAATGTAGCCCTCATGCCTTGTTAGGGCCTTTTCGGACTCGCCAATCTTTGTATCCCGCTTCAATAAGTTATGCCTTGGCTATTAACTCTAATTAATACCGAGCAACTTTTAAACGATCTTGGACTAGAAGCTAAGTAACTTTTCAAATCGTACAACCTTATTTATTGCAGATAAATTTATTAACAAGCGAGGGGAGAATAGGCTCATAATTAACTCGCATAAATTCACGAAAGAATACCAAACTTATAATTGACTCTATCATCTCTCGTCCTCCACAGTTTAAAATCTCAAGGAATGAGACTCGTGGATGCTTAGCCAATTAAATCAAAGTTTTGGGTTTTCAAGTCGCCTATAGGATCTTGCAATTTCTTAGACTTTTTCAAGTTTAGAAATCGCATTTTAAAGTTCCCTTGATAAACGACTCTCTAGGATCAATTATAGGAGCTTGCGAAAAGTTCTTGTTCTTAACCCGTGAGAGTTAAGACTTTCGCGTTTTAAAGCTCCCTATATAAAAGCCTAGCAAAACTTGACTTAAACACGTTGAGGATACTAGCTAGAGTAAACTTAGATAAGTAAACTCGGGTTGAGTCAAAATATTCACGACTTTGAAAAATTTAAAACCACTTTATTTTAGCAAGGAAAGAAAAATAACCATAACAAAGGAAAATACAACTATACAACCAGGCCAAAATAGATTACAAATTTTGAAAAATGTCGAAAAATCAAATTTTCCGGTTAAAATGAGGGCAAATTCATGGAAAAGACAACTTACTTCGATAGAAGTCCCCCTACACTTGATATAAACATTGTCCTCAATGTTTAAGCATGTGTGAGTAAACCCCCTACACTTAGGACATTGTGCACTTTGTTTAAATCTTGCTAAGGAAAGGACAACTATAGTGAATTCAATGTGAACATATAAGATATGAAATATTGAATCACAAGAGTTTAGGATAGAACCGGGAAGATGGGAACACGGGATCACGGTTCGTCAAATGTCATCAAGAGTGGATCTTTGAAGCTTGTATCCCTGTAGAGAATCAGAAACAAGACAACAAACACATACGGGGATCCCCCCCACACTTATTATGAAAACGGTAAAGGATAGATCACGGGTTGCCTCCCGAGAAGCGCTTGTTTTTGTTCACCGAGTCACGAGCCTGACTCGACCCAAAATTAGTTCATGGGAAACGTGGTGAGGGATGGAATCATTTCATGAGAGATGTCCTCACCAAAGTACAGCTTCAAACGCTGGCCATTCACCTTGATATTAGGCCCATTTGGCTGAGAAAGCTCTATGGTGCCATATGGAAAGACTTTGGTGACGGTGAATGGACCAGACCAACGGCTCTTCAACTTGCCCGAGAAGATCTTCAACCGAGAGTTAAAAAGTAAGACTTGATCACCAACGTGGAACTCTCGGTTCTTAATTCTTGCATCATGGATGATCTTGGTCTTCTCTTTGTAGATCAATGAGTTCTCGTAAGCTTCATTCCTCAGTTCATTAAGCTCGTTGAGTTGAATCTTGCGGAGATCACCGGCTTTGTTGATGTCGAAGTTAGCCCACTTCAAGGCCCAGTATGCCTTATGTTCCAGCTCGATGGGGAGGTGGCAAGCTTTCCCGTACACAAGACGATAAGGTGTACAACCAATCAGGGTCTTATAAGCAGTACGGAAAGCCCATAAAGCATCATCTAACTTATCGGCCCACGCGGCACGATGCTCTCCCACAGTACGCTCCAGAATTCTCTTCAGTCCGCGGTTGGAAATCTCGGCTTGACCATTGGTTTGGGGATGATATGCGGTGGAAAGACGATGATTAACACCATACTTAGCCATGACTCTTGCAAATTGATCATTGCAAAAATGAGTCCCGCGGGCACTGATTATAGCACGAGGAACACCGAATCGAGCAAACAGCTGTTTCAAAAAGTTCACAACCACCCTCGCATCATTCGTTGGGAGAGCCTTAGCTTCAACCCATTTGGAAACGTAGTCAACGGCTACGAGGATGTACTTGTTCCCTTTAGATGATGGAAATGGCCCCATAAACTCGATGCCCCATACATCAAAGATTTCACATTCTTGTATGAAATTTTGAGGCATCTCATCTTTATGTGTGATCTTGCCTTATCTTTGGCAAGCATCACAATGTTTAACCATGTCGTGAGCGTCACGATAAATGGTGGGCCAATAGAATCCAGAGTCGAATACTTTCTTCGCGGTGTAATTGGGACCAAAGTGACCACCGGTGGGTCCTTTATGGCAAGCATCAAGGATTTGTACCGCTGTCGGCCCATCAACACATTGACGTATAATCAGATCAGCACATTGTTTGAAAAGGTAAGGGTCGTCCCAGAAATAATGTTCAATATCTTTAAAGAACTTTTTCTTTTGTTGGGACGTGAGCCCTTCCTTGAGAATCCCACCCGCTAAGTAGTTTGCAATGTCCGCAAACCACGGGGTGTCATCGAGATTTGGATTGATAGACATTAAGGCCTCAAGGGGAAAAGAGTCATTGATCTCTTTGTTCGGATGATCCCCTTGATAAGGATCCTCAAGTCTACTGAGATGATCCGCGGCTAGGTTTTCAGCTCCCTTTTTGTAACGAATTTCAATGTTGAATTCTTGAAGGAGCAAAACCCAACGAAGAAGTCTTGGCTTAGAAACTTGCTTAGTCATCAAGTACTTCAACGCGGAATGATTGGTATACACGATGGTGGTAGAAAGGACAAGATAGGGGCGGAATTTTTTAAAAGCATACACTACAGCTAAAAGATCTTTTTCGGTAGTGGTATAATACAATTGAGCCCCCGTCATTGTCTTGCTATCATAATGGATTGGTTGGAAGTGTTTGTTCACTCTTTGGCCCAAAACCGCTCCAATAGCAAAGTCGCTAGCATCACACATCAACTCAAAAGGTAGCTCCCAATTAGGGGTAACCAAGACCGGTGCCTTAGTTAGCTTATCCTTAAGAAGATTGAAGGATTCAAGACACTCTTTGGAAAAGATGAAAGGGGTATCTTTTTCCAAGAGGTAGGTCATCGGGCGAGCGATTTTAGAAAAATCTTGAATGAATCGACGATAGGAGCCCGCATGACCGAGGAAACTTCTCACACCCTTCACGGTTGAAGGTGGAGGCAATTTAGCAATAACATCGACTTTAGCACGGTCCACTTCAAGACCGGCTTTGGATATTTTGTGTCCTAGCACGATGCCTTCTTTTACCATGAAATGGCATTTTTCCCAATTTAGAACAAGGCGAGTGTCTTCACACCGCTTAAGCATACGTTCTAAATTGGCAAGGCAAGCAGAGAAAGAATCGCCATAAACCGAGAAATCATTCATGAAGACTTCCATAGTTTCTTCAACCATGTCATGGAAGATAGCCATCATACACCTTTGAAATGTCCCATGAGCATTGCATAAGCCGAAAGGCATTCTTTTGTAGGCAAATGTTCCATAAGGACAAGTGAATGTGGTTTTCTCTTGGTCTTTGGGATCGATGGGAATTTGAAAATACCCGGAGAAACCGTCTAAAAAGCAGTAATAGTCATTACCCGCTAGACGTTCAAGAATTTGGTCCATGAAAGGAAGGGGAAAATGATCCTTTCTTATAGCATCATTGAGTTTGCGATAGTATTTACAAACTCTCCACCCTGTAACGAGACGAGTAGGAATCAACTCGTTGTTTTCATTGGGAACAACGGTGATTCCGCCCTTCTTAGGGACACAATGGACGGGACTAACCCACGGTGAATCCGAGATAGGATAGATCATTCCCGCATCAAGAAGTTTGATAACCTCTTTTTTATTACGTCATGGATCTTAGGATTCACCCTTCTTTGGCTTTGAATAGTGGGTTTAAAGTCGTCCTCCATGAGAATTTTATGTGTGCAGAAGTGAGGATCAATTCCACGAATATCGGAGATTTTCCATGCAATAGCTTTCTTGTGATTCTTCAGCACGGCGATAAGTCGGGATTTTTCTTCTTCTTTCAGGTCCTTAGCGATGATGACCGGTAACTTCTTGTTGTCTTCAAGGAAAACGTACTCGAGATGAGACGGTAGGTCCTTAAGCTCTAAATCCGAAGGATTTTCGATGGAAGGCGTAGTCAAATTCGGTTCATCGATAGAGATATCCTTAGGGGATGGTGGAGAAGTATGGTCCGCATTGAGAAGTTTCTCAATGGTACGAATGTCTTCATCCCAATTGGAGGGAGAATCGTCATATTTTAAGTCCACATCTCCCAAAGTTGCTTCAAATTCTTTCAAGATGAAATCACTTTCTCCAAATGGAGTCAGTGATGGAGCAATAGAGGCGACGGTCTCAACAATGGGTAGAGAAGAAGAACCACTTTTACAAGCGTCTTTGAAATGTTCTTCACAAGCCTCATCAAGAACATCAATGAAATTAACACTCTCGTTTTCCGAAGGCTGCTTAGAAAGTTTACCCATGTTGAAGACGATTTTATCGTCACCAACTCTCATGATTAATTCGCCAGCGGCTACATCGATGAGAGTGCGACCGGTCCTCAGGAATGGACGTCCAACGATTAATGGAACACGGGGATCCATCTCGTAGTCAACGACAACAAAATCCGCCAGGAAGGTGAATTTGTCGACACTAACGAAGACGTCTTCGGCTATCCCCACTGGATAAGCAACCGTACGGTTGGCTAATTCCAAAGTCATTCGTGTGGGGACTAGCTCGGGTAGAGATAATTGCTTCCAAACACTTAATGGCATTAAGTTAATACTGGCACCTAGATTGGCTAGGGCCATGCAATTCTCTACTCCCGGGAAGTTGCAAGGAATCAAGAAGCGACCCGGATCACCAAGTTTGGTGGGCAATTTCCTTAAGAGAACCGCAGAGCAATTCTCATTAAGTTGGGTCTGAGCAATGTCAAGAAGCTTCTCTTTGTCACTAAGAAGATCTTTAAACATCTTCGCATATTTAGGCATGTGAGCGAGAGCCTCAGCAAAGGAGATATTGAAATTCAGTTGTTTGAACATTTTAAGAAAATTCGAAACCTGAATATCATCCTTGTTCTTCAATTTCTCTTTCCTCAACCTCGAAGGATAAGGTATATTGGGTTGAGATGAAGGCTTTGGGATAGAATTCGCACTCACATCCGTGGGTGGAGGAGGGGTAGAAGTAGAAGGTGGTGGAATTGGAGAAGGAAAAGGTGGAGAAGTAGAAGATGGAGGATTTGGAGAAGGAGACTCGTTTTCCTTTGTCACAATCACCGGTGTAGGTGTAGGAAGCTCGGGTTCCTTTAAACCTTTTCTACTTCGAGTGGTGATTGCTTTCATCTCCCCTCTTGGATTAGCAACGGTGTTACTCGGAAGAGAACCCGATCTAGAGGCTTGATTACTAGGGAAGAAACTAGCCATCATGTTCCTCAAGTCATTCGTTTGACTTGCCAAAGTGTTTCGCATATCAGCTCGAAGATCATTCCCTTGCTTCACCATATCTGCTTTCATGTTGGCCATTTCCCGCTGAAGATTTTGCACGATCACATCGTTAGTCCTCATGTAGGTTTCAACATCTTGGTGTAAGGCTGTGGGTTGGTTGAGAGGAGGAGCATGGTAGGCGGGTGGTTGATAAGCAGGTTGTTGGTAAACTTGGTTGTTTCTTTGAGGTGGATATGGGTTTCTTTGGTTTTGATATGGAGTTGGAGCACGAGGTTGGTTTTGATTGTTGCGATTGAGGTTGTTTGGGTTTTGTGGGGGAAAACCGGGTGGTGAAAGAAAGTTGTTTGAGCGATAGCTGAGCAAGTTACGGTCACCTTGAGGACGTGCTTGATAGCTTCCTGTAGCATAGGTACCGTTGGCGGCATACACATTTTCCGGATTGTCATGAGTTGAAGGACAATCGGTGTATGAGTGAGATCCCCCGCATATATCACATGATTGAGTCATAGCATTGGCTTGTGCAGTGATAGCTTTGGTGTTATTGGCGGCTTAGAGAGCAAGTGATTCAACAAGCGAAGTAAGCTTATCAAGTCTCTTATCGCTCTCATTAGTGCTAGCACTAGCCACATTGGTCCGAACACTCTTGGTTTGAACTCTAGACTTGTTCTCAATAATATCCTAAGCGACATTAGCAGACTTAACCAAAAGATTACCCCCCGAGGCACTATTTAGTGAATCTTGGTCATTCATGCTTAAACCATTGTAAAAAGTATTAATTTGGTGCACTTTGGTAAAACCATGTTATGGGCACTTTCTTAAAACTTCTTTAAAACGGTCCCAAGATTCACTAAAAGTCTCATCGTACTTTTGTTCAAAAGTAATGATTTCATTCCGCAAAGCGGTAGTACGAGAGGGTGGGAAAAAGTAGTTTATGAATTTGGTCTCTAAGTCCGTCCACGTAAGAATACTTTGTGGCGGTTCCTTATCAACCCAATGTCGGGCTTGTCCCTCTAAGGAGAAAGGAAAAAGTTGCAAGCGAATTACCTCTTGTGAAACCCCATTGAATTTGACCGTATTCGTGAGTTGAATGAACCTTTTGATGTGGTCATGGGGATCATCAATGGTACGTCCCAAGAATGGTTGAGCAGAAACCATTTGAATAACCGGATTTGAGCTCAAAGTTGTTGGCTCCAATCGCGGGTATGACAATAGCATCGTGGTTGCCCTCTACATGTGCTTGCAAAAGCTCGATCATAGGGCGATTGTCCGGTAGAGGTTCATTGTTGTTATTATTCATGTTGTTTTGAGGTGGATTATTATTGTTGTTGTGTACACCGGCCATGTCTAAGTTATCGAGAGTCTCGGGCTCTTGATAAGACGTTGATCGAGTGCGCATACACCTGCAAAAGAACTAACAAAGCAAGAAATATTTTTGGTTTTTTATGTTTTTTCTATTTTTTTGTATTTATGAAAATTTTATATTTTTTTGGATTTTTGAAAATTTTAAAGCAAGGAAAATAACGTTCAAAGATGAACGGATCCCAAAATCCAACGCGTCTCTCACTTAAAACCCTTAATCTTAACGAAAAGAGCCGGCAGCGGCGCCATTTAATACCAGATTTTTACACCAAGTATAAAATCTTATCGTCCGATCTTTTCGAATTGATTATTGGTAGAAAGTGTGACTCAGTTGTTCTTGGTGGAATAATAAATGGTTTGGTTGATTATCTATTTTAAACTAAAAGCAAATAAATGTGAATGTCGTTGAATAAAGTTAAAGCTTTAAAGATTAAACTAAAATAACGAGTTAAAAGTAAATGCTTGAAAACTTAAAGACAAGATTAGAAAAATACTTGAACACTTAATAAATCTGAAACTTGAAAACTTTGTAAAAACAAGAAACTAATCTCATCGGAATACCCAATCGGAATATACTGATCGGAATGTGTAACAGGAAGTGATCGGAATATACTTAAAAATGCTTCAATCGGAATGTTGGAAAACAGCACTAATCGGAATATGGCAAACAAGACTCGTCGGAATATTGTCGTCGGAATAAGGCCAAATCAGAATGCTTGAAAGCAAAACCAATCGGAATATCCAAAGAGTCCCTAGTCGGAATGATGGTGTAATCGGAAAATTAATAGAAACTTGTTGTCGGAAAAATGTGAAACTGTCCCAATCGGAATGTTAAACCTTAATCCGATCAAGGTGATCGGAATGATGGTGCAGTAATCGGAAAACCACAAAACCATTTTCCGATCTTGTAGATCGGAATACTAGTGATCAAAATCGGAAAGTCAAATCGGAAAGGGGTTTACCCTTTCCGATGGTACGAATTCGAAAATAAGCTAAGTTTCAAGCTATTAGGAATAAGCTCAAACCAAAACTTGATCGAATTAATGATAAGTCGAACTAGTAAGCACAAATTAAGAACTTTTTAAACTTTAAATAAGCAATCTTTTAAATCAAACCACAAAAAGATGAAACCTTTTAAGAAATCTTTTAAAAAGAAAATAAGCTAAAAATACAAATAAGCCAATAAGCACAAGGATCTTAAAGCTTAACCGTATGAAAGCTTAAGTATGATAAAAATACGAACTTTTTAATCCTTAAAACATCAAGATCAAACACGGATCATTAACATTTCGGATCAAAATTAACTAAAAATTAAGAAAGGTAGAAAGAGATTAAAGATTAAAATCTTAACTTGAACTTGATTAATGAAATCCAAATACAAAAAGTTTAAACTTGAAAGATTAAAGAAGGAAAAGATGAAAACTTAGTGAGAGAAAGTTTGGAAATAGGCAAAGTGGGAGGTGCATGTGTGGTGTGCTTCCTTCTTTCTTTTCTTCTCGACTCGATTTAATTCTTTGTCTTTTCTCGACGTCGTCTCGGGATTTGAACTTGTCTTAATAATTTTCTTCTTTAATTTAGACTTGAGTTCTTCGACTTCATTAAACTTCCGTCTTTAGACTTTTTCTTCGATAAATCTTCAGAATAGGTCTTGGACATCCGTTCTTTAAGCACTCTTGATCTTTTGACTTCGTCTTTCTCGTTTTCTTCGATAAAAGCCTGTGAAAGCCCGTGTTTTCTTCCTTTTTCATCTTTTGGTCCTAAAACACAATAAAAACACAAACCACGCATAATTCCGACTTTTACGACATAAAATGCACGTTTTGGTCTTGTTATTATTGGAAATAAGTGGTAAAAGGATAAGTGTTTTCACACTTATTATATACCATAAGTTCATTCTTAGTTATCGTATAATTTTGTTAAGCTGCGTTAAGAGTACTGCTTGTAAAGTAGATGGGGTGAAATTGTTTTCCATATTTGTGTCCAAGGACGGCTCTAAGGGCATAGTCACTTGCATCACACATTAGCACAAATGGAAGGTTCCAATTAGGGCTTGCAATTATTGGTGTGCGTGTAAGCTTTGCTTTGAGAGTTTCAAATACTGATTGGCCTTCATCATCAAAATCGAATGTGCTTTATTTTCTAGAAGTTTAGTGAGAGGTCTCATAATTTTCGAGAAATCTTTAATAAATTTGCGGTAAAAACCGGCATGACCTAAAAAACTTCTAATGCCTTTAACATTAGTAAGCGGTGGGATTTTTGAGATTACGTCAATTTTGGCTTTGTCAACTTGATGTCCTGCCCCATACACGTTGTGTCCAAGCACAATTCCTTACTTAACCACGAAGTGACATTTTTCCCAATTTAGCACAAGATTAACTTCTTTACAACGTGCGAGCATTTTGTCGAGATTATTTAGACATTTTTCGAATGAGTCTCCAAAGCCGGAAAAATCGTCCATAAAAACTTCGACTGATTCGTCGACCATATTATGAAAAATAGCGATCATGCACCTCTGAAAAGTAGCAGGTGCATTGCATAGGCCAAAAAGGCATGCGCCTATAGACGTAAGTTACAAATGGATGAGTAAACGTGGTTTTCTCTTGATCCATAGGGTTGATAGGGATTTGAAAGTATCTAGAAAAACCATCGAGGAAACAAAAGTATTCATTTCATGTGAGTCTTTCTAACATTTGATACATGAATGGAAAAGGAAAGTGATCCCTCGCATTTGTGTCATTTAATTTCTGATAGTCAATACATACTCTCTAACAAGTGATAGTTCTGGTTCGTACTAATTCGACATTTTCGCTAGTTACCACAGTGATACTTCCCTTTCTTAGGTACACAATGAATAGGACTAACCCAAGGGCTATCGGCAAATGGATAAATAATTCCAGAGTCGAGAAGTTTGACTATTATCTTCCAAAAGTTGGATTTTATGTTTACAACACGATGGACATATGTTAGGAATATATGAAGTTTTCCAAGCGAAAGCTTATTTATGCTTCTTGAGAACGTTGATTAGTTTAGATTTGTTCTCTTTAGAAATTTGAGATGAGATAATTACTGGGAGTAAATTTTCTTCATGAAGAAATACAAATTCCAGATGTTCGGGATGAGGTTTGAGTTATAAATATGTAGGAGGTTCTTCAAAAGATTTCTAACTTTGAAATCGGTTTCAAAAGTTATGCGTTCAAAAGGTACTTCCTTTTCTTCCTTAGGTTACTCAATAGGTTCGGTGATGTGAACGGCATGAAAGCGTGAAATTTGGCAAAGAGTTCATCTTCGAGGACGGTTCCTTCGATAGACTAAAGAATTTGGCTTCCTTCATCAATAAGAGTGTCAAAATCGTCTTCAACGACTTCGTCAATGGCATTGATACTAAATCAAGTATCGTCATTCGAATACGAGTGTTTCATTGCTTCGTCAATAGAAAATGTGATACTATCGTCTCCAACTCTAAGGTTGAGTTTTTTTTGTTTGACTCGAGTTACAGCATCGGCTGTATATAAGAAAGGTCTACCAATGATTAGTGGTACTTTGTTGTCTTCTTCCATCTCTAGAATAACAAAGTCTACGGGAAAAATGAATTTTCCGACTTTCACTAGCATGTTTCCAGCTATACCCACGGGATATTGAAAAGATCGATCGGCGAGGCGAATGCTCATTTTTGTGGGTTTAAGGTTATCTTTTGATAGCTTAGCATATAGAGAATGTGGCATAAGATTAATGCTAGCGCCAAGATCGGCGAAGGCATTGCATGAGAATGAGTGATGGAAAGTACAAGGAATTAGGAAACTTCCAGGATCTTCATGTTTATGTGGTACTTTATTTTGAATGATGGTAGAGCATTCATCATTAAGAAAAGCTGAAGAAATCTCTTCAAACTAATGTTTGTTCTTGATAAGCTCCTTAAGGAATTTGCCATAGTTTGGCATACCAGTCAAAACATCGACTTAAGGTATGTTGATTCCAACTTCTTGAATTAATTCTAGAACATATTTGGCTTCCATCTTTTGTTTTTGTAGCGTTGGGGGTACGGTACTCTAGTTGTGTAGGGACGGAGCTAGGGGGTTCCCGCGAGTGCCCGTGACCCCTATGGATTTTTTATGTGTAGTGTTAATTCGTGACGAAAACATCAATTTTTTTCTAAATGCATCTTAAATGCACCCAATCAATCGGAACGTGTTTCTACCCTTTGTTTTAATTCATTTCTTACATCTGTTATATTACGGTTCAAAAAAATTTGTGCACCCGGTCATATTTCGTCCTGGCTTCGTCCCGGTAGGTGTGTAAGGTTTAAGTGTAGAGATTGGTGTAGATTTTTAAGTGGATTTGGTTTTCTTTGGTGGTGGTTCTTCATCATCTTCATCACTACTGAATTGAGGTTCATTGGTTGTGTCTTGAGTTGGTTTAGGGGGTGCATCGTAAGATAAACCACTCGCGTGAATACAACATTCACATGCTCGTTGCGAGCTTGTGGTGGTTGATATTTGTTTTTGGGGTTGGGTTGGTATTGCTAGGTAGCGAACCAGAAGCATGATTAGATTGTTTGTCAACAAAACAGTCAAACTTAGCTTCTATGTTTTGAATGGATGCTTGGTGATTTTTGTTTGCGGTTTCAAACTTTGTCTTAAGATTAGTGAATGTATCTCTCACGAAAATATTGGTTTTCCTTTGAGAATGAATGAAGTCATTGATCTCGTTTTGGAGATTAGGTTTGTCATCAGATCGATTGGGTTTTTAATTATCTTGATTGTAACTTAATTTTTCATTTGATTTCCAATTATCGCGATCTCGATTGCGAATCATTGTAAAAGCGAGTGCGTCGAAAGGTTTGCATGAAGTTTGCTTCTTCTTCTTTTGTCATAGGTGTATCATCGTCATTACACTCATCAGAAGAATGGTTTCCACCACAGTGGTTGCAAGATTCACGAGATCTGTTTTTCATCTCTTTGTATTGGGTATCCATTTTAAGAGACATGGCGTCCATACGAGCCATAATTTTATCAGTATCAGATTGGCTGCTGCTTTCCTCAGCAAAAGCTATAGTCTTTCGAGTGGGTTTGTTTTTATGGGTTTTATCCCAATCAAGTTTGAGTAGAACTTTGTCCTCCAAAAGTTGATAGGCTTGGTTGGGTGTTTTATAAAGGAATATACCATCCGCTGCGACAGTTAAGGCATCTTAAGTAGTATCATCGAGACCATGATAGAAGATTTTGATTATGCTTCCTTTGTTGAGATTATGACTATGACAGTTTTTGTGTAGTTCTTTCATTCTTAACCATGCGCCAGTGAAAATTTCTCGATCATTTTGAGAAAAGCTTCGGATTTCTCCGAGAATTTTTTTGAATAAGGCAGGGGGAAAGAATCGACTAATAAAAGCGGTTTGAAGGCCTTCAAATGTTCGAATGGTTCCTTTATCAAGTTCATCTAACCATGATTTGGCTTATCCAGTTAGGGATGATGAGTTGGATGGCTTCGGCTTGTCCTTCTCCATAATTGTACATGTTGCAAATGCTACTAAATTCGTTGACATGTTTGTGAGAATCGGTTTTGATTAGTCCGTCAAATTGGTTGTTTTTACAAGGGTCAATGGTTTCCTTTGATAGCAAATTCGTTTGCGATGTCAGATAAAATGATTGCGGAGCCAGGAGTTGGTGTGAAAACTCGGTCAGCGGACCAATTGGTTCATCATCGGTGTCCGACATTCTATCATGATGTTCGATGAGTCGAATAAGAAATAATACTTGAGATAGGTTATCAAGTCGTGGATAAACTACACGAGGTTGTTGATGTTGCACGTGTCTTCTTTCGATAGGTACACGACGATGTTTTCTACTTAACTTTCGGTTAAGTGTACGCTCAGGTTCAAGTAATAGTGGTATGGAATCGGTTCTGAATGAACGCGTATGCATTCAACAAGAAATTTTGCTAACAGAAGAGAAAGTGCGGCTTACTTATGTAGTAGTACGGCGTACTTGGGATCGTGACAGGAAGTGCGACACACTTTGGTGTAAGTGCGGCGTACTTTCTGTACTGACATAATTTTTTTTTTTTCCAGGTAAATCGGCTTAATCTTCAAGGATTACAAAAATATGATTATAAAGTAGGATGATAAGTCCCCGACAGCGGCGCCAAAAAATTGATGCGTGTTCCACAAGTTATAAATTTATATAACATGGTTTTACCAAACGAGGGACTAGAACAAGAACACGGGCAAGTATAACCTTTCGTGTATAGTATAGTTTATAATGGTAAGCCAAGATCATTCACATGGACTTAGTTTCGTTTTGACAACCAAAGTAGTAATCGAAGATAAATAACAAACGTTTTGAAATAATATGATAACAAATATGACTACTAATGGGAGAGCTCATATAACTTCGTGATGATGATAATAATGATCGTGATATGATAAGGTAGGTAAAGAGTAATAATACGTCTTCGTAAAAATGGTTTTTACAACTTACTTGGCTTGATTCAAGACTTATGTCTTATGAGAAAATGATTTCACCTAAGCTTAAACAAGTTACTATAAGCTCAATGTTTTATCAAATTATCTAAGTGGATATCTCTCAACCAAATATTCAAAAACCATAGACAAGTTCCTAAAACTAGTTATAACAACTTGACCATTTCGGACCCCAAGTTATCGTAACCAATCTAGTTTGATAAAGAAAGGTGATAAAACTTAGATAGTATCGTGGTTTTTCTACATTAGTTTGAAATCAATTAGGAAAAGATCATATCATAGCATCATCACTAGTCATATTTACATACCCATGTAGTCACAAATTACTTAGCCTAGCATAGCAAGCATGTATATAGCATCAAATGGAAAATAGTAAATAGAAATCATACTTAGATTGAATTGGAATAAAGATTACACAAGTGTCACGAAGTAACAACGTTCCAATGACCCAATAGTATAATACTCGAATTACAAGTATTTCCTAAGAGTGGAAAATATACCAAAAAGCTATTAAAGATACTAAGAACTCGGATATAGATTGATAGAGAAGTGTGTGAAAAGTGAGAGGTGATGGCCTCTATTTATAGTGCTAGCTGAGGTGAAAAGTGCGTCGCACCAGTCTAAACGTGCACCATACATTGGAGGTAGCATTTGTGCGCCGCAAAATCTAGTCGGTGCGCCGCACATTGGTGCGTCCAACATGTTTTTTTCTTCTTATTTTTACTTTATTGGATTGTAGTAGTATATCTTTGGATTTATTCACTTCAGGCCCTTCAATGTTTAACCTGCACATAAAATACATAGTTAAGTATCAAAAGTCCTTTGTTTTCACATAGATAATAGGTCGATAATGTTACGTCGAATATATACAATTTGGGTGTTATCAATCATATCAAATAGATGATTTATGTCCAAACAGTGTTGATTTCAGAGATCTTCACTGAGCACTTCTGGATTAGAATTCCTCATATTTGTATTTGAAATCTCTTCTTCTAGATTAGTATTTCAGAGATTTGGTAGCATGATCTCATGATTCTGTTTCTTCATCAGCTTGATGTTTTGATTGCGGGTTTCATGAAGTTCTTTTTCGATCTTCTCAAAATTTCTTGGATAGCTACTCACCCTTTACCAAGACCTTGAACCTTGTGTTCAATACCTTTAATACACTCTATTGAAAGTTTACCAAGATGGTTGGTGATAACATCGAGTTTCCAGTCATGACGTTGGATATGTCTAGCTAGAGAGCTTTCTCCTTCTTCAACCTCAAGAGGTGGTGCAGAAGAGTTAATACGTGTTCGTTTATAGGATGAGAAAGATTCTCGGAAAGACAAAATCAAGTGGTGATGCTGAATTTTGAGATGGATGTTGAATTTGTGGTGGTGTTATGGAAAAACATTACCAGCATAATAATCTTGTAAAAAAGGGTGAGATAGGTGCATAAATTTCATAAAACTGCTCTGGAGTGTGATTGGGAACAACTTCGTCATTGGATGAGATAAGAGTAGAATAGTTGGAAGACATAATTCTGCAACAACCCACTATAAGTAAATAAGTATAAATCATAAATATACACAATGTTTCAGATAATATAGTGGCACAGAGGACTTAAAAAATATAGTAGTTATAGTTTCTTTCGTTCTCTATAACTATAGCTCTGATACCATTATGTAACACCTGCATTTTTAGATAAATCACCATAAGCTAAATTTGGGGTATTACTTCATAGTCAACAGTCAAAATCATAGAATCGACTCGAAAGAGACGTCTAAAAATATAAGTTATCACTCAATAGCAGAGATTTTTTATTTAGTATAAAAGAAGGATCCTCGGATACATAGTTTATACAAAGTTTAAATGATAACTAGTTTTGGACATCCTTATGTCCAATGCCACTTCGTGCCAGTTTATCAATTTCTTGAGATACATGCTTAAATTCAACATAGCGGTTGAGTAAAATTCATAGGTTTAATAACAACTTTGAATACAAGCATCATTTTCAGTAGGTTACGTCACTGTTAGTGATAATTATAACAAATACAATTATCGGGTAAAATAGTCTTATTGCACTAAGCTCATAACACCAATATTGACGTAAATCACTGAAGTGATAGTAAGGAGGATCTGCAAACTAGTACGACAACCAGCCAAGGCAACCCTAAATAAGGACAAATATAGAGCGCTTGCTCACCCTTCTCGGTAACTACCAACGAGGAGATGTCACCTTCCTATATATATTCACAATAACCACTCTCGTATATTGATGATTAATGGTTCATGATATTCATGATATTCATAATAAGACTTAAGTTACTTGTGCAATAATCTATATCAGGATAACATACATATCATAAATCACTTGTATTTGGTTTTAAAGCATGTATCCCCTGGGTTTATAAAATAGTAAAATAGGAAAAGTAAGGCTTTGAACTCACTTGTATAAGGAAAATTTTGATTAGCGTCAAAGGTGACTTAATTAGGATTTAATAGGTTCAACACGTAATTTGAGTTAATATGTCAAGTCTTTAGAAATTTTTGTCTATGATCATAATGTTTAAAGTATTACATTTACGTTTATGGAAATTGTGATAATATTGCATCACTGTTCGGGCCATCATAATTCAAAGACCATTCAATAAACGTTTGAGGAGTCAAGACACTTTAAATCGTAAACCCAACAAACTCAGTCAGAACATAATACCAAGATGACACTCCTCATTTGAAGCTCCCTAGTAGGCTAGTAACTGTGATACATTAATAGTTTATATTTTTTTTTCAAAAATTAGTGGATGATAAGTTATGTAAAAAAATTATATAATTATTTTTGTATGATTGAATATTTTTCATTTAATTTACTTTTATAATAAATATGAAAATATTACATTTTACACATTTAAGTATTTATAATGACAATATATACCCTTTTAGTATATTTCTAATAAATTAATAAACCTTTAAGTTTAATAAATGAAAAGAATGGTCCTTAGAGTTTATAAGTTTATGATAATTACATTTTTAATCTAAAAATATTATAAGTTTAGTTTAATTACACTTTTAACACAAAAAAGTTTATAGTTTTAAATATTACACATTTAATCCCTTAAGTATATAAAATTATCCTTGTAGTATCAAACTTTGAAAAATTAGTATTTATAGTTTATAATTTATAAAAATGACAATATCAACCTTTATAGCTATATCTTTCTAGATTTGGTAAAAAATACCCCTCTGGTTCAAAATAATCCATTCTATGTACAAAAATTATGAAATTTATATTTTTGGAATCCGATTCTTAAATATAACTTTTGGATTTTTCAATATAATAGGTTTTAGGATCTTATGGCTTACTAAAACAACTTATAGCTTATTATTTAATGCAAAACATAATTTAGGATTTTCTATGGCACATTTTTTATAGAAACATTAGGAGAGCTTTTCAAACTTTATAGCTTATCGAGGGAGATTATTAGGAGCTTATTGAACATATATAGACATAAAAATAACTTATAAAACAAGGAGATAACTTATAAAACTTAAAAACGGGTATTCATGGCTTATAGGGCTCGAATTGGCTTTTACTTCTTCAAGAGCTTATGGGAGCTTATCTTGAGCTTGCTACTGATCTTAGGAACCTTATAGGACTTTAGTGGAGGCTTGTAATTATAATTTAGGTATATAATGAAGTGTGTGGGATAAATTGAAAAGTTATGGGTACACAACTATATGTAGCCTTCGTTTTCAACTTGGAGGCCAAGGATTAGATTGAGAGGTGTCCTATCAGGTAGAGGGTGATTAAGATGAGATATGGTATAAATATTATAAGCTAGAATTAGGTCTAAGTGGTGTGGAAGGAGGTAAGGGGTACACATCATGAAATCAAGTACAAGGACCACATGTAGCTTGCAAGCACCTTGTATAGATACTAGGATGTGTGATTGATCTGATATATGAATTAATAACTTAGTTTAAGAGCTAATCAAGTTTATAAAAAGATTAGGGCTTGAAAACCTAATCGGAATAGGGTTTATGTGTGATTAAGGTTTGATATTTGTATTTTATGTTTAATTCAATGTTTATGGATAGATTAGTGAGATAAGTGATTATACACTGTGTTTAAGGTGTTTGTAAACTAGGTTTAAAAGATTGTACACGTTTTTAAGTGGTTTTTGAGGGAAAAATACCTAATATGGATATTTGTGCTTAAGTAACTTGTACATTGTGTTTAAAATGGTTGTACTATGATTTATGATGAAGATATATCCTAAATGTCGTGTTATGTTGACTTGTACACTTGGTTTCGATGGTTGTATATGGTTTATAGGAGAAATGAAAGGAAAAGGTAATTTGAATATTATGCATAATAGGGTTGTATTGTGCTTAATGGAGTTATACTATAATTTTGGAGGGAAAATATATTCAAATATATGCTATTGCATCTTGTACACATGCTTTGGAAGTTTGTACATATGTTCTATGTAATGATAATTCATGAAATTAGGGGTTCGAGGTGTTATATTATGTAATAGGTTCATTTCATAATCAACATGGTAAATATGATGTTATATTCATATTATATGATATAATGTTGATTTTAGATCATAGACTTGACATATTATAATGCTTGCTCAAAAGCAACATTGATATAATTGGCTATCGTGGTTGCGTGTGCCCGTTTACTTTCATATGTAATTCACTTTACATAGTTGGTCACATAAAATAAGGCAAAAATTTCTCCATACAAATGGTTATATATCATACCAGTATTGTACATTGATGAAAATACAGGGTTGTTATAGTTGTTTTTAATAGATGACAACCAACCCGAGTGACCGGTGCTCATGAGCGTTTAACTATCATTTTTTTTTCTCAGAACCTAGTGTATGATGCTAGACACTTTCGAAATACATTCTGAATGACTCGACCACTTTTCAACCGGATAGTTGTGGAGGTAACTGCTCATGATTTATACTTTGTTTCAACTAAAGACTACTCCGAAAAAGAAGGCATTTCTCTGTTGATAAAGTGCTCATATGAAATTCATCAATTGAGATGCATCCTTGTTCCTGTTTTTTTAGATGAAAATATGCAAATCCGTCTAAGAACCTCACGTGAATCTCTTCATCATTTTTGCAACACTGTCAGAGAACATTATGGTCGAGAGTAATTGAGAAAACTCACAGTGACTGATGTTGAATTACTTTATCAGCATCACGAAGAGAAACACGATTTTCCGAAGATGTTAGGTAGTCTTGAATGCACGGATTAGGAATGGTTTTCTTGTTCGTACGACCACAAAGGGAAACGTGTTAGACGTGATCATGGACCCAATTCGTTCATTTTGTAAGAAGATGTTGCGTCGCATGTGAATATGGCATGCTTTCTTTGGTGTTTCTGGCTCTTACAACGACATCAATATCTTATGGCAATCCTGTTGTTTAACGATCTAATATCGGGACGAGCACCATAGGTTCTTTTTGTGGCTAACGACGTTACTTACCTATTTGGATACTATCTTGTTGATGAGATATATCCATAATTATTGTCACTCGTTAATACGATTCCAAAACCCCCTAGCGATGACCACATGCGAATATTATATAATTAAAAGCTATCAACAAGAAAAGATGTGGAAATAACGTTTAGTGTTCTAAAAAAAGAAATGAGTCATAATAGCCAATCTCGCACGTGCGATGCAAAAAGTCCAAACAATTAATATGATGTATACAGGCATCATATTACATAATATGATTCAAAAACACAAACATTACGCGATATGTCCCAATTGACATCCGAATGAGGCATATCGACCGGACGACCTCTTAGGAAACGATGAACAAATGTGTGACGTTATGAAGTACATCCGATTGTCACAAGAGCATCAAAACATTCATTCCGATTTGATCCAACACTTGTCTCGTAATGAATAATTTTAGTTTTAGTTGTGATAGTTTTAATATCCGATTTTTATGTAAATTTTTAAATTATGAATAAAAGTTTTAAATTCAGTGCGTCTTACGTTTTTATAAATTTCATTCGTTTACGTTCACGTTTTTATTTATGTTTTTAAGTTTAAAAATATTTTTTTAGTAACATAAAATAGAGTGAAGTATAGCTGAGTTGAGATGAGTTTTTTATCTGTATAATATTAAATATATGAATTTTAGATGAGTATAAAAAAAAGTGAGTTGTTTTTAAAGAAATTTGTAAATATATTTAACTATATTTGTTTATTTGCATACTTTTTTATAATACAAATCTTTAATGCATAATTACAATACGATTTAAACATGATTTAGAAAAATGTGCAAATATGAAAGTTTACCTAAGTATGTTTGCAATTGCGTTTTTTTTACATATTCACACCAGCCAAAAGAATAGACAATCCACGTGGCAACTAATAGTTGAGACATCAACCAATAGCTTCTCACATAACACCCATGTGTCACACCCTAATTGATTACCTTAACGTGGAATGACATAACAATCCCTGTAAACACATCAACACTTGAAACACATAAAACTCATCACACGTATAATAATACTAGACGATTACCCGCGCATAGCGGCGGAAATACCTAGCGGCACATAATCAACGATATGCGATACGTGGTAATTGTTCTGTGTAACATTCAAAATATAATGTGAAAATATCAAAACCTAATTGCAAAACATAAACAACAAACTTGGACATTCATCGTCGCCAAAACATAAACACCAAAAATGTATCAAAATTGGACATTCATCCTCGCCAAAACATAAACACCAAAACATGTATTGACAGAGTTTTCTTTTTAACTAAAACAATGGGCACCAAAACATGTGTTAATGAAACAAAGCCAAAATAGAAGCATGTATAAACAAAATTACTTTTTCAATCTATATAGATATTCCATTTTGACTCGCTCCGTACCCTGTCTATATAACGCATTGAAATGGGTCAATACTTGCCCTTATTTTTTTTACTATATAAACATAAGCAAGTTTTTTTGAACGAAAAACATAAGCAAGTTGTCCCTTGTAGTTTCCACTTTTCAAAGTTACCAAATCTCCCGCCAATATATGAACTTTTGTAAGAACGTGCCGAAGTATTAATCATGACAAATAAATATTATACACATCATCAATCTAAATTAAATAACGTAGTGGGTTAAGAACTTAAATCAAGTGAGTGTTATTTCGCACTAAACATATAGAATGTCGTATTGCATTTTGAAACGACGAAGAAGAAGCTAATAAGCTAAAAAAACACCTTTACCTAGACACATTGTTGATGCGAACATTTGAATCAACTGTACAAAATGGCCACATTTGATCTCTCGTTTCCTTATTTTTGGTAATTGCAGATAACGAACAACCTTTCTGTATATTTTAAGCACACGCCGGAACACAAATAATATTTAAACATGAATAAACTTTATGTGATTCATCAAACACGAACGTTGGAACACAAACAAAGTCACTTGCAAAGGACACTGAAACAATATAGTTTTAGTATCTTTCTTTCTTGGTTCTAATGTAATACACTAACACCTTGCTTGAAAACCGAACATTAACATTAGATGCTTATAGATCATAAAAAGTGTTTTCACTTGAAAAATATTTATCTTAATTAGAAATATATGCAAGGCTTCTGAGTTTAAAAGTTAAAAAATAAAATTGTATGACTGCCGGAACAAAGTTGTGGCAAGTTCGACAAAGCATATTAAGCATAGATTTCACACAAAGGGCCAAGAACGCAAGTCAATTAAAAGATCAAATGCAAATATACTAAAGTAAGTATTAACAAATGAAAATTTCAATAATGCTAGTGATTTGTGTCACCTTAAGATCACTTTTTAATAAAGAAAACCCGTGAGATTGTAAAATTCAAACATTACGTGAATGACTAACTAAAGAAAAATCCTTGGTGCGTTTGCTCAAAAAATAGACATATACAAGCACAAACGATCAAACATCTTAATCACTTAGTTATTCGAAAATCTAAAATGAGTATCACATGTGAAAGGAGGTTTATAGAAACAAAAAAAAGAAACATATCCTTATATATACATTAGCCTATAGAAAATCTCAAAACACATGTACAAATCCAATGATGTGATTACTCTAAGACTTTTGTAATCTACAATATCATAATCATTTTTCTGAAAAAAATAGTCATAACTGGAAAAGTATATTTATTCATAATGAAATTAATACATTTTAGTATAATGTTTCAATTCATATATCAAAATCTTGTTTGGCGAATTTGAAAACTATTTTTAACCCGTTGTATAAATTATATGTTTTGGCCCACTTAATAACCTACTAAGCCACCCACTTAAAATGAGTCGGTCTTCAAAGGTTGCAATAAAATTTCTTACATGATCAAACTATATATTACATGTAAAAAATTTGGAAAAACAGAGATTTATAGTGATAGGTATCATTTTATCGAAGTTCAAAATTCACAAAGCTGAAAATAAAATTAAATAGGTGGATAGGATACTCACATCACCCTCTTTGGCCTGTTCATTCAATAGCAATAGATGAGATTAACATTCATTCAAGTCTTGATTATCTAAGAATGAAAGTATTTCACTACTGTTAAAATCATAGCTTATATAAGAAATAAATAAATAAAACGATTGGGTCAAGCAACAAAAAAATGAATATACAAAAACTTGTTGAATCATAACACGCCTGAACCTAATTTAGTTTGACAACGCCTGCAACGAATAACACTTCAAAGCTGATTTCATCACCTTAAATTTAATACCTCATTGATGGAATCTTCATTCACCATCACCTACATCCATCACCACAAAAACAAAGGAATACAAAATCGTGATCGCAAAATATTACATACCTGCAGAAGGATTTGATGATAAGGGTTATGAAGATTCTTTCATGATGTTCCTTCAAATATTACATCCGTCTGAAAAAAACCAAAGAACAAAAAAGAATAGTTAGTTCATTCAAAGGTTGATAATAACAATAAAAACGGAAATATATAATGAACAACAACATGTTAAATATTTAAGATGAAAAAGCTTCTTGTACAAGATTAAAATCTTTAATTTTTAGTTGCAGTAGTGATAGACAGCCTGATTTTTAGTTCCATAATATATTTTGTTTCATATTTTAGGCTTCAACATCCAATTGTCACAAGAGCATCAAAACATTCATTCCGATTTGATCCAACACTTGTCTCGTATGAATAATTTTAGTTTTAGTTGTGATAGTTTTAATATTCGATTTTTATGTAATTTTTTTTAAATTATGAATAAAAGTTTTAAATTCAGTGCGTCTTATGTTTTTATAAATTTCATTCGTTTACGTTCACGTTTTTAAGTTTAAAAATATTTTTTAGTAACATAAAATAGAGTGAAGTATAGTTGAGTTGAGATGAGTTTTTTTATCTGTATAATATTAAATATATGAGTTTTAGATGAGTATGAAAAAAGTGATTTAGAAAAATATGCGAATATTTAACTATATGAGTTTTTTATCTGTGTTTTTAAAGAAATTGTAAATATATTTAATTATATTTGTTTATTTGCATACTTTTTTATAATACAAATTTTTAATGTATAATTACAATACGATTTAAACATGATTTAGAAAAATATGCGAATATTAAAGTTTACCTAAGTATGTTTACAATTGCATTTTTTTTTACATATTCACACCAGCCAAAAGAATAGAGAATCCACGTGGCAACTAACAGTTGACATCAACCAATACCTTCACTCATAACACTCACGTGTCACACCCTAATTGGCTATCTTAACGTGGAATGACATAACAATCCCTGTAAACACATCAACACTTGAAACACATAAAACTCATCACACGTATAATAATATTTGATTCCATAAAAAACACACACAAATCACACACACATAGAAGAAGAAAAAAGAAGACAGACAAAAGTGATATGAAGATCTTGCAAATGGATCTGGTAGCATGGAGAGGATTAGTATACACTCTGTTCATACTTCACTTTGTTTTCGTTTGTCAGCTTCTCCTTCTTCAACCCTTAGTTTCTGCCTTAGGTACGTTTATTTATATCTTTTTATTAGATTTCATGAATTGGGTTTTGATGTTTTTTTTAATGTAAATGTTTGGTATAGATTGGATTTGTATAAGGTTTGCCCTTTTGGCCGACTAATTCACGGGGTTCGAACGTGCTGGATACTTTTTATTGCTTATGTAAAGTTATGATCATATGGCACTTGGGCAATTAGATTAAATTGGGCAGATTATAGTTTGAAAATTCTAGTATCTTTTAGTTAAAGGATTATGGCTTATAGACAATGGTGAAAATTTGTGTAAGACATGACATAGTTAGTAATCTGTAACTTTTGAATTCCCTGATAAGAATCAGTTATGGGCCTTTCGAAAAGAAAAAAAAAAGTTATGGTTTATTCGGTTGAGCAATATACTTAAATTTCTGTACTTTTTGTTTGTTTATTATAGTTTATGCTACGAGACTTGAAAGACAGTGCTTTGAGATGCTTGAATTCATTCTTATTAGATGTGTTATGCATTTTCTTTGTTCTTCTGTTATTTGACAAAAGTTTGTAATGTGTTGTTTACGGATGTGTTTATGGGCTGTGCAGATGGAAAATCTGGGGATACTGCGGAATTGTTTGAGAGAGTGTCACAAAGTATAAAGGTGAAACGTTATAGTGACGCGATTAATGATCTTAATACCGCCATAGAGGCTGATCCATCGCTTTCAGAAGCATATTTGCGTCGGGCTTCAGTTCTTCGGCAGTTGTGCAGGTTCGATTTCGACCTTTTAGTACATAGCATATGAAATTTAGAAGAGATGATGTACTGTAATTCTTTATTTTTTGTGCAAATTAAGAAATATTCAATCGCTTAGTAATCCAATACTAATAGCTACTCCCCTACTTTTTATAACAAAAATGCATCCTTTGACTTGGTGCATAGGTGATTTAGAGGCTTAGACTCATAATCAATGCCTGATCACATAAAATTGAGATAACTTGTGGACCAGAATCAATTTAACTTATATTATGAATTGATAAGAGCAAATATAATGTAACCAAATACCCTTAAGCTTGTAGATTTCGTATTTTTATCACCCTTGATCACTGTATGTTTCTTGAAAACGGTTAAAATGGAACATAATTACACATAGTTCCTGATTGGAAACTTAATTGATTCAGGCGGTTTTTGGCTAATGTAGATATGAGGAATCTGAGAAGAGCTACAAAAAGTTTCTTGAAATGAAACCCGGAAATTCAGCTGCGGAGAAGGAGCTTTCTCAGTTGCATCAAGCACAAAGTGCTTTAGATTCAGCCAAAAGCCTCTCCGATTCGGGCGATTATACAAAAGCTTTGGATTTCATCGATAAGGTGGTACTTATTTTTTCTCCTGCGTGCTCTCAGGTACCAACCCTAACATTCTAACTTTGCACAGTAACTATGGCTTTCTACAACTATTTTGTTTACCCGCTGTGTATGATTGGTTAACTTTCAGGCTAAAATACTTAAGGTGAAGTTATTATTAGCTGCTAAGGATTATGCAGGGGCCATTTCAGAGGCAGGATATATTCTTAAAGAGGACGAGGATAATCTAGATGCATTGCTTCTCCGTGGTCGTGCATATTATTATTTAGCTGATCATGATGTTGCTACAAGGTATCATTGCGACCTGTTCAACATCCTAAATATAAACGAAACTGAAAGGAAAGCTTTAGCTGCACTGTTCGGTAAGTAGTTAACACCTTTTGATTTTTTGGACAGGCATTACCAGAAAGGGCTCCGGTCAGACCCAGAGCACAGCGAATTGAAGAAAGCATATTTTGGATTGAAGAATTTACTGAAGAAGACAAAAAATGTAACCAACTAGATATTAGTAGCTAATTTAATCATACTTTTGAGTTTTCTTTGTATCTCAAATTTAAGTTTTATTGCAGGCAGAAGAAAACGCAAAGAAGGGGAAGCTACGTGTTGCCGTGGAGGACTATAAGGCAGCCCTTGCTTTAGACCCTGATCACGTGGCACACAATGTGCATCTCCATTTTGGGTTATGTAAGCTTTTAGTTAAGCTTGGTAGAGGGAAGGATGCCTTAAACTCTTGCACAGAAGTTCTTATCATTGATGAAGAGCATGTTGAAGCTTTGGTTCAGGTCCTTAGTTTGTCCTCTTTAATCTCACTCAATATACTGAATGTTTATTTCCAACTGGTATAGTTTATTAAAAATTGTTATAATTCGACTGATTTGAATCCCGTCATTCAGAGGGGTGAAGCCAAGTTATTGACAGAAGATTGGGAGGGAGCGGTAGCCGATATGAAGGCAGCAGCAGAAAAATCACCTCAAGTGAGTTTTAATTATTTCTTTAATTAGTTAACGTTTCTCGCATTTACATATTTTTAACTATTGACATGCCAACTTCAAAGGACATGAGCGTTCGGGAAGGACTTATGAAGGCCGAGAAAGCTTTGAAATTAAGCCAACGGAAGGATTGGTACAAGATTTTGGGTATTTCAAAGACCGCATCCATTGCGGAGATAAAACGGGCTTATAAAAAGCTAGCGTTACAATGGCATCCAGATAAGAATGTAGACAATAGAGAGGAAGCAGAGAACAAATTCAGAGAAATTGCTGCTGCATATGAGGTATTTTATTTACCCTTTTGATTAGAGGTGGCAGATGGGTGAGTTGGGTATTAAGTCAAAAGGGTGATTTTTTGTACGGGCTTGATTAGGTTGACCCCGAAACAATTTTCCTCGATAAAGTATTTGTTCATCAAACAATTAGTGCGTCAAATATGATCATAGTGCTTTTAAAACTGCGAATTTTACTTTTCAAGAATAAAAACTTTTAAAACTATGACTAAAATGATTTAGGAGGATTTAATTCTATATTAAAATTTTTTTGGGTTATTGATAAACCGTTCAACCCATTTCCCTGTTAGCTAATCATTTAGAGATAAAGCATAACCCGAATTGACCCATTAAGTGGGTTCAAAGTGACCTCTAATTGCAAACGTATTATTCAGTCTCCTCTTACTTGTATCAACCGTTTATAAATTATGTAAATCTCACCCTGCAATGTTGATTTCAGATTCTAGGCGATGATGATAAGCGTTCAAAATATGATAATGGTGAAGACATCGATGAGGGCATGAATATGGGTGGTGGTGGTGGATTTAACCCTTTCGGTGCTGGGGGTTTTGGGGGTGGTGGCGGAGGTTATACATTTCATTTCGAAGGTGGCTTTCCTGGCGGTGGTGGTGGATTTGGTGGCTTCCATATGTAACTTATGGATTTTGTACTAACTTCAAGTTAATAGCAGAAGAGCTTTGTAGGAAATTTATTTTTCGGTTACATGAAACCTTGTTTCTTTTTCTTACAAATATATAGTCGGCGACAATAGACATGTTAAGCTCACAAGGCATTTTTGTTATCTCATTATACATAAATCATGTGGCTTGAATCAGAGGAGTTGTTATTAATTCGATTAAGGTATGAATCTGTTGGGAGGTGTAGGATATGATATGTGGAATGCAAGCCTGCCAGTGTTATGCAAGACTTACCACCTAAACTTTGTGTACAAAATTTCTTACCAGAAAGACTTTATTATCTTCATGTACAATTTGAGAGAACCTATTTTTACGGCAAGTTCACAAATAACGTCACAAACACAAGCTATCGGTTCTATATGTGCTAAACATTAATATCCCTGTAGGATCCGAGTTTCTTTTAGTAACTAAGATATTTAATGAATTGGACCCTATTATGATCCTGATTGTTGGCCAGACTCTCCGGGTTGACTACTTTGCAGCTCGGACTCGTTTTGTGGTGGATGACCGGTTTCCGCAGACTGATGTGGATGTATTGCCTCCACCGAACGGCCTTCTTGTTGAGGCTCTTGTGCATGAGAAGGTTCCGGCGACTCCTGAGGCTGCTCAATATCTGGGGTCTCACGAAGTTGGTTTGACCTATAACTTTCCCTCCACTTCAAGAATTCGTAAATAATAGAAGTTCCGCACATTGCACCACCAAAACCAGCAAACGTAGCAAGCAAAACTGATAGAACCCCAGCCACATGAAGCTGTAAATATCACATATATTACATATAGTTAAAGTGCTAAGCTTGATAATTTTCGTTAATATCTAAATAGACTCCATGTTTGACTTCTGATGGTCAAATTATTTAACTTCGAAATTAAAAGAACCATAAACTGACAGGATTCCTTTTTTATTTCTAAGAGATATTATCCGCATTAAGGAGAGTATACGCGACCAATTAAAATTCCAATGTTTGACTAAAGTGTCAAACAGGGACAATGCAACACACATTCTATCTTATATTAACAAAATTTAGAATAAACTTGCTTAAACCACTTACCTTTGAATAGAAGACATGTGCAAAACCAACCACTAGAATGAACTGAACAGTTGCATAAAGCCATGCATACCTTTTTCTGACTGAACATAAATTGCAGAAACTATTAATAATCTGCATATAAAAAATGGTGCAATCTTCTTGGGACCGGATATCAAGTGGAAGTTACGAAAATACCCATTGTTGTCGATGTCATGGATGCAAGGAGACCAAGTATGCAAGAAAAAGGCAGGGATATAGCAATTGCACCAGAACCCATTTTGTCTACCTTTTACAGATACAAGATATCAGGTGAGCTTCTCTAAGATCTAAAAAGATAAATAATTTACTAAGATTCTTGACATACCAAAAGTTGCTCCAAGAAGCAGAAGTAAGCAAGCATGCTTACAATCACGAGAACAGGTACGTCCTGCCATACCCTGATATACCACTTCGCACTGTTAGTTATATGCCCAACAAGTCAAACATGTTCGGATTCTTTTACCTATATGTAGGAGAATCATTCTGAAGCATAGCTCCATTTCCACGCATACGACTTTGAGATCTTGGAATTCGTAAAAGTGTAACAGGCAAGTTCATAACGTCTTGCTTACAAACCTCACAAGTTTTGTTGCCTTTTATGCTAAACCACTTTATAGCACATTCTTGGTGTGCTAGGGCTAACTCTCCTTTGCAATTGCATTCCATCTTAAGGGTATCCTCGGCCCCCTCCTGAAGTTCAACCATACATATTCTACAAACAGCTTCTTCTTCTGCAATGTCCTCACCCTTTTCTGGATGATGACTTCCATCTAAAGGGCAGTTTGGTCAGTATAAACAAGAGAATCTTCAAATACACATATTAGCGTAGAATACAATAAACTCACCAGCGTCGACTGTGGGAGTAAAATTTAGGGTGGGATGAATTCCGTGTGCATCTTTTGGAGTAGCAGGAATTATCCGAAATACACCACCTAAAGACTCTTCTTGCATTGTCATTCCGTCTTCAAGCAGTTCAGGAACAGAATGTGAACGAGGGATAGGACGTTGGATCCAATTTTTCTGTAAAGCATTGATTTAACACAGTTTCCGTGATGTATCCAAAAGAAAGTGCATGATTTAAGATGTACTTACATCCATGGCATTTCTTCCATGCATAGACTCTGGATTTGAGTGAGCAATAGGAGTTACGGGTAATGATGCTGTTCTCTTCATTCTAGATGCAAATATCCGTGTAAAGGATACTGTTCTCGACATTTTAGACTTCCGTCTCATGTCGGATGGTGAGCCTCCAAGCGCCAGTATTGCAGCCTTCTCAATCTCTGAAGTTCTATTTCTAAATTTGAAGCTTAATTTAGGAAGGAGGCTTTTTAAGGTTGATTTATCTCTAGACGATGAGGGACTTGATGGGTCATTGAATCTGGCATATGCATTAGTAGGACTACGCAATGGTGAAAAGTTAACTCTCTTTGGAGTTTGTTGCGGCGTTGTTGGCGTATTCATCTTTTCATCATCTTTGGCAGAGGTGTCAAAGGTTCTTTCTGGTATCTTCAAGACCAGGTGTTGTGACTTTAAATGTTGACTGGTTGTAGTATCTTGAATTATTTCGCTTGTGCTGAGTTCACTTATTTCACTGGTTTGTCCCTGTAGATAGAGTTGAAATTTTAGTGCTATTTTAGAAGATATACAATGGATGCATTCAGATTAGCTTATTTTATGGACATATCAGCTTTACTGAGATTAGAAAGCCAACACTCTCACTTTTTTAGCTATGAGCTTATCACCTTAAGCAAGTTGATAAGCTCACAAGTGGAAAAAGTGAGCTTACTGGCTTTTCAAAATATCACCAAGCCAAGAAGCCCATAGAATTCTAATCAAACACCCACAGTATCAAAAGTAGTATGCCTAACATTCAAAAGTCAACTGTATACTGTACAAAAGAAGCAAGGACAGCAAAATGAAATGATGCTACATCTAGCTTAATATTCTTCAATAGTACAGTAAATAACACCAAATTCCTCAATAAAAAGGTTCGGTTTGTCCAACCGGCAAAATAACTAGCATCATGTGAATAAATCCAAATTAATAAAACAAAAATATTACTTCTTTTAGATGATTATTAACTGATGCAGTAGATGAACATGAAGTTAGTGCAAAAAATTATAGTGTTTGACTATCAAAATATCACAATCAAATCAGATAGATTTATAAGCCTAACTTGAAATAGGGTAAAAAAACACATGAAGGACAGAATCAAACAGCATGAATAAATGTAAAAGATTCAGAAAAGAATCCAATAAAAAAATTCTACAATAAAAAGGTTCGGTCTTTGTACAAATTTTTTCAACAAATCATTGAAACATCAAAAGCCCAATTCCCAAAAAACAAAAGCTCATTAAATTGTATCATCAATTCAAATTTCTATGATGCCACATATGTTAAATGATCATTGTCATAGTATTCATCTTTATAAGTAATGTTCGCAACAAATTCAGATAAAACTTGCCGAAAAACAACCAGAAAACATAAAACTGGTTTTCATTAGAATCTTGCATCAGGACAAATTCCCACTATAATTTCTAATAAAAGCAACCATTTTTATGTGTAACTTTGCACAAATTCAGAAGAAAAAAAAATTAATCACACAGTTTAAATTTCTGTAAAAATGTAAACTTTATAAACAAATACAGTAACAATGATCACACAATGATAAATGATCAACTAAATCTCTGTGTACATGTACAAATGAAATAAAAAATATACCTTATGAATTGATGGAAGATCAATCAAGATGTCATTCAGAGCTTCATTATCAGTAGTACTTTTAGCCATAGATGGTGAATGTTTTTTTTTTTTTTTTGTGCCTTCAATGTGCCAATGTCATGTTACTTATATGTATATCATATGGGATTATGAAATAAAAGTAAACCCTGTAAAAACCCTTTGGAAATAATTAGGAGTATTAATCTAAGAAAATGATAGTGACATTGACAAATATAAGGAGGAGTTGGATAATTGTAAGCCACCAACAACATCCACCTTGTAAGTCTTCTTGTACCATGGTACAACACCATCATCAACTACTTGTGAATTGTGACACTATTTAAACCTTTTAGTTTTACTAACCTACTAAATATGCCCCTTAACATATGTGAGAGTTGCAATTTGTTAGAATCTTATGTACTAAAGGGATGTCATTTCAAGAAAAAAATATAAAAAAATATTATGATTTTTAATCTAAATTACTTTATATTGTGTTTGGGACTTGCTATAAAAATAAATCATAAAAATATTAAGAAAACACATACTATTATAAAGAAAGTCTAAAAAGTTGAGTCTTTACACTTGTACAAGTTTATAAAGTTATAAATTTAAAAAAAAATAAGTGAATAGTTGTATTATATTATAAATTAATGACATATTAAATTTTAGTATTAAAGAAAATGTTATAGAGTTACAATAAAAAAATTCATAGTTGTAAATTTTATAACAAACATTCAATTTTTATTAAATCCAAATAAATAAATTATGAATATTGCTTGTATTAATATGTTTTAAAGGATTTAAAGGGTCGGTGTTTTTTTTTTCTTCTTTTTCTATAAGTCAATGAAATGTTTTATTTTGGTTTCTGTAACGGGTTGAGATGTAAGAGTTCATCTACATCTACTGTGCTTAAACGTTTTCTGAAGCAATATTATTTAACAACGAGATCTTTTACCTAAAAATCGATAAACCATTAAATACCGAGAATTATTGCATGGCGCTTAAAGATCAAGATGCGATAAAAAATGCATATATATGATATCGCCGCTGCTTTACATGAATACAATGCTAATAACTTTTGTATTCCTTGACATTATTTGTATTTCTTCACATCATTTGTATTCTTTCACATTACCACGACCCATGTGAATATAAATTTAAAACAGAAAAATGTTTTCTTTATAATGTGCTTTCAAAGATAATTATATATTGCATGAAATTGGAATTATATAATATTAATAACTACGTAGTTAGTTATTAATAAATATTGATGACTTAAATTATGATACGACCTGGTTAAAGTGTATCGATATAGAAATCACCACTTTAAGTGTGTGCTTGCTCTTTAAGAACGATAAGAGAAAAACTAGAGATACTTTTATTGTTTAACTTGATTGATTGATTAATTCATCATAATGATCGGTATATATACTGAATAAACCTAACTTGTGGCACAAGTCGATCACAAGATAAATACTAAAACATACAATAACAAATACTTTTCTAAACATGTATTCTAAATAAAAGATAAGTATGACACATAGACATGGCCCGTCTCTTCAAGAGCTTAGGCATATCATTCCCAACTCCTTCGAGCCACCTTGTCCACAAGGTGATATGTTGAAAGTAATTCTTGATTCTGAGACCCCATATGCTAATCATACTATTAGTGAATAAATTATCCCAAACATGGTTTGTGGGTTTAGGGTATTTAGGATTTTATCACTATATATAGTAGATAAATAATACATGATACCTATGGGGTTTATGTATTCTAACATGGTATCATAGAGTTAGATCTTATACCCGCTTCCTCCATCTCATCCATAAACACACCGATCATTAAAAACCCTAAAAAGAAAGAAAAAAAAATTTACCGCCGCAACACTTTGTTGTTACATTTGTTTCAATGCTGATGATCATTCAAAATTTGGACAAATGTTTTGCTTCCCATGTAGCAAAGTTAGATGATAAAATGGGACGCGCATGTTGGTAATGAATGATCAAGCAATGTTGGTAATGAATGATCAAGCAGGTATTCCACAAAACAATGAAAAAGATCAAGCATGACAAAAAAAAGTTCGAGAATGAAGGATATGTTCATGGAATCGGTGGTGTTTTGTCTATCTTGTTTTTTATTTTATGTATATATAAAAAAAGTTATAGTTGCTTGATCATATGTTTGTTAACCGATTGTTCGTACAGCTTTATTACCGATCAAGTAAAGTCGTTCGTTGGTACGGTTTTGTTATCAAGTTGACTTAAGCGACAGTTGGTACGGTGATGTTACTAGTCGACTTAAGCGACCGCTGGAACTGCTTTGTTACCTGTGACACCCTAGGCAAATCACACATCGGTTGCGGCCAAGAGAGATCCATGGTTCATAAGATGACATTCGCCTTACAATGACACAACGCGTTTTGTGTTCTACTGCAAGTGGGGTTCTTTGGAACTGGCAGTTAAGTGTGCTCATGTGAGAGTAGTACTAGCTCAGGTGACCTGGCGGGAAGTACTCAAATGAGGGCCACAAAGCAAAGCCGTGAGCCTGCGGGCAAAGCGGACAGTATTGTGGTCTGAGTAGGCGGGATGTGACAGGTGGTATCAGAGTCACTCCTGAGCCATTCGGGATGGTGAGGCAAACCTCATCGAGGACGATGAGTCCTGAAGGGGGGGTGATTGTGACACCCTAGGCAAATCCCACATCGGTTGTGGCCTGGAGAGATCCATGGTTCATAAGATAACATTCGCCTTACAATGACACAATGCGTTTTGTGGTCTACTACAAGTAGGGTTCTTAGGAACTGGCAGTTAAGTGTGCTCATGTGAGAGTAGTACTAACTCAGGTGACCTGGCGGGAAGTACTCACATGAGGGCCACAAAGTAAAGCCGTGAGCCTATAAGCAAAGCGGACAATATTGTGGTCTGAGTAGGCAGGATGTGTATATCAGGAACTGCTTTGTTACCAGTCGACTAAAGTCGACCGTTGGTAGAGTTTTATTACGAGCCGACTACACTTATGTTTATTTTGTTTTCTTTTCAAGTATACTTATTCAGTCCGAGGTTTCGCGATTTCGCCGCCTGGACTACGGGGAGTATTAGTGAATAAATAGGCCCAAGCCCAGTTTGTCCCTTTAGGGTATTTAAGGTTTTACCACTATATATAGTGGATAAATAATACATGATACCTATGGGGGTTTAATCATTCTAACACATACCGCATTGCCGTCTTTCACTCTCGCAGTTCTTATGCCTTCCACTACCACAACTAACATCTATTTTCCTCTTCTGCCTTCCATTGCCTTGTACATAATACAACATTATTCTTACTCCTTCCGATGCCCATGCCGTAACACTCCTCACTCCTTAAAACTCACCTTGCCCCAAGGTGACACGATGAATATCTTATCCATTCCCATTCATTCATTTGAACAAATGCATGGATGCGCCCATTATCCATTAGCTAGGAAACATCAATGATATCAATTCTTTCCCATTGTTTGAGAGCTAGCAAACTTCCATGTTCAACCAAGGAAGTTAATGTGTAGAACTATTCACATTGTCCACTACTTCCTCCGTTGGTATCTCCGGTGCTGAAGCTTGTGAATCATCACCACCAACCTTAAGTACCAGTATCACTTTATTCAACTCATCCTCGTCAACCCCACACGCTTCACCACCTATATCAACCTTTTCCACACTGTTCGTATCTTCTAAAAATTCGCCAAACTTGCTACAAACTTCTACACTTTCCACATTACTCTCACCAATATCAAATACATCATCTATCACGCTACTAACCTCAACAACACCAATATCTTCATTAGCATATAAGGACTCCTTAACCACATGTGAAGCTTCTTCACGTGTCCATGATAGAACAACATCTAATTTCTCTTCAATGATAAGCTCTTGCCTTGCAATTGCCTAAAAGTGCTTCCATTCTACGTGTTAAAGAAAAGGCTTCTCCTAAAGTTATAGGTGTTGACCTTAAGAGTGCATATTGTAGAAGCGTTTTAAGTCCACATATATATAAAAATGTAAGTAAATTTTCAGAGATCTCCGTTACTCAATTTGCAAGTATCACAAACTCACTTTCATATTCGACCATCGTACAATATCTTTCATTGTGCGTCCCGATCGCGGCTACCTAATGCCATTAATCGAAAAAAATAAATAAAAAATAATAAAAATATTACTGATGAATAGTACTTGATGAACAGTATTTGGAGGAACAATACGTGATGAATAGTATCCTCGATGAACAGTAACACAATGAACATCGTGTGTTCTAAAAAGAAAAAAATCCAATCCCGCAAATGAACATTGTTGGATGAACAGTATCGCGTGAACAGTACTGCAATAAACAATTTTTTATTGGAACTCTAGATCGGAAGCCATCAACAAGGACTGAAAGCACCAACTGATACGACCCGGTTAGGGTGTATCGGGATATATAGCACCACTTTAAGCATGTGCTTATTCTTTAAACTAGAAGAGAAGAACTAGAGATAATTTTGATGTTTTAACTTGATTGATTGATTAATTCATATTAATGATCAGTATATATACTAAATAGACCTAACTTGCGCCACACGTCGATCACAAGATAAATACTAAAACATAACAAATATTTTCCTGAACATATATTCTAAATAAAATATAAGTATGTTAAATAGGCCCGTCTCTCGAAGACCCCATGATTATCAAATTATTAGAATTCCAAAACATGATTAAAAATCCAACTCATGGTGTAATCGGAAATCTCTCATTTCATGTAGTTAGAGAAAATTAGAGTATAATTACGTGTCAAACCAAACAATATATGTAGTGTAATCTAAATGACAATTTCCTCCATTCTACAAAAGAAGACATATTATGTAATGTAATTAGATTAGATTAGAATTACTTTACATTACACGTAGATTATAACGACCTAAAATAGGCCTCAAGTGTATGTTATAGGTAAATGTTGTCACGTCAAATTTTATGTCTATACCATAAATTATAACAAATGAAAACCAATTTCACTTATAACATGGATATAAGTACAACAAACCAACAAATAACAAATATAACCAAAACTTATAACAACAAAAACCAAAAAAATAGCAAATATAAGAAAAACGCACAAACAAAATCAGAATAAAAATATTGGTGACATGCGTTATTAACACAACGCATATGGCTATAAAGTCAAAAAAGTGGTAAAAAATTCACCGGCATAAATCGTATTTATAAAACTTATTTTGTAAGGTTATATATTCGTGATTATGTAATAGCACTTGATCTTAAATATGAACAAATAAGCTAAACTAAATAATGTAATTGTAAAATAAATAATAAGTATGTCAATGAAAGAGATGAAAAGATCAAACCAAGACAACGAGATTTATAGTGGTTCGGTCATGAAACTCTTTCTTCGCCCTACTCCACTCCTCGAGTATCATACTCGAGATTTCACTATGTCAACAAGCTCCCTTCAAGGTGGAAGAAAACCATCCACGTCGCTTATACATTAACTGAAACTAAGTTAGATGTCGAGTTCTAATCCTAGCTAGAACCAATCTAATACACGCAACTCTTAAACCGCTAAAGACTTAACAATAAAACTCATAAAATCCATCTAAGCAATCATAATACTTGGATCTACATCATTAGACAAGAAAATATGATAGGATGAACATGATCTTTAAAATATCACTTCATAACTAGAACTTCTAACACTACACAAGGATGTGATTGTTATTCTCTTTGGAATTATGGTAAAAAGAAATGAAAGATGGAATCAATCGTTAAAACATAATTAAACAAGTAGATTATCACAGAAAAAACGAGGATTTAAGAGGGTTTTAGAAACTAAAAAAGGAACGTTCAAAAGGTTTATTGAGATCTGAGATGATCCAATATCTATAGGCACAACAAGAGGAACGGATTCTAGGATCCTTATACCCATGATCGGTTCCTTATAAATAGAGAACCATCCCCCATATATGGAACCGTACCTATGAGACGCTCCTCTTTTTATCCTTTTTGTGAGGAATGTTTATTTGATTTAGGTTGGAGCTGTTATGGGACAGAAAACCATATTTCAAACTTATATTTATAATAAAATGAAATTTAAAAAGAAATTTTTATAATAAGTTTTATGAAAAGTTTTGTCACATTTAATAAAAGTGAAGTCTAGGTCAATAATATTAATCCCTTGATCACTTAACAAGTCTAATGAATATTTATACATACCATAAATGATTAATGATGAAATAAAAGTTTACGGTTAATAATTTGCTTACGTTTATCTTTATTAGTAGAACGTTTGTATATTATGTCGTTATCAAAACGTAGAAAGATCGAAAGATGTAAATAACGTTTTTAGGCACTACTTGCATTACCAAAATGTCTTCATAGATACTTTAAAGATTACATGAAATTGAGGTCATATATATTATTAATAATAAATAACTAATTAATTAATTAAAATTGATGATATAAATTATTAAAATTCCAAAACATCATTAAAAATTTTCTATCTAAATTGGAATGTAATATGAATTACCCACTTGATGTAATTAAAGTAAATCAAATTTAAATTAGGTGTTAAACCAAGCACTCTATGTAATAATTACAATTTCTATTTTGAAAGTAATAACAAATCAACATTATCATATTACAATTACACATATTACATGTCAGATTAAGAGGAATCAAACGAGGCCTCAAGTGTATGTTATAGGTAAGTGTTATCTCATTAACTTTTTTTAATCTAAAAACATAAATTATAATATATGAAAAACAATTTCACTCATAACATGAGGTATAAGTACAACAAAACCAATAAAGTAATAAAAATAAACAAAACACACGCAATATCAGGAAAAAAGTATCGATGATAGGCGTTATATCACGACTCGTATGACTATAAAGTAAAAAAAGATAAAATTTTCTACAAAGTGCGTTCACTATATAGTCTAAATATGACATGAAATCGACGTCATATAATACTAATAATAAGTAACAAGTTAGTTAATAAATTATACAAAAACCAAAACCGAGTTAAAAACTTTCCATCCAACTTGTGATGTAATCTGAACTCCCTCACTTGACTTAGTTAAAGTAAATTAAGTTGTAACTATATGTCAAATCAAAAAGCTTACATAATGTAGTATGAATTACCACTTCTTCAGTTATACAAATAAAAACATATTAGGTAATGTATCTGTTAGTGCAAATATTAAGATGTTTAATCGATATAATCTCTTTATGTTTTGTTGACGACAAACGTATAAGTCGTAATACATTATGTAAAATGTGTAAGGTACTCGTAAACACTTATACATCCATATGTAAACTTCTCTCGACACCTCCAAGCTCGTATTCGTCGTGAATCACTCAAGGTATGAATAAACAAGTCATTAACCTTACTAAGTGATCAAGGATTAAATATTTTTTAAACTCACTTTTAATTAAAATGGTAGTATTTTTTATATAACTTTATTTTTAAGAAAATGATTTATTAAAAAAATGGAAATTTGAATTTAGGATATTCCAAATGGATAAGGATATTTCCTGTGGGTAAATTATGCACCAAATAGACTTTCCCACTAGAGGACAAAAGAGAGCAGAGTCTAGAGCTCAGATCATTATAGATACCCACAAATCATTATTGATAATGAGCCCGGTGGATATTTAATGAGCCGCGGGAAAATATAGCCGTTGCTCCTTTGTCCTATAAATAGTGGATCATTTCCAGCTTTTTAACTAACCTTTTTTGCATATTCTCTCTCGGTTTTTCATACACCTTAGATCCTTGATTAATTGGTAGATTAATCTTGTTTTAAGATGTGATTCTCTTCTCAAATCCTCTCATCCTCTCAAGTGTAAAAAGAAGAACACTTTCATCATTATGAAGTGTTAGGGTCATAACATGATGAGATCTCTTCTTCTATAAATCTAGTTATGATTATATTTTTACTACAATATAAATCATGAAGATCCAAGTTATGTGTATACTTGGACTTGATGTATATGTAGTAGATCCAAGTGGTGGGTACAATTGGATGTGTTTATAAATCCAAGTGATGGGTATCTTTGGATTAGGTGTTAGGAGTATAGATCCAAGTTATATATATACACGGATATAGTGTTAGAGTCCTAGATCTAAGTGGTGTGTACTTAGATCTAGATGGTTTATGTGTTTAGGCCATAAAACATAAGGTTTGTTATGTTGGGCCATAAAACATAACCGTTGGTATAGATTGGTTCTACCTAATATTAGAACTCCACATCTAGCCTTGTGTCAGAAAATGGGAAGTAGGCGACGTGTGTAGAATGGTCCTACCTAAGATTAGGACTCGACATCTGGCTTAGTGTCGGAAATGATGTAACCGGCGTGTATGATTTTCTCCGCCTTTAAAGGAGCTTGTTGACTAGTGAAGTAACTTTCGAGTTGGGTACTCGAGGAGTGGAGAAGGGCAAAGAGGAGCTTCATACCCGAACCACTATAAATCATTGTGTCGGTATTCTCCTATACATTTATGTCTTTGCATTTAAGTCTTTACTTTCACAGTTGCATAATATATGTGTTATGTGTTGTTGTGTGCATCTCATAATATAAACATCCAAGTCGCGATAAAGGTAAGGCTTAGTACGTGTGTGCTTTATGTTTATATTATGATCTTGTACATCCCATACTCTAATCATCTTAGTTGCGAAAAAGCTATGGCTTAGTACGTGTGTGCTTAATGTTTATACTATTGCTCGATGTACTCTTGACTTGATGTGTTTGTGTGTTTACTTACTTGTTGTTTATAGTTATTATCTATTACAAACACATCTCATACTAAGTCAAGCTTGATCGAGAATTTGATACAAAAGATTGTTAAGGTTTAAAAGGTAACAATGTTTTTCATCCACTATTGGGGTTCTTTATTGAACCCGCATATCTTTATTGATAAAGAACCGCGGTCATGTTTATTGAACCGCGGTTAGTGGATTAAACGAAAAAGTTTTTAAATCTTAATAAGATACGTATTCACCCTTCTCTACCGTTTCTACAATTGGTATCAGTGCGAAGTTATTCAAGATCTTTGAAGTATATTGTGCTTTAAAGCTTGGATCGATCTTTTCTCTCGTTTTCAAAACAAATGGTTTTTAAAATAGAGACTGTCCTTGTATCATTTTCCATGAAGAGTGATTACATATGAAATGTGTTTTGTTGATTCGTACAAGTTTTGGTGTTAAATAAACTTTGTATAATAGCTTGATAATAGATCTTTTTATGTTTGGAAGTATAAAGATCTTTTGTCCTAATTAACTCTAAAACACGATTTCTACGTGTGAAAAATGATTTTTTAGAGTCTTACGTCCTTCCGTCAAGTCACCAAATGATTTTGAACATAAATTCATTTTTGTCCCCTGAATGCGGATCTTTAACTGTTCCTCGAGGTTGATTATCAACAATGAACCGCGTTCAGCCCGACACATATTTTTGTAAACTTTGAAAAATCATATAAAATCAACCGTAAGTCCGTAGAAGTCGTGTCACCCGTCATTTTGAACACAATTGAGTCTTCTTTTATTTAAAAGTAATTCCAAACCTTTATTCAAACGTTTAAATTTTGATGTTTTCTAAGTTCTATTCTTTGTCCAAAGAATTGAGTCTCGGTTTGTCGTAAAATGTGACAATCCGTCAATTTCAGGTCGTTATTCTAATCTCAACTATTACGTATTATGTGTTTACATTAATACGAATTTTAAATTATCGGCTAACCGGGAAGGTTATGGCTTGAAACTTAGCGTAAGAATGTCGATTAAATGAAAACCAGCAAGGAATACGTTAGGTATCAATATTATGTTCTCAAATTATCATAAGAATGATTTTATTGTATTTATTCTTGTTTCTCGTGCTTTCTGTTTTAACAAGTGACGAAGACTACTAGTGATCGTGATACCGACGGATGCCCGATAATTTACGTTTTATTATCGATTGTTTCGATATTTAATATTTTCGACGTTTTCGTTTTAATTACGTTTTAAGTCGTGTCGAAACTATATTATTATATTTATGATGCGTTTTAACTTTTGAAAAGTATTTTTATGAAACTCGAGTCCCGTAAATATTTTCAAAATTTACTAATACTCATTTTCTACCCTTTAAACTATTTAATTGCATATTGGTCCAAAAGATTGCAAGAATGACAAAAATTACCCTCAACAACTACCCACTATATAAACCATTTTCTTCGCCTACTTTTCTCCACTAAATCACTTTTATAAAAAAACACATATCTTTCTTTCTCCCCTCCCTTTGCCGTGAATACCACCAAGAACAAACACCCTTTGATCTTAAATTTTAACTTGATTTTGAGAAAAGTAAACAAAGACCCATCCTAGATTTTCAAAGGTGATCATGTTGATACCAATTTTACTTACATGCAACAAGTTTAAATATTTGATATGAACAAGAGTTGTTGAAAGTATCTATGATCATACATGTGATGATCTTCATAGGATCATGATGTTTTGATATTGAAAAGTTTGAGTTTTTGATTTTGATTTTTGTTTTATGTAACATGCAAGTGTTAGAATTGAAAGTGGGTAATATTAGGATGTTAGAACTAGTAGAAAAGTGGTTGAAATGGGTTGAAAAAGTGATTTGATGTGAGTTTTAGAGAGGTGATTTAGGGCAGTGAGTTTGAGGCAGATTTTGGGTGTCTTGAGTTTGAATTATTATTGTACTAATAGGATAGTGTTATAGAGATTTTGATTAGCTTCATTTTGATAAAAATTATAGCTTCTAACTCAAAACGAGGAGGAAGTTACAATAGTTTGATTATTAGTGTACTAGGAGACGAGTATCGACACAATTCGAAGTTGTTGTCGATATTTGGATCGAATCTCGGGGACTATAGAACGAGTTTTAAAAAGATTCAATGGTTGTTCTAAGTCTCTAAACCTTGGGTTGTGAGTCTATTTTCAAACTCGAGTGTCGGTTTTGTAAACGGAGTTGTTTATAGAGGTCAAAATGGTTTTAAGTGTCGAAGGCATAAAACTGTCCGTTTTGTAATTCAAAGATGTGTCGGGCAGAAGGTCTTAGAAGTAAAAACTTTTGACAAACTTTTTGGGGGATTTCTATAAATAGTAAGTGAGTTCCTCAAGTCGTTTCATGAACTTTTGACGTGTCTAAGTAAGGGAAATAAGCTTGTACATTTGGTATGTGCCGGCAGATTCTTATCGAGGGTATAGTTTAATAAAGTAAACATGTAGACGGGTATAGTAGTACCACTTGTATTGTTATTCTTTCGGGATTGTCATGGTTTTGTAATTTTAAGTTTTGTGTTATTAAGTATGGTTTATACTCGAGTCAATTATTAACGAGCGCGCCTTATTTGGTAGGTTGTGGTTATCGTGTTTGACGGGCATCACTTATCGTCGGCAATCGTCTCGTTACTACTCTTGTACTAAGGTGAGTCTATAGCCTCGCTTTTAAATTCTTTAATTGTTTTAGAAACTTGCGAGGGGATAACATGATTATTTATTTAAAATAAAAGGGTACAACTATAAGTTGCGGTAAGCCCATGAATGGGTGCAACTATTAGTTGTGGAAGCTCTATTTCCTTGAAAAGTATTTATTGAAAATGAAGGGTATAACAAGAAATTGTTGTAAACCCATGAATGGGTGCAAACAGAAGTTGTGGTAAACCCTATTTTTTTTAAATGTAACACAAGGGATTAGGTGAAAGTTATTTACATAAGTTTGCTTATAGCCTCAAGGACCCACTTATCATGTATTGTTAATTACTCGGTGTGAGTGAACGCTAATATTGTGGATAGATCTATCGGGGTGACGCCCTGTCCGATGCGATTTGCTATCGCAAGGTGCAGTGAAGCACTAGTGTATTGGAGCACATCAGATGCATTGTATAAGAGAAATATACGCACTTGGCTAGGTGCGTTGTGGGCTGAAATATAATATGTTAACGTTCAATGTCATGAGACTTATAAAATAACACAATAATTATGTCTAATCCACATAATTGTTAATCGTTGAAGGTTTATTATGAATACTTGTGTTCGGTTTACATACTTTAAACTCTATAGATTCACTCAACATTTTTGTTGACTTTATAGCATGTTTTATCTCAGGTCCATGAGGAATGCACTCGAGGAAGGCGGTTTCGTGAAGCTTGCAAATTTGAAAAGTCTTTGGCCCGCTTTTTCTAAAATATATCCATTCAATCGTGTGTTGTGTTTTGTAAACATTTAAGACTATTTGGGACCATGTGTGAAGTTTCTACCTTTTAAATATTGCATGAATGGATGGTTTATCAAAACGACTCGTTTTGTGCCGTTTTCTATTATTATGAGCTTGAATGATGATAGTAATGCCCAATGACCCTTCTGGTGAAATGACCCGAAATTGAGGGTGTTACAGATTGGTATCAGAGCTCAAGTTATAGAGAACGAAAAGATTTTCCAAAAATGAATTTTTGAAATCTTTTAACTATAACAGTTGCAAGTGAAACCTACGAGTTGCCAATGGACGAGAATGAGGGTATTTATATATGTATATGAGATTATATATATATGTTGTAATCTTCATCGATTATTTATACTTATGAATTACAAGGTATGTCTACATTTATTTAATTATAAATGATAAATATATACTTCTACGAGATATTTATACGACGAAGATTGTCACGAAGCCACCCTAGTCATTTTAACGCTAACGCTGAAGTTAATCATGTTATTCCCGAGACTAACTAAGTTGTGGATATCCATGATCCCAACGAAATGGTTAATATTCTCGATGACATTTATTTGGTTATAAGGATTTTGATTCCTTGGTTCTTATTCTTGATTTATCAATCCATTCATTTCATTTAGTAAATTTAGTCCCCATTTTCATTAATCTTCGACATTCCACTGTTTTGCTAAGAACAAGTTTGTCTAAGATTGTACTTGTTGTTTGTTAGGAATTGAGGTTGATTGGTATGGTATTCACATGCCAAATAGAATTCCATATCGCATCACTGATTCTTTTTCTGTTAAATCAGTTTCTCGTTTGTTTCGATCTTAATCTTCTGCGTTGAGCTAGCGATGCTTAAATAAGGTGATTTATAATCGTCTTGTTGAAATGAATTGGCCATTTATTTGAACAAGGAAATTATAAATTGTTGAACCACTAATTTCTAAATCTTATTTGGATGGATTTGATCAATCCATGGAAATAATGATTTATAAATGTGTGGGCTTAAGCGTATAGCGTCCGCGCAATTAAACTCTTATTGACTCGTAATTCGTTTTCTTGAATCATTCTTTGATTTTGTTCCTCTAATTGTTTGATCGTGGGATGGTTGTATTGGGGCCGTTCCAGAAACCACCAATTGAGGAGGATATCAAGCGTCCCAGAAAGACACTGAAGAAATCTTCTTCTAGTGGGACCGAAGAGCCTTCTTAGCCACATAAATCACCTAGTAACTCTTAGTGGATTAGTTTATCAATTGTAGAGGAGCGGTACGGACGTAGATGATATCATCACGACCTCTCTTTTCATACCGCTAAGGGATGCTTAACGCCACTTCGCCAACTGGCGTTACCTGCCCTTTCGTGTTAGTAGGTGTAAAATACATGATTTTACCATTATAAATTATAACAACTTTGTACCCAATAATTCTAGAACTTTCTCTCATGTACTATATTTCAATAAAATGTGTGAGCTTGACATTATGTGTATATGTACTTACATACCTTTTACAAGTAACCATATGACACATACCTTGAAACCATACTTGGATAAATAATAAAAATATCTAGACATATGTTTATACACAACATTTAACAAAAATTAGAACACTACTACTCCATTTGATGTTCTAGCCGTGTACATGCATACATGCATGCCTACACTTTCTTGTAAATCTTGTAAACGTCCACACTACCCTTCTATCTACCCTATGCAACTCAAGGCACTACACTTGGCACACCCATGCCTCCATTTTGCCTACCTTCATACAGCTAAGATGGGGTAGATCAAAGGGGTACCTTGGGTTTACCAATGGCACATTACACTTGGCAAGAAGTATCTTACCAAGGAGATTTTATTCCTCACCTTTCTCCTTTTTAAGCCAAAACACACACATCCACACATACATCTTACATGCAAATCTAAATCTCAACTTTCTCTCATCCAAAACTCTCTCAATCATACGGATTAAGACATTCATCCACCCAAAAACACATTAACTTCAATATATCTTTGTCTTCATCCTCATAACTTCTAATCATTGGTATCATCTATACCAACTTGATACTCAAGACAACCAAGATAAACCCTAGCCGAACCAATCTAGGTCACGGCTTGGATTTGTATTAGGGTTTCACCATTGAAATCTTAAACACTAATCTCTTTAGTTCTCTTGATTTTCTTTGTTAGCATTTAGCAAGTAAGTATCACTAACCTTACTTTTCTTTATTTACTTATATTTCCTTTGCATGCATAATCATTCACTTGGTAATCACATATGATAAACTTGTAAAAACTCAAGATTTGTGAAACCATAACCTATATAGGTCACGACATATTTTTTATATGTCATAAGACATGTATAAAAATTATTTAGTAATAAACATATGATTATGTACTTATAATAAACTTGGGGAAAAATCATAAAAACCATCCTATGGATTTATTTATAGCCGTGGGCTATAAGCCCCATTTTTGGATTTATAACTAACTTATAAACTTGTAACTAGACTAGACCTTATTCTTGAATTCTTGGTTAACTTATAAACATTGATATCATTCTTAAAACACCACAAATAAATATAGTCGTGGGCTATATAGTTCATTTTGAACTTGTGATGAACTTGTAAACTTGTAATAAGCCTAGATCTTATTTTTGGACTTTGTGAATTATTTGTAAACATATAACAAGATCAAACCTCATTTTAGAACACCAAGATTAAATATATCCATGGGCTATATAGTTCCTTGTGAACTTATGGTTGACTTATAAACTTGTAAACAACCTAGATCTCATTGTGGGACTTTTAGCTTACATGCAAACATATAACAAGCTTGGACTTATTTTGAAATACTATAAATGATTATAGCCGTAGGTTATAAGCTTATTTTAAAGCTTATGACTAACATGCAAACTTGTAACTAACTTGGATCTTATTTGAAACACACAAAATAAAACATGCCGTGAGTTTCCATTCTCCATTTGGAGATCTTGATTTAATTTTGATAAGATAATAACAAACTTGTAAAACCCTAGATCTATACCTTGATAAATTGTTAATGGACTAGTTAAGCCCATGCAATAATAGCCCAAAACTTGAATATGCCTAATAAAATATAGTCGTTTATATGTAAGAGCCCATCAGGCCTATTTAATGCCTTGTAAGCCCACTTAGCTAATCTTAGATTATTAATGGACTTAAAACATGTTTTAGCCCATAAGGAATCCCATTAACTCTTTAGACACATTTAATAAACCCACTTAGTATTTTAATACTTAAATAAAGTTTTTATAACAAAAATATAACTTATAAAAACTTTTGGACTAGAAATGTAAATTAATGAAACTTATGGATTAAAACCATGACATTTGAAACTTGTTTGGATAAAACATTAAGTACAAGGACTAGTATTGTAAATACCCGAAAGTTTAAGGGTTCATTACTTCCATTCGTGACTTATTAAACCCTAAGGACCATTTTTGTAAGTTTCCTAAAGTTAAATTATCATTTTATAACCCTAAGGACTATTTATGTAATAAGCCGAAACATTTAGAAGCCCTAGGGACTATTTTTGTCATTTAATGAAATTTATAAAACCTAATTATAACTAGAAGGACTATTCTTGCCATAACCCGAAAGTATTACAAGCCCTAAGTACTAAAAGTGTTAAGATCCAAAAGTTTTACCTTAATAAAATATGGAGGGACTAGTTTTGCATATATCCGAAACTTAAACAAACCCTAAAACCCTTATTCCATTTAAATTAATAAAACTTGAATAAATCTTGAACTATAAGGACTAAAACCGTTATTTCTTAAACTTGTAACTTAAAGACTATTTAGTAAATATTGGAAACTTTTGGGGACTTTAAATTAAATTTAATAAAGTATTTATATTTTACTTTTATAAAATAATTTATATAAATTATATATATATAATTAAATACAAGTATACTTATACAAAAACTGTAAGTAAAACACTTTTACTTAAACAGGAAATTTAATAACAAATTTAATTGGACGTTATTAATACTTGTACGACAGTTACTTAAATAAACACAGTAACATTAATAAACCGTCTAAAAAACTGTATAAGCATGCACTATGTTTCCTGCATTATTTTACTGAGACTGTACTATTTAATTAGGCAGTTGACTGTGACGTGAGCATTACCAGGATTTTCTTTTATTGCACAGTTGTTACAGACACAAAGGTGAGTTTACGGCCCCACACAAGATATTGATAAACTTTTAAAATCCTCTATGTGGGAGAAAACATGCAACTTATTTTATGGACGTAAACTAAACTATACAAACTTTGATTACTATTGCCTATTGTAGAAACTATTAAAATTATTGCAATTGTCCGAATGTTATAAATAGATCTATTTAGGATTGACGATCCCCATCTGGGTGAGTAGCGCTCACTGTGCCTTGGCCTAGACAACAGATGTATACCATGTTGGAACTGGAAAATAGGAGCCTTATTGTGAGGCAATGGGGTACCTCATCTGTTGTAGACCTAATGAGTTAAGCCTCAGTTTCGGACAATAGGGAATGTAATTACCTTTTAGTATAAATGCTTTGTGCATTGCTACTGTTGTGAATGTTTACTGTCCAAAATTATTTTATTAAACCTGTAAATTCACCAACTTTATGTTGACCCTCTAAGCATGTTTTTCTCAGGAAACTGAAGCAAGTACGTGGTGTGTGCATGGAATCAAGCATCATAATAGACTGCATTGTAGGACTCATCAGGGGTTTTCTACTTGGGGAAAACAAACTATCTATTTTAATAATGTTAAGGCAATTTTTTATAACAGTTTGTACTACTGTTCATGTAATATATGTTGGATAATCTTTTATCTAATGCTCTATGTACTATTTGCTATCGATCTACCCCTGTGACATCCAGATATTATTTCTGCTGCCTTTGACCCACCCAGGGGTGTCACAGTAGGACTAGTCTTCTAAGTTGTATAGCATTAGACGATGATAATCTATAATGCTTGACAATACAACTTGTACTAGTTTGTGATCAATGGAATGACTATCTTTTGATTCCTAATTCTACATCGTTCTATTATTATCTTTCTTTGCTTTTCTCTTTTAAATTCCTATGGTATAACACTACTATTGAATGAATACTCATTGTGGTTTGATTTGCGTTGCACAAGAATCATGCAGTCAAAGGAAGCTATGACTAAGGCACACATGCGCCAAGTTATTAGTGAACGAGTTGCTGTATCTATAACTGAATTCCTCGCCAACATGAATAAAAGAGCTGGAGCTGAAGCTAAATCTGGTGGATTTGGAAATGGTGGAGCTGAAGCTGGATCCAATAATGTTGGTGGTGCTCATGGAACAAATGTGCTTGAAATTAGAGGCTATAACTACACTTCATTCATGAAGTGCAAACCGAAGACTTTTAAGGGGACTAAAGATGATGGGGGATTGTGTCAGTTGTTTGAAAAGACTAGAGTCAGTGTAACACCCCACTTGGATAAGTGGACCGTTACATGTATTATGGCATGTCATCAGAGCATAAGGTAAATGTCCTAAAACATTAACTGACCATAAAGGAAATACCGGAATCAAACATCGGTAATCCAACATAAGCTCAAAACATGAAAAGTAAAATACTGAAGGAAAGGACTAAACAATGTCCAACTAAAAAAGTAATGTAACAAGTGCATAAAGTAAGAAGTCTGGATAGCTTCCATCCAAATGCACATGCGCTCAGAATCCTAAAAGCGTCTTGGTGTACCTTCCGTTAGAACATGAAAGGAACTACGGCTGAGCATAACACCTAGTGAACGGATATAAAGAATGACAAGAAATACTGAAACGAAGAAGATGATATGATACTGAAGCTGTAAGACTGATAAGTAAAGTTGCAGCGAAAACCTGTGTAAAATCTAAAAAGTCTGATTTATAAATAATAAAGCTGAACTGTTATCTGTTAAATCTGAAAACATGTATAAACTGTATTTTTATTGTCAAGAGCTTATATAGGTCATGTGTTGTAACAACTGTTGCATGAATAACTGGAGGGGTGACCTTGTCATGCTGTAGAGGGGTGACCTCTAAATAATGTGCTGGGTGGAAGGATCAGCTCCAATGTGAAGGATGTAGAGCACACACCACATTCACCTGATAACTGTAAACTGATAGCCTAGGATGCATCCATACGCCCCACTAATAATACTGATAAAATGGCCAAGCTGAGTTGGATGGGACGCTGAAGAATATCACTCTTTCGCAGGTGAGTCATGACACCGGTGCCTCAAGTGTCATGGTTACGGTACCTTTGTAACTAGTACATATAACTGGTCATGCTTGTATATAAAGCTTAGGCAATATCTTAATTATTAAAATAAATACTAATAATTTAAAACATATACTGGGGAAAACATTTGGCCGTAGACGGGGAATCCTAATCATGCATAGATGAAAGTCCATACTGAAGGACGGAAAATCCGTACCTCATGTCCAGTAATGAAATAAGAGTGAAAGCTGAAGGATCTACTCGGACTTCACGGATACTACATAGATAAAGGACGGTGAGATGAGTTGTCTGATTACTATTTACTGTTACTGATTTTTATTTGTTCTTAATTTAATTGATTTTATTTTTGTGATTGGGTATAATCTGATAATATCTGTCTGTTTTGTAACATTACTGGTTACGGTATTCCTGTATTGCTGATTATGGTATAAAGTGTATTATGATATTATAACATTGCTAAAATTAGTAACCTGATATAATTAGTAAGTTTCCCGAATTAGAAAGTTTCCTAAAAGGTTTCCAAATGTAATTTCCTTGAAAGTAAACTATTTAAGTAATTCACACGTTTTAAAGTAATTTAAAAGAATCAAAATTAATGTTACTAATTAATAATACAAAACAATATAAATTTACTTTATTTCTTTTAAACATGTTTATAAACGATTTAATAAATCTTAACATAATTTCTTGTACATATATTACCCGTGATCCCGAAACACCCGAGTCGAAAACTCTCCTCGAGACACACATGTCTCGGGTTAAACCGAACCGAGCCCAACAGCAGTTCCCACTACTTGGTCCAAGTTCCCACTGATTTTTGGTGTTACAGTTCCCACTGCTTTGTTATATATTCCCACTGTTAGTATTACTGTTCCCCACTGGCCTGTTGTTCATTCCCACTGCTAGTGCAGTGGTTTCCACTACTCGCAGTCCCGAACACCCCCTTTTCTGCAATTTAATCCCAAACACCCCTGTACAAACCAAACGCCCCCTGTGTATGGTTTCTTTTATGCGACTGATCACAAAAAGACACCACCGAGACATCCAGTGTCTCGGTTTGTGTGTACCACAACAAAATCAACCCTCAGTTACATCAAATCGTGATTCACTTCTTTCCTTTTAATTTAAAAAAACATTTCCTATAGAAAGCTTATGTACACATTCGTGTTTTACTCATGAACAAAAAGAGGGATTTACCTTGCAACGAGATTGGGGAAGAACAGCTAGGACGAATTTGTATGCCTAAAAGATGAAGCCGAGACCCTTTTTTTTTCTAAAACCCGGCGGCCACTTTCTTTCCTTTTTTTGTATTTTGTGTCGGCAGGAAACAAGAAACATACAACCCTAATTTTATTTGTTATTTGGTTTACTGTTTGTGAAAATAATGGGTAAACCCCCGTGTTTTCTTTGTTTACTAGTTTAGTGGGCTCAAAGCCCATTTATCATTCTTTTCTTGTTTTAAACTCGACCCAACCACATATATATACTTTCGTTTTGATATTCGTTACGCTTCGTTTATAAACATTTAACTTGCGTTTCGCGTTTTAAAATCCCGTCATGTGTTTATTATTTTACTGCAAATAAATACGTACGAAATACTGAATAGCTAGTAAATAATTATTACTAATAAATATTTTCTGAATAATTTATTTACATCACGATCTTAATTAAACTGCGATGGTGTGAATATAATAATATTCATGGATTTTAAACATTGCGTACGTGATCGTATATTCTGACGTGAATTATTTATTTCCTGAATAAATAATAATTTCGTAATACTTGATTTAACACTATTAATTATTATCTGAATAAATAATTACGTAACGTTTAAATTAAATCCGTGATTGTATGTAATTATTGTTCGAGGACTTTTAAAGCGGGTGTTACAGTCAGTCTTTCGAATCAGTGACAAACTGACAATAATCAGAAGGATAAGGTGTAGTTTGCAATCGCTACTCTCCAAGGTCGTGCATTAGCTTGGTGAAATTGCATACTTTCTTCCATAAGTATCGATGTTGCTTATGGGACACCATGAACTAAGGTGAGGAAGCGATTGACTTAGGAATTTTGTCGTCGGGGTGTCTCCAAAGGATGGAGCAAGTGTTGTACAACCTGAGACTGAAGGAGAAATGAGTCGAAAATGTTCCAGATATTCGTGACTATCCTGAAGTGTTTCAGAAAGATTTGCCAGGGCTTCCGCCTCCAAGGCAAATAGAATTCCAAATTGATCTAATTCCTGGTGCTGCACCCACGGCATGTGCGCCATATCGACGAGCACCATCCGAGCTAAAGGAATTATTTGTGTAGTTGCAAGAACTATCTGGTAAAGGTTTTATTCGACCAATCTCGTCACCTTGGGGAGCTCCTATTCTATTCGTTAAGAAGAAATATGATTCATTCCGTATGTGCGTCGATTATCGAGAGTTGAATAAGCTAACGATTGAGAATCGTTACCCACTTCCAAGAATATAAGATCTATTTGATCAACTTCAAAATACTCGTGTTTTCTCCAAGATTGATCTTCGTTCTGGTTACCATCAACTTCGTATACGCGAGGAAGATATTCATATTACGGCGTTTAGGACTCGTTATGGTCATTATAAGTTTCGAGTTATGCCTTTTGGGTTGATTAATGCACCTGTTGTATTCATGGATTTGATGAATCCTACGTGTAAGCCGTATCTTGATAAATTCGTGATCATGTTCATTAATGATATTCTAATATCCTCTAAGAGCGAGGAAGAGCATGTCGAACACTTAAGGACTATCTTGAACTTGTTAAAGAACGAAAAGTTGTACGCGAAATTCTCAAAGTGTGATTTTTGGCTTATGTCTGTACAATTTCTCGAACATGTGATTGATAATAGTAGGGTACATGTTGACCTTGTAAAGGTCGAAGCCATCAAATTGGAGTGCTCTAACTAATCCAACTAAAGTATGACAAATTCTAGGTTTGGCTGGTTACTACTGAAGGTTTATTGAAGGATTCTATTTGATATCAAAACCATTAACTAAGATAACTTAGAAAAATGAACCGTATGTGTGGGGCGATGATGAAGAGGAAGCTCTTCAAACCCTGAAAAGGAAATTCTACTGTACGTCGATCTTATCGTTACCCAATGGGAGTGAAGATTTTGTTGTTTATTGTGATGCATATCTTAAAGGATTTAGAGCTGTTTGATTTGTGTATGCTTGCAGGAAACCTAAGAAGAATGAGGAAACTGCACAACCCATGACTGTAATTGGGTGCGGTGATTTTTACTCTTTGTCTATGGAGACATTAATTGTATGAAACTAAATGTACGGTATCCACCGATAGTAAGAGCCTACAATGAATTATGGATTAAAAAGAGATAAATAAGCCTTTAAGTGATTACAATTGTGTTATTCGTTATCATTTGGGAGGTAGGAGCAAGTTACAATGGATTCATTGTTAAGCTCTCAAAAACTCAGTCTGGATTTGATCCGATTTATGTCAATGTTGACTGATTAACTCTGCTCATTTTATTCCGATAAATAAAATGATCGCGCGAACTAAGAATCGTTTGTTAACTGCTCGTAGTAGACATAGAAGTTATGACGATGTGAAGCGAAAACCTTTGGAATCCGAGGTAGGTGGAAAAGTTATGCCAAAGCTATCACCATGAAAAAGGTGTTATATATTTTGGAAAACGTGGGAAGTTAAGTCCCCATTATGTTTGGACCATTCGAGATGATATCGAGTGTAGGTCCGGTGCTATGAAAACTTAAATTACCTCGAGAACTACAAGGAATTCACAATACTTTTTTGTGTGTCGAACCTAAAGAAATTTCTTTCCGATGAAGACCTTATTATCCCTCTTAACGAAGTAAGAATCCACGGTAAGTTGCATTTCATCAAAGAACTTGTTGATATTATCGATAAGGAAGTTAGGTAACCGAAGCACAGTCAAATTCCTATTGTCAAGTCTGATGGAACTCAAAACGAGGACCAAAATACATTTGTCTATTTGATTTCAACGAGCGATCGAGGAAGAACGCAAGTTGATCTTCGGGACGAAGATCCCAATTAGGTGGAGAGGATGTGACAATCCGTCATTTTCAGGTCGTTATTCTAATCTCGAATATTACGTATTATGTGTTTACTTTAATGAGAATTTTAAATTATCGACAAACCGGGAAGGTTATGGCTTGAAAGTTAGCGTAAGAATGTCGATTAAATGAAAACCGGCAAGTAATAGGTATCGATATTATGTTCTCAAATTATCATAAGAATGATTTTATTGTATTTATTCTTGTTTCTCGTGCTTTATGTTTTAACAAGTGACGAGGACTACTAGTGATCGCGATACCGGCAGATGCCCGATAATTTATATTTTATTATCGATTGTTTCGATATTTAATATTTTTGACGTTTTCGTTTTAATTACGTTTTAGGTCGTGTCGAAACTATATTATTATATTTATGATGCGTTTTAACCTTTGAAAATTATTTTTATGAAACCCGAGTCCTGTAAATATTTTCAAAATTTACTAATAGTCATTTTCTACCCTTTAAACTATTTAATTGCATATTAGTCGAAAAGATTGCAAGAATGACAAAAATTACCCTCAACAACTACCCAATATATAAATCATTTTCTTCACCTACTTTTCTCCACTAAATAACTTTTATAAAAAAAACACATATCTTTCTTTCACCCCTCCCTTTGTCGTGAATACCACCAAGAACAAACACCATTTGATCTTAAATTTTAGCTTGATTTTGAGAAAAGTAAACAAAGACCCATCCTATATTTTTAAAGGTGATCATGTTGATACCAATTTTACTTACATGCAACAAGTTTAAATATTTGATATGAACAAGAGTTGTTGAAAGTATTTTATGATCATGCATGTGATGATCTTCATAGGATCATGATGTTTTGATATTGAAAAGTTTGAGTTTTTTATTTTGATTTTTGTTTTATTTAACATGCAAGTGTTAGTGTTGAAAGTGGATAACATTAGGATGTTAGAACTGGTAAAAAAGTGGTTGAAATGGGTTGAAAAAGTGATTTGATGTGAGTTTTAGAGAGCTGATTTAGGGCAGTGAGTTTGAGGCAGATTTTGGGTGTCTTAAGTTAGAATTATTATTGTACTACTAGGATAGTGTTATAGATATTTTCATTAGCTTCGTTTTGATATAAATTATAGATTCTAACTCAAAACGAGGAGGAAGTTACAATAGTTTGATTATTCGTGTATTAGGAGACGAGTATCGACACAATTCGAAGTTGTTGTCGATATTTGGATCGAATCTCGGGGACTATAGAATGAGTTTTAAAAAGATTCAAGGGCTGTTCTAACTCTCTAAACCTAGGTTGTGAGTCTATTTTCAAACTCGAGTGTCGGTTTTGTAAACGGAGTTGTTTAGAGAGGTCAAAATGGTTTTAAGTGTCGAAGGCGTAAAACTGTCCGTTTTTGTAATTCAAAGATGTGTCGGGCAGAAGGTCTTAGAAGTAAAACCTTTTGACAAACTTTTGGGGAATTTCTGTAGATAGTAAGTGAGTTCCTCAAGTCGTTTCATGAACTTTTGACGTGTCTAAGTAAGAGAAATAAGCTTGTACATTTGGTGTGTGCCGACAGATTCTTATCGAGGGTATAGTTTAATAAAGTAAACATGTAGAAGGGTATAGTAGTACCACTTGCATTGTTATTCTTTCGGGATTGTCATGGTTTGTAATTTTGAGTTTTGTGTTATTAATTATGGTTTATACTCGAGTCAATTATTATTGAGCGCGCCTTATTTGGTAGGTTGCGGTTCGTGTTTGACGGGCATCACTTATCGTCGGCAATCGTCTCGTTACCACTCTTGTACTAAGGTGAGTCTATAGCCTCGCTTTTAATTTCTTTAATTGTTTTAGAAACTTGCGAGGGGATAACATTCTTATTTATTTAAAATAAAAGGGTACAACTATAAGTTGCGGTAAGCCCATGAATGGGTGCAACTAGTAGTTGTCGAAGCTCTATTTACTTGAAAAGTATTTATTGAAAATGAATGGTACAACAATAAGTTGCTGTAAACCCATGAATGGGTGCAACCTAAAGTTGTGGTAAACCCTATTTATTTTAAAATGAAACACAAGGGATTAGGTGAAAGTTATTTACATAAGTTTGCTTATAGCCTCAAGGACCCACTTATCATGTATTGTTAATTACTCGGTGTGAGTGAACGCTAATACTGTGGATAGATCTATCGGGGTGACGCCCTGTCCGATGCGATTAGCTATCGCAAGGTGCAGTGAAGCACTAGTGTATTGGAGCACATCGGACACATTGTATAAGAGAAATATACGCACTTGGCTAGGTGCGTTGTGGGCTGAAATATAATATGTTAACGTTCAATGTCATGAGACTTATGAAATAACACAATAATTATGTCTGATCCACATAATTATTAACCGTTAAAGGTTTATTCTGAATATGAAGGTCTACGTGATTGTTGGCTTATTCTATATCATGGATTTGGTGGATTAGGTAGGTTGATTTAGATGATAATCATAAGGAAATGAAGGAAGGAGATGATGGAGTAGAGAGAGAAAGGAGAGAAGGGAGAGAGTTAGAGAGAGAAAGTGAAAGATGAATAAATGATTAAGTGAAATGGTAATCAACAACCCCTCCTAACATGCTAGGAGGGGATATATATAGCCCACCCTACATGTGGGCTATATGGACTATACAATAATTAAATAGATCACGAGCCCATTACATAATTATCGTTGGAGCGACCGATCCTTCATAAATACGTAAAAACGTATTTCTAACAATCTCCCCCTAAGGGAGGTCGCTCCAAGAAACAAAGTTCTAAATAGTCTATAACTCGTGATCTATGCTAACTAAGATGTGACCGAGACTTTATTGGGAAAACGTATTTCCAACAATCTCCCCCTAAGGGAGGTCACATCTTTTTACAAAATCTTAAACCTAGCATCTATGCTTGAGTCTTCGATCTTGTTCTTGTGAATATGCTTGATGTGATCTTTGACTTTAGTCTTGAGCATGTTTCCTTGCCTTGACCTTGTGCATTCTTCACTTGTGATATTTGCCTCTTTGTGACTTCATGTTCCACATACTTATACTTTTAAATTCTTGAAAGCTTCAGAGTTTGATACAGCGGAAGACTTGACCTTCAGGCTTTCTTGAATTTGTTGAAGTACTAGTTGTATGTAGTAGAAGCATGTGGTGACGACTTCTTCTGGTTTGTACACCGCAATGCCACCTTCTTGTTACGCTGCATAAGACAGTTAGCAACAAAACAATATACACGGATGAAATGGCCTTGAACATTTCATTCTAATTCGGTAGCATTTTACCTCCGGTCGGTGAAGACCGTTGGACGATATTAAATATCGTACTTGTGGCAGGTAGTTTCAATAAAGAACCTCCTTGACAAGATTTCGCGGGTAAACCCGTTCTCTTTACTCGACCGTCCAAAGCAGACTGCGAACGTAAAGAGTGAATCATTTGGATAATATTATCCGCATGATTTGAAGCCGTCAATTCATGTTCCTGGAACAAGTGAAGTTCAATTAAGAACCGCACCATCGTTGCTTTCCAGTTGTCACTAGCTTGATTCATAAAGAATCTTGCAAGTTACCTACCAAGTGCTGTTTGATGTTAACACTAGAAGGATTTCCATTCGTCACTGTAAATACTTAATAGTATTACTCTGAATGTTCTGGCAAGATCATTAAGATATTGCGGAGAGGCCTGGAACGTGTTTAAATTCATTTAAGAATCAAACCACTGTTGCTTTCCAGTTATCACAAGTTTGATTCATAAAGAATCACACAAGTCACCTACCATGAGCTTTTTGATATTCGCTCAAGAAGGATTTCCATCTTCATTGTAAATACTTTCGTATTACTCGGATGTTCAGGCAAGATCATGAAGATTTTGCGTAGGACTCTTAAGATCGTTCTTACTTTTCACAGTGTGTGAAGAAGCAAGGAATAATGAAAGTGTGTCCTAATGAGATATTTGATGATCTCAAATGGCTCTAGACTCGATCGTGCATTTTGGATTTTTAGTGATCGGAGGCTGGAGAGGAGTCCCACCTTTTCAATACCAATTTATTCGGAGTGAATAAATCAATAGATAATGTGTTGATCTCCGTGTGATTAAAACAAATACCTTTTGAGAGATATTTGAGTTAGCTGGAAAGGGTTGTGCATTGCATCACTGGGTCCATGACGTCTTTCTTCAATATCGAGAATCATTAACAAAAAATGATCTCAATAGCATATGTATTGACCCGGTTTCTGCCTAAAGTTATAAGGAGGGCTTCTTTCTTTACACCCTTTATCTTTACAATTCTTTTTCATTCTTCAACCCCTTCAATGCTTACCAATACGTCATAACTAGCACCTTGTTGTGATTGTTCCAGTGCTAACTTAAGTACTTGGTCGGCATTCAGCTACGTTCACAATCTATCTCCATCTTTCCTAAGGACTACTATTTCTAGCTATGGAATATCCTTGGGAAGATTCCTCCGGTTCTAGAGAAATCATTGGACTTTAACCTATCCTACCATCCTTATGTCACCACAATCTTCATCATCGTGAATAGAGATGTTTTGGGTAAGTGTATGTCACCATGAAATCCATTTTGAAATGCAAATCCATTTTGCTCCCCCTTAACATATGCTACGATATCCGAAAACATTTTGCACATGTCGGGATGAGCTATCACGTTAAGTCAAACCAATTATGATTGATCATATCCCATATTAAATCACATTTTCTCCCCCATATTAAAAATATTAACCCAATCAATGTTTTTAATATCAATTGATTTAATAGCATTTTAAGAAAATTTGGGAAGAAAAATGCAAGTCCAATTATCTTCATGAATTACACAAGCTCCCCCTCAAATTAATGAGGGTGTACTTGAAACGTAAATTAAATACCTTTTAAACACAAGTGTAAGGTATTTTTTACGTGCAAAGATCATATGTAATAATGAATTCACAAGATTAACAATTTACGAGGTTGGACCTGAATGATTGAGAACATCATATGAGAGATTCACATGGTTCTTGTTCACGAATGTTGGTCACCTCGTCACGTCCCCGAGAAAATTAATTCCCGTTGTTGAGTCAAAGCTTTCCGGTGAAATGCTTGACTTGATTATGAAAAACGGGTTGCTATCTGAAATAATAGCAAACCATTTTGAGCATGTTTTAAAAATTTGAACTTCTGCTCGAACTTTATTTACAACCCCGTGTCATTATTGAATGACATTTCTAGGTTCGTAAATATTATCGATTCCAGAAGACATGCTCTTTTTATCAAAACATTTTTGAACACACAATTTTGAAAGATTTAGAAAAAATCTTTGAAAAATTCTTGAAAAATTGTGTTCAAAGTTTTGAAAACCAATTACTTGAGCTTAAGATTTGGAATATCTTAGGAACGAGCTCAAGTCCGAGAAGTTGTAAACCTCTCGTTGTTAAGGATAAGTTTATCATCGGTGATAAACTTTCCTTTTATCTGAAAGACGAGTCCTAAGCTGACATTTACTTAGAAGTCGTGTTCATGAGCTTGAAAACTTAGACTGTTTTAACGGAAAGCTCATGACCGAGAAAGGTTAATTTCTCGTTACGAGGAAAAGTTCTCTTATTTAAAAGATACACTTTCCTTTCTGAGCTTAAAACTTCGAATGTTTTAATACAAGCTCATGACCGAGAAAGATGAATTTCTCGTTAAGAGGATAAGTTATCATAAAAGATAATCTTTCCTTTATTTTAAGTTCGAGTTACAGTCTGACATTTAACTGTAAGTCATTGTGCATGAGCTTAAAAACCTTGAATGTTTTTAATTTTAGCTCATGCCCGAGAAAACTTAATTTCTCGTTGTTAGGATAAGTTTATCATCGGCGATAAACTTTCCTTTCTTTGATGCACGGGTTACCATCTGATATTTAATGATAAACCATATACACGAGCTTAAAACCTTTGAATGGTTTTAGGGTAAGCTCGTGTCCAAGAAAAATTAATTTCTTGTTAAGAGGGTAAGTTATCGTTGCGTAGATAAACTTCCCTGTCTCTGAAGTTCGGGTCGTCGTCTGTCATTTAACGAGGAGCCATTGTGCATGAGCTTTAAAAACTTGGAATGTTTTTGATATAAGCTCATGCCCGAGAAAAATGAATTTCTCGTTTTTAGGATAAGTCATCATCGGGATGAACTTTCCTTTCTTTGAGGATCGAGTTACAGTCTGTTATGTGACTGTAAGTCCTAGTGCATGAGCTTAAAAACGTGGAATGTTTTTAACATAAGCTCATGCCCGAGAAAAATGAATTTCTCGTTTTTAGGATAAGTCATCATCGGGATGAACTTTCCTGTCTTTGGAGATCGAGTTACAGTCTGTTATGTGACTGTAAGTCCTTGTGCATGAGCTTAAAAACGTGGAATGTTTTTAACATAAGCTCATGCCCGAGAAAAATGAATTTCTCGTTTTTAGGATAAGTCATCATCGGGATGAACTTTCCTGTCTTTGGAGATCGAGTTACAGTCTGTTATGTGACTGTAAGTCCTTTGTGCAGCTTAACCATGAATCCCCTGAGACATTTGTTTCTCTGATATCTGCTTCTTCAGCAACCAAACTCTACGAGTGTCCTTAGTTGAACGGTACATAACGATTGGACCGCTTCGTTCTTTTGGAACATCAACTTTGGTACCTGCATTCTCATTAGAAGTTTGTATACTTTTGCATGGGTTAGAGATATCTATTTTTGAAGCACGTGGGGGTTCACAGTTGGCTTTTCTTGTGTCAGAGGTGGCCTGAGGAGATGATTCACTTGTCTTAGTTGGCAAACGTTTCCTTTTATAGAAAATCTTAAGTTCAGGCTTAAGTGATGTATCATCCTTTGCAATTTCCTCCCTAGTAGTCTTCGTAGAATCAGAGACTATCCTAGTTAAAGGGCACTCGTTTCCTACAAGAGTGAAAGTTCTACCAGTGGGGTGCCACATTTTGCCAACGGGTTTGATTTTAGCAACCCACTGGGATTTAAGTCTAGCACGGGAGTTCACCTCATTAAGCAATTTTTTGATACAAGCATCATGATTTGCCGTAAAGACACATTTTCTACATGTTTTACAAGTAGCATATTTAATGTCCGAGTAAGATCTAGAATCCTTAGATGATTGATTGATGCTCCTAGGATTGGACATGCTACGGTTAGCAGTGTTGGGTAAACTAGAAGGCATCTGACTAGGTTTGAAATTCCTATCTCTTACATGTGTCTTTTGCTTAGCTTCCCTAAGATCAGATTCATGGCAAACGTCATTTGAACTAGTTCTAGACGTGGTCTTGTTATTTTTAGGGAAACTAGAGGCAATCATATGATTTGGTCTTGCTAAAGCTGGAGTGATCACATTGGGCCTAGTTGCTGGAGTGACTGGTCTAATAAGATGAACCAAATCAACTTGGGAGGCAAACCGCGGTCTCGAGGATTGTGGTCGCTCGGATCTAAATGCAGTAGGTTGTCTGACAATCGGTTGTCTGACGAGCTGATTTGTAGGCGGTTTCCCCAAGATTGATGGTTTTTCAAGCTTAGTGTCCACACTAGGTCCTTTACTTTTCCTTAACTCGTTTTTCAACGCAGCTATAGCAAAGACCTTTTCCTGTACTTGGGCCTTTAATGTCTCATTCTCTTTGAGCACTCTATCTTGGGATGCCAACTTAGATTCAAGCAGTTGAATTTGTTTCAAAAGATTATCCTTTTCAGCTTTAGAATCTAGAACAGTTTGGTCCAATTTTCTTTCAAGAACAACGTTTGACTTTTCAAGTTTTTCAAAGTATGTTTCAAATTTGTCCGTTTTCTTAGAAAATTCAAGTTTGGCATCCTCAAGATCTTTTGATTGCCGAGCTACGATTGTTTCGAGCTCTTTAATCTTGGAATCAGAAGCAGTCAATGAATCAGTTATAGGATAATTATCATGATGTTTAGCATTCTGAACAATCTCTCCCCCATTATGACTTACATCGGATGAATCAGAAGTGGTATTGCTATCACTCGTTTCCATCCCATGTTTGTCATAATTAGGTTCAGAATCCTCAATATGCGGCATATCATCAGCATATACATCATAAACCACATTACATTGTACCATGTTTGCAGGCTCTGCGTCATAAATGGGTAAGGTGTCATCAAGAGAAATCTCGTGAACATTCCCTGACGTGCCACTGGCATCATGTTGTCCTCCTGATTCTGTGCTCGTGCCATCGTTAGGCTCCAAATTGTCAACCGTATGACCATTATCCTCTTGCATCTGCGTCATTGATTCTTGCACTCCATTAACATACACTTGCTGAAGTTGTGATCTTTGATATATCGAAGAGAGACCGATGACATGAGTTTCAAAATCGTATCACGGAAAACTCGAAGCTCGGTATGTGTATCTCGAAGAAACGATTGGCAAATCATTGAACTTTCAGGCTTGATGATATTAAATTGGAGGAAAGGCGTGAGGTGTGTCACAAGAGCCTTATATGCAAGTACCGATGCAGAGTGATTAAAGTTTCCATGGTTGAGTTGCTCGGCGAGTTGGGTCAAAGCGGTAAAAATGGAGTCGATGAATATATGACGATCTTGTCCAAAGATTGTCACAAATTCGCTCCCTCCTTGAATCCCCGAAAGAGTGACAAGATGAGACTGGAGTAGTTGAAAGGAGGTGATGCCACTTTTCTTAACTTCGTTTTGCCTTAAATACAACTCTCCCTTTTTACATGTCGAATCGAACGAATCCATTAAAGATCGAGTAAAACGAAAGACCCGTAAATAATACTTAAAATTCCTCGATGGATGGTATAAATGAAGCTCGTCACTTTGACTCGTCACGGTTGTCTTTAAATCCGGCCACAAAACTTTTAACCCGTCACTATAACTCGTCACGATAACCCGTCAAAAATTTTTCACGATAACTTTTTAAAAAAAAAATACCCGCTTAACACGATTTGCCAAAAATTACTAAACAAAATGCTAAAAATATAAAAGTGACAAAATAAAAATATAAAAGTGACAAAAATACAAAAAAATAAAATGTGATATTTTTAAAACAAAATGTGATATTTTAAAAGAAAAAGGATTAATTTAACTAAAAATAAAAAAATAAATAAACTTTTAAAAATTAACTTTAAGAAAACTTAATCAAAAAAGTATTACGTTACTAAAAATAAAAAAGAAAATCTTGAGGACGTGTCCCAAATTGGAGTTGATGACGTGGCAGAGTTATAAACCGTTCACCCCTTACTTTGTAAACTCCGTCAAATTTAATATATTAAATAAAACGTGTCCCTCCTACCTTGTTTCTTCCGCCCATATTAAACACTTATCCTTACCTTCTTTCCTCAATACCTCCGTCCCTTTTCCTCTCTCTTAAACACAAACCAAACGTTTATCTCTCTCTCTCCTCACAATTACCTCAAAACCTCCGTCACGTTTATCTCTCTCTCACATAGATAACCAAACAAGAAGATGAAAAGTTATTGCTTCAAGATCTTTAATATAAGGTCTCGGGTAAGGTTTATTTTAATGTTTTCTGTTTGAGTCTCTCTCTCTACTGTACGAGTCTTTCTGTGTTGGTGTTCGAGTCGAGAGGGTGTCGGATGTGGGTGGAGTGATGTGAGGGTGTGTTGTTTTGGAGTGTGTGAGTCTGGAGGGGGTGTGAGGGTCTTGTGACGAGGGAGGGTGTTGGGGGGATTGAGGGTGTTGCGAGGGTGTGAGTCGGGAGAGGGTGTGAGACGAGGGTCTGGGACGAGGGAGGGTGTTATTAAGTGTGGAGTTTTTGTTTGAGACAGTCAAGAAGATTTGGTGTGTGAGTTTGTGGTGTCAGTTTGAGAGGTTGTTCGTCTAGGGTTGGTCTATGGTTTAGGGGTGGGTTGTGGGTAAGGATTTGGTGTCGAGTCTGTTGGTTTGATTAAAGTGTGTCGTTTGTGGGTCTTGTCGAGGGTGGGGTTGTGATTTGAGTCGGGACAGTGAGTCGAGGGTGGGTGCGAGGGTGTAAGAGTAGGCGAGGGTGTTCTGGTGAGGTTGGGTCGAGAGAATTTTTTGATACGAGATGGGTGTCCGAGAGTGTGAGATGGGGTTATTTGTCGAGAGAGTGGTGTTGGGTAAGAGAGTCGAGTCTGGGGAATAAGGTCGAGAGTGTTGGTTGTTGAGGGTTGTTTTGTTGTTTTGGGGGTCGAGGTAAGGGTGTGATGAGTGTTCTGTTTGGTGTAAGTGATTTGAGTGTTGTATTGAAAAATTAGTCCGTTATGTTTGAAATGGATGCTTCACCCGGAACTTTTTTCTTGATCCGGAAGTTCTTGATTCGGAAGTTCTTGATCCGGAACTTCTTGATCCGGAACTTCTTGATCCGGAACTTTTGGTTTGATCCGGAAGTTCTTGGTTCGGAAGTTCTTGATCCGGAACTTCTTGATCCGGAACTTCTTGATCCGGAACTTTTGGCTTGATCCGGAAGTTCTTGGTTCGGAAGTTTTCTGTTTGATTCGGAACTTAGAGATTGATTCAGAACTTTTAGTTTGATACGGAACTTGTGGTTTGATTCGGAACTTTTGGCTCACTCGAAAACCTTGATTTTGGACAAAAACCTTGATTTTGGACAGCTCGACTGAAGGACTGAGACCAAAAACAACCTAGATAATGAAAATCTTGATTATGAAGGACTGTAGGACAACTGGACAACTGGACAATCTGGACAACTGGACAATACTTGACAAAAATGATGAAATTGAAATTGATAAAAAATTAAAAAATAAAAAAGGATGAAATTGATAAATAAAAAAAAATTTAGAAAACTAATAATAGAAAAAATTATAACTGATAACTGATGAAAACTGATAAACGGATAATAATAACTGAAAACTGATTAAAATAAAACACTAATTAAAAGGATATAACTGATAAAAAAATAATAAAAAATTGATTTAAACAAAAAAAAATAATTAAAATAGAAGGATTTAATCAAAAACAATACAAAATTAAAAAAAGAAAAAAAAACAAAAACAAAAACTTTTATAAAAAACACCAACTTTTTTTTTTTTTTTTATAAAAACATAAACTTTTTAAGATTTTATAAAGAAATTTTTGATTTTTATATAAAAATTTGTGATTTGTATCTAAAAAGTAAATAAATTTGAAGATTTGATATGATTTAACACAAAAAACACAAACTTTTTATAAAAAAACAAACTTTTTAAAGTTTAAGCATGATTAAATCAAAAACCCACCAAAATCAAAAAGAAATAAAACAAGAATAAACCAAACTAACCATGGCTCTTGATACCAATTGAAGGTCTACGTGATTGTTGGCTTATTCTATATCATGGATTTGGTGGATTAGGTAGGTTGATTTAGATGATAATCATAAGGAAATGAAGGAAGGAGATGATGGAGTAGAGAGAGAAAGGAGAGAAGGGAGAGAGTTAGAGAGAGAAAGTGAAAGATGAATAAATGATTAAGTGAAATGGTAATCAACAACCCCTCCTAACATGCTAGGAGGGGATATATATAGCCCACCCTACATGTGGGCTATATGGACTATACAATAATTAAATAGATCACGAGCCCATTACATAATTATCGTTGGAGCGACCGATCCTTCATAAATACGTAAAAACGTATTTCTAACAGAATACTTGTGTTCGATTTACATACTTTAAACTCTATAGATTCACTCAACAATTTTGTTGAATTTATTGCATGTTTTATCTCAGGTCCATGAGGAAGGCACTCGAGGAAGGCAGTTTCGTGAAGCTTACAAATTTGAAAAGTCTTTGGCCCGGTTTTTCTAAAATGTATCCATTCAAGACAACTTTTATCGTGTGTTGTGTTTTGTAAACATTTAAGACTATTTGGGACCATGTGTGAAGTTTCTACCTTTTATATATTGCATGAATGGATGTTTTATCAAAACGAATCGTTTTGAGCCGTTTTCTATGATTATGAGCTTGAATCATTATAGTAACGCCCAAGGACCCTTCTGCTGAAATGACCGGAAATTGAGGGTGTTACATAAAACTTTTGTTTTACTCTTTTCTATTAAATTGAACATTCCTTATTGGTATATCCTTGAAAATTGATATATTTGCAAAGGGTTGAACTTAATTAATTTTTGAAATGAGTCAAAAACTATTTTCAAATAAAATCAAGCTACGTATACTTTGTTGTGTCTAACACTCGAAACAAGGACGAATGATTTATGTGTTAAGCTAATTGTTTATGTGTGTTTCCTTGTGTGTTATTATTGTGTGTAGACATTATTGAGTGATCATTACTATTAGTGGTAGAGTTACTTATATGTCTAATCTCTTGTGCCTTGCTTGGTATTTGTTAGTATCTAGTTTTTCCTAAGTAGAATTTATGCTAGACTTTTTGCATTTTTTTGCAACATCTTTTGTGCATTGCATATAGGATTAACATCTCTAAGTTTACAAATGTTACATAAACATCTTGTATAACTCGTTATGGTGAATAACACTCTTAGATTCGAAAGCTATGTAAGCTTGTCAAATCTATTGAAAAGGGTCTTTTTACATTATCATTTTGTTATTAGTTCAAGTAGATAAATGTCGCACCATAAAACATGAAACACCCTTTAAAAATCCTGGTTATTTTTTAAAGAAGGAGTGTTCGTGGAAATCAAGAAAGATTTCGAATATATATTAATTCATTATTCAAATTATGATTGATATCATTATCGAATCTAATTGACATGTTTTTTAGTGTAGACATGAATTTGGATTCTTAAGAATATACATCGGGATCATAACTCACACTTTGTTGATGATATTATATTGAATCTACTTGTTCAAATTGTTAGATAAATTTGTTTAATAATTGATTAAAATACACACTGAAGTCGGTTTGACAACTTTGATGTTTCATCCGAAACAAGTAAGTAATTTACATTACAATGCAATTGGTAAATGTGTCATTTTCGAAAGACCAGTCATGAGCATTCTAACAAATTGTGTAAACTATGTTTATACAATTCAATGTTATTGGCCTCAAGATCTATTAAGGTAAATAACCTTAACTAGATTTTTATTGTCAAGATATGCAATGGTGCATTGTTAAACCCTATTAGGTCATGCATTGTGTGGTTACATAAATTTTATCCTTGGTACACTTCATTAGACAAATGTAGGAATTACATAGTGTCTAACTTGAGAATGACTACTAGAGAACCTATTTCACTAGAAATTCAATTTGATCTAATGGTTGAATTGCTTTCATGTGAGAAGTTGGGTTATTATATAACTCGTAAAAATGGTTGTGCTTTAGCCTTAATTGAGCACCTCTAATGATAGTCTCATACTCATTCTCTAAATTGATTAAATGGCTCTTCCTAAATATGACTAATGATATTTTACATTGATGAACTTGTATGTCATTAGGAGTCTTTTTATTTTGTAGCTATCAGGATTTTTCTTAGCATTCTTCCTACATGCTAACTGATCTTATGTGCTAATTGATCTTACGTGATTTTTCTTATGTATCTTGCTTGCTTATTTTCTCTTACCCTCTCAAACTTTTATTGTCTTAGATACTTGACTCACATGGGTGGTGTAATGTGAGTTAGTTGAAGCATAAAGTATAGAGACATGATTTATATAGTTTGCAACCTTATACGACAAGTAGGCCCTATATCATGTGTAGTGTGTACAAATGAGCTCGTCTCTAAGGTGATTGATAAATCCTTTGAGACACCCAATTACATCATATTATGTAGTTAGGACACTACACATTTGGAATTGAAATACTCCAAGGATATTGTCATTGTATCTCATAACAATGTTCTAAATCCGATCATAAGGGAGAGAAAGTGGATTTATATAAAGTGTGTGTTTTATTGAGAGAGAAAGTAGAACAAGTAAATGACAATCCTCACCCCTCCAAAGAAGTATGGATGGGGATCTATAGATCGGGACTTAAACTAACTTATATCATGTGACAATATTAGTCCTTGCAAGTCCCGGCTATATAAACTATTGTAATTTCGTTAGTTGCTCACATTTTAGGGCTAACACTCTCATCATCTCAAGTGCAAAGAGAAGAACACTTTAATCACTATGAAGTGTTAGGTTCATAACATGATGACATCTCTATTTCTATACATCTAGTCATGATTATATTTTTACTTCAATGTAAATCATGAAGATCCAAGTTATGTGTATACTTGGACTTGATGTATATGTAGTAGATCCAAGTGATGGGTACACTTGGATGTGTTTGTAAATCTAAGTGATGAGTATCCTTGGATTAGGTGTTAGGAGTGTAGATCTAAATTATGTATATACTTGGATATAGTGTTAGAGTCCTAGATCTAAGTGGTGTGTACTTAAATCTAGATGGTTTATGTGTTTAGGCCATAAAACATAAGGTTTATTATGTTGGACCATAAAACATAACCATTGGTGCAGATTGGTTCTACCTAAGATTAGAACTCGACATCTAGGCTTGTGTCGAAAAATGGGAAGTAGGCGACGTGTGTAGATTGGTCCTACCTAAGATTAGGACTCGATATGTAGCTTAGTGTCGAAAATGATGTATGCGACGTGTATGGTTTTCTCCGACTTGAAAGGAGCTTGTTGACTAGTGAAGTAACTCTTGAGTTAGGTACTCGAGGAGTGGAGTAGGGAGAAGAGACCGAACCACTATAAATCATCGTGTCGGTATTCTCCTTTACATTTATGCCTTTTGATGAGACTGCAATTATACATAGTCTCATCGTCCAAATGGGGCTTAAAATGTACAAAAATATCATAAAAACCGTGCAAAACCCTTTGTATTTGTTCATTGTGTGTTTGTAGGTTCGGATATCGTGAATTCAACAAAAAGATTACAAGAACCAAGCAAAAACGAACACGAGAAACGAAGCCGCACAAAGAACCAGAATCGAGCATTGATTTTCCAAGAAAAGTCCTTGAAGTTTAAAGAATTAACAAGATTGGTCCCTCGAGTTTGAAGACTTGTCACTTTAAGGCCCTTGTAAAACTCAAAAATACAAGTTTGGTCCTTAAAGTTTCAATATATTACAAAAACAGCCCTTGAAGAATGTTTAATTTACAAGAATGGTCCTTATTCTATGATTATGAAGTTGGAAGGACCAAATTTGCCAATTGGTCAAACTTATTACAAAGGGTAATGCCCTAAAATCTGCCTAAAAAGTTTGGGAAAAAATTTATAAGCTTTGCAATGTTGAGGGGCTAAAAGAGCATAAACCATAACCCATATAAGTAATAGGTGTATTAATTATATATTACTTAGTATTAATTAATTTTATTTTCAAGTGTGTATCAATTATTATATATTAATCAGTTTTAATATAACTATTAAATTATGTTTGTATTAATGGGGTGTTATAAAATTTTAATTTTAATCTTTAAGCTTCTTTAGATTGTACATCGTACATTAAGTATTGTAAGTTGATTTTTTCAAATAAGCTATAAATAGTAGGGCTAAATGTATTATATGTAGTATAGATATAAAAATAGATTATTGATATGTGTAATATTTATAGAATCACATAAATTATCAATATTGAATTCACATCTTTGCATCATTTATCTTAAAAAAATCTAATTTTATAAAAGACCATTTTTTTTATTTTGTGTTAAAAAATCCAGAATTCCGATAGACTGGTTTTCGAGGCACTTTTCGATATAATAATATTTTGAAACTTTGTATTCTAGTATGCACTTTAAAACTCCACTAATTAGTATGTGAAATTCTGCATAAACATTTATACCTTCAAAAGTATATACACCATCATTTTAGGTAAACAACATATTTATGTTTTTGTAGATATATGCTTTAATTTTTGTATAATGTGAATATAAAATAATATATTTAAGTAATGGGGTGAATTATATATTAACTATTATTAATTAATAATATTTTTAACTGTATAACTATTTATTATGTATTAATTAGTATTGATATGAGTATTAAATTATGTTTATATTAGTAGGGTGTTATAAATTTTTATATTTTAATCTTTAAGCTTCTTTAGATCGTACATCGTCATTAAGTATTGTTGTAGTTGAATTTTTCAAGTATACTATAAATAGTAGGGCTAAATATATTATATGTAGTATGGATATTAATCTGGATTATAAATATGTGTAATATTTATAAGATCAAATAAATTATCAATTGCGAATTCATATTTTAGCATAATTTGTCTTCAAAAAGTTTTATGAAATTTTATGAAAGATAATTTGATCTTTTGTGTAAAAAAACTCCAAAACTTATATAGACTCGTCTTCGAGGCACTTTTCGATTTAATAATATTTTAGAACTTTTTAGTCCGGTATGCACTTTAAAACTCCACATATTAGTATGTGGATTTTCGCATAAAAAGTATACTTTCAAAAGTATATACATCATTATTTTAGGTAAACAACATATATATGCTTTTGTAAATATATGTTTTCAATTGTAGTATAATGTGAATATAAACTTATATTTTTAATACGAGGTGTATTAATCTATACTAGTTTATAAAAGATTTAAGCCATTCTATTTTTTGAAGTCTTAAAAAATAAGCCTCTAACATTTCTTTAAAAAGAAAGTGTGTTATTTTTCAAGAAAATAAAAAATTAAGCTTTCATCACACACAATAAAAATAAAATGTCTTAAATTATATAAGATTGTAACCGACCAACATTTACACAACCCATTTAAAAATTTGTAAAGGCCAATCTAAAACATTATTATAAGTAGGAGTGTAAGATCTTTATTTAGTTGTAAATCTCAAACAAACTACACCCCATGCCTCCTCTTTCCCTCTCTCACGTATTTAAAATCGTTTCTCTTATGAATTTGCATTTACATTTGTATATTCTCACATAAGTTTCTTTTCTATATTGCAGATTGAGTTGCTAATGAATGAGAAGGCCACGCCATTCATATATTTTTTTATTTTCTAGGTATTTCTTGATATGTCAACCTCTCAATTGTTTAATTTTCGACTCTTTTGTTCGTGTGATCATCAACAACATCATTTTTTATTTTTATTTTTTTACAAAGGTAAAATATATTAAAATAAAATGGAGTTTACACAAAATAAGCCCATAACAAAATCAATATAGGACAAACCCCCATAAAGATAAAGTCATGGCTAGAAAATAAACCACTAAAAAATTTAGGACATCCCCTATATTTTACAAAAAAAACACTTACTAAAAAACCTGAATACAAATTCTAAATCTTGGACAACACATGACCAATATCTCGGGAAGCTGATATATAACTGTTGAAAATCCTGTAACTATCTCGGATACAGCTGTTTAAAATCCTGTAACTATCTCGGATACAGCTGATGAAACATACTAACAACTTGAGCTTTCCATCTGACCATGCAGCATCACTCAAGCAATACCAAAACTTAATATCTGAACTTACTCCCATACATACTATAGAAACCAAAAAGTATGCTTTTGACTTTATCAGTTGGATACCAACCAACAAACATAATAATACCAAAAACCTGATATAAAACAAACATATCACAGTGACTAAAACTAGTCCTAACCATGAACCCATAATCCTTATCAGAACAAAACATATCATATGGAACTATACCAAAAGCAGCAGCATAGACCAGACAACCCTCATGATGAAGATATATCTTTGAACCTTATGAACAATGAAAATCTTATTAGTCGACCAAAAACCAGAACCAAACCCAAATCCATGAAGAATACACTTGAAACATCACTCGTAGAAACAAACTCGAACCTATCAGAATCTAATCCTATATTGTACAACCCTCCTTTTGACTCCCTATAATGAAGGTTACCGTAACCCTATCCCAACTAGTGTTTTCCCAAACACCCTTGTAACTAACCATCTTGAAATACCAAATGCTAAAAGTGAGCATACTAAACTTCCCAACAGTACTTAGAGTGCAACTAAGTACATAGAAGTAGAACCTAACCCATTCCAACAAGCAAAACATTTGAAGGCTTAAAGTGAAGAGACAAGTCCAATAATAGAAAGTCTCTACAGAAAAATGAGAGGCATCTAAGCTAGGCTTACACCCCTCCCAACACCTGCAAAAGAACAATCCATTATTGAATAAAGGAAGACAAAAACATTGCCACTTGTCTGAGCACAACCCATCCCCCCTTATACCTTCAATTCTGAATAGAATCCAATGTAAAAACCAAGTCAAAAGGCAAGAACTACTTAGGCAGTTAGAGAAGCAGAATGCAAATCTAAACCAGTGGATCCTAAGAAGCTTACGCTTTTTCCAAGGTAGTAGAGTATACCATAACTCTACTAAATACCCATAGCAACTACCACCCCCCCATATAACTCCCAAACCTATATGTCAAAACCATAACCCTTGACTTTTCTACCCTGCACTCCCTTTTAACACCAACCCAAAAATGTAACCCCAACCCATCCCATCCTACCTCACCTAGCTACACACAGTATAAACATAGGCATAAAAATGATACCTATGTCCATACTTTTTTCTGGTCCCCCCATGATGAAACCCCACCCCAACACTCATTGTGACCACCACGGGGTAGTCACATTCATGAGGATGGTTGACAAACGAAGACGTCATCCCCATGAAAATCAAAACAATGACCAAGAACGAAAAGCTCCTCCATGTACCTGCAATAAAACAGTCAACAATAAAATTCCTATCCTCACCCAATCTACACACAATATGAGTGTAACCATAAAAGTGATGGCCACAGTCATATTTATTTCCGGTCCCCCCATGATGAAACCCCACCCAGTCACTCATAGTGATCACCACGGGGTGATCACAAACTCGGGAGTGGTTGACAAACAAAGACGTCACACCCGAGTAAACCTCGATAAAACATACCATCGAAACCACCAGAAACCTGCAATAAAACAGTTAGCAATAAAACCCCTACACATCAATTCTCCCAGCCAAAACAACATCCACTCATGCCAAAAACTCAATGTGAGCTTTTGCAACCAAGTATTCAAACCATACTTAAGTGATTCCTCCATGATAATCATCAGTATTATTAGTATCATCCACCAAATTGATACCATTCAAATGCAACTTCCACATTTTAGCCACTACATACACATCACGCGACTTCTTCATCTTTAAACCCATCAGTTTATGTCGAATATCATCAATAATGATTTTAATAACCACCTCTTCAGGCCTAGACTGTTTCTGAAAAATCCTAAAATTCCGTTCTTACCATACATAATACACCACAACACCAAACACCAGTCTCTGTAGTACACTCCAAATGGAATTCTTAGCAGTTCTATTAGACATACCTGAACCAACCTCAACCCTTATATATGATAAGTCCTCCAATCTACACATTCCCTTAAGTCTAGTCCAAACATTTTTAGGAAAGTCACAACTGAAGAAAAGGTGAGAATGGGAGTCCATACAACTTTGACAAAAAGGACATAACAAATTATTAAGATCGAACCATCTAGAAATCCTATCTTGTGTTTTTAATCTGCCTTTACAATCCATCCATAGCACAAAAGCATGACGAGGAATACATTGAGAGAACCAAACGTGTTTGTACCATCTAACTTTCTGACTATCCTCCCTCAACACCTTCCACGCCTCTTTAACGCTAAAATCAACAATCTTTTTTTCCTTATTAAACCAAATGGCTTCATCCTGCATATCATTGTTCATGATAGGAACCGGAACATTAATGACTTCCTCAAACCCCTCAAATTCTCTAGGCCAATTCCACTCACCGTTAACAATATAATCATTAATCTTGGCCTTAACATCAATACCATGCTCGGTAAGAAAATTATGACTAATCAGTCTACTTAACGGGCCATTTGAATGCCATTTATCAAACCATATAAAACAACTCCTTCCATTACCTATTCTATAACCAACAAATTCCTTAATTTTATCCCTAATTTTTAAGATCTGCTTCCAACACCAAGAATCAGAATCATATAACTTAATATTCCAAAAACTATAGTCTCTAAGCCTAAAACTATGGATCCATTTAACCCAAATAGAGTCTTTCTTACTAACGATATTCCACACATGCTTAGCCATAAGGGCATCATTCATAGTTCTCAAACATTTAAGACCAAGCCCCCCTTGTGATTTAGGTTTACAAACATCCTTCCAGGCAACACTAGTAATACCCCTACTAACATCCCCTTTAGACCAAATAAAATTCTTCAAAATTCTATCAATACTATCACAAATAGAGACCGGAAGACTAAACATAGAAGCCCAATAAACCTGGAGCGAAGAAAGGACAGAGGCTACTAACTGTAATTTACCCGCGAGAGATAACGATCTATTCTTCCAATCATTAATCCTATTTCTCACTTTTTCAATAAGAACCATACAATCAATATTTCTAAGCTTCCTAAAAGTCAAAGGAATCCCCAAGTATCTAATAGGCAACTCACCAACAGAAAAAGGCATAGCCAAAAGAATAAGATCTCGAACATTACTAGGGACATTACCAAAGAAAACCGTACTCTTAGTCATACTAGGATAAAGTCCGGAAGCAAGCGTAAATTCATCTAAAGCACGTCTAAGAATACAAGCAGAAATTAAGTCCCCATGACATAATAACAACAAGTCATCCGCAAAACAAAGATGAGTCAACTTAATACCTTCACAACCCCAATGGTAAACAAATCTACTATCAAGTCTAATCTGCCTTTTAACCATTAAATTAAAAACCTCCATAACAATGGTAAACAGATAAGGCGACATTGGATCCCCCTGCCTAAGACCCCGTTTACTTTTAAAAAACCCATGAATATCCCCATTAATACAGATAGAAAAAGAGGCAGTAGTAAGACATACCATGATCCACTCCACCATCGTACAATGGAAACCAAAACAAACCAAAATCTCTTTTAAGAAATCCCAGTCCACCGTATCGTACGCCTTCTGGATATCAACTTTGAAAGCACATCTCCTCACCCCACTACTCCTAGTATACCCCCTCATAAATTCCTGAGCCAACAAAATATTATTGCTAATTTGCCTCCCTGGAATGAAAGCACTCTGATTAACATCTACAATCGTAGCAAGACCAGATTTCAACCGGTTAGAAATAATCTTGCTAATACATTTATAAACCACATTGCAACAAGCAATAGGTCTAAAATCAGTAACCCTCAACAGAGTATTAGACTTAGGGATAAGAGAAATCAAATTAGCATTTACTTCCCCAAGTAGTTTACCAATAACAAAAAACTCCCTAACCGCAACACAAACATCATTACCAACTACATTCCAAGCAACCTTAAAAAATTTAGAAGTAAATCCATCCGGACCAGCAACTTTATCATCATCAACACTAAACATAGCTTGTTTTATCTCTATATCAGACACTTCCCTAACCATATCATTAGAAATATCTGGATCAAGTTTCTTAATAACCAAACTCTCAATATCTTCAATTGGGAAAACCTGTTCTTTAGTACCAAGGAAATCTTGAAAATGCTTCACAAATTGTCCAGGAACATCCTTACCTTCAAAAACATTTCCGTCCTAATCACTAATCATGTCAATCCTATTTTTATTAACCCTACTTTTAAACTCCTTATGAAAATAAGCAGTATTTTGATCCCCTTCTTTCAACCAATTAACTTTCGTTTTTTGCCTCATCAATTTCTCCTCATCTAAAACAGCACTCTTATACGCATTACATAAAATATACTCATCATTCCTAAGTTCAAAACTATCAGGATGTTTATCAAGTAAACTTTGAATCTCAACAAGCTCAGCTCTTAAACTCTTAACTTTGTCAAAAACATTACCATTCGACCTATTTAACTCCCTCATAAATCTCTTCATATTTGTTCAAACGTTTCACCAGAATATACATACGAAACCCAAAAACTTCAAAATTCCAGTTATCTTTAACAATATTCATAAAATTCTCCTTATTCGCAAGAAAATTTGCAAACCTAAACGATTTAGGCTTATAAGCCATAATTTCAGGATAAACCAAAATAGCAGGGCTATGATCAGAAGTCATGTAGGGTAAAAATTTAGCATAACAACTACCATATCTATCAAGGAAACTAGCATTGCCCAAAACCCTATCCAATTTCTTAAGAATACCTGCATTTGGATCCTCCCTTTTCTGAATCCAAGTGTAAAACATACCATAAGCAGCAATATCCTCCATCTCCAAACTATTAAGACAATTTCGAAATTCATCCATACCTCTTTGGTTAACAGCAAACACATTTGAGAAGTCTTCAATATTAAGTGCAACATTGAAATCTCCCAAAATCACCCAAGTATCCATACCAACACTATAGTTATGAGCAATCAAGTTATCCCACAGAGGTCTCCTATCAATCATCTCATTTTCAGCATAAACAAAATAAATAAACTTCTTCCTAAAATCATGAACAAAATTTACCTCCAAGTGAACAACTTGATCCAAAAACGAAATCAAGTTAACGCCCACAACATTCTTATCCCATCCAACTATAATTCTACACCCTTTCCTACAATCCGTGTCATTCGAAATCCAAAGCCAATCCCTCCTAATCCTATTACAAACATCCATCACACTCTTTTTCCTAAGTCTAGTTTCAATAAACGCACACATACTAAGATTCTCATTACCAATTAATCTCCTAACATCATCTTCTCTAGAAGTCTGAGAAAGACCTCTAACATTCTAACATCCAATTTTAACTATCATTGAATACTCGAAGGGTGAGACTCCACACCACCATGATTCTGAATCATAGTAATATCACTCTTCTTATCTAAAACATTCTGAGACATAACACTAGCCATCCCCGTATCATTAACCTCAACCTCATCACCCTTAATGTCTTCTACAGAAACATGACTATCAGAAGCATTCAAATGACCATTTTTCTCATCAGCCGCTTTAACTTCATACAAAAAATTATAATACTCCTTCATATCATCCGTCCACTCTTCCTCAATTTTCTCAGAAATAACACCCTTCTTTAAAAAAACAGATCCACTTCTGCCTTTCTCCTTTCCCAATTTAAATCATTCACTCTTTTACGCACTGATTGGTAAGCTTCAGTATATCGACTTCTAAAAATATCAGTACCATCCATATTAGAGTTAGGTACTAATCTATCCGGTATTCGCTTGGCAACCTCACTAGCAACAGCACTCGTGTTTCTTCCCAAATATACAGCCATATTTCTAATATGATCAATGTGTCTTTCAGCAATCTGAATATTGGTAAGCCCAGATTTACTCCTATTACTCCATTCATCAAAATATCGATCCACCATATTTAGTGGCCAATCTTTTAGTGTCTTAGCAGATATCTTAACACCAGAAACACAGGCTTTTTTAATACAATTTTTAAATTCAACATCCTTATCATCAACTTCAATATCTACACTCCCTTGATCCTCAGTTAAAATATCAAACCTATTCATAGTAGTCAAAACTTCTTCAGCCCCATTCAATTTACTCTTCTTAACACCACTATTTTTACTTACCTCCATATTATCTGTTCCTTCCTGAACCACAGCTTTACCCTTATCCATATTCTTCTGAGTATCCTCCACTACAACACTCCTATCCAACTTAACCACGTTACTACCATTATTAGCCACGGTAGTTTTAGTCTGAACAGAACTACCCCCAGTACTACCATAATTCACTCTACCGTTGAAATTACCCCTTCCTCTACCACTAAAACCACCCCTCCTATAACTAGAACCCCCCCGACTTATTCCTATAGCTGTTATTATTATTATTTCCACTTTTTTTATACTCCACATTCTGCCAACCAGACCCAGGTTTCAAATTAGCTTTACTCGAAATAGCTCCTTGATTAATCTTAGCTTTCCCCTTATCCACAATGTTCACGCTATCCTTTTTAACCTCATTAACCTTATTGTCCACATCCTTATTACTAACATTCTTCACACAACCATCTTTAAAATGGCCAAACACTTTACAAATATCACAAAGTGGCGGAATCCAAGCATAACCAATTCTCAAATTTAACGATCGTCCCAGACTCTTATACCAAATTTCTACTTTATCCGGCAAACCCTTGGTAGCATCACACTCAATTAAAACTCTAGCAAACGAAGCTCTACCATAAGGCTTATCACACACTGATGCAGTAATTTTATCCATAATTATAGGAATTCCTATTTTACTAGCAATTCTACTTATACCTTCCATATTCCAAGCTTCTAATGGAATGTCAAAAATTTTATCCCATAATGGAACCTTAGTCGTATCTGGTTTAGTCATACAAAGGCCAGGTTCCCATCTCTTAACAAACAATGGCTTATTATCAACCAACCAAGGCCCATTTTCTATGACTTGTTGCATACCTTCTTCAGATTTAAAATTAAAAAAAACACAAACCACCTGGATTCACAATAATAGACTCAAGCTGAAACATTCTCCACATTCTCCTTAAATGTCCCAAAATATCATAGTATCCCATCTGAAAACCTACAAAATTACCCACCACAGTCAGATCCCATTTCTTACAACCTTTATCTAATACAGGATACATATCTGGAACCTCGACACCTTTATCATTAATCACTGGTGGAATAAATTTCAGTTTATTATCACCCAAGGCCCCAAAATTTCTCGTCACAGCATCCGCAAACGATTTATTACTCAAAGAGTCCTTACAATCCTTATTTAATACTTCCTTAACTTTGCTCAGTTCACTAACCTTAATATTGCTACCGCTGCCATTCTTATTATCACTTCCTTTCTCCACATTAAGTTTAAACATACCCTGCACCTTAACATCCCCAAAACTAACACGATTAGTACTTTTAGGCTTATTCCTATCACTATCCTTACTAGAACTTATATCCTTATTCACAACATCACTAGATTTAACATTGTCCTTACTAGTTTTTCCCTCCTTAAGTAATTCACCACTAACAATATCCTTATCCTTACTAGAACTCCTATCCCTAGACAAAATTTTATTAACAGATTCATTAACATTCTTCATCTCAACATTATTCAAATTATCAATGTCCTTGCCTAATTCAACTTTACTATTATTATTCAAACTAGGACCAGAACTATTATCAACATTAGACACACCCTGATCACAGTTCATATCCTTAACACCATCACCAGTGATATCAGGACACCTATTCTTATCCTCAACATCCACAATACCATTATTATCTCCCAAACTCACATCATTCTTACTTTTATTATTATTAATCACCACATCTTCCATATCCGAAACCAAACCAAGCGTCTTCGAGCTTGATCTGGTACTAACCCGGGCAAAATTCAAAAGAGAATTAGTAGATATACAATCACTGTATTTCAATTGATCACCTGATTCAGGATTCATAGTATGCGTGGTTTTTTTGGGTTTTAAAGATGAAGATGATTTTTTAGAAGATGAATTCATCTTAGTTTTATTAGCTAACGGTGGATCTGACTCTGACATCATGAAATTAGATCAAGAGACCTATACGATCCATGAAAAGTAAAGAGACACCAAAAAAGCAAGACAAACCGTATCAAGAGCAAACACCTTTTGGAGCGAGGGAAATGGATGAACAGGAAATTGAAGTTTAACGGATTTAAAACTAATTAGTGAACAGGAAACATGGTTAAGAATGAGAATAAAAGGAAATAAAATGAATTTTAATGGAGTATAGATGAACAGGAAGATACGAAAAATACGGATCTACAACATACTAGAGAGAGAAATACTAGAGAGAATTTGCATAACACATCATTTTGTTTTTTTTATACTTATGGAGATATATCTTTGAAGAAAAAAATCGACCATAATCCTTGCCGTGAAGGAAGCCAAGGTACGTACCACTTATAGTAATACTTTATTCAACGTCATTATTTATCATTAGGGCTAATTACTTAAAAATGCATCTAACTTGACACTTTTTTGCGTTACGTGTACCCATCTTTTTTTTCTCATTATGGTCATCAAACTTTCAAAATTCGGTCATTGTGTGTATTTTGCCACTATTTTACCATGTAAAATGACCATATTACCCTTCAAAATTTCGAGAAAATAAGAGTAAAATGGTCACAAAATACACATAATGGTCGACTTTTGAAAGTCTGATGACCGTAATGGGAAAGAAAAAAGATGGCTACACAAAATGCAAAAAAGTGTCAAGTTAGATGCATTTTTAAGTCGTTTGCCCTTATCATTAAAGTTCATGTTTCATATTGTAAAATATGATATTTGAGAATCTGAAGAGAATATATGTAGTTCTGTTATAGGATCGTAAGCTTCATAATAAAAGTGTGTGCATCCTCCTACGTGTATGCAAAAAGTTACTCGAGATTCATGTGATTTTTCGTAGAAGTTAGTGCGAAGTCAAGAACAATTACATAAGTGATTTCTCCAAAAGGTTTGGTGTTAGTAAATTGATTCTTGATTTGATTACAAATAAAAATTCAAAATTTGTTCTTTGTTGTAATTCATCCTTTATATTTTGTTTAGTTGTTCGTGGAAAGTAAAACGATCGAATATACGTTTTGTTGTAGTTTTTGTTCTTACCAAAAGGTTGGCTTCTGTTTTAATTATAAACTTTTAACTGTGATTCATTTTAGTATAAATTTTCAACTTTTTATACTTAATGCATTTTGGTTTTGTAATATACTTGGAAAATATAATTAAAGTTCAATTAATGTATACTTATTGCTTTACGTTCCACAATATCAATATCAAAATGTTAAAACATGCATGTTTCATGTTATAAGAATTTGTGTTTTCATTTTAGTATTATATTATATCCTTAATAAAAGGGGGGAATCACGTTCCCCAATGAACAGTTCCCCCCTCACACCCCATTCTTATTTTATAATCGTCCCTCTCACAAAAAACAGTACCCCTCACACCCCATTAGTATTTTATAATCGTCCCTCTCACAAACACACATTCATCGTTCCCCTCCCACTGTAGATCTGCTATGAAAAAATCACCGTTCCTCTCACCTAATCTCTCTCTCACTAAAAATTATATACTTTCATAGCATATAAACTTGATTGTATTTGTGTCTGTCATTGATCGGCGATAGGTATGTTTATTTACCTCTTACCGTTTTATTAACCCAATTTAGGGGTTTTCATCATTTTATTAACTTTATAATTTAGGGGTTTTCATCCTTAGGTTTGATTGGAGTGGTTGTCATTGAAAGTCTAGAAACATCATCTTTCCTCTCACCTAATCTCTCTCTCACTAAAAATTATATACTTTCATAGCAGATAAACTTGATTGTATTTGTGTCTGTCATTGATCGGCGATAGGTATGTTTATTTAGGGGTTTTCATCATTTTATTAACTTTATAATTTAGGGGTTTTCATCCTTAGGTTTGATTGGAGTGGTTGTCATCTCTCTCTTTCATCCTTTTATTCAGTTTATAATTTAGGTTGTCAGAGAGAGACGATTATATATGCTTCTCACATGGTGCGCTTTGCTGTTCCTATGGTTTCGAGATTTTCCCTTTGTATCAGTAGAATGTATCATCTTTTTGTGATATTTGTCTGCATTAGCTTTCTTCGATGCCGCCGGCCCCTTTCGTTGCCTCCAATCATGGTGCGTGGCGTTGGTGGCCGGCTGGTGCCGTTGTTGAGCATAGTTTGACGCCTTACAAACGACAATCATATTGCATTTGTGCACTGTTATTGATCATGCTTCTTGAAAATGGGTCGTATCTTGGCGGGGCATCACCACGACCATGGTGTTTGCAGCCATGTCGGCTCGGGTACTCTTTACCCATATTACCACTCGCGACTATATTGCATAAGTGCATTGCTAATGATCATGTTTAGGGTAAGTGACTCTTATAATCTATTCAAAAAGGCGAGAATGACGGATGGAAGCAAGTTAAAAATATGCCTTAACTTGAAAGGGGTCGTTTGGATTTTATTCCTATACGTAACTTTTGTTCCATTTTAAAAAAAAATTCATACATGTGTATGTTATGCTTGCATCGTGACGAGGGTCTGACTGGTATATGCTCTGCTTGCATGTGAATTATAGGCGGATGATGATATTGCGTTCATGAAATTACTAATGATCATGGTGAGTGAAAACGACCCCGTATCTTGGCGAGGCAGCACCACCATCATGGTTTTTGCAGCCATGACGGGTCGGTTCCTCCTATATTTGTGTCAGCACTCGCGAATCTGAGCCTATATATACTGTATTTTCATACCGGACCCATTTTTAAAATCAGTATTACCGGGTTAGGAAAAATGAAATTGGGCCGTGGCTTGGCGCCGCAGCATCTGTTACTGTTTGCAGCCATGACGGGTGCATAATACAACGAACAGAAGTTGACCGATCAAAACTATTGTTTTTTGAGGTGCGTGTTTCTAATTTATATTCATAGGATAGTCAGATGTTATATATGGTGTCCAAGACACGGTATTGTTAACTGGATTTTGCATTATGTTAATATCTTCAACACCCCGTTTAAAAAAGCTATCTGCTTAGCTAATTCCACTATACAAAAAAAATCGATAAATATGTTGCTGATTATAAACTTACAGTGGGAGGGGAACGATAGATGTGTGTTTATGAGAGGGACGATTAAAATACTAATGGTGTGACGGGGGAACTTTTCATTGGGGAACGTGATTTCGTGTATGCTCTGCTTGCATCGTGACGAGGGTGTGACTGGTATATGCTATGCTTGCATGTGAATTATAGGCGATGATGATATTGCGTCTATGAAATTACTAATGATCATGGTGAGTGAAAACGACCCGTATCTTGGCGGGGCAGCACCACCATCATGGTGTTTGCAGCCATGGCGGGTCGGTTCCTCTTATATTCGTGTCAGCACTCGCGAATCTGAGCCTATATATAATGTATTTTCATACCGGTCCCGTTGTTAAAAGAAGTGTTACCAGGTCAGGATCAATGAAATTGGCCCGTGTCTTCGCGTTGTAGCATGTGTTACTATTTGCAGCCATGACGGGTTCAAAATACAAGGAATCGTAAAAAACACACACACAACCCAAACGGTGCTGCTTCGGCTCAAAACTGAAGGTGGATACGAGATTTTCAAGATTCATATATTTAGGTTCAGTACAACATAAGATGGACAATCGTTTTATCAGGTACTTAAGACTTATACAATTTAGGGGTTTTAGTTTTTATGTTTTCAATAGTTGAAATCTAAGGCTGTTTTTCTGATTGATGGTTTGGCTTGCATAATTTAGGGGGTGTTCTAATTTCGGGGCTTTCTTTTATCAATTTTAGGGCTTTATAAATTTTGTGTGGTTGTTTTGTTGATCTTATGCCTTATTTATAAGAAATGATTTGACGATATTTGGATTAGCTTATTTTCTCGGCTTAAGAGCTTATTTTTTAGTAAAGTTGATAAGCTTTTTTTTTTGGGCTTACGGGGTTTGCTTACTTTAGTTTATGGCGCCATATTAGTAAAAAAGATGGTTTGCATTAAGATGATATCATTTGTGCTCATTTGCAGGCTATGAGAAAAGCCGATTTATCATCGGAGTGAAGACGCCTCCATTTTTAGAAATTAAGTACACTTTGTTAAGCGAGAACTAGGCTGGTACAGAGAAAATCATTCGAGGTTGCTTGATATGATTTACTCGGAAAAGTTGCATTATGTCGGGTTTGGTAAAACTGTAAAAGGGTTGATACCAGGTTTATAATAAGTATGCCCAAACAGCTCTTAATAAGCCATGTGAAACACCTCCTCTAATCAGATAACTTTAGTTAGTTTTATGACAATTTTTACTCATAAATTTTCATTTATGCAGGATCATGGATTGAAAACGGGATTATGGTATCGTGTGTTACTGGCTTGATTGAGGCTTCTCAGATTTGAAGACCCTTTTGATCAAAGTTATCTCAGCGGTGGAAGAATACATAAAAACAGTTGGTTACTTTTACTCTTTTAGTAAGTGAGTAGATTTCCGGTTAGTACCATAAAACTGTTCTGTTGTAGCATAGAAAAGTTAAAATTTTGAATTCGTTACTTTTGGAATTTGCTAATTGAATTAATTCATACCATTTTTTATTATGCAGTTTTGGCTATAGATTATACGAATGATGATGTTCCTCCAAACGATTCTGATTTACAGCTGTACTTATCTACTTTACCAGAAACTTTCGCTTATGTACCCCCATCAGGCGAAAACACCTTCAACTCTATGCCACTACAGTTCAGGTCTAAGAATAGTCTACTCTTCAAAGGAATCCGCACCTGGTAAATATGAATATTCCTGTTTTGTTTTACTATGATACTGCATAATTTTTTGATGATAACAAGTAATACGTTGATGTTTTTTTGTATAGGTGATTAGGTGCAGGTGCGTTCTTTGGTCTTTCGATGCTTAGCCCAGGCTCCGTTTTGGTGTATGTTTTCCATTCTTTGGCTTTTTTTGATAGATTAAATCACTTCTGCTAAGTGGTGACTACAAAAGGATGCACCGCGGCGAATAAAGAAGGGCCAAACGCAACCAGTAGAACTCACACTCTCCCGCGCCGCGGCGAAGCGCGGGCAAAGACCCTAGTATTTATAATAAACCAAGTTTCGCTGTAACACCTAAAGAGACTTCGAGGAAAGATATATAATTATATCTTCCATAATCATAATACTAAAATAAACAAAATGAAACTGATGATACTCGATAAGTTTTAATGATCTTAAAATTCGAAAATCACTATTATACGAAGTGATTTTGGAAAATCACTATTATACAAAGGACATATTTAAGGTAAAAAAAGGATATAATTACAAACTCAAAGTAGCTGCGTGAATGAATACTATCATCATTAATGTTTGAAATTAAAACATGAAGGTGAGGGTGAAGAGAAGGGCTCCATGCTTGCACTCATGTCATTGACTCTTTTTATTTGATATTTTAGCTTCTTATTAAATATATCTTATTTTTTTCCAATCATATAAATTGGTAAGATAAATATATCTAAATAACATATTAAAAATACAACTCTTGATCTTAAAAGTGAAGTATTTTCTTCAAAGTTTAAAAGAATTATGTTTGTCATTTTACATTGACGGAGACAAATGCTTGTCGATAATTTCGTTTACTAATCTCTCTTTTTACCACTTTATAAACATTTAGGCCTTTGTCTATAGTTAGAAGTCTTAAAAATTAAGTTATCCAAACATTTATTTATCAGAAAATATACAATCCACTAAATCTCGACCATTTACAAATCTCTGCTATTGCACATATAAATGCTTTCAATGCAATCAAATAAAACGTGTGAAAATTAATTATAAAATTCAATTTTTATATAACCACAAAATATTAAAGGTACGGTTAATAATTTCGTTTATTAAAAATCATAATGCTAAAAAGCGTTTCATAAAAGTAGATTTCAAAAACTTAATTGGTCATAAGCTGTCTAATATTTGATCACTATATAAAAATGACATACATCAACATGTTAACTTGTATTTAAGCGACGCATAAAAGGATCGTGACAAACATAATTTGTCACAATGTAGTAGCCTTGAGGATGTTGTAATATATTTAATTTTAGAAACAACATTATGTCACAACCTCATAATAATGCTCATTATCGTTTTGATATCATCATTGTATCGTGAATCACATGCGTATGACATTTTAAAATTAAACAGTGTGTGATAAAAGTATTTTTTAAATTCTCGATATGCGCAAAATCATTATCATGAAAAACATGTTGTCAAAAAGTGTTGCTCTCCAAAAAAATTATTACATGGTATCTGCAGTTGCAACGCGTGAAAAGCTTGCTAAAACACAATGATTGTCTAATTTATAATTCAAGTATCTCTCTCTGTAAAAAATTGTTCGTCACAAAAAATTAAGCCTCAACATTTCTTATAACTCAATAAAAATTTGTAACGAAAAATTTAAGTGTTTTTAAGTATTGTTAGAAGTTACAACAAAAAATTAAATGTCAAAACCATATTGTAACTTAATCCATAAAAGCATTTTTAAAGCCCATTTTCTAACAGCTTTATTGAAACAATTAAAATTTTAATATACAAAGTCTCAAACAAAAAATCTTAAAACACAAATGTAAAAGATGCAAAATAAAATCATCGCTCTCTCTCAACCACCAACCGCTGTCGTCGACTTTGAGGTGCCGAAAAAATTATGGTCGTTGTCTCCAGAAAAGATGTTCGTTTTCTAATGGTGGTTTCGTGGTTTAACCAAATCCACAAAATTAGTCACCGGCTACCCGCCTCCGCATTGTGCGAGTTGCCCGCTAGTTATATATTAATTAGTATTGATTAACTTTATTTTCAAGTGTGTATTAATTATTAGGGTGAGCATAAAAGCAAAAAAAAAAAAACACACAAAAAAGCCTTTCTAATTGAAAACCAAAGGGATGGTTTCTACATTTTTGAAAATTGAATCTTTGGGGTTTTTGGTTGCATGCATAAAAACGAACCGAAAACACCACCCTGCCCCCTTAGGTCTATAAAATTAATATATTTTTATATCCTTAAATAGTTATATGTGATATTTCTAACATGTTTAGTTGTTTTCTTATTGTTTAAATATACATTTGTAAAAGATATTAAAAAAATTGTTTATGATTTTTTTTCAACTAAACTTTGTTAGATTTGTGATTGCTATATGAGCATTTTCATTATGATTCGTGGTTTTATATAATTCGATGGTAGTTAATGTTGTTGTTTTTGTAGTGTGTGTAACTGACTGAAACTATTATTGTTGGTTGCAACTTGCATTTATGATGAGTTTAATTTGTGTCGAAAGTGATTGAGTATTGATGCGGTTTTTTGTAAATAGAAAACCCATTCCGCAAAATGAAAAGAGAAAAAAAATCGAAATAATAACCGAACCCCGAACGGTACAATGAAAAAAACCAAAAAACCGAAACCGAAAACCTAAAAACCTGAAATCAAATTGTTTGCAATATGCAAAAATCGAAGTTTACGATTCGGTTTTTGGGTTTAGCGTAAACTACCCAAATCGCCTCATGCTTACACTTATTAATTATTATTTATTAATTAGTTTTAGTATGAGTATATGTTTGTATTATATTATTGGGGCGTTATAAAATTTCGATTTTGGTTTTTAATCTTCTTTAGATTGTACATTGTGCATTAAGTATTGTAAGTTGAACTTTTCAAATATACTATAAATCAATGTTATGAAACCCGAGTTTTTAGTTGATCCGGTCTAGTGACCGGTTCATGGGTCAAACAAGTTTTATATATACGCATATTTTTTCATATATTTTTAAAAAAATCTGTACGATCTTATAATTTATTTTACGTTCAATTGAATCGATGAAATATATCAAGTCTTTACTAATCAGCTTTACTTTTTTAGTTCTATATTTATAACATAATAGCAAAGATTTGCAAAAATAATTATTTTATGATTACAAGTCGTAACAAACTATAATAAAATAATATTAGTTGATGTTTTAAGTTAGTTTTGACTTTATATTAACTAACACTAGCCATATTATCACTTAAATTTATCAATTAAACTTAAAAATGTTTATAATTTTTTTTTATACTTTTAATAAAAAATTGTGACCTGGTGAGGTTTATCAAACCTGATCAACTCGTGTTAACAAAAAAACAATGGTTCAATCCGATTCTCAAACAAACAAAAACTCAGTTACATCTCACCCAATTTTCGGACCGGTTTACAGATGCTTTAACTGGTCGAGCCTACTCGAATAAAACAACGAAGACGAAAACTAGCAAACCAAACCCTAAAATATTCGGATACAAACACTCTCTCAAGTCAATGTCTGGCCCACCCCGAGATCCATGATCATAAGTTTTATACTAATATGAGCAAATCTAATACTATAAACATATTGATGATTATTAATACCTTATCCAAACTCATTATTGTCTAAAAAATATTTGTAGTTGACTTGGTATGGACGGCCTTTCCCTTCAAAAGACACCTTTTGGTATTTTATCTTAGCTCTGCTGGTTCGTTAACAACATGTAAATATAAAATCTTGATGAAGTTGACTAAGAAGGGCAGCTTGTTGCATGTTTTATATGCAAATATACTGGCACAAATACAAAACGCACAAATACGCACTCAACTCTTAGGGGATGTTTGGATGTGCGGTTAAGAGGAGATTATCTTCAAATCTCAGTTTCAAAATAGAGATAAATTGAAAAAAAGTGTTTGGGTAGTAAATGAAGATAAGTGATTATTTGCGTTTAGAAGCTCTAAAATGGAGTTTTGAAAAAGTTAGTAGGGAGCTACTTATTTCATTTTCAAAATAGAGTTTTGGAAAAGTAAGCTTTCAAAATGGAGTTTATTATCAAATAATTAAATTTGCCGAACACTCAAAAAAAGTGATTATTTGATTATTGCGATATTCAAACTGGAATATTAAATCCAAACACTATTTTTTAAAATTGAATTTTCAAAATGATGATTTTTCAAAATGAATAATTTGTTTTCAATAAGCACATCCAAACACCCACTTAATTATACCCATAACATGATTTGGACGGTAGAACCCTTATGATCTATCATGTTAAATACACCTGGGATATCATATGATTGCTAGACCAACGATTTATTAATTTTGATGTTACGTTATTAAGAAGTAATTTAATTAGTATAATCAATCATATCGATTGGTTGAAAAACTTTATTTTACTTTTCTTGTAATGTCTTTTTAGCTTCTTGCTACTAATGTTTAATAAAGTTACCATTCAAACAAAATTCTTATTTTAGCATCCCACTCTGGTTTCAATTATGAGCGTTTACGGGATTCAATTAGCCAGAGGACTTAAACTATTTATCGTAGGGCGGGTAACTGATTTTATTACGCGGACGATGAAATGAAATTAGTGGAACTTACACAAAAAGTGACAAGTTTGCGTGCAACATAAATCATTATAGAGAACATTTGACTTTGATTTATACTATTTGTGTGGGTCTATTTAACAAACCTTAAATACTGATGGCCTTATCCTCTTTCGTGTGTGGTTTATACGATTACTTCACCCGTTTCTATAATGATAAGACTACGTGCCTTAAAAGGACAACGTGGATAAAACCTAATACGAAGCATTTATGCTATGTAAGTGACAATATATGGTATATATTTTTTAGACGATAATATTTTTTTAGAAAGGTATGATACTTAAAAATGGATCTTCAAGTTATATCATCTAAATGGGTAGATTCGAACCCATGAACAACCCCATCCCAAACTTCAAATAAGAAGCATGGCCAACTGACTGTTTTTTTAAATGGTAACTAATTATGTGTTAATTCGAGGCCGACAAAGACTATACTCTGAATCAATATTATTAAATCGAATCATTATTATCATTCAATCCTCACAAGATCAGATTTTGACTAAATATTGTAAAATCATATAACTAACTCGATAAAAGTGCTATCTCACTGTTGTAAAAAAATTACTGAATTTTTATGGAGTTGAGATCCCCGTAAACAGTATATTTAGCATTGACCAGACGAAACAATCTTGACCATCTATTTATTTTTTATTTAGTGGTTAAGATCACACACATCTTTTACATTAAGGAAAAAAAATGTAACATATAAATAGTTTTTTCTCACATAAAGCTTCATTTTTTAGATAAAAACACACACATTCTCTCTAATCCCGTCGGCGACTTCCCAACCACTAGTTTTTCGGCGACCACCCAACAACTTACCATCTACCCGTCAACCACCACATCAAACCAATATTTTTCGGCGAGATATCAAACATCTTGCCTTCTACCAACGAAAACCCAATAACCCACCTTTTTCCGGTGAGATCTACAAACCCTAATGTTTTCCGACGAGATCTCAACCACTACAAACCACGTTTTTACGGCAAACATCGCTGATGATAATGAAATAGAAGCAAATTTAAGTACCGTTCAATACGAAAAAGATGAAAATCCTATGACTCAGAATTAAAATGAAGATTCAAATGTTGAAGCAAATCCCATTCAAGCTCCAGGTAAATCATATATGATTCTTAATCAATAATGAGTTTTATTGAATGATTATCAAAATAGACTTAGTTTTATGGAAGAATCATATATGATTCTGGTAAAATGTAGAATCATATATGATTCATTCTTTATAAAAAGAAGAATCATATATGATTCAGACTAAAATAAGGAGTTTTATTGAAAATTCAAATGGAGTTTTATTGAAAATTCAAATGTTGAAGCAAACCTCATTCAAACTCTAGGTAAATCATATATGAGTTTTAATTAATAATGAGTTTATTGAATGATCATCAAAACAGACTTAGTTTTGTGAAAGAATCATATATGATTATGTTAAAATATAGAATCAAATCTGATTCATTCATTATAAAAAAGAAGAATCATATATGATTCAAACTAAAATAAGTTATTTTGTCTTTAAATTACTAAAACAAAACTTAAATTTTATTGCTTAATAGTTCCTAGGAGCACGCCAACTTTATTCCCAAATGGCGTGACACCTCGAGGAACGATATATTGCGAACCAATACACCAAGACAATATTTCCGTTAAATCCAAAGTATGTTGCAAAGTTGGCGCGGGTGTTGTTACAAAAGAAGTAGGACCTACTATTGCCGCTAATGGACAAGAAACTGGAAACGTTGCTGCCACGGAACAAACGACAAACACAGCTTCTTAAACGTTTTATGTTTTTCAATTCATACCTACTTTCAATTTGTTTTTCAATTCATACTTAGTGCTTATGATGATATAATTTGTTGTTTCGATTTGTTTTTTTGTTCATACTTAATGACTTTTGCATCAATAATGATTTTCTATTGAAGTGTTTGGGGGATGGTAGTCTATTTGCAAAATCAGATGAATGAATCATATATGATTCGTGGTGAATCATATATGATTCATCAAGCTTCAAATAAAACAGTTGCAGCATACCATGATCATGTTAAAAATTTACACTATATACTTGTTCAAAATGTTGAACCTTCAAACCAAATATGGGTTAATCATGTATGATTCATGATGAATCATATATGATTCATCATAAATCATATATGATGTTGGGTAGACCAACTCTAACTGGTAATAATATAACAGTTAAACACTTCAAAGATAGTAAAATGTAATTGATACTAAATGATCCAAAATAAGTTTCAATTCACACCGTACAGACTACTTGTTCAAAATGTATAACAATTATAATAAAATGGAAACTGATCAGGGTGCCAATATCTATAACTAGCAAAACGACTTATCCACCACATTCTCTACAACTTTAGGTTTTGGAGAGGGTACGAGTTTAATTTTAGTAGAAAATTTGAGTTTCTGAGTGGGCATAGGAGGTGTATGTTTAACTCTTTTGGCAAATTCAGGTTACACAACGAGTGGAGGTGGTTCAAGTTTAGCTTTGCTAGAAAGTCTAGTTTTCATAATGGTTGTTTTATCATCTTGGTTCTTAGCAACTGCAAGAAAAACATAAAATACATCAAACAAACAAATAAAAAGTAATAATAAAAAAACCTAACAACATAGAAAAATAACAAATATGATTATTGATACAAAATATTAACAATATTGTTAGTGCAACATTACGATGTTTTGTCGATATAATCTCTTTGTGTTTTGTTGATGACAAGCGTATAACTCGCAATACATTATGTAAAATGTTAAGGTTCTCGTAATCACTCAAGAATACATTTGTATACTTCTCTCAACACCTCCGAGATCACATTCGGCATGAGTCACTCAAGGTATGAATAAACATGTCATTAACCTAACTAAGTGATCAATGATTAATATTTTCTTAAAACTCACATTTAATCAAATGTGACAAAAGATTTTAATAAAATTTATTTTTAAGAAAATGTTTTATTCAAAAAGAAAATGGAAATTTAAATTTGGCATATTTCGTATGTCAAAAGAATATCCTTTGAGGGTATAAACTACCCCAGATGGCGTATCCCCACTAAAGGACAAAAATGCACGGTCTCCAAGTCGGAGGTTCCTTATTGACAAGGAACCGTGGGAGGAGGTTCCTTATTGATAAGGAACCGCGGGTGTTTTTGACCGTTGCACTCTTGCCCTATAAATAGTAGATCATTTCCAGCTTTTCTTTCAACCCTTTTTGCACAGTTTCTTGAAAAACATCTTTAAACTCCTTGATTAGTTAGTTTAGATTTGTGACACCCTAGGCAAATCCCACATCGGCTGTGGCCAGGAGAGATCCATGGTTCATAAGATAACAGTCGCCTTCTCATGACACAACGCGTTTTGTGGTCTACTGCAAGTGGGGTTCTTAGGAACTGGCAGTTAAGCGTGCTCATGGGAGAGTAGTACTGGCTTGGGTGACCTGCCGGGAAGTCTTCACAAGAGGGCCACAAAGCAAAGCCGTGAGCTTGGGGGCAAAGCGGACAATATTGTGGTTTGAGTAGGCGGGATGTTACAAGTGGTATCAGAGCCACTCTTGAGTCGTTCGGGATGGTGGGGAAAACCTCATCGAGGACGATGAGTCCCGAAGGGGGGGTGATTGTGACACCCTAGGCAAATCCCACATCGGCTGTGGCCAGGAGAGATCCATGGTTCATAAGATAACAGTCGCCTTCTCATGACACAACGCGTTTTGTGGTCTACTGCAAGTGGGGTTCTTAGGAACTGGCAGTTAAGCGTTCTCATGGGAGAGTAGTACTGGCTTGGGTGACCTGCCGGGAAGTCTTCACAAGAGGGCCACAAAGCAAAGTCGTGAGCTTGCGGGCAAAGCGGACAATATTGTGGTCTGAGTAGGCGGGATGTTACAAGATTAATCTTGTTTAAGATGTGATTCTCTCTTTTAATCTTCTCATCCTCTCAAGTGAAAAGAAAAGAACACTTTCATTACCATGAACAGGGCCGTCTCGTGGATTTTGGTGGCCCTGTACCACGATTATACGGAGGCCCTCATAAATACTAAAAGTAAAGGTAAAAACAAAGATATCCATTGATATCGCGTAAAAAGTATTACTAAAATGCAAAAAAACGTTAAACAACAATACTAATAAGATCTACCGAGTTACAAAAATCAAAATTAACTTTTTAAATAGTGTGATTATTTCAAAATTCTTAGAAGCAAAGTTATTGATTAGATCATGAAATGCTGCAAAACAAGAATTATAATAAAAATCAAGAAGTTAAAAACATACCTGATCAATAAATAACAGATCGATTGTTAAAAGATGTTGGCCAAAAGATTCTTCAGTTAAGTTTGAATGTTTGATGCATATAATACTAGTATACTACTAGCTTTTAATTGGGCCCTAGTCCTTATACAGTTAATGACCCCAATTGTCAGATTTGGTGGTACTATTTTTTAGACATTTGCTTTTAAAATAACTGCAAAGTAAATAGTTCGTATATGATGATACTGTACATATATACTGATATAAACAGTGGACTTTCAGAATTTAGAGGCCCTGCTTTGCAGGAGGCCCTGTGCTAGTCTATCGGTTGCACCCCCATAGAGCCGGCCCTGACCATGAAGTGTTGGGTTCATAACATGATGAGGATCTCTCCTTCTAGATCAAGTCATTGTTTTCCTACTATGTATATGTAGAAGATCTAAATGTTGGGTTCACTTGGATGTGTTTGTAAGGGTAGAAGATCCAAGTGATGGGTATCCTTGGATTAGGTGTTAGTTGTGTAGATCCAAGTTTGTTAATACTTGGATATAGTGTTAGAGTCATAGATCTAAGTGTTGTGTGCTTAGATCTATATGGTTTATGTGCTTAGGCCATAAAACACAAGGTTTATTATGTTCGGCCATAAACATAACTAGTGTGAAGATCGGTGTAGATGGGTGTAGATTGGTCCTACCTAAGATTAGGACTCGACATCTAGCCTTGTGTCGGAAAATGGTGAAGTAGGCGACGTTGTGTAGATTGGTCCTACATAAGATTAGAACTCGACTTTTAGCTTAGAGTCAGAAATTGGATAATCGACGTTGTGTATGGTTTCTCCACCTTAAGGAGTTTGTTGACTAGTGAAGTAACTCTCGAGTAAGGTGTACTCGAGGAGTGGAGTAGGGCGAAGAGGAGCTTCGTGACCGAACGACTATAAATCATCGTGTCGGTACTTTCCTTTACATTTATGTCTTTATTCCTATTGATGCATTTATATGTTGTTGTGTGTTGTGTGCATATCATAATCTAAACATCAAAGTTGCCGAAAAGTTAAGGCTTAGTACGTGTGTGCTTCATGTTTAGATTATGGTCAAGTGTACATCACTTAGTCTAAACATCTTAGTTGCGGAAAAGCTTATTCTTAGTACGTGTGTGCTTAGTGTTAAGACTATTGCTTGATCTACTCTTGATTTGATGTGTTTGTGTGTTTTCTGTAAAACCCGCATGCTTTTACCATGCATAGTACCTTAAGTTCGTACGTACTAGTTAAAAAACTTTCCTAATATAGCATGATTACGATTACGTATTAGGAGTTTATGTATTACGTACGTGTTAGAACACGATAAGTATTTTATATGAACGATCACGTAATAATTATTTAGCAATAATTAATCACGAACATACGATCACGGAATCACGAGCGTAATTAAAACACGAGTTATTATTAATTACGTATATATATATTTAATACGAGCGTAATTAAATATATAAGTGTATGGTATTTACGTAACGAGAACATTTAAAACACGAACATAATTAAACATAAATGTGTACGAAATTACAAGACACGAAACGAGGTACGGGAACCCCACAAGGGAGTCCCTACCCGCGGCCAAAGGAGGGTAATGGGCCAAGCCCATTACCAATTTTACTAAAAGGGGGTTAAGTAATTTTTACTACTAAAAAATTACTTTACAGAAGATTTCAGGAAAAAACCTAAAACCCTCCATTTTCTCCTTCTTTGTGCCGCCACCTACAAACCACCATAGAAGGTGATTTTGATCTTGGATCTTGTTGATTTATTGGTTGTTCGTGTTTGTTCTTCACCCTCTTGATCCACGAATACGGTAAAACTTTTTTAACTTGTTTTTCTTTTTAATTAATCTTTTATTAATTAAGAACACGTGATGTTTTTATAAAAACACATTAATTAAACCTAGATCTAACATGTTTTGATCATTAATTAATCAAAAGGGTCGATCTAAGGGGTGTTTGTTTTGGGCCGCAAGGTACAACCGACCCCAAAGGGGCTCGGTTTGTTTTAGCCGACCACCACCAAGACCTTTTTGGTCTTGGTTGGTGCGTGTGGGTCCCACGGCAGCAAGGGGGTACCCCGATTTGGTTCGGGGTACGGCGTTGTTTCATATCCGGTGCATGTTTTTAGGCTTAGATCCGAATCATGATTATGTTAGTTGTTTATGTTATAAACTTATGTTAAGAATTAAATTAATAAGATGTAATTAATTTAATAACATGACTTAGGTTAACTAATTATTAATAAACATGAATTATTTTTAACCTAAGTATTTATATTATTAAGACTTATAATTAATTAATTATTTAAAAACCATGGATATAATTAATTAATTAAACATGACTTAGGTTATATTATTAATATTTAATAATACATATTTTAACCTAAGTATTTAATATATTTAATTAAAAACATGTCATACTTTAATTAAATATTATAACCTATAGTTTAATTTAATTACATGAAATAATTATTAAACTATATAATATATCATATGACTTAGGAAATAATCATGAGAACACTTAGGCTTATTTACTTAGCTTATTTAACCAGCTTATTTCTAATTATGGAAACTTTCTATTTTTAGAAAACTTAATTAAATAAGGCAGCTATTTTATTTATGGAAACCAGCTATTTTTAGAAACTTATTTATTTAAGGCAGCTAATCTATTTATGGAAACTTATTTAATTAAGGCAGCTAATCTATTTATGGAAACTTTCTATTTTTAGAAACTTGTCTATTTTAAGCAGTAAATCTATTTTTGGAAACTTTCTATTTTTGGAAACTTTATTTTTGGAAACTTTCTATTTTTGGAAACTTTCTATTTTTAGAAACTTTCTATTTTTGGAAACCTTCTAATTTTGGAAACTTTCTATTTTTGGTAACTTTCTATTTAAGGAAACCTGCTATTTTTTTGGAAAGTTACTTATTATTACATAATAAGTATAATAACACATGAAATACCATAAATACTTAATCAAATTAAACAGAATATAAGATTTAACACAGTTTAAGGCTTTAAACAGTGTAAAATGGTAAGAACACATAAAATAAGCTAAGACGTGATATAAAACCAGCTATGTATGTAATAATCAGATACTTATTTCATGTACGTATTTATGTAGCACTAGTGTTTCGGAAGTAGGATTCTCGCAGTTCGTCATTCTCGTTCACTGGACATAAGGTACGGATTCCCGTCCTTTCAGTATGGACATTCTTTCCTTATTTAGGATTCCCCGTATGCAGTCAACTGTTTTCCCGTAGTATAAGTATGAGTTTGATCGCTTATGTTTAAATATGATTACCTATAGCCATATACATGCATGACCAGTTTCACCTAGTTATGGAGGTACCATAACCATAACATTAGAGGCACTGATGTTATGACTTCACTACGGCGGAGTGATTGCTCGTGGCGTCCCTTCAGCTTTTGGCCATTTATTTATATTTATCATGTGGGGCGTATGGGTGCATCCTAGTTACACGTTTTTATTCAGGATTACATGGTGAATGTGGTGTGTGCCTTGCATCCTTCACAAGGAGCTGATCCCTCCTACCCATAAAACCAGTATATTAAATTAGAGGCAGCCCCTCTAATTTGCATGATGAGGTCACCCCTCCAATTATTCATGCACGGTGGATATTCATGACCTATATTGGCTAATGGTAAAATATGACAAACAGTTTTTATAAGATAAACATAAGACTTTCAAACTATAAAACCAGTTTTATTAAGACTTAACCAGGTTACTCGAGACTTAGTTTTTTCCGCTGTTATTATGTTATATGCTTATCCTATTCATGCTTTATTGTATATCCGTGCACTGAGCGTATTGCTCAGCCGTTTTCCTTTTCTATGTTCCCAAAACGGCAGGTACTCAGGGACGCTCGTAGACACTAAGAGTACGTGCATATGGACTGGAAGTTGTCTAGCCTTCTTTACATTATGCATTTCTTTTTGATAATTATGTTTTGGACATTGTTTCGTCCTTATTCCTTACTATACTATGTTTGTGTGTGATGAGCTTTACTTTTGGACTACCGATGTTTGATTCCGGTATTTTCCTTTATATGGTCAAGTAATGTTTAGACATTTTACCTTGTATGCTTTGATGACACGCATAATTACTGTTATATTTCCATTTCCAAAATGGGGTGTTACAATTATGGTATCAGAGCCAAGGCTTCGACCTGTAGGCTCTCAAATATGACCTGTGATTAGTGGGTAGTCACTACGGTCTTCCTAGAACTGACAGTTGTTTTCATGCATTCATCATTTTTAAGCATACACATATATGTCATTGTTACAGGGTTTTTGACTAAGTAATGGTTGGTACAGGACTGGCCCTATTTAGTCGCATGTGTTTTATCGAAACTTTTAGATTTGGGACCGACCCATAGGCGTCCCCTCGATATGTCTTTTGTTTTGAGTGAACTGACCAGAGGCGTTCACTCTCGAGCATCCAAAGTTTTCATAAAACTGCATCATGCATTCATACAAAAATTTTCTTGCATAAAATTTTTCTCGTGAAATTTTTTTTGTATAAAATTTTTTTCATGTATATATTTTATATTTTCTGTTTTGAACTGTTTAATCATATGTTTTATTGTTATACTGTCAGATGGTTCTCACACGCGAACAGGAGCAGCTCAATGCTGCAATTCAGGCTGCCATGCAAGCCTTGCTTCCTCAACTGAGGAATGACATCCGTGCTGAAGTCCAAGCTGCCAACAATCAGCAGCAGAATCAGGCACCTCCTCCTCCTCCTCCTCCAGTGACATTAGCAGTATGGTTGGAGAGATTCAACAAGCTCCGCCCTCGAGCTTTTGAGAAGACAGATAGCCCCAGCGATGCTGAAAGCTGGTTGGCTCACATTGAGAAGATCTTCAACGCTATGGGCTGTGACCCCGCATACAAGGCGAGGTTGGCATGCTATCGGTTCGAAGGCGATGTACTTAACTGGTGGTTAGCTTTGATGCAATCTGAAGGTGGTGATGAGTGGGTTGCTGGTTTGACTTGGGCTCAGTTCAAGGACAGGGTGATGGAGCAGTTCTTTCCCAAGGCTGAGCAGGACAAACTCAAGAGAGAGTACCATGGGATCCGTCAGAGGGCTGGGGAGAATAGCAATGAGTTTATGCAGCGCTTTCTTCGCTTGGCTGGTTTCCTTGGTGCGGCAGCAGGTACTCCAGAAGAGCAGGCACATCACTTTAGATGGGCTCTTCGCACATCGGTCGCAAACAATCTGGTGTGTGCTACGTTCAATACTGTAGCACAAGTGGCCGATGCAGCACGGAAACTGGAGATGCTGCAGGAGAGGGATGAGTTCGGGGAAGCTGAAAGACCCGACAAGAGGTAAAACCTTCATATTCAAGAGGTGATCAATCCGTATATCTTTCATATGTCAATTATTCATCTCTTTAAATGTATCTTCCAGGCAGAAAACTGGGGACCGGTCTCAGCCGGCTACTCAGCAGCAGCCTCATCAGCCCAAAGGAAATGGTCAGACTAATGACCGATCTGCTACGGATAGGCGTGGCGGTAATGACAATTACCGTAACAACGCCGGGCAATCCAGCAACAGTAGGTCTTAATACTTACGAAATTTCTTATGTTTTATGTTATAACTCATATTCTGACACTCTGGCAAAATTCTACCAGGAACCATGGAAACGGTAGGGACCAGAACCAGAGAGGTTCGCAGCCTAGCCGTCCAGCTATCACTGGTACTCAATCTTACGATTATCCGCTTCGTTCATTGTACCCAACTATTATGTCTCATGTAAAATGTTTTATCAGGTCCTCAGCCAGCCAGAGCACCTGCTGGAGGATACACTCATCCTCTTTGCTTTACTTGCCACCGTAGGCACCCAGGACCATGTCGCCGTAATACTGATGCGTGCTTCAAGTGTGGTCTTCCTGGCCATATTATGAAGGATTGCCGTAAGGGCGAGATGGAGGGTACATCGGGACATGCTGATACCAAGCCGCCTCCTACTGTCGGGCGTGTCTACACGACATCTCGAGACCAGGCCAACAAGTCTACAGGTACCATCACTGGAATCTTGTATATGTATGGTCGCGCTGCATGTGTTCTTTTCGATACGGGTGCTACTCACTCGGTTATTTCTACTGCTTATGCTAAGAACATTAGGATGCCTCCCTTGCCACTAGAAAATAGGCTTACTATTTCCACGCCTTTGAGGGACTCTATATTAATCACCCATGTATACAAGAGTCTTCCCTTAGAATTTGATGATAAGGTTCGACCTGTTGACGCACTTCCGCTGGACATGAATGACTTCGACATGATTTTGGGCATGGATTAGCTATCCAAGTATCATGCTACTATAGACTGCCATTCATATCGAGTTATCTTCGGTGATGTCAATGCACCAGAGTACATTCATAATGGTTTCATACCCGGACGGTCTGTACAAATCATATCCACCCTGCAAGCGCGTGCACTACTGTCACATGGCTGCGAGGGTTACCTAGCTACGGTTCACGACCTGGATGCTGAGTCTCCATCGATTCAGGATCAACCAATAGTGTCGGAATTCCAAGACGTGTTTCCAGCAGAACTTCCGGGCATACCACCTGCACGAGAAGTGGAATTCAGTATCGAGCTGGTTCTAGGAGCTGAACCAATCTCCAAGGCTCCTTATCGCATGGCTCCCATAGAGCTGAAGGAGCTGAAGGATCAACTGCAAGAACTTCTCGAACGAGGTTTCATTCGACCGAGCGCATCTCCATGGGGCGCACCGGTTTTGTTTGTTAAGAAGAAGGACGGCAGTATGCGTCTTTGCATAGACTATCGCGAGCTCAACAAGATTACCATTCGGATTAGATATCCACTGCCACGCATTGACGATCTGTTTGACCAACTCCAAGGGGCCAAACACTTCTCCAAGATCGATCTTAGGTCAGGCTATCATCAGTTACGAGTCAAGGAGCAGGATATTGCTAAGACTGCTTTTCGTACTCGTTATGGCCACTACGAGTTTGTAGTTATGCCATTTGGCCTGACAAATGCTCCAGCAGTGTTCATGGATCTGATGAACAGAATCTTCCATGAATTTCTGGACAAGTTCGTCATTGTTTTCATCGATGACATCCTGATTTTCTCTAAGTCCAAGGAGGAACACGAAGACCATCTTCGTACAGTACTACAGATTCTTCGCCAGAAGCAGTTGTATGCTAAATTCTCCAAGTGTGAGTTCTGGTTAGACAAGGTGGCATTCTTAGGTCACATTGTGATAGGTGTGTAAACACCCATCTTTTCTACCACTTATTTCTTGCTAAAACAAGACCAAAACGCGTATTTAATGTCATTTGTTTGGAATTATGCGTGGTTTGTGTGTTTGTTATGTTTTCAGAGCCAACCGGATAAATATTGGAGAAAACATGGGATTGCACGGGTTTTATCAAGGAAAAAGACTGAAGACGAAGTCTATTGTCCAAGAGATGCAAAAGATTTGAAGTCAATGGGCCTATTTGAAGATTTATCGAAGAAAAGGACCAAAGACGGAAGATTTACACATGTCGAAGAAACTCAAGTCTATTTAACGAAGAAATTAAAAGACGAGTTGAATTTAATCGACGACAAATCCCGAATCAGAATCGAAAACGTCAACTTTTCTGAAAAGACGAGAAGACAAAAAGAAGGGAAGAAAGCCCACTCACCAACAAAGGGAGAAGCCTATAAATACTCCTCCCATTCAAGACTCTAGCATCTTTTTTTTCAGTTATTTTCTTCTTCCTAGTTTTTAGGAACCATCTCCCTTAAGGAGTGGTTTTAATCTTTGTTTGATTTATCTTCCAATCTTGTAAGTTAATCTTTTCTTGTTTGTTGAATCTTAATTCATTAATACAAATCATCTTTTAATCTTTCCATCATCTTGTTCTTCATATCTATTTGATTCTTAGTTCTTAAATTTCATTCGTTTGGTTTGATTGTCAAAAGTAAGTGGGTTTTGTGATTTTGTTGTTTGGATTCAAGCTTTCTTTGAGTAAAGGATTAGTGGTAAAATTGGTTTAAGTTTTGATCAAAAACTTGGTGATTTTTGGTTTTGATTTCGTGTTCTTTTAATTCCCCTGTTCTTCGCTACAGTATCTGATCTCGCCCAGATTCCGAATAGGGAATCTGGGGTTTTGTCTAATCGGAATATTTAATTTATTCAGAATAGAGGGTGTTTTTCTTGGCTATTCGAAATATTTCAATTATTCCGAGTAGTGGTAGATTTTCTTTGTTATTCGGAATATCTCATTTATTCCGAGTAGGGGTCCCTCGTCGTGCTTATTCGGAATATCTCAATTATTCCGAATAGGTTTTTAAAAATATTCCGCTTTAGTGATTTTTCCGCATAAGGGTCTTTCTTCAAATTTTCCGCATAGTCTGATTTCATTTCCTCTATTCGGAATATTTTCCATATTCCGAATAGCCCCATTATTCCGCATAGAATCCTGCTTTCCGAACAGGGCATTTTTCCGCATAAGGAAGATTATTCCGAGTAAGACATTTTTCCGCATAGTCATAACTTTCCGAATAGGCCCTCGTTTTCCGCATAAGAGATTTGTTCCGCATGATACTAAATATTCCGAGTAAGGGAAACATTCCGAATGGAGCAGTTCATTCCGCATAGCAAGGAACATTCCGAATAAGAGAGTTCCAGTTTTATTTTTCATAAGGTATTTTCTACTGTTTCATTTAAAGTCTGGATTTATTTTCAATTCTAGTCTCTAGTGTTATTTTATTACTTGTCTTTATCAGTTTAGTAGATTTAGACCCAAGCTCCCCTTTTTTAGTCACCAATAACAACGATTCCACTTTTGACCGTGATCGATTCGAGAAGATACCGAGAACGAAACAACGATATATATATATCAATTGGGTACGAGCAACGCAAAGAGAGATCTTGCAAGCAAAAACCTTTTTATTAACCAACCAAAAATCAGTTATTAAAATGGCGCCGCTGCCGGCTCTTTTCGTAAGGATCAACGGTTTCTTGTGAGAAAAATTGGATTTTGGGATCCGTTCTTTCGGGAACGTTATTTTCAAGCACAAAAATTTTCAAAAATCCATAAAAATATAAAATTTTCAAAAATACAAAAACAATATAAAACATATAAAAATCAAAAACATTTTCTCTTGCATTTTCTTTTTAGTGTATGCGTACTCGATCCACGTCTTATTCAGAGCCCGAGACTCTCGAACAATTAGACATGGCTGGTGTTAATAACAACAATAATCACCCACCTCAACACAATTTGAACAACAACAACAACAATGTCCTTCTACCTGATTTACGAACCATGGAGGAGCTATGTCAACCCACAATGAACGGACGTGGAGGCCCGATTGCACCGATGCATGTCACGGCTCAGGAGTTTTCGTTGAAACATCACATGATCCAGAAAGTACAAACGAATCCATTTCGCGGAATTCCGGATGATGATGCCAACAAACACCTCGACAAATTCATAACCATTACCCAAAGCATGAAATCCCCCGGTGTTTCTATGGATGACCTTCGCCTCCAACTTTTTCCACACTCGCTTTCTCACCATGCCGAAAAATGGTTTGACCGTCTTCCTAAGAATTCTATTCATACGTGGAACGACATGACTCAACGCTTTTTATCGCGCTACTTCCCACCATCCATGGTCACTAACCTCCGTAACCAAATCAGTGGATTTATGCAAGAAAATGATGAATCGCTTTTCGATGCTTGGGAACGATACAATGATTTAATCGACCGCTGTCCTAATCACAATATGCTCCCCGTCACTCTCATTGACACCTTCTACAATGGTCTCACCTTTCGCGATCGTGACACGATCAATGCCGCCGCCGGTGGTACTTTTATGAAAAGGAGACCAGAGGAGTGTCGAGAGTTGATTGAAAACATGACTACTCACCACAAGAATTGGGATTCATCCGCATCCTCAAGATCTAACTCGAGAGTCAATGTTTCTTCTACTACTTCCAATCCTGAGATGACTGAAATTTCTCGACAACTCGCTGAAATGAACAAGAATTTCATGACCATAGCCACAAACCACTTTCAACAAGCTAAAGCCGTTGCTATTTCTTGTGACACATGTGGTGGTCCTCATTCTTATAATGATTGTCCTTCAACTCAAGGCAATTATTCTGAAAACGTTAACGCGACATACGGTACATATCCCACGGGAAGCTATCAAGCTCGTCCTCAAGGAGACCGTAGCTTGCTAAGTTATCGTTCCAACAATTATCTTGCACCTCCCGGTTTCCCTCCTGCAAACCAAAACCAACAACAAAGCTATAACCGAAACAACCAATCCCAACCTCGTGCTCAAAATCAATATCCATCCCAAAGAAATACCTACCCAACTCAAGGAACTTCTCAAGCTTACCAAGCTCCACCTCTCAATCAACCGATGGCAGTAAACCCCGACGTCGAGTCGTTCATGAAGACCAATCGTGAGATGGTGACGAATCTTCAGATTCAGTTTGTCAACTTGAAGAATGACATGGTGAAACAAGGAAGCGATATTCGAGCCGAGCTAAGGAATGATATGGCCAAACACAGCGATGCTATTAATGCCAACATGCAAAACTCTTTTAATAATCAAGCTGTTCACCTTCGTGATATGATTGGTTCGCTCATCCAAGGTAATCAACCCTCTTCTTCGGGTACTCTTCCGAGTAATACCGTTGCAAATCCAAGAGGGGAGATGAAAGCAATCACCACTCGTAGTGGAAAAGGTTATATGGAACCCGAGCTTCCTATACCTCCACCCGTGATTGTGAACAAGGAAAAAGAGCAACTTTCCTCACCTCCTTCACCATCTATCCCCATTTCCCCACCACCCGTGGTTGTGAGTGATCCTATCCCCTTAAAGCCTTCTTCTTCATCCAATATACCTTATCCTTCAAGGTTGAGGAAAGAGAAGCAAAAGAGCAAGGATGATATTCAGGTTTCAAACTTCCTAAAAATGTTTAAACAATTGAATTTTAACATCTCCTTTGCCGAGGCTCTCGCTCACATGCCCAAATATGCTAAGATGTTTAAAGATCTTCTAAGTGATAAAGAAAAGCTTCTTGACATTGCTCAGACCCAACTTAATGAGAACTGATCCGCAATGCTCTTAAGGAAATTGCCCACCAAACTTGGTGATCCGGGTCGCTTCTTGATTCCTTGCAACTTCCCGGGAGTAGAGAATTGCATGGCCCTAGCCGATCTAGGTGCCAGTATAAACTTAATGCCTTTAAGTGTTTGGAAGCAATTATCTCTCCCTGAGCTAGTCCCCACACGAATGACTTTGGAATTAGCCAACCGTACGGTTGCTTATCCAGTGGGGATAGCCGAAGATGTCTTTGTTGGCGTTGATAAATTCACCTTTCCGGCGGATTTTGTCGTCGTTGACTACGAGATGGACCCTCGTGTTCCATTAATCGTTGGACGTCCATTTCTGAGGACCGGTCGCACTCTTATTGATGTAGCCGCAGGCGAAATAATCATGAGAGTTGGTGACGATAAAATTGTCTTCAACATGGGTAAGATTTCTCAGCAACCTTATTCATATGAGAGTGTTAATGCTATTGATGTTCTCGATGAGGCTTGTGAAGAACATTTTCATGATGCTTGAAAAAGTACTCTTTCTTCTCTACCCAATGTTGAGACCGTTGCCTCAATTGCCCCAGCATTGACTCCTTTCGGAGAAAGTGATTTGGATGACTTCGAAGCTAGCTTGGGTCCTCTTGATATTAAGTATGATAATTTGTCCACCAATTGGGATGAAGACATTAGTACTATTGAGAGACTTCTCAATGAGGGCCCATTCTCTCCTCCTGCTCCTAAAGAGGTGACTAATGATGATCCATCGTTAGTTTCACCATCTATTGAGGATCCTCCTACTCTTGAGCTTAAGGACCTACCTCCTCATCTTGAGTACGTTTTCCTGGAAGACGACGAGAAGTTACCGGTCATCATAGCAAAGGATCTGAAAGAAGACGAAAAAGCCCGACTTGTTGCAGTATTGAAGAAGCATAAACGCGCTATCGCTTGGAAAATCTCCGACATCCGTGGAATTGATCCTCACTTCTTCACACATAAAATTCTCATGGAGGACGACTTTAAGCCCACTATTCAAAGCCAAAGAAGGGTGAATCCTAAAATCCATGACGTCATCAAAAAAGAGGTTATCAAACTTCTTGATGCGGGTATGATTTACCCTATTTCGGATTCCCCATGGGTTAGTCCAGTCCATTGTGTGCCTAAGAAAGGCGGAATCACCGTTGTGCCCAATGCAAACAACGAGTTAATTCCTACCCGTCTCGTTACTGGGTGGAGAGTTTGTATAGACTACCGCAAACTCAATGATGCCACGAGAAAGGATCATTTCCCTCTACCTTTTATGGACCAAATGCTTGAACGTCTAACGGGTAATGAATATTACTGCTTTCTGGATGGTTTCTCGGGTTATTTTCAAATACCCATCGATCCCCAAGATCAAGAGAAGACAACATTCACTTGTCCCTACGGCACATTTGCTTATAAAAGAATGCCTTTTGGCTTATGCAATGCTCCCGGGACTTTCCAAAGGTGCATGTTGGCTATCTTCCATGACATGGTTGAGCAAACCATGGAAGTCTTCATGGATGATTTCTCGGTCTTCGGGGATTCCTTCTCTTCGTGCCTTGCCAATTTGGAACGTATGCTTAAGCGGTGCGAAGACACTCGCCTTGTTCTGAATTGGGAAAAATGCCATTTTATGGTAAAAGAAGGCATTGTGCTAGGACACAAAATCTCTAAAGCCGGTCTTGAAGTCGACCGTGCTAAAGTTAATGTCATAGCCAAATTACCTCCACCTTCAACCGTGAAGGGTGTGAGAAGTTTTCTGGGTCATGCGGGCTTCTATCGACGATTCATTCAGGATTTCTCTAAAATCGCTCGCCCGATGACCCACCTCTTGGAAAAAGATACTCCTTTTATCTTTTCTAAAGAGTGTCTCAAAGCCTTCAATCTTCTTAAGGATAAGCTAACTAAGGCACCGGTCTTGGTTACCCCTAATTGGGAGCTGCCTTTTGAATTGATGTGCGATGCTAGCGACTTTGCTATTGGTGCGGTTCTGGGCCAAAGAGTGAATAAACACTTCCAACCAATCCACTACGCTAGCAAAACAATGACGGGGGCTCAATTGCATTATACGACAACCGAAAAAGAGCTTTTAGCTGTTGTCTATGCTTTTGAGAAATTTCGCCCCTATCTTGTTTTATCCACCACCATCGTATACACGGACCATTCCGCGTTGAAGTACTTGATGACTAAGAATGATTCTAAGCCAAGACTTCTCCGCTGTTTTTTACTCCTTCAAGAATTCAACATTGAAATTCGTGACAAGAAGGGTGCTGAAAACCTGGCCGTGGATCATCTGAGCAGACTTGAGGATCCATATCAAGGGGACCATCCGAACAAAGAGATCAATGACTCTTTTCCCCTTGAGACCTTAATGTCTATAAATCCTAATCTTGATGGCACCCCGTGGTTTGCCGATATTGCAAACTACTTAGCGGGTGGTGTTCTCATCCAAGGGTTAACATCCCAACAAAAGAAGAAGTTCTTGAACGATGTTAAGACTTACTTTTGGGAGGACCCTTTTCTATTCAAACAATGCGCTGACCTGATTATTCGTCGGTGTGTTGACGGACCGGCAGCTTTTGATATTCTCCAAGCGTGCCACAAAGGACCCACCGGTGGTCACTTTGGTCCCAACTACACCGCCAAAAAAGTGTTTGACTCGGGATTCTATTGGCCCACCATTTATCGTGATGCTCACGAGATGGTTAAACATTGTGATGCTTGTCAAAAACAAGGCAAGATCACACATAAAGATGAGATGCCTCAAAATTTCATACAAGTATGTGAAATCTTTGATGTATGGGGCATCGACTTTATGGGGCCATTCCCGTCTTCTAAAGGCAACAAATACATCCTTGTCGCTGTCGACTACGTTTCTAAATGGGTTGAAGCAAAAGCTTTACCCACTAACGACGCGAGGGTGGTTTGTAATTTCTTGAAACAACTGTTTGCTCGTTTCGGTGTTCCTCGTGCTATTATCAGTGACCGCGGGACTCATTTTTGCAACGATCAATTTGCAAGAGTCATGGCTAAGTATGGTGTCAATCACCGTCTTTCCACCGCTTATCATCCTCAAACCAACGGTCAAGCCGAGATATCCAACCGTGGATTGAAGAGAATTTTGGAACGTACTGTGGGAGAGCATCGTGCCTCGTGGGCCGATAAACTTGATGATGCTCTGTGGGCTTTCCGTACCGCCTATAAGACGCCGATTGGTTGCACACCTTATCGTCTTGTGTACGGGAAAGCCTGCCACCTCCCCATCGAGCTGGAACATAAGGCATACTGGGCCTTGAAGTGGGCTAACTTCGACATCAACAAAGCCGGTGATTTTCGAAAGATTCAACTCAACGAGCTACACGAATTGAGGAATCAAGCTTACGAGAACTCATTGATCTACAAGGAGAAGACCAAGATTATCCACGATGCTAAAATCAAGAATCGAGAGTTCAACGTTGGTGATCAAGTCTTACTCTTTAACTCTCGGTTGAAGATCTTCTCAAGCAAGTTGAAGAGCCGCTGGTCTGGTCCATTCACCATCGCCAATGTCTTTCCCTATGGTACCATTGAGCTTTCACAGCCAAATGGGCCCAACTTCAAGGTGAATGGCCAGCGTTTGAAATTGTACGTTAGTGAGGACATCTCTCAGGAGATGATTCCATCCCTCACCACGTTTCCCTTGAATTAGTTCGGGACCGAGTCAGGCTCGCGACTCGGTAAACAAAAACAAGCGCTCCTCGGGAGGCAACCCGAGTATCTATCCCCCTTTCCCGTTTTTCATCATAAGTGTAGGGGGAGCTATATAGGTTGCTTGTTTTTGGATGGTGATGTGATTACAGGGATTATTGCACTCTTGGAATCTTTGAAGAACCGTGCCCCCATGTTATCTGAAATCCGGTTCTCTCTCTCAAACTATCGTGATTCAATTTTCTTCATACTCACATTTGAAATTGATCACTTTAGTCGTCTCTTCCTTAACTCGAGTTAACCAACGTGCACAATGTCATAAGTGTAGGGGAGATTTTTCCCACATGCTTAAACATTGAGGACAATGTTTATCTTAAGTGTAGGGGGGACTTCTATCGAAGTTTTAAGTGGACTTTTCCATGAAAATGCCTTCATTAAACCGGAAAATCATCTTTTTCAACATTTTTCAAATTTTTTATTAACTTTGGCCATTTAGTCTTAATTTTTAAATTTTTATCGTTGCTTTCATATGTATATATCCCGCAATAAAGTCAAAAATATTAATAAAGTGGTGTAGCTAGTTTAGAAGTCTTTGACATATTAGGCCCGTTGCGTTTATTTTGACTCAACCCGAATAGACTTATCCAAGTTTATTCTAGCCAGTATCCTTAACCATGTAGACCTTAATTGGTTTATTAGGCTAAGTGTCCACGAGTCTCATTGCTTGAGATTTTAAAGTGTGGAGGACGAGAAATGATAGAGTCAATTATAAGTCGGTATTCTTGCACAAGCTCACTTGGTGTAATTATTTGCCTATTCTCCCATCACTTGCTAATAATTTATCTGCAATAAGTAAGGTCGTACGATTTGAAAGGTTACTTAGCTTCTAGCCCAAGATCGTTTAAAAGTTGCTCGGTAATGACGAGAGTTCATAGCCAAGGCATAACTTATGAAGCGGGGCGCGAAGATTGGCGAGTCCGAAAAGGCCCTAACAAGGCATGAGGATTCAATTTTATTGCTGAAGATCCAAAAGTGATGTGAAAAGCATTATTCCCAAAATCAATATGAAGGATCAAGACTCACGACGAAAAGCAATCAACTCCCACAAAGATGATGGAGAAGTCTATCCGAAAAGACCCTAACAAGGTATGAGGATAAATAGATCCAAGTCCGAAAAGGAGGCGGATCGTTGTATCTCAAAATCCCAATTAGAGATTGAAGAAATAATCATGAAGTCGTGGTCAACAAAGTTGGAGTACCCCTCAAAAGTCTCCAAAGTGAAGAAACTCTATTATGATGAGAAGACCATTATCTCAAGAACGTCTCTCGAAGATATGAAGTATGAAGTACATGCCAAATATCGGCTCGAGAAAGGTCTCAAATCGTGAACCGAGTTATGCCAAGATATGAACTTTTTGATATCCCGAGAAGCAGTTTTAAGAGATTTTATCCTTTAGCTAACTATTGATCAAATCGTCTACTTTGCTTTCAGCCTAAATAAACTATCGAAATAAGTCCAAAAATGCATCTTCATGATCATTCTAAGACAAAAATAAAATATAAGAGATACACCTAGGAATAAGGGAGTTTAAGCATTTAATTAAGCCATGTGTGTAAGTGTTTGAATTGCTAACTTATAATGACAATGATCTCGTTTTTAAGCTTAGTTTGGGGAAAGTGAAACTTGAGGGTGATAAATCTTCGCAGCACCAAAGCCCTAATGTAAGTCCTCGATCTCTTTACAAGTTATTCCCACATAGCCATGTTCTATCCTTTTGTTTACTTTAAATTTCTCTTAGTGCTTTAATTTTTGTTTAGTAGTATTTGAATAAGGCCAAGGTTAATTAATTATGAGAAAAGTGTAATGTTGCTTTATCACTAAGCATTGCATGAGGGCATGGCAATGGTTAAGTGTAGGGGATTTGATAGGTGTGTAAACACCCATCTTTTCTACCACTTATTTCTTGCTAAAACAAGACCAAAACGCGTATTTAATGTCATTTGTTTGGAATTATGCGTGGTTTGTGTGTTTGTTATGTTTTCAGAGCCAACCGGATAAATATTGGAGAAAACATGGGATTGCACGGGTTTTATCAAGGAAAAAGACTGAAGACGAAGTCTATTGTCCAAGAGATGCAAAAGATTTGAAGTCAATGGGCCTATTTGAAGATTTATCGAAGAAAAGGACCAAAGACGGAAGATTTACACATGTCGAAGAAACTCAAGTCTATTTAACGAAGAAGTTAAAAGACGAGTTGAATTTAATCGACGACAAATCCCGAATCAGAATCGAAAACGTCAACTTTTCTGAAAAGACGAGAAGACAAAAAGAAGGGAAGAAAGCCCACTCACCAACAAAGGGAGAAGCCTATAAATACTCCTCCCATTCAAGACTCTAGCATCTTTTTTTTCAGTTATTTTCTTCTTCCTAGTTTTTAGGAACCATCTCCCTTAAGGAGTGGTTTTAATCTTTGTTTGATTTATCTTCCAATCTTGTAAGTTAATCTTTTCTTGTTTGTTGAATCTTAATTCATTAATACAAATCATCTTTTAATCTTTCCATCATCTTGTTCTTCATATCTATTTGATTCTTAGTTCTTAAATTTCATTCGTTTGGTTTGATTGTCAAAAGTAAGTGGGTTTTGTGATTTTGTTGTTTGGATTCAAGCTTTCTTTGAGTAAAGGATTAGTGGTAAAATTGGTTTAAGTTTTGATCAAAAACTTGGTGATTTTTGGTTTTGATTTCGTGTTCTTTTAATTCCCCTGTTCTTCGCTACAGTATCTGATCTCGCCCAGATTCCGAATAGGGAATCTGGGGTTTTGTCTAATCGGAATATTTAATTTATTCAGAATAGAGGGTGTTTTTCTTGGCTATTCGGAATATTTCAATTATTCCGAGTAGTGGTAGATTTTCTTTGTTATTCGGAATATCTCATTTATTCCGAGTAGGGGTCCCTCGTCGTGCTTATTCGGAATATCTCAATTATTCCGAATAGGTTTTTAAAAATATTCCGCTTTAGTGATTTTTCCGCATAAGGGTCTTTCTTCAAATTTTCCGCATAGTGATGAGACTGCTTTTATACATGGTCTCATCGTCCAAATCGGGCTTAAAATGCATTAAATATCATAAAATATGCCAAATATATGCTCGTGTTTGTTACTTGTGTATTTTTAGGTACGGATATTGTGGAATTGGCAAAAGAACACAAGAATCAATCAAAAACGAACACGGGAAACGAAGTCGCAAAATGAACCGGGCCCAAGTTTGGAAATTTGCAAAATGACCCTTGAAGAATTGAAGAATGTCAAGAATAGTCCCTCAACTTGTGAAGATTGACACTTTATACCCCTAAGAATCTCAAAAATACTTGGGGGTCCCTAAAGTATTTAGACTTGTCAATATTGGCCCTTTTAGTTTGAAGATGTTACCTATTAAACAACAAGGACTAATGTTGCAATTGGAAGAGGACTGTGGATGCAATTGGCTAAGGATGGATGGTGAAAATAACTAAGGACCAAAAGTGAAAAGCTGTTAAAAGGAAAAGATAACAGGGGGGCCAACTTTGCCAAAACCCTAAACTAATTAACCACCCCACCATTTAATACCCAACAGAACCTACCCACCAACCCATATACTCCCAGCCCACCAATCACAAAGCCCCACGTCACCCATACCCACCCATTACTAGATCCTATAACCCAAACCCGGTTTTCATTTTTAATTATGGTCAAACCCCGGTCAAATACACCCACTAACCCTTTTTCCCCCCATAACACATTTTTAAACTTAATTAAACCCCAAACCAGATCTAACCCCACCCCTAATCCCCTATAAACCCTAAACCACCCAGTTTCAATTAGGTACAAACCAAGGGGTTATCCCCCCAAATTGTGCAGATTCTTAATTACCTTTCCCCTCACCCAAACCCACCTCTTAAAACCCCTCCACATGGCTTGTGGGACCCTCCCCAAGCCTCCCCTGCTCCATCACTTTCACCCAAAACCCCACCCCCGACCAGATAAACGAATGGATACATCTCCTTTGTCCCCAAGGTTCATCCAATGCTCAAGATTGAAGATTCCAAGCTGGCATCCAGTACAAGCATCACATGGGCGATTTTTGACCCATTTTCAGTCAAATCTTCAAGGGCATTTCAGGAATTCAAGTAGCTAGGGTTTCACATTCTAGAATAGTCTTTTAGTTGTATTTAAAGGGGATGAGGCTTGTTCATTCCCCTTTGTTCCATTTTTTGCATAACTTGTGTAATTCCTTTTTATATAAAATTAAAAGTTTGGTGTTTGTTATATACAATTATAATTCCTTTTTAATCTTGATAAAAGTTTGTGTAAGTTGTATGCAAAAGCTGAGTTCCATTTGATTTGTGAAAAGTTTGAGTAATTCAAGTTTTTGAAAAAAAAAGTTTTAAAAGATTTCTATTTTCAGAAAAGTGTGTTCTTGGAAAGTGAAAGTGGACTAAGGACTTTGATTTTCTGAGAGTGATAAGATTTTAAAACGTGGTGTTAAGGTTCTAAGGTTTGTGAAAGATTTTAAGAAAGAAATAAAAAGTAAACAGTGGTATATGGTTTGTGCCTGTTTTCTCTTTTTTTTTTCTTAGCAGCAATTGAAGGTTGTTGATCATATTTTCTGCACCAACCCGAGTTGGTAGGGAGGTGGATTATACGTCCACAAAGAACCCTGGATTGTAGGGTTCTTAGGTAAGGAATCCTTTTTCATTTTAAAATTTTCAGAAAATATGAAGTGTATGTGAATTTGGTGTAAGGTGTTTTATTGCATGAAGAATCTGCTTTGTTTTGTGTTCTTAGGCTATGATATGCATGATAGATGTTATATAAATCAGTTTGTAGAAGTTTGTGAGTGATTTGGTGTGTAAAAATCGTTTTCAAGATTTATAAGGGTGTTTGGAAACGGGTTTTAACAGGGTAGAAATCTTGATTGTGCTTTCTAAAACGTGTTAGAGAGCTTAATTAGGATTGTGTTAGGTTTATAGTTAATCTTAGTCTTGGATTGGTGCAAGTTTTAGCTAAGTTGAGTGTCAAAAAGTGAAATTAGCATAACAAAAATTGCATAGCCATTTTTCTGCCTATTTTGATCATAAATTGTTCCAAGATTTTGCAATCTGTTGAGATATAGGGTGATTCATGATTTGATTTGGTTTGTATGTTAAGTGTTGAGCTTGTGTGCAAATTTTGTGGGTTTAAAAGTGACTAGGTTGCATATAGTGAGCATAAACAACCACCAGACCTACCTCTAATATCACAGCAACTTGTTTAGGCCTTTGTGTGCAATTTTGTGATCATTTGGTGTGCTAGGTGTGCTCTATCTACTTGATTGTGACTCCCTACACTCCAAAGAGTGTAGGGGTGCCCTCTTGTCCACAAAACCAACACCCAAGTAAGCCCAAAGCCAAGCTCCTCTTGGCTTTTGCAATCTGTGAAGAAAAAGTGAACACCAAAAAAAATGTGTTCTTGAAATTTTGGTTCTGGCACGTTTTGAAGTTGAATCTTGTTAAATTTTGGTTAAAAAAGTGATTCGGATTAAGTTTCTAGCTTATTAGAAGTCACCAATTGGTTTGTAAAAGAAAAAAGAAAAAAAAAAGAGTAATTGACAAAAAGGGGTTCTTCAGGCTCGAACCCCCGCCACCACACTCAACATACTCATACTTAACCGTTGCGCCCTTGGGTCTTTTACTGACCAAGGGTGCAAAGGTTATTTACTTAACCTTTTGTCAATTTGCATTTTCTTAAATAAGCCGTGAACAAATAAGCTCATTTGAGCTTATTGGTTCAACTTTTTTGCTTATTTTTATTTTTCATAGGTTATAATCAGTAATTAGGATTTTTCCAGCCTGGTTTTAAAATTTTCCTTTTATTTATTTATTTTCTAGAATTTATTTATTAGCCGTTTTTTAGAAAATCATTAAAAAATAGTAAAAATAGTTTTAATTTTTAGGAAAAATAGTTTTTAGCTTTTTAATAAATATTTTGAGGTTTACATTAAGTTTTGGTTTTATAAACTTTAATTTTTAATTTTATAATATTTTTAGGTTTTTTATAAACTTTAAACATTTTTATAAAATTATTAAAAAGGGTTTAGGAACTTTAATTTGTGTTTTTATCTTAGTTAGAATATTTTAAGATTTTAGAAATTTTTTAGAATTAATTTTAGAAACTTTTTATTTTTAGTATTATTTTAATATTATTTTAATCATAAAAAGTCAAAGTTTTATTTTTATTTCTTTTTCATTTTTCCTAGGTTCTATATCATTAATTAGGACTTTTCCCATTTGTAGAATAATTTTTAGGTTTTTCAATTAATTTTTAGAATTAATTTAAGATTTAATAGTTTTTTATAGTTTTTAGGAGTTTAAAAATAGTTTAAATTGGTTTTAAAATTTTTAAAAATAGTTTTTAGCTTAATTAGGTCATTTTTGAGGTTTACAAATTAAAAAATCTTGTTTAGGGCTTTTTAATATTTAAAAGTGATTTTTAGGGCTTTAATTAGCATTAAAAAGTCATTATTAAATTAATTAAAAGGTTTTGGCAAGTTTTGATTTTTTGTAAACCCTTAGAATTTTATTGTGGATTTTTAGTAATTTTTAGGAATTTTTAGGTTAAAATTTTAAATTTTGCACTTTTTACGTTTCTACGTCGTAACTTTCTAGTAGTGTTTTTGCCTTATTTTTCTATTTATTTTTCGTCTTCGTCATTTTCTCCTCTTTTCTTCTCATTAATAATCAAAAACATTAATCAATCATTCATTACACAACACACGTGCCTCCTCGAGAGAACGAACTCACCTTTAGGGTCATTTACACACGGTTTTCCTAAATCGTCGTGCTTACCCTATATTAGTTGCTTGTTTTTCCTAAAGCAAGTATCTAATTTTACAAAATATCACATAGTCTGATTTCATTTCCTCTATTCGGAATATTTTCCATATTCCGAATAGCCCCATTATTCCGCATAGAATCCTGCTTTCCGAACAGGGCATTTTTCCGCATAAGGAAGATTATTCCGAGTAAGACATTTTTCCGCATAGTCATAACTTTCCGAATAGGCCCTCGTTTTCCGCATAAGAGATTTGTTCCGCATGATACTAAATATTCCGAGTAAGGGAAACATTCCGAATGGAGCAGTTCATTCCGCATAGCAAGGAACATTCCGAATAAGAGAGTTCCAGTTTTATTTTTCATAAGGTATTTTCTACTGTTTCATTTAAAGTCTGGATTTATTTTCAATTCTAGTCTCTAGTGTTATTTTATTACTTGTCTTTATCAGTTTAGTAGATTTAGACCCAAGCTCCCCCTTTTTAGTCACCAATAACAACGATTCCACTTTTGACCGTGATCGATTCGAGAAGATACCGAGAACGAAACAACGATATATATATATATCAATTGGGTACGAGCAACGCAAAGAGAGATCTTGCAAGCAAAAACCTTTTTATTAACCAACCAAAAATCAGTTATTACATTGTATCAGCAGAAGGAATCACTATGGATCCAGCGAAGGTTGAGGCCATCACTAAGTGGCCAAGGCCGACATCAGCGACAGAAGTCCGCAGTTTCTTAGGCTTAGTTGGCTGCCGGGGAGGCGTGTTATGTTTTGATTGAACATTGTTGTTTTCTATACTATCCATAATAGTAATTGTATTAATAGCACTCTATTAATACGTGAAGGCCTACTAATTCTAAGAATTTGGTAATGAAGGATTAGATCTATGGATTTGGTGGAAGAGATGGGGAAGATGGAGATTAGGTGTAGAGAGAGAAAGGAGAGGGAAGAAAAGTAGAGAGAGAAAGTATGATTAGATTAATGAAAAGTGATAAATGAATTAACCAACCCCCTCCTAACATGCTAGGAGGGGTATATATATAGCCCACCCTACATGTGGGCTATATGGACTATACACTTACAAAGTGGATCACGAGCCTATTACATAATTATCGTTGGAGCGACCGATCCTTCATAAATACGTAAAACGTATTTCCAACAATCTCCCCCTAAGGGAGGTCGCTCCAAGTTACAAAGTTCTAAATATTCTATAGCTCGTGATCTATGCTAATAATGATGTGACCGAGACTTTCTTTGGGAAAACACATTTCCAACAATCTCCCCCTAAGGGAGGTCACACCATTTTAGGGCTGAGCAGGCCCGACCGAAACCGAGAAGGCCCGACCGAACCGACTCAACCGACCTAACCGAAACCGAAACCGAGTATTTCGGTTCGGTATTCGGTTTGGAATATTTAGGTTTCTCGGTCTCGGGTCGGTTCGGTATAAAACCGACAAAATCCCGACATGACCCGATTAAGCCCGAAAAAAATTAGGTTATAGTGTTTTATTATCAGCCGCTTTTTTTAACAATTCATTTTACCAAAAAACAAAAAACAGGAAGAAGAACACACAATGGGGGACGAACAAAATCAACAACAAACATCTATTCCAAAATACATACCCGAATCAATCTCATCATCTATGCCCGCATTTGGATCTAATTCATCTCAACAAAACACCATTAATCATGAAGTAAGTTTTATTTTAATTAGTAATTTTTTTTATTATTAATCCACGAATTAGTTTTATTTTTTATTTTAATTGGTTATAATTTATTTGGTGATGAATTAGTTTCTTTTTAATAAGTAATTTTTTTAATTAGTAATCTTTTTAATTTTAATTGGTTATAATTTAATCCACGAATTATTTTTTTTTCTTTTTTAATTTTAGTATGAATTTGTTGTTAACCCACTGTTTTTTTAATTTTTAATTTTAATTTTAGTATGAAACCCACGAATAATTTTTTTATCTTTTTTAATTTTAGTATGAATTTGTTGTTAACCCACTGTTTTTTTAATTTTTAATTTTAATTTTAGTATGAATTTGTTGTTAACCCATTTTTAATTTTTTTTTTCATTTTTTTCATTTTTAATTCAGGCGGATACCGTAGATGTGGAGACTGTTCGCAATGAAAATAATAAACGCAAAAGAAAAGCCCCGTCACAACCAAGGCAATTGAAAGCCGAATGCTGGAAATACTTTACTCAAAAGTTTGAACCCGATGAAGATGGGACAATTATTAAAATGGCACATTGCAAATGGTGTAAATCGGTCTTCAAAGCCGACTCTTTTAAACATGGTACGCGACACTTGAATAACCATTATGTTAATTGTGAGGAGAACCCCGATGTTGAGAATATTAGGAAACAAAAAAAACTAGCATTTAAGAAAAAGATTAGTGAGAACGATGAGGGTGGCACTAGTAGTGGGATTTTAGAGACGTGGAAGTATAATGAAAAAGTAATCAAAGAATCATTGATTGAAATGTTTATTCTTGCCGAGCTTCCTTTTAAGTTTGTAGAACACCCGTCATTCATTAAGTTTGTTTCGAACTTGCAACCTAGATATAATGTGCCCTCCCGTTTTACTATTGCTAGGGATATTGCTAAGTTTTATCTAGAAGAGAGGAAGAGCCTATTGAAATACTTAAGCAATGATTCCACCACGGTGCATTTAACCACCGATACTTGGACATCTAGTTGTAAAAGGATGAACTTTATGGTTTTAACCGCACACTTTATAGACGATGATTGGGTTATGCACAAAAGGATAATCAATTTTAGACCAATTCATAGTCATAGAGGGGTGGATATTGGTAGGGCGCTTTTGGAATGTATAAATGGATGGGGTTTAAAGAATGTTATGACGGTGACGGTTGATAACATTTCTTCAAATGACAAAGCGATTGAATATTTGGTAGAGAATTTACCAAGTAAGTATGATAATGGTAAACATTTTCACATAAGGTGTATGGCTCATATTTTAAACCTAGTTGTCAAAGATGGTTTAAAAACGTACAAAAAAGAAGTTGATACCATAGCCTTAGCCGTGAAATACATTAAACATTCGAGCCAAAGAGTTTCTAACTTTAAAAAAAGTGTTGAAATCTCTACCGATTCAAAAAAGTTTTTGACATCCGAATGCCCTACACGATGGAACTCAACACATGATATGTTGAAAACCGCCATCGAGTTAAAAGATGCTTTTTTTGATTATGATTTTAGAAACTCTTGTTTTGCACGAGACCTAGAGGAAATACCAAAGCGGGCTGATTTTGATGTTTGTAAGAGGGTAGTTCAATTTTTGGAGAAATTTAAAGAAACAACCGAACTTGTGTCAAACGTATCAAATCCCGTTGCTCATTTGTGGTTTGGAGAGGTACTTGATATTGATAAGCATCTTCGTGAATGGCACACAAATCCTTCTTTTAAGAACATGGTAGGAGATATGAGAAAAAAGTATAACAAATATTGGGGTGATTACAAAAAAATCAACCATTATATGTACTTTGCCGTTATTTTGGATCCCACGATGAAGTCGGAAATAGTACGATATGGTTTAAAGCGTTTGTTAGATAATGGTTGTATGCCAATGGAGGAAAATGATGAAGATAGTAATGAGACGCCTTTTTTTTGTTCAACTAATGACGAGTTAGCTACAAAATTTGTTGACAAAGTTGAGAAGCATATGGGAGAGTTGTTTGCCATATACAAAGAAAAATATGGCACAACCACATCAAACGAGTCATCAAGCACAATGGCAACTAAAAGTAGTACCGCTAGAAATCGTCGTGGCAATGCTTTTTTAATGGAGTATAAAGATACAAAGGGAAACAAGTCGAGTGGGGGTGAAGATGAGTTGAGGAAATATCTTAAAGAACCGCCCCTAGAGCTAGAGGATGACGAAGAGTTTGACATTCTTAATTGGTGGAAGTTAAATAGTCCACGTTTTCCAATCGTATCAAAGATGGCGAAAGGTAAATTCTCATTTTTTTTATATTTTTCTGATTTTTAAATAATTTTTCTGATTTATAGATAATTTTCTGATTTTTAGATAATTTTTCTGAATTTAAAATGATTTTTCTGATTTTTAGATAATTTTTCTGATTTTTTTATATTTTTCTGATTTTTATATGTTTTTTCATATTTTTTTATATTTTTCTGATTTTTTTATATTTTTCTGATTTTTATAGGTTTTTTCTGATTTTTAGATAATTTTTCTGATTTTTTTATATTTTTCTGATTTTTATATGTTTTTTCATATTTTTTTATATTTTTCTGATTTTTTTATATTTTTCTGATTTTTATAGGTTTTTTCTGATTTTTAAATAATTTTTGTGAATTTTTTTTTATTCTTTAGATATCTTATGCATCCAAATATCTACCGTTGCTTCCGAATCCGCCTTTAGTGCGAGCGGTCGAGTTTTGGACCCATATAGAAACTGTTTGGCGCCAAACATTGTGGAAGCTTTGGTGTGCACGCAAGATTGGCTTCGTACTTCAAGTAAAAACATCACTATGGATACATTTGAAGACTTGTTGAAAGACGACGAGCTTGCTAAAGGTATGTTTGTTGTTATGTTTAAACTTTGAAACAATCAAATTTGTAGTGTTGTAGACTTGTAGTGTACTAGTGTTCATTGTTGTAACAAACAAGTAATATGCCCATGGTAACTCGTTTGTTATATTTTTGTAGACATTCAAGACGGATTGGAGAAACAATTGGGAGATGAAGAAATGTCGCATAATTGAGAGTATTGGCCCGTTCAATCAAGTTTCTTGTTATGTTCGTTGGATTTGAACTTTTGTATTTCGTTAATTCAATTTGAGTTTGTTATGTTTGTTGGATTTGAACTTTGTATGTGGTTACTTGAATTAGAACTTTGTGGTTACTGTAAATGCCTAAATGGGAGACAATCCTACTGTTTCTTTTTCTTTATTTTGCTGATTTTTTATAAGGGGGTGTTTGGGAGAAAATCAGACACTGTCTGATAAGGGGGTGTTTGGGGTTAAACTCGGTTTCGGTTTAACCCGAGTTTAACCCGGTTCAGCCCGACACTATACCGAACCGAACCGAGTATTTCGGTATCGGTTTCGGTTTCATTTTTTTGCTTATCTCGGTTTCGGGATTTTTCGGGACGGGTCGGGTCGGGTCGGGACCGGCCCGAAGCTCAGCCCTACACTATTTTACAAAATCTTAAACCTAGCATCTATGCTTGAGTCTTCGATCTTGTTCTTGTGAATATGCTTGATATGATCTTTGACTTTAGTCTTGAGCATGTTTCCTTGCCTTGACCTTGTGCATTCATCACTTGTGAAATTTGCCTCTTCGTGACTTCATGTTCCACATACTAATACCTTTAAATTCTTGAAAGCTTCAGAGTTTGATACAGCGGAAGACTTGACCTTCAGACTTTCTTGAATTTGTTGAAGTACTAAGTGTATGTAGTATAAGCATGTGGTGACGACTTCTTCTGGATTATACACCGCAATGCCACCTTCTTGTTACGCTGCATAAGACAGTTAGCAACAAACCATATACACGGATGAAATGGCCTTGAACATTTCATTCTAATTCGGTAGCATTTTACCTCCGGTCGGTGAAGACCGTTGGACGATATTAAATATCGTACTTGTGACAGGTAGTTTCAATAAAGAACCTCCTTGACAAGATTTCGCGGGTAAACCCGTTCTCTTTACTCGACCGTCCAAAGCTGACTGCGAACGTAAAGAGTGAATCATTTGGATAATACTATCCGCATGATTTGAAGCCGTCAATTCATGTTCCTGGAACAAGTGAAGTTCAATTAAGAACCGCACCATCGTTGCTTTCCAGTTGTCACTAGCTTAATTCATAAAGAATCTTGCAAGTTACCTACCAAGTGCTGTTTGATGTTAACACTAGAAGGATTTCCACTCGTCACTGTGATCAATAAAGAGTCACTCTGAGTGTTCTGGCAAGATCATATGATAATGCGTAGAGGCCTGGAACGTGTTTAAATTCATTTAAGAATTAAACCACTGTTGCTTTCCAGTTATCACAAGTTTGATTCATAAAGAATCGCACAAGTCACCTACCATGAGCTTTTTGATATTCGCTCAAGAAGGATTTCCATCTTCATTGTAAATACTTTCGTATTACTCAGATGTTCAGGCAAGATCATGAAGATTTTGCGTAGGACTCTTAAGAACTTTCTTACTTTTCACAGTGTGTGAAGAAGCAAGGAATAATGAAAGTGTGTCCTAATGAGATATTTGATGATCTCAAATGGCTCTAGACTCGATCGTGCATTTTGGATTTTTAGTGATCGGAGGCTGGAGAGGAGTGCCACCTTTTCAATACCAATTTATTCGGAGTGAATAAATCAATAGATAATGTGTTGTCTCCGTGTGATTAAAACAAATATCTTTTGAGAGATATCTGAGTTAGCTGGGATGGGTTGTGCCTTGCATCACTGGGTCCATGATGTCTTTCTTCAATACCGAGAATCATTAGCAAAAATGACCTCAATAGCATATGTATTGACCCGGTTTCTGCCTAAGGTTGTAAGGAGGGCTTCTTTCTTTACACCCTTTATCTTTACAATTCTTTTTCATTCTTCAACCCCTTCAATGCTTACCAATACGTCATCACTAGCACCTTGTTGTGATTGTTCCAGTGCTAGCTTAAGTAATTGGTCGGCATTCAGCTACATTCACATTCTTTCTCCATCTTTCCTAAGGACTACTATTTCTAGCTATGGAATGTCCTTGGGAAGATTCCTCCGGTTCTAGAGAAATCATTGGACTTTAACCTATCCTACCATCCTTATGTCACCACAATCTTCACCGTCGTGAATAGAGATGTTTTGGGTAAGTGTATGTCACCATGAAATCCATTTTGAAATGCAAATCCATTTTGCTCCCCCTTAACATATGCTACGATATTCGAAAACATTTCGCACATGTCGGGATGAGCTAACACGTTAAGTCAAACCATTTGTGATTAATCATATCCCATATTAAATCACATTTTCTCCCCCATATTAAAAATATTAACCCAATCGATGTTTTTAATATCAATTGATTTAATAGCATTTTAAGAAAATTTGGGAAGAAAAATGCAAATCCAATTATCTTCATGATTTTAACAAGCTCCCCCTCAAATTAATGAGGGTGTACTTGAAACGTAAATTAAATACCTTTTAAACACAAGTGTAAGGTATTTATTACGTGCAAAGATCAATATATGATGATGAATTCACAATATTAGCAATGTACGAGGTTGGACCTAAATAATGGAGAACAGCATATGAAAGAAGCACATGGTTCTTGTTCACGAATGTTGGTCACCTCGTCACGTCCCCGAGAAAATTAATTCTCGTTGTAGAGTCAAAGCTTTCCGGTGAAATGCTTGACTTGATTATGAAAAGCGGGTTGCTATCTGAAATAATAGCAAACCATATGGAGCATGTTTTAAATCTTTTAAACTTCTGCTCGAACTTTATTTACAACCCCGTGTCATTATTGAATGACATTTCTAGGTTCGTAAATATTATCGATTCCAGAAGACATGCTCGTTTTATCAAAACGTTTTTGAACACACAATTTTGAAAGATTTAGAAAAATCTTTTTGAGAAATTCTTGAAAAATTGTGTTCAAAGTTTTGAAAAACAATTACTTGAGCTTAAGATGTTGAATATCTTAAAAACGAGCTCAAGTCCGAGAAGTTGTAAACTTCCCGTTGTTAAGGATAAGTTTATCATCGGCGATAAACTTTCCTTTTATCTGAAGAACGAGTCCTAAGCTGACATTTACTTAGAAGTCGTGTACACGAGCTTAAAACCTTTGAATGGTTTTAAATGTAAGCTCGTGTCCGAGAAAATTTAATTTCTCGTTGTAAGGATAAGTTTATCATCGGCGATAAACTTTCCTTTATTTGAAGCACGGGTTACCATCTGATATTTAATGATAAGCCATAATGCATGAGCTTAAAAAACTTGGAATGTTTTTGATGTAAGCTCATGCCCGAGAAAAATGAATTTCTCGTTTTTAGGATAAGTTTATCATCGGCGATAAACTTTCCTTTCTTTGATGATCGAGTTATAGTCTGTGATGTGACTATAAGTCCTTGTTTGCAGCTTAACCATGAATCCCCTGAGACATTTGTTTCTCTGATATTTGCTTCTTCAGCAGCCAAACTCTAAGAGTGTCCTTAGTTGAACGGTACACAACGATTGGACCGCTTCGTTCTTTTGGAACATCAACTTTGGTACCTGCAATCTCATTAGGAATTTGCATGCTTTGACGTGGGTTAGCAATATCAATTATAGAAGCACATGGGGGTTCACAGTTGGCTTTACTTGTTTCAGAGGCGACCTGAGTAGATGATTCACTAGTCTTGGCTGGCAAACGTTTCCTTTTATAGAAAACCTTAAGTTTAGGCGTAAGTGAAGTATCATCTTTATCAGTTTCCTCCCTAGTAGACTTAGTAGAATCGGAGACTATCCTAGTTAAAGGGCACTCGTTTCCTACAATAGTGAGAGTTCTACCAGTGGGGCGCCACATTTTACCTACGGGTTTGATTTTAGCAACCCACTGGGATTGAAGTCTAGCACGGGAGTTCACCTCATCAAGTAATTTCTTGACACAAGCATCATGATTTGTCGTAAAGACACATTTTCTACATGTTTTACAAGTAGCATATTTAATGTCCGAGTAAGATCTAGAATCCTTAGATGATTGATTGATGCTCCTAGAAGATGGCATGCTATGGTTAGCAGTGTTGGGTAATCTAGAAGGCATCTGACTAGGTTGGACATTGCTATCTCTTACATGTGTCTTTTGAATAGCTTCCCTTGGACCAGATTTGTGGCAAACGTCATTTGAACTAGTTCTAGACGTGGTCTTGGTATTTTTAGGGAAACTAGAGGCAATCATATGATTTGGTCTTGCTAAAGCTGGAGTGATCACATTGGGCCTAGTTGCTGGAGTGACTGGTCTAATAAGATGAACCAAATCAACTTGGGAGGCAAACCGCGGTCTCGAGGATTGTGGTCGCTCGGATCTAAATGCAGTAGGTTGTCTGACAATCGGTTGTCTGACGAACTAATTTGTAGGCGGTTTCCCCAAGATTGATGGTTTTTCAAGCTTAGTGTCCACACTAGGTCCTCTATTTTTCCTTAACTCGTTTTTCAACGCGGCTATAGCAAAGACCTTTTCCTGTACTTGGGCTTTTAAATTCTCATTCTCTTTGAGCACGTTATCTTGGGATGCCAACTTAGATTCAAGCAGTTGAATTTGTTTCAAAAGATTATCCTTTTCAGCTTTAGAATCTAAAACAGTTTGATCCAATTTTCTTTCAAGAACAACGTTTGATTTTTCAAGTTTTTCAAAGTATGTTTCAAATTTGACCGTTTTCTTAGAAAATTCAAGTTTGGCATCCTCAAGATCTTTTGATTGCCGAGCTACGATCGTTTCGAGCTCTTTAATCTTGGAATCAGCAGCAGACAATGAAGCAGTTATAATACAATTTTCATGATGAACTATAGCATTCTGAACAATCTCTCCCCCATTATGACTTACATCGGATGAATCAGAAGTGGTATTTCTATCACTCTTTTCCATCCCATGTTTGTCATAAGTAGGTTCAGAATGCTCAATATGCGGCATGTCATCAGCATATACATCATAACCAACATCACATTGTACCATGTTTGCAGGCTCTTCGTCATAAATGGGTAAGGTGTCATCAAGAGAAATCTCGTGAACATTCCCCGACGTGTCACTGATATCATGTTGTCCTTCTGAATCCGTGCTCTTGCCATCGTTAGGCTCCAAGTTTTCAACCGTATGATCAGTTGTCTCTTGTATCGAAGAGTCTTGCACTCCATTATCATACCCTTGCTGAAGTCGAGATCTTTCATAAATCGAAGACGAGACCGATGTCATGAGTTTCAAAATTGTATCACGGAAAGCTCTAAACTCGGTATGTGTATCTCGAAGAAATGATTGGCAAATCAATGAACTTTCAGGTTGGATGATATTGAATCGGAGGAAAGGCGTGAGTTGTGTCACAAGAGCCTTATAAGCAAGTGCCGATGCAGAGTGATTAAAGCTTTTATTGTTAAGTTCCTCGGCGAGTTGGGTCAAAGTGGTGAAAATTGAGTCGATGAATATATGACGATCTTGTCCAAAGATTGTCACAAATTCGCTCCCTCCTTGAATCCCCGAAAGAGTGACAAGATGAGATTGAAGCATTCGAAATGAAGTGATGCCACTTTGTCTGACCTTGTCTTGCAAATTAGATGATTCTCCCTGGTTTGATGTCGAATTCAAAAAATCCATTGAAAGTCGAAGAAAGATAATCGTGGTAAATGTCGAAAGACCAATACGATACTTGACAAATCGTGGATAAACCAAGAAAATGGAATTCACAGGATTTATCCACGTTAACTTTCAGAATAACCGGCTCAACAATCCGTCGACTAAATAATCCTTGTCACTATATCACGTCACTTTGTCACGTTACTTTGTCCCAACTATGACTTAATATCATAAGATTTTTCAAAATAAAAATTTGAATAAAAATATAAATATGAATTGATAATCAAAATATAATATCCAAAATAGAAATTTATATTCAAAAATATCCTAAATAACTGAAATATCCAAAAAATATTCAAAGATATTCAAAAAAAAAAAAAAATATCAAACTTAAAAAAAATTTGCTCAAACAATATCCAAATTAATAACAATTAATATTCAAAAAAAATAAAATTAAAACAGTTAAGTTTGTATCGTTGAAGTAACCCTACGTGTCCAAAGAAACACGTGATAAAACTTTCCACCAAAACCAAGAAATACGTGGCCCAATCAAAGTGATGCCACCGCCCCACTCAATTTCTTGTTATATCCGCCCAATTAAATAATCCTGTTTGACTATAACCTAGTTATGTCCGCCTCACAATCTTAATCTCTCTCTCACACCAACCGTCTTCTCCAATCCTCCCAAAACTAAATCTCTCTCTCTCTCACACAAATAACCAAACACGCAGCCTAAAATCGCCTCAATCAAAACTCCAATAACCTTAATCAGATCACCTTCTAATCTTAATATACTCAGTAACCAAACTAAACTCTCCAATCTCTTGATCAAACGAATCCCGTAACACAATGTTTTTATGGCTTCAAGATCAATAAAATATTGGTCTCGGGTAAGATTTTCTTTTAATTTTAATGTTTTCGAGTCTCTCTCTTCTACTGTTGAGTCTTTCTGTCGAAAAATCTGGTCTTGATCGAGGATGTTTGGTGAGACGGAGATCGATGGTCGAGCGAGGGTGAGTGGGTTGTGGGTTTAAGTGTCGTGAGGGGGTTTACGTGAGGGTGAGGATGTGTTGTGTTTTTGGTTTGATGATGTGAGAGTCAAAAGGGTGTCGGTGAGATGAGTGTAGATATGGGGATCCTGTTGGTTTGGTTTGAGTTAGAGAGAGATTGTCGAGAGTATTGAGAGAGTGGATCGGGTGAGGGTTCCGAGGGTGTTGGTTTGAGAGGGTGGGGAGGTGTCGAGGGTGGGTGAGAGAATGGGTCGATGAGTTGTGGGTTTTGGTAAATCGAGAGTGTGATGTGGGTTTGATGAGTGAGTCTGAGTCAAGTCCTGGGTGGGGAGTTGTGAGTCTGACGAGAGTGTGTTTGGGGGGGGTAGGCGAGAGGGTGCCGGTGAGGGAGTGAGGGAGTGGTATGTTGTGTTTATGATGGTTTTGGTTTCTGTTTTCAGAAAAAATTCGAGTCTATGAGTCGGGTAAGGGTCGAGTTGTAAGAGTATGTGGGTCGAGAGGTCGTCGAGTGTGAGTCGAGAGGTGATGTTGTTGGACGTTGAGAGATGAGGGAGTCGAGTGTTGTAGGATTGAGAGTTTGTTGGTTGAGGATTGAGTCAAGAGTCACTATTTGGGTCGAGTTGTTAGAAATGCCTATTCGGAAGTTTTTCCTATTCGGAAGTTTTTTCCTATTCGGAAGTTTTTTCCTATTCGGAAGTTTTGGTCTATTCGGAAGTTTTTTCTTATTCGGAAGTTTTTTTTTTTTTTTTTTTTTTTTTTTTCTATTCGGAAGTTTTGGTCTATTCGGAAGTTTTTTCCTATTCGGAAGTTTTTTTCTTATTCGGAACTTTTTTGTCTATTCGGAAAGTTTTGATTATGCGGAAAAAACGACTATTCGGAAAAAATGACCATTCGGAAAAAAAATGACCATTTGGAAAACCTATGCGGAAAAACGGAGATCTGATCCGAGAACTGATAACTTAGGATAAAAAGGATTGATGACAGTTTTAATAGATTGGATAGGACTCATGACACTCGTAACAATTTTTGGACTGTTTGGACTATTTTTGGACAGGATTGGACTCATGGACAGTTATGAAAAAGAAGAAGAAACTGATTAAAAAAAATTGTGATTAAAAAACTGATGTAGAAAAAAATGACTGAATAAAAAAGGATTAAAAAATGTGATAATAAAAAACTTATTATTTAAAAAGAAAAACTGATTATTTTTAAAAAAATTGATGAAATGATACTAAAAAACTGATAATCAAAAAAACTGATGGTAAAAAACATACGAAAAAACTGATTATAAAAAAAAAATTTAAAAAAATAAAACTGATAAAAAATGAAAATTGATAAAATTTATAAAAAAATTGATAAAAAATTAGAAGAGAAAGGATTTTTACCACCAAATCAAAAGATAAAAAAAATGCAAATCCTAAGATTCAACCATGGCTCTTGATACCAATTGAAGGCCTACTAATTCTAAGGATTTGGTAATGAAGGATTAGATCTATGGATTTGGTGGAAGAGATGGGGAAGATGGAGATTAGGTGTAGAGAGAGAAAGGAGAGGGAAGAAAAGTAGAGAGAGAAAGTATGATTAGATTAATGAAAAGTGATAAATGAATTAACCAACCCCCTCCTAACATGCTAGGAGGGGTATATATATAGCCCACCCTACATGTGGGCTATATGGACTATACACTTACAAAGTGGATCACGAGCCTATTACATAATTATCGTTGGAGCGACCGATCCTTCATAAATACGTAAAACGTATTTCCAACAATCTCCCCCTAAGGGAGGTCGCTCCAAGTTACAAAGTTCTAAATATTCTATAGCTCGTGATCTATGCTAATAATGATGTGACCGAGACTTTCTTTGGGAAAACACATTTCCAACAATACGTATTATCGTTTTTTCGGTTTTTGTGTGAATATTATTACTATATTGTATACGTAGAACAATAAATACACAAGTACTCCAAATACGTGAGCAATCACAACCTTGATTCGGGATTTCATCACTCGATCATTGTATTCGAATCTCAAACCAAAGAAAAAGGCAAAAATAGATAAATACTTTCGTGAAGCTTAATCTTGATAATACAAACTATAAGGTGGGTATAAGGCGGTTGTATTTCACAACCTAAAGGAAAAAGGCTCTTAAGTGCTTCGCGCCGCCTCGTTTCCTCCGCTTGCTTGTGCGTATTTGATTTTGAGAGTGAATCGAGGGTTTTGCCGCCCAAAGTATTACTTACATATCATATATATTTTCTTGGTTTCATTTGATTAAACCCTCTTGAACGATTTGGTGTTCCACCATCGTTCTAAAGTCATCGAAGGCGTTCACTCCACGTGATCGTTTTCATTCCTTGAGGCCTTTTTAATCAAGAGATTTGATTAGTGAGGAGATTTGTGGACTCATTGTCTACTTAATATATTCACCAATTTCCAAAAAAGGTTAATACAATCAAAAACCACAAAAAAATTGAAAAAACACAAAATACCAAAAAGAATCTTCTTTGCTCGTCTCCACGTTGTACGTGACGTTTATGCTCACTCGTAATCAAGCAAAACGTGCACGTAGACGCAAGAACAAAACTCCTACTAAAACTCATTCTAGTGAGGAGTCTCCAAGTGAGGAACCTATTGTAGAACAAGAAGCTATCATGGCTAATCGTACTATGATGGAGTTGCTTCAAGCACCCACTGAGGGTTTTGGAGAGGCCATTGTGATTCCCGCCATCCTTGCGGAGAACTTTGAGATCAAAACGGGTTTAATGTCTATGCTTCAAGCAAACAAGTTTCGCGGTCACGAAAAAGACAACCCACATTATCACATTAGGCAATTTAATCGTCTCACCGCGACAAGCAAGTTTAAGGATGTACCACACGATGCCATTAAGATGATGTTGTTTCCTTACTCGTTAGATGGACCCGCCAAGATTTGGCTTGAGAAAGAACCGCCGAATTCGATTTTGACATGGGCCGATCTCGTGTCTAAATTTGTGAATCAATTTTTTCCACCGTCTAAGACAACACATTTGAAAAACGAGATTTCACGTTTTACACAAAGACCAAATGAAAGTTTTTCAATGGCTTGGGAAAGGTTTAAAGAAATGTTACATGAATGTCCACACCATGATTTTTCCGAATTGCATCAAATTGACACTTTTTATAATGGGCTTAATGAACATGAACGAGATTATTTAAATGCCGCCGCGGGTGGTAATTTTTTGTGCAAAACGACCAATGAGGCTTTGAAAATCATAGAAAATAGGTCTAAGGTCTATAGCCCTCGTAACACACCGAGTGTTGCCAATTTGGGCTCGTCATCATCTCGTTCCATTAATGCCTTGCAAGATGAAGCAAATGAGGAGAATCGGTTTTTCGATAGGTTTTCGACTCTTATGTCTCATTGGAAAGCTCAAGAAGCTTCAAACACCGCTTCGGTTAAAGCGGTTGCTAAGAGTTGTATTTCGTGTGGTGGAGCTCATGATTTTTCCGAGTGCATTACCGCGGATGGTAACACTTCGAATGCTTATGTAGCCACGGGAACTTATAACCAAATCGGTCAAGGTTCTCGTTCAAATCAAGCTCCACAAAATCAAAATGCTAATAACTATCGAAACAACAATCAAGGTGGAAATTACCAAGGAAATCAAAGGAATTATAACAAGGGTAATTATCAAAGTGGTAATGGGCAAATTTCAAACCAAAACCGTGATTTTCAAACTCCTACTCAAGGTTTTCAAAATGCTCACACTAAAAATTTGCAAGGAGAATTTTTAGATTATGCTAAGGCTAATGATGCTAAGTTTGATAACATGCAACGTGAGATGATTAGCTTAAGGTCCGAGTTGAAAAACGAGCTTAAAACCGAACTTGCTAATGAACTTAAAACTCATGCTAATAAAATGGAAGGAAATGTCACACGACTCCAACAAAATCAACAAAAAATGGAGCAAGGACAACATGAGATTAAGCAAGAGTTGTTAAAAGCGGATGCTAGGCAATCTAAGTTTGAAGACCGTATGGCTAAGATGTTTGAAGCTATCATGTGTAAGCCCTCTTATTCGGGTAGTCTTCCTAGTGATACCATCGTGAACCCGAAAGGAGAATTGAAGGTTATTACCACTCGTAGTGGTAAAACTTTCAAAGAACCCATTTCTCGTCCAAGTACTTCTATGGAGAAGGAAAAAGAGAAAGAACCCGAGGTTGTGGTTGAAAAGGAGCACATTACAAGCCCACGAAGTACCGCTCAAACCACACCTACGGTTGAACCTATACCCATTATGGAACCCGAGATTCCAAGGCCGATGCCTATGCCTAATTTTCCCCAACCCACACCACCTTTACCCTACCCATCAAGACGAGACAAGGAAAAGGCACAAGAACGAAATAATTATCAATTGAACTCTTTATGAAAATGTTTCGTGACTTGCATTTTAATATAAGTTTTGCCGACGCCTTAGTCATGATGCCTCGATTTGCCGCAAACTTCAAAAGTATGTTGAATAACAAAGAAAAATTGCAAAAATCGTCTAGTTGTTCATCGGTTTTTCTAAGCCGCATACCTCAAAAGGTCGGTGATCCTGGAAAGTTTTTAATCCCATGTGCTATCCAAGACATGGAAGAATGCTACGCCTTGGCCGATCTTGGTGCTAGTATTAATTTGATGCCTCTCGAGATTTTTAAATCGCTCAATCTTCCAAATCTCACTCCTTCAAGAATGTCAATCGAAATGGCCGATCATTCTACGATTCTAGCTTGTGGAGTTGCCGAGGACGTCTTCGTGAAAGTTGGGAAATTCTATTATCCCGTGGACTTCATTGTTGTTGATATTCCCATCGATCCTAAAGTTCCGTTAATTTTAGGACGATCTTTTTTGGATACCTCGAGAGCACTTATCGATGTGCATGCAAGAAAAATCACTCTTCGTTTCAATGAGGAAGAACTCGTCATTAATGCAACCCAAAACTCCACGCTTTCTCATGTTTATTCGATCACATCTTTGTACAATGTCAATCCTATCAAAAACATTTGTCAAAAGATTTCAAATAGAGTTTTAGGAGTTGAGAAAAATGAAGTTCCGTCCCCTCCGCCGATGGAGGATAAGAGTGTTAAGCCTATGATTCCAATCTCGAGTGAATCTTCGGATGATGAATACGTTGATCCCGATGGGGAGGTTTTCTTTGTTGACAAAAGATTTGAAAACTTACCACCACCTAAGCCAAAACGCTTTCAAAATGTGAGAATTTTTAGTGTGACTAACATTGTTTTAGATACACCAAATATTTTTGACATAATTAAATCGGGTTTTCACAAGGAGAGTGTTAAAGATGAAAAAGGAAAAGATTTTGAATCTAATTTAAAAGATTTTTCTACAATTCTAACTCCGTCATCACCGCATGTCTTGAGTACTACAAGCTCGTCTTCTCCTTTTGACGATGCTTTTTGTGGACCTAGTGTGGGGGAAGCCCCTTATGTTCCCTCCCCTTTCTCCACCGAGGACGAGATATTTGATCCTGGAATTGCTTTTATAGGGAAATCTCGGTCTTCCACCGATGCAATAAATGGAAAATCTTTTCATTTGATTGGTGCGAGTCTACCTCGAGTAGCTCAATGTTTTGCCTTACCCATTGTCCCACCCTTCTATTTCTTCTCTCCTATTTTCTTCTATCCCATTGGGATTTGTGTTGGAGTTGTGTTGTCTCGTCTTTCATCCGAAAACGAGGACGCTATCTTTGACCCCGGTATACGTTTATCGGATTTTTAAAGTACTCCACGTACTTTTGGGCCTTGTTTATCATGTAAGCCCCACCAAAAATTGACCATACCATGATTATCCCTAAATGATCACATTTATGGGGATTCGAGTCGAGCTTTTGACTCGGTTATCAAAAACAAGGTGCCTCGTGGGGGAGACCCATGCTTATCCATGTACATATTATTGCTTTCTAATTAGTGTAATGTGAGGGGATTTGTGCCCTTCCAACCTTTGTTCCGTGGTTGTTTGTGAATTGTGTCTTTTAGATCATCATCTTCACGATTGGAGCCTCTCGTGTTCGTTTCATGGGAGCACTCGATCGTTTGCTTTGGAGGCCTTTCCCAATATCCACATATGATATATCCTTTTATGTTCTAACCTTAGGTTTTTAGCACGGCTATTACTTATTGGTTACACCCTTTCCATGCTAGATTAGGCATTCGACTACGTCTCTAGTATGGGGGTGTTTGCACCCCTAGACTCGAAACATTGAGGACAATGTTTAACTTTAGTATGGGGGGGTGAATAGATACTTGCCTTGCCAAACCTTCACGCTTTCCAAAGTTTATCGTTTTGTTATCGTTTTCTTGCAAAATAAGGCTAAAAATGGCCAAATTTTAAAATTTTTCTCATTTTTCATAAGTGTTTGAAGACACGAATGTAGATTTTCCGATGGCGAGAATAAGAGTAATTTTTGACTCGACCGTGCGTGTTGAGCACTTAGCTTTGATTCCTTAACTACACATTAGGCTAAGTCTCTTAAATGAGGACGAGAAATGATAGAGTTAATTATAAGTTACTATGCTAAACGTAGAGTACTCGTATTCTTTCAAAAACTCATGTGTTCTCGTTGTTTGCTTATTCTCCCTTCACTTGTAAATATTTTTTGCTTAATAAATATTGATTTAGCGGTTTAGTTTTGATTGTTGGGTTTCTAGTCTTTTCTAGTAGCTTCCGTGTAATTAAATTGGGAAGACATTAAGATATCGCCAGCGTCACGGTTTTGAAGTATTGGCAACCCGAATAATCGAAAGCTTCACCCAATAATAAGATTTCAAGTGCTCACCTAAATCAAGCAAACAATTTGAAGCCCCACAAGGCCTAAAATCTATGCAAAATTGAAAGTGAATCAAGCCTTAATCTTCGAAGCTTTAAAGATCCAAAATTCGCTTTAGCGTGAGGATATACGTCTTTGGCTAATAAAACCACCGATGATGGCGGATAATAAAAGGCAAGGCAAGACCGAAGTCATAATAAAAGCTTCATGGCGAAGTTGAATAAAAGATGGAGGTAAACCAAAGATAATAAGGCCCTTCCGTTAGGGGGCGTATAAAAGTCTTGGTAATAAGTCTCATGTTCAAAACCGTTATAAAACCGTGTTTATCGATTCTTCTTGTCAACTTAATTTTTTAACATCGTTGTCTATTAGGAGGGGTTATTGATTTGATGGTCTTAGTTACACCGTTAGGACTCTATTTTTAGACCTAAATCTCTATTATCGCATAAGTCAATGATGCATCCTCGTGATCATTAAGACATAATAAAATATAAGAGATACAACTTAGGAATAATGGGAGAATAAGTACGTGATTAGGGCATATGAGTAGTGTTAGCATTACTAACTTATAATGACAATGATCTCGTTGCACGCTTGGCATGGAATTAAGGTGAAAATCGAGGACGACGAAATTATTTCTAACGAAGCATTCACGTGTTCTTATTCTATGAACCTAAACGTCCCATTTTACGATGAAAATCATACATTATGTCTAAAACACAAGTAGTAGCAATAGTGTAGTATAGCTAGTTTATCATTTCAATAAAAGTGAATAAAATTAAACTTTGGAGATGCTTTGATACTTTATTCTAGCATTGCGTGAGGGCACGGCAATGGTTTAGTATGGGGGAGTGATGAGACTGCTTTTATACATGGTCTCATCGTCCAAATCGGGCTTAAAATGCATTAAATATCATAAAATATGCCAAATATATGCTCGTGTTTGTTACTTGTGTATTTTTAGGTACGGATATTGTGGAATTGGCAAAAGAACACAAGAATCAATCAAAAACGAACACGGGAAACGAAGTCGCAAAATGAACCGGGCCCAAGTTTGGAAATTTGCAAAATGACCCTTGAAGAATTGAAGAATGTCAAGAATAGTCCCTCAACTTGTGAAGATTGACACTTTATACCCCTAAGAATCTCAAAAATACTTGGGGGTCCCTAAAGTATTTAGACTTGTCAATATTGGCCCTTTTAGTTTGAAGATGTTACCTATTAAACAACAAGGACTAATGTTGCAATTGGAAGAGGACTGTGGATGCAATTGGCTAAGGATGGATGGTGAAAATAACTAAGGACCAAAAGTGAAAAGCTGTTAAAAGGAAAAGATAACAGGGGGGCCAGCTTTGCCAAAACCCTAAACTAATTAACCACCCCACCATTTAATACCCAACAGAACCTACCCACCAACCCATATACTCCCAGCCCACCAATCACAAAGCCCCACGTCACCCATACCCACCCATTACTAGATCCTATAACCCAAACCCGGTTTTCATTTTTAATTATGGTCAAACCCCGGTCAAATACACCCACTAACCCTTTTTCCCCCCATAACACATTTTTAAACTTAATTAAACCCCAAACCGGATCTAACCCCACCCCTAATCCCCTATAAACCCTAAACCACCCAGTTTCAATTAGGTACAAACCAAGGGGTTATCCCCCCAAATTGTGCAGATTCTTAATTACCTTTCCCCTCACCCAAACCCACCTCTTAAAACCCCTCCACATGGCTTGTGGGACCCTCCCCAAGCCTCCCCTGCTCCATCACTTTCACCCAAAACCCCACCCCTGACCAGATAAACGAATGGATACATCTCCTTTGTCCCCAAGGTTCATCCAACGCTCAAGATTGAAGATTCCAAGCTGGCATCCAGTACAAGCATCACATGGGCGATTTTTGACCCATTTTCAGTCAAATCTTCAAGGGCATTTTAGGAATTCAAGTAGCTAGGGTTTCACATTCTAGAATAGTCTTTTAGTTGTATTTAAAGGGGATGAGGCTTGTTCATTCCCCTTTGTTCCAGTTTTTGCATAACTTGTGTAATTCCTTTTTATATAAAATTAAAAGTTTGGTGTTTGTTATATACAATTATAATTCCTTTTTAATCTTGATAAAAGTTTGTGTAAGTTGTATGCAAAAGCTGAGTTCCATTTGATTTGTGAGAAGTTTGAGTAATTCAAGTTTTTGAAAAAAAAAGTTTTAAAAGATTTCTATTTTCAGAAAATTGTGTTCTTGGAAAGTGAAAGTGGACTAAGGACTTTGATTTTCTGAGAGTGATAAGATTTTAAAACGTGGTGTTAAGGTTCTAAGGTTTGTGAAAGATTTTAAGAAAGAAATAAAAAGTAAACAGTGGTATATGGTTTGTGCCTGTTTTCTCTTTTTTTTTTCTTAGCAGCAATTGAAGGTTGTTGATCATATTTTCTGCACCAACCCGAGTTGGTAGGGAGGTGGATTATACGTCCACAAAGAACCCTGGATTGTAGGGTTCTTAGGTAAGGAATCCTTTTTCATTTTAAAATTTTCAGAAAATATGAAGTGTATGTGAATTTGGTGTAAGGTGTTTTATTGCATGAAGAATCTGCTTTGTTTTGTGTTCTTAGGCTATGATATGCATGATAGATGTTATATAAATCAGTTTGTAGAAGTTTGTGAGTGATTTGGTGTGTAAAAATCGTTTTCAAGATTTATAAGGGTGTTTGGAAACGGGTTTTAACAGGGTAGAAATCTTGATTGTGCTTTCTAAAACGTGTTAGAGAGCTTAATTGGGATTGTGTTAGGTTTATAGTTAATCTTAGTCTTGGATTGGTGCAAGTTTTAGCTAAGTTGAGTGTCAAAAAGTGAAATTAGCATAGCAAATTGCATAGCCATTTTTCTGCCTATTTTGATCATAAATTGTTCCAAGATTTTGCAATCTGTTGAGATATAGGGTGATTCATGATTTGATTTGGTTTGTATGTTAAGTGTTGAGCTTGTGTGCAAATTTTGTGGGTTTAAAAGTGACTAGGTTGCATATAGTGAGCATAAACAACCACCAGACCTACCTCTAATATCACAGCAACTTGTTTAGGCCTTTGTGTGCAATTTTGTGATCATTTGGTGTGCTAGGTGTGCTCTATCTACTTGATTGTGACTCCCTACACTCCAAAGAGTGTAGGGGTGCCCTCTTGTCCACAAAACCAACACCCAAGTAAGCCCAAAGCCAAGCTCCTCTTGGCTTTTGCAATCTGTGAAGAAAAAGTGAACACCAAAAAAAATGTGTTCTTGAAATTTTGGTTCTGGCACGTTTTGAAGTTGCATCTTGTTAAATTTTGGTTAAAAAAGTGATTCGGATTAAGTTTCTAGCTTATTAGAAGTCACCAATTGGTTTGTAAAAGAAAAAAGAAAAAAAAAGAGTAATTGACAAAAAGGGGTTCTTCAGGCTCGAACCCCTGCCACCACACTCAACATACTCATACTTAACCGTTGCGCCCTTGGGTCTTTTACTGACCAAGGGTGCAAAGGTTATTTACTTAACCTTTTGTCAATTTGCATTTTCTTAAATAAGCCGTGAACAAATAAGCTCATTTGAGCTTATTGGTTCAACTTTTTTGCTTATTTTTATTTTTCATAGGTTATAATCAGTAATTAGGATTTTTCCAGCCTGGTTTTAAAATTTTCCTTTTATTTATTTATTTTCTAGAATTTATTTATTAGCCGTTTTTTAGAAAATCATTAAAAAATAGTAAAAATAGTTTTAATTTTTAGGAAAAATAGTTTTTAGCTTTTTAATAAATATTTTGAGGTTTACATTAAGTTTTGGTTTTATAAACTTTAATTTTAAATTTTATAATATTTTTAGGTTTTTTATAAACTTTAAACATTTTTATAAAATTATTAAAAAGGGTTTAGGAACTTTAATTTGTGTTTTTATCTTAGTTAGAATATTTTAAGATTTTAGAAATTTTTTAGAATTAATTTTAGAAACTTTTTATTTTTAGTATTATTTTAATATTATTTTAATCATAAAAAGTCAAAGTTTTATTTTTATTTCTTTTTCATTTTTCCTAGGTTCTATATCATTAATTAGGACTTTTCCCATTTGTAGAATAATTTTTAGGTTTTTCAATTAATTTTTAGAATTAATTTAAGATTTAATAGTTTTTTATAGTTTTTAGGAGTTTAAAAATAGTTTAAATTGGTTTTAAAATTTTTAAAAATAGTTTTTAGCTTAATTAGGTCATTTTTGAGGTTTACAAATTAAAAAATCTTGTTTAGGGCTTTTTAATATTTAAAAGTGATTTTTAGGGCTTTAATTAGCATTAAAAAGTCATTATTAAATTAATTAAAAGGTTTTGGCAAGTTTTGATTTTTTGTAAACCCTTAGAATTTTATTGTGGATTTTTAGTAATTTTTAGGAATTTTTAGGTTAAAATTTTAAATTTTGCACTTTTTACGTTTCTACGTCGTAACTTTCTAGTAGTGTTTTTGCCTTATTTTTCTATTTATTTTTCGTCTTCGTCATTTTCTCCTCTTTTCTTCTCATTAATAATCAAAAACATTAATCAATCATTCATTACACAACACACGTGCCTCCTCGAGAGAACGAACTCACCTTTAGGGTCATTTACACACGGTTTTCCTAAATCGTCGTGCTTACCCTATATTAGTTGCTTGTTTTTCCTAAAGCAAGTATCTAATTTTACAAAATATCACATAGTCTGATTTCATTTCCTCTATTCGGAATATTTTCCATATTCCGAATAGCCCCATTATTCCGCATAGAATCCTGCTTTCCGAACAGGGCATTTTTCCGCATAAGGAAGATTATTCCGAGTAAGACATTTTTCCGCATAGTCATAACTTTCCGAATAGGCCCTCGTTTTCCGCATAAGAGATTTGTTCCGCATGATACTAAATATTCCGAGTAAGGGAAACATTCCGAATGGAGCAGTTCATTCCGCATAGCAAGGAACATTCCGAATAAGAGAGTTCCAGTTTTATTTTTCATAAGGTATTTTCTACTGTTTCATTTAAAGTCTGGATTTATTTTCAATTCTAGTCTCTAGTGTTATTTTATTACTTGTCTTTATCAGTTTAGTAGATTTAGACCCAAGCTCCCCCTTTTTAGTCACCAATAACAACGATTCCACTTTTGACCGTGATCGATTCGAGAAGATACCGAGAACGAAACAACGATATATATATATATCAATTGGGTACGAGCAACGCAAAGAGAGATCTTGCAAGCAAAAACCTTTTTATTAACCAACCAAAAATCAGTTATTACATTGTATCAGCAGAAGGAATCACTATGGATCCAGCGAAGGTTGAGGCCATCACTAAGTGGCCAAGGCCGACATCAGCGACAGAAGTCCGCAGTTTCTTAGGCTTAGTTGGCTATTACCGTAGGTTCGTGGAGAACTTTTCCCGCTTAGCACTACCATTGACCAAACTGATGCGGAAAGGGGAGAAATTCGTCTGGACTGAAGATCGAGAGAAGAGCTTTGAAGACCTGAAGCAGAAGCTAGTATCTGCACCTATTCTTACTCTACCATCTAGTACGGGTGGATTTCAAATCTACAGCGATGCATCGGGGAAGGGACTTGGCTGTGTTCTCATACAACATGGGAAAGTGATCGCGTACGCTTCACGACAGCTTAAGCCTTATGAAGAGAATTACCCCACGCACGATCTGGAACTTGCTGCAGTCGTGTTTGCATTGAAGATATGGAGACACTACTTATATGGAGAATCATGTGACATTTTCACGGACCACAAGAGCTTGAAGTATATCTTCACTCAACGTGAATTGAACATGAGGCAGAGAAGATGGTTAGAGCTGTCGAAGGATTATGACATTAATCTTCAGTATCATCCCAGAAAGGCAAATGTAGTAGCAGATGCCCTTAGCAGGAAGTCCGGAATGATCAACAGCATTAGAATCGAAGAGGAAATCATAAGAGACTTGGAGCAACTAGACATCGAGATCATGGTACGTGGACAGCACGGTTACTGGGCTAATCTTAGAGTAGAACCCGAGTTACTATCTAAGATCAAGGAAGCTCAGAAGGATGACGGAGAAATATGGGCGATAATACAGAATTTGGAGAAGCAGACAGAATTCAGAGTAGATGCAGATGGTATCGTATGGCAGGGCACTAGACTTTTTGTTCCTGATGACCAAGAGCTCCGGGAAGCTTTGCTAGCAGAAGCTCATAGCTCCCCATTCTCGATACATCCTGGTTCAACTAAAATGTACCATGACATCAAGCAGTACTTTTGGTGGAGTGGTATGAAGCAGGATGTGGCCACTTACGTCTCCAAATGTCGTACCTGCCAGAAGGTTAAGATCGAGCATCAGCGATCTGGCGGTCTCCTTCAATCGTTAGACATTCCAGAGTGGAAGTGGGATAAAATCACCATGGATTTTGTTACCGGTCTTCCGCCTACCAAAAGGAAGCACGATGCAATTTGGGTATCGTTGATCGACTTACCAAATCAACTCATTTCTTACCGATCCGCAAGGAAGATCCGGTAAGTAAACTCGCAGATACGTACAGACGAGAGATCATGAGACTACACGGTGCACCATCCAGCATCGTCTCAGACAGAGATCCTCGATTCACTTCGCGCTTTTGGAAAAGTCTGTAGAAAGCTTGGGGAACACAACTTAAGCTTAGCACGGCTTTTCATCCTCAAACGGACGGACAGTCGGAGCGAACCATTCAAACATTGGAGGATATGTTGAGATCATGTGCGTTGGAATGGACGGGTGATTGGGACGAATACATCTGTTTGGTGGAGTTTGCGTACAACAACAGCTGGCCCGGGTGATTGGGACGAATACATCTGTTTGGTGGAGTTTGCGTACAACAACAGCTGGCACGCGAGCATCAAGTGTGCTCCATTTGAGATGTTGTATCACAGAAAGTGTCGCGCCCCAATCTGCTGGGATCAGGTTGGCGAGCGAACACTCGAAGGACCAGAAATCATAGAGATGACAAACGAGAAGATCGCAGTAGCTAGACAGAAGATTCAGGAGGCACGGTCACGTCAAAAGAGTTACGCCGACAAGCATCGTAGGGATTTACACTTTAACGTAGGAGATCACGTCTTCCTTAAGGTTTCGCCGGCACGTGGTGTTAGACGCTTCGGGATTAAAGGGAAGCTCAGTCCTCGTTTCATCGGACCGTTTGATATCATTGAACGAGTCGGTGAAGTATCTTACCGATTGGCGTTACCTCCGCAGCTTTCGCATGTGCACAATGTGTTTCATGTGTCCTTACTCAGAGGGTATAAATATCATCCCCTTCACATGGTTCAGTATCCACTGGAATAGATTCGTGAAGATCTCACTTTTATAGAATAACCCGAACGAGTTCTTGACAGGCAAGAACGAGTCATGAGAAAGAAGACGATTCCATTCGTCAAAATTCTATGGAGGGATCATACCGAGCGGGAAGCCACTTGGGAAACAGAGGAGTCTATCTGGACTTCTTACCCTCATTTCATATTTTGAATTCGGGTATGTTCTTCTTTTCCAGTTTACTTTATCTATAATTCGGGGACGAATTATTCTTTTTAGGGGGGAAGAGTTGTAAAACCCGCATGCTTTTACCATGCATAGTACCTTAAGTTCGTACGTACTAGTTAAAAAACTTTCCTAATATAGCATGATTACGATTACGTATTAGGAGTTTATGTATTACGTACGTGTTAGAACACGATAAGTATTTTATATGAACGATCACGTAATAATTATTTAGCAATAATTAATCACGAACATACGATCACGGAATCACGAGCGTAATTAAAACACGAGCATTATTAATTACGTATATATATATTTAATACGAGCGTAATTAAATATATAAGTGTATGGTATTTACGTAACGAGAACATTTAAAACACGAACATAATTAAACATAAATGTGTACGAAATTACAAGACACGAAACGAGGTACGGGAACCCCACAAGGGAGTCCCTACCCGCGGCCAAAGGAGGGTAATGGGCCAAGCCCATTACCAATTTTACTAAAAGGGGGTTAAGTAATTTTTACTACTAAAAAATTACTTTACAGAAGATTTCAGGAAAAAACCTAAAACCCTCCCTTTTCTCCTTCTTTGTGCCGCCACCTACAAACCACCATAGAAGGTGATTTTGATCTTGGATCTTGTTGATTTATTGGTTGTTCGTGTTTGTTCTTCACCCTCTTGATCCACGAATACGGTAAAACTTTTTTAACTTGTTTTTCTTTTTAATTAATCTTTTATTAATTAAGAACACGTGATGTTTTTATAAAAACACATTAATTAAACCTAGATCTAACATGTTTTGATCATTAATTAATCAAAAGGGTCGATCTAAGGGGTGTTTGTTTTGGGCCGCAAGGTACAACCGACCCCAAGGGGGCTCGGTTTGTTTTAGCCGACCACCACCAAGACCTTTTTGGTCTTGGTTGGTGCGTGTGGGTCCCACGGCAGCAAGGGGGTACCCTGATTTGGTTCGGGGTACGGCGTTGTTTCATATCCGGTGCATGTTTTTAGGCTTAGATCCGGATCATGATTATGTTAGTTGTTTATGTTATAAACTTATGTTAAGAATTAAATTAATAAGATGTAATTAATTTAATAACATGACTTAGGTTAACTAATTATTAATAAACATGAATTATTTTTAACCTAAGTATTTATATTATTAAGACTTATAATTAATTAATTATATAAAAACCATGGATATAATTAATTAATTAAACATGACTTAGGTTATATTATTAATATTTAATAATACATATTTTAACCTAAGTATTTAATATATTTAATTAAAAACATGTCATACTTTAATTAAATATTATAACCTATAGTTTAATTTAATTACATGAAATAATTATTAAACTATATAATATATCATATGACTTAGGAAATAATCATGAGAACACTTAGGCTTATTTACTTAGCTTATTTAACCAGCTTATTTCTAATTATGGAAACTTTCTATTTTTAGAAAACTTAATTAAATAAGGCAGCTATTTTATTTATGGAAACCACCTATTTTTAGAAACTTATTTATTTAAGGCAGCTAATCTATTTATGGAAACTTATTTAATTAAGGCAGCTAATCTATTTATGGAAACTTTATATTTTTAGAAACTTATCTATTTTAAGCAGTAAATCTATTTTTGGAAACTTTCTATTTTTGGAAACTTTCTATTTTTGGAAACTTTCTATTTTTGGAAACCTTCTATTTTTGGAAACTTTCTATTTTTGGTAACTTTTTATTCAAGGAAACCTGCTATTTTTTTGGAAAGTTACTTATTATTACACAGTAAGTATAATAACACTTGAAATACCAGAAATACTTAATCAGATTAAACAGAATATAAGATTTAACACAGTTTAAGGCTTTAAACAGTGTAAAATGGTAAGAACACATAAAATAAGCTAAGACGTGATATAAAACCAGCTATGTATGTAGTAAGCAGATACTTATTTCATGTACGTATTTATGTAGCACTAGTGTTTCGGAAGTAGGATTCTCGCAGTTCGTCGTTCTCGTTCACTGGACATAAGGTACGGATTCCCGTCCTTTCAGTATGGACATTCTTTCCTTATTTAGGATTTCCCGTATGCAGCCAACTGTTTTCCCGTAGTATAAGTATGAGTTTGATTGCTTATGTTTAAATATGATTACCTATAGCCATATACATGCATGACCAGTTTCACCTAGTTATGGAGGTACCATAACCATAACATTAGAGGCACTGATGTTATGACTTCACCACGGCGGAGTGATTGCTCGTGGCGTCCCTTCAGCTTTTGGCCATTTATTTATATTTATCATGTGGGGCGTATGGGTGCATCCTAGTTACACGTTTTTATTCAGGATTACATGGTGAATGTGGTGTGTGCCTTGCATCCTTCACAAGGAGCTGATCCCTCCTACCCATAAAACCAGTATATTAAATTAGAGGCAGCCCCTCTAATTTGCATGATGAGGTCACCCCTCCAATTATTCATGCACGGTGGATATTCATGACCTATATTGGCTAATGGTAAAATATGACAAACAGTTTTTATAAGATAAACATAATACTTTCAAACTATAAAACCAGTTTTATTAAGACTTAACCAGGTTACTCGGGACTTAGTTTCTTCCGCTGTTATTATGTTATATGCTTATCCTATTCATGCTTTATTGTACATCCGTGCACTGAGCGTATTGCTCAGCCGTTTTCCTTTTCTATGTTCCCAAAACGGCAGGTACTCAGGGACGCTCGTAGACACTAAGAGTACGTGCATATGGACTGGAAGCTGTCTAGCCTTCTTTACATTATGCATTTCTTTTTGATACTTATGCTTTGGACATTGTTTCGTCCTTATTCCTTACTATACTATGTCTGTGTGTGATAAGCTTTACTTTTGGACTACCGATGTTTGATTCCGGTATTTTCTTTTATATGGTCAAGTAATGTTTAGACATTTTACCTTGTATGCTTTGATGACACGCCATAATTACTGTGATATATCCATTTCCAAACTGGGGTGTTACATTTTCTTTCTTGTTGTATTTATCTTTCAATCAAATACGTCTCATATCTAGTCAAGCTTGATCGAGAATTTGATACCAAGGATTGTTTAAGTTTAACATTCAATAAATGGTTGTGTCCACTGTCGGCGGTTCCCTAAATGGACATGCGGTTCTTTATTGATAAAGAACCGTAGGTACGATAAAGAACCGCGCACAGTGGATTAAGCCGAAATGTTTTGAAAATGAATTAGAAACTATCCACCCCCCCCCCCCTTCTAGTTTCTACAAATATATAACTATGTATGTGTGTGTGTGAAAAATGAGGCGTATAGAGAGATAAGGCCAAGATCATGTCTCTTGTTTTATGATAAATTTATGGTTTATGAGGAACTTTTTTCATTTTTTATGTGTTTTTAACATCCTTTGTTAAAAGAGAAGTAAAAAAATATTTTCGACTTAACAAAAAAAGAAATGAAAACTAAATAAAATTTGATTAATTTTAAAAGCAAAATGTTATTTCCTAATATTTGTATAAAACTATTTACATTTGAATTTTTTACTTTTTTAATAAAGGTCTTTAAACTATAGCGTCCATTAAAAGCATACAAAAGAAGGTCACAATGTTCATCTTTTATCTATATTTTATTATTATTAATTTTAGAATTTTTTTATATAGATCATTATCTAATGAAAAAATAAATCTTTTAATCTCAACTATTCATTATATGTAATTTGGTTTTAGATTTAATTAAAAAATTTATTTTTATTCTATTTTTTAAAACTAAAATATCTTCTAAATCATTACGCAAAAATAATTATATCACCATGAAAAGAATTAAATTATCTTTCTATATATATATATATATACACTTCTATATACTTTCGATGAATTTGTTTTTCAATTTCCGCACAAACGAATCAAATGTGATTCGAAAAAATTACATGCAATTTATTACTTTAAAAATAACACGTGAATTTGTAAAATTAAATGTGATTTATGAATTTCTAAAATCACACGTGATTTGTTAATTTAAATATCACATGTGATTTTTTTAAATCACACATGCATTTAAAATAATTATATCACAAATGATTTTACAAATAACATGTAATTTTTTCGCAAAAATTTCAAAAAAAAATATCGTCTTTATATGAAAATGGCCGTTTACTAAAGGATAAAATAATTCTCGTCATTACTTTAAATATGTGATTTTGTGAAATCAAACGTGCTTCTGTGAAATCATATGTGATTTTGTAAAATCACATGTGATGTGAAGCACATGTGATTTAATTCCGTGAAATCACATGTGAATATGTGATTATGTGAAATCACATGTGAATTTTATAAAATTATACGTGGTTTATTTTGAATTTCGCGTTTGAAATTTTTATTTTCTCTAAACTGCAAACAGTAAAACTACTCAACAAAATTGAATGGGTATGAACAATAGTGTTGTGACATATAAATTTTCAAAAGAAAAGATTTTTAAATTGAAAATGACTAGTGGCGTAGCGTAACTTATTAATCGTTTCTCTTTACTATTATGTTTCTAAGTAAATAATATTAAAAGTTATTTATTATTCTAAAAAAAATTATTTAAAAAAATCAAACAAAAAAATCGTAAGTGATTTTTTCAAATCACATGTGATTTTTATAGAGAAAAATTTCAGTATTAAAAAATTGTCAAAAAATATATTAAAGTGCCCGTCTACTAAAAGATAAAAGTTTTTTCGTCGCGATTGTGTATTTTTCGTATTCTGACGCTTTCTGTTTGAAAGATACATTAATTTTAGGAAAAATATGAAAGATAAAATATGAAAGATAAGTTTTTGTTTTTTTAATGAAATTTTTTTTTTTTTTTAGAAAACAAATCTTAGGTATAGCCATATCAGGTAATTTACATATTAGGAGAAGGCAAACGGGCAACAAGCTGCGTCGCTAGCCCTTTTTGTATAGCAAAACCAAGTCTATTAAATACAACGTTTGTGGATTTAGGAGTCAAAACATTACTATTCATAACACGTTGTATTCTCGTAAGTAGCTCCACCGCCTCAGGTGCAAGGAAACCAAATGTATCAAGCGCGAAAGGAATAAACACATGTTGATTTTCAACACATGCTTTCTCGTGTTTAGTCACTTTGCACGAGGCGGCTTTTATAGCAGCCTGACCCGCTGTAAAATCTCGACTGCCTAGCCCTACGAGAGGAGAAACACCTGTCAAATCAACGCACGCATGTTTACCTCCAACCCATCCAAAAACTAAAATATCAGCGGGTCTCAGTGTGGATCTTCCATCTAACGGGTCGGTCAAGAAATTCACAGGTGCCTCTTTTTTAGCGGAGATCCCAGCACGCCTACATATGTCGTATAGAACGTCCCTAACAAAATCATGTCGATACTTGAAACCCGGAAGTTCTTTACAATAAAAAAACGAATTGTAAAGATTGATCCATTTATTCTTTTACTATATAATGTTTTTACGTTGAACTCATCTCATTAATTTTATTTATCAATCTTATTAATTTTATTTATTAATCATAAACCAATACCGTAATCACTTTTTTCGCTATTTGTTGCTTGGTATGGAAGCGTGCAAGGTACTAACGAAATGAACATAAAAGGCAAGATAAACAAAGAAGCAACTGCAATAACTTACATGTCACTTTCTGCCTTATTTGCAAAGATTTTATCAGATTTATTATTTAATTCTTAAATTTTTAACTTTGTCGAAAGAATTTTTTGGTTCAATGAGGGGGTGACTTTTATTACTTTAATGTTTTAATCACACACCTACATTGTTTAACTAATGCATACAACTATACAAGTGTGCAATAAAACAAATGGATTTGCCTTTGCGTCACCGTTTGGCAATCCATAGAATCTTTCTTATCAAAAAGACAAAGAACAAACGCGTGAGATAATCTTGTTCTTTAGAAATGTAATAAACAAATTAATTGATTAATTACTTTTCTTATTACTGTAGTATATACAAACATAAGTGGAACATACACTAAATTCAACTATGTCAAATTGCACTTGTACGTAAAAAGCGAATGTTTTCTCCAAACATTGCACTCCACGATGTAAAAGCCATTTATTATAACATAACTATCGAATCTTAAAGCTACCCACAACAGCGACCACCAATGATCTATATTTTTCATGTCACGTCAGTTTTTTCTCTCTGACAACTTACATGTGAGTTGTTTTTACAAAAAGGTGATCAAGTTCAAATTTTTCTTTTTTAATTTTAATAAATAAAAACATTGCATTAAATAAATAAAAAACATTACATAAAAATTTAAATATAATAAAATCATTACAATTAATTGCACTCATTCCAAATGTGTTCTATTAGATCGACTTTAATGTGTAAATTAGTTGTTGTGTTGATTATCGCATGAGTAATTCTCAGCGATTCTTCATGTGTATTTACCGTATCTTGGTCACTATATTGTTCGTCGGGATAATTGTGGGAGATATCATCGCCCCATTGTGTTGAATTATTATATTGTGTAATATGATGCATGTGTACGTTACGTCTGATAGTGTACGTCTTAACATTCCTCGATCCGGGCGTTTAATTAGCTTCCATTTCCTTTTTAATACATTTAATGCTTGTTCCACATCTTTTCTTGATGCCTCGTGTTTCGTTTTATATATATCCGTTTTTGATCATTTGTCCCCGGATTTTTTATAAACTTAATAAGAACCGACCATTACGGAGATATCCCGTCATTAAGATAATATCCCTGCGGATAATACACGTTCTTAGCCATGAATCCCCCACATTTAGTGCTTTCCTTGATTTAAGATCATTGAAAACAGAGGATAAACGTAAAACATTCACGTCATTATTTATTCCGGTTACACCAAAAAACGCATATCAAATTTGTAAATATTACTTAAAAAAATAATAGCCGGTTTTAAATAAAATCCCTTTCATATTGCTCGTAGTTGTTATAGAAATGATTGAAATATACATATATTTGCTAAATATATGTTTTGTAAGAGAAAACAAGCAACAAACGGAAAAACCCAAGGAAAAGATGAATTTTTACTCAAAGATACATCAAAATGGAAAGATAAGACACAACTACTAGTTAGGCCCTAGTACTATATAATAGTTCCCATATTAAAAGAATCAAGACCAAAACTAACTACTGCGTAGTTTTTTCGCATCACTACGTCATAGTATTGATGATTCGGCATTGAAGACACGTACAAGAGCTTAACTACGATGTAGTTCACTGACTTAAGTACTTAACTACGTCGTAGTTCCCTGAAGACTTACATTTGGAAGGTGCATTAAGAAAACTTTGACTAAACATGGTACTAGGAATAGCTTGACATTTGTTCTTAGTGTAGGGGTTTACCAAATCACTACCTTCGGTAAGGTAGATACTTATAAAATATGAGAATTTGTAGGAAGGTTTATGGTTAATAAAGTACATTAATACTATATACTGTTTATGGAAGCATTTGCTACAGTACAACAATATTATTATAATGTATTGGCGGGAAAATGTATTGGACACCTGGCTGTATATTCGTTGAGGAGACACGTGTTACGCTAAAACATCACTCATCAAAACAGATACGTGATATGCTACGCGTTGAGGAGACTAATCTCATCCATTTCTTCATCTTGCTTCGTACTAATCTCTTTAGATGATTTAACCCAATTTCTTCATCTCTCTTCTTTTTTCTCTAAACTTATGATACTATGTGTAGATGGTCCTATGCTTAACTCTCTCAGCTTCTCTATCTAATATATTGATGGGTTTTATGCTTTGGTTATTACTATTTTGGGTTGCTGTTATGATTGCGCCGTGACTACCATAAATAACTCCGCCCACCAATTACACTCTTCGATTTCGCCGATCTCTTCATTGCCACCATCGATGGTGTGCGGTGATGTGGGTCGGTGCGTGACGATGTTGGATGTCTCAGGTGGGTGGTGGTCGTTGACCATTGTCAATAACCGAATCCTAATACCATTGTGGCCACTTTTGTTGAGGTACTCTTCTGACTTTTTTTAATGTTTCAAAGTATGTGTTAATTGACATATTTTTATTTGTTGGGGGGTTTTCGATTACAATGCGTTTTGTAGTTTATTGTTGGGTTTGATTGACAAGATGAGGTTTTTGATTATAAGGGCGTTTGAGAGCATATTGTCTCTTTATTATTATGTGTTTGGGCATTAGGAAAACGTGTTTGTAGCCATACCGAATTATATGATCTTTGTTATGGCTATGATGATGTTGGTTTGTATTTTTCACCAGTGGCTTAGCCTTTCAAAGGGACACTTGGCTCAGCAAGGCATCACGATATCGTGACTGCAGTCGCCACGTCTTTTGTATCCTTTTATCCGTTTCACGTCACTTAATTGTACCTTGATAAACAACAGTAGGGTGCTATGCTTTCTGTTAGATTTCAAGACTTCAACTATATGCGGTTTTCACCCAATACGGTTATTAAATAGCCTTCATTGTGTCTGCCAAATTTGGAAAAGCTATATTTTAGACAACGTGCTTGATCATTGTTAGATGGATTTTTGCTTTGGGATTAGCTCATTATGTTTTAGTTTTGACGGTTTTTGTAACAACCATATATAAGTGGGTTTATTTAGGAATTTGTGTTCAAATGAGTAACGATTAAGATGAAATTTTAGATAGCTAATTTGTGTTCAAATTGATTGCTCATATACGGAAAGAACGTGCTCGATGAAACGGGTGACGAATGCGTAGAATTTGAGTGGGATTGAATTTGGAAGCCGCTGGCACTCTTTTCAGCCATTTTAGCTTATTGGTTAATATGTTTCGATGCATCGTAGTTTGGATTTTCTTTTTCAGTAAAAAATGACAAAATAAAAGAAAGAATTGACATTGAACTGTGGTACCTATATATCAAACAGCAAGCAGGTCAAAAGGGAGACGTAATGCTAGGTCGGAGCGACCAGACTCATTATAATTATTATTTTCGTTATTGTAGAGAACTTCGATCATGAGAGTTCGTATGCATATTAATGAGCATAATAGAGTGAGGTAATACTAATAGCCAAACAAATAGAAAAGTATTTACACAACCGATAATGTTTCAACTTAGGTGACTCCTCTTCTACAAGTTTTCGGAAGGACATCAATTATGGACAGATTGCCACATCAAATGTCAACCGAGAATATGGGAACAATGAACAGCCACACAGAAGGTATAAAACTTCCCCAATAGCCCTACTTTCTCTTGCATTTGTTGTTAAGTTCAATATCTTCTGTTGTAATTTTTTTCCTTTTGGTTCATAGGTGTTACCCTTTTCATTTTTGGGAATTTTCATTCTTAGGTGTAACGGAATTATATATTGCTATAGGCAACCGCGAATGGTCATGTCGGTATTGCAGCGCTAAGTTCCCATTTGAGGAACGTGTAAAGGGATACTATAAAGACTAAAAGGCTGCTCAGGTAACCAATTATGCATTTCATTTACTATATGGCCTCCTTAAAGTATCATAAAATTACTCAAGATACTCGAAATAAATCATTTTGTCCAAAAGATAAAAAGTTGCACGTTTATTGGAACGTGGAAGTGTGTATCTCTACGGTATTATTTCTTGGAGAATGATAGAACGTGAGTTTTTAACGCACCATCAATAATTTCATAACATAGGTTTACCCGTTTTAAAGAAATATTGGTTGACTTATTTAGTTTGATGTTTTTTTAATGTTTCTACATCCACAATTTGTACTTGATTTATGTGGATTGGTTATTTTGTGTAGGTTATTGTATTGATTGGAAAGCCTAGAGAAACAACAGGCGTTGCAAAGCTCAGCGGCAAGGATCCAAACATTGTTTATCAATCATCTGCAGGTCGAGTAAAACAGTAATTATCTGCAAATTTTATCTCTATTTTTTTTATATTCCATAACAAAATTAGGGATGTTCTGATGGGAGTAAGCATTATGTAGGATTTTGTGAATCATGGGGTGTATCATTCAAATGATATATATACCTGCTAATAGATTGAGTTCATGAAATCGAATAAGGATGAAACAGCAACCCAAACATGACATTCCTGGTCACTAATGAAGTATGCATATTTGAAACACACGTTTTTAGATAAACTTGATTATTATTGACTGAGAGCTCTAAATGCATATAACCACTACAAATAACAAGTCAACTAGGTTAAAAAGAATCAGTTCAGAGGTGAGAATTACATAATTTAGTACAAAATGTGTATGAGGCTGTGACGATCACAACTGGCTTCGTTAAAGCTAAGTTCGTCCGTACTCTGGCATGGCAACTATATGGTCGCAGCCATAGCGGATGCGTCCTCTTTATTCGAACCTCTATTTAACTAATCCTACTATACAATTTGGCACACCTCCTATACAGCTATACTTATGGACTGTCGCATTGCGTTGGCCATTGAGAGATCAATAGATGGATTAGATCTGCTATATGTTTCGGCGTGTGATGTTTTAAAATAACACATGTGTCGTAAACGCAAATAATGCTTCGTTAAATGCAACCCAACGGGCCACGGGTTACTCGACTCCCACAAATGTTCAGATTTAAAATTAAAAGTGTGCTTTTTGTAATCATAATTATATATGGATGTGACGAGTTTAAACAGGTTCCATTAAAGGTAAGATGCTCTAGACTTTGGCGAGGCGACCTTCCAAGGTTGCTGCCCCTGCGGGTTTCTATTCTTTTCCCCAAACAGCACCTTATCTTAGCCTATACTAAAACCCGACAAAAAAGGTTCCCGAGAAAAAAACATCTTATTTGAATGGAAACGGTCGACAAAGATTACTCGGCCTCCAAAGTTGTCGCCAATATAGAAGGTAGAGACATCTTTCATTCAGTTTATAATGCAACCACTTAGTAGTTACCGACGCAGGTTTTAACAGGTTTTTTTAACTACTTGCAAGTAAGAAACGTGCTAAGAAAGCTAACACCTGTTCTAGGTATGGTTTCCGCTCCCACACATGAAAGGTTTCCAGATAAAAGACGATAGAAATGAGCATGTTTACCTGTTTTTTTCTACTGCAGTGGTGTCCTGATAAGTCCTCAGTCCTAATGGCAGTGTGAATATCTGGATTATGAACAGGTACTTCAAGTCTCTTTATTTTTTTCAATCTTGAATAACATTCAAGATTATATTCACCATCCTTTACTTGATGTTATAGTTTGGTTAAATAACAGAAGGTGGACTTTATGCTCATCTAAACCCTGGACTTGAGACTATAATACAATGCCTTACCGCCTCTGAGGTAAGTGAAATTTACAGATTATCTTAGTTTTATATTGTCACTCTCAAATATAATGTACATATATTGCAGGCGGTAAGTGCTTTCGTGATATATTACACATTGGGACCCCTTGGATCAATTTGAAATCCTAAACAAAGCATTAGCATGACATGCTTCTGGAGCTGTAATACGAAGCAATACCAGCTCTTGGAAATGGACTCAAGACGATTCACCTACTGTAGTGTAAATAAAGTGTCAACTTGACATGCTACTGGAGTTGTAACACGGAGCAACGGTACATAGGAATGCCGACAAATCACCTACTGTAGTAAAACATATAATTCACACACCCTTTTTTTCAACAAAAAATAGATTAGATCTATTATGCTCTTCCACAAACCATCCAATTCACCTATTGTAGTTAAATGTAACTACCATAAAAGAACAGTTCATTACGTTTTCAGAGTTGTTTCGATGGCCACCCCCGCAGCGAAGCGCGGGTTGCCCATCCTTGTTGTTAACATTAGACATGTCATAAGGGTAATGGGGGTTAATCACTATATCCTCGATACTTGACTAGTTGTAATCACGGTAGTTGAGGTCATAGGAAATTGGAAAGGTTTCGACGGCAATTCAAGTCTGTCGATATTAGAACCACTTAAATTTGGTAATTAGACATTGAACTAAGAAACAAAATCATAACAAGGGAACAACTAGGCTAGTGCACTTCCTCTCCTGATATAAAATTTGCTATATCTTCTTGTTATTTTTAATTATACATTCATTTAACCGTGACTATATTGTTAAAAAAAATGTCGGTTACCTCACCTTTCCCCATACCTCATATCATATGTTCTCCACGTGCTCTCTCTCTTTCTCACTATTATTAAAAAAACCTCACGTCTCTTAGCTACGAACTTTCTTTTCCTCACTCGCTGATTACGTGTTTTTCGGTGCTCTGCTTTTGCGACATCTGTTGTCAACCTGGACCTTACGGTATAAACCCCCCTTTTAAACCAATTCCTTCAATGTTAAAAAAACCAATCCCTTTTGTACCAAATCTGAACACCTAATTCAACAAGTTTGTTAGCTTTTTACCATCTATTTCGTCTCGAATCTTTATTTTTCTTCTATCTTGTGACCATGTTATCCCTTTAGGTTTTCCCTTTAAAGCTTTGTCTCGATATCGTGTCATTGTTTTCTTTCGATTGACTATTTCTCGACAATTAGGGAATTAGATTAGCTTGCCTTCATTTGGGTTTCTTTGTTAGTGCGGGATTTAGGTTCCCTTTTTACCACCACCTGTTGGTCATCATACGGGTTGACTTTTTAGGCTAGGATTTAGTTGCCGTTTCACTTTCGTTGCTCGATTTTTGCTCTTCGTGGTTCCGATAGTCAGTTTGGTTGTTCCATTTTTGGTGTTTGTGGTTATGGAAAACGGCGGCTCCGAAACCCATATAACTCGCTAATGTCTGTTATGTACCGCTTCTACCTCAGCGTTAGTTTGTTTGAGATGTACTGTTCAAGACTCGGAAGCCTTGCGACTTCTATCGTTGTTAAATGGGAGTGACGGTTGTGTTGCTGCTTCAACTTCTGTTTCCCAGATTGACCGTCACTCGAATGTACCAGGTATGCTTTTTCGTCGCCTTTTTTTTGGTTACATCTTTGCTTACTTTTTGTAACTGTTTCAAATTATTGTAGCTATTGGGTGCCACCAACAACTGTTAGACGTTGGGCATGGATATCGACGGGGTAAGCCATCAAATATTAAAACTGGATACCGACGCAGCGCGCCAGACACCGGTTGCAGTCAGCCTCCTTCACGTCTCAAAACTTGGCGCAGCTGCGGCTATGGGTTATCCGAAGCTTGGCAGGATGTTAGAAACCGAGTGGTAGTTAACAGTCATGTACCAACACCTGCTCAGTGTGCATCTATTTCAGAAAACGGTATCGCTTACTATCTTTTGCCTTTTACGTTTATATATTGGGTCCATTGGTTCGTGTGCTTGCACTCGCTGTCTCACATGCGGAATTCACATGTGTTGTGTGCCACCTGTTTCCACAGTGACTTCAAATGCCAAAACCTATCTTTCTTCACATAATAAACAGTCTTATAACTATGAAGATATATACATATTCATAATATGAACCTTTCAACCCACTGTCAGCCGACCTTAAACAACTTCCGCGTACGACTGACGATTTGTTACTATAAATTGGCATAATGAGTTATCGGACTGAATTTTTGGCCCTTTAAATTTTCATAATGATTAGACGGCCTCCGGGTAACAGCCATTGGCTTTTACGCTTTAATTTGGCCTAACCAATTCATCAATGTCATAACAAGAGTGCAACAACCTAATTCGGTGGCTTTTTTTTACCGCAGCAACGGCGTCGCGCTACCACTCTCCTTGAACTTCCTTACTCCATCGGTTTCTTTACCCGAGTCTTGGCAGCATTTAAACATGGTAGCATCCGACTCTAAAGAAAAAGGGGACGTTTTTGAAACTGTAGTAGAAACCCAACATCCTCGAGGTATTTCATCCTTCTTTATTCTCCGGTTTCTTTAGCTTTTGTTGGACTTCTGTTGCTTATATCATATTTCATGTCTTTGTGTTTGGCTTTTATTCTTACAATTTACGTTACGTTTAAAAACTGCCTTTTGTAATGTTCCAGGTATCGACTGTGTTACAGGACCATTCAGTGAGTGCCAAAAGCAACAACGGTTACCCAACTGTTGGCAAAGGTCTGGTGAGGCACCATCCAACAATGGTGCTGAATACCCAAGCCCGTGCGGTTCATCAAGCTCCTGCGTCCGTGTGACAACAGACTTTCCAACCAACCAGAGTCTTACACCAGCCGATACTAAAGGGAAAGCACATGTTTTTCAAGGTCGGTTCACAACCCATATGTCTCAAACTTATTACTTCGCCTATCTGAAATGTTTTTACGTTAATTCTTTCCCAATTATGCCTTTTATCTGACATTTCATCAGCATTTTTTCCCCACTAGGAACACCGGTAGTGTAGGATATTGTAAATCTTGCTTATGTTTAGAGAGCGAAAGAGATAAAAATATGGTAAGAACACACACACACTTTGAGAGAGAAAGTATGAAAACACACTTTTACTATGTGTAAAGTTATGTGAACCAACACCCTCTCCATCTAAGGAGAGGGTATATATACCAAGCCCATAAGATGGGCTTGGGCTTACAATTGGGCCGGCCATACAAGCATGGACCGGGCTTTTCCTTGTTTGATATATATAAAGATATCTAGACTATGAGCTACTACTTAATATATTGTCGGAGTGACTGAATCTTCCTAAATACGTAAAAACGTATTTCCAACAATCTCCCCCTAAGGGAGGTCACTCCAAACAAGGGCGTTACCTAAGTTACAATAATAAAATAAACCTAGCATACTATGCTTGTATTGAGCTCATAGTCTTCGTCTTTCTTTTATTTCTCTTTTCTGGTGAACATGCTGATGTGATATTTGATATAAATCTTGAGCATTAATCTCTTGCCTTGATCTTGTGCATCCATCACTTGTGATCTTCGCCTCTTCGTGACTTCATGTCTCACATACTTATACCTTCATAATTCTTGAAAGCGTCAGACTTCGATACAGCGGAAGACTTGACTTTTAGGCTTTCTAGAATTAGATGAAGTATTAAGTGCATAAAGTATAAGCGTGCGGGGATGACTTCTTCTCGGATTCCGCAACGCCACCGTCTTCAAATGCCGCAACATAAGTAGACACGAACGAAATGGCTTTGAACATTTCATTCTAATTTGGTAGCATTTTAACTCCAGTTGGTGAAGACTGTTGGATGATATATAATATCGTACTTGTGGCAGGTAGATTTAATAAAAAATCTCCTTGACAAGATTTCGCGGGTAAACCCGTTCTCTTTACTCGACCGTCCAAAGCTGACTGCCAACGTAAAGAGTGAATCATTTGGATAAAGTTATCTGCATGATTGAAGCCGTCAATTATGATTCCTGGAACAAGTTTGATTCATTAAAGAATCGCACCATCGTTGCTTTCCAGTTGTCACGAGCTTGATTCATATTGAATCTTGCAAGTTACCTACCAAGTGCTGTTTAAGGTTAACACTATAAGGATTTCCACTCATCACTGTGAACACTAAGGTATCACTCTAAGTGTTCAGGCAAGATCACTAAGATATTGCGTAGAGGCCTGGAACGTGTTTAAATTTAGTTAAGAATTAAACCACTGTTGCTTTCCAGTTATCACAAGCTTGATTCATAAAAAATCGCACAAGTCACCTACCATGAGCTTTTTGATATTCGCTCAAGAAGAATTTCCATCTTCATTGTAAATACTTTCGTATTACTCGGATGTTCAGGCAAGATCATGAAGATTTGCGTAGGACTCTTAATATCTTTCTTACTTTTCACAAAGTGTGAAGAAGCAAGGAAATATGGAAATGTGTCCTAATGAGATATTTGATGATCTCAATTGGCTCTAGACTCGATCGTGCATTTTGGATTTTAGTGATTGGAGGCTGGAGAGGAGTGCCACCTTTCAATACCAATTTATTCGGAGTGAACAAATCAATAGATAATGCGTTGTCTCCGTTAGATTAAAACAAATACCTTTTGAGAGATATCTGAGTTAGCTGGGATGGGTTGTGCATTGCATCACTGGGTCCATGATGTCTATCTTCAATATCGAGCATCATTAAAATGATCTCAATAGCATATGTGTTGACCCGATTTCTGCCTAAGGTTGTAAGGAGGGCTTCTTTCTTTAGACCCTTTATCTTTACAGTTCTTTTTCATTCTTCAACCCCTTCAATGCTTACCAATACGTCATAACTAGCACCTTGTTGTGGTTGTTCCAGTGCTAACTTAAGTACTTGGTCGGCATTCAGCTACGTTCATAATCTTTCCCCATCTTTCTTAAGGACTACTATTTCTAGCTATGGAATGTCCTTGGGAAGATTCCTCCGGTTTTAGAAGAATCATTGGACTTAACCTATCCTACCATCCTTATGTCACCACAATCTTTATCGTCGTGAAATAAATGGGTTTAGGGTAAGTATATGTCACCATGAAATCCATTTTGATATAGCAAATCCACTTTGCTCCCCCTTAACATATGCCACGATATTCGATGAGCCATCACGTTAAGTCAAACCATTTGTGATAATTTCCCATTTTAAATCACATTTTCTCCCCCATATTAAAAATATTAACCCAATCGATGTTTTTAATATCAATTGATTTAATGAAGTTTTAACAAAGGTTTTTGGAAGAAAAATGCAAGTCCTTTTAATCTTTATGAGACCAATTTGTGAGAAATGATACCGATTTGTAACATGATCACATATTCACCATATTAGAATAAATTGACAAAGGTTGTACCTGATTCATGAGAACATCATATGATAAGTTCACATGGTTCTTGTCGGGAAATGTTGGTCGCCTCGTCACGTCTGAAGTCATCTCTTGACACCACATGTACGATTGGTATTTTTGTCTTGACACCAGTTTGTGAACTTGGCACTTTCGGCATCGAGGATTCTGAATGCTTGACAATTTCTCCCCCTCAATTGTTGACCCGTGTTCTATTGGAATGTGAGATCTCGTATTTTCCTGGTAATTATTTTACTCGTATTCATTATTTTAATCATTGTTGGTACTTATTCGAAATTATAAAATTATTTTTATTTTAAAATTCCATATTTATTAAAATCAAATATTTTGATTTAAAAATCACCCACGTGCATTTTTACAAACGTTTACTTGAATCAACGGAACGAGAACCGAGGGCTAAATCTTTCGACTTAAAGATATTTATCTTTACATTTTATTAAGTCTAGACTGATAACGGGCACAGTAATAAATTCATGTATTTCATATTTTTACTATCGATTGTTTCAATGTTCGATGTTTTCTTTTAAGGTCGTGTTAAGTCGAGTCGGGAGTCCAAATTATCTTATTTCGAGTGCGTTTTAAACTTTGAGAAGTATTTTTAGGAAACCCGAGCCCCGTAAATATTTGTAAATTTGACTAATAGTCATTTCCCCCTTTTTAACTAAACTATTTATTTTGTGGTCCTAAAGTTTCAAAAGTTGCCACAATGGTCCCTCCACTTAACTAGACATATAAATATCATTTCACTTCCACTAACTAACACATATAACATTTTAAATAAAAAAAAAAACCCACCACCCCTTTTCTTCTTCCCCTAGCCGTGAGCCCCCAAACCAAAAACACCATAATTTCTTCATCATCCACCTTGATCAATCCAAAACTAAATAAAGACCACTTCCTAATTTTGAAAGGTGCATCTTTTGGTATAAAATTTGTACACATGCAACCACTTTTGAAGTTTTGATGATTTCATGGTTGATTATGTGTTTGATCATTATTTTTAGCATGATCATGGTTAAATTCCATGGTTTTGATGTTTAAAAGTCTAAAGTTTTGATTTTGATCTTTTGATTTTGATGCATGCAAGGGTTTAGGATGTTTAAAGATGATATTAGGATGATTTTATGAGTGGGAAATTGATTAGATTTTGTTGTAAACATCATTTGATATGATTTTTAAAGTGTCAATTTTAGGCAGAAAGTTGAGGAAGGTTTTGGGTAACATAAACTTGTTTTATTATTAAACAAATAAGATAGGGCTGTAGATATTTTTCTTAGCTTCGATTTGATATAAATTAGAGTTTCCAACTCTAAACGAGTTGGAAATTTCGTTATTTTGATTATTCGTGTACCGGGAGACGAGTATCGACATAATCTAAAATTGTTGTCGATATTTGGATCGAATCTCGGGGACTCTAAATTGAAGTTTTGAAATGTGTAACCTACTGATAATGAGGTGTTTACCTTAGAGGTTGAGTTTACTTTAAAATCCGAGTGTCGGTTTTGTAAACGGAGTCGTTTAAATAAGATAAAACGGTTGTATGAAAAATTAACGTAAATCTGTCCAGATTTTGTAACCCGGAGATGTGTCGGGCATTGAGTCTTAGAAGTAAAAACTTTTGACGAGCTTTTTATATGTCTTTCTATAGACGTTAAGTGAGCTTCTCAGTTAGTATCATAAACATTTGACGTGTCTAAGCGAGGTAAATCAGCCTGTACATTTGGTATGTGCCGGCAGTTTTTATCGAAAACATTATCTAATAAAACTATACTTTTAGATGGAGTCTAGAAGTACCCCTTGCATGGTTTTTCTTATGTGTCAAAATTTAATTATGTACTCATTTATTTCAAGTGTTTTTATAAACATTTATTTCGTGTCTTCTAAACTTTCGCGTCCCGTTATCGTAGGTCTCGGATGACTTAACGTTGCTTGACTTTCCATTGTTACTAATGAGCCCTCCAGTTTCGTGTTGATTCCACCTTATAGCTAAGGTGAGTTCATAGCCCCTCTAGCTACTTGTTTATTGTTTTAAAACACGGGGTGAGATTAACATGTTGGAACACAATCTTTTAAATTGTATGCTATCCAGAATTGTATTCTGCCGGATGAATTTAATGATATTATTGCATTTAGACGTTAGCCTTGAGTTTCCTCTATTTATCATGAATCGTTAATTGTCCCGTATGCTTTGCACTAAGCGCGAATGTTGTGGGTGGATCCATCGGGATTGACAATCCCCGTCCCGTTTTTATTTTGACGCACTTACATTTGTTTATAGTTGAGTGTTTAGACTGAATACTCCCTAGAGGAACTTACTTCGAGTTAAGCTTCGGTTCATGAGACTAAATAGTAATAATATTCATCGTTACTATGGACGATGTACATAGTTATCCCCCCATTACGTGATTTACAAATTCTATTGTGTTCCATTACTTAGCTTTCTAAACCTATGAATATCACTCAACTTTTTGTTGACGGGTTTTACATGTTTTAATCTCAGGTAATACTGTTTAATGGGCTTGGACGAGGTACCGCAGGATGTTGGCAGCTTGGAAAGATCTGTGTTGTGAAATGTTATGCTTTCGTTATAAATGACGTGGTTAAAGTCTTCCGCTGATCTTTTGTTATCTTAAAACTTTAAACTATGATGTTATGGTACTTTGTTATGTTTCAAAACTTATGGGACCGAAGTTTTTAAACTCTGATAAATTGTGATGTAATATATGTGTCTTTTATTGCGTCATTTTCGTGTCATTTATAACTCATTGTTACTCGTACATTGACGTGTGATCCCCTCGTTGCTAGTTGTTCTATGTCAGATTCTGGGGGTCTCACAGATTGGTATCAGAGCGATGGTTATAGAGAACTGAGTCATTTTCAAAACTTGGTCTATAACTAAATATCAAGATATTTCATGCTTTACAAGTGTCAAACACATATTCTGTCAATGTTGTTCAATATCTGCGCGGGTAACTCTCTAATCCGTATTGTTTACCTTAATTATTGATATAATATTTCATACCTTGATTTCATTTGAAATATTACATTGGTTTCATTGTGATACGTATTACCTCCTTCCAAACCCCTCTTGCTTAATATTATATATATATATTCCACTCCTTAGTGTTGCATTCCTTGTTGACAATCAGTTATGCATATCTAAAATCTCTTCTTATTCTATTTTCTCCATTTCATGAATCTTGAAATAGCATACTTATACAAGTTCACACTGAATTTTGTATTGTGTTGTTGACAGAAACATGCCGCCTACCAGAATTCGTAGAGCTGATGGACCCAGGAGATCCCGCCGGGCTACTATGGGGAGAGTTATTACAAAAAGGGTAAAGAAATCTGTTGCTGAATACGAAAGAGCCGAGAGACTCAAACTAAAGCTGAAGGTTCTTCAAGCACAAAAGGATGTTCACACAAGACCTTCATGTCTGGAAAACCCCACTCCTTCAAAGGGACCGAAGGTGTCGTTGGTTTGACACGATGGTTTGAAAAGATGGAGCAAGTATTTGGAACTTGCAAGTGTGCTGAAGAGGATAAGGTAAGTTATGCTTCTAGTACTTTGGAAGGTATAGCTGTCACACCCCACCATGGCGAAATATGGGGCGGACGTATGGATATCATCACAACAAACGGTGTCTCTATAGAGAAAACTAAAATGCAATTATAATGTCATAAATGGCGACACAAAGGTCATGACAATATCTCAACATAGCAGGAGTCTAGGTAAGTAGGTAACAGTCCTACCACTTACCCAAGACAAACAATAAACATAAACCAAACAAACATATAGGTGCCAACATGTATCACTTATTAAAAAAACATAAAGGTAAACTAAGAGGGAACGGGGATCTCCTTCTATATGCAACCCTAAGGCATCCAAATCTAGCCTCTTCTATCCTCAAGCTTAACCACATTCTCACCTGAAAGAGACACTAAAACACGTCAACATAAAGTTGGTGAGAGTCATAGGTTTAGACTCAAACGCCAAATCATACCAAAAAGCTGTGAGTACAATCAAAGTTCAAAACATATGGACAATGTGATACTAACATGTATTAACAACTATCATTCAAGAATTAATCAATCAAACCAACACTAAGGCTCCCAGCCAATACCATACACCATAATCCCATAGGTATCCAAACACCTATGAACCAATCCCCAAGGCCCCGCCTTGTCATTATACATTGGTCCCATAGATGCTCACACATCTATGTACCTCCCCAAGGTCCCGCCTTGTCAACATCCCCTTGGTACCAAGTCAAAACATAAACAATCAAGAATTATCTAGTAGTTAATCACATAAGTATGCACACATAAGTCCATTACCAACGCTAAAACATTCACAACATAAATTTATAAATAACATAACGCAGTGTCTCTTCCATCCCATCTGGAAATCAAAAACAATAGTAAACATGGGACTATGAAACTCACCTGATTGAGCTTCCCCAAACATCCGCGCACTAGCAAAAAACTAACAAACCAAAAACACATAATCAAAACATGAACCAAACACTAAAATGGATCATCAACCTATGATGGACATCTAACCTCCTCCCATACATATACCTCATATATATGCTCTAAGCATCTCATTACACCCCTCTATAAAGCCCTTAACTCGTTTTACTTCATAACACATCCCGTTAACATTTTATTAAAAACAGTCCCAGTTTTAGGTCTCCAAACTATAAGCCAAACACCCACCTAAACACACCCATGATCTCTATAAAGGGAATATTTATGCCCTTACATATGTTAGCTAACACCTCCCACTTGCCCCAACCTCTAAGCTACTGCTAAGGTCCCGATATATATATATATATATATATATATATATATATATATATATATATATATATATATATATATATATATATATATATATATATATATACTTTTACCTATCCAGAATTCATTGATTTTAAACGTATGAAAAGTTTGTTATGATTAGGGGGTCTTACCCTAAACCACAACCTTAGCCTAAGTTCAGATACTTACTAAAATATATAAACCATCTCTCATGTTCGTTAGAAGATCCCAATGCAACCCTAAGTACCCCAAACAACCTAATACTTAAAAAGAAAACAGGATGACTTCAAAACTGTTTTGACCTCCGACTGTTGTAACTTGTTTTTGACCCACTTCCCGACCTCCAATTTAGTTCCCGTTTCTTGCATTGGAAAGCCACTTCAATTACCTTTTCAGGGATACTTGGATCGCAAAATAAGAGTTTGTAGAACTCCCAATATGATCAAAACAATTGACTCCAAATTCTGCCCAGTTTTTAAAAAACGGTTTAACAAAATCAACCTCATTAATTAACCCTAATCCCTCTAATTACAAGCCCTAATTTATGTAATCATTATAACACCATTAATATAACATGAATGTACTGTTTTTAAATTAAACCCTAACCTAAATCCATCATAAGATGATTAAAGAAAACATAAAAACAATTTAATTGAAAAGGGTTATAAAGGTTTACCTTTAATTTAATGGAAGATGAAAAAAAACTATGAAAACCCTAAAACACTCTGTGAAACCGTCGACCTCTTTTTTTCTCCAGGTTTTATGACTTTTGTTTAGTATAAAACATTATATAGGATGTGATAACCCATTCCTAGCCCAACCCAAAAACCCCTTTCCTTTTTTTCTCCCTTTTTCTTTTTTTTCTTCCTTTTCTTGCGTCCAAACCGACTTAAACCCTCCTTAATTTCGTTATTTTTTTTCTTTTTATTATTAATATATGTATTAATAATATTACCTTAATTTTCCTTAATTTATTTCAGCTCCTAAAGCCTCCAAAACCTCAAAACCGTAAAACTAGTCAGTTTTTACGCGTTTTACCGTAAAAGACGTAAAATATACACTTTTAAAAAAAATCTCAAATTTTTAAATAAACTTTATAACTAAGTCCTAAATGACTTAAAACCATCCCGAAAAATATTCATATGACTAATTACCTCATCCGATACCTCTAAATGCTAAACCGTAAATCGTAAAAATATGATTTTCTATAATACATATACGTATACGTAAAACCACTAAATAACACCATCTCACTTCATAGTCATTACCGTGTGAACTCATGAACATGAAATCATCATACATCGTTTCACTCACAAGGTACCCCGTACCGGAAACGATATCCAAACCACAATCTATACACACCAATAAGCACATAAACACGTAAAGACACGTAACTAGCACAAAATAAAACTAAGTGACGAACCTCAAAACCAGGGTTGTCACATCACTCCCTCCTAATAGAAATCTCGTCCCGAGATTTACTCCTTAGGATCAAACACACAAACAACAAATCACATGAGTATACTTGTTCTAAACGAACTCCCCTCATTTCCACGTGAACTTTAGTTCAAGTTTCAAAATACCACATATACAAACCAAAAATAATTAAACTCATTGCCAAACTCTTGACCTCACAGTCAATAAATCTAACAGATGACTCTTTGATAAAACAAAGACTCTTATTAACACAAGTTTCGAATAACCGTAAATGCAAAATGCATTCTCAAACAACCTTTACCAATCTCAATACATGAAATGTATCATGTATACAACTCATTTCCTCCAGGTAATTATGTGCTCATAAGCTAATGGTCCGATCTTTCCAAATATCATAAATGGACCTACAAAACTCTACATCAACTCTTCCATTTTACCAAAATATACCACCCGTTACTATGGGTGAAACTCCCTACATAACTTTGTGTTTTAGATTAAGTGTTAATTACGCATAACACTTAGTTACTTCATTCATAAGCAAAGGTTTCTCTACGTGTATTACTTGATCTAATCTCGTATACACAAAGCTTAATCGATCTAAGTTTGGGATCAACAAGTGGTATCAGAGCTTGTTGAGAAACTTTTGATCTTTAAGTAACGCAAGAACCCTAAAACACCAAAAAACCCTGAAACAACGAAACCCTAAATTTCTCAAAACCCTAAAAACATCATGTCTGGCTCAGAACAACCTCCTGCTCCTGTTTTGCTACAAAGCACCACCACAAACCCTAGTATCAAAATTCCCATGTTTGATGCCAGGAACTTCGAGCTTTGGAAGTCCAATTTTGAGCAATATGTAGCCATCCATGACTACACTCTTTGGGAGATTGTTGAATATGGGAACACATTCAACAAAGCTCAAAAGATTGCTAATGCTATTGCCACAAGGTCAGCTGTTCCTAATTGTCCTGAAGCTGATAAGAAGGAAAAGCCTGAAGATGGAAGAGCTGTATCTGCTGAAGATATAGCCAAGAAAAGGGTGGACATGAAAATTTTGAACATCATGAAACACGCCTTGGGTCATGAGAATCAGCACAAGTACAAACGCTTTGAGTCTGCAAAAGAGCTTTGGGAAGCTCTTGAAGTAGCACATGGTGGCAATGCTGATACTAAAGAAGAAAAGAAGAAGCAACTCATGCATGAGTATGCTGTCTTTAAGGCTCAACCCAATGAGAATCTCAGCAGTGTGAGAAGTAGACTGCTTGACATTACAAGTCAACTTTCCTTCATGGGAACACAGATTGATGACCCTGACTTGAATGCTACTTTTCTCAAAAGTCTTGGTGATATATGGAAGATTGAGGCAAGATCCATTCTTGTCAACAACACCCACAAAACCTCTAGGTTTGATGACATCTTCAACAAACTAAGACTGTTGGAGAATGAATGGCTTTTGGAGAGTGATAATAAACCTTCCAGTAGCAACATGGCCTTCTTCTCACAAAGTGAAGGTCAATTTGATTCCATGAACTCCTATGGACATCCAGTCACTGGATCTGCATGTGTCAACGCTGGAACACATCCGATCAACGTTGGAAAACATCCTGTCAACGCTGGATCATATCCTGTCAATGCCTTATACTCAAGCGTTGACACTCACAACTTTGGCGCTGATGGAATTAAACCTGCTGGTTTAGATCTAGATACTGTGTGTGCATTCATTGCTTCTTTGCCCAGTGATTCAAGGATTACATATGAGGATCTTGAGCAAATAAGTGATGAGCAATTGGAAGAGATGGACATCAAGTGGACTATGGCTCTTGTAAGTTTAAGAGCAAACAGGTTTAATAAAAGGTTCAAGAAGAAGATGACCTTTGATGCTAAGGATGTTGCTGGATTTGACAAATCCAAAGTTGAGTGCTACAATTGTCATCGTATGGGGCACTTTATGAGGGAATGTAGATCTCCAAGAAGATCTGATGCTGGTAAGCCTTCAAGCCAAATGGTTAAGAGCCAAGATTCCAAGGCCATGGTAGCTGCTCAACAAATTGATGGTGTTGGAGGATGGGACTGGAGCTGGAATTTTTTGGCTAAGGATGAGGAAGAGGACAAAGCATTGGTTGCTGAAGTTAAAGAAGAGCATGTTGAATATGCTCTCATGGCACACTCCTCCTCTTCATCAGACAATGAGGTATATGATGATTGAAGGTCTACGAAATCTAAGGATTTGGTAAATGATGGATGATCTATTGATTTAATGGTGGAAATGGGGAAGAAGGAGATGGAGTGTAGAGAGAGAAAGGAGAGAAAAAGAAAAGTAGAGAGAGAAAGTGATTTGATTAAATGAAAAGTGTTGTAAATGAATGAACCACCACCCCTCCTAACATGCTAGGAGGGGTATATATATAGCCCACCCTACATGTGGGCTATATGGACTATACATTACTAAGTGGACCACGAGCCCATTACATAATTATCGTTGGAGCGACCGATCCTTCATAAATACGTAAAACGTATTTCCAACAATCTCCCCCTAAGGGAGGTCGCTCCAAGTTACAAAGTTCTAAATATTCTATGGCTCGTGATCTATGCTAATAATGATGTGACCGAGACTTCCTTTGGGAAAACATATTTCCAACAATCTCCCCCTAAGGGAGGTCACACCATTTTACAAAATCTTAAACCTAGCATCTATGCTTGAGTCTTCGATCTTGTTCTTGTGAATATGCTTGATATGATCTTTGACTTTAGTCTTGAGCATGTTTCCTTGCCTTGACCTTGTGCATTCTTCACTTGTGATATTTGCCTCTTCGTGACTTCATGTTCCACATACTTATACTTTTAAATTCTTGAAAGCTTCAGAGTTTGATACAGCGGAAGACTTGACCTTCAGGCTTTCTTGAATTTGTTGAAGTACTAATTGTATGTAGTACAAGCATGTGGTGACGACTTCTTCTGGATTATACACCGCAATGCCACCTTCTTGTTACGCTGCATAAGACAGTTAGCAACAAACCATATACACGGATGAAATGGCCTTGAACATTTCATTCTAATTCGGTAGCATTTTACCTCCGGTCGGTGAAGACCGTTGGACGATATTAAATATCGTACTTGTGACAGGTAGTTTCAATAAAGAACCTCCTTGACAAGATTTCGCGGGTAAACCCGTTCTCTTTACTCGACCGTCCAAAGCTGACTGCGAACGTAAAGAGTGAATCATTTGGATAATATTATCCGTATGATTTGAAGCCGTCAATTCATGTTCCTGGAACAAGTGAAGTTCAATTAAGAACCGCACCATCGTTGCTTTCCAGTTGTCACTAGCTTGATTCATATAGAATCTTGCAAGTTACCTACCAAGTGCTGTTTGATGTTAACACTAGAAGGATTTCCATTCGTCATTGTAAATACTTAATAGTATTACTCTGAATGTTCTGGCAAGATCACTAAGATGTTGCGTAGAGGCCTGGAACGTGTTTAAATTCATTTAAGAATTAAACCACTGTTGCTTTCCAGTTATCACAAGTTTGATTCATAAAGAATCGCACAAGTCACCTACCATGAGCTTTTTGATATTCGCTCAAGAAGGATTTCCATCTTCATTGTAAATACTTTCGTATTACTCGGATGTTCAGGCAAGATCATGAAGATTTTGCGTAGGACTCTTAATATCTTTCTAACTTTTCACATTGTGTGAACAAGCAAGGAATAATGAAAGTGTGTCCTAATGAGATATTTGATGATCTCAAATGGCTCTAGACTCGATCGTGCATTTTGGATTTTTAGTGATCGGAGGCAGGAGAGGAGTGCCACCTTTTCAATACCAATTTATTCAGAGTGAATAAATCAATAGATAATGTGTTGTCTCCGTGTGATTAAAACAAATATCTTTTAAGAGATATCTGAGTTAGCTGGGATGGGTTGTGCCTTGCATCACTGGGTCCATGATGTCTATCTTCAATATCAAGAATCATTAAAATGATCTCAATAGCATATGAATTGACCCGGTTTCTGCCTAAGTTGTAAGAATGGCTTCTTTCTTTACACCCTTTATCTTTACAATTCTTTTTCATTCTTCAACCCCTTCAATGCTTACCAATACGTCATAACTAGCACCTTGTTGTGATTGTTCCAGTGCTAACTTAAGTACTTGGTCGGCATTCAGCTACGTTCACAATCTTTCTCCATCTTTCCTAAGGACTACTATTTCTAGCTATGGAATGTCCTTGGGAAGATTCCTCCAGTTCTAGAGAAATCATTGGACTTTAACCTATCCTACCATCCTTATGTCACCACAATCTTCACCGTCGTGAATAGAGATGTTTTGGGTAAGTGTATGTCACCATGAAATCCATTTTGAAGTGCAAATCCATTTTGCTTCCCCTTAACATATGCTACGATATTCGAAAACATTTCGCACATGTCGGGATGAGCTAACACGTTAAGTCAAACCATTTGTGATTAATCATTTCCCATATTAAATCACAATTTTCTCCCCCATATTAAAAAGATTAACCCAATCGATGTTTTTAATATCAATTGATTTAATAGCCTTTTAAGAAAATTTGGGAAGAAAAATGCAAATCTAATTATCTTCATGAGTTACACAAGCTCCCCCTCAAATTAATGAGGGTGTGCTGAAACGTAAATTAAATACCTTTTAAACACAAGTGTAAGGTATTTATCACGTGCAAGGATCATATATGATAATGTATTCACAAGATTAGCAAGTTACGAGGTTGGACCTGAATAATGGAGAACATCATATGAAAGAAGCACATGGTTCTTGTTCACGAATGTTGGTCACCTCGTCACGTCCCCGAGAAAATTAATTCCCGTTGTTGAGTCAAAGCTTTCCGGTGAAATGCTTGACTTGATTATGAAAAGCGGGTTGCTATCTGAAATAATAACAAACCATTTTGAGCATGTTTTAAATGTTTGAACTTCTGCTCGAACTTTATTTACAACCCCGTGTCATTATTGAATGACATTTCTAGGTTCGTAAATATTATCGATTCCAGAAGACATGCTCTTTTTATCAAAACATTTTTGAACACACAATTTTGAAAGATTTAGAAAAACCTTTTGAGAAATTCTCGAAAAATTGTGTTCAAAGTTTTGAAAACCAATTACTTGAGCTTAAAATGTTGAATATCTTATAAAACGAGCTCAAGTCCGAGAAGTTGTAAACTTCCCGTTGTTAAGGATAAGTTTATCATCGGCGATAAACTTTCCTTTTATCTGAAGAACGAGTCCTAAGCTGACATTTACTTAGAAGTCGTTTTCATGAGCTTGAAAACTTTGGCTGTTTTAACGGAAAGCTCATGACCGAGAAAGGTTAATTTCTCGTTATGAGAAAAAGTTCTCTTATTAAAAAGATACACTTTCCTTTCTGAGCTTAAAACTTCGAATGTTTTAAGACAAGCTCATGACCGAGAAAATTGAATTTCTCGTTATGAGGATAAGTTTATCATTAATGATAAACTTTCCTTTATTTGAAGTTCGAGTTACAGTCTGACATTTAACTGTAAGTCATTGTGCATGAGCTTAAAAACTTTGAATGTTTTTTATATAAGCTCATGCCCGAGAAAAATTAATTTCTCATTGTAAGGATAAGTTTATCATCGGCGATAAACTTTCCTGCCTTTGAAGAGCGGATTATAGACTGTCATTTATCTATAAGCCTTAATGCATGAGCTTAAAAACTTGGAATGTTTTTGATATAAGCTCATGCCCGAGAAAAATGAATTTCTCGTTTTTAGGATAAGTTTATCATCGGGATGAACTTTCCTGTCTTTTGAGACCGAGTTACAGTCTGTTATGTGACTGTAAGTCCTTGTGTAAGCTTTAACCATGAATCCCCTGAGATACTAGTTTCTCTGATATCTGCTTCTTCAGCAACCAAACTCTAAGAGTGTCCTTAGTTGAACGGTACACAACGATTGGACCGCTTCGTTCTTTTGGAACATCAACTTTGGTACCTGCATTCTCATTCGGAGTTTGTATACTTTTGCATGGGTTAGAGATATCTATTTTAGAAGCACGTGGGGGTTCACGGTTTTCTTTTCTTGTGTCAGAGGTGGCCTGAGGAGATGATTCACTTGTCTTAGTTGGCAAACGTTTCCTTTTATAGAAAACCTTAAGTTCTGGCTTAAATGATGTATCATCCTTTGCAATTTCCTCCCTAGTAGTCTTAGTAGAATCGGAGACTATCCTAGTTAAAGGGTACTCGTTTCCTACAAGAGTGAAAGTTCTACCAGTGGGGCGCCACATTTTGCCAACGGGTTTGATTTTTGCAACCCACTGGGATTTAAGTCTAGCACGGGAGTTCACCTCATTAAGCAATTTTTTGATACAGGAGTCATGATTTGCCGGAAAGACACATTTTCTACATGTTTTACAAGTAGCATATTTAATGTCCGAGTAATTCCTAGATGATTGATCGACGCTCCTAGGAGATGACATGCTACGGTTAGCAGTGTTGGGTAATCTAGAAGGCTTCTCACTAGGTTGGACATTGCTATTTCTTACATGTGTCTTTTGAATAGCTTCCCTTTGACCAAAATCATGGCGCACATCAGTTGAACTAGTTCTAGATGTGTTCATTGAACTATTCTTAGAGAAACTAGGGGCAATCATGTGATGAGGTCTTGCTAAAACTGATTTAGTCACATTAGGCCTAGTTGGTGGAGTGACAGTTCTAGAAATATGACCCAAATCAACTTGGGAGGCAAACCGCGGTCTCGAGGATTGTGGTCGCTCGGATCTAAATGCAGTAGGTTGTCTGACAGTCGGTTGTCTGACGAACTGATTTGTAGGCGGTTTCCCCAAGATTGATGGTTTTTCAAGCTTAGTGTCCACACTAGGTCCTTTACTTTTCCTTAACTCGTTTTTCAATGCAGCTATAGCAAAAACCTTTTCCTGTGCTTGGGCCTTTAAAGTCTCATTCTCTTTGAGCAAGTTATCTTGGGATGCCAACTTAGATTCAAGCAGTTGAATTTGTTTCAAAAGATTATCCTTTTCAGCTTTAGAATCTAGAACAGTTTGATCCAATTTTCTTTCAAGAACAACGTTTGACTTTTCAAGTTTTTCAAAGTATGTTTCAAATTTGTCCGTTTTCTTAGAAAATTCAAGTTTGGCATCCTTAAGATCTTTTGATTGCCGAGCTACGATTGTTTCGAGCTCTTTAATCTTGGAATCAGAAGCAGTCAATGAAGCAGTTATAGGATAATTATCATGATGTTTAGCATTCTGAACAATCTCTCCCCCATTATGACTTACATCGGATGGATCAGAAGTGGTATTGCTATCACTCTTTTCCATCCCATGTTTGTCATAATTAGGTTCAGAATGCTCAATATGCGGCATTTCATCAGCATGTATATCATAAACAACATGACATTGTACCATGTTTGCAGGCTCTTCGTCATAAACGGGTAAGGCGTCATCAAGAAGGATCTCGTGAACATTCCCTGACGTGCCACTGGTATCATGTTGACCTTCCGATTCTGTGCTCTTGGCATCGTTAGGCTCCAAGTTTTCAACCGTATGACCAGTTTTCTCTTGCATCGAAGAGTCTTGCACTCCATTATCATACCCTTGCTGAAGTCGAGATCTTTCATAAATCGAAGACGAGACTGATGTCATGAGTTTCAAAATTGTATCACGGAAGACACGAAGCTCGGTATGTGTATCTCGAAGAAATAATTGGCAAATCACTGAACTTTCAGACATGATGATATTGAATTGGAGGAAAGGCGTGAGTTGTGTCACAAGAGCCTTATAAGCAAGTGCCGATGCAGAGTGATTAAAGTTTTCATTGTTGAGTTGCTCTGCTAGTTGGGTCAAGATGGTGAACATTGATTCCATGAATATATGACGATCTTGACCAAAGATTGTCACAAATTCGCTCCCTCCTTGAATCCGTGAAAGAGTGACAAGATGAGACTGAAGCATTCGAAATGAAGTTAGACCACTTTCTCTAGCGGTGTCTTGCATGTGATGCACGTCTCCCTCTTGAAATTTCGAATTCAACGAATCCATTGATGGTTGATGAAAGGTAAGCGGCAACGGGAAAATATAATTCGACGAGAAATTGATGTCTCGGGTTTTGACAAACCAATGAAAGATTCGAAAATGTTCTTGGAGAAAACTGTGATTGGTGATATAAAATGATGCGTGAAATCCTCTAAATTTGTCTGAAGTGTAACTCTTTGTAAAAATAAAAACCCGAGAGATTGCGTTGTCGTTTAATCACTTTCGTTTGAAAAGTACAAAAATACCCGATTTCTTCCAATAACAATACCCGTAAAATATTTTAATACCCAATTAAAATACCCGTAAATTAGCAAATAAAAAAAAATCACTAAAAAAAAGGAAAAAATAAACTACCTACCCGTCTATATAAAAAAAAAAGAAATCCCCACCTTAACACAAAAAAATAACACGTTTGTTTACTCCGTCTGTCAAAACAAGACGTGGGGCCCATTTTTTAAAAAGACAAAACGTGGCTTGCTTCTAGTGTATCTTGTTTTCTCCGTCCCCTTTTCTTTGACTTTTAGAAACAAAGCTAAATAACAACATATAATCCTCTCTCTCGTCTCTTCTTCTTCGCCTATAACTCTACACCCTAAAAGTCTCTCTCTCTCCTCCAAAACAAAAACAATCTCATCTCATCTCACTACCTAATCTCCAAACAGTCAACCCTTTATCTCTTCCTCTACCAGAAAAACCAAATCTCAATAACTTTCATCACAAAACTCGTCTCATATAACACCTACCAATAATCGTCTCATATAAATCCTACCAAAATTACAATCGTCTCATATTCAGAGATCGATTCAATCAATCATGAAGAAGAAACAGAGGGTTTTTCTGGCTTCAAGATCCAATAAAGGGTCTCGGGTAGGTTTTTTGATTTTTGTAATCTGGTTGTTAGTTAATTGAGTCCCTCTCTCATCTGTAGAGTCCTTCTTGTCGAGTCTTGAGTGTTGATTGTGAGTCTTGAGTGTTTGTGTTTGGTTTGTAACTGTTTTGGTCAAGAGTTGTGTGTGTTTGTTACGAGGGGGGTTTTTGAGGGTGTGAGGGTGAGTTTGTGACGAGTCTTTGTTGTTTTTGTCGAGGTGTTGGGTGTTGTTGGTCGACAGTATTTGTGAGTGAGGCAGCAGGTGTGGGGAGAGTCAAGGGTGTAGCTGAGGGGATTCGTCGAGTCTTTTGTGTGAAAATGGGTGAGAGAGTGGAGGTGTGGGGTGAGTCGAGAGTCAAGGTCAGTGAGTCTGTTTGAGTTCAAGAATGGTAATGGTTTGTGGGAGTCGAGAGGGAGTTGAGAGTTTTTAGAGTCTCTGTTTACTGAGTCTACAGTCTTGGGATGATGTGAATGTTGAGTCCGTGGGTCTGTCGAGAGTGAAAGATGTTGTGGTCGAGTCTTATTTCCCGTTATGTTTGAATTTGTCGAGAGTCTGTTTATACGGAAAAAAGTCTATGCGGAAAAAAAAAAGGTTTATGCGGAAAAAAGTCTATGCGGAAAAAAGTCTATGCGGAAAAAAAAAGTCTATGCGGAAACCTATGCGGAAACCTATGCGGAAAAGTGCTATTCGGAAAGATTTTCAAAGTTTGTCCATACGGAATGTTTTCCACAGTTTGTCCATACGAAATGTCTATACGGAATATATGGCTTATTCGAAAAAAGAAATCGCTCGATCAGAAAAAAAAAACTCAAAAATTGATAGACTGGATGAAAAAGACAGATGACACTTTTGACAATTTTTGGACTGATAGGACAATTTTTGGACAAGTTTGGACTGTAGACAGATTCGACAGATTGGATTGGACAGATATGAAAATGAAAGAGAAAACTGATTAAAAAAAATGATTAAAAAAAACTTGATTATTTTAAATTTTTTTTAATAAAACTAGATGATTTAAAAATTGATAAAACTGATAATAAAAACTGATAATAAAAAAAAAACTGATTATAAAAAAAACACACGACAAAAGTAAAACTGATAATAAAAAATAAAAATTGATAAAATTTATAAAAATTGATAAAAAGTTGATCGAATGATGAAAAGATTGATAAAAAATTAGAAAAGAAAGGATTTTTACCACCAAATCAAAAGATAAAAAAAAATGCAAATCCTAAGATTTAACCATGGCTCTTGATACCAATTGAAGGTCTACGAAATCTAAGGATTTGGTAAATGATGGATGATCTATTGATTTAATGGTGGAAATGGGGAAGAAGGAGATGGAGTGTAGAGAGAGAAAGGAGAGAAAAAGAAAAGTAGAGAGAGAAAGTGATTTGATTAAATGAAAAGTGTTGTAAATGAATGAACCACCACCCCTCCTAACATGCTAGGAGGGGTATATATATAGCCCACCCTACATGTGGGCTATATGGACTATACATTACTAAGTGGACCACGAGCCCATTACATAATTATCGTTGGAGCGACCGATCCTTCATAAATACGTAAAACGTATTTCCAACAATGATGCTTTCTGTTCTAAGGGTTGTCGTTTAAATACTGAAAAACTAAATCAAGAGATAGTAATATTATTAGATGAGGCAAGTGCTGAAAGATGCAAAGTATCTAATTATCAAATTGCTCTCACCCAAACAGAAAGGACAGTAGCTGAGTATAAGAAAATGGAGTTTGAATTAAAGGATAAAATAAATATCTTAAATCATGAGTTACATCAAAGTAAAGATATTCAAGATATCACAAACAGGGTTAATCTTGATTTGATAGCTAAGTTAGATGAGGCTAACAAAAATAAAGATAATGTGAGTCTTAAAATCCAGAGATTTGATAAGGCCACACAAACCCTAGGAGAGTGTGTTAGTAAACAAAGAGACTCTAAGGACATGAGTGGGATTGGGATGAAAGATTATACTGGTGTTCCACCACCAGCTGGGGATTTCTATGGTGTCCAATCAAAGGACTTATCTTGGACTGGCTTGCCAGAACTCCAAGAGAAGGAATTCATTCCTCCACCTAGAGTGACTTCCCCAGAAGAGTATAATCAAAAACTAACTGACCTAGATGAGTGGAAGAAAGCTAACCACACTTTGTTTGTAAAGGGAGGGTTGTTGTGTGAAAGTCCAAATGAGCCCACACCAATCACGAGCCATGATCCTACACCTATTAAAATCACACACCCAACCACTGGCAAAGCTGTTGACCTTGGCTCACAAACTGTTAGAAAACCTAGTGTTAAGTATGCAGAGATGTATAGGAATACTAGGTCACCAAAAAGCCAAGTTAATAACCATGGAACAGGCTTCTTTGCTTCTAGACCTAAGACCATGTCTAGAAAAGCCTGTTACACTTGTGGTAGCTTTTCACATTTGGCATACAAATGTGTCAACGCTTCAAATGTCAACGCTGACAAGAACCATTTCAGCGCTGACAAAAGTCAACATAGGTCAAACACTGTCAGACCCAAAACCTTTGTGAACAAAAGTTCACAAGTTGTTAGACCAGCCCCATTCTTTTCTAGAGGGTCTAACACACATGGCCTAAGACCTTTCCAAAAGACAAACACTTGGTCCAATAGGCAATGGATTCCTGTAGCAAACCCTAGGTTCAACGCTGATAAAGGCAATCGGGGCGCTGACAAGAACAATTTCAGCGCTGACAGACAAACTGCCAAACCTAGGTATTTGCAATCATAGGGAAATGGGTCTAAAGCTTCTACTAGCTTAACATGGAGACCAAAACAAGACCAAAACCCTAATTCTACTGGTCTTTCTATGACATGCAACAGGTTTCATTATATTTCAAAGGTCATGTCAAGACCAATTGGGGTTAACTGGGCATTTCATCCAAAAAGGGATGAAAATGGGGTTGTTATGAGAACCAAGTCTGTTCTTATTGAACAACCAGATGAATCCAAGTCTTCCAAGGCTTGGGTTCCCAAAGAAAACTAATTTGTTTTCTTATGTGCAGGGCATTCAAAACAGGTTAATGACTATGGATATTGGGACAGTGGATGCTCTAGGCACATGACTGGGAAAGAAGATTACTTGAGTAACTTCACTCCTATTGAAGATGGTGATAAGGTTCTCTTTGGGGGGCGGATATGGAACTATCACAGGCAAAGGAACCCTTCTCACCAACAACTTACGTTTTGAAAACGTATTTCTGGTAAAAGAACTCGACTATAATCTTTTTAGTGTATCACAGGTGTGTGATAGCAAGAATAAAGTTCTTTTTACTGATATTGAATGCTTGGTGTTAAGCAAAGATTACAAGCTCCCTGAGGAGAAATACATAGAATTTAGAACACCAAGGCATAAAAGACATATATAATGTGAATCTTAATGGAATTAAGATGAATAATAAAATGTCATGTTTTTATGCTAAAGCTTCAGTAGATGAAAGTAATCTTTGGCACAGGAGATTAGGGCACATAAACTTTAAAAATATCAATAGACTTGTGAGACTTGGTTTAGTTGATGGTTTGCCTGAAAAGGCTTTCCACAATGACCACTCTTGTGTTGCATGTCTTAAGGGCAAGCAGCACAAGGTCTCATTCAAATCTAAACAGGTGCACTCTAGTTCTAAACCTCTTCACTTATTGCATATGGACCTCTTTGGTCCAACTAATATAGAAAGTTTGAAGGGTAAATCATATTGTTTTGTCATCACTGATGATTTTTCCAGGTTTACATGGACTTTCTTTTTAGCCAAGAAAAGTGAAACTGCCCAAAGTTTGATTAATTTCATTACCCAGATTAAAAAGAAGAATGGTAATGAGGTCAAAATTCTTAGAAGTGACAATGGGGGTGAGTTTAGAAATCAGTTACTAGAGGATTTTTGTGCCAAGAAAGGGATTACTAGGCAGTTTAGCATAGCTAGAACCCCACAGCAAAATGGGGTTGCTGAAAGGAAGAATAGAACCCTAATTGAAGCAGCCAGAACCATGTTGGCTGATGCCCACTTTCCTATAGCCTTTTGGGCTGAAGCTGTTAACACAGCTTGTTATGTTCAAAATAGGGCATTGGTCAACAAAATACATAATAAGACACCTTATGAGTTACTTTGGGGAAGGAAGCCAAATATTGGCTTTCTCAAGCCTTTTGATTGTCATGTAGTTGTTTTAGAAACTAGTGATGACCTAGGTAAATTTGATGCAAAAGGTGATGAAGGCTATTTCATGGGTTATTCAGTGCAGAGCAAAGGATATAGGGTTTATATTAAAAAGGAAAAACGTATACTTGAAAAAGTACATGTTAGGTTTTTAGAGAGTAAACCTAGTGATCCTGAAAGTGGTCCAAATTGGTTGTTTGACTTGGAACCTTTATCTAGAGCTTTAAATTATATGCCTGTTACTAATCTAGACATTGTGAAGGTAACTTCAAGTGTTTTGGAAAAGAGAATTGGTAATGTTTCAGGTACACAGGTTGCTAAGAAGGATGGACCACCAGCAGTTGAGTCATCTCCCACACAAGAATACGTTACATTTCCTATATGGACAGATGAGTATTATGCTGCTGCTGCTGCTGCTAGAAAAGATAAAGGTGGTTCTTCAATACCACCAGTTGATAACATGCATGGTCATTCAGGCGCTGACAAGACCAATTCAAGCACTGACAAGACCAATTCAGACGCTGATGGCTCAAACGTTGACAACAATGATTCTGGCGCTGACAAGAGTAATTCCAGCGCTGACAACACTCATGAGCATTTCGTATCTTCCACTTTTGAACAAGGTGAACCTTCAAGAATAAATGAAGAGGTTCAAGATGGAAGAGAGTCTGAAGAAGATATTAGCAACATGGAGGATAATATTGAAGACAACAGAATTCTTGAAAATGGAATTTCTAGATCTACTTTGAAGAATCATCCTCCCTCTCAAATCATTGGGAATATCATGACTCCTGTTCAAACTAGAAGATCTCACCAGACTCATGATAGCTTCATTGCTAATATCCACAAGAAGGTTGATACCCCTCTTGTACAAGCATGTTTGTTTGCCTGTTTTCTGTCACAACAGGAACCCAAGAAGATTTTTGATGCTCTCAAAGAACCTAGTTGGATGGAAGCAATGCAGGATGAGCTTCACCAATTTGCTATACAGGATGTTTGGGAGCTGGTTGATTGTCCTAGATATGTGAGACCAATTGGGACAAGATGGGTTCTAAGGAACAAGAAAGATGAAAGGGGTATTGTGGTCAGAAACAAGGCACGTTTGGTAGCTCAGGGATATACACAAGAGGAAGGAATAGATTATGAAGAGGTCTTTGCTCCTGTTGCAAGAATTGAAGCTATAAGAATTTTCCTAGCTTATGCCTCTTGTATGAACTTCACTGTTTATCAAATGGATGTGAAGAGTGCTTTCCTCTATGGAACAATTGTTGAGGAGGTATATGTCATGCAACCTCCTGGTTTTGAAGATCCTGAGAATCCAGACAAGGTTTATAGAGTGAAGAAAGCTATGTATGGACTTCATCAGGCCCCAAGAGCATGGTATGGTACTTTGTCCACCTACTTGGTGGAAAATGGTTTTAAAAGGGGCACCATAGATCAGACATTGTTTACAAAGAAGAAAGGTAAGGATGTCTTACTTGTTCAGGTCTATGTTGATGATATCATTTTTGGATCTACCAATCCAAAGATGAGTGAAGACTTTTCCAAGCTTATGACAGATAAATTCAAGATGAGTGCAATGGGTGAGATGAACTTCTTTCTAGGATTACAAGTTCAGTAGAAAGAAGATGGTATCTTCATCTCCCAAGACAAATATGTAGCTGAAATCTTGAAGAAATTTGGTTTTTCTCCACATGAAAAGAGTGCTTCCACTCCTATGGATAGGGAACACCCTTGGGGAAAAATTGGAGCTGGAAAAGATGTGGATGTTAGGCACTATAGATCAATGATTGGCTCATTGATGTATCTTACAGCCTCAAGACCTGACATCATGTTTGCTGTGTGTGCTTGTGCACGCCATCAGGTGAATCCCAAAGAATGTCACCTTTTTGCTGTGAAAAGAATCTTTAGGTACCTAAGATGTTATCCAGATCTTGGCTTATGGTACCCAAAAGATTCTCCATTGGAGCTTATTGCATATTCGGACAGTGACTATGGTGGTGACAAGTTTGATAGAAAATCCACAACTGGTGGATGTCAATTTCTTGGGAGCAGACTGATATCTTGGCAATGCAAGAAACAAACAGAGGTGGCAAACTCTACAACTGAAGCAGAATATGTGGCTGCAGCTGCTTGTTGTGGACAAGTCTTATGGATTCAGAACCAGCTGTTGGATTATGGGTATATTTTCATGCATACCAAGATTTTTGTAGACAATAACAGTACTTTATGCATTATTAAAAATCCTGTACATCATTCTAAAACCAAACACATAGAAATTAGGCATCATTTTATAAGAGATTGCTTTGAGAAAGGTTTAATACAACCAGATAGGGTAGACACAGAAGATAATGTGGCTGATTTATTAACTAAACCTTTTGATACTGGGAGATTTCAATATTTGGTAACAAATATTGGAATGGTTAATCTCACTTAATATGTGTTTTGGAACCTTTTTGTAAAAGTATGTACAGGATAATGCATTGTTATTGGTCTTTGTGATGATTTAGATTTTTCCACTTTATTTTTCTAACACTGACAAAGGTAAATTTGACGCTGACACGTGTTATTTTGCCGTTGTTAGAGATATTATTGTCTAACGCTGACAAGAGTTCCTTCAACGCTGATAAGTGTTGTCGGGGCGCTGTCAGCAACAATGTTAGTTTTGTGGTTTTCAATCTAAATGTGTAGGTGGTGTTAGCTTTATGCCATTGGATACAGAGTTGCTTATGGATCTTTGAAGAGCTATTTGGACATGTTTTTGTTTATGGATGATGGTTGGAATATTTATATTCCTATCTTGACATAAATTTTTAATGTTCATATATATTTTGAGAAACTCATGTATCATAGTTTAAGGGGAGGTTTAAGGAACCTTTAGGACTCTTGGGTATTCTTATAATACTCTTATCACAATTCTAGATTGTGTCCACAGGTGAGTATGGGTTAGTTTTACTAAACCATGAGGCACTGTAGCATGCAAAGTTGACAAACTATGCATGCTGCCAAGACATTTTTGGCCTAGAATTGGTTGTGGTCTGTTGGGAGACTTGGGAATATTTTTGTTATGGGTTTACCTGGGAGTTACAAAGGATTTTATGAAATAACTTTGTTGGTAAGTATTTTGGTTAGCAAGGGACACTTGAGGACATTTGTGTCTATCTTGCTTAAGCAAGTGTGCATAAGTGGACAGTGCTTGTCGCCCAGTAATTATTATCAACTTGCAAGATATTTCCCTTAGGATAAATTACTTTGTTAAGGTCTTTTTCTTTTTAAATATTTTTATTTTTAGACGCTGACAAGTTTTTTCTCCAAACGCTGTTACGACCAATCGTGACGCTGACAAGGCTTTAGGCAACCGCTGACAAGAAAATATAGCCGTTGGGCGTTGATGGCCTATTTTTGACCGTTGACACCTAGTGGGCCCTACCCAGTTGTTATTTTTGACTAATCTTTGGCCGTAATTTTTGGGGAGTTGTTACTTTTAATTAATGCATGAGATAAGTTATATTTGATTCAATATTTTCATCATTACTCTTTGAATATAACTGCCTCATTTTTGACCTATCATAATCATGCATCTCTCCTATAAATTTGGCTAACTTTTCATTCTGGGTATTCATATTTTCTTGTCTAACATTTTTCTCCTAGATTTTTCCCATATCACATAACCTAAACAGCTTTCAACATGGCACCAAAGTTCAACTCAGACAATCTGACATTGGAGTTCAAGAGCCAACATAGTATGGTAGCTTACTTGGACGCTGATAATGATTTGTTCCCTCAGTATTCACAAATGGTGGCATTTTTAAATGCATCCTTCATAAGGTATGCACTTTCTCATGAACCACTAGTCCCTGTCGCACACATTAGACAGTTTTGGAATAATGTTAGTTCCACAACAGCTAATGGAGTGACTACATTAACATCTACTGTTCATGGAAGAACATGGGTGGTCACTGAAGCTTTGGTTCGCCAAGCTTTGCGTCTTAATGATGCTGATGGTGTGACTACTCTTGCCATTGCAACAATAGAACAAGGTCTTAGGGAATTGGGTTATCCTATTCCTGCTAATAAAACTTTAAATAAATATCATAAGCAGGAATTTCCCTCGGATTGGAAATATTTGATACATGTCCTTCTTCAATGCTTAAGTCCAAAATGTACTGCTTTTAATGAAATAAACAGGTCCATTGCAAGTACTTTGGTTTGTATGTCACGTGGGCTTAGGTATAATTTTTCAAAAATGATTTTTGAAGGAATGTGTAAAAATAAGGGAAGTAAAATGACTTTGGCTTACCCAAGATTTTTGCAAATGGTGTTTGATTTACAAGAATATTGTACTAGGGATCATGACAATTTTTATGAGATCCCTAAGCAAAAGAAAACCATTTTTGACAAAATGATCTCCACAAACAGACCTATACCTCTCAATCAAGCCATGCTTGAAGTAATTCAGGCTGCCCTACCACAACCAGAACCTGAACCTCAACTTGAGCCTATCCTTGAACCATTATCTTCACCTGAAAACATGGACGTTGACCCAGCCAATGTCAACGCTGACACTCAAAATGTTGGCGCTGACACAGCCAATCCCAACGCTGATGACATCCCTGAACAATCCCAAACACCCCTTAACCAACCAACACCCACACAATCTACCTCATCTTCCACCCCATTACAATCTAGGTTGAATAAACGCCAAAGGACTACTGGAGTGTTCTCCTCTAGTGGTCCTAGCCTTGTTGCAGAGAGAACCACCTCCACAAGTGTGGCTGATGACATGGATGAGGCTGGGGCTATTGGCACAGGCTTAGATGCTGGTCAAGACAGTCCCAACATCATTAAGACCTCATCCATGCCCCATGATTCTATTTTGGGAGGTCAAATCCCCATTCTAGCTGAGGGCAGATTAGAACCTATGACAATGAATGAATTGACGGCTGCTGTCATTAGCTTGCAAAAGCAAAATGTCAGCCTTGTACAAATTGTCAATAATCAGGGCCGTGAACTCCAAGCATTGAGGGAGCGGGTAACTGTGTTGGAGAATCCTAGTAGCAGGAGTAGAATGGAGGAATCTTCCAAAGGGGAGGATGAAGAGGATGAGCTGATTCATACAGCCAGTGAGAAGAGTTCACAATTTAGTGAAACTTTAAATGTTGCTGAAGCACTCACCAACTTGAAGAAGCACCCTATCATTGATACATCCAAGGTATCTCCATTAAACTTGGAAGGATCTTTCACAGCAACAATGGGCGCTGATACAGGTTTGAACGCTGACACATCCAGCGCTGACAAAGGTAATCGGGGCGCTGATAAAGGTAACTTGAACGCTGACAAAGTTGCAGGTGGTGTTGATGTATTCCAGTCATCAGCAATCATCAAAGATGTGTCCACACAGGTTTCTTCTTCTACCTTACCAATTATTGATCCAAAAGACAAGGGTAAGGGGCTTATGGTTGAAGAAGATGTTCCAAAGAAAGATGCAGCACAAATTGCATTTGATGAACAGTTGGCTGCACAACTTTTGGAGTAAGATTTGAAGAGAAGTGGGACATCACCATTTGTTGCCACTTCTGAGAGTGAGGAAGAGAGTGATGATGAAAGAGAAGGAGCTAGCTCAGATTCAAGTGTTCAAATCATTGAAGATCCAGAAAGACTTGAATATGGGGATGAGTTGGCAAAAGAAAGGTTGAGAGATTTGAAGTTGCAGGTTGATTGGGACCTTCCAGAAATCACCAGAATGTACCATGCTTGGGAAGATAAGGTAATGGACAACCCAGGGATGAGTTTGTCAGATCAAATTTGGGGGTTGGAAATTCTTCTCAGGGTACAAGATGATATAAAGGTGATTTTGAAGTATAATGCACAAGAGGTCAAGACTTGGCTTAAAAGAGATAGAAGGCAATTGTATTACAAGTTGCTTAGATGCCATCAACCTGGATGGACATACAAGAAGTTGCTGGCTTTATCTTTTGAGGAGCTAGAGTACAGGGCACATCCTATTTGGAGGCATGTGCAAGAAAATAATGTCTTACAGTTTCTTTCAGAAGAAAGGAAACAGGAGCTTGCTGAGGAAATGCAGATTGAAAAGGAGATGAGGATTGCTCAAAGACCAGTGAAGAAAGGAGATCCTCTCCAATTTCCCAAAGATATGGATGTGTATTATCCAAATGAAACTGTCATAAGGAAGCATCTCAAGCTTTCTCTATTGGAAGCTTCAGATTTGGTTAATGTAGTATCTCTAGATGCCAGAAATCCAATTATAAGTTTTGATGAAGATGAGTGTGGATTTTGGAAGATTGGCAGATTTGGGAAGGAGGTACACACTTTCACTTCAATTATTTCTATCTTTGCAAGCATAGACAGAGAAGACTTGGTGCATCTATGGAGATTGATAGAGGCCAAGTATACGGCTGAAGCACCTACTTCAGCAAATGGAATAAGACTATGGCACACATTTTTGACTTTGTGTGGTCCAAGGGAAGCAGATCCTGCCATATGGAAGGATCTTGAAGATGACCTCAGTGGTCTTCATTGGAGGCTTTATTCTACTTGTGGTGTGTTTCATTTGAGCTCTACAAAGTTTTCAGAGTATCTACTTGTGGATGCTGACTATTTCTTGTCCAAAGAAGTATTGGAGAAGATGAAGGAGACACCCTTGGAGATTGATTATACTAGTGACGTGGCCAAAGACTTGATTAGATATGTTTATCACCAACATAAGAAGTTTTTGTAAGATTCCTCCTAAGCCTTAAGTATTTATTCAGAAACTTGATCATTGGAATAGATATCAAGTTTAGGGGAGGATTGTTGGGAATAAATTATGGGTCAGTTCACTAGACGCTGATAAGAAAAGTTCAAGCGCTGATAGGATGACATTGGACGCTGACAGCCGAGCGTTGACAGTTAGGAAAGTCAACGCTGATAGCCTCGAAGACAAGCACTGATGGAAGTTATCTTATACGAATCTTTTGTTTCTTTATTTGTATATGGTAAAGATAAACTCGACATTGTATTTTCCATTATTATCTTTACCTAGAATAGTTGATTCGTAGCTTATTGTACAAGACTTCTTAATCTATAAAAGAAGATCTTTTAGGTTAATGTTAATCATCAGTTATAATAAGTTTTCACAAGTATTCGATTGTTAAACCTCTTTCATTGTAATCAAGTTCGATTATTCTAATACAAGTGAAAGTTTGTTTAACATCTTTGTGTTTTAGATTAAGTGTTAATTCCGCATAACACTTAGTTACTTCATTCATAAGCAAAGGTTTCTCTACGTGTATTACTTGATCTAATCTCGTATACACAAAGCTTAATCGATCTAAGTTTGGGATCAACATACTTAAACCCATCCCGAAAAATATCCATATGACTAATTACCTCATCCGAGACCTCTAAATGCTAAACCGTAAATCGTAAAAATACGATTTTCTATAATACATATACGTATACGTAAAACCACTAAATTACACCATCTCACTTCATAGTCACTACCATGTGAACTCATGAACATGAAATCATCATACATCGTTTCACTCACAAGGTACCCCGTACTGGAAACGATATCCAAACCACAATCTATACACACCAATAAGCACATAAACACGTAAAGACACGTAACTAGCACAAAATAAAACTAACTGACGAACCTCAAAACCAGGGTTGTCACAATGGCACTCACCTGGTGGAATGGAAATATTAAAACCTTAGGTCTTGATAATGCAAACCAAATCCCTTGGAGCGAGTTCAAAAAAATGATGACTACGGGGTACTGCCCTGAGACTGAGATAGCTCGGATGGAACACGAGCTATGCAACTTACAAATGAAGAATGATGATATTAAAGCCTACACTAATAGGTTTCATGAGTTGGCGTTAATGTGTCCTGAACTGGTTCCAGATGAGAAGAAAAAAAATAAAAGGGTATGTCAAGGGCTTTCCTGAAAGGATTAAAGGACACATTACTTCATCAAAACCCTCTTCCCTACATGAAGCAGTAAACATGGCTCGTGAATTGGTCGAGCAGTCTGTGGAAGGTAAAGTTGCTAAGTTAGATGCTGATAACAAACATAAATGGGAGGATAATAAAGGAAACAATCAAGGGAATAATCAGGGCAATAACCGAAACAACAACCGAGGTAACAATAGAAACTCCAACAGGAACAATAACCGACAAGCCAACAAGAGACAAGAGACAGCAACCATGTACGCAGTCGCTCCTGCTGTTCCTGCTACTCCTGTTATTCTTGCTGCTCCTATTACTCCTGCTACTCCTGCTGGCAAATGAGATTATAATGGGAATCTACCTAAGTGTGATCAGTGTAGCTGGCATCATGTTGGTGTGTGTCCTCCTAAGTGTGCAATTTGTAAAAAGGTTGGCCATAGGGATGGATACTGCAATTCGTGCTACAACTATGGTGAAAAAGGTCATTTCCAGAATAGGTGTCCAAAGGCTAAGGATTCACAGAACAATGGAGCTCGAGGCAAAGTGTATCATGTGGGAAATAACGCTCAGCAGAATCCTCAGGTGGTCGCGTGTACGTATGTTCTTAACGATCATTATGTTAGTGTTTTATTCGATTCCGGTGCTGAGAAGAGTTTTGTGTCTTCTGCTTTCACTCCTTTCATTGATATTACTCCTTCTGCTTTAGACACTAGTTATGAAGTAGAATTAGCAGACGGTAAGATTGTTAGTACCAATACAGTCTTGCGTGGATGTACCCTTGATTTGCTTGGTCATTTGTTTTTAATCGACCTTTTACCGACGCGTCTCGGCAGTTTTGATGTTATTGTTGGTATGGATTGGTTAGCGTCTCATCGTGCTGTCATTGTTTGTTTTGAGCGAATCTTGTGTATTCCTCTTTCTTCGGGTAAAACTTTAGAACTTCGCGGTGAGAAGCCGGATGACAATCCGAATTCTCTTCTTTCTATCAAGGCTGATCAGAAAAAGCTTGATGACATTCGTATCGTTTGTGAATTTCCTGGAGTTTTCCCAGACGACTTGCCAGGATTACCTCCTGTGCGTGAAGTTGAATTCCGTATCGATCTTATTCCGGGTGCACTGCCTGTTGCCAAATCGCCTTATCGTTTAGCCCCGTCTGAGATGAATGAATTATCGAATCAGCTTAAGGAATTACAAGAGAAAGGTTTCATCAGACCGAGTCATTCGCCGTGGGGAGCGCCTGTGCTCTTTGTTAAGAAAAAGGATGGTGCAATGAGAATGTGTATAGACTACAGGGAATTGAATAAGCTGACAATCAAGAATCGTTACCCTCTCCCTCGTATAGACGACTTATCTGACCAATTGCAAGGTGCTTGTTGTTTTCCCAAGATAGATCTTCGTTCTGGTTATCATCAATTAAGAGTGCATGAAAGTAACATCTCCAAAACCGCATTCAGAACTCGTTATGGACACTTTAAATTTACCGTTATGCCATTCGGTCTTACCAATGCTCCTGCCGTTTTTATGGATCTAATGAACCGTGTCTGCAAACCTTACCTTGATAAGTTTGTCATAGTCTTTATTGACGACATCCTCATTTACTCGAAATCAGAAAAAGATCATGAAAATCATCTTAGAACAATCTTAAGTCTTCTAGAGAAAGAAAAGTTGTATACCAAATTTTCTAAGTGTGAATTTTGGTTGAAAGAGGTTCAATTTTTAGGACACGTGGTAAATCAGGATGGTATACACGTGGATCCTAGTAAAGTTGAAGCAGTTAAGAATTGGAAATCTCCTAAATCGCCTACTGAGGTCCGTTCATTTCTCGGATTAGCCGGATATTATCGTAGATTCATTGAAAACTTCTCCAAAATTGCTAATCCTTTAACCATGCTTACACAAAAGAACAAGGAATACATTTGGAATGAAGAGCAAGAGCAAGCCTTTTGCTTATTAAAGGACAAATTGTGTAATGCCCCAGTGTTAACACTTCCTGACGGACCGGATGATTTTGTTGTTTATTGTGATGCATCCCACCAAGGTTACGGTTTTGTCTTAATGCAGCGAGGAAAAGTGATTGCTTATGCCTCCAGACAACTTAAAACTCATGAACAGAACTATACTACTCATGATTTGGAGTTAGGTGCAGTAGTATTTGCCTTGAAAATATGGAGACATTATCTTTATGGGAAGAAAAAGTGTGATATACACTGATCATAAGAGTCTCCAGTATATCTTTAACCAAAAGGACATGAACATGCGACAAAGACGTTGGTTAGAACTTCTTAGCGACTATGAATGTGAAATTAAGTATCACCCAGGAAAGGCTAATGTTGTAGCTGATGCCCTAAGTCGAAAGGAAAGACTTAAACCTAGGAGAGTGCGTGCTATGAGCATAACCATTAAATCTAGTCTCAAGGCTAAGATTTTAGAAGCACAACAAGAAGCTGCAAAGGACTTTAAGGCTCCAACAGAATTGCTGCGAGGATTAGATGCTCAGTTTGAAAGGAAAGAAGATGGAACAATTTACTTTGTTGGACGATTATGGATTCCACTAGTTGGAGGATTAAGAAAGGTAACAATGGACGAAGCTCACGCTTCAAGATATTCGATTCACCCTGGTGCAGATAAGATGTACTATGATTTAAGGGATATTTACTGGTGGCCAGGTATGAAAAAGGACATAGCAAAATACGTTAACAAGTGTCTGACTTGTTTAAAGATTAAAGCAGTACATCAGAAACCCTCAGGTCTTTTACAACAACCAGAAGTCCCAAAATGGAAATGGGAAAAGATTACAATGGACTTAGTCACAAAGCTGCCTAGAAGTAGAGGTGGTTTTGATGCAATTTGGGTAATTGTTGATAGATTAACCAAATCTGCTCACTTCCTTCCTATCCGTGAGAATTATAAAACTGATAGATTGGCTCGAATCTACATCAATGAGATTGTTGCAAAGCACAGAGTGCCAATATCGATTATTTCTGATAGGTATGGTCGTTTTGCATCTCAATCTGGAAAGCACTTCAAAAGGCGTTGGGTACGCAAGTATTAATGAGTACAGCATATCACCCAGAAACGGATGGACAAAGTGAACGCACTATTCAGACTCTGGAAGACATGCTGCGAGCATGTGTTATGGATTTTGGTGGTAGCTGGGACACTCATATACCTTTGGTCGATTTTTCCTATAACAATAGTTATCATAAAAGTGTCAAGTGTTCACCATTCGAGGCTTTATACGGACGCAAGTGCAGATCGTCAGTGATATGGAACGAAGTAGGTGAAAGTCAACTGATAGGGCCTGAATTAGTTCTAGAAACTACAGACAAGATTGTTCAGATTAGGGAAAGACTGAAAACTGCTAGAAGTCATCAGAAGAGTTACGAAGACAAAAGACGCAGACCTCTTGAGTTTCAAGTCGGAGATCGTGTGCTGTTACGAGTATCTCCATGGAAGGGTATTGTGAGGTTTGGTAAAAGAGGAAAACTTGCGCCACGTTTTGTAGGACCATTCGAGATCGTCGAGCGTATGGTTCAGTAGCCTATCGATTGAAGTTACCCCAGGAGTTAAGTTGTGTTCACGGCGTATTCCACGTTTCCAATCTTAAGAAATGTCTAGCCGAATCAGATGTTCAGATACGGTTAGAAGAAATAAGGGTGGACGAGAAAATGTACTTCATTGAAGAACCAATTGAGATTGTGGATCGCCAAGTCAAGAAGTTGAAACGTAGTTGGATTCCTATCGTTAAAGTTCGTTGGGATTCACTTCGGGGTGCTGAGTTCACTTGGGAAAGTGAAGACCAGTTCAAGACTAAGTATCCCCATCTGTTCACGTCTTCTTCTTCCATCTTCAGTTAAACTCTGAGGGACCAGAGTTCCTTTAGGGGGGAAGACTGTGAGATCTCGTATTTTCCTGGTAATTATTTTACTCGTATTCATTATTTTAATCATTGTTGGTACATATTCGAAATTATAAAAATATTTTTATTTTATAATTCCATATTTATTTAAATCAAATATTTTGATTTAAAAATCACCCACGTGCATTTTTACAAACGTTTATTTGAATCAACAGAACGAGAACCGAGGCCTAAATCTTTCGACTTAAAGATATTTATCTTTACATTTTATTAAGTCTAGACTGATAATGGGCACAGTAATAAATTCTTGTATTTCATATTTTTACTGTCGATTGTTTCAATGTTCGATGTTTTCGATGTTTTCTTTTGAGGTCGTGTTAAGTCGAGTCGGGAGTCCAAATTATCTTATTTCGAGTGCGTTTTAACTTTTGAGAAGTATTTTTACGAAACCCGAGCCCCGTAAATATTTGTAAATTTGACTAATAGTCATTTCTCACTTTTTAACTAAACTATTTATTTTGTGGTCCTAAAGTTTCAAAAGTTGCCACAATGGTCCCTCCACTTAACTAGACATATAAATATCATTTCACTTCCACTAACTAACACATATAACATTTTAAATAAAAAACCCACCACCCTTTTTCTTCTTCCCCTAGCCGTGAGCCCCCAAACCAAAAACACCATAATTTCTTCATCATCCACCTTGATCATTCCAAAACCAAATAAAGACCACTTCCTAATTTTGAAAGGTGCATATTTTGGTAGAAAATTTGTACACATGCAACCACTTTTGAAGTTTTGATGATTTCATGGTTGATTATGTGTTTGATCATTGTTTTTAGCATGATCATGGTTAAATTCCATGGTTTTGATGTTTAAAAGTCTAAAGTTTTGATTTTGATCTTTTGATTTTGATGCATGAAAGGGTTTAGGATGTTTAAAGATGATATTATGATGATTTTATGAGTGGGAAATTGATTAGATTTTGTTGTAAACATCATTTGATATAATTTTTAAAGTGTCAATTTTAGACAGAAAGTTGAGGAAGGTTTTAGGTAACTTAAACTTGTCTTATTATTAAACAAATAAGATAGGGCTGTAGATATTTTTCTTAGCTTCGATTTGATATAAATTAGAGCTTCCAACTCCAAACGAGTTGGAAATGACGTTAGTTTGATTATTCGTGTACCGGGAGACGAGTATCGACACAATCTAAAATTGTTGTCGATATTTGGATCGAATCTCGAGGACTCTAAATTGAAGTTTTGAAATGTGTAACCTACTGATAATGAGGTGTTTACCTTAGAGGTTGAGTTTACTTTAAAACCCGAGTGTCGGTTTTGTAAACGGAGTCGTTTAAATAAGATAAAACGGTTGTATGAAAAAATAACGTAAATCTGTCAGGATTTTGTAACCCGAAGATGTGTCGGGCAGTGAGTCTTAGAAGTAAAAACTTTTGACGAGCTTTTTATATGTCTTTCTATAGATGTTAAGTGAGCTTCTCAGTTAGTACCATAAACATTTGACGTTTCTAAGCGAGGTAAATCAGCCCGTACATTTGGTATGTGCCGGCAGTTTTTATCGAATACATTATCTAATAAAAGTATACATTTAGATGGAGTCTAGAAGTACCCCTTGCATGGTTTTTCTTATGTGTCATAATTTAATTATATACTCATTTATTTCAAGTGTTTTTATAAACATTTATTTCGTGTCTTCTAAACTTTCGCGTCCCCTTATCGTAGGTCTCGGATGACTTAACGTTGCTTGACTTTCAGTTGTTACTACTGAGCCCTCCAGTTTCGTGTTGATTCCACCTTATAGCTAAGGTGAGTTCATAGCCCCTCTAGATACTTGTTTATTGTTTTAAAACACGGGGTGGGATTAACATGTTGGAACACAATCTTTTAAATTGTATGCTATCCAGAATTGTATTCTGTCGGATGAATTTAATGATATTATTGCATTTAGACGTTAGCCTTGAGTTTCCTCTATTTATCATGAATCGTTAATTGTCACGTATGCTTTTCACTAAGCGCGAATGTTGTGGGTGGATCCATCGGGATTGACAATCCCCGTCCCGTTTTTATATTGACGCACTTACATTTGTTTATACTTTAGTGTTTAGACTGAATACTCCCTAGAGGAACTTACTTCGAGTTAAGCTTCGGTTCATGATACTAAATAGCAATAATATTCATCGTGACTATGGACGATGTACATAGTTATCCCCCCCATTACGTGATTTACAAATTCTATTGTGTTCCGTTACTTAGCTTTTTAAACCTATGAATATCACTCAACTTTTTGTTGACGGGCTTTACATGTTTTAATCTCAAGTAATACTGCTTAATGGGCTTGGACGAGGTACCGCAGGATGTTGGCAGCTTGGAAAGATCTGTGTTGTGAAATGTTATGCTTTCGTTATAAATGACGTGGTTAAAGTCTTCCGCTGATCTTTTGTTATCTTAAAACTTTAAACTATGATGTTATGGTACTTTGTTATGTTTCAAAACTTATGGGACCGAAGTTTCTAAACTCTGATAAACTGTGATGTAATATATGTGTCTTTTATTGCGTCATTTTCGTGTCATTTATAACTCATTGTTACTCGTACCTTGACGTGTAATCCCCTCGTTGCCTAGTTGTTTCATGTCAGATTCTGGGGGTCTCACATGAAAGAGCTGTAGTCGTTGTTTGAGTAGTCGCATCGTCGAGTATGTAGATACCAATTGTAGATAGCTATGGTTGTAGAGATGATAGCTTCATAAAAACAAGACTTCTCTTGTTTTAACAAATAAATGCACTGAAGCGTACATAGATTTGTGTTAGACCAAGTTATAAAGTAAACTTGATACCTTACAAGGTTTTAAAGTAAACCTTGCCCGAGAAAAGTAATTCCTGTTGTGAGCCAAAGCTTTCATAAGAAATACTTGACTTTAATGTGAAAACCGGGTTGCAGTCTGAAATAACTACAACCCATATGGGCATGTTTTATGAAATATTTACAACTTTTGTACGAACTCTATTTATGGCGCCGTGTCAATATTAATCGACATTTCTAAGGCCGTAAATATTATCGTACCAAAAGACATGACTTTGAAAAATAAAGTAAAAATATTTTTGGATTTTTATGAATTTTTTTAATTTTTATGGTTTTTATATGGTTTTATATTTTTGTATTTTGCTTTTGTGGATAAAAAATGAACAATATATACAGATTATCACCAAGGATACGGAGAATAGTTTACCACCACTATTCTTTCGCTTCATCTGCCAGTTCCTTTAGAGTCTCGGGCGAGAAAGTTCTCAATCCTAGCTTGTCGGTCAAAAATTCCATTCGAGCGCGATCTAAAGCCTTCGTGAAAATATCCGCCAATTGATACTCAGATCGGACAAAGTAGAGCTCGATCACTCCTTTTTCCAGTTGCTCTTTGATAAAGTGGTAGCGAATGTCAATATGCTTCGACCAGGAGAATTGAACATTGTTACATCGGAATTTTGTTGAAACCTAGACCATAGTCGGTTAATTGCTATCTCATCCAAAGAATTTGAGCACAGCAACCGGACATAGCTATGTATTCTACTTCCGTACTTGAAATTGAAGCGCTTTTCTGCCTTTTTGATGCCCAACTGATTAGTTGATCTCCTAGTAGTTGCAAAGTTCCACTCGTGCTACGCCTTGTATCTTGACAACCCGCGTGATCCGCACCTGCATATGCCATAAGTGCAATCGAAGAGTCCTTCGAATACCAAAGTCCCCGATTAATGGTTCCTTTAAGATATCGAAAGATCCGTTTAACAGTAGCCAAGTGTAACTCAGTAGGTCGAGTTTGATACCGAGCACACATACATATAGCAAACTGAAGATCAGGTTGACTAGTTGTGATATACATAAGGGTACCGATCATTCCACGATAAAGTGGCGGATCAACGGCATCTCCATGTGGATCTGCATCAAGTTTAGTTCGTTCCACCATTGGAGTATCCACGGGGTCGCAAGATTCCATCTTATATTTCTTAAGCGATTCAAGGGCATACTTGGATTGATTGATAAGGATGCCTCTGGGACTCTGAGATATCTGAAGACCTAAGAAGAATGATACCTTGCCCATCATTGACATCTTAAATTTGGAAGACATGAGTGTCCCAAACTCATCTGATAAGGTTTGGGTCGAGGCAGCAAATATAATATCATCAACATATATTTGTACCATAATCATATCTTTACCTCGTTTTTGAATAAACAACGTAGGATCCACCTTGCCTTTAGCGAAGCCTTGCGTGATGAGGAATTATGACAATAGATCATACCATGCGCGTGGAGCTTGCTTCAACCCATAGAGAGCCTTCTTAAGCTTGTACACTTGATTAGGATATTTAGGATTCACAAAACCATCCGGCTGTTGAACATAGACCTCTTCCTTGATTTCACCATTAAGAAATGCCGTCTTCACATCCATCTGATAGACGATCATATTCATGTGGGCTGCATAAGCGAGGAATAGTCTAATAGCTTCCAAACGGGCAACAGGTGCAAAGGATTCCATAAAGTCGATGCCCAATATTTGCTTATATCTACGAGCTACTAGTCGAGCTTTGTTCTTCAATATTCCGCCTGACTCGTTCAGTTTCACCTTGTAAACCCATTTCAAAGTGAGTAATTGCACTTGATCCGGGCATGAGACAAGTTCCCATACTTCAAGACGTATAAATTCATTAAGTTCTTCTTGCATAGCTTCTATCCAACAGGATTGAGTAAAAGCTTCTTGCCATGTCTTAGGTTCAACTTTAGTGAGAAAAGTATCAAAATGACAAAACATTGCATTTTCTTGTAGCTGACTTCGTGTGGATATCGGACGATTAGGGTCACCAATAATAGAATCTATAGGATGATCCTTTGTCCACTTGCTGTCATGTTCACGAATCCGTGGATTGGAGTAAACCATAGTAGGAGCTTCCTCTGAGGTGAATGAACTGGCTTGATTAAAGTCGGGAATTGGTACACCAAAGAATGGAAGTTCACGCATTTGAGTGAATTCCAAATCGTGATCATCATCATCCTCTTCATCATCAATAGGCATGACATGAGTAGTTGATTCGGTAGTAGGTTGAGAATTACTTGTTGAAGGTATATCTTGACCAATTGTAGGTGCAGACGTATCTGATTGTGCTTCGGTTGCTGGAGCGACAACTTTGGTTACCGAAGCTATTACCTCAGGTTCTGGAGCAACAATACTTGGAGGAGTAAAGAATTCATCAAAGAACGGTTGAAACAACGTATCCCATTCATTCTGAGAAGGTGGTGTAAATGATGATGAAGTAGGGTAATTTGGGACAAGACCAGAGCTAATGTTACTGGGTCCCATTTCATGAAGTGCGGGTTCAGAGCTGCTTTGCTCAGAAGCTATTGCTGTCAGCTCATCAAAATCAACATTCCTAGTTTCGAGGATCTTTCGAGAATTACGGTTGTAGATTCGGTATGCCTTCTTTGTGGGTGCATAACCAATGAAGATACCAATATCAGCCTTGGGTTGAAGTTTTCCCAAATTATCCCCATCATTATTTGGATAGCAAAGAGAACCAAATACATGAAGATATGATAAATCTGGTACTTTTCATGGAGAAGCTCATAAGGTGTTTTACCATGGCGTTTTTGAATTAGTGACCAGTTTTGGGTGTAAACTGCTGTTGATACTGCTTCTGCCCATAAAAATAATGGAGCCTTTGCGTAAATTAACATCGTTCGAGCAGCTTCCATAAGTGTGCGATTTCGCCTTTCAACGACACCTTTTGTTGTGGAGTGCTAGCAACGGATGTTTCATGAGAAATGCCAACTTCTTCATAATAATCACGCAAGATTTGATTCACAAATTCAGTTCCATTATCTGTACGAATGCGTCAGACAATAGTGTTGAGACGCACTTGAATCATCTTAAGAAATCTGATGATGAATTTAGGTGCCTCATTTTTTGTTGTAAGAAATTTCACTCATGTAAACCGAGAGTAATCATTGACAATGACGAGGATGTACCTTTTACCACTAAGACTTTCAACACGCATTGGCCCACAAAGATCCATATGCAACAAATAAAGTTTCTCTTGGTTGGTGTCTTCAGTCTTGGGTTTGTATGATTTCTTAGTGCTTTTCCCCATTGTACACGCGGAACATAAATGATCCTTGTGAAATGTAAGTTTAGGAAGACCACGAACAAGTTCGTTTTCTGTCAAATGATTAATAGCGTCAAAGTTAAGATGAGATAACCGTCGATGCCATAACCATGACTTAGTCTTCGATGCTTTGGAGAAAAGACATATGAGAGAAGCGGCCATCATGTCTTGTAGAGACAAAGTGTACAAATTATTCCCTCGAGTACCTTTCAATAAATCAACCCCTTCCAAATTACGAATGAAGCAGGTATGCTCTCGAAAAGCAACTTCTAGGTTTGCATCACAAAATTGTCCCAAAGAAAATAAGTTGTGACCGAGACCTTCCACATAATACACTCTTGAAATTATAACATTCCCAATATGATATTCACCATAACCCGCTATCTTTGTAATATGATCATTTACAAATCGAACCGTACCAAGAAACTTGCTGATGAAATTTCTGAGCTGAGAGCGATCTCCGGTCATATGTTTAGAGCAACCAGAGTCCAAATACTAGAGAACAATTTGGACCACCTGTTTTCAACAACAACAGTAGACAATGCATTGGAAACTATTGGTTCCAGAGTGTTAGCAGATACAGATATAATATTATCAGAATTGCTAACATTTGTGTGACCCTTAGATTTCCTGCGTTTTCTAGTGTGCGTTTTACCACTAACAGGTTTCACTGTTCTAACTTTCTGAGGTTTTGGATTATTAGCGGGCACTACAGTGGGAGTAAACCTATTTAAAGGGCACTTGTTTCCTACAGTAGTGTTGGTGTTCCTAGTTAAAGGACACACTGGTGTTTTGGTAGCCTTGGTACTCCTAGTTAAAGGGCACGCTTTCTTCGCTTTAGTGGGAGTGATCCTAGTTAAAGGGCACGTATTTCCTACTATAGTGAAAGTTCTACCAGTGGGGCGCCACATCCAACCAACTTGGGTTAACACTTTCCCAGTCGGTTTCCATTCTAATCCATTTTTCTGGGCATTCATCTCATTCACATGGTCAATAAGGCAAGAATCATGACGACTAGAAAACATGCATTCATTGTAATTTCAACATTTCAAATTAGAATTCACAGTAGGCTTAGAACGCTGCACAACCGCAGAGCCTTTAGGTATAGCTACATGATTCTTTTTATTCAAAAAAGAAATAACATTCCTAGGATGGGCTTCTACTTTCTTCTTCACTTGACTACTAGATGGGGGCAAGATCCTATTATATTTCTTGTTTCTTTTAAGCTTAGATCTTTGAGCCTTAGTAGTGGTGCTTACTCCTGTAGAAGGCAACACGGGAATATTAGAAGCTGGTTTTAAATTTGCCTTATCTTTATTGACCAATGTTTGAGATGGTTTAGTCCTAGGGAACTTGTTAAGTGGTGTGACGGCGATAAGGAACCTTTTGATTGCACTAGAGGACGATGCTGAGACAGTGGCTGCGTTATCTACAACATTCTTACCTTTTAGAGTACGAAGTGTTTCCTTTAACTCAACCAAAGCCAGATTTTTATCACAAATTTGTTCCCTTAAATCAGATATTTCCACCGACTTTCGATTCAGTCATTCAATCAATGACTGATCATGTGCAATGGTATTAGCACATGCGGGCTTTACTGAATCAAAGATTTGTGTATTTTTCTGTTTTAAGTTATCAACTTTGGACAAAATCTTGGAAACTCGATTATCTAGATCAAGTTTTAAATTTTCAGCGGCCTCAAGTACGTTCACATAGTTAAGCTCCTTAGATCTCTATATGTCTATTGGCAACGAGTTAGCAACCTTGCCACGTGGCTGGCGCTGTTTTGATTGTAAATTCAATCGAAAATTCTTTTGAAAATTTGCATAATCGATATTAACACCTTCAAATGACGTTTCAAAGATTTCTTGAATAAATTGTTGCTTGCATTCAAGCGAAATACAATGTGTTTGAATCTCATCAAAACTTTTTGAAAGCAAAGTATAAGAATCTTGAAGCTTTAAAAATTCAGCGTCAGATTTGTGACAAGTACTATCTACCACATTACTCACAGATTCAACATTATGCACAATAGAATCATTATCAACACTTTTATTCACACAGACGGAGACAATATCATGAGACATCACTTGCTTCAGAAGCTGATCATTTTGGCGTGAAACTCGTTCTATTTCAAGTAAACTGTTTTCGTAAGCATCATCCATTTCATTGAAAAAACGTCTAACTTCTTCTATTTCCAAAAGCAAATCTTGATCAATATTACTAAGACAAGCTTTAACAATGTTTACAAATGGAACAATTTCGTCTCGGAATGCAGCTCTAGTGTGCTTAAAATTCCATTCACCTTCCATTATGGCCGTAGCCGTCGTACGTTCCGTAATGACCTTGTCAAAATCGGCAAAGTGTTGGTGCACTGCATTTAAGCTATCTGACAGCTTAATTACCGGTGGAATTAACTTAGTTAAATCCTTTTTGACAAGTGTAGGAGACGTACTAGGAAGGTTTTCCGTTGACAAACTTTGAGGCACAAAAACTGTTAATTGAGCTAATTCCTTTTGTAAACGAATACGGGTCTCTTTAGAAAATTGATCTTTATTGTGCTGAACATAATTAAGCTTATGGAATTTTGAAAGCATATTAGAATGAGTTTCTTCCGCAAGTGAGTGTGTGTCTTCAGTACTACGAACATAAGGTGCTTCTTTCGATTTGCCAATTATGGTCACATCATATAGACAAGGAATATATTCATGAGCTTGTTTCGCATAACCGGGATTAGGTGGTAAATCTTGAAGACGCTTAAGTTCGAGTTCTTTGAACGATTTAGTTAAAAGATGAACCTTTTCTGTGGAAGCGTATTGTTTTAAAAGATGTTGTTCCTTGAATTTAAGAAGTTTGTAGCATTAATTTCTGATTCAAACTTTTTAGACTCGAGAGTTTCGAAATCCATTTTGAGTTTCTGAAAATAATTTACAACCGACTCTTTTTCTTTTAAATCATTGGAAAGGGTAGCTTTTAATGATTCTATTTCGTTTAAGTGTTCAATCTTTTCAAAACGAAATTGGTCAAATTCAGAATAAGTTATTTTATCTGCTTGAGAGACCATTTTGTTAGAAATACGTTTTTACGTATATTAGAAGTATCGGTCACTCCACAATATTATTAATGTTGTAATAGCTCGTAGTTAATAGTTACTTATTTAGTTAAGTAAGAACCGGCCCATGGGCTTGTCATGGGCCGGCCCAAGTCCATTAGTGGCTTGGAAGTATAAATACCCCTTTCCTCCTTGGAAAGGGGTTGGTTGTTGTTCATTTTCTAGTTTCCACTTAATAAAAAGACATACATTTTCTCTCACTTTCTCTCTCTAGTTTCTCTCTCTAGAAAACATCAACCCACTTCATAGATTCATAGGTTATCAAGATTCTACATTTGGTATCAAGAGCTATGGGGTGATTTAAGGTAATGATTTGTGTGGTTTTTTAGTTTTTGATTGTATTAGTGTTCTTTAAGAAGATCCATCTTGATTCTTGGAGTTTTTGGTGTTTTTGTGATTGGGATTAGTAGATAAGTATTAGTTGTTACTTATTATTGTAGAAATCACAAAACTTTTTGGGTTATTTGGTAAAAATCTGGGTTTAATCTTCATTTTTTTGGTCGACTGTTCATACGAAACAACCTTCTGTTTACCCAGACAAAGTTCCGAACCAAAAACATCCGGATCAACAAAAGTTCCGAACCAAAAGTTTCGAACCAAAAGTTCCGGATCAACAAAAGTTCCGAACCAAAAGTTCCGAACCAAAAGTTCCGAACGAAAAGTTCCGGATCAACAAAAAAGTTCCGAACCAAAAGTTCCGAACGAAAAGTTCCGGATCAACAAAAGTTCCGGATCAAGGAAGTTCCGAACCAAAAGTTCCGGATCAAGGAAAGTTCCGAATCAAGAAAAGTTCCGAACCAAAAGTTCCGGATCAAGGAAAGTTCCGGATCAAGGAAAAAGTTCCGAATCAAGGGAAAGTTCTGGATCAAGGAAAGTTCCGGATCAAGGGAAAAGTTCCGGATCAAGGGAAAGTTCCGGATCAAAACTTCCGAACCAAAAGTTCCGAATCAAGGTATTCCAAGCCAAAATCTTCCGAATCAACACTTCTGAATCAACAAAAGTTCCGAATCAAGGGTTATTTTACTTGTTTTTTCGACGATTTTTTTTAGAGGATTTAATCTTGGTTTCTTACAACAAAAACTCAACACAATTCACAAGCTTTACTTCACTGCTCGATCAACCGATAATCTTTGTCTCTTTGAAGTGAACAAAATGAATCCGAATTCAGTAATGCCTCAGATGACATCACTTACGGATATTTCGGTCATTACGGGAACGGATAATCGCCCTCCAATGCTCATCAAAGAAGTCTTTGAAGCATGGCAAGGCCGGATGATGTCTTACCTTAAGGGAAAACCTGTATATGGAAGGCTTATGGTTAAGTCAATTCTAAATGGTCCACTTGACTATGGTACCATTGTGGTTAACAATGTGACTCGACCAAGAGAATTTGAAGAACTCACACCAGCTCAACAACTTGTTGCAGATGCAGACGAAAAGGCTCTTCAAACCATTCTCCAAGCTCTTCCACATGACATCTATCGGATGGTAAGTCAGTATACGGTGGCAAAGGATTTATGGGAACGTCTTAAGGTGTTGCTACAAGGTACGTCTCTTACCAAACAGGAAAGGGAATGTCAGTTGTATGATCTGTTTGATAGATTCACGTACAACCCAGGGGAAACGCTTCACGATTATTACTTCAGATTCACCACTCTCATGAATGATCTGAATGTATACAATCTCGTGATTGCTCCATTCCAGGTTAACACCAAATTCTTGAATACTTTACCTCAAGCTGAATGGGGTGAGTATATTACCGATGTTAAGTTAACCAGGGATTTGCATAAGTGCAATTTGGATCAACTCTATGCTTTCCTTCAGCAGCATGAGAAACATGTGATCATGCACCGTTCGCCTCGAGGTATGTACCCTGATTCCTTAGCTTTGATGGCGAATCAACCAAGCTTGTCACACAACAACACTCCTTATATCTTGGGACATCAAGCCTATCATCCATCACCTTACATGACACCAACCTTCCCCCAATACTCGATTCTACCGCAACCACCCACCTCACATCAGCAACAATATCGGTTCAATGCACCTTCACCACACTATGCTTCACAACATCACCCAGCAAGTATTGCACCTTATGCTCAATCTTCATATTCTTCTTATCAAGAGAATGCAGCATATCCAACAAGCTACCCTGATCAAATGAGTATTCCTTCTAGTGATTATGCAGCTCAACAAGATCAAGCAATGTATTGTGATGATGATGAAGTCCCCATTCCTGTGTTCAAACAAGGAACTGACCCAGTTGAAGTGTTAACCACTATGTCTACTTATCTCACAAGGACTTTAAGCAAACGAGGATTTAGGGGATCAGCTCCGACTAACAATCAGTTGAGGAATTCATCCAATTCTCGCCAACAAGCTACTATTAAGAATGGCAGGGTAATGGTTCAACCTATTCAACCTTATCAGGGGAGACCTACTACATCAACCACCAATGCTCGCACGGTCAATCCTGCTCCAATGGTCAACAATCCTCCACGGGCTAATTCCACAGGCAAGTTGAGAATGATTACATGCTACAACTGCAAGGAAGAAGGACACATGCCCAGGGATTGCAAGAAACCCAATAGGAGAAGGGATGGTCAATGGTTTGCAGAGAAGATCTATCTGGTGAATGCTCAGGCACAAGGAAGGGAACTTGATGAAGAGGAGCTTGCATTTCTTGCTGATCCAGGGATTGCTGAACAAGACACTGTCACCACACAGAATGCAGCATACCAAGCAGATGATCTCGATGCGTATGACTCAGACTGTGAAAGGCTGCTCTCATGGCAACTATCTCTAGCTTAGGGCCAGAAAAGAGATCTGAGGTACTTATTAATACCACTGATAATACCACTGATGCTAGTATTCAACCACATCAAGTTGTGCAAGAGAGTGCTGATTCGAATGAGTCTTCGGTGGTGAGTCTTTCAAATGAGAAGACAATCAATGATAGTAATATCAATGTGAGTCCCCAGACTTTGAGTGAATCACAACCGGGAGCCATTTCGAATACGCATACTCCTGCTCAACAAGATTTGGTCATGGTTCCTGCTACATTACTTAGCCAAATGAATGCTGCACTTTTAGAAACCCTAGCTAAGAATAAGAATTTGTCTGATGAGCTTGCCTTAAGCAACGAGAAAGTTCAAACTTTAGAATTAGTGCCTTCGTCTAGTGTTCTAACAAATCCCGAATATGATCACTTTCGAAACAAACAAATGGGTCACTTGCAAGAAATTGAAAACTTAAGAGCAAATCTTTCTAATGAACTTAAAGAAAAGGAGTTAGTGGTCACTAATTTTCAAAAACTTCAAACGGATTTTGAATTACTCGAGTCTAAGAAGAATGAAATGGAGATTAATGTTGCTAATAAGATTAGAAGTCTAGATTATTTGCTTTTAAGACAATACGCTGCTTCTCAACTAGTGCACTTATTTGATGCTTCGTTTAGAGAATTTAACTTATCACGTCAAAAAGGCCTTCCCCCTAACCCACGGTATGCAAAACAAGCTTTGATCCATAGTCCTAGACTTTATAATGCAACCCAATTAGGATTGGTCTTAGACCCGATTGTTATTTTCGATGATCGCACAAGTAAGGATCTAGTTGATGAGGACCGGTCATACAATTCTGCAAAATATCCCGAGTGTGATTATTTTAAAATGAATCAGGAGCTTGCTAAAACGGATTTTAGAATTCGCTTCCATATGGACAAAGATCTCATTACAGCACCAACCTACATGTTGAATGAAGAAAATCCTAGTACATTTCCTACACTTGTTAACATGGAAGGTCCTAAGGAAATTCCAAAGGATCTCCCACCTGTTAGCACTGTATGGTTAAACTTGCAAGAGATTAACCAATACTTTACTAATTTTGACAAGGTCATTTTGGAATGTACGACTTCAAATGGCCTAAACGCCGGAGAATGGGCTTTCGAACACATGAACGAGGTGTTTAAAAATGAGATCAATCCATTTGTCGAAAGTCTAAAAGGAAGTTTTGCATCTCTTAAGGAAAATCTTGAATTTGAAATTGGAGAAGTTCAAAAAGTGTTTTATGAAATGGACACCGCTTACGAACTACAACTAATTGAAAAGGAAAAGATTTTATCTGAATATGACCGATTCTTGTCCGAAGTAATTTCGTGTGATGTGCTTACTACTGTAAATGTCAATTATTCGAATGAGCTTACATCCGCTATTTGTGATGATGTGGGTGATCTCTCTGTAAATGTTGCTGATACTGTAAATGAGGTAGATAATAATTCTTGTCACGAATCTAACGCTGAGTTTTTAAAGCTACAAGATTCTTACAATTTACTTTCAAAACGCTTTAATCAACTAGAACAACATTGTATATCTTTAGAATTAAAACAACAAACTCAAAATGAGGATCTTTTGATAACAAATAGTTGTGAAAACGGTGTTGAGACAAGTGACAAGATGATTGCAATAGTTAAGGCATTAGAGGAAGAGATTATGAGATTGAAGAGAGATGTGTCATCAAATGTAACACTAAAATTGGAACTAGAGGCTGCAGAGTCTAAAAACCAGGTCTTAGAAATTAGACTTTCGTCTGTTCTAGGGGAGATGGATCGGACAAGACAGGGACTATCCGCTCTTTATGGTTCACTAGAAGAAGGCTTCGCTTTTAATGCGGCACAGCAACAATATTATGTTGAACAACTGAACCAAAAGTGTGAGGAAATCTCTGACTTAAACATCCTGCTCATTGACAAAAACATGGTTTTGGCCGAGTTAAAGGAGACACTTCTTCTCACCCGACAAGAAGTTGTTGATAACTTAACTCCCGACTCTGCACCGTCCACTAGTGCTCCAACAACCAAGTCAGTAGTGCTTTATAAGAACCCGCTCCATAAGAAAAACCCGGTTACCTACGATGATTATATGAGGAACGCAATTAAGCATGTAGATCTTGTTAGGGATATTTTAGACGATCTTTATGCCTTAGATCCCTCAAGTAGCTACTATTATTCAGCCCATGAATATATTAAGCGTGTTCAATATTGCTTAGCCTACTTGCAATACATAGGTAAACCAGGTTCTACACTACTCACTAATCGACCCATTGCTGTAACTCCATTTAATAAGACTCCAGGAGCAAAACCGTCATTGGCACCATCAAGTAAGGCACCGTTAAAATCTGTTGCTAATGTTCCCACTTTGCCTTCTACAGGATTAAAAGAGACTACTAAGGCTAAAGGATCGCCACTCAAGAAAGATAAGATCAAGCCCTCCACTAGTAGTACCAAAAAGAAGAAAGTAGAAGCTCACCATAGGAATGTTAGTTCAGTTTTAAATAAAAAGAATCATGTTAAGACTAAAAGCTCTGTGCCTGTGTAGAAGCCTAAACCATTCGTGAATTCTAATTTGAATTGTTGGAATTATAATGAATGTATGTTTTACCAACGTCATGATTTGTGTCTTATTGATCATGTGAATGAAATGAATGCCATTAGGAATGGTCTTGAATGGAAGCCAACGGGTAGAACTCGTGCCCAGGTTGGCTGGCAATGGCGTCCCACTGGTAGGACCTTTACATTAGATGGAAAAATGTGCCCTTTAACTAGGAATGCATCCATTGAGGTTAGGTCTGAGCGTCCTCTAGTTAGGCACACTAGCACTCAAGTATGGAAACAGCACCCTTTAATTAGGTCAGCTCCCACTATAGTGCCTATCAGTGAAGAAATACCATAGGATGTAAGCCAACTAGAAACTACACCACCAACTAGGAAGAAGAAGGCTAGGAAATCTAAGAAACCTAAAATTAGCAAATCTAAGATTATTAAATCTGTACCTGCTAATAACAAGGAACATTCAGATTCCGATACCTCTACATTGTCCTCGTCTGGTGATATTTTCAGGTGGTCCAAATCATCCTCTGGTATTTGGACTCCGGTTGTTCAAAGCATATGACCGGAGATCGCTCGATGCTCCGAAATTTCGTCAGCAAGTTTCTTGGAACGGTTAAATTCGGTAATGATCATATTGCAAAGATAATGGGGTATGGTGAATATCAGATTGGAAACGTTACGATTTCAAGGGTATACTATGTAGAAGGTCTTGGTCATAACTTATTTTCAGTAGGACAGTTTTGTGATTCCAACCTAGAGGTTGCTTTTCGACAACATACTTGTTTCATCCGTAACTTGGAAGGAAAATACTTGTTGAAGGGATCTCGTGGTGCAAATCTTTATACGTTGTCCCTACAAGACATGATGGCCGCCTCTCCAGTATGTCTTCTCTCTAAAGCATCTAAGACCAAGTCATGGTTATGGCATCGCAGATTATCTCATCTTAACTTTGATGCTATTAATCATCTGGCTAAAAACGAATTAGTTCGTGGTCTTCCAAAGCTCAAATTTCACAAGGATCATTTATGTTCCGCGTGTTCAAGGGGGAAAAGTACCAAGAAATCATACAAGCCCAAAGCTGAAGACACCAATCAAGAAAAACTTCATCTTTTGCATATGGATCTTTGTGGGCCAATGAGAACTGAAAGTGTGAGCGGTAAGAAATTCATTCTTGTCATTGTGGATGATTTCTCCAGGTTTACATGGGTTAGATTTCTACGTACAAAGGATGAAGCACCGAAAGCTATCATCACTTTTCTGAAATTCATTCAGGTACGTTTGAATACTACTGTCCGCCGTATTCGTACAGACAATGGAACAGAGTTCGTCAACCAGACTCTTCGTGATTATTATGAAGGAGTTTGTATCTCTCATGAAACATCCGCTGCATGCACTCCACGACAAAACGGTGTCGTTGAAAGACGGAATCGTACGCTTATGGAAGCTGCTAGGACTATGCTGATTTATGCGAACGCTCTATTGTTCTTGTGGGCAGAAGCTATATCTACTGCATGTTTCACCCAAAACCGTTCTATCATTCGGAAACGCCATAGAAAAACACCTTACGAGCTTCTACATGACCGTAAACCCGATGTTTCATTCTTTAATGTGTTTGGTGCTCTTTGCTATCCAAACATTAATAGTGAGAACTTGGGCAAGCTTCAACCGAAAGCCGATATAGGTATTTTCATTGGTTACTCACCCTCCAAGAAAGCCTACCGAATTTACAACCGTCGTCTTGGTAAGATTGTAGAAAATATGGACGCAGATTTCGATGAGCTGACAGCGATGGCTTCTGAGCAACGCAGCTCTGAACCCGCGCTTCATGAGATGGGAACCGGTGCTATTAGTTCCGGATTAGTTCCCAATAATCCTACTTCTACATCATTTTTACCACCTACAAGGCCCGAGTGGGATAAACTGTTTCAACCGTTGTTTGACGAATTCTTTGATCCCCCAAATGATGAAGTTCCAGCACCTGTAGTGATAGCTCCAATCCCTAAAGTTGTTGCTCCTGCTAATGAAGCTTTATCAAATGCATCTTCAATTAACATTGAACCTGATGCACCCTTACCAAGTGATTCTCAAACTACACCTGAATCGTCACCCTTACTTGTGCCTAATGATGTGGAAGAGGATTCTATTGATCACGATTTGGAATATGCTCATCTACAAGAGCTTCCTTTCTTTGGTGTAGCGATACCTGAAAACCCTTCAGCCGCGTCTACCTCAGAAGAAGCTCCTTCTATTGTTCACTCCAGACCACCTAGGATTGAAAATCATAGCACCAAATGGACAAAAGATCACCCAATTAGGAATGTCATTGGAGATCTAGATCGACCAGTCTCTACACACCATCAATTACAAGAGAGTGCACTCTATTGCTACTTTGATGCATTTCTCTCTGAAGTCGAACCTAAAAATTGGCAGCAGGCTATGACTCAATCATCTTGGATTGAAGCCATGCAGGAGGAACTAAATGAATTCCAAAGACTTGAAGTATGGGAATTAGTTCCTCTCCCTAACAAGGTTAACATTCTTACTTTGTTGTGGGTTTATAAGGTTAAACTTGATGAGATGGGTGCAGTATTGAAGAATAAGGCTAGATTGGTCGCTAGAGGATATAAACAAGCCTTGGGTATAGACTTTGAAGAATCTTTTGCTCCTGTTGCAAGATTGGAGGCCATTAGACTATTCCTTGCGTATGCTGCTCATATGAACATGATCGTCTATCAAATGGATGTGAAGACGGCATTTTTGAACGATGAACTAAGGGAAGAAGTCTATGTTAGTCAGCCGGATGGGTTCGTTAGCACAGAGTTTCCTAATCATGTGTACAAGCTTAAGAAGGCTCTCTATGGGTTGAAACAAGCTCCACGCGCGTGGTATGATCTCCTCTCAACATATCTCATTTCGGAAGGCTTCTCCAAAGGCAAGGTGGACCCCACTCTATTCACTCTCAAGGAGGGCAACGACATGATACTGGTACAAATTTATGTTGATGATATAATATTTGCTGCCACTAACATAGAATTGTCTAATCGCTTTGAGAAGATAATGTCCACACGCTTTCAGATGTCAATGATGGGAAAATTTTCATTTTTCTTAGGATTACAAATTTCTCAAAATCCCAGAGGCATCTTTATTAATCAATCCAAATATGCTCTAGAATCTTTAAAGAAATATAACTTTGAAAATTGTGACCCCGTGGACACTCCAATGTTGGAGAAATCCAAGTTAGATGAAGATAGGAATGGGACTATTGTCGATCCAAAACTTTACCGTGGGATGATCGGCACCCTTCTCTATCTGACTGCTAGCAGGCCTGATTTGCAATTTGCTGTATGCATGTGTGCCCGGTATCAGGCTCGGCCTACCGAAAAGCACCTACATGTTGTTGAAATGATCTTTCGGTATCTAAAAGGAACACTTCATCGTGGTCTATGGTATCCGAAAGATTCCTCTATTGCTTTAATATCATACGCAGATGCCGATCATGCTGGGTGTCAAGACACGAGGCGTAGCACTTCTGGATCTGTGCAACTCCTCGGAGACAGATTGATCAGTTGGTCTTCAAAAAGGCAGAAAAGCGCTGCAATTTCTAGCACGGAGGCTGAATACATCGCCATGTCCGGTTGTTGTGCTCAAGTCCTTTGGATGAGATCACAATTAACTGACTACGGTTTGGGATTCAACAAAATCCCGATGTATTGTGACAACAAGAGCGCCATTGCCCTTTGCTGCAACTATGTTCAACACTCCCGGGCCAAGCACATAGACATTCGCTACCATTTCATTAAAGAGCAGGTGGAGAACGGAGTGATCGAGCTGTATTTTTTCACTACTGAGTACCAGCTGGCAGATATGTTCACCAAAGCCTTAGATCGAGGACGAATCGAGTTTTTGATCGACAAGCTTGGCATGAAATCATTCACTCCAGCGACTCTCAAAGAATTGGCAGAAGAATCAGCTGAATAGTGGTGGTAAACTATTCAGAGTATCCTTTGTTCGTGATCATGTATATTATCGTAAATATATAAACCACAAAAAGAAAAATACAAAAATATAAAACCAACAAAAACCATAAAAAATATAAAACCTAGAAAAACCATAAAAATTATAAAATCCAGAAAAACCAAAAATATTTTTCGTTTTTAAAACGGGCATGTCTTTTAGTACGGTAATATTTACGGCCTTAGAAATGTCGATCAATATTGACACGGTGCCATAAATAGAGTCCGTATAAAAGTTGTACAATTTTAAAACATGCCCATTATGGCTTGTAGTTATTTCTGACTGCAACCCGGTTTTCATATTAAAGTCACGTATTTCCTTGGAAAACGTTGGCTCAGAACGGGAATTAATTTTCTCGGGCATGATTTACAAGCCAAATCATGCAAAGGGATCAAGTTTACTTTACAACTTGGTCTAACACGAGTTAGTGTACGTCTCAGTGCATTAATTTGTTAAAATAAGAGAAATCTTATTAACACCACGAATCAATCTTTTTCAAGATACTAATTGGAAATGCTTTCATCAATATTTGACTCTTTAAACAATGACTATAGCTCTTTAAATAGAAAACGGGTCATCGTTTAAGGGGGAGAAAATATTAAATAATCTTCGTCATCAAAACGATTTTCAAAAATGTTTGTGGAAAATTAATTGGCTAATGAGTGGTCTTGCTTTAGAATACGACTTGTGCTTGCTCAATGTGATAGGAATTGCGTTAGATCTTGGAGATTTGCTAATAGGTTGTGATGTTTAAGTTGTGTGAGATTGTCGTGATTAGTTTAGCTAAGCAAGATTAAGCTGACTAAGTTTAACAATGGTTAAGGAGAAATGAAAAGATAAGGAATAAAAAGGGTAAAGGAGTGAAAACTATAGGGACTTAAGTGACAATTGGTGAAACTTGTCAAAAATTGACCTAAGTCAAACCAAACACCCCCCCCCCCCCCCCCCGTTTTTCATTCACTGCTTATCTTCTTTCTCATTTCTTGCCGCCATTGTTATACATCTAAGCTCTCAAAACTTTCGATTCTAATCATCCGATCTGTTCCAGTCAATCTACAAGGTAATAACATCGAATACTTAACTTTTAATTAGCCTAATTCATCATTTAAAACAAGTTAATTGATTCGGGTAATCAACTCTATTAATTTAGGGGTCGTTTGCTTAATTTAGGGTCAATTAAATAGGGTTTTTGGTGGGTTTTGCTCGGAATATCATTAGATTGTGTTGTGTTGCCTTAGATTGCCTTAGAACTCACTATAGCACTTAGATTAATCATTTATAGGGTGCGTTTGTAAAGTTCCGGATGAACATGGATATCAACTTCCGAATGAAGGAATTTTCTGAACAAACTTCCGAATGAAGGAAGTTCCGAACGAACTTCCGAATGAAGGAAGTTCCGAACGAACTTCCGAATGAAGGAAGTTCCGGATGAACTTCCGAATGAAGGAAGTTCCGAACGAACTTCCGAATGAAGGAAGTTCCGGATGAACTTCCGAATGAAGGAAGTTCCGAATGAAGGAAGTTCCGAATGAAGGAAGTTCCGAATGAAAGAAGTTTCGAATGAAGGAAGTTCCGAATGAAGGAAATTCCGAATGAAGGAAGTTCCGAATGAAAGAAGTTCCGAATGAAAGAAGTTCCGAATGAAGGACTTCCGAATGAAGGACTTCCGAATGAAGGAAGTTCCGAATGAAGGACTTCCGAATGAAGGAAGTTCCGAATGAAGAACTTCCGAATGAAGAAGTTCCGAATGAAGAAGTTCCGAATGAAGAACTTCCGAATGAAGAAGTTCCGAATGAAGAAGTTCCGAATGAAGAACTTCCGAATGAAGAAGTTCCGAATGAAGGACTTCCGAATGAAGAGTTCCGAATGAAGGAAAGTTCCGGATGAAGAGTTGTTTGATTGATAGTTGTTTGCATGTTCTAAGTACTTAATGAAATGTGTTATGCTTAGAAGTAAGAATGATACATATCTATATATTTTTGTGCATCAACCTTTCATGTCTTATCTTAAGCAGATACGATGACTAATCAACAGTACAAGCAATCCAAGACTCTCGAGCAGCCGCAATTGCCGAAGCACGAACACTCAAGTTCATACCAAACAACCACCGGCTAAAACCAGTTTCAAAATCTACTCACCATGGATTTAAAGTCGCCATAGCAATCCTTGATCAATCTCATTTCAAGAATGCTTTAAGGAGTACTGCCTCGGTGCCTTATGATTACATGTTTGAGTTCTGGGCTACCAAGGAAATCACTTCAAACAAGATCACCTTCACCATCGACAACAAACAGCAGACACTTACTGTATCAGACTTCCGTAAGATATTTGGCATCAGGGATATCGGCAGATGGCGAAGTATGTGATCAAGAAGATTGATCAAAAGCTCCGTGAACGTAGATTGATGAGGAGCTTGGAAAGATTCGTTGGTGGTAGACCATATTTAGTGCACCACAAGCTACTGCAACGATCCATCTAATGGGTCGTACATTTCAGGTCCACTTTATATTGGTTTTCAATTGTGAATATGTATATTTGTGAATATTGTGCTTTTGCGGCTTGATGTAGTGTTAAGGTATGATAATTTTTCAAGAATTTCTCACAAGATTCTAAATCTTTCAAAATATATCATACTAAAGCACTACAAATATCCCTTATTAACTTAAGGGGGAGCATTAACATGTTCTATGGCCAAACATCGATTTCATTTTTTTACCCAAAGACCGGTTAATCCATTCAATATCCCAAATATTAATGGTTAACATTTTGGATAAGGGGAGAAAATGGGATTAAGGAGATTTAAATGATACTTGGCTAAAAGATGAAAAAGACTTAACGATTATCCAACTTAATATGTGTAAAGCACGTATTAAGGGGGAGCGTTTTTGATGAATAAAACACCTAAGGTACAAAACTTTTGATTTCAATATCACAAGTACCTTAGGTGATTTTCAATGATTTTTCATGGTGGCTATACTTTCCCAAAACACGCTTAATTCACGACGATGTGGTGACAAAAGGGTGGTAGGAATAGGTTTAGTCCAATGATTCATCAGAGCCGATGGAATCTTCCCAAGGACAATTCCCTAGATAGATTTAGAAGTCCTAGGAAAGATGGAGAAAGAATGTGAACGTAGCTGAATGCCGACCAAGTACTTAAGCTAGCACTGGAACAATCACAACAAGGTGCTAGTGATGACGTATTGGTAAGCATTGAAGGGGTTGAAGAATGAAAAAGAATTGTAAAGATAAAGGGTGTAAAGAAAGAAGCCCTCCTTACAACTTTAGGCAGAAACCAGGTCAATACATATGCTATTGAGATCATTTTTGTTAATGATTCTTGATATTGAAGAAAGACGTCATGGACCCAGTGATGCAATGCACAACCCTTCCCAGCTAACTCAAATATCTCTTAAAAGGTATTTGTTTTAATCACACGGAGATCAACACGTTATCTATTGGTTTATTCACTCTGAATAGACTGGTATCGAAAAGGTGGCACTCCTCTCCAGCCATCGCTCACTAAATCAAAACGCACAATCGAGTCTAGAGCCAAGAGATCATCAAAAGTCTCATTAGGAAACTTTCCATTTATTCCTTGCTTTCTCACACACTGTGAAAAGTAAGAGATTTTCATGAGTCCTACGCAGTATTCCTGTAATATTGCCAGAACATCCGAGTAATACGTAAGTATTACAATGAAGATGGAAATCCTGCTTGAGCCAACATCAAACAAGCTCATGGTAGGTTACACGTGCGGTTCTTTTAGAACCAATCTTGTGAAAAACTGGAAAGAAACAGTGGTTTAATTCTTAATTGAACTTAAACTCGTTCCAGGCCTCTACGCATTATCATATGATCTTGCCAAAACACTCAGAGTGACTCTTTATTGATCACAGTGACGAGTGGAAATCCTTCTAGTGTTAACATCAAACAGCACTTGGTAGGTGACGTGCAAGATTCTTTATGAATTGAGCTCGTGACAACTGGAAAGCAACGATGGTGAAAATCTTAATTGAAATTTACTTGTTCCAGGTTTCATGAATTGACGGCTTCAAATCACAAGGATAATTTATCCAAGTGATTCACTCTTTATGTTCGCAGTCAGCTTTGGACGGTCGAATAAAGAGAACGGGTTAACCCGCGAAATCCTGTTAGGAAGTTACTTAATTGAAACTATCCGTCACGGGTACGATATCTAATATCGTCCAACGGTCTTCACCGACCGGAGGTAAAATGCTACCGAATTAGAATAAAATGTCAAAGCCATTTTATTCGTGTCGTTGCTGTGTACCTGTTAAAGACGGTGGCGTTGTTGTGTACCTGTTGAAGACGGTGGCGTTGCTGTGTACCAGTGAAGACGGTGGTGTTGCGGTGTACCTGTAGAAGTCGTTCCCACATGCTTATGTTTTTCTGCATAAAGTTCAGCAAAATTCAAGAAAGTGCAAAATGAAGTGTTCCGCTGTACTAAACTCTGAAGCTTTCGAGAATTCACCAAAAAGACATAAGTGTGTGGAACATGAAGTCACGAGGAGGCAAGTTTCACAAGAAGGCAAAGATCGCACGTGAAAGGCCAAAAGAACAATGCTCTCAAGCCAAAGCCTAAAAGATCAAATCAAAATATTCACAACAAAAAGAAAGAAGAAAAGACTACGAGCTAAAGAACGAAGACTTAGTATAGTATGCTAGGTTTAGAACTTTGTAACGTGGAGTGACCTCCCTTAGGGGGAGATTGTTAGAAATACGTTTTTACGTATATTAGAAGTATCGGTCACTCCACAATATTATTAATGTTGTAATAGCTCGTAGTTAATAGTTACTTATTTAGTTAAGTAAGAACCGGCCCATGGGCTTGTCATGGGCCGGCCCAAGTCCATTAGTGGCTTGGAAGTATAAATACCCCTTTCCTCCTTGGAAAGGGGTTGGTTGTTGTTCATTTTCTAGTTTCCACTTAATAAAAAGACATACATTTTCTCTCACTTTCTCTCTCTAGTTTCTCTCTCTAGAAAACATCAACCCACTTCATAGATTCATAGGTTATCAAGATTCTACACATTTCAATAGTTTTGACCTTTTCCTTATACAGTCCAAGCTCAACGGTTAGGTTGGCATTCATAACTAAGGTTTGTCGAACAACCATATTCATGTTATCAATAATATGTTTAGGCACCCTTACCAAATCACGTTGATCATAAGATTCCATACCCGTCGTAGCATTTGGTTGAGGTTCACTCAAATGTGTTGGATTGGATACCGCATCATTTGAGTTACTAGTTCTTGAATGTTGTTTGAGGTTGTCATTTTCATGCTCAACATGATGTGGATTATCATCAATATTATTAGATGTGGTTGGTACCTCATGACGACATCAGAACCGTAGTGATAGAGATTAGCAACGAGTGCAGCTTGGGCTGAGTGAATGTCATCACAATCCAAATCATATGCATCAAGATCATCTGCTTGATTTGCTGCATTAGAAGTAGAGACGACTGCAATGCCTTCATTATCTGATGCCCCTGGGTCTGCAAGAAATGCTAATTCCTCTGAATCCAAAATCTTCCTCTTAGACTGAGCATCAACCAAATACATCTTCTCACGAAACCATGTTGCATCCCTTCTCTTTTTTGGCTGAGTGCATTCCCTCGCCATATGACCTTGTCCTCGGTAATTGTAGCAAGTCACAACCTTTTGAGGACCAATAGTGCTTCTATTTCCACTAGCTTGAGAATTTACAGCTTTATTGTTCACGGTCCTTGTTGTGGGTCCATATGAATTTTGCCTACCCTGAATGGATTGCACTGTTACTTGAACATCTTGAATAGTGGCTTGTTGTCGAGGATTTGAAGAAGTGCGGAGCTGATTGTTTGTTGGTGGAAATCCTCTAGTTGCAACAAGTTTTGACAAGTAGGCAGTAAGATGGTTTAGCACATCAGTTGGCATATCATTTGGAGTAAAGACTGGTGCTTCAATTGGTGGAAGTTCATTGGAGTAGAAGGCTTGTGCTGGTTGTGCTTCAATTGGAAAATATCCTTGCTGAGGAGTGTAGCCCATTGAAGAGGTGATGGCATGTGAGGGTGATTCCTGATGTGCTGGTTGTTGTGGAAAAGACTGTTGATGAACACTTTGTTGAAATCTTGTTGTGGCATCATTAGTGGTTGATAAGGTGGTTGTTGTAGTTGCTGATAGGTGTGTGGTGGTGGCTGCTACAAGTATGATGGTTGTTGATAAGTGAAGGACATGTTTTGTTGGGGAGTCATTTGTTGAGTAGCATACATGGCAAGTGGATTACGAACTTGAGGTGTAGACAATCGAGCCTCGATCACATGGCTTTCGTGTTGTTGAAGAAAAGCTTGAATTTGATCCATATTTGTTTGATGCAATCCTTAGCCAATTTAACAGCTGTCACGTACTTGCTTCATTCTGAAGGAAGAGTGTTCAAATACTTGGTGTTCAATTGAAACGTAGGAATTGTCATGCCATAGATATTGAGCTCATTCAACAATAGGGTAAATCTCAAATAGTAATCATTGAGAGTCTCCCCAGGGACATAGGCAAACTTATCAAATGTATCATAAAGCTTACACTCTCGTTCTTGTTTAGTTAACGAGGTACCTTGCATTAGAACACGAATTCTATCTCATAACTCTTTGGCAACCTTATGTTTACTAACGAGTTTGTAGACATCTGGAGGAAGGGCTTGGAGAATGATGTTTGTAGCTTGTTTATCACACTTGTCTTGTATCTTAGCATCTCCAGTTAATTCACCCGGTGTGCGAGGAAGAGTAACAGCACCTTCCGTCACAGTACCATATACCAATGGTCCATTGAGCACTGATGCCCAAATGAGATGTCTATTTTCTTTGTTCAACATATAAAGTTCCATTCGGGAAGCCCAATCCTCATACATAGTCTTCACCAACATTGGTGGACGATTATTCGTACCCGAGAGGATGGACTTATCCGTAAGAGATGTGTACTCTATTTCGATAAGTTAAGATTTACAAATGTTGATCGAACAATGAGAGAAAGTAAATGTATTTGTTGTTGTGAGTTGAAGCCGAGAAATAATGTTTAAATCCCCTAAATTATGTTCTCGATAAACCAAAAAATCCAAGTCAAAATTACACACGTGTTAAAAAATTTCAAAAACACGTTTTTGAAAAATGTTGGATCGCAACACTTGATCGCAGTGGGGATCGTACTCAGATCGTAGTCACTAGATCGTACTCGGATCTCAGAGGTTAATCGCACTTTGATCGTACCCTATGATCGTACTTGGATCGCACTTGTTGATCGTGCTCGGATCGCACTCGTTGATCGTACCCTATGATCGTACTTGGATCACACTCGTTGATTGTACCCCCATGATCGTACTCGGATCGCACTCGTTGATCGTACCCTATGATCGTACTCGTTGATCGCACTCGTTGATCGTAGTCCTGATTGCAACGAGTGATCGTGGCCTGTGATCGTGGCCTGTGATTGCAACGAGTGATCGTGTCCTGTGATTGCAACGAGTGATCGTAATATGTGATCGTGATATTGGATCGCAAGTAGAAACCCCAGGTTTATGCGATCACAATACACAGATCGTACTATGGAATCAAACTTGCCACTTTTCTCAGATAGTACTAAACACAACAAATTCGAGATTTTTAGCCTAAGAATGAATCAAACACCCAAAAATTTTGTGTTTTTAACAATACCAAATCACGACAACAAGTAAGTAGATGTTGTATATCAAGATTAAACCATAAAAAACACAAAAAATATGGTACGTATGAATTTGGATCAAACTAGGCGTATGAATCAAGAACACAAACACATAAACCAAACAATCATTCCATGGCTCTTGATACTATTTGTAGGATATTGTAAATCTTGCTTATGTTTAGAGATAGAAATATGGTAAACACACACACACACACTTTGAGAGAGAAAGTATGAAAACACACTTTTACTATGTGTAAAGTTATGTGAACCAACAACCTCTCCATCTAAGGAGAGGGTTTATATACCAAGCCCATAAGATGGGCTTGGGCTTACAATTGGGCCGACCATACAAGCATGGACTGGGTAATTCCTTGTTTGATATATATAAAGATATCTAGACTACGAGCTACTACTTAATATATTGTCGGAGTGACCGAATCTTCCTAAATACGTAAAAACGTATTTCCAACAGGTAGCGCTTCCAAATACAAATGTTGGAAAACGCCCTAGAGCTACCAACTTGGTTTCAAAGGCCTCTACAACGCAGGGTAGGCATTCATTTGACCTTCTTCCTTTTTTCAAAATTACGAAAACTTTTGTGGGTTTCTGGCCGTATTAACATATGTATTTTGTTACAGCTTTGCCTGCTCAGGAATATTATAGAAATAGAAACATTGGACGCAGAATTGACCCCTCAGAATCAACCTCCACCAAAAATACAGGTTCATTGTGTCCATATATATTTCGTTAAAACATTACACATCTTAAATAATGACGCTTCATATATGTTCTCACGCAGCATTACTTTCTCCTATCTCAACTATTTTCATGTTCCTTGTTTTCCAATTATGTCATCTATCTGACATTTCATCGGCCTTTTGATTTCAGTAGGAACACCGGTTGTGATTCCAACTTCTATGGGGTGCGTTGTCCAATCAGCGTCTGACCGAATGCTCAATCAAGGTTATTTTTTTCATACGCTTATTCCATATATACAACTATGGTTTCCCTGTGTCTGATAATTTAGGATGCCCAAAATTGTTGTATCAGCCCAATTAGTCGATCGTCAAAGGTTGTGTACTACAAACGTTGGAAAACGCCCCAGAGCTAACAGTTTGGTTTTAAGCGGCCATACAATACAGAGTAGGAATTCGTTTTACCTTATTCCTTTTCTCAAACTTAAGGCGAATTTCGTAGGTTTACCGCTGTATTAACATATGTATATTCGCGGCCTTATAGAAATAGAAACGTCACACGTAGAATTGACCCCTCTGAATCAACCTCCGCTCAAAATACAGGTTGGTTGCGTCCATATATATTCCGTTAAAATATTACATAACATAAATAATGATGCTTGATATATGTTCTAACGCAGCAAATTATCCATCTTATATTGACCTGGGTGACTGCGATCAGAGGTGTTACGACTGTGGCGCGTTGTTTTGGTATAACGAAATCCTAAAATATGCTTCGCGCAAGAACAGGCCTGTGTATCATTTATGTTGCGGTGGTGGAAAAATATTTATGCCAAGGGCCACGCCTCCGCCATAATTCATACAGCAGATGATAACGAGTCGAACTTTTTTGTCTAACATTAGAGCTTACAACCAGATGTTCAGAATGACGTCGTTTGGAGCGACTATGAACGATATTGTTAACAGGGGCAGGGGGCCTTACGTATTTAAAATCTTGGGTCAAATATACCATCACATCGGCTGTTTTTGTCCTGAGGCGGGACAACCCCCCCCCCCCCCCCCATTTTTTACAACTCTATATCTACGATACGGAAAACGAGGTAGCTAACAGGATGCGCCATTTTGGGGGTGAAAATGACAGTTCCCTTGAACCAGCTGTAGTTAGTCACTTGATTGAAGTTTTAGACCAACACAACGAGCTGGTTAGACTTTTCAGAACCGCATGCGACAAATGCATGGAGGTTGATGTACCCGATTTTAGGATAAGGTTGTATAACATGGGTGGTATTCGTGGGTATGAACTTCCTACCTCTAATCTTTTGGATGGTATTGTCTTTGAAACCGGTCCTAAGACTCGCACTGACTACGACGTGATTATAGAACCTAGAGGTGGACAACCAAGGAGAGTTAGTAATTTACATCAGTCTTATATGTCTTTACAATTTCCACCTTTGTTCATCTACGGGGAACTAGATTTCCATCCAAAATTTGGTTTTGAAACCGAGGGACGGTAGCGGCACCGGGAAAAAAGTTACAATGAATGTCTTCTATAAATATCAGTTGCATCCACGCGTAAATGAATATGGTCTACTTTTCATAGGTGGAAGACTATTCCAGCAGTACGTCGTTTCCGTCTTCTGTGCTATAGAACAAAGTCGGATGGACTTCATTAGAAATCACCAGGACGATATCAGAAGCGATTACTTATGGGGTTTATATGATGTTGTGTCAAGAGGGGACCGGGAAGGGATCGAGGTTGGCGGCAAGATAATGTTACTGATTTCTTTCACAGTCGGTCCGAGGTATATGTATAGCCATTATTTAGATGCACTCGCCATTTGTCGCACTCTTGGAAACCCACAGTTTTTTATTACATTTACATGCAACGTAAATTGGCCGGAGATAAGTAGACATATGGTAGAATATCCTCAGCTCACCACATCAGACAAAGTCGACATCGTTTGGAGGGTCCTCGAACAGAAAGTCATATTCTTTGTGCGGTTTTTAAAGACATCTCGAACATTTGGTGGCGTGACAGGAGGTACGCCTACCTTTTTTAAACTGTTTATATTGGGTTCCGTAAAACCCGCTTCAATGTACTTTTAGTCGTTACACTTGCTGGAGCTGATTGCGTATGTTACCTGTTTATAGCACTTTCATGAACTGTTGGCATATATTGGAACACCTTACCTTATTCTACAAATTCTATTATACACTTAGGTTCATATTTACTTTTCAAATACCGACCGAAATTAATTGCGTATGTCACCGCCTCACTTCATTACGCGTACAGTTATAACACTTTACAAATGTGTTAACATCCTAACATATATACCGTTTATTCATCAAGATGTTGTTCTAAACTATTATTTTAATTCTTCACTACTGCCAACTATTTATTAGAATGTCGAAATATGGTGGCTCTAACAAAAGTGTCGACATGTACAAACAAAACACTTTTCTACCCACGTTATCACAATTACATATAACAAAGGTGTCATCCCATATGTAGCATAATCGCTTGCGTGTGAATGTCATAACACAAGTATTTATATCCCAATTAAAGAACAGTCGAAAAACATCCTTATTACCACCATATGTTATAGCACACTACATTCGTTTTTAGAACACCTCACGCTGCTGTTGTTGTAAAAATTATGTTATGTACATAACCTCATATCCTTTTAAATACATTTGTTACTCACTAGCGGTTTCTTTTTACAGTTCTTTATACGACAGAGTTTCAAAAAAGGGGACTACCTCATTGTCACACTTTGCTATGGGTGACTGAACAAGACAAGATAAAGTATGCCATCGAGGTCGACAGGTACATTTGTGTTGAGTTGCCTGATCCCGTTGAAGATCCTGCAGGGTATAGAATCGTGTCAAATCTGATGATGCATGGCCCCTGTGGTGTCCAGAACAACGTGTGCACAAAGAACATCCCAAAAAAGTATACGAACGAAACCTTTTTTGAAGGTCACGCTCATTACCAAAGAAGAGATACTGGAATAAATGTCTTAAGAAACGACTCTATGTTAGACAACTCTTACGTCGTGCCTTATGACCGCACTCTGTGCTTAACACTTGACGCGCACATCAACGTCGAACATTGCGGGTGGAGTATGATAATAAGGTACTTGTTTAAATATATCTCAAAAGGTACAGACCGTATCGGCGGAAAGATCACCAAACAAGATGCTGAAAATTCTACTTCCACGAGTAACCCGCAGATTGTCATCGACGAGATCTAAGATTATGTGAATGGCCATTTTATTTGCCCGTTTGAAGCTTGCTGGCGCATTTTTGACTTTCTTATACACAGCCGAGAACCGGCGGTGCAGATACTAGTTGTTCATCTAGAGAACATGCAAAGGATTACCTTTCGGGAGAGAGAACGTTTAGCCGCCGTGGTAAATATGGAGGGCAGAAAAAAACAACACTAACTGAGTGGTTCGTATACAACAATGAAAACTCCAACGAACAACATGTGACATACTTAAATTTCCCATCGGAGTTCGTTTGGTATTTAGACCAAGAAACTTGGAAACGACGGGTAATACGTACGAAGAAGTCCATAGGGAGGCTCGCTTACGTTCACCCAACTTCTGGCGAACTCTTCTTTTTCCGAATGTTACTATGTCACCAGACATGGTGTAAGTCTCCAATTGAGGTCAGAACTGTTAACAACATTGTCTTCCCAAATCTTCGCGCAGCGTGTGAGGCGCTTGGTCTACTTAGTAACGATAAAGAATGGGACAGCGCACTCGAAGAAAGCAATGTTTCTGCTACATCTTCCCAAATGAGATTTGTTTTTACTCAGATTCTAACTTCGTGTGAAGTGGCTAACCCCCTCAAACTATGGGAAACCCATTGGAGGTCGATGGCCGATGACATTCCGGCAAAGGTGTCTGCTAAGACTGGTATTCCAAATTACCATGTGAATACGGAAGAGTTAAAAGGGCATATATTATATGAGATACAGCTGATACTTAATGGATTCGGGAAGTTCATAACAGATTTCAGTCTACCTGCGCCACCACAGCATTTGCTTAAAGAACGCGAAAACAAATTGTTAATGGAAGAGAAGAATTATAATAGGAAAGTGCTGCTCCATGAAGCAATCATATGTGTTCCATTGTTGAACTGTCAACAACGTGAAATATACAACTTGATAATCACATCTATTCAGAATAACCACCAGGAACTTCTCTTTGTCTACGGCCATGGTGGAACCGGGAAAACTTTCTTATGGAAAACCATTATCAACTCACTTAGGTCTGAAAAAAATCGTGTTAGCCGTAGCGTCATTTGGTATAGCGTATTTGTTGTTACTCGCACGACGCATAACCCATTCTAGGTTTAAGATCCCCTTGGAGCTAACAAATGAGTCACTTTGCCACGTGAAAAAAAGACACAATTAGGTGATTTTTTTTGGTAACCGTGATTTCCGACTCATTGGCCGACTAATCCACGGGGTTTGATCCCACCGCCACACAGACTCAAACCAGGTAAAGCCCTCCCTTTTCAGGAGGTTGGCGTGGCCACTTCAAGGTTGTTTGCACCTAGTGGGAATTGAACTTGAGACCTCACACACTTTGGAGTGATAGCCACAAATCTTTTTGCAATTAGGTGATTTATTAATTCAAACACAGTTGATTATTTGGGATGAAGCCCCGATGAGCAATCGCATGTGTTTTGAGACGTTGGACAGAACGCTGCGCGACCTGACGGATACACCTGAAATATTCTTTGGCGGGAAAACAGTAGTTTTAGGAGGTGACTTTCGGCAAACACTTCCAGTAAAAAAGAGTGCCTCGAAAATGGAACTTATAGCGTCGTCATAGCCGAGTCATACCTATGGTGGCATTTCAGAATCTGTATCCTCACTGAGAACATGAGACTTGAAAGACCAAACATGACTCAAAATGAAATGCAATCAGTACAAGCGTTTGCAAACTGGGTTCTACAAATAGGCGACGGTCAGGGTGGGGTACCTGATAACGAAGACGACCACGATGCTTCTTTGGTGACTATACCTGTTGAATTATGTGCGACACCAGATGAGAAAGGAACACAAGAACTAATCGATCTCATATACGATCAAGAAACTCTGACCCACCCGTCTGCCGCATCTTTCCAAGGGAAAGCAATAGTCTGTCCCAAAAATGAAATCGCTGATACTATAAATGCCAAAATCCTGTCTAGCGTCTCTAGAGAGCTTAGAACTTACTTAAGCAATGACGAAGCAATTCCTCTAGGACGAGAAACGAGTGAAACCGATCTTTTGTATCCCCCTGGATACCTTAATACACTCAACGTTCCGGGACTCCCACCGCATGAGCTTCATCTGAAAATCGGGTCCCCAGTTATGCTTCTTCGAAATGTCAACCTTTCTAGAGGACTGTGTAACAGAACAAGAATGATTGTAAAATCTTTCAAGTCAAAAATCATCGAAGCTCAGATAATCACGGGCACAAGAATTGGAGAAAAGATCTTCATTCACAAAATACCCATACCCTATAAACACCCTAACCTTCCATTTACCTTCAAAAGAAAAAAGTTCCCTATAAAATTATGTTACGCAATGACCATAAACAAAAGTCAGGGACAATCACTTTCTAAGATCGGTGTTTACCTCTCGGAACCAGTGTTCAGTCACGGTCAATTATATGTTGCGTTATCAAGAGCCACCTCACCCCAAGGCCTCAAAATCCTAATAAACCAAGAACTCACCCAACCACCCAACACAACAAAAAATATTGTATATAAGGACTTCCTAAAACAGATTGACGTGAACCGTTTATCACGATGATAACCTCTCCAAAAAAAAGAACTGAAGAAACAACGATCCACTGAAATTTTTTACATCTTGCACAGTAGTATACTCCCTTAAGGACACATAGCTTGCATACTAATTTTTTTTCCCACCTGCACGCATACACTCCCGGGCTTTACACCTATGGTCTTTACATCACTTTATTTATACTGCATTAACCACATTATAGCATTAGTTGCTCATACAACATACTCCCACCTACAATACTTAGAATTCTTATCACTACAGTTATGTATAAGTTAGTTAAATATAAGTTACTCGAGTATAGGTGAATACCCTGATGCTTTGAATGTTAACACACATTCATCCCGTAACTTATCGTTGATTTTTATTTGTCACATAACATACTGCCCTTTTAATTTTCAGGTTATAACTAACTATGACGAGCAATACAATTAGTGAACTACAAATCGGAAAACGAGGTCAGGTGGTAGAAGCGAAGGTATGCCGAAAATGGACTTTGAGAAACCTTCCAAATCCGAAACCACTTGCTTTCTGCTGCATCTTGGTTGATAAACAGGTTAGTTACTAAACATTCACAATTCATACGCTGGGATTTTAGAACATGCATTTATATTCGTATATCATCAATGAGTATTGCTTTATTCCAATATATACTTGCATACCTCAAGTTTAGTCCACTCACAGAGTCTCTATCACCCAACCTATTGTTTCACCCAAACAGTCAAGTAATTACGCTTTTCTACTATAATTTGTAACACATGGGTTCCTTCTAGATTTGTAAATAAAAATAACACCCAAAAAGCTGTCTGAATTTCCTCTATTAAATAACAAAATCGACTATTTTCTATATATACACCTACATGCCTTAACTTCAGTCATAAGCATGTTTATGAAAAAATTGTGACATATGATTAATTCCCTACATTTTTCTACCAAAGTTCCTTTTTGTTTTCTCACTCCTGTATCTTAAAAGTTTCTGCACGAGTGTGTTTGTGCGTGGTCTGCACATTTCCAAAACCAGTATATCTTAAACAACAAACAAAATATACAGTCAATAAAAGTTGTTCGATTTAGATTCTACATTAACGTCTTCCCATCATTTGTAACAATAGTGTTGCATAAAATGTGGTTTTTAATACTTTTGTATGCAATTATCCACATAAGCTAACCATTTCTTAATTACTGACAGGGAGACGCAATCACATGGACCATAATCACCGAGACTATTTCGACCAACTACTAAAATACAACATCATATATAAACTTTCAAACATCTTCTGTGAACGCAACAACCCGTTTCACCAGACACTAAAAAGCCCGAAAAGTCTACAAATTGGTAAAATTGCCAACATTCAGCCACTGATAGACGAACCAGATAACTTCCCAAAACACTATTTTGAATTTATGAGACATAACGAATTGGAATCAAGAGTCCCATACACAGACATAAACAACAAGACTGTTTACCCCCCCCCCCCCCCCCCTTTGGCAGGTATTTTCTAACACCGCCCTTCCTAGAAATTTGCACATACAGATTAACCAATAACATCTTTGTATAACAGATTTCCAAGGATGCATACGCTCTATTGAAGATCTTCCTCCACCAAACAAACGTTGTCTTAGGAAAATGGAGATCGAAAGCATCGAGTAAGTGTTTAACAAATGGTTGCAACCCAAAACCTAACCGCAAACGGTCAAAAGTTGTTCTCATCAACTAATAATTTCTTTCGCAGAGGGAAAATACTGGAATTGACGTTTTGGGACAGCATGGCACGAGAATTCAATAAAGAAGAGATAGAAAAAGAACCACAACCGGTAACAATAGCAGTAAATGCATGAAGAGTTACTAGATACAAAGATTAGACCACGGTCAAACAACTTTACATATGCATTCTTTAAACATAAAAGTAACAACGCTCACTTGCACACATATATGTATCAGCTGTCAGCCACTTCACCACGTTCTATTACGTCAATATCAACACGCAGGAAACAGCGGCGTTACGAAATGCGTAAGTTACCCATCTGCCAACACCAACCCGACTTATAAATATCATTTCAACCATACTCACAACATAAACCATCACTAAAAATAGATTTAACAAAAGATACAAGACGAGTCCACTACTTCAAATCAACAGATATCGCTTCGAAGACCCTGAACTAGAAAAACAAAGAAATCGTTTCGTTTTGAAGGACCTACTGCTGCTAGAACCCGAAAACTATCAGGTGAGAACACAACAACTATAAACAAACTTCTTTCCGTTAAACCTACCACTACTAAACACATATACACCACAGGGTGTATCGTTTACATGTGAAGCTATGATACTATCAGTTATCGAAGACAAATCGTGGTACTTCACCAGATGCGACCGCTGCACAAAAAGACCACTGCACAACAACGACATCTATGACTGTGTAGATCATGGACAACTGGATAATCCTGCTCACAAGTAACAACCTAACCCCATTATCTAAACATACTCCGGTTAACATATTTCCAATACACACATTGCTAATTTTTATTACTGCAGGTATTCGTTTAAAGCCAAAGTAACAGACGCCACCGCAAATGCATAATTCCTTTTTTTCTCGCCAGTAGGAGATGTGATTACTGGCTACCCATGTGGAGACGTTGTTGCAAAATACCAAAACACACCTTCACCAAGGATGCCTACTGAAATAACAGGAATCGTCGGAAAGAAACATGAATTTAAAATACATTTCAATCCATCTGCAAAAATATCAGCCGGCGAATTCATTGTTGATACCATGATAGACAAGCCGAGCTCAACAACGCCTTCTAGAGAAACATCAGGTGTGTAAAACAAAACACGCACCACAAATATGATCAAAAAAGGGAACAATAACATGTAGGCCACAAAAACCTTACAAACAGGAACACAAACAACCTCACAAGAATTAGCTGATACAAAACCAGGATCGTCCTCAAAGGAAAACATCTCAGAGATAGACATAAATCTAACAGGTATTGAGTTACTAATGTAGACACAAACATATAATATACAATAACCTGATAACAACTACTCTACAAATGTAACCAGGAAAGTCCTCACAACAAAACATCTCAGAGACAAACATACATCTCACAGGTATTGTATTACTCTAGATACATACATATAATATACAGTAGCTTAAATAACAACAACTTCTTTACAAATGTCTAGAACTAGAAGCCGCTGAACAGCAGACCCGCATCCAAGAAACGAGTTACACATGTATAGCCGAACACCAGCAGCAGTTGGCAAAACCTATCGCAACTGAACCAGTTCCTCCAACAACGCCAGCAACAAGTGTAGTTGATGCAGACGCGGAAACAAACATACACAAAACTGCAGTTAAAGGCCCTCTAGCAAAAAGATCACTAACTGAGCAGCTCGCAACAGAAGCAAAAAAGAAGAAGCAAGACTAGAAATTGCTGCCTACTCAGTATCATATTTTGTAAACTTAAATACCCACCCCTTAGTGACATGCGCTTTCTTTTGTAAACTTAAATAACCAACCCTAACTGGCATGCCCTTTTTTGCACGCGCCCATACATGTTGTCTACTACAACATGGTAACAACCCGCATGTAATTAACCCCCTACAACAACTAAGCCTGCCTACGATCCCCTCTTTTGTAACGCTCCAAAATCGCCGAACTAGCCAGGCGTGTAAAACACTTGATGTAATTATGAATATAACTTTCGTAGTTTCAAGCATGTCTTAAAAACAAAATCGTGGGGAAGCACGGGCTTCCTTCCTTGTTAAAATCAAATCAAATCATTATTTTATATATGGCATTTTAAATTTATAAAAAAATACACTTAACTCTTGGAACAACCTCGGATTTACCATTCTCCATTACACCCGATAGGGTTCTCAGCTCATTAGTCCCTTTATAGGTGAATCACCTTTTATAAGTTCAAAACTAAATAATTTATTTAAAGAAATCATGCATCAATTTTTTTACCTCTTTTGGAGGAACAAGTTTTGCTTCGTGTTCTTGTTGCACTGGAGGATTACTCATATCGAAGGATATTTCTGAAGAGTTTTCTTTTTTTTTGGAGTTTTTTGCACCTTCTCCTCTTGAGTTACCGTAGGTGAGATTCTTCGGGGTAGCTTTTGTCCGATCTTGATGGTCATGTTCCTTGATCAATGTCCCTAACACGCCAATATTCTCCTTGCTAAAGGCGTGATAGGGAGTTTTTTGGTGTAAAAAGTTTATAATTTAGATTTTGGCCCTCTTGTTATAGAAGCATTGCACCAATGGCCCTCCTGAAATATATGATGAAGCTCCGCCACTGATTGGAATGTTGGTCTAACTAATGGCCCAAATGTTGATGCAAACCTACTCGGGCCACTTGGACTTGGTAAAGATGCTTCAAACGATGACAGTTTTCTAGTTCGGTTGGCTTCTTCAGAAGTTTCTCCTTTGTATCCTAGCTGAAAGTAACAGAGAACACCGTTAGTTCTCCTGAGTTTTTTTTCCGAGAACAACCTTCAGCGTGAGGATAAGTATGGTTGGTATGAGATAATCATAGAGAGTAGAGAGAGAAAGTATGGTTCGAAGTGTGTGTAGACTTGCGCATCCTAGGGAGCGAACCTATGCTATTTATACTACTCAATCCTTACCTATCGGCGTTAGAATTGCGGTTGTTATTTAGGTTCGGTGAGGAAGTCATCAAGCTAGTATTTCCTTGTTCTCGCTGACCTTGTTGTTATTAGGAGGCAGTCGACTGTGATGGTGTTGCCTAGTACTAACATGTCGTGTGTCTTGTACCTTTGTCGGGTTAGCGTCGATGTTATGGACTCCGGACCTTCGTCCTTCGTTGAACCGACTTCTCTGGAGCACTGGTCTAGCTTAATCAGGCTCTCCTAACAAGGGAATATGGTCATAATGGACTCTTTCAGAGGAAACTATACCTCATTAGCGGTGGCCACTGAGTTCTAGTGTCCGCAAATCCAATTATCCGCTTAGTACGGTCTGGTTTCGCACCAACTTTTCTATGACTTGATACGTTTGTCACACACCTTTTTCAATCAATTTTGCTATGCTTGTGAATCTATTTTTTACTGCATAAAGAAGAGCAATGCTAAATCTTCTTACTATATCCTACTACTTATTCTCCTACCCACATCAAATTAAAACATGTGTAATCCACTCATTCTTTTTCTTAATTTCATCTATTAATCATTCCATTTGTCAAAATCATATAAGTAAGATGATATGTAGTCACATGAAGTAGGAGGGTAACTCATTTTCTATAATATTATGACATTGGTTTGAAATGCTCGATGAATAATATCAAATGTGTGGTTTTTTAAGTCATTGTCTACAATGCAAAAGGTAATACTACTAATTACTTGATGAAATAGTGTCAAATCCTTGCAAAGATACTCATCGCACTTGCTCTAAAGCAATGAGTTCTTGATAATGACACCATGGTAGTGGGCTAATTAGTGGATCTTAATAATTTACCCATTATACATTTATACTTTCAGATTGAACTTGTTTTTCCATAGTTCATTTAAACATGATATAAATGGCTATATCTATGTTCGCGTATAGCAACAAAAAATATCTATGACAGATAGTTAACGATATATTAATTGGTTCGGTGATCGAACTCGTAATTTAGTGACTCGACTAAGTTAATCTGGTGATCTAACCAATAGTTCGATAACTCGATTTAGTTAACCCAATCTTCGAACCCTTAACCCAGTGACTCAATCGGGTAGACCTAATGGCCGAACCTGTGACCAATGACTTGATCAAATTGATTCCTAATCGAACACGTAGTCTAGTGACTAATATAATTATTTCTTATAAATATGATTTTTTTTTTAATATTTCTTATATTTCATAGTTTTCTTAAAAAAACTTAAAATTTTACTTTGCATTTTAAAAATACACCTTATAAATAAGGTGAAAACGAGTCGAGCTGCTCGTGAAAAGCTCGAGATTGGATCAGTGAAAAGCTCAAACGAGTCGAGCCTAAACGAGCTCGAGTTTTACGTCCAAAGCTCGTTTGAGCTCGCGAGTCTAAGCGAGTCTAATGTTTTTATATAAGAGCTTATTAACGAGCTTAATAGCAAGTTTTTTAGCCAGTCTAATTTAAAAATATTACGAGCCGAGCTTGAACCGAGCCCGAGCCTATCTAGAATCCACGAGTCAAGCCCGAGCTTAAATAATAATATTTGAAACGAGGCAAACTCGAGCTCGAGCTTTATAAAACTTAAACGAATCAAACTCGAAGCTCAGGCTCAGCTTGACTCATTATCACCCATAGATAAGTATAAATATAGATAAATAATTTCTCTTGATGTAGCATAGTTGTCTTCATTAGTCTTTGAGGCAACATAATATCAATGAAAAGTTTAAAAAATGAATGGTATTATTCAGCTAAAATACTCTCATACTTATAAAAAGTCAAAAATTAATTTACCAATTAAAATACTTAATTATAATTAACACCCCTAAATTTTTTAGTTCTTACTTATTTCACACTCATATATACATAAAAAAAATTACACAAATTTACACTACTGTATATTGTCATAGTTGTACGCAGAGCCGGATTTGAACATGTGATGAGCAACCGCATCGAGCTTTCATTTTTTGAGAGACCTTATTGAACGCTGGGCTAATTTAATATGGGTTTAGCTTGTTTTCAGACGAAAAGTGGGTTTAAGTTACTTTATACCTTTTAATGATAAGTTAGATTGATAGTTTTACTTTTAATGACTATGACATTGAAAGAAATCGAAATGTGAGTTTACATGAAACTGAAGTTTTTAACGGGGAAGCAGAAGTGTTTAGAGGATATTTTCACTTTACACCTTAAAAACATTTAAAAGTTACATTTGCTTCTTTATTTTTATTAAAACAAGTAGAAATGCGGCTCGCACGTTACGATGATCGTTATATGTTTAGCGTATATTTTGTTTCAGGTTTATTTTTCATGTTCGGTTAAATTGGTTGGACCGAGCATCGCCATTTTTATATGTTCGGTTAAATTGGTTGAACCGAGCATCGCATATAGCAAAAAGTATTAATGTTATATACATTGTTCTAAATAGCTCGCTATAGCTCGCTTTAAGGCGCGCTAAAGCTTGAGGCGTGGCCTTCACGCAACACAATAGGTCAAAGCGCGCTACGATATGAGGTGCGATAATTTTTTGAGTTAAACTCTCGGAAACGAATATTATCACATGTAAGGAGAGTTTTCTAACTTTAATTATTATGTACAACACTAATTATGAACTTAATATAAATATAATATTTAAATACATAAAATAAATAAATATTTATATATATTGTGCCGCTATAAGCCACGCTTTAGAAACGCTAAAGCTTCGCCTTAACCGCTAAAGCATGTAGCTTGGACATGCCGTCACGCCACGCTTCACGCTATTTATAACCTTGGTTATATATACCAATTCAACCTTACGTATTTAACCTCTACGATTTCTTTTAAAGTTACAGTATTAAGTAATTTTGGGTGTGTTTTGAAAGTTCTTTTTTATTTCAGAATTGTATATTAAACTTTAATATTTTCTATAAAATCGTGCATGCATAAAAAATATTTCAATATTAGACTTGTTTTGTTTGCAATTCAGAGACCTTTGATCGATCTATTTTTTTGAATAAATTGATATGTTACATATTTGATAAATAAAATGTGTTAATAAAAAAACCGCAAGTAGCTAAAAGTTTAAAGTTTTTTTCGTAACATGTCGTATATTTTAAGGGTACATTTTGTAATTCTTATTTATTTATTTCATGATCTTGGGCCTTGAGCAAAAACAATGAATATACTGCTCTATGAAGGTTTAATATGTGCCACTACACTGAAACTCAACAATCATATCACCTAAAATCACTAGGTAGAAACCTTTAACACACCAATAAGATATCGCAACCATAACCTAATGAAACTAAAATACCAGAACGGGATATCCATGCTCATACACAACTATTGCGTAAGGGTCTTTGGCGTTTACGTGCCTTCACCTTCACTACATTTGTCAACAAAAGAGCATGTTGGGAACTATTGAATCTAAACATGATCCTAGTTTTGGAGTTAATCACTTGCAAGACATGCGACCCAAAGGTATCGAGTGTGTTTTTAGGAGGGAGAGCGACTTTTAACCAGAAATCTTGATGTACATGTGATTTACTATGTTGTATATGATAATCCCCGAGTTTCTGATACAAAATTTTAAACATCAATCAATGCTGCATCATTTTGGATTACTCAAACATACAAATACGTTTTATAAAGAAAAAAAAAACATACAACATTATTTGGCTACGGCGTTCCTCAATCTTCAGCTCCATTGCTCACCTTAATTTCCAACAGCCTCTCCACTGGCTGCCTGCATATCGGGCAACGGTTTGTTTGGAACCTCAATACTTTAGCACATCCGCTGCACATACACTGAAACCAAACCAACTCGATTTTAATACTTTTACATCATACTGACATTGTATATGTATCTATAAGCATATGTGTTTGCGAGTGTGTATAGAAGAAAATGTTACCATATGACGGCAAGGAAGAACTGTAGTGTCCCGAGGTTCTGATAAACAGATGACACATTCTTTACCAGGATCATTCCCATCAAAATCAGCGCCGTCGACTGAATTACCAATCCCATAAATTTCCTGCAATTCATATCTCATCCCATTCACCCACAGGATCTGTTTGGCCACACGTACCTGATATTCACCTTTTTCTTTCTCAAACACCGCCTGCGTTATTTGGGAATTAGTACTATTCGCTCCACCATTTGTACTCCCGTCTTCTGATACACATGGACTTGCTTCTGCCTTGATTACTAGAGGATATACACCCTCGTCACTCACTTTTACTAGTTCTGACTCATCAAATGCCGAGAGGTCTATACCAGTCCCAGATTCTTGTCTGAATTTCTGGCCCAGACCTTGTTGGAAGGCGACTGTAATTGGTGGAAGCAGGTCTTGTTTTGTCGGAGTCATGTTACAGTCGTCCCCCTCTTTTGAAAAGAAGTAAAGGGTAATGCTGCAAAATGAACAGCATATGTTAAACAGAAAGAAGAAAAGAAAGCGAGCAAGTCACATCATCCATAACCATATAGCAACACCTCAGTGCCATCAAATATTTTAGGAGTAGTTGCCTGAGCTTATTTCGTGGGTTTGAGGCTTTAAGCATATTTTCAATAGGCACCTAACGGCTTATGATGGTCAAGCAGTACACACAACTGGTCTATGATACACCAAAAAGAAAAAAATAACTAAGCAATTACCCCTTTTCTAAAAAAGCTAATAAGCCCACACTATAATCTAACACAAACACCCCCTTCATCATTTTTATGTTGAGTGGTTGCCCACAACACAACTACACCAGAGTACCAGACTATTATGGTGGAAAGGAGTCCTTAAGTGCCTCGGGAACTCAATTTTAGGGAATTCCATAAGCTTTAGATCTAAAGTACTGATTTAAACTCATGCTAGAATTAGGGGATGCATCTGTATTAGCTTAAAAGAGTCGTAAACAAAAAGAAGAATTAAATATAACACAGGCCCTTCGTGTGTTTCCATTATCTGGCTCTCATCTTCAATAATCCTCATGAATGAGACCAACGATTACATAATTTAATGGCTCTCGCAACACATAAACAATACCCACAGAAGGTAACGGCTAATTGAATAGAAAGCAACAACAAACAACAACAACAACATACCCAATCCCGCCGAAGCGAGGTATGGGGGAGGTGAGATGTAGACAGATCCTACCCCTACTTTCAGGATAAACCCGAAGGTAAAGAGACTGCTTCCAATGGACCTCCGGCCAAGCTTACTGCAAAAAGATAACCCACTTTTGCAGATCATGTATGTTATATAATACAAAACAGTATGCTACATACGGTTTTCCCGTAATCAGATACTCTCTGTCACAAAATGTTACTCCCTCCGTCCCTAAATAAATGTCCACTATTGACTTTCGGAGTCAACCTTTTCAAACTTTGACCTTAAAATATTTTGTTTGTGTTATGTAATATTTAACGAAAATACTTTTAAAACCCAATCCATTCATATAATTTGCATCAAGTATTGCATAACACAAACAAAATAATTTAAGGTCAAAGTTGAAAAAAAATGACTTCAAAAGTCAATAGTGGACATTTATTTAGGGACGGATGTGAAGTATTGAGTACTGACACACTGTTTAGCAGACCCTAATTGTTACAGGCAAATTATAACTATTGGAAAAAGTTTATCCTGCAAGTTACACATGTTTAGAACCTTTAGACATGCTGGATATAGATCATAGATACATAGGTATTGAAGTAAAATACTAGAGTAATTGATCAGCCTTAATAACACCGGGTGACCAACATATTTCTGCACTGATCAGCCTTTTGGGTGAAAGCTTGCGAGTATGTTAGCTTCTTCCAACGAAAAGGCTCCTAATTCTCTTTCGAAGCAAGCCTAAACCAGATTATCTTTTACAGTATTTTATAATATACTATGAACAACATTTCATTATTTACTAGCAATCTATCATGACCATTTATTGGAAAATGATAGGGCCTCGTCCTGCTAAACTATATAGTTATCAAACAACTACCAGTTAAGGGATCAAATTCCCTTCAGTCACGCAACATAAACCAAGCTCAAACCTAAGTGTCCATTGGAAACAGCAAAAGCCATATTGAAGAGCATATTCTGCTCAAAGTGCCACTTTCATGCTAATGATAATAAAGATTACAAGCTAAAGTTTGAAGATAAATGGACTTGACATCCATAAAAATATCTTGGTCCCATTTTATCTCTCCATGTCAACAAAGCACAAACAATTCTTTTATCACTAACTAGATTGTACGTTATCCTTAAGCCGATATGCACTACTTTGAACCATCAAATAACAAAAGATATCCTTTTTCAGGCATCAATCTTCCATGAAGAACTTGACCAAAAGTCATGGCACAATTAGTCCACTAAAAGATACAAACACTAATAGAATTAACAGAATTACCCTTAAATATGAACAAAGAGTTGACATGTGACTGGTATGCCCATATGATCAGTCAATTTATACACCAAAAATTCAAATATTAAATATCTTCAAGATGCGAATTTGAACATAAAGTAACAATCTAGTGCATCTCATCATATGACATAAATAAAAGATTACATCTTCCAGCATCATTAGTATCATTTGCAGAAACATCAAAAAGTTCACTCAAGGTATGCATTTTTAAAAAATTACAGAACTACCTTTACACACAAAAGTATCCATATGATCAGTAAGAATTTCAAGATGCGTGAGTTAACTAAAAAGTATCAATCTTTAACACCTATTATCATACTATACAATTCGGTGATTTACAGACCTACGCTTAACACATAAATTACTAACATGTACACCCAGAAAATATTTGCAATTTGTGTAGCGTCACATAAAGCAATAATCTTTAACATCCTATGACCATATAGCATAAATGAAGTTTATACCTCCCAGCAACATTAGCATCTTAGGTAATACAGCATAAAGCTCACTCAAAGTATAAACTTTGTACTGTGCGAAAAATGCTCATTTTATCATTGTACTAGTATTTCTTTGTCCATTTAGGTCATCATACTTATTTAAAGGTTTTATTAGTCACCAAACTTTTTAAAATCTTTGCCCACTTACAAGCTAATTAAAAAAATATCTGCCTGCCAATAGCTAAATATCTAGTATGATATTATGGGGTGACCTAACAATATCTAGGATGAACATTTTCGCAAAGTACAATCGCCCAAAGATATCATCAACTTAAATACAAATCACATAACTACCCTTAAACACAAAAATTAACCACCATATGATCAGCAAAAATCATCAAACTGCACAATTTAACAAAAAGCAACAACCTTAATAACATAACATAAAGATCATACCTTTAAGCAACATTAGCATCATATGAAAACATAGCAAAAAGTTCACTCAAGGTATAAAGTACGTATAAACTTTAACACAACAGCGAAACAACCCACTGACAGCCAGTCCTACAATTACTATGTGACAGGTATATCATGTAACACAACAATCCAAGGTACACGGCCACAGGAGTTGAATCCGTGACCCCCTGTGTTACACTACTGGTCCCTCGCCACTCGGCAACCATCAAAATGACTAATACAAACAACAAATCTACCAGATATAACCATATGATCACTACAAAATCATCAAAAAAAATATAATTAAACAAAAAGACACAATCTTTGACACCTAAAATCGCATAAAATTAGGTATAGATCATAACTTCCATCAACATTAGTATCAGAGTTAAAAATCAACAAACAAGTTCACCCAATGTATAAATAAACTTTAACAAACACTACTTAACTACCCTTATACAAAAAAAATCACTACAAACATAAAAATACATAATTTAACAAAAAAGCAACAATCTTTAACACCATACTTTCAAGAATCATACCTTCCAAATAAAAAAAACTAACTAAAAAAACAAATGTAATTTTCCCGAGTAGGCCGCGTAACAAAACTACCCTTATATGTGTGAGGTCTCAAGTTCAATTCCTGCTAGGTTCAAACAACCTTGAAGTGGCCACACCAACCTCCTGAAAAGGGAGGACTTTACCCGGTATGAGGCTGTGTGGCGGTGGGTTCAAACCCCGTCTGCCAATGTGTCAGAAACCATGGTTACCCAAAACTACCCTTAAAACACCCAAAAAAACACTAAAAACCATCAAAACACACACAAATCGGCAAGGAAGAGTCGTTGAATCCGCGCGTAAAAAAACTAGCCTTATACACAAAAATGAGCATAGATAACCATAAGCTGGGTAAAGCGTAAAAAAAAACTACCTTCCATCAACAGTAGCATCATAAGTAAAGACAACAATCGACTTCCCAGGATTAGCTTCATCAGGCTCAAGTTTCAAAGTCTCCTTTTTCAAATTAACATCGTTACGAATAGTGACAGCTTTCTGATGATCAACATAAGGTGTAGGCGTGTGCATAACAGGCCCACAAGGTGGTAAAGGATACCTCCCACCAACCCACTGTCCTGGTGGCCCTGTTGGATATGGTGTGGCTGCTGCGAATACGATACGGTTGGTGTTGAGTTCTGATGGTTGTTGTTGGGTTGGTGGTGGCGTTGGTGGGTTTGATCGTCGGGAACTGCGACTACGGCGGTTGCTGCTGCTGCTGTTGTTGCTTCCGACATTACCCATGATGATGATGATACGAGGTTGATAGATTTTATGAGAACGAAGAGTGAATTATAAGATGAGATTTAAGAGAGCCATTGGAGGTGGGGTGATCACGAAAAGAAGCTCCACTTTGAAACGGAACATAAACTAAAAAACTAAACCAAACACATATATGATTTATGTCAAAAGTGCTTATGTACTTCTTATGTATGTACTTTGCTTATGTGTAAGACCATAAGGTACATCACCAAATTTCAACATAAAAAAATGGAAAATTATCAAAAAAAAGTTCACTAATTAAAAGAAAATGGTTTTCTCATATAAGTTTATGGGAAACAGTCGCCAAATTTTGACAAGTATCTTAAAAAAGTATGGCAACTTTTACAGGTTGCTTCAAAAAATAAGGCAACAAAAGACACATAACGCACGATTACTCCAAATACCCTGGAACTAAATGTATTTGACAAACATTTTTAGACTCATCTCAGGATTGGAAAAAGGTTGAAAGACCCTTTTGATAATTGACCCTAAAATTGACTCTTTATTATATTTGAGGCGTTTTCAAAAAAAAATTTGTATAATGGCGTGAGAACACGAAAACTCAGCTTTCAGTACAATGTCTCACGTTGAGCGGTGGCGTTTTCAGCGACCATCGCGACGCCAACCACTATAGTGCAAGCCACGTTACAGTAGCTGACGTTTTCGCCTCACGCATCGTAAAGTGTCCTCTTAGTGTATAGGTTATGATTTGGTGTATTTTTGTGAGTTTATTTATGCAGTTTAAATTATAATTGAGACATTTTAAAGTATGCATTAAACAATTTGACTTTAGTTGTTCATACGTTCAAGTGTCTTAATCAAATTTGAGAGTATCCCACCAATCACTTTTCTATATGTTTAATATCAAATTTTCTACTTTGTGAGTCTAGGATACACACGGTGTCTAGATTCATTTTCACATTTACCTCAAGTCATGTCATCATTTAACACGTTATCGTAGCTTTCAATTTTCAGCCACAATAGTCAAAACTTCCATCGTCACCATTGAAAACTCGATTTATAGAAATAAATCTCACAAAATTACTCTTTTCACACACGCAAAGTAAATAAATATATGTACAAACACACATTATGTGAAAGTGAGAACGATCACCACTTTCCTTTTTCTTGGTAGATTGTACGTGACACGCGGTATGATGGAATGCGGTGGCATGTGATAATAGTGAGGTGAAGGTTATGGCTCACCCATTGTAGCATGCAACCTTTGAGTTATCTATATAGTGACACACGTTAGACGGATGTGATTCATAAATCAAGAGTTTTATCTTATTGAGTGAACTCGTATCTTGTGAAACTAGAAAATGAACCACTAAAACAAAAAAAATACACATACAAAAAAAAATTCGTTCAAACGACGCTAGTTGGCCATGAAAGTGAGTTGCAGTGTGGGATGACATGTAGTGTCATCCGATGAATTGAGGATAACCTTGTGATATCATATGCTCTTAAAATTACGAGACTAATTCACAAGCAACTTTAACCCTCAACATATATTCAATTTTATATGATTCTGGCTCAATGATCTTGTCTCGTGCAACATTTATTTGTTTCCAAGGGCCGAGGATGCTTCATGTGGATGGTCCATGTGGTGTACATCTAAGGAAGGAGACAAAGATGACATGTGACGTGTCATTCTTGGTTCTCTCATGTTCATGACGTTTGTATGTACTTAACGTAGTGTGTGTACCACTTCCTCTCATCCAATGAGGTTATGACACGTGTTGTCTGTCGTAATGGTATGTGAGATAAAATCCAAGCCTAACAGTTACCTGGACCCGTTTTTCGAGTTTGGCTTTGTTGATCTTTGGCATGAGAAGTTTCTTCCCATGTAAGATTGACGGGGTTTAGTCTCGTTGCGCTTTGTTTTAGGCCTTTTACGAGTGTATGATCTTTAGCTAGGAAGTGAACCATTAAAACAAATAAGATACACATACTTACACAAAACAATCACCGTTTAAACGATGCTATCTGATCATGATAGTGAGTGCAATATGGGATGAAATTTAGTGTCATTTGATGAATTGAGGATAACATTGTGATATTTTATGCTCTTATAAGTATTAGACTTTAATTCACGAGTAACTTTAACCCTCAACGTATATTCAATTTAATATGATTCTAGCTCAATGATCTAATCTCGTGTGACATTGAGTTGTTTATTATAGGTGTGACCGGAGTCACAAGCAAAGGTAACACTCAGCTGCCTATAAAGTGTTTGAATATTCTCATGGAGAGAATAGAGATTGCAGTATGAACAATTTTAAAGTAATTGTCTTTTATCTTTAGAGATGCATTTAGGCATTCGTGCAATGAATGAGATCTAAGGGTTAAGGATCGTCCATGTGATGGACATCCAAGGAAGGAGACAAAGATGACATGTCGTGTGTCACTCTTGGTTATGTCATGTTAATGGACTAGTCCATCAACGTATGTACTCAACGTAGTGTTTGTACCACTTCCTCTTATTCAATGAGGTAATGATATGCGTTATTTGCATAACGGTGTGTGGAATAAGATCAAAGCCTAGCCATTAGCTGGATGTGTTTTTCGGGTGTGACTTTGTGAATTTTTAGCATGAGAAGTTTCCCAAGTAAGCTTGGCAGACCTTAGCCTCGTGAGGCTTTGTCTTAGGCTTTTTATGAGTGTGTGAGTTTAGCTAGTTGGGCTACACATCTCATGCGCTGTCATAACCATTACAATTTCATTTTTTGTTTTCACGGATTTTTGTGTTTGTTTTATAGGTATGCAGATAAGGTAATGCTTTGATCACATAAGTAAAATTGTTTCCTTTCATAGGTTTACGTTTTACTTTGGGATTGAATCCAAATGAGATACAACTATACCAGTAAACCAAACATAAATTTTTTGTTTAGTGTATTAGTCTCTTGATGTTTATATGTTGGTAGAAAATGAGTTGGCGGCTGTCATGTGAGGATGGTACTAGCGATGACTCATTCTCGGTTTAGATTGGAATTCCTCACAAACCTTTGTTGTGGAGTTAAGAGAATGCACTTTTAAAAATAAAATAAAAGGATATAAAAGAAAACTAAAAAAGTTCAGTCAAGACTAAGCTCTATCGTTATATAGTTTGTAGAATTTTGTTGTCCTAAAAAAAAGAAGATGGTAGCATTAACTATAGCTCAAAAAGTGAGGGATACATGTTATAGTACGATGTCACTTTGTATGATTCTCTATATTGACGACTACTGTACATTTTAAAAGATGTAGTGATATGCAAATGCCCTAAGAAGTTGATATTAGTCTCGTGATATTTGACAATAATCATTGGAGGTTTGGGCTCTTTTAAGTTAGAGGGCAATTTTTGTCCATCAATGATCATTAATAAGCTTTTGTGGGCATATATAAAACATTATATAAACTACTGAACATATCTTTTTCATTTAATCGGTTCTTTTTTTTCCGTCACCTTTTACAGCCTCTCCAAGCACGTATTATTATTATTATTTTATTTATAACGTATGTTATTATCTCTTTTGATTTATGACTTACTAGTATAACCGTCAGATGTTTATTCGCTTATGTATGGTTTATACATTTTTGTACGTTTTTACACGGTTTAGAATGTTTAGTGTTTTCATACTTTATCAACCGTTTTATACGTTTCCATCTTTTTTCTACGTTTGTATACGTTTTTCACACTTTTGTACGTTTTCATATCTTTGGTCCGTTTTTATATGTTATCGTATCTTTTCCTCGAACGTTCCAGGTTTTTCTATGTTTCTGTACAGGTTCTGCGTTTTAGTACGTTTTTCTCCGCTTTATATGTTTCCTTTGTAAGATTATGACATGCTATTAGTATGTCATTATCATCCAATATTTGAATTGTAGGTTACATGCACATAAGTGTAATCAAACAATTCAATATTATGTGTGAATGCTCCTAATGGTACATAAAGTCTTGATCGTTTTTTATTTGACTAGTATTGATGGACATACTAGCTACTAAGTCTATATATATCTAGTCCTATCTCTACCCAACACACACACAAGTAGAATAACATAGCTATCCATCAAGCTCTCTACACTTAGGTTGGGTCAAGGGAGAGAAACTAGATAGGTTCTAAGGGTGGCGTATATCATGTCAACATCCGCTACGGCTACCGGTATGTCATTCTCGGTTCATCTTATATATATATATGTGATTATTATCGTATTCTAAGATCTTGTGGCTTAATAGTTTAAGTGTTCGTCATGTATGTTTTGATGTTAATGTTTACACTTATAAAATGCTTACATGTGGTATCTAGAGCCAAGGTTTTGAATAAGATAATAATTCTTATTTTATTGATCATAAAAAATATATGTGCTGTAAACTGATTATTTTGCTTAAGGTTACAAATTGGTTTAACTTGATACGCCTGAAAGTTGTAGGATATGATAAGATTAAAACATATAAATGGAAGTTTTTTATTTATTTGTTAATCTCTTTAACAGTTAACATATATATTCTAATTATATGAGTTGCTTGGATGACTAACAGACTAAAAAAAACATGCATTTGTTTATATTGAGAATGACTTTTCTATGATTATTAAACGTATCATGACTAAAATAATGTAACACTCTCTGGACTCTGCTTATGTGTATGCTTGACATGTTAATTTTTGTTGGCCTATGATAGTTTGCGTATATTTACTCATCATTGTTTCGTGGTGAATTAAATTAAAAATTATTTATGTTTGTATCATACACAAATTTACATAAAGCTATATTATATTAATGGGCAATAAAAATAGACATTGTCAAGCGAATGAGAGCAATTGAAATAAGACAATTCGAGTATTACATGTTTAATTTTTAATTAATATTAATATATATTTATTATCTAAGTTTCTAACTGTAAGCTATTAGTTTGATTTCATTTGTATTAGAAAAATAAAATACATTAATTTAGTCTTTTAATGAGACAAATAAATTTACTCATAAGTTTTAAGTTACATTTGACTAATCATTTATTCATAAATAAAAGATAATGTTTTTTTGATTACGTTTGTATGCATGAAAATACAAATGTTAGTACCGCTTCCGCTCGATAAAAGTTGATTACATATTAAAAGAGAGATTTTTTTTTATCATAAATCTCTTTAAGTTTTCAACATGCATATGACGCGTGATTTTTTTTTTAAGTCATGTTTATTAAAAATGATAATGGTTACATGGTGTTTTTTTTTTCTTTGGATAAAGATAGTTGATCAACATGAATGATTATTTGTTGACGTATTTTTATGATATGAATAAATGATTTTATAAATGGTTTTATGATTGATTGTAATCAACGAATGGTTTGAAGTTTGAGTGTCTTCTTGTAACATTTTTTTCTTATAGTTTATTATTATTCAATTAATTAGGAATAAATGTGTAATTACATTGAATGTTATTTTTTTAATAATTATGATTTTGTAACATCTTTATGTTTAAATTTTAATTAATGACTTTAAAGTTAACCGTCTATTAATTTGATGTTACATTATTTCAAAACTATATTACTTATAACATTCATATGTTTTTTTAACTCAATTAATTTTATATTAAAGTTTGTTATTTATTATATGACATTAAGTGATATTAATTTGTTAGTCACCAAAGTGACCAAATTAATTTCAATTGTGTAGTCATATAGATTATGTTGTCTTAAAGCTATTTATCCTTATATGACTATATATTTGAAATTAACTTGAGTATCGCAAACTATTAGTTTACTCAATTATAAAACTAAACTTGTGTGATATGGTTAAATAAAAAGCTTCTTTATTTCTCTCGTAAGTGTTTTCTCCCGAATTACTGTTTGGTCTATGATATTATACAATTTTATATGTTTAAATTAACATTCGTTCGTATTCATGGCCCATTTTCTTTTAGAACATGATATTTTGATAAGTTATCATTCATGAAATAAATTTTCAATACATTGTAGGATTTTATTTTCTTTCGATATGTACTTGATAAAGGGGCATATGGATGAATATATATTAAAATGAAAATAATTTTTTTTCTTACTCATCATTATATACTTTATGTATAAATATAATAAGTTGCTCAGTAAGTTTTGAGATATAATGCATGATATTATGAGAATGCTTATCGCTTCCGTTAATGAAATTAAAAAAATGGGTTTCAAGTATTGTATGGTTGTAAATATGAATTCAGAAGTTTTACTCGTGTATAAGTTTACCTTTAATTTTGTATTATTATTTTTTTTTTGCTCATTTAATATTGTGAATTTTTAGTCAATTGTTATATTAATTGTTTCAATCAAAGTTATAAAAACATGGACTGTCTAATTGTTTTGATAGACTAAGCTAACGTTTGAAAATGGCAATATGATTCTATTTTCATGATTTAGATTACATCTCATTAATTTATTATAGTCAGTATGACATTAAGTGGCCAAGTTAATTTCAAATATATAGTCATATAACTTATGTTTTTTATTAGTTATTTGCTTATTACATTACATTAAGAGAGATTAATTTTGTTAGTCACCAAAGTGGCCAAGTTAATTTCAATATTTGTAATCATATAATTTATGTCGTGTTAAGAATGCTCTTTATGAATTTTTTTTATTGGTTGATAGACATTATCATTTTTTTCCAAAGGAAAATTATTCTTCTATGACTAATAATCTTAAAGATGAAAAATAGTAAACTTTTGTCATATGTATATAGTTATCCAAAGATGCTTATACATCTGACTAAGTCAACTTTATTCTTTATTGTAAGTTTCCATTGCATTCTAATAATGATGATGATATATTATTGTGTTTACCCAAAGGAAATCGATAATATATATTTTGAAGAAATCATCGTTGATCGATGTATATATGGCAAGATTAGTGGGAGCAAGTTTGTATTTTTGGTTCTACTTGTTAAGGATATTTTGCTTCCGAGAATGACTTTGGTTTATTGCCAAAACTAAAGGATATCTCTCTAAGAATTTCAAAGATATGGATGAGACATCTTATGTGATTGGAAATTTAATATTCCGTAACATATCTAAAGGTCTATTAGAACTATCTCAAAAGGCATATATCGATAAAATTCTTGAGAGATTTATCAATAATATGAAAACATAATTTGTAGCTTGTTATGAGGTTGCTATTCATGCATTATGGTCGCGGAGCTTTATTTTAGGGCTTGGGGTTGTCGACACTATAAGCAAGCCGCTAAAAAATGTATGGTGATAACACCGCAACAATATTCTTCTATAATAACGATAAATACTCTAAAGTTGCAAAACATGTGGGTTCAAAGTTCTTTATCGTGAAAGAGGAAATTCAGAAACAAAGTGTATCTCGAACATATTAGTATGTATCTCCAACCAAGGGTTTACCACCAAAAGACTTTTAGGTAATATGTTCTTAGGCTGGGTCTTGGTTGTATTAATAACTAATTATGATGTTCTAAACACTCTTGAGCTCAACAAAATGTTTCTGATTTTATTTCTTATTCATTATGTTAAGCATGCATTTATGATTGGAATAAGAAACTTTATGTGTTTTCATAACACGAATGTGGACTATATGTTATTTATATATAACTTATGAATCTAGCATGATGAACTCATAATGTTGTGATATATGGAAGAGAGTATATGATAAATACTGTATATGATCGCCATAATCCCCATCATGTGGTTTGTTATGTTGAGATACTTATGATGACGGTTAATAAGATTTAATTGCTAGCCTTATGTTGTATCATGTAGGAATATCATGTCAAGTGGGAGAATGTAAGATTATGACATGCTATTAGTATGTCATTATCATCCAATATTTGAATTGTAGGTTACATGCACATAAGTGTAATCAAACAATTCAATATTATGTGTGAATGCTCCTAATGGTACATAAAGTCTTGATCGTTTTTTATTTGACTAGTATTGATGGACATACTAGCTACTAAGTCTATATATATCTAGTCCCCTCTCTACCCAACACACACACAAGTAGAATAACATAGCTATCCATCAAGCTCTCTACACTTAGGTTGGGTCAAGGGAGAGAAACTAGATAGGTTCTAAGGGTGGCGTATATCATGTCAACATCCGCTACGGCTACCGGTATGTCATTCTCGGTTCATCTTATATATATATGTGATTATTATCGTATTCTAAGATCTTGTGGCTTAATAGTTTAAGTGTTCGTCATGTATGTTTTGATGTTAATGTTTACACTTATAAAATGCTTACATCCTTACATTGGATCCTACGTTTTTATCCGTTTATTTTCCTTATTTTGTATGCTTTCTTCCGTTCTTGTACGTTTTAATATGTTCTTAAACTCTTTTATACGTTTTGAACGCTTTCATACGTTATTTATGTGTTTCATACGTTTTGTACTTTTTGTACGCTTTTGTATGTTTTCATGCGTACAAAAACGTAGTACGAAAACGAATGAAAACGCAGAAAGACAGATGAAAAGGTTATGTACAAAAATCGTAAATAAACGTATAAAAACAAACGAAAACGTAAATATAAAAAAGTGTAAAAAACATATGAAAATAAAACATATAAAAATTAATTGATAGATACATAGATATCTTCAATTATCGTTTTGAGCCACACATTTTATCTGAATTTTGATTTACCCATTTTAACCCGTGTTCATTTTGCTCGCTGCTAGTTCTGACCCGTGCCCCGCTTGCCACCTATTATATTGTCTTGAAACGAATATATTACGATACTTGCACCAAAGTAGAAGTCATGAGAGACGCTATAAAAAAACCAATGTCTTAGACATGTTTTAGCTGCTCGTACACCTAAATTACGTTAATGTATACTCCGTAGTCCGTACTACACAGTCAATGTAATAAGAATATATGGATATCTATTGTTATGATTACTTGCAAGAATATATCTTAAGACACTAAATTCAAGCAATCTCATGATCCAAGCATCAAAATAAAAAAGATACTTCAGCCCCACAATAAACTACTACTATATAGTTGAATTTTTATTCACTAAAGTGCCAGAAGTATTCGGGGAAACATGTACCATTGAAGTTGCTAAAAAGGTTTATAAATTAGGTCCCATACAACTAATATAAGTTATCCAACAAAATAAAGTGGTTTCCACTAGCTCAAGTAATACGGGTCCCTTTGTATTGATAATGAAATATTAGCTAGGAACAATCATGGACAAGAGAATAATATATCAATTGAAATCATACCCGAATTATCTTGTAAATATTGGCTGGACCAAACTTTTTACTTCATTTAGTAGGTGAATCTATGTTGTAGATTGTGGAAATATATATAGATTTACATGTACCATGTGTGTGTACATCTTTTGATCAACATAAGGCTCTTTTGGACACCTTTTGTGGCATGTGGTCCAGTATAAGTTGAAGTCGACATATTCACAGTTTCGGGTATGTTTTCCAAAGGATGCATGTGAATTTTTAGAGAAACTTGACCGCCATTATATAGAAGAAAGCTATACCATTATAGATCAAACTTGAGTGAATTTATTGAAAGAATCGGGTACAATATCGGTTAATTTGGGAGAGTCACGTTGCATTTTTATTAAGCAAATACAAATAAAACTTCAAAGTTTTGAGAGGGTCATAACTTTCTTCGGTCTCCTCTTCATCTTCTTAGAGCGTTTCGTGACATAGTATGCTAAAACCAACTTTTTTTTGCCCAACTTATCATTCCACTTTTAACACTTATATCCAGGACGGAGCTAGAATATAAAGTCATCAGGTGCACAATTTTTTTAATACAGGTTTATATGTAGCACATAATTTTGAGACCGAGTTCATTTTGAAAATATAGAGATTTTTAGTAAATATATACACTACGCGACAAAATTCCATCGGGTTCCCGTGCATCCCCGGAAACCCCCTAGCTCCGCCCCTGCTTATATCATCACTTATTATAACATCCATTTCAAATACCCACCCACTATACCAAATTAATACACAACACTTACACAGAAAACCGATTAAAAAAATTTCGTACGCCTTATCAACAGGCTAAGAACTTGACGCGTGGAGGGAGGGGGATGATTATATTAGAAAAACATGCGCTACTTCTCGTGCTAATCAAATCGACCCGAAACTGACCCATCTCTATTCGGTTCATTTTCAATTTTATGTATTTTCTTCAATTTTAGTCGGTTGGGTTCGGGTTAAAACACACTTATTCGTGTTCGAACACGCTTATATGAACCGAACCAAACCAACGCTATTCGGTTTCTATAGTTTATAATCGTTCGATTATTGATTGAAAAATTTTCTTTTTAGATTCTTGATTTTTATCAATTCATCGATTCACTTCCAAACGATGCTCACTCCCGAAACTTTTATATACCAATTTTTATTTTCAAAACACACTATCTCATTCATATAAACCCCATATAATCTTACATAAAACTTAATTTCTTTTTTATAAGACACAAAAGTTAATTTATCGCATAGTAGTCACTAGGGGCGTCAATATTTCCGACTCGATCTGAACATATTCGGGTCGGGTTACTCGGGTTGAAATTTCAATTTGGGTGAGCTGGGTCAACCTGACTAACCCGAATTCGAAATCGGGTCGAACATCGGTTATAATATTTATGTCTAGTTCGGGTTCGGATCAACCCGATTGACCCGAATAAGAATTTTTTTTTTATTTTTTTTTAAAAGTTTTAAATTAAATATAATTCATTTAAAAAAATTAAGAAAAAAGTTTTTTTTACCCGATTCCCACTATTGTGAGATATGTTTATATGTAGGTTGGGCCAGGCCCATATTATGATACTAACTGAGAAGGGCTGCCCAAAAACAAAACCATAAAAACACAAAAACACAAAAACACAAAAACACAAAAGGGGGAGAAGCTGTTTCACCTTGCGAGCGATTACACACAGTCGCATTCCGCCAACCACACTCTGGTAACTTTATTATCAAATTTAATTAATTTTAATATTAATCCCATTCATCATCTCCACTAATTTAGGTTTTCTTTTTAGATTTATTTTAATTAATTTTAGCTAATTAATTGTTGGTTAAAACTGGTCTAGGGTTTTCGATTTTATTATTACTATTATTATAGGTTTATATAATTAATATATTTTGTTCCGATTACGCTGCTTATTTATAAGCATAAGCAGACCTCTCGTTGCATATTTTACAAGTGCTTATTTATAAAAAGGCTTGTAGTTTAGAGGGGGAGCTTCTTAGGGTATGTTTTGCGAAGAAGCAGTAGCAATGAGTGGCTGTTTGTTTTAGCTTATATAACGTAAGCTTATTTCGCCTTATATAAAATAAGCTTCAATTTTGTGGTTTATTTGGAGACTTATGAGCTTATATAAGCTTTATTATGATATAATAAACTTATATAAGCTTATAAGTCTCCAAATAATCTTATAAAGTTAGTGTTTATGAATTATAAGCCGAAATATGGCTTATTTCGGCTTTATATAACAGAAGTTTTAATTTTGTGGCTTAGTTTGATACTTAGGGGCTTATATAAATTTATCATTATATAAGCCCATAAGTCTCCAAATGAACCACAAAATTGAGGCTTATGTTATATAAGCCGAAATAGGCTTACGCTATATAAGCCAAACCAAACATCCCCTGAATATTAGCAAAAAGCAGTAACAGGAAGCAATAGTTGTTTGTTTTGATAAATTGTTTGGTAACATAGATGTATAGTCATTATTAGTAAGTGGAAACGCTAGTTGCTTGTGAATGCTGCTGCTACAAGTAGTGTTCTGATTGGGAGCGTTTAGAAAGAGTATAAATGCTAGTTGCTTGTTTCCAAACAGCATTTTTTAGTCGCTAGCTGCCATTGCTTCTCCGGAAATGCATTTTTTAACCTGCTAGCTGGCGGTTGCTTCAAAACGCTCCTACACGCTTTCTACCAAACATACTCTTATTGTATGTAAGGATGGATAATACAATAGTACTAAGGAAGGAAAACCCTCATTGCTGCTGATTTAAAAGCATACTTCCAAGTTGAGTTGAGTTTTTTTTAAGTTTAAAATTGACGAATGCTATATAAACTTTCTAAGAAAGATCGCAAATCGGGTATGATAAAACTGTTTTACCATTCTTCTAGAACAGAAAACTGTTTTGACATTACAAGGAAGACAATAATAAACTTACTTTTATTTCCATATTTATTAGAAATAGCTTTTAAGTAGAAAATTTGCGTTTTAGTCTTAAAAATCGACTGTAAACATGATGTTTGAATATTACGTAGTTACTATGTTATGACACTTAACAATACGTGAAAGGACATATCAAAGACTATAAGTTTTAGGAAGTGTTGTAAAGCACAGTCTCAAGGTAGAATTGAAAGTTCCCTGTTTCAAGATGCTTTTCTGAGCAGTGATTTAGCACATGAAAACAAGCTAATAATAGTTAGGTTTTTTACACGTATTGCGTTACCCTTATTCAAGCATATAATCACACACTACTTTATATGTATTTCTGTAAACATGTCATTTAGCTTGATTCTAACGCTATATTTTTCCTCATTTTAGATAAGGTGCAATGGCGTTGCTGTTCAAGGTAATATCCGTTTCTCTTGACCTCCTGTTTCCTATTATTCATTATGCTAATTTGGCATTGTTCGTATGACTAAGTGAACTATATATGATGTTCGGTTTTGACATTTGCTTGGCACTCTAGAAAGAGATGAAAAAAAGGTCTAGTTGCATGTTAATCGGTGGAATCAGTGTTTGACAAAATCTGACCTCATGTAAAATCAAAATTTCTAATGTGTATCAACATAGAATGAACCTGGTAGGAGTGCATCTTTTAGTATTGGCTATATGCATCTAAAACTCATGGAACATATCATATACTCGTAAATTGGTGTATCGGTTACTAAATGCAGGCATCAACCCCTTTAATATGCATTTTGCTATCTGTGACTTAAAGATCGTCTATAGTATGATGCCATCAGAACTAACAGCTTATTCATTCTTCTCCCTGCTAAAATAGCAAGCTGCCTAATTTAGTTAGCGCTTTGAGCAGTAGTAATAGATGCTAGTGTTTAAACGTTCAAACTTGGGTAACCACTCAGAGGTGGCCTGTTGGTATAATTAATCTTGGAATATATTTTATATAACATTGGCTGGACTTTTTACTTTATCACGACCAAGCGTGAACATGATGACATTTGTTGATAAATTGCTAGCAGTACCTTGAAAGCAATGGATTTTCAGTTTCCGTGACATCTATACTTGTTTGCTCTTGGTTTGTTAATGTTGTATGTATTTTTTTCTTTGTCAGGATCCTACCAAGATTTCAGCATACCGTGATAGAAGGTTTCCAGGAACACAAGATGAATACGAGAATGCTCTCCAAACTTCAACAACTGTCTATATTGGCAATATGTCTTTTTATACTACTGAAGAGCAACTTTATGAGCTGTTTGCTCGAGCAGGAGAAATAAAAAAGATTGTTATGGGTTTGGATAAGAACACAAAAACGCCTTGTGGCTTCTGCTTTGTCATGTAAGTCAGAAGCTTAGTTCAGTCTAAAGCTTTACTATTAAAGTTGCCTAAGATATACCAATCACAAGTCACAGTGAATGCTGTTTTGTCATTTCATTTATCTTAAGATAGACGAGACAGCTTATTCGGAAATGGTTATGTGCTGTTGCCAATCTCTTAACCCTGCTATTTTCTAGCCAAATTGATACTTCGAGTTTTGGGAAAAATAGAAGTAGAAGTGTAACTGAATCTGATTCGCTATCAAACTTCTGATAACAATAAGTTAACATTAAAGTTTGTGCTTTCAGGTACTACTCTAGGGAAGATACCGAAGATGCTGTGAAGTACATAAGTGGGACTATTCTTGATGACCGTCCTATTCGTGTAGATTTTGATTGGGGATTCCAGGATGGAAGGCAATGGGGACGTGGTCGAAGTGGTGGACAGGTGACCTAGCATTTATTAGTCTACTCTCTTAAGTTGACTTTATTCATGCTTCATGTTGATTTCTGTTTTTTTGCCAGGTGAGGGACGAATACCGCACGGATTACGATCCTGATATCCTTTTTTATAATTCTGAATTATCTAAACTATTTATCTTAAGGATTACATTAGCGAAGGCATACTCATAATTCATAAATCCCCGACATCTTAACTTACTCTCACTGAACAACTTCAAAATACTATACTTAGTTCAAAGCATCCGACCTAAAACAGTGGCAATGTTGTTTATTTTAACAAGAGGCAAAATGCTTGTCACCTAAAACAGTGGCAATGGTATCACAATTATATGTAGGCTTAGTTAATATGCCGAAACTTGTCCAATTGTAAAGGCCATCATCATCTGATAACATCAAACTATAAATGCATTTTACTACATCTTACTGACCAACCAGTACATTTTCTAACTCTCGGATGCAGTCTCCAAACTTAGCCTAAGAGGCTTTCTCTTTTTATCGTACCTACTTGAAATTGGAAATTAGTTCAATTGTTTCAGTTTTTCTTGACTGGTCATACATAGAGGTGGTTATGGAAAATTGGTGCAGAAAGAGCTAGAAGAACAAAGACAGGTCGTAGACTATGGGGCTGGCTCATTGGGAACTTTCCAGCCGCCTCCAATGTCTTGTAAGTTCATGACTATCTTGTTTCTTACTCTGTACCACTTATATGTTTTTTCAGTTAAAAATAAACCTGCCTGGCTAGATATTATACATTGTTGAAATATAGCCAAATGTTAGCGTCCATAGGTGCTTAAGATTAATTTGTAGTACTCGACACTCAGGTGCAGAGCATAACAACATAGTAGAACAATTTTTGATGTTACTTTGACCTGCTGTAATCACTAAGCTTGCAACGGTACACATTCAATAATGTAGAGTGTGTAAATAATAAGTCTTTTTGTAGTACATACGAAATAACAATAAAACATAGGTTGCTGCTTGATATGAGTACACCTGAATAACAAAATTTTGATCAAAGAAGTTTTGAGTACGAATATGAGATACTAAAATGTTTAATGATTACATTGGTGAGCCCAGAGAGAATTCAGTGTGCAAAAAAAGATGAGGATTTTTCTGGTGTTCCAACGAGGGTTCATGCTCTTGCATTAAGATCGAACGTGTACATTTTTTTCTTATCAAGTCTTGCAAACTAGAGGCATATTAATGAAATCCTTTTAATTACTGAAGAGGTCTTTAGGAGTTTGGACAAATTAAACAAAACCCAAAGTCCCGTCAGTATGAAAATCTGAGAATTAAGATTTTGCTTTTGTTAAAAAACAGAGCAGTTTGAGCAATGTTGTTTTTGGCCACCAAAGCTGATATCGAGACAAATTATTCTCATAACGTAACAGATAGATTTTTTTGAAGACATAGGTCCTCATGGCTCATGAATCTTCGAGAAATGAGTGATTGGGCACTAAAAAGTTCTATACAATTATACAAACTAGAAGTTGACGATAAACGAAGATTCAACAAGGAATCCATACAATCATATACAATAATACATAACTATACATAAATGGACTGTAAAGGTGATAAAGTAAAAATCTGTGCAACAATGATCACAAACCCTATTTTTATTCTATGTGAATATAACTATTTCATTGTAAATTCTGTTTCTACACTAATCATCAGATCGTGCAGACGGAAGACATGGAAGTGGAAATAATTTTGGGGCCCCTAACCGACATGGCAGAGGAGGTAACAAATACTTTTCCCTGCTACATTCTTTAATCGGATTTTCCTCGTCTTTTTGGAACCAACTTGCATTTTAAACTGAGTAATTATACAATATCATCAGATTTCCACCGGAAGAGACACCGTGATGATGATCGTCGCGACTACGATGACCGTCGTGGCTATGATGACCGCCGTGGCTACAATGACCGACGCTACAATGATCGCCGTGGCTACAATGACCGTCGTGGGCCAGATGACCGTCGTGGTCCAGATGACCGTCCTGGTCCAGACGATAATCGTGACCCAGATATGCCCAAGAGGAATATTGATCACGAATCTCGAAAAGACTCTGATAATGACTCCAGACAGGTAGTTCTTTCTCATTTGTTATGCACAATTTGGTTGGTCTGTCTCTCAAAAGACGACTCCTTCACTTTAGATCATACTGTCTGAGATTTCTTTTACTTTTATGTCCTATGATACGACGTATGCTTATTTGTGCAGGAGAAAAATCCGCGTTTCCGTGAACGTGGTGATTCTGATGACGAAGAAGATGACAGGAAACGACAGAAGTAACTTCCAAAATTTATTAAAGACATTTTCTTTGTGTACAATATTGTTGTTAAGATCTATTTCCAAATCAATAGTTTGAAATTGTTAGCAAAAACTAGGTGATTTCGTAACATTTTGTTTTATCTTTTATCTCTAGTTTCGTAACTAACTGTTGGGTTCATATATTTGAATGAAAGAATAATATGGGCTCATTTTTCTGCTGTGATGAGTATTTAGCCTTGCAAGGTGGTCCTTGCTGATTCACACGGGATGCCACGTGCCTAGCGGTGCAATCAAAAACCGAATTTTTAAAAATCCGGTCCAAAAATCCGATCCGGTTTTTCGAAAAACCGGATTTTATTAATCTGATCCGGATTTTAAGATCCGATCCGGTTAGACCGGATTTCAAGAGTTTTAGGAAATCGGATAAAAACCGGATTAATTATCAGATTTATCCGGTTTTTAATTTTTTTTTTTTAAATATATCCGGGGATGGTAATGATTGGGAGTTGGTTCATTTGCGGTGGCCTCATTTCTTGTTGTTATAGAGGCGGTGACCTCATTTCTTGTTATATATTTTTTTAAATATATCCGGGGATGGTAATGACTCCCCGCAGAAGATGGCACAGTTTCATTAAATATGATGAAAAAGTAATATATATAGTACTAGCCATATGCTTTGTTTTACTTTATCACGTGGGGTGTGGGGAGTGGTGTGTAAGTTAGGGATGGCAAAAGCGCCCGAAACCGATGGGGAAAACCGAAACCCGAACCGGTTGGGTCGGGTTCGAAGTCGGGTTGACGGGTTTGAATACGGGTTCGGGTTTGAATATTCTTTTTTTCGCGGGTACGGGTTCGGGTACGGGTTCTAGTAATACCCGCCCCGTTTACCCGTATCCGAATCCGTACCCGTTTACCCGAATCCGTACCCGCTTTTGTTGCTATTTTATATAAGTTCTAAAATTATGTAAAATAGTAGACGAAGATTGTTGAACGAATTGAATGATCATATTAGTTATATTTTGTGTGCATTAACATGTTTGTGATCAATTATATTTGGATTTTGTAACTTTAAAATAAAAACTATGATTTATTCGATATATTAAATCGCATGAATAATATTAGAAAGTATTTTCTTTATCTTCTAAACACTTAAAATATATATTAGGGTATTTTGGTCGTTTTCAAGTGGTTTTTCTTAACATTATACACACAATAATACCCAACGGAAATTTAATTGTGGATACCCGATACCCGCGGGTAAAATCCGAAAACCCGATGGGTAATACTAAGCGGGTACCCGTCGGGTGATGGAGCGGATACGGGTACAAATATTATAAACGGGTACGGGTGCGGGTTCACTAAAACCCGACCCAAACCCGACCCGTTGCCATCCCTAGTGTAAGTATGTGGCTATGTGCACATAAAAATCAGTTCCATCAATGTTTTATATTCTATTTCATTTAGCTTATCTTTTTTTTCTACTGTAACGGGTTGTTTCTTTTTCTTTCTATGCCTCTTAGTCGGAAAAGTTGTGGACCCAATTCACTTTAAACATCTTGTTCTATACTCACACAAATATCTCTCTCTTCCCACTAAGAGACTAATTAAGAGCTTAATATGGAAGCATGTAAAAAAAGAAACAAGCCCTAACAGATATACGGAGTAGTATTCTGCAAAGTTTATATATTTTTTTTAATGTTTGTAAATAAATTTCAAAACAAACCGGTACGAACACTTAAAAAAAACCTGATCCGAACATTTTTTAATCGAAAAAACCGATCCGAAAAAATCCAATAACGAAAATTTTAATCCAAAAAAAAAACCAATACGAACTTTTTTATCCGAAAAAATCCGACTCGACAAAATTCCGATCCGATCCGAATCCGGATTTTCAAAAATCCGGATATATCAAATCCGGATTTTAAAAATACGAATCCAGTTTAATCCGGTTTATTTGCACCTCTACACGTGCCCCATGCTACTCGGGTCAGAGCATAAACTAGTGATGCTTTCGGCTACTGGACTTTCGCCATCTAGGGTGCAACATTTTACTGCTTCGCCTAGCAGCACGACGCTTGTATTGCTCTCCCACAACCCCGTTGAGAAATAATATTGCTTATGGACTGATCAGTCATTTGGTTCTTTAGTTCTTAAAACATAATAGGTTCAGTAACACGCATACGAACACCACACATAACGAGCCATGCCTGCTAAACGAACCTGCTAAAAACCAAAACTGTGGTGAATAGAGAACCTAAGACTAAAAAGTTCCATACATACAATACCTTGACTTTACATAAGCTAATCATTTAGCTTAAATGTTTCCTAAGCAACAATGTGATCCATTGATGCAAAGAACATCGACGCAAACCGACCGGGAACTCTCCCAAGTTAATCATTTAGCTATATAATGCAAGGTTAAGGCCTAACTTGATTGGGAACTCTCTAAGCTTAGTTTATTTCCATGTCTCTAATTTGCCATGTTAACGGAAACAACGACCTATATTTTCTATCCTCTGTATCAGGAGGTCTCACATTATTAGTTTTATCAAACATATTTATTCATATTAACGCGTCACAATAATTATCTGAACTTCTGCCATTTCACATGAACCGTATTCTAGCATCTGTGCAAATGTGATTGTACTAAGTACTTGATTAAAAACTGCGTAACTAATATGACTCGATCACGATGAACTCGAGAGTCAAACGTCAGCTAAAAAGTAGGAGAATCATGTGGAAATCTTAAATTTAGTGTTGAATTCTCATTTGTTCTTTAGCCTTTCTTTTGAATAATAAGTAGTACTTCATTTATGAACCTAGTACGGAACAGATTAATCCAAGCAGAATGATTCAAAAGCTGTGTTTTATGCTTTTGGAAAAAGATGGATTTAGTCAAAATTTACCTTCTCAATTTACTTTTTGGTTATTCATCATGACGCAAAACTTTGATAAATTTAGTCATACATAAATGCACAACTGCTCAACTTCACTACATCTTTTCTATGTGTCATATGCCAAGTGATCAACTGACGTGCTCAACCCACCAAGTGATCAACTAATAGTGCAAAGTTGATCATTTGATGGTTGAACACCGTCAGTTGAGCATTTAATGGTTGAACATCGTCGGTTAATCAATTTGTGTGATGATAATTATATTTGTTAAAGTCTTGAGCCATGATTAAAAATCAATTTATAAGTGATCAAAATAACTATATCCCTTTTTTCTTAGGATTTAGCCCATTACTGTATTATACTTTGGTCAATTGTTGAAGAAACCAAGAATCTATGATACATATGAAATGGTCCAGTCATATGAATTGGGTCAATACAATAATAAGCAGGTTTCGGGGATCTTTTCGTATCTTGTAATCAACTAATTTAGAAAGAAAAAACCATGGTCTGAATTGTTATAGATAGAGATACTTAAAAGTCGTTGCTAGAGGGTGGAAAATTATCTCGTCACTCGGAAGGAACGAACACATGTAACATGTTCAATGAACTTAGTTAGGGTGTATAAATTTCACATTATAGATAGATACACTTGCATCATTTGTCTTTTTCACTTAAATACTAATTCAAACAATACGTTAAAAACCAACTTTTTGGTATTGAAGATTCTAGCAAACGACATGGACTTTTCTAGAATAACAACTACGTACAAGACATTACAAAAGTCCCATAGACACAGTCACAAAGACATCTCCGATCTTTTGAAGGGATTTTTAACTTATGGCATCCTTTTTTGCATGAATAATAGTAGGAAAAAAGTAGTACTTAAATTCGATGCAATCGCGACTACTAAAAAACTAGAGATGATAAGGAGATCGAAAAACACCCGCACAAAACATACCTAACGAAAATAATTAAATAGCACACAGTGACGGAGCTAGGATTTAATTCTTGGGTGGGCCAAAAAATGATGAACCTGAATCTGCTATCTAATGAAAACACGGCCTAGCATCATCGATTTCCTATTATCAACAATTTATAATACCTACAAGTTACCACTCACAATTGTGGTAAGTGCACTGTTATAAAATTGCTACTGATACTTTCAAGATACCAATTGGGTGGGCCATATCCATTCAGAAATAACTAAATACTCAGTATAATATGACTTGTGACAAAATACTTGTACTACTCCTACTAATTTGCAAATTGTTTGGGTGGGCCTTGGCCAACCCACCTTATAACGTAGCTCCGTCTCTGATAGCACACACTCACACGTAATAAAAAAGTAATTAACCAGTCATATTTACAGCCGATTTGCACATTGTTTTATTGTTTTTAGTAAAAAAAGTAAAGTAAAAAGAAATAAACAGTTTCAACCCAATTTTAAATAGAAACATTTTACATCGAAAATCAACGACCAACAAAATTAGAGTACTTTTTGTGTTATTTTGCTGTTTCTTTTGAAAGTCTCTAATCAATGCTAGAAACACTAAACTTAACTAATCAACACAAGTTATTACTTTTCAACCGTAATCTTATTATTGTATAATAAAGAATTACAAGTGTTATGGATAACACCCTTTGATGACAATGTGTTGTGCACACTTTGAACACTATAAACCCTAACTTATGAATACATTCACAGCTGTTTGATTCAATAAGTTCTAAGCATTAACGGTGTGAATATTCTCAAAGTGTTAAACATTAATGCTGGGATACACATCCTATTTATAGTGATACGAGGTTGACCTAAGTACTAGTTGATGGTGACTACACAAGACATTTACTTTTCAGACATCTGTCACAAGATGCTCTTCTATTCTTGGTAGTCTGTCATAATGCTTTAAGGAAACAGATCTTGAAACAGTTTCCTTTTTCTTCATTGTCTCGTACACACAAATGGCATGTCCAAAGTGTGCTGAGTGTTAACAGGGTATTGCCACCCCTGTTGACCCTTAACCCCTCAAAGTCCCTGATACATCTTGGCTGTTATCCATCACAGCCAATGAGTATGTCTTCAAGTAATCTTTGACTTCCTTGACAATGTCTCTGACATGGACTCCTCTGAGGTTGCTCACAAAGACTTGGATCTCTGTGAGTCTTGCGATGCTTGCGTGCCTCCTAGGCACAGGCAAGTGACTATCTAACAGCTTACTTTGTGTTTAAATCTATGATCAAGGAATCTAACAAACTTAGATTCCCAACAATCTCCCCCTATTTAAACATAAATATAGCTAGATCTATCTAAGTTAAGGTAAGTGAGATAACAACTTCTTCTTACTCATAACAGATCTAAACAAACATACCTCATGATTTTATTCATACTTAAAGAAAATTACAAGTACATTACAAAAGTGAAAATAAAATGTGAAGGTAAAATTGAGCTGTGAATTTCTTCAATAGTCATCATTTTTGATCTTGTCTTAAACTTCAGCTATGGCTGTTCTAGTATCCAATTCTGCCTGCAAAGCTTTTGCAAAAACTTTGGAATACTCTGAGTTAATCTTGAGTCCCTTTTTGAGACAAAGCAGCTGAATTGTTGATGCTAAGCCAAGCTCATCTTCTCTTTGAAATGCATATTGGCAAGCTCTGTTCATGAATGTCATACCTCTTTCAGGCTCTGTGTAGGTTTGACCATCAACAGGGCCAATAATTCCATTTGGTAGGATCAAATCCCTGTGCATTCCATCCACTTGAACATCATCTGTGACAAAGGTTTCCTTAACAAGTTGAGAAACCCTTCTTCTTTTCTTGCCAGACTTTGGGGGTTCTTGTTCAAACAGCTGTGGTGGGGGATCTATTTTGAGTTTGGCTGCTGTTTCTTTGATCCAGGTGAACTTAGCCTTAAGAGTTTTAAGCAAAAGGAAATTTTCTTGACTAGTTCTTTTGGCAGCTAAGGCTTCAAGTTCAAACCATTCAGATAACCCAAGTTTCTTTAGCCTGAAGTCTTCAAATACATTCATATTACCCTGTTGGTTGTCTCTCCACAAAATCATCTGTGGTGTGTTGGTGGACTTGTGAATTGTGTATTTGAACTTGGTTATCTTGTCAGGTGCATACCTGTTGTTAACGCATGCATCATAATCAGCTTTTACTTTTCTTAGTGCCTCTACGCGTTTAGCTTCCATTTCCCTCAACCTTTGTCTCTGCTTCTCCCTTTCAGGTGGAGTTATCTTCCTTAGAGTTGCCTCATTTAGTTCCTTGGCTTTTTTGATTTCATTTAATCTCTTGAATTCCTCAGCATGTTTCTCTGTTTCATCAGGTGTTAAGGGATTCTCATTGGAAGGTGTGAAGGTTGAAAATTGGGAAAGGTCTGTGGTGGATCCTCCTGTCTCTAGCATCGCATCTATCTTCTTTAGTTTGGTGTCTGTGTCAACCAAAACTATCTCCTTTCCTTTCTTCGAGACAGAGAATTCCATACTCATATTTTCAACTCCTCAGCTCTTTTGATAAACGCCGACTGAGCTTGAGTTTGTATTGCTTTTGGTAGGGAGCTAACAGTGAACTTTAGCTTCTTGGCAGCTGGTTCACCATCATCCCCAGACTCGCTGGTGTTAACCAAAGTCAGGGACTTTGATGAATCAACTCCATCATTATTCTGTTGCTCCCCCTTAGTATTATCCTCATCATCAGGTATGATAACAGGTGTGATGACTTGGAGGGGGATGTTGATCCCAAACTTAGATCGATTTAGCTTTGTGTATACGAGAATAGATCAAGTTATACACGTAGAGAAACCTTTGTATATATATAAAGTAATCTAAGTGTTATGCGGAATTAACACTTAAACAAGAACACACAAAGATGTAAACGAACTTTCACTTGATTAATGATAACAAACTTGCTTACAATGAAAGTGTTTAACGTATGAAAACTTATTTTGAACATTAACCTAAAGGTCTTCTTTTATAGACATAAGAAGCCTTGTACAAGAGTCTACGTATCAACTATTCTAGGTAAAGATAATTATAGAAAATACAATGTTGAACTTATCTTTACTAGAAACAAACTAGAAACAATATACGCGTAGACTAAATCTTTCCATCAGTGCTTGTCTTCAATGTATCAACACTTGACTTCTTCTTGTCAACGCTTGATCTGTAAGCGTTTGTTTTCTTCCTATCAACGCTTGTTTTACTCTTGTCAGCGCTCAAGTGAATTGACTATATTTTATTCCCAACAATCCTCCCCTAAACTTGATATCTACTCTAGTAATCAAGTTTCTGAATAAACATTAAGAACTAGGAGGAATCTTACAAACTTGTTCATATTGGTAATAGATATGTCTGATCAAATCTTTGGCCACGTCACTTGAATAGTCAATCTCCAGCTGTGTTGTCTTCATCTTCTCCAAGACTTCCTTGGACATGGAATACTGAGCATCTGCAAGAAGATACTCAGCAAACTTTGTAGAACTCAAGTAATATACACCAGCAGCTGAATACAAACGCCATTGAAGACCACTGAGGTCATCTTCAAGATCCTTCCAAATAGCAGGATCTTCATCTCTTGGTCCACACATTCTCTTGAATGTTGACCACAGTTTTATTGCATTGACTGAAGTAGGATCTTCAGTCTCATACTTGGCTTCTAACAACCTCTAAAGGTCTACCAAGTCTTCTCTATCAAAACTTGCAAACAAAGATATAAGAGTGGTAAAAGTGTGAACCTCTTTCCCATACCTGCCAATCTTCCAAAACCCACATTCATCTTCTTCATAGCTTATAATAGGGTTTCTAAAATCAAGAGGTAACACTTGTACCATATCTGAAGCTTCCAATGGTGAGAGCTTGAGGCTCCTTCTTATAACAGCTTCACTTGGATTTAACCTATCCATATCTTTGGGAAACTCAAGAGGGACTCCCTTCTTCAAAGGTCTGGGAACAATCATTGCCTTCTTAAGCTCCATCTCTTCTGCAAGTTCTTCTTTCCTTTCATCAGAAAGAAGTCTTAGAGTGTTTTCTTCCTGCAATCTTGCCCAAATGGGATAAGCTTTGAACTCCAACTCTTCAAATGTCAATCCAATCAATTTCTTATAAGTCCATCATGTTCCATGACATCTGAGCAGCATGTAGTACAACTCCCTTCTATCCCTTTTCAGCAATGAGAGAATATTGCTAGCTTTGTGTTTCAGAATTACCTTGCAGTCTTTTTGTACTCTTAGAAGAATCTCCAAACCCCATATCTGGTCTGAAATAGTCAAATGTGGATTCTCCATACACCTATCTTCCCAAGCATGGTACATCTGAACAACTTCTGGCATGTCAAAATCTACCTGTAATTTCAACTCATTCAACTTCTCTCTTGCCAACTCATCACCATACTCAAGTCTTTCTGGTTGTTCTATAATCATCACACTTGAGTCTGAACTAGCTTCATCACTCCCTTCTTGTTCTTTTGAAGTGACAACAAAAGGTGATTCACCAACCTTCTTTCTTTCTTGTTCCATAATTTGTGCAGCCAACCTTCTATCAAATTCAACCTGTGATGCATCCTTTGGAACATCTACTTCTACCATTTTCCTTTACCCTTATCTAATGGATCAATTATGGGTAAGGAAGATGGTAATACCTGTGAAGAAACTTCTTTGATGATGGATGATGACTGGAATACATCAACCTCATCTGCAGGTCTGTCAACGCTCAAATTTGCTTTGTCAGCGCCCAATTTACTCATGTCAGCGTTCAAATTTTGTTTGTCAACGCCCAATTTACCTGTCTCAGCGCCTCTTGTAATTTCTTCCAACATGGCTGTAAAAGACAAGTTTAAGTTTGTAGGAGTAACTAGAGACGTATCAAAACCTGGTTGCTTCTTCAAACTAGTTAGGGCCTCAGCAACACCCAAAGATTCACCATCATGGGAGCCCTTATCACTCATATTAATCTGCTCATCCTCCCCTTTGGAAGATTCCTCCATCCCACGCCTTGTGCTAGCAGTTTTCAAAATAACAATCCTCTCCATTAATTGCTTGAGTTCAAGGCCTTGTGTACTGACAATTTGTACCAAGTCTGCATTTTGCTTTTGCAAGCTAATGCAGACAGCCGTCAATTCTATTAATGTCATTGGTTCCAATCTGCCCTCCTCTAAAATAGGTATTTGACCTCCCAAATTAGATTCATGAGGCATGGATGAGGTCTTAAAGATGTTAGGATTGTCTTGGCCTGCATCTAAGCCAGAACCAATAGTCCCAGCCTTATCCATAGCACCAACCACACTTGTGGTGGTGGTTCTCTCTGCTACATGGCTAGGACCACTAGAGGAGAACACTCAAGTAGTCCTTTGGCGTTTTTGCAACCTATATTGTGTTGGGGGAGAAGATGATGTGGATTGGGTGGATGTGGGTTGGTTAAGGGGTGTTTGGGTCTGTGAAGGATTGGTGTCAACGTTTGGATTAGGCATATCAACGCCAACATTTAATGTGTCAGTGTCGAAGGGTTCTTGGTCAATTTGCATGTGGTGTGGTGAAGGCAAAGGTTCAGGTATTGGGTCAAGTTGGGGTTGTGGGTCTGGTAGTGGTTGTGCTGCTTCAATGACATCAATCATAGCTGGGGTGAGGGGTAAGTCACGGTGAGGGGGTGAGTTCATATTTGTAAAAATAGTTTTCTCTTGCACAGGGATCTCATAAAAATCATCATGATCCCTTGCGCAGTAATTTTGGACATCAAAAACCATTTGTAAAAATCTGGGATAAGCTAAAGTCATTTTATTCCCTTTATTTTTACACATGCCCTCAAAAATCATTTTGGAATAATTAAACTTTTGCCCAGTAGCAATGCACACAATAGCACTATCAATGGATCTATTGATCTCATTATGTGCAGTACACTTGGGACTCAAACATTGCAAGAGGACATGTATTAGGTACTTCCAGGCTGTGGGAAACTCCTGTTTATGATATTTGTTTAAAGTTCCCTCATCAAGGAAAGGATAACCCAAAGCCCTTAGTCCTTGTTCTATTCCATTAATGGGGAGGGTGGTTATACCATCTACATCATCAAGATGCAAAGCCTGGCGAACCAAGGCTTCAGTAACCACCCATGTGCGCCCATGAACAATAGATGATAATGTAGTCACTCTATTAACTGTTGAGGAACTAACACTGTTACAAAACTGCTTAATATGTGTGACAGGGATGAGAGGAGCATGAGAAAGAGCATACCTAATCAGAGATGCATTTAAATACGCCACCATCTGTGTGTATTGGGGAAACAGAGTATCATCAGCGTCCAAATATGCTATCATGTTGTGTTGACTCCTGAATCCCAATTCCAAATCACTTGGTTTAAATTTTGGTGCCATTTTTGAAAGCTGTTTGAATGATTGATAAAGATGAAGTATAGGAGAAAATATTGTTAGACAAGAATGATAGGTACCCTGTTTAAAAATAGGAGCCAAATATATAGGAGAGAAATATGCATGTGATTGGTAAAAAATTAGGCAACTATTTTCAAAAATACAATCATGAAAATATTGAAAAGAAATAAGATTATCTCATGCATTAATTGAAAATTATCTGCTCCCAAAATTACGGCCCAAAAATTCGTCAAAAAGTAACAACTGGGTAGGTCCCATTGAGTGTCAACGGTAAAAAATAACCCATCAACGCCCAACGGTTATATTCTTGTCAACGTTTGCCAAAGTCATGTCAGCGTCTAAATTGGTCACAACAACGCTTGGAAAAATACTTGTCAGCGTCCAAAAATAAAAATATTAAAAATGAAAAATGACCTTAACAAAGTAATTTATCCTAGAGAAGATAACCTATAAGTTGATAATTATTATAGGGCGGCAAGCACTGTCCAGTTATGCACACTTGCTTATGCAAGATAGACATAACAGTCCTCTAGTGTCCCTTGCTAACCAAAACTCTTAACAACTAAGTTACCTCATAAAATTCCTTGTTACTCCCAGGTAAAACCCATGATAAAATCATTCCCAAGTCTCCCAACAGACCACAACCAATTCTAGGCCAAAAATGTCTTGGCAGCATGCATAGTAGATCAACTTTGCATGCTACAGTGCCTCATGATTTAGTAAAACTAACTCATACTCACTTGTGGACACAATCTAGAATTGTGATAAGAGTATCATAAGGATACCCAAAATTCCTAAAGCTTCCTAAAACCTCCCCTTAAACTGTGATACATATGTTGCCAAAAATATGCATGAACATAAAAAAAATTTATGTCAAGATAGGAATAGAAAATTCCAACCATCATTCATAAATAAAAACATGCTCAAATGATTCTCCAAGGATCCATAAGCAATTTTGTATCCAATGGTATAATGCTAACACCACCTGCACATTTAGATTAAAAACCACAAAACTAACATTGTTGCTGACAACGCCCCGATAATGCTTGTCAGCGTTAAGGAAACCTTTGTCAGCGTTAGACAAATATATTGCTGACAACGTCACAATAACACTTATAAACGTTAAAGTAACCTTTGTCAGTGTTAGAAAAATATAGTGGAAAATCTAAATCCTCAAAAAGACCAATAACAATGCATTATCCTGTACACACTTTTACAAAAAAAAGACCCCAAAACACATATTATGTGAGATTGATCATTCCAATACTTGTTACCAAGTATTGAAACCTTCCAACATCAAAAGGTTTAGTTAGTAAATCAGACACATTTTCTTCTGTGTCAACCCTATCTGGTTGTATTAAACCCTTTTCAAAACAATCTCTTATAAAATGGTGTCTAATTTCTATGTGTTTGGTTTTAGAATGATGTACAGGATTCTTAATAATGCATAAAGTGCTGTTATTGTCAACAAATATCTTGGTATGCATGAAATTATACCCATAATCCAACAGCTGGTTCTGAATCCATAATACTTGTCCACAACAAGCAGCTGCAACAACGTACTCTGCTTCAGTTGTAGAATTGGCCACCACTGTTTGTTTCTTGCATTACCAAGATATCAACCTGCTCCCAAGAAACTGACATCCACCAGTTGTGGATTTTCTATCAAACTTATCACCTCCATAGTCACTGTCTGAATATGCAATAAGCTTCAATGGTGAATCTTTTGGGTACCACAAGCCAAGACTGGGATAACATCTTAGGTAACTAAAGATTCTCTTGACAGCATAAAGGTGACATTCTTTGGGAGTCACTTGATGGCGTGCACATGCACACACAGCAAACATGATGTCAGGTTTGGAGGCTGTGAGATACATCAATGAACCAATCATTGATCTATAGTGCCTGACATCCACATCTTTTCCATCTCCAACTTTTCCCCAAGGGTGTTCTCTATCCATAGGAGTAGTAGCCCTCTTTTTAAGTGGAGAAAAGCCAAATTTCTTCAAGATCTCTGCCACATACTTATCCTGAGAGATGAAGATACCATCTTCTTTCTACTGAACTTGTAACCCTAGAAAGAAGTTCATCTCCCCCATTGCACTTATCTTGAATTTGTCTGTCATAAGCTTGGAAAAGTCCTCACTCATCTTTGGATTGGTAGATCCAAAAATGATATCATCAACATAAACCTGAACAAGCAAAACATCCATACTAGCCTTCTTGGTAAATAATGTCTGGTCTATGGTGCCCCTTTTGAATCCATTGTCCACTAAATAAGTGGATAATGTGCCATACCATGCTCTTGGGGATTGATGAAGTCCATACATAGCCTTCTTGACTCTATACACCTTGTCTGGATTCTCTGGATCTTCAAAACCAGGAGGCTGCATCACATACACCTCCTCAACAATTGTTCCATAGAGGAAGGCACTCTTTACATCCATTTGATAGACAGTAAAGCCCATGCAGGAAGCATAGGCTAGAAATATTCTTATAGCTTCAATCCTTGCAACTGGTGCAAAGACCTCCTCATAGTCTATTCCTTCCTCTTGTGTATATCCCTGAGCCACTAAACGTGCCTTTTTTCTGACCACAATGCCTATTTCATCTCTCTTGTTTCTTAGAACCCATCTTGTCCCTATAGGTCTGACATATCTGGGACAATCAACCAGCTCCCAAACATCCTGGATTGCAAATTGGTGAAGCTCATCCTGCATTGCTTCCACCCAACTTGGTTCTTTGAGAGCATTAAAGATCTTCTTGGGTTCCTGTTGTGACAGAAAACAGGCAAACAAACATGCTTGCACAAGAGGGGTATCAACCTTCTTGTGAATGTTGGCAATAAATCCACCAAGACTTTGATGAGATCTTCTAGTCTGAACAGGAGTCATAATATCACCAATGATTTGAGAAGTAGGGTGATTCTTCATAGTAGAAGTGAGAACTCCTCCTTCAAAAAGTCTGGTGTCTTCAATCTCATTATCCATGTTGCCAATATCTTCTTCTTCAGACTCTCTTTCATCAATATTAGGATGAACCTCTTCATATAAATTGGAAGGTTCACCTTGTTCAAAATTAGAAGAGAAAAGATGCTCAAAAGTGTTGTCAACGCCTGAACCTTGGTTGTCAACGTTTGAGTTATCAACGCTTGAAATGTTGTTGTTAACGTTTGAGCCATCAACGTCTGAATTTGTCCTGTCAGCGCTAGATTTGCCTTTATCAGCGCCTGAAGAACCATGCATGTTGTTAATTGGTGGTACTTGGGGACCACAATTATCCTTTCCAGTAGCAGCAGCAGCAGCAAAAGCATTTGTCCATATGGGGATAGTGACATACTCTTGTATGGGGGATGTCTTTTCTGCTGGTGATCCAACCTCTTCATTAACCTGTGTACCTGAAATATCAACAACTTGTTCTTCCACCACATTTGAAGTTACCTTCACAATGTCTGGATTAGTAACAGGCATATAATTAAGTCCTAGATAGAGGTTCCAAGTCAAACAACCAATTTGGACCACTTTCAGGATCACTAGGTTTACTCTCTAAAAATCTAACATGTACTCTTTCAAGTATACGTTTTTCCTTTTTAAGGTAAACCCTATATCCCTTGCTCTGCACAAAATAACCCATGAAATAGCCTTCATCACCTTTTGCACTAAATTTACCTAAGGCATCACTAGTATCAAGTACAACTACATGACAACCAAAAAGGTTTAAGAAAACCAATATTAGGTTTCCTTCCCCAAAGTAATTCATAAGGTGTTTTGTTCTTTATCTTGTTGACCAATGCTCTATTTTGAACATAGCATGTTGCATTCACACCTCAGCCCAAAAAGCTATGGGGAAGTGAGCATCAGCCAACATAGTTCTGGCCGCTTCAATTAGGGTTCTATTCTTTCTCTCGGCAACCCCATTTTGCTGTGGGGTTCTGACAACACTAAACTGCATAGTAATCCCTTTCTTGGCACAAAAATCATCTAAAATCTTATTCTAAACTCACCACCATTGACACTTCTAAGCATTTTTACTTCATTACCAGTTTTCTTCTCTATCTGAGTAATAAAGTCAATTAAAGTGTCAGCAGTGTCACTTTTCATAGCTAAAAAAGAAAGTCCAGGTAAACCTAGAAAAGTCATCTGTGATGACAAAGCAGTATGATTTACCATTCAAACTCTCTATATTAGTTGGACCAAACAGGTCCATATGTAGCAAGTGAAGTGGTCTAGAACTAGAGTGCACCTGTTTAGACTTGAATGAGACCTTGTGCTGCTTGCCTTTAAGACATGTAACACAAGAGTGGTCATTGTGGAAAGCTTTTTCAGGCAAACCATCAACCAAGCCAAGTCTCACAAGCCTATTTATATTCTTAAAGTTTATGTGCCCTAGTCTCCTGTGTCATAGATTACTCTCATCTACTGAAGCTTTAGCATAAAAATAGGACATATTATTATTCATCCTAATCCCATTAAGATTTACATTATAGATGTCTTTATGCCTAGGTGTTCTATAGTCAATATATTTCTCATCTGGGATTTTATAATCCTTGCTTAACACCAAGCATTCAGTATCAGTAAACAGAACTTTATTTTTGTTATCACAAACTTGTGATACACTAAAAAGATTGTAATCAAGTTCCTTTACCAGAAACACGTTCTCAAAACGCAAGTTCTTGGTGAGAAGGGTTCCTTTGCCTGTGATAGTGCCATATCCGCCTCCAAAGTAAACCTTATCACCATCCTTAATGGGAGTGAAGTTTTTCAGATAATCTTCCTTCCCAGTCATGTGCCTAGAGCATCCACTGTCCCAATATCCATAATCATTGACCTGTTTTTGAATGCCCTGCACATAAAGAAAACAAATTAGTTTTCTTTGGGAACCCAAGCCTTAGCAGACTTGGATTCATCTGGTTGTTCAACAAGAACAGACTTAGTTCTCATAACAACCCCTTGTTCATCCTTCTTTGGATGAAATACCCAGTTAACCCCAATAGGTTTTGTAATGACCTTTGAAATATAATTAAATCCGTTGCACGTCATAGAAATCCCATTATCATTAGGGTTTTGATCTTGCTTAGGTCTCCATGTCAAGCTTGAAGAAGCTTTAGACCCCTTACCCTGTGGTTGCAAATATTTAGGTCTGGTCACGTTTCTGTCAGCGTTGGATTTGGTCTTGTCAACACTGAAATTACCCTTGTCAGCGTTGAACCTAGGGTTTGCTACAGAAACCCATTGCCTATTAGACTAAGTATTGGTCTTTTGAAATGGTCTTTGTCCATGAGTGTTAGACCCTCTAGTGAAGAATGGGGCTGGTCTAACAACTTGTGGACTTTGCTCCACAAAAGTTTTGGGTCTGACAACGTTTGACTTTTTAACAGCGTTGACCTTGGAAGCTTGACACACTTATATGCTAAATGTGAAAAGCTACCACAAGTGTAACAGGCTTTTCTAGACACAACCCTAGGTCTAGAAGAGAAGAAGCCTGTTCCATCATTGCTAACTTGGCTTTTAGGTGACCTAGTATTCATATACATTTCTGCATACTTGATGCTAGGTTTTCTAACAGTGTCTGAGCCAAGGTCAACAGTCTTGCCAGTGATTGGGTTTGTTACCTTAATAGGGGTTGACTCATTTGGACTTTCACATAACAAGCCACCCTTAACAAACAAGGTAGGGTTGGCTTTCTTCCATTCATTCAAGTCAGTCAACTTCTGTTGATACTCTTCAACTGGGGTAATGACTCTTGGTGGAGGAATAAATTCCTTCTCTTGGAGTTCTGGTAGACCAATCTAAGATAGGTCCTTTCTTTGGACATCATAGAAGTCCCCAGCTACTGGTGGAACCACAGTATAGTCTTTCATCCCAATCCCAGTCATGTCCTTAGGATCCTTTTGTTTATTAACACATTCTCCTAGGGTTTGTGTGGCCTTATCAAATCTCTGAATTTTAAGGTCAACATTATCCTTATTCTTAATGGCCTCATCTAACTTAGCCGGTAACTCACTATTAACCCTTTCCATGATGTTCCTAACATCATTACTAGCATTTAACTCATGTTTTAAGATATTTATTTTATCTTTTAAGTCAAATTCCATTTTCTTGTACTCAGAAACTGTCTTCTCAGTTTGAGTGAGAGCAATTTGATAGTTAGACAGTTTGCATCTTTCAGTACTCACATCATCTAACAACCTTAACACCTCTTTGTTAAGTTTCTCAATATTTAACCTACAACCCTTACTACAAAAAGCATCATCGTATACCTCATTATCTGATGAAGAGGAGGAGTGTGCCATGAGAGCATATTGAACATGCTATTCTTCTTCTATCTCAGCAACCAAAGCTTTATCCTCTTCCCCATCCTTAGCCAAATAGCTCCAATCCCATCCCATACCATCAATTTCTTGCACTGCAACCATGGCCTTAGGATCCTGAGCCTTAACAATTTGGCTTGAGGGTTTGCTAGCATCAGATCTTCTTGGAGATCTGCATTCCCTCATGAAGTGCCCCATACGATGGCAATTGTAGCATTCAACTTTGGATTTATCAAATCCAGCAGTATTCTTTGCATTAAAGGTCATCTTCTTCTTAAACCTTCTATTCCACCTGTTTTCTCTTATACTAGCAAGAGCCATATTCCACTTAATATCCATCTCTTCCAAGTGCTCATCACTTATTTGCTCAAGATCCTCATATGTAATCACTGAACCATTTGGCAAAGAAGCAATGTATGCACACACAGTATCCAGATCCAAACCAGCAGGCTTAACTCTTGGAGAATCACTTTTGTATGTGTCAGCGTCTGAATATGAGGCGTTGACAGGACATGATCCAGCGTTGACACATGTTGATCCAGTAACTGGGTGCATGTAAGAGTCCTTTTGATCAAATTGGCCTTTACTATGTGAGAAGAAGGCCATGTTACTATTGGTAGACTTACTTCCATGTTCCAAAAGAGTTTCATTCTCCAACAGCCTTAGTTTGTTATAGATATCATCAAAAGTAGAACTTTTGTGAGTGTTATTGGCAAGTATAGATCTTGCCTCAGTCTTCCACGCATCACCAAGACTTTTAAGAAAAGTGGCATTAATGTCAACATCACCAAGTTGTGTCCCCATGAAGGACAACTTGCTTGTAATGTCAAGCAGTCTGCTTCTTACACTGCTAAGCTTCTCATTAGGTTGAGCCTTGAAAATAGCATACTCATGCATGAGTTGCTTCTTCTTCTCTTCCCTAGTATCATCATTACCACCATATGCAACTTCAAGAGCTGTCCAAAGGTCTTTTGCAGAGTCATAACCTATGTATTTATGCTGGTTCTCTTGTCCCAAAGAGAGTTTCAGAATGTTTAGGGTTTTCATATCAACCCTTCTCTTTGCTATGTCTTCAGCACACACAGCTCTACCATCACCAGGTTTTTCTTTCTTATCTGCTTCTGGACATCCAGCAACAACAGTTCTTGTAGCAATGGCAACAACAACCTTTTCAGCTTTATTGTATGTGTTTCCATATTCAATTATCTCCCAGAGAGTGTAGTCATAGATCCCCAGATATTGCTCAAAGTTGAATTTCTACAACTCGAAGTTGGTTGCATCAAGCATGGGAATCTTGATGTTTGGTAAAGGTGAGGAGGAGGAGGTTACTTCTGGATTTGACATGATGTTTTTAGGGTTTTGTGAAAATTAGGGTTTTGGTGATTTTAGGGTTCTTGTGTTCTTTAAGATCAAAAGTTTTTCAACAAGCTCTGATACCACTTGTTGATCGCAAACTTAGATCGATTTAGCTTTGTGTATACGAGAATAGATCAAGTTATACATGTAGAGAAACCTTTGTATATATATATAAAGTAATCTAAGTGTTATGCGGAATTAACACTTAAACAAGAACACACAAAGATGTAAACAAACTTTCACTTGATTCATGATAACAAACTTGCTTACAATGAAAGTTTTTAACGTATGAAAACTTATTTTGAACATTAACCTAAAGGTCTTCTTTTATAGACATAAGAAGCCTTGTACAAGAGTCTACGTATCAACTATTCTAGGTAAAGATAATTATAGAAAATACAATGTTGAACTTATCTTTACTAGAAACAAACTAGAAACAATATACGCGTAGACTAAATCTTTCCATCAGTGCTTGTCTTCAATGTATCAACGCTTGACTTCTTCTTGTCAACTCTTGATCTGTCAGCGTTTGTTTTCTTCCTATCAACGCTTGTTTTACTCTTGTCAGTGCTCAAGTGATCTGACTATATTTTATTCCCAACAGGGGACAGGTGAAGAAATGGTGTTGTCAGCAGATGTTGAGCCCTGTTTGGCAGATTCAAGGTTAAGTACCTTTTACTTCTCCCCCTCACGTTCAGCCTGTTTCTTCAGACGTTTGGATGAACGTGTTTGAAAGTGCCTTGCAATCTGTTCAACAGAGGCAGCCATAGCACGTTGCCTTGTCCTTGAAGCTCTGGAAATCTTCAGTAGAAGGTTGCAGTTTCCATTTGTGTTGCCCTGAACACGATTAATGATGAAGTTTGTATGACGATATTGCCTGCTTCGAACAGCTTCAAACTCTTTGTGCATTGTTAACTCATGTTCATGAAAGAGAGCAGGGACCTATGTGTCAATGACATCCTTTATTCTTGTGGACAAATGACTAAGTCCTTGTGATACACCTTTTCTTGCACCATCCTTGATGGGTTCAGTGACTGCATCCGCAACTGCCTTCTTGATGATCCCTGGAAATGTGACAGTGAAGTTATGCATCTCATACTTGATAACATCCAGATTTCTTGAAAGGCGTTCAATATCTGATTGATGATGAACAGGCTGAAGATTATGGATGTTCAGGCTTTGTTGAGCATAATCATCCCCCCTTAGCAAAAGATCAAAGTTGGTTTGGGCAAGATGATCAAACATAAGGAATTCAGCAGTTGGATCATAAGCAGGTCTTTGGAAGACTCTTGTGGTGGAGGTAGCAGAGGTGGGAGTGACAACAGCTTCCTTGGGAGGAGGAGTATTATTATCAGCTGGAGTGGACACAACTATTTACTTGGGAGGAGAGACAGATTGTTGATCATCTTCTTCTTCTTCATCCTCCTCCTCAAACATCCCCACAAGGATTTCATCCTCAGGCATCGATTCAGGATCAGAGACATCATCAACTAATGACAGCACTTCTTCTTCAATATCAAGCAGGGGCTCTTCGTCATTTGGTTGATCCTGAATGATTGTATTATCCTCTTTATCTTGTTGCTCCAGGGATTCTGTGTCTGGCTGTATAATTTCAGCCTGCAAGTTGTTTTTATTAGTAACAGGAAAATTAGTAAGGGGAATGGTCGCCATTTCGCTGTCCTAGAGAGGCTGAGGGTGATTACTCAGCCACTCCAAAGGATAAATCCTTGGGATTCTTTTAAGGGTGAAAATTATATGGTTAATGATCGCTATTAGCTGCCCCTAGGAAAGCTGAGTGTGATTATCCAGCCTCCCCAAAAGGTTAAAACCTTTGGGACTCTTTTGATTATGAAACATATGTTGTTAAGGATCGCCATTCGCTTCCCCTAGGAAGGCTGAGGGTGATTATTCAACCCCCCCAAAAGGTTAAGAAACCTTTGGGACTCTTTTAATAATGAAACATATGTGGGTGAAGGTCGCCTGTTACGCTGTCCCTAGGAAAGCTGAGGGTGATGATTCAGCTCCCCCTGAAAAGGATAAATCCTTTGGGATTCTTTTAATGGTGAAAAAGATGTGGGTTAAGATCGTCTTATTACGCTGTCCCTAGAAGAGCTGAGGATGATTATTCAGCTCCCCTAAAAGTAAAACTTTTAGGATTCTTTTTCTGAGGGAACCAAGAGGCTGTGTGAGGTACAACTGGTCAAGGTCGAGACATATATGTATTCAGGTTGTTGTTTGCCTGAATACTGTCTAGAGGGTACAGGGTCATCAGGGTGCTTTATAAACACAAATGAATCATTCCCTGGTGCATAGACAGGGTGTACAGAAGTCTTAAAGAGTTCTAAGTGCATAGACAGACTTCTATGGGTCGAGGATTACCCTAACTTCACCACTATCACCTACAGACATTTGAGAGTGGCTGCTTGTGGACCTCTAAAAATTTACACTGATTACCTGTGCGATATCAGCATAATTCGGCTGGTTTCCTGTTGTCTCGGCTGACATCGAGATGCTAGACCCTTGTTGTTGGTCAGCTGAAGTCTCTGATTCCACATGAGTCTCTGGAACAGAGGAGGTGTCGAGGTTCACAGTCTTCTTTCCCCTGGCCTTAGCAACAGATTTGGTGTGGGAAGAAGATGGGTTTTTCTTCTTCTTAGGTTGTTGGCCAGTTGAAGCCTTGGGCGTCGTGGTGTGCTGCCCAGAGGTCAAAGACTTATACTTGCCAGACACACCAGAGGTAATCACCTTCTCTGATGAAGGGAGCAAGGACTTCTCAGCTGAGGGTTGTTTGTTAGCAATGTTCATCATGTGGGAGGTGACATGGACATCTTCAGCTCCAATTTCCTTGTAGATGGCACCTGTGATGCGATACGGCTTCAGAGAAGTGAGTGCAGAGTTATGATAGCTGTCACCCAACAGGATTTCGAAGATCAGCGATAGAAAGCGAACGTATCAAATGTTCTTTTCCCTGACTTGGTTCCTTCCTTTCAGCTGTTCAACTAGATTGGAGAAGAGAATACTTCCTACATCAACATCAGCTCCCCAGATCAGCCCATATGCAATAGATTGGTGGTTGAAGGACATCTGATCTTGGGATCCCTGCATTCCTCCCAGGGATTTAACTATGTGGGTGAAGAGGACACGCCACATAGGGGTAAAATACTTGATCTTCAGAGGAGACTTAGAGAGGACCTCAGCGGGTGTAAGAGCAGGGTTCACATCATGAAAGGGTTTAAGTGTGGCCAGGGCGTCCTTAACAGCCTTTTTGTCAACCACCTTTAAGCATTCATCACCATGTTTTAACCCAGCCACACTAGAGAAATCTTTGAGTGAGAAGGCAAATGGGTGTTCGTTGCAAGAGAGGCTAAAGGTAATGGTGTCATCAACGACTTCAGCAGAGTACCAGAATTCCCTAAGGTATTCTTGGTAGAAGGTGGTTGGGGATTTCGTGAATGCTTCACTTGCATCACAATTTTGCATGAAGTTAACCAGATCTGAGTAGGATTCGTTTGGAGCCTTGATCCATCCAATGGAGTTGTTTGATGCAAGAATGCTTTCGTTGAGTTCAAAGTTGACGTTTGCTGCCTTGGGAACTGGGAATGCCATGGATTCAAGGTCGAAGAAGAACGAAAATGGAGGATGGGTTTAGAGAGAGAAAGCTTAGAGAGAGAGAGAGATTTGTGAAATGAGAATAGTGGTAGGTGAGGAGAGACGTGAGACAATATATATATTCAAATATGAAAAGAGTTATTCAACCGCATTTAATGCAAAGTGAGAAAATGACTGCTCATGTGGGTCCCTTGACCTTTTAAAACTTATTTGTCTCCTCGTTATTTGAAAATAAATGATTAAATATTGAGAATGTTTTTTAGCATTTACTTGGAAAGTAACTACCTAGTTTCATGTGAAAAACATTTAATATAGAATCAGTCATTTAATGAACACATTTATTATCAAGCCACAGGCTTTGAGATATTGAGCATCCCTAGCTCAGCAACTAGCCTGTTGAACGAAGGTTTAGCCAAAGGCTTTGTGAAAATATCAGCTAGTTGCAGCTCTGTGGGAACAAAGTGCAGCTCAATATCTCCCTTCATTATGTGATCCCTGATAAAATGATACCTGATATCAATGTGTTTGGTATGGGAGTGAAGAACAGGGTTGTTGGAGATGGCAATGGCACTGGTGTTGTCACAAAAGATTGGCACTTTGTCATATAAGATTTCATAGTCAGCCAATTGACTTTTCATCTAGAGCACCTGAGCACAACAGCTGGCAGCAGCGACATATTCTGCTTCAGCTGAAGACATGGACACAGAGTTTTGCTTCTTAGCACTCCATCCAACCAATTTTCCTCCTAGGATTTGACAGCTACCTGAGGTGCTTTTCCTGTCAATACAGCATCCTGCATAGTCTGAATCTGAATAGGCCTTGAGATCAAAGCCTGACTCCTTGGGATACCATAGACCTAGGGAGGGTGTTCCTTTGAGATACCTGAAAATTTTCTTAACAGCCACTAGATGGGATTCTTTTGGGTTAGCTTGGTACCTTGCACAAAGACATGTGGAGAATTGGATATCAGGACGACTAGCTGTTAGATACATGAGTGACGCAATCATGCCTCTGTATAAAGTCTCATTAACAGAGACCCTGACTCATCAGGACCCAAGTTGTTGGGTGGAAGCATGGAGCATTTCACTGATGCACAATCAGCTAAGTCATATTTTTAAAGTAAATCTTTAACATACTTTTCTTGAAAAATTGAAATTCCCTTAGGACATTGTTTAATTTGAAAGCCCAAAAAGTATGTTAATTCACCCATCATACTCATCTCATATTTCTTGGTCATTAATTTAGAAAAACGTTTACTAAGATTAACATTTGTTGACCCAAAGATGATATCATCCACATAAATCTGCACAATGATGAAATCACTCTTATCCTTGAAGGTAAAGAGTGTTTTATCAATAGAACCCCTAACAAATTTGTTTTCAATCAAGAAATTAGAAAGAGTTTCATACCATGCTCTTGGAGCTTGTTTCAGCCCATACATGGCTTTGTGTAATCTGTACACATGATTGGGAAACTCACTGTTCTCGAATCCTTCAAGTTTTTCAACATATACATCCTCAGCCAAATCTTCATTGAGGAATGCACTCTTAACATCCATCTGATACACAGTGAAGTTCATATAAGCAGCATAAGCCTGGAAGATTCTGATGGCTTCAAGTCTTGCTACATGAGCAAATGTTTCATCATAATCAATTCCTTCAGTCTGAGTATACCCCTGTGCCACCAGCCTGGCCTTGTTTCTGATGATGTTTCCAATTTCATCCATCTTATTTCTATAGATCCATCTAGTGCATGTGATATTCTTTCCAGGTGGAGCTGGCACTAGTGTCCATACTTTGTTCCTTTTGAACTGATTGATTTCTTCCTGCATAGCAGCTACCCACCCATCTTCTACAAGAGCCTCAGCTACTCTCTTAGGTTCAATTTGAGAGAGAAATTCAGCAAAGAGACATTCATTAGCTGAGGCAGACTCTGAGTCATGAATTCGCTGTCTAGTAGTAACCCCTGCATTAGGTTCCCCAATGATGTTGACAAGAAGAATGTGTTGATCTCTTGACCACTTGGTTTGAGGAGCTGGGGAATCATGGACATGAACACTTGTGGGAATAGCTGGTACTATTTGAGTTTCATCCTGCTGACTAGGAGGGCTTTCTTCAAAGACTACTTCAGTGTTTGAGTCTACTTCAGCCATATCAAAGTGTACAAGTTCATTATCAGCAGGAGATTCTTCAGGGATTTGAAGAATTTGTGAGTCATCAATAGCAGTGGAGGAAGAAGGACTACAAGAGGTCTGTGGTTCTTCTTCATCAAGCTCCTGAGAGGTAGGAACTTCTATGTTGTGAGTAGACAGAGGGTCAAAAGCAGGAACATAAGGAGTGAGAGTGTTGGAGTGATGATGGTGATGACTGGCAGGTCTAGGTTCAGAGAATTCATCACTTGGGAATGACACATTTTCATTAAAATCAATTTCATCACCCTCTGTTCCAGTTCTCTGTATGACATCATCATCTTCATTGAATCTGACATGAAACGTTTCTTCTACTTCTTGTCTTCTGATGTTGAATACTCTGAAGGCTTTGGCTGTTGGAGAGTATCCTAAGAAGAAACCATCATCAGCTTTTTGATCAAATTTTCCAAGTTTATACCTGTAGTTATAAATGAACATAGGGCATCCAAAAACATGAAAACAGCTAACATCTAGAGATCTGTTTCTGAAAACTTCATAGGAAGTTTTACCATGTCTTTTGACAATGATTGATCTATTTTGTGTGTAGCAGGCAGTGTGAACAGCTTCTCCCCAAAATTGCTTTGTTAAGGCTGCACCATTCAACATAGTTCTGGCTGCTTCAATCAAAGTCCTGTTTCTTCTTTCAGCCACACCCTTTTATTCAGGGGTGCCAGCTGAAGAGAAGTTTTGTGATATACCATTTTCATCACAAAAATATTCAAGTTGATGATTCTTGAATTTGGTACCATTATCACTTCTTAGAGCTTTGACTCTAACATCATTCGTATTTTCAACCTGTCTGATGAAGGACATGATGGTATCATCTGCATCACTTTTCCTTCTGAGGAAGAACACCCATGTATACCTTGAAAACTCATCAACTATGACCAAGGTGTATTTTTTGTGATTAATGGTCTGAGGTTTGACACGCCCAAACAAATCCATGTGAAGGAGATGTAAGCACTTGTCAATAGAAAATGATTGTCTGGTCTTGAAAGAAGACCCGTGATGCTTTCCCTTGACACAGGCTAAACAAGTCTTGTCTTTAGAAAACATCACTGAAGGTAGACCAGCAACCAGGTTTTGTGTGGCTATCTTGTTGATGTTCTTGAAGTTGAGATGAGACAGTCTTTTGTGCCACAACCAATTGACACTTTCAGAGGCTTTAGCAAGAAAACAATTTGAGCTGTCTTCAGAGCAAACAGCCATGTTGATGACATAAACATCTCTCCTTCTAGGTGCAATAAGCACAACATCATTGTTCTTGTTGAATATGGTTCCCTGAGTCTTAGTAAACAAAACCTTGTAGTCAGCATCACACAATTGGTTGATGCTAATAAGATTGTGTTTAAGACCATTCACATATGTAACCCTTGTAAAAGTTATCCCATTGCAGTTCACTGAGCCGTATCCCTCTGTGTCGCCTGAAGAATTATCTCCAAACACCACTTTAGGTCCTGGCTCCCTTGAGTATCTGTGTAGGTATTGTTGGATCCCTGTCATGTGTCTAGAACAGCCACTGTCTAGATACCATACCGATTCCTTGAGATGTTTCTGCACAGATACATAGAAACAAGTTAGTTCCTATGGTGAACCCACTTTCCAGTGGGTTCTATGAATTGCTTATTAGCAATTCTTGAGTTCCTGTAGAACTTTTGGCGATGGGAAGGACAATTAGCTGTCTCGTGGGTAAAACTTCCACAATTATCACAACCTGGGAAGTCACCACACTCATCTGAGTGATGGTTTGTAAATCCACATAATTTACAGGGAGGATAAGGTCTGTAGTTCCCTTGTTGTCTTTTAGAACCCTGTTGTCTTTCCCTAGAAGGTGTCTGAGCTCTCTTAACAGCCATTTGTCTATCATGATCTAAGGTCATGTGATGAGAGTTCTTATAGATATTGTAATAAGGTTTGACTAACCTTTCCCCCTTGGGTTCACCTAGGACAGACTTAGGTTCACGAAAAGTAGAGCATTCAGCAGAAGGCTTAATGTGTTGTTTTAAGAGTTCTACTTCTTTCATTAGTGACAACAGGCGTTCTTCAGTAGTGGAGTCAACTTTGTTCACAGCTTTTGTTGAGGCAGGCTTAAATGCAACTTGCTTAACAGATTGTTTAGCAGGTACAGAAAATATTTTAGCTGGTGGTTTCTCAACATCTGCTTTAAGTTCACCCTTAGCTCCTCTTGAGGAACTGCTGGGTTCAACTCCAGAGAGTTTGGGTAAAGGTGGTAATTCAGCCACATCTTCAGAGACAGGGTCATCAGTCAAAATGGGATCTGACATATGAATAGTCTCTGTAGATTTAAAAACAATCTCTTTGGGTTTGGTGAGAATTTTCAGCTTATTTTTCTTAGCAGATACATCCCTTTTAATGTCAGCAAGCAGTTCATCATTAAGCAATTGATCTATAGTGAACCTACTACAAGCCATTTTTCAATAACCTTGTTTAATTCAGATACTTGATCATTTAAGCCACTATTTTTAAGGTTAACCTACTGACTTCATTTTGCAGGGATATTTTCTCTAAATTAACCCGTTTGAGAGTTTCACATTCAGATTTAGCAATCAACGGTTCATTTTTAACAGAGTGAAACTTATCAAGTAGGTTCTTTCTTTGTTCCTCAACAAAGTGCAAATCAACAATGGTGTAATCAAGGACATGTTTACGTTCATCACTATCAGACATAGATAAAAGCCTGTGTACCTTTTTCATTGTGATGTCAACCCATTGTCCTGATCTTGCATCACCTTTCCCCGCAGCTGGTTCATCCTCAGCTATAGCCATGAAAGCCCTGAATCTAGTAGTATCTTCCTCATCTGAAGTTAGTGGCTCATCATTCCAATCATATGTTTCAACTACCAACCCTTTCTCTATCTTTTTATCACCTCCTTTCTTCTTAGATAGAGCTTCAAGCTTCAAATTCATCTGTTCTAACTCAGCTTTAAGTGCCTTGTACTTGTTCTTGTAATCCTTCTTTTCATTGTCTGATGAGTTGGATAAGTGAGATGAGTTGTTATGTTGTGGTTTGAACTTGTAAGGTTTGGTGGAAGATGATGGATAGGAAGGTGAGGATGTCTTGGTGGAAGGACAGTCTTTTTGGAAGTGTTCAAGCTTTCCACAGGCAAAACAAGTTTCTTTTGATCTGTCAGTTTGTTTACTAGCTGATCCTATTCTCCCTGATCTTTTGAAGAATCTTCTTTGATTGGCTAGTAAGGCTCTTTCATGAAACTCAGCATTAAGGTCTGTCAAGAACTCTTGGCTGCTGCGGGTGTCTTCTTCAACATCAGAGTCGCTGTCATGAGGATGTGGTGCAGAGATCAAGGCTTTGGAAGTTGCTCCTTGAACTACAAATCTTTCAATCTTTGACTTGTATATAGTATCAATCAGCCCTTCTTCATAATTATACTTTCCATAAAGCTGAGCTAAGGTGTCATTCTTGATTGAGTTATTAGCTCTCTGAGTCTGATTCATACTCAGCCACTTTCTTGGAAGGTTGTTGACAAATGTGGCATTAATCTCAGCTTGACCAATGGTGACATCATTCATAGCTAGTTCATTGAGAAGAATATTCAGCCTTGTATAGGTTTGTTGAACCTTTTCACCTTCAAGTGACTTGAAAGCATTGAACTGAAGTCTGAGTGCCTGAATCTTGGTTTCTCTGGTTTCAGAGGGTCCTTCATGGCCAAGGATGAGGTCTGTCCACATTTGCTTGGCTGTGGGACACTGAATGACAGACTTCATGATGTGTTTGGGAAGACAGGATATGATGATGCTTTTGAGACGTTTATCTTGCTTTGCCAATTTTCTATCAACTGGAGTCCATTGTTTGAGAGGTTTGGGAAGAGGGTTTTCTTTAGTGGAGGTAAGCGCCATGGGAACGTAAGGAACATTTTCTAAAATTTCTAGAAGAAATGGTTAAAGTCCATCGAGATACACAAGGAATTGACTCTTCCAACTAGCAAAATCTTCTTCATCAAAGACTGGTACACTGGTGACATGTGATCCACCTCTTGAGTCAAGAAGTTTGGGTAGATCATCGTCATTAGGAGGTGGAGGGGTGAGTCTTGATGAAGATGGTGATGCATTGTTGTTGTTTCCAGAAGGTGATTGTGGTGGGTTAGAAGTTTCTGGCATGGTGGATCTTGATTATAAAACTGTGAACGATGTTTCTTGAAGGTTTTAATATCAAACACCGCTCTGATACCAATTGAAAGTCCCTAATCAATGCTAGAAACACTAAACCTAACTAATCAACACAAGTTATTACTTTTCAACCGTAATCTTATTATTGTATAATAAAGAATTACAAGTGTTATGGGTAACACCGTTTGATGACAATGTGTTGTGCACACTTTGAACAACTATAAACCCTAACTTATGAATACAATCACAGCTGTTTGATTTAATAAGTTCTAAGCATTAATGGTGTGAATATTCTCAAAGTGTTAAACATTAATGCTGGGATACACATCCTATTTATAGTGATACGAGGTTGACCTAAGTACTAGTTGATGGTGACTACACAAGACATTCACTTTTCAGACATCTGTCTCAAGATGCTCTTCTATTCTTGGTAGTCTGCCATAATGCTTTAAGGAAACAGATCTTGAAACAGTTTCCTTTTTCTTCATTGTCTCGTACACACAAATGGCATGTCCAAAGTGTGCTGAGTGTTAACAGGGTATTGCCACCCCTGTTGACCCTAAACCCCTCAGAGTCCCTGATACATCTTGGCTGTTATCCATCACAGCCAATGAGTATGTCTTCAAGTAATCTTTAACTTCCTTGACAATGTCTCTGACATGGACTCCTCTGAGGTTTCTCACAGAGACTTGGATCTTTGTGAGTCTTGCGATGCTTGCCTGCCTCCTAGGCACAGGCAAGTGACTATATAACATCTTACTTTGTGTTTAAATCTATGATCAGGGAATCTAACAAACTTAGATTCCCAACATCTTTCTTTTGGTGCCAACTTTTTTTTTTTATATTTTTCATTTTCTTTCTTTTTAGAGACATAATCTAGATCTTTGGTTATCAACTAAGATAATTTTTATTTTTTTACTTTTTTATCAACGAATCAACTTACTTACTTTTTTGACATGTATTCAAGTAATCGATTTTTTTTATAGAAAAAAAGACAAAAAATACAAAAAGGTTGATCACGTGTAAAAAAAATAAGTAAGTTGATCCGTCGATGAAAAATACATGTCTCTTTTTGAAAGTGAATTTTTTTGTTCTAGTTGAGGACTAAGGGGCTGTTTTTTTTAGAGAATAAGGAATGTGTAGATGAGAATTGCTAAATCCACAAAGAGTTTACAAAGAAATATGCACACAATGACTTGGCAAGTGATTTAGTCTAATCATATTGCTTTTTAATCTTTCCTTTTACCTTTTTACCCTCTATATTTAGTTGACAACTCATTTTGTGAAAATAATTTTATAAGAATTTTATGGATGTAGCATTGCTCTGTGTGGATTTAGTGTCTAGTTTCAAAAGGAATAGATATCCAGAACGAAAGATGTATAACAAATGTCGTTTCTTTTTCTATCATTTTTTTAGAACGACAAATTTTAGTGGTTAGTTGATCAAGTCGTGCAATGACATCTAAGTGGAAGAATGTCTTCTTCGAACCCACGCCTAGTTATGTTAGACTCCTTATCCGCTTCGCCTGAAAGGCCCTAGGCAAGTCTTGAACATAAGACCTCAAGAAAACCTCTCCCCAAAGAAATTACTAGTGGAACCTTGGTGGCCAACTAATCTAAGCCAGTTGGCTTGTTTCTTTTTCTATCATTGAATACACTATGGTGGCTATTTTGCCCTTTATGTTATAAATCAATGTTTTCACAAAAGATCCCAAAACATCTACAGTATGATAATATGATTAACATTAACTTTACATGATTTGATTTTATTTCATCACAATTTGAAGAACCAATAAAGGATTTATGCAATTAGTTACATGACTGAAAAAGTTTATAAACTGAAAAATCCAAAAGATAAACACTAACAAATAATTTTGCTAAAAATGTATGCCAGATCTAAAACCAGGAATCAATCTCGAAATTAGAACCTTCACTTTTCTTTACATTAGATCGAAGAAGTAAATGATAAACAATCCATTATCATATTAATTCACTGGTGATAGGAGCGAGCAGATAGTCGATAAAAGGAGGCGCCTGTGACATGAAGGTTCCGACAAGGTGGAGCAGTGGGGTTCGGAATGTCACTGGAGTTGATCTTTAGCCAGTGAAGTAACTGAGGAAGATGAGTATTTGAAGGGAAATGATAAGAAAAAAGGTTATATCAGAGTAAAAGGTGTCACGGCTAGGTTTTACCTCTTCACTTGTGCCATTTCAGTGTCACATCATCTCAACTAACCAAAACTAAAAACCAACTAAACACCCGCTCACTCACAACTAGTCTTTTTCCTCTTCACTTGGGTTCCACCACTCACCATTTTATTTCTTTTTTCATTTTTCACATAAAATAAAAATTCATTTCATAAAATTAAAAATTACAAATACTTCAAATAAAAATACAAATACTTAAAAAAAATACGGAAAAAACAAAACGGAAAAAATACAATACGAAAAAAAAAACATCCTAATCATCGAGTGCATATTTCGCCGCAATTTTTGCCTGTTTTCTTTTGATAATCGACTTGTTCGGTTCAGGCAAATCGTGGGTTCTGATCGAGAGAAACTCCATCTCTTTGAACTCCAATTCAGCACCGGCTTTAGCTTTCTCGGCATCGGCTTTAGCTTTCTCGGCTTCGGCTCTAGCTTTCCTCGAGTGGTACATGTCTCTACCGGCATGTATTTTGAGAAGTAAAGCCTCGTTTATTTCTCCCTTCGAAGTGGTCGAACCACTACCCGTGCTGCTGCCAGTTGTTTCTGATCGGGTCTTCTTGGCGGGTCTCTGTTTACCGGTTGGTCGAGCTCGAGGATCTGGACCGAATACGGAGGTATGATCATTTTCGTCAAGACCCTCGGGTGCGTCCCATTTTGAGTAGTTTTTAAGCACCCTCCACACATGGTCAAGCGTAAATTTTCTCCCCTTGTTACAAACCGCAAATTCAAGTTTTGCCACGTCATCTTCGTTTTGACCGTTTTTCTTGTTAAGACTTTTGAAGATAGCGTGAAACTTTTGAACATCGGGGTGCATCCTTGACCATTTCCCGGTCAACATATTCTTGGTACGACGATTTGCGTTACGACCATTGAAATCGTCATAAATAGTGTTCCGAAAATACTCTTCAGTTTGATCAGTCCCACGATCTTTGTCTTCTGAAACGCCAACCCAACACTCGGCCAGTATGACCTCCTCAGCAGGTGTCCACCGTTGGGGTGTTGACTCCACCACAACATCGGCTTCGTCATCGATGTCGTCTTCGTCTGCGGACAAATCAACCGCGATAGATTTTTTTGACCCCCGTTTTCCTTTACGAACTACTACTTTTATTTTTGTGGTGGAGGTTGCGGTTCTGGTATTTTGAATTGTGTTTCAGGGACATGTTGACTTTGGAAAGTTTGACATTTTTTTTTGTGATTGTAGGTGTAAATTTGTGAATGTTGTGTGTATATTGTGAATGTAGTGTGTGTATATATAGGAAAATAAATAATTTTTTTTTAATTATTACCGTTTGGCAACGGTTTAAAATTGAATGGGGCCCAAAAATTTCTATTTTCCTCTCGTTGAAGATCGACGAATGGGGAACGGCGGGGGTGAAGGGGGGGGGGGGGGGTGTCACGGCGAGCACCGGCGAGGGTGCCACGTCGGACCGACGAGGGCCCCTCGCTGTGACACCGTTTACTCTTAGGAATGATATAATATGTGTAAAAAGATAAGCCTCTGGTTCAGGAGGAGTTAGATTTTGAGAGCCCACAGAATCAGACTTTCATAAGTAACAAGTGAAAAAAAGAAACGTTATTTTAAACCTTCCGGATTTAGTTCTCTCCTCATGTGGTCTATTAAGTAAAAAAGAAACAGGGCTTAAGGCTGCTTGGAGTGGTAGTGGGTTTACTAGGTGAGTAGCAAACCCCATGTTGGGTTCCCACCCCCATCATATATGTCACGCGTTAGTTTCAACTCACTATGGTGAAATCTTCGCCTAAGTGAGTACCATGTTATCGTTTTATTTAAACATTTCCCATTTTTTAGAAATACCACATTATCTCATTTATTATCTACAAATACTTCTTAACTTTCAATATTTTCCGCACACAATTTCTAAAATCAAAATACCGTGCTCCTTTCCACACACCGTTGACGAGATTAAAAATATGATTTAGAAAATAAATAATTGAACAACAACATCGTCAGGATGCGCTTACGACGTTATCTTTTGATTTCGATGCTGCGTACGAACCTAAAACGAAACTGCGAACAATATGTGAGAAATGCCATGATATATTCTCAGAGAAACGTGCTTTAATCGACACGTTTCTAAGTAATGAACTGATAACGATTTCAACATGCGGAAAGCCTTGTTTAGAAAGTCGTATAAATTGGAGGCTCGAATTGAAAAAAAAAATACCGAATGACTGAATAACTTGGGTTCTTCATTTAAAACTCATATCGGTTTTTCATCCCAAACTAATATCGGTTCTATTGGTTCTTCATCATAACAACACCGACACTAAAATGTTTCTCCCGATCCACCCTATCCAAACAACTAAAATGGCTTACTTAATGACATTCAGTTTCGTCAACTTTACTATGATGAACAGGTATTGAGAGAAACATTGGAGGAACAAGATAAGGCACAAAGAGATTGGTGGAGCAACTTAGGGCCGAAGAAGCTTACCAAGAGCAATTTCAGTGGGAGTTTTCTGGGTAGTTATCGGATCCAGATCCGGGAACTGACTAATTGTATTACGTATTTTTTTTATTTATATAGTAGTTTATTTCATTTCGTATTGTATTTGAATTTTAATATTTTTATGTTTTATGTATTGAATAAATGTTTTAATTTTCAAATAATAAGTGTTCTCGTTTACGTTTTTATTTACGAATTAAAATAATTAAGAATTTTTTTTTGTATGACGTGGCGGTGAGTTTCTCACCACCAGTAAGGTTGTAAAGTGGGTTAGAAGAGTGGAGAGAGAAAGCTGATGTGACGTTAAGGTGGCGATGCGTTTTTAGCTCACCACTCCAAGTAGCCTAAGAGTATATATTATGTCTACTTTTATACTTATCCTTTTTTATTCTTTAAGTTATTATTTTTTTTAGTTGGGGACCAAAGGTATAAATTTTATTTTTTTAAATATTAATATTAATTTTTTTTTCTCCAAAAAAGATAATTTAAGATTTTTTTTTAAAAAGGTATAATTTTTTTTGAATTTAAAATTACATTTAAAAATAATAGAATATTTCATAATTTTTTTAAACATTTTTATGTTTTATTAAAAAATATGATTTTGAGCTATTAAACTTTAACTTTAGAAAAACTAATTTTTTTAAGTTAAAAAGGTTTTACATAATTGTTTTTCTTTTACAAAAATTTAAATTTTCAAACTTTTTTAAAACATTTTATGTTCTCTTAAGATAAAAAGTATTTTTTCACTTTAAAAAGATAAACAAAATTATAAACTTTTTTTTCTTTTAAAAAGTGTTTAATTTTTCTTTTTTTACTTTAGTTGTTTTTATTTTTTTTAAAGTTCTAAGATAAACATAAAAGAAAGTCAAATATTTTTTAACTTTTAATTGTTTTTATTTATAAAAAATATATTTATTTTATTTTCCAAAAAAAGATTTTGAATAAATAAAAATAAAAATAGAAAAAAATTTAAATTAGTTTTCTTGGAGAGAAATTATTTTTTTAAAATTAAATTATTTAAAAAAAAACTGTTTTTTTTATAAAGTGCAAAATACACCCAAAGACGAGAATACATTTCCTTTTAGACTCCGGTTAGTACTTAACGGGAAAATGTTTGCACCATTTGTACAAATGATGTATGATGTATCAATTATATAATATTAAATGTAATTTATGTTAAATATTCACGAGAAATTTAATTCATACTTTTTACAAACCACATAAATATTATACTTATTAAGAGTATGAATAAGAGAGGAATATATGACAATAAATGTTGGAGTTTGTACATTAATAATAACACTTAAATTTATAAAAGATATTGCTCCAAAGACTTAGTACCCGTCAAGTCGTTTTTCAAAATTTGTTAATAATATTATGTTTGGTAACAACATTATAAGAAGCTTGTAATTAATTTTTTGAAAAAATAAATGATTTAAGTAATAATTTTCATTTGATATATAAACTTATAAAAAATTATAAGAATAATCTTTCATAATATTTACTACATTATAAAGGGTGTATCCCTTTGGTTGAAAGTTGAAATGTTGAAAGTTGAAAGTTGAAATGTGGGTCCTACTAAAATGTTAAAAAATATTGATTATTCCTTGTGATCAGCTGATACATGTGTTTTGCACGGGGTTCGGATTTAAGTTCTCGGTATCCTCTTGAATTGATCTCGGCTCTAAGTGGAATGATTGTTCTTGGTTAATAAAAAGGTGATGGTTTGTTTACCTATTTTAAACTAATAACAAGTAATTAAGAGTCGAAGAGTAAACTTAAAGCTTTAAATGATTAAAGTAAAAAGACGAGTTTAAAAATAAATGTTTGAAATCTTAAAGGCAAAATGAGAGAGATACTTGAACACTTAATAAAATAACACTTGAAAACTTTGTAAAAACATGAACTCATCAAATCGGAATAATCTAGAAAGATGTAATCGGAATACTTGTAAATGAAGCTGATCGGAAAGTATAAATCGGAAAAGACAATCGAAATATTAGAAATAACTCAGATCGGAATATGGGGCAATTGGTCCAATCGAAATAATCTAAAACAAACTGATCGGAATAAGGGACTAAAAACACTCCAATCGGAATAACTGAAAACTGGCCCATCGGAATATGACAAAAGATCAAATCGGAATGTAAGGGAAAGGGGCAAATCGGAATACATGAAACCCTTACTGTCGGAATACTCTAAACCCTTTTCCGATCATACGATCGGAATGAAGGGGGGGAAAGTCTGCTCGGAATGCACAAATCGGAAAGGGGTTTATAACCCTTTCCGATGTCACTTTGATCCGAATATTAAGCAAGATGAATAAGCTATGGAATTAAGCTTATTACCTAAGCTAGCTCGAATCAAACAATAAGCTGGTCAAATAAGCACGAATTCAACTATCTAAACTTCAAATAATCAAATCTTATAAATCAAGTAAACAATTAAAAGATGAACTTTTTATAAAAACTTTAAAAAGTAAATAAGCTAAATCAACAAATAAGCCAATAAGCACAAAGATCTTAAAGCTTATTTGTATAGAAACTTAAGGAAACATAAAAAAAATTAACTTTTTAAGCACAAAATCTTTGATGAACAACACGGATCATACGAGATTTGTACCAAAATCAATCAAAATCAAAGAAAGGTAGAATAAGATTAAAGATTAAAAGCTAAAAACTTGAACTTGATTAATGGAAAACAATACAAAGGTTTGATCTTGAAAGAGAAAAAGATGAAAACTAGTGAGAGAAAGTTTAGAACTTTCTCTCTCTAAAACTAGAGAGAATGAAAAACTAAAATCTAACTAAAACTAACTAAGTGTGTCAAATTTATGAAGTAAAGTCCTATTTATAGGCAAGTCTTGTGGGCTTTGTGAATGGGCTTGATTTTGGGCTTCTTTTCTTCTTTCTTCTTTAGTCTTCACGCTTCCTTAAATAAACATTTCCGACTTTGGATTTTTAGAAGTGTCGGTGAATAATTCCAACTCGTCTTATAATCTTTTTGTTTAATAGACTCGAGTTCTTCGACATATATGAATCTTCCATCTTTGGCTCTATTCTTCGATAAATCTTCAAATAGGCACAATGACTTCAAATCTTTTGCATCTCTTGGACAGTAGACTTTGTCTTGAGTCTTTTTCCTCGATAAAACCCGTGCAATCCCATGTTTTCTTCAATATTCATCCGGTTGACTCTGAAAACACAATAAACACAAAAACCACGCATAATTCCAAACAAATGATATTAAATACGTGTTTTGGTCTTGTTTTAGCCAGAAATAAGTGGTAAAAGGATGGGTGTTTTCACACCTATCATCAGCCCTAATACACACAACATAATTAATTCACGCACACACACAAAAACTTTAATCTCTCTCTAAACCCTAACACACACAAAAAAAGAGATACTTTGTAGTGTGGAAATTATTTCAATCGCTTTTGATAGTGACCATAATATCGTATATCGTTAATTATCGTTGCTAGAAAATCCCGCTGCTATACGCGGGTACTCGTCTAGTCTCTTAAAAATCAAAAGTAAACTCATATAGCTTTTAATAAATTTTTTTTAATTTTCAGCATAATCTTTATCTCTTATCAAATTTGTTTTTTAATTTTCAGCATAATCTTTATCTCTTATCAAACATATCTATCTTTTATTTAATGGTAAAAAGTCTTTAATAGTAATTTCAAATAATAAAAAGTTTTTTAAAAAACTCCGATTGCTGATGCTCTAAATTTTGTTTAACTATTACAAACTTTTCTAAAACATGTAGAAAGTAGATGCATATTGTAGTTGCTTACCTGCGCCAATTATCGAACACCAGGAGTCCTATACTTGTTCAAACTTCAAAGTTTGAAAATAAAGCTCACTAATTTACAATATTCAACTGATATAAAACCTTTTTTTTTATCTCTTTTTATATAAAAAAATATCATAATCCGCATGTCTATCATTAGTTTTTCTTTAACATAGATTATCATCATCACACCTCACAAACGGAGGTAAATTGAACATAACAAGTTACATCAAACATAAAGGTCAAAATCGAAACCGATTTGTCAAACAAAATACACGAAGCAACAAGTTGAAACCAAACCAAGGCATATACCATAACTGTTGTGACACGGGACAACAACACAATACAAGGGTGAGGGGGATTCAACAATGTGAGCTTTTCGTAAACACAACGCTATGAAGGTATAGCTTGGAGCAAAAGTACACAAGGTACAACACAACATACATGAAAGATAAAGCCTAACATCCCTAAAGGAGCCATACCTAAACCAAACTAATCTAAAACCAAATCCCATAGCAGCAACAAGCCATCATGCGGAGGCAGACGACCAGCAAATCGCAACAGATCTAATAGAACTAACAGATCTGAGACAACAGCAAATCGTGAGATGACGGAGCAGCAGCGGATGGCAGCCGACGGCGGAAAATGGCAGATCTGAAGGTAAGATGCTATTATTGTGGGAGTTAGGAGAAAAATATATACAATAAAGAGTTTTAGAAGATCCAAGCGGCCAGTCGAAGCTGACTGCCGGAGAGTTAGGTAAAGATCGGAGCAAGTTTAAGGTGGAGGAGAGTTCGAATAAGGTTTAGAGAGAAGAAGAGTTTATGTTGAAATAGACTACTCATGTCTATCATTAGTTGGAGTATAATATTATATGACCATATACTACCCCATTGTGTGTTCCTACTAGTATTACCCCTTTAATACATTAAGGGGGATGTAAAAATAAGGAATAAACAATAATAAAAGAGCTGTGAGGAGAACAGTAACCAAAACCATTTCTTCCGTCCATTTGTCAAACACTTTCATCTACACCCTTCAAATTAACCCTCTCTCAACCGTAGATTGCTTGACTTTAGATCTCGCCCGTATGTTATGTGGAAAATGGAGTACGAGGTTTGGCTCCAGTTGAAAATGGAGATAAATGATTCCAACCGTTGATTGCCCAAACTAACATATAACCGTTTGTTAGGTTGAAAATGGAGTCACAGGTATGGCATGTTTTCCTAAACCCTGTTTGTAACCGTTAGATGGGTTGTGAAACCTTTTCCCTAACCGTTAGATGTGTAAAATGCATCCTGGCGGTTCGTTTCTTGATCTACCCGTTTAGGAACCGCCATGTGTAGTGTACAGTGTTAGGTTAAAACTTGCTATATGTATGCCCTATAATTCCCATACCTGCTTGAATCTCATTATCCCAGCCGTTATTTGAAACCCTAAGAATAGTTGCAGACATTTGCAAAATCCTCTTACCTGCTGGTAAATTTTTATCCCTTAAATTTGCTAATTTAGTTATTCTTTTGTTATTATTTAGTAGCTGTTGTTCATTATTTCTTTTATTCTTTTTTGGGGTCATGAATAATTCTTTTGATGATGAACTGTTGCATACTTTTCACATTTGATGTTGTTTGTTATAAATTTGTTAATTGGTAAAAAATGATGCTTTCTTTGCAACAATTGCTATTTGAATCTGTAAATTGGTAACAATGATGCTTTCTTTGCAACAATTGCTATTGGAATATGTAAATCTTGAAAACAGTGATAGTTTGTTTGCAACACTTGCTATTCAAATATGTAGATCTTGAAACTCTAAGTGGAGTATATGTTATTTGTGCTACTAACATGAATTTGGGTTATGTCTTTGTTGTTTATTGTCTGTGTTTGCTTAATTGGATGGTTTAGGGATTCACAACTTTACGTGTGCATTAAAATTATTTTACACATGCTCACATTTAATGTGAATGGTTGGTTGGTGTGCATGATATTGTTTCTCATATTTTAAGTTTTGAATGGGTAATTTAAGGTTTGATGTTTCTTTCAAGTTTGGGGTATTTTGTTTTGCCTGTGTAATGCCCATATAATATTATATTCGCGCACTTCAACCAAACATAGTTGATGCACTGAACTCAGCTCACATTTTTTTCGAGTTGCTTTGTTTCGCGATTTTTCATAAACTGATTTATCCCCGCATTGTGTTCTGCCCGTAAGGAATTCCCTTTTTTATACGCGCTTTCTACTGCTTCTTCAAATGGTGATCCACCAGCTGTAGGGAGGTCAAACCGATGCTCAATTTGCGCCACTGTTACTAATACACGCCTCTGCAATGCATGTTTGGACCCTGCCCGTGTTCCTGTGCTCTCGCCCGCTGTTGTGAGAGATAGGATCTAATACACGTACTTTGCTTAATAACGACTGTATCCGCAGACGCGCATACTGATTTTTACTTTATTGTTTACCGCTCTCCTTCCACAATAGCTTCTACTTCATGTATCGCGCCTCCCACGCCGGCTCACAGGTGCCTTTCAACCGTCAACACACAAACTGAAAATGTTGTTCATGGACAACCACAGGATGGCCTTCAACCTGTTGCTGATGTACGATCAAAGGATGCGCAACAACCGTCAAAGAAACGTAGACTGTACTTGGGGTCCGGTACTAACAAAACCACTGTAGCTTACCTGCATCCACAGGTTTCCTTCTTTTCTTGTCCCCTTATAGCTTTTGCCCCAAATGCCGTTTTCAAAAGTTGTATTATGTATGCTCAATGTGTTCGCTCTGTGCAGCCAAGAAAACTATGCACGCTCCCGCTGCCAAACCACATATCTTGGACTTCCGTCCGCCTCCAACAACAGCTATCAACCCGTCAAACATGTGCGAGTCAGTGAGGTATGCCTTTCCTCCACCGGGCTTCACATCCTGTTCAAGGGATACTAACCAGCATGTCCTAGTGTCCCAAAAGCACATCTTGAACTTCTTTGCGGCAACAACCACATATGTTGGCCATTCAGGTGCGTCTAGCTTCGCGGGTTGTGGTCATATATTAAACTTCTCTGCGCCACAAGCAACAGCTGGTGCCCGTTCAACTGTCCCCTTAAAGAAAGATGTGCCTTGTACTTCTTATTCTTTTGAACAACAATCAGTCAGTGTTCTCCGGTGTGCTACCTCCACATCTCAGCAACCTGGTAAACAACACTTCTTTATACGCCTGTTGGTAACTCCATTACGCACAACTTACGTTTTACTCTATGCGACTTTCATTGGTTTCTGTATATGCGTTTGTAGGCCAATCTATACCAGGACCTTCCACTCCTGCACGGGCAAAGAATTCTAGACGTCGTGGTCGGCCATGTAACACCTCACGACATACTGCAACTCCTGTTGTGTCAACGTATGTTGATCTAGGTGATTGTGACCAATAATGTCAGCACTGTCGGGCTAAATTCTGGATGGGTGAACGCCTTAAATCAAACCGATATGCAAGGCGACCAGAGTACCATCTTTGCTGCATGGGGGGAAAATATACATGCAGCCAGACCTCCCGCCTCCAGAACCTATCCAATCTTTTCTGCTAGATTTACGGTTTATGGACAATATTTGGGATTATAACTAGATGTTTGCTATGACATCGTTTGGTGCAACTATTGACAACTCGGTCAATACAGACAGAGGTCCGTATGTTTTCAAGGTTTTTGGTCAAATCTTCCATCGAATTGGTTCTCTTTGTCCTGAGGAGGGGGATCCGCCTCGGTTCTTACAGTTGTATGTGTATGACACAACAAACGAGGTCGCAAACCGCATGGCCCATTTTGGTGGTGAGTTTGAAAGTGGTCTAGACCCAGCCATAGTACAGCATCTGATTCAGGTCATGGATGAGAACAATGCGTTGGTTCAGCTGTTTCGTACAGCTCGCGATAAATGTGCCGATTCAGACATTGAACCATTCAGGATCCGGTTGTACAACATGTGCAGCGTGCGTGGGTACGAACTACCAACTTCCAATGATGTTGCGGGCATTGTCTGTGAAAGCGGTCCAAGGACTAGAACAGATTATGATGTTATAATCGAACATCGTGGCGGAGAACTTAAACGCATCAATAAACTTGACCAGTCATACATGCCCTTGCAATTCCCACTGTTATTTGTATATGGGCAGCCGGGGTTCTACCCAGAAATGAAATTAAGTCCTAGGGGTGGCGATGGAGAAGCCAGAAAATTTTCTATGAACCAATACTATAAGTACCAGCTTCACCCCCGCGTAGGTCACTTTAGGCTAATATTCAGATCAGGTCGTCTTTTCCAGCAGTATGTTGTTAGTGTTTTTTGCTCTGTTGAACAAGCAAGGCTTGATTTCATCCGTACCCACCAGAGCGACATCCGAAGTGAATGCCTTGCAGGCTTGTACGATGCCCTAGGGAGAGGTGACATAGAGGGTATCACGTGCGGCAAACAGATTGTGCTACCCCGTTCTTTTACCGGAGGCCCAAGGTACATGTACAACCACTATTTGGATGCGCTTGCTATCTGCCGAGCATTGGGAAACCCATAGTTTTTCATCACATTCACATGTAACGCTAAACGGCCAGAGATTGAACGTTTCATGGCTGACTTCCCTGTGCTGACAACGTCGGACAGACCAGATGTCGGTTGCAGGGTGTTTGAACAAAAAGTCAAAGCGTTTGTCAAGTACTTGAAGGAAGATTGTCCTTTTGGTGCTGTCACAGGCGATAACTCTCTTTGTTCTTTAGTTTTGCCTTCGTGTCTTTCATCCTTTCATACACTGCCTAAAGTGTTTTACCTGTTCCTTTCTGGTAGTTTTGTACACAATAGAATTCCAAAAGCACGGTCTACCCTATTGTCACACTCTTTTATGGGTGGATGTTAAAGACAAGATAACTGAACCATCTGAGATATATGAGTATATCTTTGTTGAAATTCCAGACCCCGTGCTTGATCCGGAGACCTATAAAATTGTTACGGAACTCATGATGCATGGACCCTGCGGACCACCAAATACGTCTGCGCCGTGTATGAAGGATGGTTCTTGCGCAAAGAATTTTTCCCAAAAAATACAAAAACACTACCTATTTAGACGACAAAGGATATGTTCACTATCGACGAAGAGACACAGGTGTCTATATTACAAAGCGCGACACGCAGCTGGACAATTCTTACGTCGTTCCTTACAACCGTTCTTTGTGTCTCATGTTCCAAGCGCACATAAATGTCGAATACTGTGGCTGGAGCATGCTCATCAAATACCTTTTCAAGTACATTTCAAAAGGGCCCGACCGCATCTTTGCAAAGATCTTAAGGCCAGTTGGTGAGGCTTCTACATCAGCAACCATACAACAAACCGAAAAAGATGAAATACAAAACTATGTGGATGGGCGTTTCATTTTCCCTCGCGAAGCTTGCTGGAGGCTGTTTGATTTTCCGATACACAGTCGAGAACCAGCTGATAGAAAATATGCAGCCCGTAAATTTTCGGGCGCGTGACACGATAGACGTGGTTGTCAACCTCCCTGACAAAAAAAACCACTCTAACTGAATGGTATGCGTACAACGCTGACAACCACGACGGGGACAGGTTAACGTACCTTGATTTCCCGTCTGAATTTGTATGGTATGCGGACTAAAAAAGGTGGAAACGCCGTGTTGTCAAAACAAAGCATTCCATTGGTAGGCTTGCTTATGTTCATCCAAGTTCGGGTGAGCTTTTCTACTTCAGAATGCTGCTTTCTCACCAAAAGGGTTTTCAATCACCTATAGACGTCCGCACAGTCAAAACTATCGTGTTTCCTACATACCAGGCTACATGTGAGGCTCTTGGTTTGCTTGGTGACGACAAAGAATGGGATATAGCGCTAGAAGAAGCAACAGGAAATGGCTCTGCCTCTGAAATCCGCGTGTTGTTTGCACAGCCTCTGGTGTATTGTGAAGTTGCAGATCCACCTAAGCTTTGGTCAAAACATTGGAGGAATATGTCCGATGACATACCAATGAGAGTGTCCCAAACCACTGGCATCCCTAACTACCATGTCAACGATTCTGAATTGAAAAAATATATTCTTTTTGAGATCCAGTCGATCTTAGACGGGTATGGCAAAAGTTTGTTGGAATTTGGTCTTCCAAACCCTCCTCAATGGCTGCTAGACATTCTAAAAAACAAACTTCTCATGGAAGAGAGGAACTACAACCGCGATATGCTAGCTGAGGAAACCGCAGCGTCTGTCCCTAAGCTAAACTCTGACAAACGGCCCATTTATGACCGCATCATTGCCGCATCTGAACAAAATAAACAAGAGCTTCTGTTTGTGTATGGTCATGGCGGAACAGGCAAGACATTCCTGTGGAAGACCATCACCAGTGCCCTACGCGCGCGGGGCAAAATAGTTCTAGCAGTTGCGTCTTCAGGCATCACATCTCTCCTTCTCCCTGCTGGCAGAACAGCGCATTCCCGCTTCAAAATCCCCCTGGAATTAACGGATGAGTCTCTCTGCCACATTAAAAAAACACTCAGCTAGGCTCCCTGATGATTGAAACAAATTTAATCATATGGGATGAGGCCCCAATGAATAACAAACGTTGTTTTGAAGCATTAGATAGAAGTCTTAGGGACCTTATGTGTGCGCCACGTAAACTCTTTGGTGGGAAAACAGTCATATTGGGAGGTGACTTTCGACAGATGTTGCCAGTAAAAAAAGGAGCATCCAAAATAGAACTTATAACATCGTCTATTGCCCAGTCAGACCTGTGGCCGCACTTCAGCATTCACACACTTAGTCAGAATATGCGCTTGAGGCGTGAAGGCATGAGTGAAGCTGAAAAGACGCAAGCGACTGATTTTGCAAAGTGGCTTCTTGATGTGGGTAATGGACAGGCTGGCATACCAGATACCACCGATTCTACCGATTCAAAGTTGATAACTATACCAAGTGAGCACTGTTTCCCACCGACTGATGAAGGTCGTACACAGCTGATAGAGTTTATCTATGACAAAGAGACTCTACAATCGTCCACGCCAGAAACATTGCAAGAAAAGGCCATTGTCTGCCCGAAGAACGAAACGACGGACGTCATAAACAATAAAGTATTGGCAACTATCCCAGGAGAGCCGACAACTTACCTCAGCAATGGCCAAGCTTTCCCGAAAGGCGAAGAAACATCTGAGACAGACATGCTCTATCCCATGGAGTACCTCAACACGCTGTCATTCCCGAGTTTCCCACCCCATCAACTGAAATTAAAGATTGGATCGCCAATTATGCTGCTCAGGAATACAAACTTGGTTGGTGGGTTATGTAATGGCACAAGGATGATTGTAAAGTCCCTGAAGACAAAACTTATAGAAGCACAGATTATTACTGGCACACGAATCAGAGAAAAGGTTTACATACATAGAATTACTCTGATTCATGACGATCCCAACCTGTCATTCACTTTAAGCGCAGGCAATTCCCGGTAAAACTATGTTATGCCATGACTATCAACAAAAGCCAAAGTCAGTCTCTTTCTAAGATAGGTGTTTATCTGCCAAAACCCATTTTTAGTCATGGCCAACTATATGTGGCTTTGTCAAGAGCTACCTCACCAAATGGACTGAAAATCCTTATTGAGGAATAAGACGGTCACCCGCCCAACACAACAAAAAACATAGTGTACGCCGAATTTTTAAATGCTATTAAAAACGGTCGGGTTGCCTCGCAAGCGACAACATCTAACTAGCACAACTAAATATACAATATATCGCACTGCTAAATATACAATATATCGCATAGTTGTAACCGCTAACATCATAACTGCTTATGTACCATTTTTTGTCCATTACATCTTGCCTTTTGCATGCTTCTATCCATGTTTCTGGTGCGTGTATGTTATGTAGATGCAATGTGATTATTTGTAACAGAAACACATCCACTATACTTCACATTTAACTTGGTTGTTTATCTTATGTGTTTTACATGTAAAAAAAATATGGAATCACTGCCTGTGACAGTTGCGGAAACAAGTGCTCTGACAAGAATATCAACACCAATTGACGAAATGGTTTTAGGAGGAAGAAACTCTGTTCTCGAAGCAAAGATCTACCGGAAATGGATCTCAAAATCTCTGCCAGAAAAAAAGGAAACCGCTTTTTCCTGCATGCTTATCGATGCACAGGTTCATGATTATTACACCCTCAATATTTGTTAGACAATGGTTTTATTAATCAATCTTTTAATAAGACTTTCGTATGTTAATAGGGAACCGGGATTCAGGCAAACATGGACATTCCCAATCTTGGCTACTTTGACAAGATTATGACTGCTGGGAAAGTGTACAGGATCACACGTTTCTTCATTGAAAAAACAATTCCATACCAACAGACACTGGAAAACCCATTGAGCCTAAAGTTTGGGAAGATCACCAGCTTTGAACACTTAGAAGGCAAAGAGACAACATGGCCAACACATTACTTTGTGTTTGTGCCATATACTGAGTTGGAATCAAGGATGCCCTACCGTGACACGAACCAAAAGATGGTTTATCCACGGCTGGCAGGTAACAACATCCGGTTCTTATTTTGGCCCTTAGATTCATTTATTAGCCTCACTGACAGCAACCAACACGCGATCCTTGCTTTCGACAGATTACTTTGGATGTATCAAAACAATAGGAGATCTGCCCACGGCTGAAGAACTAGCTTCCAGAAAACATGTTACCAGAAGAATCGGCATCCAAAATCTAAAGTAAGAGTGGTCTCTAAACCAACCTTTAGAACATCATTCCAAACAACAACTTTTAACAATTTTCTCTTCGCAGGGGGAATGTTGTTCAATTAACATTGTGGGACTCAATGGCTAGAGAGTTTCCAAAGGCCGAGATACTTAAGCTCCCACAACCAATCATGATCGTTGTCTCATCCTTCAGAGTTGGTAAATACAGAGGTAACTTCCTCTCCACGGTCGATCTTAATAAAACGTTGACTATTCACGCATGCCTAACATGGTCTTACCATATACTACCAGCTGTCTGCAATGCCGCCCACCCACTACTACGTGAACCCAGCGACACCACAAGCAGACGCCGCACAGGCAACGCATCTCTTCCCATACCTTATAACACGTGCCATATTATATTCTAATTTCACAGTTCAGTAAATAACATTTTCTTCCCCCCTCCCCGTAACATGCAGGTTTGAAGACATCTTCAAAAAACAACCACCCTTGTAGATTTCAAAACATCGGTTCAATGAACCAACTCTAGCTAACCAGAAAAATGTGGAGACATTGGCAAATTTGATGAAACAGAACCTAGTGACATACAAGGTATGCCCAAATTACATGCATTCGCCGTGAAGACCTGTATTATTTGCTAACACGTGTCTTTTTCTAGGATGACCAATTCAATTGCGAAGCTACCATACAAACAGTGATGCAAAACAGGGTATTGCACTATGTTTCATGTGGAAAATGCAACAAGAAACCACACGACGCCGATGGGATTTACGAGTGTGAGGATCATGGTAAGCTGGAGACACCGAAATTCAGGTCAGCCAATGTTCGTGTTTGTCAAATTGTAATTTACAAACTCATTGCCCCGCTAATCTATCCCACCCCAACTAGCCTATGCAGGTACAATTTCAAGACCACCGTTCGTGATGCGACAGCAACAGCGACTTTCACCTTCTTCTCACCAGCGGGAGATGAAGTTACAACCTACCCCTGTCTAGAGCTAGCACGGAAGTACCGAACGACGGACGCAAGGCAACCGCCTGCTGAGATACTCGCCCTTGAAGGTAAGACGTACACGTTTCTCATTCGCTTCATCCCTGGGTTATGCATGGGGTCTGGTGAGTTTTCGGTAGATGCAATCCTAACCGTTCAAAAGTTGATCGAACCAGCTATGAATTCCCTGTCGACAACCCCAGAACCAGTCCCGCTGGCAATTGCAACTCCAAGCCCAACCCCGCTAGCAATTAAACAAGAAGGTCTATCATCCACTGTCTCAGAAATGGAGGATCAATCAAACAAACCCTCACACTCGCCTACAACAACAGAAACAGGTGCGCCATCTTTGCTTCTAATTATATTCATCCAACAGTTAGGCCAATTTTTTTTGTGTTTGTGTACATTCTTTTATTAAGTTCGTATAACAAGTTAATTACCCTATGCTCATCTACACTGAAAGCATAAGTGCACGAAACAAACAGCGGTGAAATAAAAATATATTACATTAAGGGCGGTTCACTGACACTGATGATACAAACACAACTGATGATAGAAACACAACATTAAACTGACAAACGAAGAAAAGACGACACAACCACATACCCTAAACACAGACCGGTTGACAAACCGGGGACACAACGACATACAGATTTTATTCGACACCTAAAACACCAACAGAAAACCATTTCTTACAAACTTCGTTCACATGGGGCCATTGCCCGCCACTTTGTCAGAAAAAGCCTTCTTCAAGTTGATCATGTTTTGGATTGTGGTTGCTTCAGCCTTCAGCTTCTCAAGAAAAGCATTGTCCTCCAACTGTTTTTTGTCGAGCAGGGCGATCATCATAGAAATCGTAGGATCGGTTGGAAACGACTACAACTCTTGAATAAAATGTTGGCGCTCAACAACATTCCCGAACACTTCTCTGCTAGCACCCTCAACCTTCCCCTTCCATGCTTTGTCCTTTGCAACATCCTTACTCAAATAAAGAACAAATAAACTCCCCAAATCCTGAGTCCCAACTTCAGCTTCCAAAGCATTCAATCTAGGACAGTTTGCCATTGTTTGTTTCTTTGTTTATGTTTTGTAAATTAGTTAAGTAATTTATGTGAAGTCTACAAATGCACCCATGGCCTTAAATAGAAGTACTTGCTAAGTTACTGTTCATAAAGTAGATATTCTAGTTAGAGATTAGTCACACTAACTAAACAAAGTTATCTCACAATTGCTAACTGTTATGACCACCTTAGTTAATATCCAACTTAGAAACACCCCTCCCAATACCAGATGACCTCAGCAATAATTTTTTTAGTCAAAGTAGATACAAGTACTACATTGAAAATAATAACAGCCACATATTGCTAAAAACAAAATTGTCAATATCAACAACTTTTCAGCTAGATACTCTACAGTTCAAGTTGCACCACTTGCTAAATGTATACACTGCCATCAACTCTTACTTTTTGTTTTTACATTTTATTTCCATTGTTGGACCATTAAACATGCATACATATATTCAGTTGTGAATGTTTTTTTTTTGCCCCTTTTTGAACCAACTCTATGGTTTGCTGTACAGGTACTCCCACCAAAGGCATTCCAACTAAACTTCCACAAACACGTGCTACATCTTTGAAAGACAAAGCCGCTGTTGCCCAGCCGAAGCCCGTTCAAAGATCCATGCTTTCTGAGCTAGAATCCGAATGCAAGAAGAACAAAGCTTAAGACCTGGGCATGTCGGAAAAAAAACTTAACTGCTTTTGTATGTATCCATGGCCAGTAGCCAACACCGTTTGAAACAATTTGTTGCATTAAGTCTTTTGTAAGCTAATGGCATGTAACGACTAACTAACTGTGCTACAAGAACAGGTCCCAAACTTTAAAACCTGTTCTATATGCACAGCCAAGCTCCGGTTTGTAAAACTTATGGAACTATCTTTGCTCTTAACGAATGTTCGTTACATATGACTTCTTAGCTTCTAACCGTCCGAATTATATAAACATCTTTTATATCTGCCCCGCCGCGAAGCGCGGGCATTAATCCTCGTTATTTTTATATTTTGATAATTTGGTATGAAATAAATTTATGATAATACATTGTTAGAAAGTATAAAGAGTGTATTTTGTGAAGCTTATAAGTTTAAGGATATATTTGTTATTATTTATTTTATCTGTTTGTGTCAAGTGTTTAAATTTAGGGGTTTGATGTGCTAATTTTTTATTCATCATCAGCGGGTGTTATATAACCTGAAGATTGGCACATTATTGGGATTTTGATATACTTTTCACACACACACATTTCTCTAGTTTTGATCATCGATATGGGTTTATAGTTTGTTGATCTATCACAGCTTGTGATTGATCATTTGATAGTTTGGTTAGAGTTTGTATTGATCTTGTATCTTCAGACATCATCTATTTGTGGAATATCTTACTTTTTGTGGAACATCTTACTTTTTTTTGTATCTGTTTGGATAACATCGTTTTGGGGACTATTCTTCTTAATCTTTTGAGATAAAATATGGTGTTGTGGTTGTGATTGTTTTACTGGGTATTAATTTTCACATGGTATTAGAGCCATTGGCTCTGTTATTGATTTTGATAAAGTTTTAATCGAATTGGATCTTTTAGATCCGATTGTTAATTGGGTTTTAAAAATTAGGGTTTCAAAATTTTTTGAGGGTTTCTTGATTTTCAACTTGGATTGAGTTGTTGTTGGTGTAAATCGTTGATTAACTAGTGGTTTCGTCTTAATTATTTGGTTTTCTTGAAAAATCCTAAATTCGAAAATCAGGGTTTCGATCAAGATTTGGTAAGTTTTTCATTTGTGTTATTTTTTGTTGATTCTCTAATCTTGCAAGTTGTTTTTGTTTTTCCGCTGCTTACTTTTGATGTTTTTTTTATCTTCTTGATTAATTGGAAGATTTGCATGCATTGTAATATCTCGCTCTCACTACAACAAAATCCATGTTTAGGGTCGAAAATTTCGACCCTAAATCTGAAGGGTATTCGACCCTAAACTTTTGGGGTCGAAATATTCGACCCTAAACGTTCGACACAAAAATTTTGACCCTAAAAAATTAGGGTCGAAATACACTATGTATTTTAGGGTCGAAAAAAATGGGCCCACCACTTTTCAGCCAAGTTTTTGACCATAATTTAGGGTCGAAACCCTTTGTAATTTAGGGTCGAAAATTTCGACCCTAAATATTATCCACGTGTAAATAAAAAAAATATTGTGAAAACGTTTTTATTTGTTTTAATTTATTAAATTAGGGTCGAAACCTTCTTTCAAATTTAGGGTCGAAAATTTCGACGCTAAATATTATCCACGTGTAAATTAAAAAAACATTGTGAAAACGTTTTTATTTGTTTTAATTTATTAAATTAGGGTCGAAACCTTCTTTCAAGTTTAGGGTCGAAAATTTCGACCCTAAACATTTTATATTAATTTTAATAACGGAATCATGTGTGCAGGTTTCAACTTAGGGTCAAATTTTAGGGTCGAAAATTTCGACCCTAAGTCTTAGGGTCGAAATTTCGACCCTAACTATAAGTTTAGGGTCAAAATTTCGACCCTAACTATAAGTTTAGGGTCGAAATTTCGACCCTAAATGTTGCCTGGGCAAAAAAAAACTGCATTAAGCAGCTTGTTTCCAGATTTTTTTTCCGATATTTTTTCCGGAAAAAAATCTATATTTCAACAAATCTACAATATTACAAATCACTAAACAGTACAATACTAATAATTTACAATACGATAAATAGCCAAAACGTTAGAATACATTTCACCAAATCCTTATTTCACAAATGTAACAAGTCTAAAATTATTACATATCACAATAAATCCATGTTTCACAATTTAACAAGTCTAAAGTTATTACACATAATAAAAAGTCTAAAACCAACAACTCCTAATCTGAATAGTCCCCGGCCTCATCATCATCCCCCTCATCATCTCCCTCATCAGCATCCGAGTTAATTAGCTCATTATCGGACATGTTGTTGGCATTCTCAAGATCTTGAGCCAACTCGTCGATGGTCCGAGTATCATTTTGATGAGGATTTAGGCTGACGGTATAGTTGGGACTTTCCCGGGAGTTAGAACTCGAGGGGCCAGTGGTGTTGATAATGAGTCGATTACAGTTGTTGAAACTGTTATTTTGGGTAAATGGAGGTTGGAGTGGGTTGAGTGGAGCATTATATCGTATAACATGATATGAGTTCAATATGGTATCATATTGCATTATATGAGTCAATAGGGTATCGTATTACATGATATGAGTCAATATGGTATCATATTGCATGATATGAGTCAATAGGGTATCGTATTACATGATATGAGTCAATATGTTATCGTATTACATGATATGAGTCAATAGGGTATTGTTTTACATGATATGAGTCAATATGGTATCGTATTACATGATATGAGTCAATATGGTATCGTTTTACATGATATGAGTCAATAGGGTATCATATTACATGATATGAGTCAATAGGGTATCATATTACATGATATGAGTCAATAGGGTATCATATTACATGATATGAGTCAATAGGGTATATGGTATCATATTACATGATATTAGTCAATAGGGTATCGTATAACATGATATGAGTCAATATGGTATCATATTACATGATATGAGTCAATAGGGTATCGTATTACATGATATGAGTCAATATGGTATCATATTGCATGATATGAGTCAACAGGGTATCGTATTACATGATATGAGTCAATAGGGTATCGTATTACATGATATGAGTCAATATGGTATCGTATTACATGATATGAGTCAATAGGGTATCGTATTACATGATATGAGTCAATAGGGTATCGTATTACATGATATGAGTCAATATGGTATCGTATTACATGATATGAGTCAATATGGTATCGTTTTACATGATATGAGTCAATAGGGTATCGTATTACATGATATGAGTCAATATGGTATCGTATTACATGATATGAGTCAATAGGGTATCGTATTACATGATATGAGTCAATAGAGTATCGTATTACATGATATGAGTCAATTGGGTATCGTATTACATGATATGAGTCAATAGGGTATCGTATTACATGATATGAGTCAATAGGGTATCGTGTTACAGGATATGAGTCAATATGGTATCGTATTACATGATATGAGTCAATATGGTATCGTTTTACATGATATGAGTCAATAGGGTATCGTATTACATGATATGAGTCAATATGGTATCGTATCACATGATATGAGTCAATAGGGCATCGTATTACATGATATGAGTCAATAGAGTATCGTATTACATTGGAGGGAAAACACTGGAGGGAAAACCTTGGCGGGAAAACATTAGAGGGAAAACATTGGAGGGAAAACATTGGATGGAAAATATTGGAGGGAAAATGTTAACAATTTCCCTCACTTTTTTAGCATAAAAAGAGAACCACACACACTCCTTATCATCACAACCACCAACAGATCACACACACTTATCATCATAAACAAATTGTTATTATGTACATGTTGAAGCATGAAGCTTTTCCGTGCAGGTGTGGACATAGAGATGTAGTTCTTCGAGAATCGTGGACAACTGAAAACTTTGGTAGACTGTACTATGCTTGTCCACGTTCACGGGTTCAACCTCCAGTTTCATATGGATGCAAATTTTTTTTATGGAAAGACGAACGCGTCCAACTACTAATCAATTCTCTTGGAGGTTCAATGAGCTTTTCTCCTCCAAGCTCTTCTTCAAGACCTTCAACGAGCTTTTCTCCTCCAAGCTCTTCTCCCAGACCTTCAACGATTCCAGTTTCTTCTCCAAGCTCTTCAGCGTGTGCAAACTGTGTGCGCTTGATTGGAATGATAATGGTACTTGAGCGTACGATAGAGTTGTACCGCAACTCCGATAGGCACACATTGGATTCAGCTGCACTACTTCACGACCTTTACGATGACATGGGGAACCTTAGTTTGAACAGTTTGTGATGTGTTTTTTTCCGTGTTTACGAGTCTAATATCATTGTAATATCAATGTTTAGTTAAGCGCGTGTTTAAGTGTCTATGACGAATAAAATGATGTTTAGGAGTGTTTGGAATAAAGTAGTGTTTGGTTCTGTGAGTAATTAGTATTCTAGCTTGAATCATTGTGAGAATTTAGTTTGTTTGAGTCACAAAATTTAGTTTAAGTCTGTTGTGTTAGGTTTTGCAGTCAAAAGTTCAGTTAAAAGCATTTTACTTCAATCAAATTTTGCTCAAACTCATAAATAAAGGAGCCTTTTTTATTCATAAAAACATACAAGTACATTTCAAACACAAAAATCATAAAAGATGCAGAAGCATCATTATACACAACAACATGTGTTAGTATGGTTCTTATTCTATCTGAACAACAATTATTAATTAGATTAAAAGAGACACAGTCTTAACGAATTCCTTCATTAAACTTTGCTCAAACTCATAAATAAAGGCTCCTTCTAAGCATTTACGAATGCTTATTTATTGATCCTTCATTTTCTTAACGAATTCCTCCTTCTCAGTCATTCTTGCTGTTGTATCTTTAATTAAACCTTCCAACCGACTTGAGGTTTTCTTATCCTTCTTTTGAGTATCTTTCAATACTTTAGCGCATTTCTTTAAGAGATATATATCTTCAGCACGTTCTAATTCCTGGATAAACTGTTGTCTTTCTTCAACAGCTTCATTTAAAACCTCATGTAAACATTCAAGTTTCAGACCAAAACTTTTGTCCGCTTCGGCAGATTGTTCAAAATATGCTACCATTCGATCAGTCCAATTATCTGAACCAGCAACTTCTTTTAATTCTTCTAACCTTCCTAACCAGGCCATTATTGTTGTTTTTTTAGTATTGGAAAACTGAGATGAGTGATAATTAGAGGCAAACTACAAACCATTAAATAGCAAAACAACTACCCAATATGGATGACACACATACATCTATTATCATCTTCCTGTTCACAATGGATACATAATGAAAGCACTAAAACTAGTACCATCAATAGTGGGACTAATGAAAGCACTAAAACAATGGGTACACAATGGGTACAGTCATTTGTAGTCTAGTTGGTTTTTCATAGTGGTAACCAGCTTGATCTTTCTGGATTTGTGATGTAATTGATGAACTTGTTATGTTCTTGTAGTTGCTAAGTTGTTTGCACAGCTTTAGTTCTGCTTAGACTTAATTATTTTTAGCTATTACTGCATTATCTGTCCTAGTTTCTAATCCGTTTCGTTCTAGTGTTTTGGTGTATGATTTTGGTTCATTTCCGTGTTTACGAGTCTAATATCGTAGTAATATCCATGTTTAATTAAGCGCGTGTTTAAGTGTACACGACGAATAAAATTATGTTTAGGAGTGTTTGTCTGTAAGTCTCCCATGTGATATTACAAAAGGTTTTATGTAATATTTGGAATAAATAAATATTTGTTTTATAAATGTCTCATTTTTATTATATAAACGTCGCCACTGTTCGTAAAGTCTAATGACTTTAAGTCCCCGTATCGAATAAAATGTATCGTTAGGCGTTTTGTTCGTATCTTCTAACAAAAAAGTTACATACGTTATATATAAGTATAATAATAATAATAATAATAATTCAAAATTTATTTTAATAATTATGAAAAAAAATATTTTTTGCAATTAAAACACATTACCATTGAATAAAAACATATATTAAAATTTAAATATATACATATATTAATATTTTAAAAGGATTCAGACTAAAAGAAAATTTTAAAAATATATTTAATAATTTAGGGCGAAATTTCGACCCTAAATATAAACTGCGAATTTTTTTTAATTTTTCGTGAAAATTTTTGGTGTGAAATTTTAAATTTTTCGTGAAAATTTTTTAAAATTCTAAATTTAGAGTCGAAATTTCATTAACTTTAAAAATATTTTTTTTTTAAATTATTTTTAGTTATTAAAAATATATTATATAATACATAAATTAAAATTATTTAAAATTTTAAATTTAGGGTCGAAATTTCGACCTTAAAATATTAACTTTAAAAATAATTATTTTTAAAATAATTTTTAATTATTAAAAATATATTATATAATACATAAATTAAAATTATTTAAAATTTTAAATTTAGGGTCAAAATTTCGACCTTAAATTTTTGAACCTCACCTGCTTTTTGACCAGCCCTTTTGGGTTGAAAAATTGTGGGCCCCCCACCTTAATTTAGGGTCGAAATTTTCGACCCTAAATATGGTCCGACCATAAACCATCATTTTGTTGTAGTGTATTTCTTTCTTTAGATTGTTTTGTTAGGATTAGTGAGTGCTAGGTTGTCGAAGGGTAGATAGTCTTGGTTGGTTTTGATTGACTGAGAGGTTTATTATTTGGTGGTTGTGTGGTAAAGGAGTTACAAGGTGATTATTATTTGGTGGTTGTGTGTAGGGGTGTGATTCGGGTTTGATCCGGTCGGGTTCGGGTTAATTCATATCAGGTCAAGTTGGGTCAAGGGTAAAAAATATATAACTCGAACCCGAGCCTAATTATAACTCGGGTCACTCGGGTTCGGCTCAATTTGGGTCGGGTCAACTCGGGTCGGGTCAACTCGGGTTCGGGTGAACTCGAGTTTAAGGAAAATGTGTAAAAAGTGGCTAAATTAAGTACTAATACAATGTAAAAAATGTAATTTTAGTCGGGTTGGTCGGGTTCGGGTCAAGTCGGGTCGGGTCAAGTCGGGTCAAGGGTAAAAAATATATAACCCAAACCTGAGCCAATTAGAACTCGGGTCAATTCAAGTCAACCCGAATTGACCCGAATACACTTTGTGACCCGAGTGACCCGACCCGAATATGATTATTCGAGTTCGAGTCGGATCGGGTCAACTTTTTCGACACCCCTAATTGTGTGGTAAAGAAGTCATGCACTCATATCATTAGTTGGAGTATAATATTATATGACCTACGCTGTCTGAGTCCATATTTTACGTTAAAGCATGAGTGCATGACTTCTTTTTTGTTAAAGCTTTACACCAAAAATTAAGTGGATCAGCTGATCTATTGTGTATTTCAAGTAAATAAAGGAAACGGATAAACATACCATTTTTAGAATAGATTCCAATACTCTTTTCATTTTTAATTTATTTTCTTTTGTAATTTTATACTTTTATTTTTATTATAAACATACAAAACAAAAAGCACATAACGTAATTTTTGAGTTTTGCCAAATCAAAATTATAAAAAAAACAAAAATACAAAATAAAAACTGATTGATAAAAACTCACACACCATTGTACCAAAGTTTTTGGCTAGCACAAGATCATTTGTCTTGACATATTTTATGGAATACATTTGGTATGTAATTATCGGAATTAATCGATCAGTATCAAAGTCATTGCAAATGTTTGGTTAAAGATTCGAGAATGAATCTATAAAAGTAAGTTCATAGAATCATAGTAGGGTAAAGAGGTTTCTATGAAGAGAATTGGGAGGCCAATTTTTTTTTTCTTTTTCAAGCACGAATTATTTATTAAATCATACATTTACTATTATATTTATTTTTTATATTCTAAATTTTATATTTATATCTTTCAAATCCATAGTGTTTCATTAAACATATAAAAAACAATTTATAGAAAGTAATGTATGATTTCATTCCATTTAAACATCATAATCACAAACATAGCAATTCATGTATGAATACTAAACATACCCTTAGTCTCAAATACTTAGGTCGTCCATGCTAAGACAATATAAAAAACTCCGATCCGGTCCACTGATAAATGTTCAACATTTCACTTTACGTGTCAAGTCAAGTCGTTAAAGCTTTTCCGTATGGATATTTATAGATAGGTATGTTTATAGCAAAAGTGAACTTTAGGTCCCATTGCATGTTAGCGTATCAAATCCAGTTAAATCGCTATATTTTCCGTCAACCATTCACGAATATAAAAAAAAATTAACAAGATAGGTTTTGTATTGGTTCGTTTGTTCGGTTTTATTTATACGATTTATGCGCGTTTCTTTCAGTTTTGGCTCAAAGTCGGATTAAACTGAGTCAAACCAAAAAACATAAACATGTATAACTAAATAAAGTAATTATGGTTGGTTTGGTCTTAGTTTTGGATTTGATTTGGTTTTCGATTTCTTTCGCTCTCAAGGACGGAGGTATGTGTTGCCTTGGGTTGGCCAAGGCCCACCCTAAACTTTCACAAGACCCCAGTAATTGTTCTCAACTACAGTTTTAATTATCACCAATTCACCATGCATGATAATTGGCCCACCCTAATACCCTAGTTAAACGCTGCTTTTTATCATTCATTTAACTTACACATGCGATAATCAATGTGAAAGAAGAAAGAATAATATTGATTTTCTTGTTATAAGATTATACCTTGTTTCCAATATTGAGTTAGTGTCGGGGCGGACTTACTCATCGGGTTCGGGGGTGTCGTTTACATAGCTAAACCAAAAGGACAAGATTATAATGTTTCTTTTCTTCAATTTCGACATTTTTTTAATGCCTTCACTCAAAACGTAAATTGCCCCAACTCATACACTAAAATGCAATATTTAACCTCTAAACCTAGAATTCTTTTATTTTTAAATTAAAATACTCGATTTTTTATTCGAATTTTAGATTTTTTTACCTTGCTATTGCCAAAATAATTTTTTGTCCCCACAGTCTCATATTTTACGTTCGCCACCGATTGATGTGCATTTCTCCTTGCAGAAAAGCCATGCATCTGAAATAGAAAATTAAAACCAAAATATAGTTATAACACGCTTTTATCTAATTGCTTACTCATATTTGGCCCACCCACATCTTAAATCCTGGCTTCGTCACTGTTCGCTCTTATGACATCTTATCCCACCTCTGACAAGTTGTTTGCATGATCATAAATTATTGTCGAACTACAAACTTCAAGGTATAGTTGACTTTCTAAATATTTATCGGACTAAAAATTACTGTAATTGAGGCTGCGCCACCTCTGCTAATTTCATTTGAACCGTCATACTTTGTCCATTATTATGTATAAACTATATAAACTGCAAACGTAACCTTCTAACAAGATGGTTGTGTTTCAAATTTCAATACTGACACTATGTGGACTCGATTGTGGATATAGAATTAAAAGTTATAAATGTGATGCATTTCATTAAAGCTAAAGAAATTTTGTAAGCACAATATGCAGATCAAGAAAATCTATACATATTTGATAAATTTTACACTGTACAGGAAATTCTATATGGCCTCAGGAACTAGGATAACTAATCACGGGGTGCATCAAACATTTTTTTTTTTGTGTAACTTAGAACAAGTCGGGTCGGGTCATGTTTGATTAACACAGGGACAACAAAAATGATTAAAATGCAACAAAACTACTTATATTGAATTAAATAATGTTAAAGGTGTTACTTAGAGCATCTATTATAATAGGTTTGTGAATAGGTTTATAAAGATATAAAGAGGTTTAAGAATTTGTTAACCATAGTAAAGAACTATTTTATGCTTATGTGGCATGAAGAGGTTTATAATCTTAAACCTCTTCATAATTAAATGCATTTAATTAATGTATGAGGTTTATAAAACTTTGTAAGAATTCTACATAGTGAGGATAGGTTAAAGGTTCATAAATTAGTACAATGATATAACTATAAATCTATTACAAAATTTACCATAGGAGATGCTCTTAGCTGCAAGTATATTGAGTTAATTTGCGTACCAACTTCCACACAAATACACAACGGATTAATACTTTTGCCATACAAAAACTAACACAGTATCTTAAATTTGTTAACTACCATTTGAACTGGGTCTTTCAAACAACTAAACAAGCCGGAGGTTTTACCAAGATGGATAAAAGCTACTTTATCTTTAGTTTTTTTTTTAACCATTTTGGCATTTAGCTACATATGGGTACAAGAGAAATGCACACACTTTATAGTAGTATACATAGTATTAGGTAGTACAGTACCATTTATTAAACAAGTACTGTATAAAAATTGATAGGTTTTTGTCCTTTTATACCCACTAACTCTCCAATATCCACAAAGATTATGTGTCATGTATTAATTGGTAAATTTGTAAATAATTTATCTCTCTCTTTTTTACTCATCTAATCAAAACATTACACATACTCTTTGTGGATGTTTCTTTGTAAATCCTTTGTGGATGTAGCAAAATATTATCCTAATAGCCTCTTCTTCCTCCTTTGTTCTTCTCCATTTCCAGCAAAACCACTATATATAACAGCTTAACAATTTTGTCACTAGAGAACACTTTGATTTTTGATAATATGGAAGAGTTTGGAGGGCACTTTTCCGATTTATGTGGGGGCACCATTCATTTTCTCTACCAAATACATCTTTTTCCTATATACTTTTTGTGTTCAAAAAAAATTTATGGGATGCAACGCCCCCCCATACCTTGCAAGTAAATCCGCCTCTGATGGCCTCGTGCAACCTTGGCAACACCCTTGATCCGCACTATGTGACCTTAGTAGACATAGTGTAAAACTCACTTTAAAATCCCTAAAACATTACTTACATGAAATTATGTGTAAATAAAAACTTTATGATAAATTAATATAGAACACAAGATACGAACATTTAACACGATTATTACGTATATTATTTAAACACGATAAGTAATTACGTATATTATTATTATTATTATTATCAATATACGATATGTATTTACGTAGAACACGTATAAATATAACACGAAATAATAGTTCATGACATTTAATACACGAACACGCGTAAGTATATAGTTGCACACAAAATTAAGCAAACATATAAAAGATATGTTAGTTTGGACGAATTAGGCAAAGGAAAAGGGAAGGATTGGGTCCAAGGACCAATATGAGAATCCTTGGCTGACTAAAATAAAAATACGGGAGGGAGTAATATATACATATTATGAAACATAAACAAAAACCCTAAAACAAAACAAAACAAAGGACCGTCCCTTGTGTTTTCTTCTGCCGTCGTTTCCCACATCAGAAACAACAAACAGATCGTGGGTTTTGATCCAAGAGAATAAGGTTCGTGATTTGTGTATATTCCTAAACCCTAAACGAATTTAAGGTAATCATTACACTCTTTTTCTTTTATTGTTATGACTAATTAATCAAGAATATACAAAAAAGGGATTTAGAACATAATTAATTGACGTGGGATATTAACAAGATAAAGGGATTCGGGATTTAATTAAGTTTTTAGGGCTGTTGCAAGCAAACCGAGACTCATGGGAGTCTCGGTAGTGATATTTTTCCACTAGCCGCAACCTTATAAGGTGCGGTGGTGAATCTTGTTCAACCAGTGGCAACACTAGACCCCCAACCGGGGGGGGGGGGGGGTGCTGGTTTATTAACAGTGGGAAACCGAGACCCTATGGTCTCGGTGGTTAATCAATTCACGGCAGTGGGTATATTGCGTAGTCAGTGGCAACAAGGCCACTGACGGTGGCTGAAAAGCCACTGCCAGGGTGTAAGGCAGTAAGGGACTGTTTGGTTTTGGGTTAAAAACAAGTTAAGGGGTGTTTGGCTTATTAAAAAAAACATGTATTTTTATTTTATTTAATTGGTTTAAATAAAACATGTTAATTAAATTGGTTAATATGCAAGACTTAGGATATAATTTTAATTAGATAAAATCATGGTTTAATTATGTTCGTTTTATTTAATTAAAACTTATGATTATATAATTATTAATTTAATTATTCATGTGCTTAGATTAATTAAAACTTAGATTAATTAACTTTTATCATTTTAAGGTAAAGTTTAATCGTTAAATCATGGATTATTATTAATTAATAAATGCATATGATATCATGAAATATTGTTATTAATTAATACTTATAAGTTTAGACTAAGTAATTAGTCATTATTAAACTTTACGATATAATTGTACAAGACATATTATAAGCTTATTAAAACTATATGTTATGTCATTTTTATTATTTAATAAGCCTATGATTATTTATGGTAATATATTATTTATGGAAACATGTAAATATGGAATTATATTAATTATGGCAATATGATAATTATGGAAACGTATTAAATGCGGTAACATGATATTTATAGAAACATGCTAAATATAGAAACTTTCGATTTTTGGAAACTTACTAATTACAGAAACTTGCTATTTTTGGAAAGTTACTATATATAAAAAGCTGCTATTTTTAGAAAGTTACTCATTATGTTATAACAAGTCTTATAACACTTAAAACATGAAACACGTGAATCTAAAACACATGAAACTATAAGAAACACGTGATTAAAACATGAAATATTAAGACAAGACAAGAACAAGTGTAAGAAGTAGTGAACACGTCAAGTAAACTAAATAGAAAGTATGTATAAGTAAGATCGACTCTTATTCATGTCCCTTCATTATGTAGATATTGTGAAGTCGGAGTGATTTTCTACGTTCTTTTTCGTCTTCATTTATTGGACATAAGATACGGATATTCCGTCCTTTAGTAAGGACATCTTTCTTCCTATATTAAGATTTCCCGTTTGCACCCATCTGTTTTTCCCAATAGTTTAAATATCTTAAACACATCAGTATATGTATGATTATTTTAGATTGCCGAAGCTATATACATGCATGCGAGTTTCACCTAGTTATGGGGGTTCCATAACCATAGCACTGGAGGCACCGGGTGTTATGACTCTTCTGCGGTGAGAGTGATTGCTCGCAGCGTCCCTTTTATAATTTTCGGAGTATTATTATTATCATCTGGGGCGAATGGGTGCATCCTAGGACAAGTAGTATGATTTCATGGTAACTGTGGTGTGTGCCTTGCATCCGTTCAGGAGCTGATCCCTCCATTCATTTTATGTATTAATTAGAGGCAGCCCCTCTAATTGCATGATGAGGTCACCCCTCTAAGTATTCATGCACGTTGATATAACATGATCTATATGGGCTCTTGGGTATATTTAAAATACACTTTTCAGTATAAAATAAACATAAGTATTTTCAGAATATGAGTTTTGTAAACTTATACCAGGTTTTCTAGGACTTACATTATTTCGCTGCACTATCATTTCATATTTTCATTTCATTCTTTACTTATGTTTATGCCATTCATATTATTGTCATATATCCGTTCACTGAGCGTATTGCTCAGCCGTATATTTTCCTTTCCATGTCCCAAAACGGAAGGTACCCATGTACAGGCTTGAGCATTTGGAGCACGTGCATAGGATGGAAGCTGCCTTAGACTTATTCTCCTTTTGCCTCATATACTTATGCTTGCTTGGACAGTTGTTTTGTCCTTCTCATTTCATTTACCTTATTTATGTTTTGGGCTTATGTTTGGGAACCAATGTTTGATCCCGGTTTTCCCTTTTGGTCATGTATGTTTGTACATATTACCTTGCATGCTTTGATGACACGTCATAATTATCCTGCGATATTCAATTTATCAAAATGAGGTGTTAAAATTATGGTATCAGAGCCAAGGTTTCGACCCGTGGGCTCTAAAACTCGACCTGTGACTACTGGGTAGTCACTAGAAGCTTCCTAAGTCGACGCTTTTTATTCCACGTATTGATATTTTCAGCACCTTGATGTTTTAACCATGATGTTTTCCTCGGAATTGCTTTTACTAATATGGATTGAACAACTGTCATCCATACTTAGTTACATGTCATTGTTTTATGCATGATGTTCTTGAGAACTTTGGCTAATATGGACTAAACCACCGTAGTTCATACTTGGTCGTGCGTTTATGGTTAATTTTTGACAGTTGATTTTCACTTATTTATTTTCATGTAATATTGTTGCAGAAATTTTGACTAAGTAAGGGTTGGTATAGGACTGGCCATATTTAGTCGCATGTGCTTTACTCGCATTATTTTGCTTGGTGAACCGATCTATAGGCGTTCACATTAGCTCATGTCATTTTGTTTTGATGAACCAACCCATAGGCGTTCATCCTCGTATGTCAATTTTGTTTTGGTGAACCGACCCATAGGCGTTCATCTTTACTCATGTCAGTTTTATTTTGTGAACCTACCCATGGTCGTCCACACCAGCGATTTTTCAGATTTCATTTCATTACAATCATATTTCTTTCGTGTCCCCTCATTAATTGTTATGTTTCTTTATGTCAGGTATGTTTTCATACTATCATGGTTAACTTCGTCTTCATGCTGATTATGTTTTACGCTCCTTCATGTTAATTTCGTTCCATGTTTCTTCATGATGATTTCATCTTCATGCTGATTATGTCTTACGACTCTTACGTTGATTATGCTTTCATGCAAGACATTGATGGATTTCATTTAATCCTGCTTTCATAATAGTCATGGTTGGTTTTCATTAATCATGCTTTCATGCAAATCATCGTTGAATTTCGTTTAACCACACTTTTAGCGTTTTCTCTATGCAACCAAAATGATGTCTATGTTGGAATTGCTAGGCTATCATGATGCTCATCCCAATTTGGTTTTCTAACCGTTTAACCAATTATTTTCCTTTAAAAGTCATGTCAGATGATCGACCTCATATCGACCATTTCATGTGCATTCCATGTGTACTCCATGTACCTTATTCCATGTGTACTTCATGTACTGTATCCCATGTGTATTACACGTAGCGTAATCCATGTGTATTTCACTTACAATACTCCACGAGTATTCGCTAGTCGATTCTAAATCATCTCAGGCGTATTCCACTTGTTGATATTCTACAATATGCTAATGCCGCTCCTAACTTGGAGATGTTACTAAATGTTGATGCTCCTGGTTATTTGGATACGCTACGAGATGCGGATGTTGTTCACAACCTAGAGATCCTAAAAGACGAAGACAAAGGCGTTAGATCAAACGATCGGGCGAGAAGATGCTTCACCACCGGACGATTTCCGTCACAACCCATGTCCCTACCTTTTAGTTATATGTCACACGTCAATCAGTTGTATTTTCAGTCATATGAGTGAGAATCGGTACCAGCCGACCACTCAGCTGAATAATTACAGCATGAGAATGACCCGTCATGGAACTGACAGACAAGACGATAGTAACCACTACTGTGACAACAACTATTCTAGCAATCACAACAGAACACCGGTCACAGATGTGATCAGATATACAAAGGGTCAACAGTCCAACCGATCCGCCAATTCTGCATGATAACCTAAGATTTTCAACTTTAGTTGTTTCGCATCTCGAGACACATGTCAAGACACCTGTCAAGACACATGTCATACGCAAATTTGATCAAGACACGAGTCAAGACACATGACTCACGTCTATTTTCTGAAACAACCCTAAGAAATTTAGGGTACCCCCAAGGGGTACATCCATTTTGTTGTGCCATGTATTAATAAGGCCACAAGAATCTCAGTACCATCACCGGCGTATTATTCGCGTTTGGACACGCAGGATTTGTTCTACGTGAGACAAGCAAAACACATTCAGTGAGATCTGTCATGTTTGCTTCATGACACTTTCATTTCTTGATTTCATAATTTATATATCCATGACCATAAAGGACGCCATTCGTATCACCCATGTATACGAAGGTTCTTCCTCCAGTCTATTGATAAGATCCAGTCTGCTAACGCACTTACCTCGGACAAATGCGAGTTAATATGATTATGATTTTGGACTATGAGCAGCACACCATGCTACGACTGATCGCCATTTATATCAGATTACGTACAATAATGTTTAGGCTCCTGATTAAATTCAGCATGGTTTTCCATCAGGAAAATATGTACAAATTATCTATGCTTTACAAGCATGTGTTTTGTTAGCCCATGGGTGCGAAGATTTTCTAGCTATCATTTATGACACGACTACTAAAGTTCCTTTTATTCGTAACCAGCTGATTATTCCAAAATCTTTCTATATAAATTCCAGAAGAACCTTCTAGGAGAAGAACGGTAACACGAGATTATGTGTCGACTACCGTCGATTTAAACAAATCACTCTACATGACCGTTATCCTCCTCCACGTGTTAACGACGTGCCCGATCAACTACAGGGTGCTAAGCACTTATCCAAGATCGATTCATGATCATGCTGCCAATAGTGACGAATAAAAGAGCAGGACATTTCCATGACTGCCATTCGTATACGATTTGGTCATGTTAAATTCATGATTTTTGTGTTGGTCTCACGAATGCTCTAGCAGCATTTATAGATTTGATGAATTGAGTTCCCACGAACTCATAAACAGATTCATTTTATTTCTTTGATGACATCTTGATTTTCTCTAAGTCTAGAGAAGAGCATGAAGACCATATTCACACTATGTTACAAATTCTACGACAGAAGAAATTTCACCCTGAAATTTTTCCAGTACAAATTCTGGTTGATTACAGTGACACGCTGAATCACATTGATTCTTACAGTTAATCTTACCATGACTCGGCTTACGCGTAAAGGATAGAATCCTACACTAAGATATGTGTTCCAGAGGATCCTACGCTAAGAGAAGTCTAATTTCAGAATTCATAGTTTTCCTAATTCCTATGTATCTATGAAACAAGATGCAGTCACGTTCATATCTACATGCCCGACTTATCAGCAGGTTAAGATAGAACGCCAACACGGTTGCAGTCATTCCAACTTTTAGAATTTTTGAATCGTCGTTAGACCATTTAACCTAGCCTACACGTTTTCTTTAATCCAAAAGAAGTACGCAGTAGCAGATTATCAAATATCTTCCAGCCAATGATCGTACGATTTCACGACACTCTCTCAGCTATCAGATCAGATAAATGTTCACGTTCGCGTTCATTATTTACGTTCACGTTCGTATGACTATTTCAGCTCGCTAGTTACGTCTCACGTTAGCGTTCACGACTTTTTTCACGTTTATAGCCTTTTTCATTGTTATGATTTGCTTTTCACTTCCACGTTCATGACATCGTCAATAAGTCGATGATCGTATCCTATCTCATGATTTACGTTTCACTTTTTGTTCTAAAATGAATTACAGAAAACTTTGGAGACCAGACTCAAGCTTAGTATGACTTGCCATCCTCAGACAAACGTTTCACGTAGTATTTCACGTCTCATCTTGTATCGTTCGTCGTTACCTCCTTAGTTATCGCACGTTCACGATATGTTCCCATATCATGTTCACCCTACGTTCTCATATCACGCTCACGATATGTTGCACGCATCACGTCCACCATATGTTTTCTCATTACGTTCACCATATCTCCACGTATCACGTCCACAATTGTTCATGTATCATGTTCACAATTGTTCACGTACTACGTTTCAGTATGTCTCGCGCATCGTTGCTCAGACGTTACTAACGTCAGGCATTCCAGATTATTTCGCATCATAACATTACGTTATCTTTGCACGTTATTCCTTATCCACTTAATCAGATTCATGAGGATACATCTTACGATGATAAACCAGAAACTTTTTTGTATCTTCAAGACAGAGTCATGAAGACCAAGATTATTATTTTCGCTAGGATCTTTTAGAGGACCGTTCCGAGCGGGAAGCCACTTGGAAACGGAGGAGTCCATCTGGATTTCTTATCCTTTCTTCCTTTCGTCATTCAGTTATGTTCTTTTTCAGTCACTTCATGATCCATGTTCCCTTCAGACACGTCATGTTCCATGTTCTCTACAGTCACGTCACGTCCATGTCCTTGCAGTTTGTCGTACCTCTAATTCGAGGACGAATTATTCTTTTTAGAGGGGAAGAGTTGTAAACTCCGCTTTAAAATCCCTAGAACATTACTTACATGAAATTACGTGTAAATTAAAACTTTATGATAAATTAATATACGACACGAGATACAAACATTTAACACGATTATTACGTATATTATTTAGACACGATAAGTAATTTCGTATATTATTATTATTATTATTAATATACGATATGTATATACGAGAACATGTATAATAGTTCATGACATTTAATACACGAACACGCGTAAGTATATAGTTACACACAAAATTAAGCAAACATATAAAAGGTGTGTTAGTTTGGACGAATTACGCAAAGGAAAAAGGGAAGGATTGGGCCCAAGGCCCAATATGGGAATCCTTGGCCGACTAAAATAGAAATACGGGAGGGAGTAATATATACATATTATGAAACATAAACAAAAACCCTAAAACAAAACAAAAAAAATGATCGCCCCTTGTGTTTTCTTCTGCCGTCGTTTCCCACATAAAAAAAGAAACAAATCGTGGGTTTTGCTCCAAGAGAATAAGGTTCTTTATTTGTGTATACTCCTAAACCCTAAACGAATTTCAGGTAATCATTACACTCTTTTTCTTTTATTTGTTATGACTAATAAATCAAGAATATACAAAAAAGGGATTTAGAACATAATTAATTGACGTCGGATATTAACAAGATAAAGGGATTCGGGATTTAATTAAGTTTTCGGGGCTATTGCAAGTAAACTGAGACTCATGGAAGTCTCGGTGGTGATATTCTTCCACCAGCCGCAACCTTATTAGGTGCGGTGGTGAATCTTGTTCAACCAGTGGCAACACTAGACCCCCAACCCGGGGGGGGGGGGTGCTGGTTTATTAACAGTGGGAAAACGAGACCCTATGGTCTCGGTGGTTAATCAATTCACGGCAGTGGGTATATTGGGCAGTCAGTGGAAACAAGGCCACTCCAGGTGGCTAGAAAGCCACCGCCAGTGTGTAAGGCAGTAAGGGGCTGTTTGGTTTTGGGTTCAAAAACAAGCTAAGGGGTGTTTGGCTAATTAAATAAAAACATGTATTTTTATTTAATTTAATTGGTAAATAAAACATGTTAATTATAATGTTTAATATATAAGACTTAGGATATAGTTTTAATTAGATAAAACTATGGTTCAATTATGTTCATTTTATCTAATTAAAACTTATGATTATATAACTATTAATTTAGTTATTCATGTGCTTAGATTAATTAAAACTTAGATTGATTAATTTATATCATTTTAAGGTAAAGTTTAATCGTTAAATCATGAATTATTATTAATTAATAAATACATATGATATCATGAAATATTATTATTAATTAATAATAATAAGTTTAGACTAAGTAATTAGTCATTATTAAACTTTACGATATAATTGTACAATACATATTATAAGCTTATTAAAATTATATGTTATGTCATTTTTATTATTTAATAAGCCTATGATTATTTATGGTAATATATTATTTATGGAAACATGTAAATATAGAATTCTATTAATTATGGCAACATGATAATTATGTAAACATATTAAATACGGTAACATGATATTTATAAAAACATGCTAAATATAGAAACTTTCTATTTTTGAAAACTTACAAATTACGGAAACTTGCTATTTTTGGAAAGTTACTATATATGGGAACCTGCTATTTTTAGAAAGTTACTCATTATGTTATAACAAGTCTTATAACACTCAAAACATGAAACTCATGAATGTAAAACACATGAAACTATAAGAAACACATGATTAAAACATGAAATATTAAGACAAGACAAGAACAAGTGTAAGAAGTAGTGAACACGTCAAGTAAACTAAATAGCAAGTATGTATAAGTAAGATCGAATCTTATTCATGTCCCTTCATTATGTAGCTATTGTGAAGTCGGAGTGATTGTCTACCTTCGTTTTCGTCTTCATTTACCGGACATAAGGTACGGATATTCCGTCCTACAGTAAGGACATCTTTCTTCCTATATTAAGATTCTTCGTTTGCAGCCATCTGTTTTTTCCACTAGTTTAAGTGTCTTAAACACATCAGTATATGTATGATTATTTTAGATTGCATGAGCTATATACATGCATGCGAGTTTCACCTAGTTATGGGGGTTCCATAACCATAGCACTAGAGGCACCGGTGTTATGACTCTTCTGCGGTGAGAGTGATTGCTCGCAACGTCCCTTTTACAGTTTTGGCCAGTATTATTATTATTATCAAGTGGGGCGAATGGGTGCATCCTAGGACAAGTAGTATGATTTCATGGTAATTGTGGTGTGTGTCTTGCATCTGTTACAGGAGCTGATCCCTCAACTCATTTTATGTATTAATTAGAGGCAGTCCCTCTAATTGCATGATGAGGTCATACCTCTAAGTATTCATGCACGTTGATATAACATGATCTATATGGGCTCTTGGGTATATTTAAAATAGAGTTTTCAGTATAAAATAAACATAAGTCTTTTCAGAATATGAAACCAATTTTATAAACTTACACCAGGTTTTTCAGGACATACATTATTCCGCTGCACTATCATTTCATATTTTCATTTCATCCTTTACTTATGTTTATGCCATTCATACCATTGTCATATATCCGTTTACTGAGCGTATTGCTCAGCCGTGTATTTTCCTTTCCATGTCCTAAAACGGCAGGTACCCAAGGACAAGCTTGAGCATTTGGAGCACGTGCATATGATGGAAGCTACCTTAGACTTCTCCTTTTGCCTCATATACTTATGCTTGCTTGCACACTTGTTTTGTCCTTCTCATTTCATTTATCTTATTTATGTTTTGGGCTTATGTTTGGGAACCGATGTTTGATTTCGGTTTCCCTTTTGGTCATGTATGTTTGTACATATTACTTTGCATGCTTTGATGACAGGGCATAATTATCATGTGATATTCCATTTATCAAAATAGGATGTTACACATAAGGTATAATATAATCGAGAAGGTGTGTAATTTGTCTTTGCGCTTCAAAGAACAAAAATTCTCATTAATTAAATGTTTATCAAGTACCGTTTAAAAATGATGAAAATATGAAATAAAATTAATACATAATTTAGTTCATCAATGAGAGTCACTTGATTCCTACATCTTATCCTTTGATTTGCACACATCTGCAACGAGGTAAAGTTAAATATAAGTATTATCAGTGTCGTAAAAAAAGTTTAGCTAGTTAATCGCCATCTAGACGTTACAAAGCTGCTAATATTTTCGATTTATGTAATTGGGACGAACGAATAAGTCAACCGTAGTCAACAATAATCAATATCGGCCAAACTTGCTGAAAACCTACAAACTTTTTTAAAGTACAAAAAAATCACCATCAACTTGTTTTGATAACTTATATTAACTTTAAATCTATTACAAGTTATTTTTTATTCTTTTCGAAAATACCTAAAATTTACTAAAAATACTTAAAATTTTGCCAGCAATACTTAATTTCATAAACTAATTACAAGTTACAAAATGTTTGATCGTCTGACTATCGATTCGTATTTTTTTCAGCATTGAGTATTATACAACCATTTGAAGTATTAAAGTACGTATGTATATCAACAAACAATGCAAATCAATTACCGTAAAATATACTTAAATGATCGATGGAAGAATTTACATTTTTTTGAGTTTAAGGGGTTTGATTTAACCATTAATAAAGTTACAGGGACTTACTTAAAAATCCATACCATTTGAGCGTGCCATTTGAGTTTTAAGTGAAAGTGATGGTACTCTACTCCCCCACAAAAAAACAATGACGGCAAAGTTACTAAGCATTGCGTTTGGTCAAGGTCAATTTCGCGGGTTTATGTTAAGGGACGGAGCTAAGAGGTTTTTGCGGGTGCTCGTGACTCATGAATTTTTTCTGTGTAATGTTAATTTGTAAACAAAATATCGAATTTTTCTAAATTCATCTTAAATACACTCAGCCAATTGAAACGTGTTTCTACCTTTCGTTTTATTTTATTTTTTTACATATGCTATATTACGATTTAAAAAATTTGTGCACCCAGTAATATTTTGTCTTGGCTTCGTCCTTATTTCTGTCATGATGAAAAGTGATGTCAGATTATTATTTTTTTAATAACAATTAATTTAATTATAATACAAAAATGATTTTCCAATTAACACTAAATTTTTTGTTATTATAATATTTTTTTAATTTAATAAAACAATATACTTTAAACTAAAAACATTAAACTTGATTAATAAAAATAAAAAAACATCACAAATTCATTAAAAAACAATACATGAAAATTGAAATAATTTAAAAAAGTTACGCAACTCAAAGATTACGGTTTCACAAATGTTTCACAAGATCGTATCGAAAGTCATCGTGAACTCTCTTATCCGGAAGTTCTTTGTTTCTCCTTCGGTGTGTCTCACATCGTTCGACCCAAGAACGTTGAATATTTGATGCAAGCGGCACATACTATCTTTGTACTAACTAATATCAAATTTTTGATCTTTCAATATCATGTTATGTAATATCATGCAACAACACATAATTCTTTTTCCCAGGATAAGACCCTTACCAAAAAATACATGATCCTTAATAACTGATTTTTAATAACTGAAAATGTTCTTGGTGTCTAATCGAATTGATTACTGGTTAACGTGTGACTCAGTCGTCTTTTGGTGAAAAGAAATATTTTTGGTCGTTGTTTAAAACTGAAATTGCAAAACTTTAAAGTAAAAGGTAAAGTAAATAAAGCTAAAACTGATTAAAAAGTAAATGGTGCAAAATTAAATCTTTAAAAGTAAATTAATTAATTGACAAGAAATTAAAGCTTGACGAAAAGTAAATTTGACAATTTAATAAAAACGCAAACTTGAAAAATAAAATAAAGTAAAACAGTTAAAATAAAACTTTAAGAAAAATGGCGGGAAAATAAAGTTTGAAAACTAAAACAGTAACAAAAACAAAACATAAGTCTGAATATCAATACCTGACCTAGTTCGGAATGTGCATAACCAACCTAATTCGGAATCCGTGCCAAGAACTTAGTTCGGAATACATGTCGTGAACACAATTCGGAATCTGTATCCAGGACACAGTTCAGAATCCACCACCAAGCACTTATTTCGGAATACATATTACAAACTTAATTCGGAATACGAGCTCAATATCTAATTCGGGATATAAGTCAAGAACTTAGTTTGGAATATGTGCTGTAATACTTAATTCGGAATCCAAGTCATGATCACAGTTCGGAATACACATTAAAGACATAGTTCGGAATGTTGATACCAGACGTACTTCGGAATCCAAGAAACCTATCTAATTCGGAATGTGAAGCAAACACGTAATTCAGGAAATCAAGTTAGTACATAATTCGGGAAATGGGAAACTGAACCTAGTTCGGATTAACTGAATACTGGACCTAGTTAGGGAAACTTGGGTTTTAAGATATTCCGAACTATAACAAAAATAAGCAAAATGAAAATTAAGCTAAAACCAAATAAGCACTTATCTACAAGTTTAAGAAAAAACAAATAAGCTAAAATTTTAAAACTTTTAAAAACACTAAACAATAAAAATATTTAAAATCAACTTTTTATAAAATAACTTTTAAAAACACTTAATTAAATTTAAGAAAAGCACACAATAAGCTATAAAATCAATAAGCTAACACAATCAAACACATTAAAACATAACAAACAATCAAATAAGCATGACAATAAGCAAATAAGCATAAAGATTAAGCAAAATAAGAAAGGTAGAATGAGAGATTAATTAATAACTTGATTAAAAATAAAGATTCAACAACACAAAATTAAAACTTACTTGAAATTAAAGACAAGAAATTAAGATGACAATATGAAAGTGCATGAAAGTAAAATAGAAAGACTAAGTTGTCAATTTAGCTAACACCTCCTAATGACACATTAGGAGGGTATTTATAGGGAGGATTAACATGTGTTTATCTTTTCTTCCTTTTCTCGTCTTTTCGTCTTTATAAATTCTTCGACTTTCTCGACTTTGTCTCGGGATAAATTGAACTCGTCTTATAATTTCTTCATTTATTAGACTTGATTTCTTCGACTTCATTAAACTTTCGTCTTTAGACTTTTTCTTTATTAAACTTGCACTCTTGATCTTTTGACTTTGTCTTTTGTCTTTTTCTTCGAAAAAAGCCCGTGAAAGCCCGTGTTTTCTTCAATTTTCACATTTTGATCCTAAATCACAACAAAAACACAAACCACGCATAATTCCGACATTTACGACATAAAATACACGTTTTGGCTTGGTTATTATTATAATTAAGTGGTAAAATGATACGTGTTTTCACACTTATTAAATCCCGTACACTTGACCATTGCAATGTCCTCATGCAATGCATTAATTACAAAGCAAGTTTTATATTTTTCATCATAATCAATCCACCTTGGCCTTTATTAAACACAAGACATTAAAGAGATAGAAAATTACAAAATATTCAAAGGAAGAAAACAAGTAAAAGATAAAAGACTTACCTTAGGGTTTTAGAATGTCATGAATGTTTATCACCCTCAAGTTTCACGTTGCCCAAACCAAGCTTAAAAACGAGATCATTGTTATTATAAGTTAGCAAACTAACACAAACTCATGTGGCCCAATTATTCACTTAGACTCCCTTATTCCTAGGTGTATCTCTTATATTTTATTGTTGTCTTGAATGATCACGAGGATGCATTGTTTGACTTATTTTGATAATTTATTAAGGCCGAAAATAAAGTAGAACGATTTAATTAATAGTTAGCTAAAGGACAAAATCTTTTAAAACTGCTTCTCGAGACCTCATAAAGTTCATATCTTGGCATAACTCGCTTCACGATTTGAGACCTTTCTCGGATCGATATTTGACATTGACTTCATACTTTAAATCTTGAGAGACGTTCATGAAATAATGGTTTTCTCTTCATAATAGGAATTTCTTCACTTGAACTTTTTGAGAGATTCTTCATATTTGGACCACGACTTCTTCATTTTTCTCCAATCTTTATTTGAGATTTTGATATACGACGATCCGCCTCCTTTTAGGACTTGGATCTATTTATCCTCATACCTTATTAGGGCCTTTTTGGATAGACTTCTCCATGATCTTTACGGGAGTATTTGCTTTTCGTCGTGTGTCTCGATCCTTCATATTGATTTTTGATAAATGATTCTTCACATCACTTTGGATCTTTAGCAACAAAATGTAGCCCTCATGCCTTGTTAGGACCTTTTCGGACTCGCCAATCTTCGCATCCCGCTTCAATAAGTTATGCCTTGGCTATGAACTCTAATTAATACCGAGCAACTTTTAAACGATCTTGTGCTAGAAGCTAAGTAACTTTTCAAAGCGTACAACCTTACTTATTGCAATTATATTTATTAACAAGCGATAGGAGAAAAAGCTCATAATTAACTCACATAAATTCATGGAAGAATACCAAACTTATAATTGACTCTATCATCTCTCGTTCTCCACAATTTAAAATCTCAAGGAATGAGACTAATGGATGCTTAGCCAATTAAATCAAAGTTTTGGGTTTTCAAGTCATCTATAGGATCTTGCAAATTCTTAGACTTTTTCAAGTTTAGAATTCGCATTTTAAAGTTCCATTGATAAACGACTTTCTAGGATCAATTATAGGAGCTTGCGAAAAGTTCTTGTTCTTAACCCGTAAGAGTTAAGACTTTCGCGTTTTAAAGTTCCCTATATAAAAGCCTAGCAAAACTTGACTTAAACACGTTAAGGATACTCGCTAGAGTAAACTTAGATAAGTAAACTCGGGTTGAGTCAAAAGATTCACAACGTTAAAAAATTAAAACCACTTTATTAAAATTTATTCTAGCAAAGAAAGAAAATAACTATAACAAATGAAAAATTACAAGGCCAAAATAGATCAAAAATTTTGAAAAATGTCGAAAAAAACAATTTTTCGGTTAAAATGAGGACAAATACAAGGAAAAGTCCACTTAACTTCGAAAGAAGTCCCCATACACTTAATATAAAATTGTCCTCAATGTTTAAGCATGTGGAAGTAACCTCCCCTACACTTAGGACATTGTGCACTTTGTTTAAATCTTGCTAAGGAAAGGACAACTAAAGTGATTCCTATTTCAATCATAAATGATAAAATAAAGAATCAAAAGAGTTTAGGATAGAACCGGGAAGACGGGTACACGGAATCACGGGTCGTCAAAAGTCATCAAGAATGGATCTTTGATAGCTAGAATCCCTGCACATGATAAGAAAGAAAACTACAAACACATACTAGGGTCTCCCCCTACACTTATTATAAAAACGGAATAAAAGGATAGATACTGCGGGTTGCCTCCCGAGAAGCGCTTGTTTTTGTTAACCGAGTCGTGAGCCTGACTCGACCTTAATTAACATGGTAAGAAGCTTGAAGAATATCCACAGGGATCAAATACATGGTTTTGGTCCACCAAATAACACAAGCTTAAGGTGAACAAGGCAAGCCAAAGGAGAGTAGGCAAGGTTACCTTAAGCAAAGATTGAGCACGATGGTATAAAGTATGATGAAGTGCAAGCATATCTCCATGGTTTCCAAAAAATTTTCCTTTTATTTCATCAGATGGATACTGAGATGGCTTAAAAAGTGCAATACCGGGATCGAACACCTTTTCCTTTAGGGGAAAATAACACTCAGGCTCAGTAGACCTTGAAGAAGATCCGCTCATGAATCTCACAATCTCATCCTCAGAAGTTGGATAAAGAGGTGTCAAGACATAAGTACTACGGATATCGGTGTCTTCCGGATTCTTCTCCTTTGAAACGGGTTTCTTCATATCCGAAGGAGGATAAAGACCATAATCAAAGTCCAAAGGAGGAGAATCATTCTCATTGGAGAAGTAAGTATTGAGAAAAGTAGCAAAATCTTCCTCAAATGAGTAGTCATCCAAAGTAGGATCAAACATTATTGGTGGAGGATCTTCATCAAAAGTAGTAATAAGGTCATCATGGGAAGAATCACTCGAAAGAGTATCAACATCATCAAAATCATCATATGTTGGTAATATAATGATTTTACTAGTTGAAAAGTTCGTTTCTCGGTATCTTAACGAATTGATTTTCGGCTTAAAGTACGACTCAGTTGATCTTGGTGAAACATATATTTTTGGTTGTTTTTTAAAATAAATGTGCAAAGACGTAAATGGAGAATGACGGTAAAGTAAATCTAAGTCTAATTAAAAATAAATGGTGCAAGTATTTAAAAGCGAGACGGAAATTAAAGGGCACTAAATGTAAATAACGCAAACTTAAATCTAACTAAGGCAAACTTAAAACGCAACTAAAACTAAAACTTAAACTAAGGCAAGACTAAATTAAATCTAAGGCAAATAAACTTGAAGTGCGACTAAGTAAAAAGGCGGGAAAAATAAAGCTAGAAATTAAAAAAAAAACAGAAAGTTGAAAACTGAATTTAAACAAAATGAAAATACCCTATTCGGAATATTAGGCTTACTCGGAATATGTCACCTATCCGGAATAATGCCCTCTATGCGGAATAATCGGTCTTACCCGGAATACAAGCCTATGCGGAATAATGCCCTCTACTCGGAATAACACCTATTCGGAATAAAGTCTCTATCCGGAATATCTGTCCCTATTCGGAATATATACTCTATGCGGAATAGTGTGACTATTCGGAATAAAGAACCTTACTAGGAATATCCAGCCCTATTCGGAATACCTGGCTATTCGGAATAGCCAACCTTACTCGGAATAAACCACTATTCGGAATATTCAATATTCCGAATAGTCTTCCAATGAGAAGCTTTACTCGGAATGTTGCTGGGCTTGGCCGATTCCTGGAAAAGATCAGTAACAAGAAACCGAAGAACAAGGAACAAAATAATAACACGAATATAACCAAAACAAAGCTAAATCAAACACAAGATTAAATCAAACTAATAACAAAACAACTATTTAGCATAAACAATCAATCCAAAACAATCAAACTCACAAAACTTAATCAAAATAATCAAAACCACTTGATCAAATTAAGAAAGAATAAGAACATGAACATGAACATAAACAATAAGAATCAAAGATTAAGAAAGGTAGGATGAGATTAACAAGATAAAGATAAAGATTAACAAGAATTAAAAGAAAAACTTACTTGAAATTAAATGGTAATTAAGGTGCAAGACAAGTATTTAAATTTGACAAGTATTTAAATGACAAGGTAATTAAAAGTGGAGAACTAATTGTCACTATTAGCCAACAAAATGAAAGTAATTAAGATCTAAAATATATATAGGGGAGGATTAGGAAGCTTCCTCCCCTCCTTCATTTCTTCTTAATTGCGTCATTAGGTCCTTAAGCCTTTAATCTTCATTAATTGCATCATTAGTCATTTTTCCTTCTAATCTTCTTTAAACTTGGATTCTAGTGACTTGTGGCTCGGGATTTCTTTTGAACTCGTCTTTTAATTCTTCAATAAAATAGACTTGAGTTTTTCGGCTTTAAGTAAACTTCCGTCTTTCGACTTTTTCTTCGATAAATCTTCAGAATTGGTCTTGGACTTCCGTTCTTTTTGCACTCTTGACTTCTCGACTTCGTCTTTTATCTTTTTCTTCAATAAAAGTCCGTAAATGCCCGTGAATGTCCGTGTTTTCCCCACTTTTCACAATTTCGTCCTAAATCACAACAAAAACACAAACCACGCATAATTCCGACATAAAAGACATAAAATACACGTTTTGGCTTGGTTATTATTGTAAATAAGTGGTAGAAAAGATGGGTGTTTACACACCTATCAAATCCCCTACACTTGACCATTGCAATGTCCTCATGCAATGCATTAGTTACAAAGCACGTTTACACTTTTCATCATAATCAATCTATAATGGCCTTTATTAAAGAGATAGAAAACTATAAACATTCAAAATAAAGAAATCAAAAACATACCTTGGGTTTTAGGAGTGTCATGAATAATCATCATCCTCAAGTTTTCACTTTCTCCAAGCCAAGCTTAAAAACGAGATCATTGTTATTATAAGTTAGCAAACTAACACGAACTCATGTGGGCTAATTACTTACTTAGACTCCCTTATTCCTAGGTGTATCTCTTATATTTTATTATTGTCTTGAATGATCACGAGGATGCATTTTGACTTATTTCGATAGTTTATTTCGTCCGAAAACAAAGTGAACGATTTAATCAATAGTTAGCTAAAGGACAAAATCTTTTAAAACTGCTTCTCGGGACCTCATAAAGTTCATATCTTGGCATAACTCGCTTCGCGATTTGAGACCTTTCTCGGACCGATATTTGGCAGCGACTTCATACTTCAAACCTTGAGAGACGTTCATGAAATTATGGTCTTCTCTTCATAATGGAATTTCTTCACTTGAAGTTTTGAGAGATTCATACTTGGACCACGACTTCTTCATTTTTCTCCAATCTTTATTTTGGACTTTGATATACAACGATCCGCCTCATTTTATGACTTGGATCTATTTATCCTCATACCTTGTTAGGGTCTTTTCGGATACACTTCTCCATGACTTTTGGGGAGTATTTGCTTTCCGTCGTGTGTCTCGATCCTTCATATTGATTTTCGATAAATGATCCTTCACATCACTTTTGGATCTTTAGCAACAAAATGTAGCCCTCATGCCTTGTTAGGGCCTTTTTGGACTCGCCAATCTTCGCATCCCGCTTCAATAAGTTATGTCTTGGCTATGAACTCTAATCCATACCGAGCAACTTTTAAACGATTTTGGGCTAGAAGCTAAGTAACTTTTCAAATCGTACAACCTTATTTATTGCAGATAAATTTATTAGCAAGCGATGGGAGAATAGGCTTATAATTAACTCACATAAATTCCCGAAAGAATACCGAACTTATAATTGGCTCTATCATCTCTCGTTCTCCACAGTTTAAAATCTCAAGGAATGAGACTCGTGGATGCTTAGCCTATTAAATCAAAGACTTGGGTTTTCGAGTCGCCTATAGGATCTTGCAAACTCTTAGACTTTTCCAAGTTTAGAAATCGCGTTTTAAAGTTCCCTTGATAAACGACTCTCTAGGATCAATTATAGGAACTTGCGAAAAGTTCTTGTTCTTAACCCGTGAGAGTTAAGACTTTCGCGTTTTATAGCTCCATATATAAAAGCCTAGCAAAACTTGATTTAAACAAGTTAAGGATACTAGCTAGAGTAAACTAAGATAAGTAAACTCGGGTTGAGTCAAAAGATTCACAACGTTTTGAAAATTAAAACCACTTTATTAAAAATTTATCTTAATACGGAAAGAAAATAACTATACAAAGGGAAAACTAATAGGCCAAAATAGATCAAAAATTTTGAAAAATGTCGAAAAATTGATTTTCCTGTTAAAATGAGGACAAATACAAGGAAAAGGGCCACTTAACTTCGATAGAAGTCCCCCTACACTTAATATAAACATTGTCCTCAATGTTTAAGCATGTGGGAGTAAACTCCCCTACACTTAGGATATTGTGCACTTTGTTTAAATCTTGTTAAGGAAAAGACAACTAAAGAGATTCCTATTTTAATATTGAGAAAATATAAAATAGTGAATCGAAAAGAGTTTAGGATAGAACCGGGATAATGGAACACGGAATCACGGGTCGTCAAGAATCATCAAGAGTGGATCATTGAAGCTCGAATCCCTGATTAAGAAGTGAGGAGGGGAAAGCAAACCAACGGGTCTCCCCTACACTTATGATAAAGAAAGCGAAAAGATAGATGCATGGGTTGCCTCCCATGAAGCGCTTGATTTTTGTTAACCGAGTCGTGAGCCTGACTCGACCTTAATTATCAACGGAAGGAGCATGAAACATATCCGCCAGGATCGAAGACATAGTTTTCGTCCATCAAGTAGCATAAGCTTAAGGCGAACAAGGCAAGCCAAAGAAGAGTCGGCAAGGTTCCCTTAAGCAGTGATGGAGCACGGTGGAAGCAAGGGTGAAGTGGTGCAAGCAGATTTCCAGAAGTTCCAAAGATATTTCCTTTTATTTCATCAGGTGGATACTGAGATGGCTATAGAATGTCAATACCAGGGTCGAACACCTTTTCCTTTAGGGGAAAATAGCACTCAGGCTCAGCAGAGTGTGAAGAAGATCCGCGAAGAAGCACAACCTCGTCCTCAGAAGATGGACAAAGAGGTGTTAACTCATACGTGCTGCGGATATTGGTGTCGACCGGTTTCTTCTCCTTAGACAGAATGCGCTTCAAATCCAAAGTAGGATCAAGACGATAATCTTCAAAGTCATAAGGAGGAGCATCACTCTCATGAGGGAAGTAAGTGTTGAGAAACGTAGAGAAATCTTCCTCAAATGAGTAATCGTCCAAAGTAGGATCGAGTGATGGCGGAGGATCTTCATCATGTGAAGAATCGCTCGAAAAAGTATCGGCCTCATCGAAATCATCGAAAGTGGGCATCTCGGGATACTCGGAAGTACAATCATCAAAATCATCTGAATCTGAGCTAGAATCATCATCATCATAAGCATCAAAGACCGGTGGAGAATCATAAATGGGAGAAGGTTCCAAATTGGAGCGAGAATCATCCACATCATCTTGAAAAAGTGGATTATCAATGGAAGAATCGAATAGAGGATTGTTGTAGACAACAAAATCATCGAGCACATTAATCATATGCACTAATTCTCGTCCATAGTATTTGCCTGTAAGCTTCCCCATTTTGAAAATTTGTGAATCATCCCCGACTCGTAAGATTAACTCACCTTCGGCCACATCCACTAAAGCTCGTCCGGTTCTCAAGAATGGCCGACCAAGTATTAAAGGAATACGAGGGTCCATTTCATAATCAACTACGACAAAATCGACCGGGAAAGTAAATGTGCCAACTTTAATGAACACGTCTTCGGCTATACCAACGGGGTAAGCGAGAGTGCGATTGGCAAGTTCAAGATTCATCTTCGTTGGAGTGAGGTCGGGCAATGATAGTGTTTTCCATACACTCAATGGCATCAAATTAATACTGGCCCCGAGATCAGCAAGGGCAGTAAATTCTTCAGTTTTGTTGAACACGCAAGGCAACACAAAACGACCGGGATCTCCAAGCTTTTCTGGAAGTTCTTTAAGAATAACTGCAGAGCAGTTTTCATTTAAGCGTGTGTTGGCGAGTTCAATCAGCTTCTCCTTCTTGCTAAGCAATTCCTTGAATGCTTTGACAAATTTCGGCATGTGTACAAGTGCTTCAACAAGGCTAATGTTGATGTTCATTTGAGAAAGCATCTTCACATATTTCGAAACTTGGCAGTCATTCTTGGTTAGCTCGTTGGTCTTGCCTAAGCGAGAAGGGTATGGGATGTTGGGTTTATAGGTGGAAGGTGAAGGTGTAGTAGGTAAAGGTTGAGATGTTGAAGGGTCCTTCCTAGGAACATCGTCATGACGAGGCGGAGACGGTAATGGTGCACTAATACTAGGTGTAAGAGGAGTAGGGATACATGGTGGTGGAGGAGGTGTAGATGATGGGGGTGGGATTGGTGGTCCTATGATGGTAACTCCACTACGAGTAGTAATAGCACTCACATTAGCTCGCGGATTGGTGACGGTGTTTGAAGATAGAGAACTTGAAGTAGAAGGTTGAGTTGAGGGCAAGAAACTAGCCAACATATTTTTTAATTCATTTGTTTGAGTGCTGAAGGAGGATTGAATATTATCGCGAACCTCGGACCTTATCTCATTTCCTTGATTCGTGATATCTCCTTTCAAATTGATGATTTGGCTCTGTAGATTCTTGATTTGCTCACCTTGAGTTCTCATGATGGCTTCAACATCCGGGTTAATGGGTGGGGTTTGTTGAGCAGGTGGGTGATAAGGATTAGAAGCTCTTGGTGGGATTTGGTTGCTTCTATTGTAGTTGTTGGCGGGGTTTTGGTTTTGAGGAGAAAAACCGGGTGAAAAGTAGTTGTTTGACCGGTAGCTCAGCAGATTTCTATCCCCTTGAGGTCGAGCTTGGTAATTTTCCGGTGAATAATTACCATAAGCTGCATACACATTTTCCGGATTTGCTTGAGTAGAAGGACAATCGGTGTATGAGTGTGGACCGCCACATGTTTCACAAGGATTAGCAACCGCTTTAACTTGTTGTTGTTGTTGGTTTGAAGCGAGAAGCGTAATACTTTTGCTCATTTCGGTCATCATGCGGGTGAGTTCGGTCATCTCAGGGTTTGCTGAGGTGGAAGAAACATTGACTCTCGGGTTGTTCCTTGAATAAGCAGAGGAATCCCAGTTTTTGTGGTGAGTAGTCATGTTCTTAATAAGTTCTCTACACTCCTCGGGTCTCCTTTTCATGAATGTGCCACCGGCGGCTGCATTAATCGTATCACGATCTCGAAAAGTCAAACCGTTGTAGAAAGTATCTATTAAGGTCACAGGGAGCATGTTGTGCTTTGGACAATGATCAATCAAGACATTATATCTTTCCCAAGCATCAAAAAGAGATTCATCGGGATCTTGCATGAAACCGCTGATTTGATTGCGAAGGCTTGTGACCATGGATGGTGGAAAGTAGCGCGACAAAAAGCGTTGAGTCATGTCATCCCAAGTGTGAATAGAATTCTTCGGGAGACGATCAAACCATTTCTCGGCATGATGCGATAAAGTATGTGGGAAGAGTTGTAGGCGAAGTATATCCATTGTGGCACCAGGCAACTTCATGCTTTGGGTGATTGTAATGAACTTGTCGAGGTGTTTGTTGGCATCATCATGCATTCCTCTAAAAGGATTTGTTTGCACTTGCTGAATCATGTGGTGCTTCAACGAAAACTCAGGAGCGTTGATTTGCATCGGCGCAATCGGCCCTCCTCGTCCAAACATGGTGGGTTGACAAAGCTCCTCCATGGTCCGAAGATCGGGCTGTGGAAGAACATTGTTGTTATTATTGAGGTGCGGTGGAATGTTGTTGTTGACACCTGACATAGCTAAATCTTCTTGAGTCTCGGGCTCTTGATAATTAGAAGATCTAGTACGCATACACCTGAAAATGCAAAAGAAAAAGAAACCAAACACAAAGACAATATATATACACAATAAAAATAAAATCTTTTTGGATTTTTTGAATTTTTTTAATTTTTATGGATTTTAATCAATTTTTAATTTTTTATGGTTTTTGAATTTTTTTATGCAATAAAAATAACGCTTACAAGTGAACGGATCCCAAAAAGAAACGCGTCTCTCACAGAAAACCGTTAATCTTTACGAAAAGAGCCGGCAGCGGCGCCATTTTAATACAATGATTTTACTAGTTGAAAAGTTCGTTTCTCGGTATCTTAACGAATTGATTTTCGGCTTAAAGTACGACTCAGTTGATCTTGGTGAAACAAATATTTTTGGTTGTTTTTTAAAATAAATGTGCAAAGACGTAAATGGAGAATGACGGTAAAGTAAATCTAAGTCTAATTAAAAATAAATGGTGCAAGTATTTAAAAGCGAGACGGAAATTAAAGGGCACTAAATTTAAATAACACAAACTTAAATCTAACTAAGGCAAACTTAAAACGCAACTAAAACTAAAACTTAAACTAAGGCAAGACTAAATTAAATCTAAGGCAAATAAACTTAAAGTGCGACTAAGTAAAAAGGCGGGAAAAATAAAGCTAGAAATTAAAAAAAAAACAGAAAGTTGAAAACTGAATTTAAACAAAATGAAAATACCCTATTCGGAATATTAGGCTTACTCGGAATATGTCACCTATCCGGAATAATGCCCTCTATGCGGAATAATCGGTCTTACCCGGAATACAAGTCTATGCGGAATAATGCCCTCTACTCGGAATAACACCTATTCGGAATAAAGTCTCTATCCGGAATATCTGTCCCTATTCGGAATATATACTCTATGCGGAATAGTGTGACTATTCGGAATAAAGAACCTTACTCGGAATATCCAGCCCTATTCGGAATACCTGGCTATTCGGAATAGCCAACCTTACTCGGAATAAACCACTATTCGGAATATTCAATATTCCGAATAGTCTTCCAATGAGAAGCTTTACTCGGAATGTTGTTGGGCTTGGCCGATTCCTGGAAAAGATCAGTAACAAGAAACCGAAGAACAAGGAACAAAATAATAACACGAATATAACCAAAACAAAGCTAAATCAAACACAAGATTAAATCAAACTAATAACAAAACAACTATTTAGCATAAACAATCAATCCAAAACAATCAAACTCACAAAACTTAATCAAAATAATCAAAACCACTTGATCAAATTAAGAAAGAATAAGAACATGAACATGAACATAAACAATAAGAATCAAAGATTAAGAAAGGTAGGATGAGATTAACAAGATAAAGATAAAGATTAACAAGAATTAAAAGAAAAACTTACTTGAAATTAAATGGTAATTAAGGTGCAAGACAAGTATTTAAATTTGACAAGTATTTAAATGACAAGGTAATTAAAAGTGGAAGAACTAATTGTCACTATTAGCCAACAAAATGAAAGTAATTAAGATCTAAACTATATATAGGGAAGGATTAGGAAGCTTCCTCCCCTCCTTCATTTCTTCTTAATTGCGTCATTAGGTCCTTAAGCCTTTAATCTTCATTAATTGCATCATTAGTCCTTTTTCCTTCTAATCTTCATTAAACTTGGATTCTAATGACTTGTGGCTCGGGATTTCTTTTGAACTCGTCTTTTAATTCTTCAATAAAATAGACTTGAGTTTTTCGGCTTTAAGTAAACTTCCGTCTTTCGACTTTTTCTTCGATAAATCTTCAGAATTGGTCTTGGACTTCCGTTCTTTTTGCACTCTTGACTTCTCGACTTCGCCTTTTATCTTTTTCTTCAATAAAAGTCCGTAAATGCCCGTGAATGTCCGTGTTTTCCCCACTTTTCAGAATTTTGTCCTAAATCACAAAAAAAACACAAACCACGCATAATTCTGACATAAAAGACATAAAATACACGTTTTGGCTTGGTTATTATTGTAAATAAGTGGTAGAAAAGATGGGTGTTTACACACCTATCAGTTGGCATGTCTTTATACTCTGAAGCAAAATTATCATAATCATCCATATCAGAACTAGAATCATCATCATAGTCATCATAGATTGGTGGAGCATCATATATTGGTGGAGGATCAAAATTGGAGAGAGAATCATCCACATCATCTTGGAAAAGTGGATTATCATAGCAAGAATCGAAAAGAGGATTGTTGTAGACGACAAAATCATCAAGCTTTGTACTTTCACAAGTAATCATATTCGCGGATTCTCTTCCATTGGATTTGTTTGTGATCTTCCCCATTTTAAACACTTTTGCATCATTCCCGAACCCTAAGATTAGTTCACCTTCGACAACATCGACTAAAGCTTTTCCGGTTCTCAAGAATGGCCGTCCAAGTATTAACGGAATACGATGGTCCATTTCATAATCAACAACAACAAAATCGATCGGAAAAGTGAAGGTACCAACTTTAATAAAGACATCTTCGGCAATACCAGCGGGGTAAGCGAGAGTTTGATTTGCTAGCTCAAGAGTCATCTTTGTTGGAGTAAGTTGGGGTAATGATAGGTTTTTCCAAACACTTAATGGCATCAAATTTATACTTGCCCCGAGATCGTCTAAGGCAGTAAATTCTTCAACTTTGTTAAAAATGCAAGGCAACACAAAATGACCGAGATCTCCAAGTTTTTCCGGAAGTTCTTTAAGAATGACTGCAGAACAATTTTCGTTTAAGCGTGTGTTGACAAACTCAGCCATCTTTTCCTTCTTGTTAAGCAATTCCTTGAATGCTTTGACGAATTTCGGCATGTGGACAAGTGCTTCAACAAGGCTAATGTTGAAATTCATTTGAGAGATCATCTTCAAATAGGAAGTAATTTGAGAATCCTCTTTGGTAAGAAATTTTCACTTGTCTACCGAGAAGGATAAGGAATGTTGGGTTTAGGTGGTGTAGGTGTAGCAGGTAAAGGTTGAGATGTTGAAGGTTTAAAGGTGGAAGGTGGGGTTGGTGAAGGGTGTTTCTTGGGTACTTCTTCATTAAGAGGTGGAGACAGTAATGGAGAACTAATACTAGGCGTGGGAGTAGGCGGGATAAATGGTGGTGGATAAGGTGTAAATGAAGTAACCGGAGGAGGGATAGAAGGTCCTACTAGAGTTGCTCCACTGCGTGTGGTAATAGCACTCACATTCGCTCTTGGGTTGGTGACAGTATTGGAAGGAAGAGAGCCCGAAGTAGAGGGTTGAGTGGTTTGGAAGAAACTAGCCATCATATTCTTTAAATCATTCGTTTGATTGCTCAAAGAAGTTTGTATATCATGTCAAAGCTCGATTCTAATATCATTCCCTTTCTTAGTGATATCTCCTTTCAAGTTGATGATTTGGCTTTGAAGATTCTTAACTACCTCTCCTTGGGTCCTCATGAAAGCTTCAACATCATGGTTATATGAAGTGGGTTGAGTGATGTATGGTGCTTGTTAAGCGGGTGAGTGATAAGGATTAAAAGCTCGAGGTGGGTTTGGATTGCTTCTATTGTAATTGTTGGGGTTGGGGTTTTGAGGAGAAAAACCGGGTGAAAGAAAGTTGTTAGAACGGTAACTTAGCAAGTTACGATCACCTTGAGGTCGTGCTTGATAGCTTTCTGTTGAATAGTTACCATGAGCCGCATACACGTTTTTCGGATTGTCGTGAGTAGAAGGACAATCAGTGTATGAATGAGGACCGCCGCAGATCTCACAAGAAAGTGCTATAGCTTTAACTTGTTGTTGTTGATTCGTAGCCAAGAGTAGGATATTTTTGTTCATATCGGCCATCATGCGGGTGAATTCGGTCATCTGGAAGTTTGATGAAGTAGAAGAAACATTGAATCTCGGGTTATTCCTTGAAGATGCGGATGAATCCCAATTTTTGTGATGAGTAGTCATGTTCTCTATAAGCTCTCTACACTCCTCGGGTCTTCTTTTCATAGATGTGCCACCGGCGGCTGCATTAATCGTATCACGATCACGAAAAGTTAAACCGTTGTAGAAAGTATCAATTAAGGTGACGGGGAGCATGTTGTGGTTAGGACATCGATCGATCAAAACATTATATGTCGGTTGTTGTATTATTACCTAACGTCCTTGGAGAACACCGAAAAGCACGTCCGAAATTATTTCGTGCACCCGCTACAAAAAAACATGACAAATCCATAAATCTCGCGAAGCAACAACTTCAAGTATTATAGTACGGTAATTTTTTTCACCCTTACCATATTGCCCCTGTCATAATTTTTCCATTCTTAGTGTTAAGGTTGCAAAAATCATGAATCGCTAGTCGGCCGGTCGACCACCTTGTAACTTGTAATTGTTCTAGGTATGATTATTAGGATCGAAATTTTTAGCAAATTTTGGTTGTTTTCGGCGTGTTTTGTGTATTTCTAACGAGTTTGAGGTGTTTTCGGCAATATTATTACTGAAATCCAACTCATCATGCATATAAATAGTTACTATAAGTGATAAGCACAAATTTACAGTGAGTTTTTGGTATTTTCGGCAAGATTTGCAGCTTTCCGGCAAGTTTGCCCTCCCTTGACCGTTGTTGACCATAGTTGACCGCCGTTAATCGTCTTTTATATGTATCGGCAAAGTTGATGACCTTGTAGCGATTAATCAGCCTTATAAACCTTTTTTTTGCGACACTGCTAGTGCATACAATCAATGCTTTCAAGCATTTCTGGAAAACCATGAACATTCTCATGTCTTTGATATGTTTTTACAACGTCTTTCAAAATACGATTTGTTAATTACTTCGATATGGATAAATCAATAATGTACATTTTAAATAAAAATAGATAATCACGTGCAACATGTTTACACATTTGCAAATATTCATCAAAAACACAGGATGTGTTGGCGTACGCCAACTGACTTATGATAATTGTGCATTTCATAATAGCATCAATACTCATTTAACTTGTAGCATCGAGTCGAGCCGTAAAGAAATGAAAAACTTGTGGAAGAAAATACGGTACCGTATAAGATATAATGCAATTAATAATTTTTAAAAATAGCTTTCGACTAATACAATGCCTTCTTCGAAAATAGTATAATGGATACTTACAATGTTCACCAAAATAGTCAACCATTAAATGTCTTTCCGCATCCTCACGGCCACGATAGATTAGGTTACGATTCAATCGTGGTGATTGAGCTTCTTGTTGTATTAACCATTCGTTATACTCATAAGCTTTCGTCGTAAAGCAAACGTCGATTACGTCATCAACGTTGAAAACGTTACGTTTCTATTATTTAGGAGGGGCAAAGTAATTTTTTGTTTTGAAATACCACCCAACGCGCTTGGTGGATTAATACCATCCCAACGCTGTTGGACAACGTACATCATAGCAGGTAAGCAAGGACGAAGCCAGAAGAAAATATAACCGATGACACAAATGTTGTAAAACCCGCATGCTTTTACCATGCATAGTACCCTTAGGATCGTACGTACAAGATTAAAACTTTCCTAATATAGCATGATTACGATTACGTGTCAGGAGTTTACGTATTACGTACGTGTTAGAACACGATAAGTATTTACTATGCACGATCACGTAATAATTATTTAACGATAATTAATCACGAACATGCGATCATGAAATCATGAACGTAATTAAAACACGAACTATTATTAATTACGTATATATATTTATTACGAGCGTAATTAAATATATTATGTCACGGTAATTATTTAACGAGAACACACAAAACGCGAACACAAATAAACACGAACAAACACGTAAAACACGAACACGAGAACACACTTATTAATTAGACACGGAAAATGATCGGGTTACCCCTTGTGGGCCCCATTACCACGAAATTAGGAGGGAGGATGGGCTTAGCCCATCAGTTTTCACTAAAAGGGGTTAAATAATTTTTCACTACTCATTTTTCACTACTCCTTCCTTCTTCTCTGTGCCGCCACCCTAAAACACCACAAGGAGGTGATTTTTGATCTTTGATCTTGAAGTTTTGGTGATTGATCGTGTTTGTTCTTCGTCCTCTTTATCCACGAATTCGGTAAAACCTTTTTTGAACCTTTTCTTTTGATTTAATCTTTTTATAAATTATGAACATGAGATGTTTTTACAAAAACATAATAATTAAGCATAGATCTAACATGTTTTGGTGTTAATTAAAATCAAAAGGTTGTTTTTAAGGGGTGTTTGTTTTGGCCGCAGGCTGCAACCGAACCCGAATGGGTTTCGGTTTGACAAGCCGACCACCACCAAGACCATATGGTCTTGGTTGGTGCATGTGGGTCCCACGACAGCAAGGTAAACAAGGGGTACCCCGAGTTGGTTCGGGGTACGGTGTCGATTTCATGTCCGGTTCATGTTTTTAGCCTAGATCCGGTTCATGGTGTATGTTAGTTTTTTTTATGTTTATGAACTTATGTTAAAATTAAATTAATAAAATGATATGATTAATTTAATAACATGACTTAGGTTATTTAATTATTAACGATCATGAAATTATTTTAACCTAAGTATTTATATATTTAAGACTTATAATTAATTAATTATTTTAAAATCATGGATATAATTAATTAATTAACATGACTTAGGTTATATTATTAATATATAATAATACATATTTTAACCTAAGTATTTAACTTATTTAATTAAAAAACATGTTATACTTTAATTAAATATTATAACCTATAGTTTAATTAAATTACATGAAATAATTATTAAACTATACATTATATCATATGACTTAGAAATAATCATGAAAAACACTTAGGCTTATATACTTAGATTATTTAACCAGCTTATTTCTAATTATGGAAACTTAATTAAATAAGGCAACTAATCTATTTATGGAAACCAGCTATTTTTAGAAACTTATTTATTTCAGGCAGCTAATCTATTTATGGAAACTTATTTAATTAAGGCAGCTAATCTATTTATGGAAACTTTCTATTTTTAGAAACTTATCTATTTTAAGCAGTAAATCTATTTTTGAAAACTTTCTATTTTTGAAAACTTTCTATTTTTGGAAACTTTCTATTTTTGGAAACTTTCTATTTTTGGAAACTTTCTATTTTTGGAATCTTTCTTTTTAAGGAAACCTACTATTTTTGGGAAGTTACTTATTATCACACAGTAAGTATAATAACACATGAAATACCAGAAATACTTAATCAGATTAAACAGAATATAAGATAAAACACAGTTTAAGGCTTTAAAACAGTAAAACATGGTAAGAACACATAAAATAAGCTAAGACATGACATAAAACCAGCTACGTATTTAGTAAGCAGATACTTATTCATGTACATATTTATGTAGCACTAGTGATTCGGAAGTAGGATTCCTCGCAGTTCATCTTCTTCGTTCACTGGACATAAGGTACGGATTCCCGTCCTTTCAGTATGGACATTCTTTCCTTATTAGGATTCCCCGTATACAGCCAACTGTTTTCTCGTAGTATAAGTTACGTGTTTGATTGCTTATGTTTAATTATGATTACCTATAGCCATATACATGCATGACCAGTTTCACCTAGTTATGGAGGTACCATAACCATAACATTAGAGGCACTGCTGTTATGACTTCACCACGGCGGAGTGATTGCTCGTGGCGTCCCTTCAGCTTTTGGCCATTTATTTATATTTATCATGTGGGGCGTATGGGTGCATCCTAGTTACATGTTTTATTCAGGATTACATGGTGAATGTGGTGTGTGCCTTGCATCCTTCACAAGGAGCTGATCCCTCCTACCCAAAAACCAGTATATTAAATTAGAGGCAACCCCTCTAATTTGCATGATGAGGTCACCCCTCCAAGTATTCATGCACGGTGGATTTTCATGACCTATATTGGCTAATGGTAAAATATGTTAAACAGTTTTCATATGATAAACATAAGGCTTTTCAAACTATAAAACCAGTTTTATGAACATGTTCCAGGTTTTTCAGGACTTATACATTTCCGCTGCTATTAAGTCTCTATTATGTTTTAGTCACTTATACTATGTCTATATCCGTGCACTGAGCGTTTTGCTCAGCCGTTACTTTCCTTTCCATGTCCCAAAACGGCAGGTACCCTAGGAGGGACTCGAGCATTTGGAGGACGTGCATAGGATGGAAGCTGCTAGAGACTTCTTTTCCTTTTGCCTTCATATACTTATGCTTGTTTAGTCTTTTATTCATTTCTGTTGCTTTATTATGTTTTGGGCTTATGTTTAGGAACCGATGTTTGATTCCGGTTATCCCTATGGTCATGTAATATTTTATACATTTATCCTTGTATGCTTTGATGACACGCCATAATTCCGCGTGACATTCCATTATAACAATGGGGTGTTACAATTATGGTATCAGAGCCAAGGCTTCGACCTGTAGGCTCTAAAACTCGACCTGTGACTAGTGGGTAGTCACCAGCTTCCTAAGCCAACGTCTGTTATTCTACGTATTGATGTTTTCAGCGCATTGTTGTTTTAACCATGATGTTTTCAGCAGCTTGAGGTTTTAACCTTGATGTTTCATCGATATTGTTTTGCTAATATGGATGGACAACCGTCATTTATATTTAGTTATGTGTCATTGTTTCATGCATAATGTTCCTCGTGAACTGTGGCTATGTGGACTGAACCCCAGTAGTTCATAATTAGTCACATAAAATTTTTCTAATAAGTTTTGACATATAAGTTTCATCTATTTATGTTTCATGTATCATTGTTGTAGGGATTATGACTAAGTAATGGTTGGTACAGGACTGGCCCTATTTAGTCGCATGTGCTTTTATCGAAACTTTTAACTTTGGGACCGACCCATAGGCGTCCCCTCGCCATGTCTTTTGTTTTGGAACCGACCCATAGGCGTTCTCTCGCACATATAAAGGTTTTATAAACTACATTACGCATTCATGCACTGTTTTTCATGCATAAAATTTTCTCATGATTTAAATTGGCATAATTTTTTTTTTCATGTCCTATCATAAGTTATGTTTTTATGTCAAGTATGTTTTCATACTATCATGGTTAACTTCAGTTTCATGCTGATTATGTTATACACGTCTTCCTGATAGATGTTTTCATGTTTCTTCATGATAATTCTGTCTTCATGTTGATTATGTTTTACGCCTCTTTTGTTATTTACGTTGTCCCGCAAGACATTGTTGGATTTCATTGAATTCTGCTTTCATGATAGTCATGGTTGGTTTTCATTGATCATGCTGTCAGGCAAATCATCGTTGAATTTTGTGTAACCACACTTTAGCGTTTCTCTATGCAACCAGAATGAGGTATATACTGGCATTGCCAGGTTATCATGATGGTTTTCCTAACCGTTTAAAATGATATACTTTCTTTAGATCATGATAAATGATCGACCCCATACCGGATCATTTCATGTGCATTCAACGTGTACTCCATGTACCGTATTCCATGTGTATTACACGTACCTAAATCCATGTGTATTTCACTTGCAATACTACACGAGTATTCGCTAGTCGATTCTGAATCACCTCAGGCGTATTTTCAATTGCTGATGTTCTACAAGATTGCTGATGCCGCTCATAACTGGGAGATGTTACTAAAGGTTGATGATGCTGACGTTCGGAGACGCTACGAGATGCGGATGCTGTTCACAACCTGGAGCTCCTACAAGACGAAGACAAAGGCGTCGGAGCAAAGCAATTGGACGAGAAGATGCTTCACCATCAGACGATTTCCATCAATCATTGTCACTAATTCTTAGTTACATGTCACACGTCATTCGGCTGTCATTTCAGCCATATGAGTGCAAACCGGTACCAGCCGGCCACTCAGCTGAATAGTTACATGAATCACGGTCATGAGAATGACCATCATGGAACTGACAGACAGGACGATAGTAACCACTACTATGACAACAACTATCCTAGAAATCGCAACCGAAACTCTGGCCACGGACGTGACCAGAAATACAAGGATTAGTAGTCCAACCGATCTGCCACTTCTGGCATAATAACCTTATATTGTGGTTATATTTGTTTCACATCTCGAGACACATGTCAAGACATCAGTCAAGACACATGTCTCACGTATACCTCATGAAGACACATGTCAAGACACCAGTCAAGACATATGTCATGCTTATAGTTCCAAGAAACGAGTCAAGACACATGACTCACATCCAACTATGGAACATTTCTAAGAAATTCAGGGTACCCTCCAAGGGTATATCTATTTTTGTTGTGCCATGTATTAATCAGGCCACAAGAATTTCTATACCATTATCGGCGCATCAGTGACGACTGTCACGTTGCCGATGTCACTTTCATTTCTTTCACCATGGTTCATATATTCATGACCATGAAGGACGCCTTTCGTATTCCCACGTATACGAAGGTTTTCCTTCAGCTTAATGATGAGATCCAAGCTGCTAACGCATTCCCTCGGACAGACACGAGATGAATTTTATCCTAATTATGTACTATGAACAGCACACCATGCTACAATTCATAATTATGTACAGAAATGTTCAGGCTCCTGAATACATTCAGCTCGATTTTCCATCCGGAAAATCTGTACAAATTATCTATGCTTTACAAGCATGTGCGTTGTTAGCCATGGTCGCTAAATTTTCTAGCTGTCAGTAAGACACGACCACTTAATTCTTTTACGCATAGCCAGTTCATTATTCCAAAGTCTTCCTATACATTCCAGAAGAACCTACAAGGAGAAGGATGATACCATGAGATTATGTGTCGACTATCGTCGACTTAAACAAATCACCATTCATGACCGTTATTCTCCTCCACATATTGACAACATGTCCAATCAACCGTATGGTGTAAATCACTTTTCCAAGATCGAACTCATGATCATGCTGCCAACAGTGACGAATGAAACAGCAGGACATGTCCATGACTACTATTCGTACACGACTCGGTCATGCTAGATTTATAATTTTGAATTAGTCTCATCAATGCTCCAACGGCATTATGAGAATGAGTTTCCATGAACTCATAGCAAATTCATCAGTGTTATCATTGAGGATAACCTGATTCTCTTTAAGCCTAGAAGAAGAACAGGAAGACCATATATGCACTATGTTGCAAATTCTATGACAAGAGAAATTTCACCCTGGAAAATTTTCCAATATCAATTCTGTTTGATCACAGTGACACACTGAATCACATGGGTTTCTACGGTTAATCTTACCATGACTCTGCTTATGCGTAAAGGAACGAACCCTACAATACATTAGGTGTTCTAGGAAATCCTGCGTTAAGAGAAGTCTAGATTCAGAGACTCAGAGTTTTGCAACCTTCTATGTATCAAGTTTCTACGAAGCAAGATACAATTACGTTCATATCTTTATACCTGTCATACAAACAGGCTAAGATAGGACACCAACAGACTGGGATGTTTTCATCATCTGAAATTGTAAATTGAAATGGGACAAGATCTCCACGGATTTTGGTTACCAGTTTAACGCAAACTCAGATGAAGCATGATGCTATCTGGGTTATTGCAAACAGTTTGATCAAGTCTGCAGAATCCTTACATCCGTAAGGATTTCAGAACAAACAAATTTATCGGACATGTTCCAGCCAAGGCTCATCCGATCACTTGGTAATCCCTCAGTTATCGGGTCAGACAAATATTCATAATTGTGCTCCTAATTCACTTCACTTCCTTGTTCTAATTCCACGCCTTGCTTTCACGCTCGCGTTCATGACACTATTCACGTTCATGATCGTATTTTGGTTTACGATTTTACGTTCATTTGTTTTCTCATTATGGGTAGTTTGCAAGAACTTGAGAGACCAGACCCAAGTTTAGTATAACTCCCTATCCCCAGATAGACGTTTCTCATCATAATCTATGTCTCACCTTCTAGCGTTTGTCGTTACCGCCATTATATTCTATGATCACGATATGTTTCACATGTCATGTTCATTCCACGTTCCTCATATCATGATCAAGATATGTTACACGTATCAGGGATCACGATATGTTTACTCATACTACACTCGCCATATCTCCACGTAGCACGTTCAAATTTTTTCACGTATCACGTTCAAAATTTTTCACGTACTACGTTTCTATATGTCTCGCGCATCGTTGCTAGTTATCGGTTAAGTCGGATTGTTTTGCACCATAATGTTTCAGTTACTCTTACACGTTAATTCTTATTCCCTCGATCGAATTTAGGGGATCTACCTTACGTTGATAACCAGGAACTTCTTTGTATTCCAAGTCAAGGTCAGGAGGACCAAGACTTATCATTCGTGTCAAGATCTTATAAGGAACCGTTCCAAGAGGGAAGCCACTTGGAAACGGACAAGTCCACCTGGACTTCTTATCCGTTTTCTCTTATCAATTAGATATGTCCTTTCAGCCACGTCACGTTCCATGTCCTTTTAAGACATGTCACGTTCCGCGTTCTTTCTGCCAGGTCACCTGCACGTTAATTTATCTTACATACCCTCTCAGTTTGATTCGGATATGTTTCTCTTTCAGTTACGTTATCTATAATTCGGGGACGAAATATTCTTTTTAGGGGGGAAGAGTTGTAAAACCCGCATGCTTTTACCATGCATAGTACCCTTAGGATCGTACGTACTAGATTAAAACTTTCCTAATATAGCATGATTACGATTACGTGTTAGGAGTTTACGTATTACGTACGTGTTAGAACACAATAAGTATTTACTATGCACGATCACGTAATAATTATTTCACGATAATTAATCACGAACATGCGATCATGAAATTATGAACGTAATTAAAACACGAACTATTATTAATTACGTATATATATTTATTACGAGCGTAATTAAATATATTAGGTCACGGTAATTATTTAACGAGAACACAAAAAAAAACGCGAACACAAATAAACACGAACAAACACGTAAAACACGAACACGAGAACACACTTATTAATTAGACACAGAAAATGATCGGGTTACCCCTTGTGGGCCCCATTACCACGAAATTAGGAGGGAGGATGGGCTTAGCCCATCAATTTTCACTAAAAGGGGTTAAATAATTTTTCACTACTCATTTTTCATTCACTGAAGATTTTAGAAAAAACCCTAAAACCCTCCTTCCTTCTTCTTTGTGCCGCCACCCTAAAACACCACAAGGAGGTGATTTTTGATCTTTGATCTTGAAGTTTTGGTGATTGATCGTGTTTGTTCTTCGTCATCTTTATCCACGAATTCGGTAAAACCTTTTTTTTGAACCTTTTCTTTTGATTTAATCTTTTTATAAATTATGAACATGAGATGTTTTTACAAAAAACATAATAATTAAGCATAGATCTAACATGTTTTGGTGTTAAATAAAAATCAAAAGGTTGTTTTTAAGGGGTGTTTGTTTTGGCCGCAGGATGCAACCGAACCCGAATGGGTTTCGGTTTGCCAAGCCGACCACCACCAAGACCATATGGTCTTGGTTGGTGCGTGTGAGTCCCACGGCAGCAAGGTAAACACGGGGTACCCCGAGTTGGTTCGGGGTACGGTGTCGATTTCATGTCCGGTTCATGTTTTTAGCCTAGATCCGGTTCATGGTGTATGTTAGTTTTTTTTATGTTTATGAACTTATGTTAAAATTAAATTAATAAAATGATGTGATTAATTTAATAACATGACTTAGGTTATTTAATTATTAATGATCATGAAATTATTTTAACCTAAGTATTTATATATTTAAGACTTATAATTAATTAAATATTTTAAAACCATGGATATAATTAATTAATTAACATGACTTAGGTTATATTATTAATATATAATAATACATATTTTAACCTAAGTATTTAACTTATTTAATTAAAAACATGTTATACTTTAATTAAATATTATAACCTATAGTTTAATTAAATTACATGAAATAATTATTAAACTATACATTATATCATATGACTTAGAAATAATCATGAAAAACACTTAGGCTTATATACTTAGCTTATTTAACTAGCTTATTTCTAATTATGGAAATTTAATTAAATAAGGCAACTAATCTATTTATGGAAACCAGCTATTTTTAGAAACTTATTTATTTCAAGCAGCTAATCTATTTATGGAAACTTATTTAATTAAGGCAGCTAATCTATTTATGAAAACTTTCTATTTTTAGAAACTTATCTATTTTAAGCAGTAAATCTATTTTTGGAAACTTTCTATTTTTGGAAACTTTCTATTTTTGGAAACTTTCTATTTTTGGTAACTTTCTATTTTTGGAAACTTTCTATTTTTGGAAACTTTATACTTTTGGAAACTTTCTATTTTTGGAAACTTTCTATTTTCGGAAACTTTATTTTTAAGGAAACCTACTATTTTTGGGAAGTTACTTATTATTACACAGTAAGTATAATAACACATGAAATACTAGAAATACTTAATCAGATTAAACAGAATATAAGATAAAACACAGTTTAAGGTATTAAAAAACAGTAAAACATGGTAAGAACACATAAAATAAGCTAAGACATGACATAAAACCAGCTACGTATTTAGTAAGCAGATACTTATTCATGTACGTATTTATGTAGCACTAGTGATTCGGAAGTAGGATTCCTCGCAGTTCATCTTCTTCGTTCACTGGACATAAGGTACGGATTCCCGTCCTTTCAGTATGGACATTCTTTCCTTATTAGGATTCCCGTATGCAGCCAACTGTTTTCCCGTAGTATAAGTTACGTGTTTGATTGCTTATGTTTAATTATGATTACCTATAGCCATATACATGCATGACCAGTTTCACCTAGTTATGGAGGTACCATAACCATAACATTAGAGGCACTGATGTTATGACTTCACCACGGCGGAGTGATTGCTCGTGGCGTCCCTTCAGCTTTTGGCCATTTATTTATATTTATCATGTGGGGCGTATGGGTGCATCCTAGTTACATGTTTTATTCAGGATTACATGGTGAATGTGGTGTGTGCCTTGCATCCTTCACAAGGAGCTGATCCCTCCTACCCAAAAACCAGTATATTAAATTAGAGGCAACCCCTATAATTTGCATGATGAGGTCACCCCTCCAAGTATTCATGCACGGTGGATTTTCATGACCTATATTGGCTAATGGTAAAATATGTTAAACTGTTTTCATATGATAAACATAAGACTTTTCAAACTATAAAACCAGTTTTATGAACATGTTCCAGGTTTTCCAGGACTTATACATTTCCGCTGCTATTAAGTCTCTATTATGTTTTAGTCACTTATACTATGTCTATATCCGTGCACTGAGCGTTTTGCTCAGCCGTTACTTTCCTTTCCATGTCCCAAAACGGCAGGTACCCTAGGAGGGACTCGAGCATTTGGAGGACGTGCATAGGATGGAAGCTGCTAGAGACTTCTTTTCCTTTTGCCTTCATATACTTATGCTTGTTTAGTCTTTTATTCATTTCTGTTGCTTTATTATGTTTTGGGCTTATGTTTGGGAACCGATGTTTGATTCCGGTTATCCCTATGGTCATGTAATGTTTTATACATTTATCCTTGTATGCTTTGATGACACGCCATAATTCCGCGTGACATTCCATTATCGCAATGGGGTGTTACAAATGTTTTTAGATCTTATAACATAATAGAGTTCAATTTTTATAAATATATTACTAAATAAGACCTAAAACTCATTTCAAAGCATTAGGTACATTTAAGATATATTTAGAAAAAATCGATATTTTTTCAAAAATTAACATTAAATCGAAAAATGCATAATATCCTGGGTACCCATAGAACACCCCCAATTATAACGAAGAAGTGTGCGCTATGACACGATGACCTCTTAAAATTAGAAACCGAGTGAGTAAATCCTAACTCATTACTTGGTCGTACTATATGTGTCAGCAAATGTATTTTACTCTTTCTATTCAAACAAAACTGGTTCAATAGTCCTTTCAGAAGGTCAAACTTCATTCAATTGACTCCTATATATCATCACATCAATCTTTCCTTCTTGCAAATCCCCACATCTTTATCTTTCAAAACCAATTCCCATAAAGATTCTTCCACAATAATCATTAGCACAGCTTTAAAGTGTAAAATTTATACAGAAATGAAGATGTTTCTCCCTTTTTTACATTGTTTCTGCTCAACTTCAGATGAAAAGGTGGTGCATAAGGATGATAAAGGTCAGCATATATATGAGAATCTGTCACCTTTTAACCTTTCTATTTTTATAGATTCTTGTTTCTTAGATCACCAGGGACAAAATCTTGGTCTTTTAAGATTTTCATGTGAATTGTGTCATGTATTTATTTTTTGTAGTTCATTAAAAAAATGGTGTTTTCTTTAACCAAATAATTAGAATATGATCATGGACGAACTAAGACTAAATATTACGGGTGCATATAAAATTTTGAACCTTAATACTAGAAAATAATTTGATAGATCGGGTGCATTTAACATGTATTTAGAAAAAATCTATGTTTTTCTAAAAATTAACATTACATCGAAAAAATTCATAGATTCTCGGGCACCCGCGGAAACCGCCTGGTTCTGTCGCTGAATAGGATATGAAAGATATTTATGGGTATGTAAGATATAATTAAGAAATGAAAATTGTGTAAAACAGGTGAAGGAGAAGCTAAGAAATTTAGGTTGTTTTCTTACCATGAGCTGAAAGTTGCTAGTGATGGTTTTAGCTCCAAGAACAAAGTTGGTGAAGGAGGATTTGGCTCTGTTTACAAGGTGATTATCCTAGCAAATCTTTCAAGTAATTTTGATGACAATGCTATTTGTTTCGAGTTTCAACTTTTGTCGGTTGATCATGTTGAAATTCATTAACCACATATTAACATAATAACATCTATAACTACATTATAAATCATTTGAAATCTTTTAAAAATAGCCGGTCGCCAATTTTAATTACTAAATATAGCAAGTCGTTGGTATTCTTCTCAAATTCTATACAATAACCTTTTTTTAACATATTTTTATAATAAACTTTTGTAACAATATGTTAAAATATAATATTTTTAATTTTAATTTGAAATATCTTTTTATCTATGTAATACTATAATATTTTTTATTTTAATTTGAAATATCTTTTTATCTATATATTATTTTTATAATGTAAGTTCATCATATTTTAAATTTTGTGCTTTTTAATTCGATATCAATCTCGATAAATTTATTAATTTTCAGTTTTTAATTTTTATTTTTAGCGAGTTTATTTTGATTTCATATTTTTACATCTTTAACATCAATGTGAATCTGAATTTGATAAATAAAATAGTAAAATTTATTTGTTTAAAAAATTATCATCGAATACTCGCCGCCGTATTACGCGAACCCCATGTTAGTATTAATATAAAGAGTACACAGCGAAAGACCAAGAATCACATAGTCATATTGATTAACATATTAATTACCTTTTGATCATAATCAGAGTCGTGGGTAGTTTGAGTTGTATGTGAATTGGGCTGTTTCATTGTGTCTTCGTAGAACATGCATTGGGTAAACAAAAAAGTGAATTGCAGAATTTTTTAAACTAGCTTTTTTTTTGCTTTTTTCTTAAAATAGTTAATAAATGGACAGATCATATTTTAAACATGTTGGCTTGTTGAAAATGTGGGAAACATGATGCTATAGCAACAAGTCCTCTCAATAGTACATTATAGTGCTGTACTGTCTTGTGAATATGAAACTACTGAGTATGAAGCTTACGATGTTGCTTTAGCGATTACGGACATGATATGCATTCAAAAGTCGTATGATAGAATCTGATAATGCATGGATGTGACATATCAAGGCTCAGTAATGCATACCCAAGTTCGAGTTTCATTCAACTATGCCGGCAGATAGAAAATTTATTGTATTAAAACGCTACTTGCTGATGCATTATTAACTTATACAATGACCTTTTAATTATATGTTTGACATTTTTTGGTGTATTATTAGTTGAGTTACTTTATAACTATAAATTTGTTTGACTACTAATAGGGTCAACTCAGCGATGGGACTACCGTGGCAATAAAAGTTTTGTCGATTGAAATCGAATCAATGAGAGGCGAGCGTGAATTCATATCTGAAATTGCTGCCTTAACTGATGTACAACATGAAAATCTTGTCAATCTTCATGGTTGTTGTGTAGAAGGAGCTAAACGATGTTTGGTATATGATTACATGGAAAACAATAGTCTTGCACATCGATTTCTAGGTAACTATTTCTCAATGAATCTCCAATAGTAAAAATGGTGGTTGATTTTTTTATAATCTTTCTTATCGTTTTTTTTCCCTGATGTATAGGTTGCAAGGAAAACAGGAAAGGTTTTAGTTGGTCGCAGAGGAAGAAAGTTTCATTAGGAGTCGCTAAAGCATTAGCATATCTTCATGAAGAGAAGAAGCCTCATATAGTTCACAGAGATATCAAAGCAAGCAATGTACTTCTTGATCACAATTACAATCCAAAAGTTGCTGATTTCGGACTTTCAAGGTTATTTCAAGATGACACATCTCATATTAGCACTCGTGTTGCTGGGACACTGTAAGTCCTCTATGATGTTCCTGTCATTCTTTTTTTGTTATTTTTTTCCAGTATGATGTCATTGACATTTCAATATCTTTTGGACTTTATTTATAGAGGGTATCTTTCTCCAGAATATGCTATTAGTGGACGTTTAACTCGAAAATCCGATGTTTATAGCTTTGGTGTACTACTTGTAGAAATTATCAGTGGAAGGTCAGCCGTTGATTTTGATATGGAACTTGGAGAACATTTCCTGGTTGATAAGGTAAACTGCTAAACGGAAACTGAATCATATACTTTGCATAAAATGTGTTTGCTTTGACGTTGTTTGTACTTACATAAATGTGTTATTACAGGCTTGGGATATGTATAATCGAGAGCGTCTAGTGGAATTGGTGGACCCTGTCTTGTTAAAAGGGTCTGATGAGAGGTTAAAGGTGGAAGCAGTGTGGTTCTTGAAAGTTGGATTACTATGTGTTCAAGAAAACACCAAGCTTCGTCCCCGAATGTCTGTAGTCGCCAAGATGCTGACTGATGAAAGTAGTGTGGATGGAGTAAAGATTTCACAGCCAGGGTTCGTGGCTGATCTCATGGATGTCAAGATTAATAAGAAAAAGTCGACTCAGAGCTTCTGATGGTTAGGCAATACCTAATTTGAGACTTAACATCTGTAAAGATTGGTTGTGAATCCTAGTAAGTTGCTTTTTAAGATATGGCAAATATCAAGTTATATCTGATTTTTTTATGTGTTTAGTTTTGAAACTAACATATTAAACATATGTAAAGGTTAGGTTAGAATCCTACAAGTGTGTTTATGTACCCTATGATAAAGGGTTTTTTTGCTCGTGTATCTTAATTAGAGATTGTTTTTCTTTAACTATCAGAATGATCCCTAAGATCTCTGTTTATTCTTTTGTGGCTTACGGTTACGAGATGCATTTCCAGCAATGTGTTAAAAGTAGAGATACAGATTCAACAAGTATGATGGAAAATGAATAAGTTAAATTGATAAAACCGTAAATCCAAAAAAAAAAAGGACATCAACTGCTTTACATGACAGAAAAAGTCGCAGAAATTTATTTATCCCAATAACATTTTGCAGTTACTATAGAGATCCGAGGACCAAAGAAACTTTTCAAGGATTTTATTGGCAGCTGCCCATCATAGAGTACGATATGAGGTGTGAAATTTTTAAACCTTAACAACTGTGACTTGGGTCATGAGCATCTTGATAACTTCAGGTGAAACTTTTCCAGCTTGTTTTTTCAGCTGATCGATCTTTTTAGCCGTCTCATCATCAAGCCGCTTTACATTCGTTCCAGAAAAGCCAGTCGACTGACATGTGATCAATGTAGCAAATAAATTGATAAGCATATCGTTATGGGTCAATCATAAATTTGAAATGATAGATCTTACCTCTGAGATTGTTTTCCGATATTCCTGCTCCATCTGCTCTCGGTATTTACCTACTTCTTCTTCGGCCTCATCTTTGGCTTGTTTAAGTCTATTCATTTTCGCTACAGAAGACAAACAATGAGGAGCTTCACAATTAGCACCATTAGTTGCATAGATTGTAAAAAAAAAGCCTAGTTTTCCATGTAAATACAAAAACTATACCAGTTCTAGCAGCATTGACTATTTGTCTTGCTTCTTGTTCAGCAACTAGCAATTGCTGAATTCCACCTTGTCTCCTGTAATCATCCATGCCTGCAGAGATTCTGAACGGACCTCAAGAAAATTATTATTCGTATTAAGAAAATCAAAACTACATGTGAATTGTACAAATACAATAATGCAAACGCCGATGATGGTCAGTTAAGGATCTTAATAACACCAACTGATCATATTGTACATCAAGACTCTACTCTGTGCATCCACATTAGTCATTAAGATTCTGCAGTAAATACTTTCATGGGCGGTGGTGTTTGGATTGTGTTTGCTCAACACATCTTGCACAAATAATGACTTTTTTTTTTCAAATGATTAGCGCGAATCACTATACTCTGATCATTTACATTTTGCAAACACATAATCAAATACTCTTTTATACACCCTTCTATAAGCTATATAGCCGAAATGTGGTTAATCAGCATTTCTTTGGCTCAGTAACATATTGTCACCCAATGAAATTTCGAAATCATACGATTTACTCGAATATATCTCTAACCATAGGTAAAAGAAAACATATCAAATAATCCTTAGATAGAAACCAACATCATGACAATTATTCATATACATGGAGTTATTTTATTATATGACATTATTCATAGATCAAGAAATACAACATGAAAACAAATAGTAGAAATGTACCTGTATGATGCGATCAAGAGAAGAAGATGTTTAGAAATGAGAGGTGATCAAATCTGAAGATGATATGTCACTTAGTTGTATTTATAGTAATATTGAGATTGATCCGGTTAACACTTTCTCGTGTTGGCTTTTTCTACATTTTTATAATATGGACAGATCATGGAGTGGATTATGAATCCTTAGTTAGTCCAGATAGAAGCCCAAAGGCTTAACTGTTAATCAGCCCCAAACTCCCACTACTGTTTGTCAAAATCAATTTTATTGAATATAACGTTTGTAGATATACGTGTAATAACTGTTCATAACACATTGTATTTTTATGATGTATCCACCACGTTAATATGTTGTTACGTATAACGAATTATCTTTTCAGAATTTCATGTTTTACGAATAAGCATAAATGTGTATTATGAAAACCGTTTCATGATTATTATTGTAGTCTCTTTACAAAAATTGAATGTCTAAAGGAATATTCTTTATAACGATCAAAGCATGAATTCAATCAAATTAGTAATCTGTAATAAGTTAGGTGTTTAAAAACATTCTGTTTTGTAGTAAGATTTCATATGACAAGCAAGGCAATTTTTATTTTAGTGATAAGTGTTAAAATTATCCTCATAATAATCTGATATCTATTCTTTAGGGACTAATTGTGTCAAGTGTTTATAATGCATGGACCTTTCTTGCCAAAGTTGATATGTGGAGCTAGACTTGGATAAATGGGCTCAGCTGATTGGGAAATGAAGGCCCAAAGTTGTTTTGGGTTTATGACCGTTGAGTGTTTGTTGTTATATCCCTAACTCATTCTGAGTTAGGGTTTGTGAGAGTTTATTGTGTGTATTGAGCCGTCATGGCGTTTCATACTTGCTCTCTCCACCATTGTTGATTCATTTAGTTTTTCTTGTTTTATCTTTGTAAAACTATTTTCAGTTAGATAATAGATCCACACCAGATTATATATGTGGTGGATTTTATTGTTTTAAACTCTCTCTTGTTCGTTGGTGGTTTTTTTCTGGTTAATACAAAGTGTTTTGAATCATTGTATCAAATTTTTCTACATGGTATCAGAGACAGGTTTAGGAATCTGACTCTGTTATTGTGAAAAGTTTTTTGATAAATCTTTTTCTTTTGATACCTTTTTTATACTGGCTCTTAAAGTTGATTTTCCTTTGGATCTGTGTTGGAACTACGTTTTACGCATAAAGAAAGTCTCGGTCACTCCAACAACATAGTAATAGGCTCGTAGTAGTGTTTAAGTTATATTTATGTTAAGCCCGACCCATGAGCATGTTCATGGGCCGGAGGCCCAAGTCCATTAAGGACTTGGGTATATAAACCTCTTTCCACCATGGAAAGAGGTTTTGGTTGTTTCATTTGATTAATATCACTTTTACATTTTTCTCTCATATCTCTCTCTACTTTCTCTCACTAGAAACATCAACCCTCTTGATAAATCAAAGATTATCACACTTCTACAATTGGTATCAAGAGCTATGGGATGAAATAGAGGTTGGTTTTGTGTTGTTCATACTTATTTTAGTGTGTTCTTGCGTTTTTGATTGATCTTTACCCAAGATTCATTTTTTTTTTTGTGTTTTTTGTGAGTCCAAGTGTTCCATATATCTTCTACATAGTTGTGGTAGAGATTTGGGTACTTTGGATTGGTTTAAATCACGGATTTCTTGTCAAAAATCTCATTTTTAGCAAAAATATCGGAACAACCCCTTATTGCGATTGGAAACCATCGCAAAGGAAAAGGGTTTCTCTTTGCGATCAGTATTGCGATTGAGATTGCGATTGGCCGTTATTGCGATTGAAGATTGCGATTGGATATTACGATAGTGATTGTGATTGGATATTACGACTGTGATTGCGATTGGATATTACGACTGAGATTGCGATTGGATATTGCGATTGAATATTGTGATTGTGATTGCGATTGGATATTACGACTGAGATTGCGATTGGATATTGCGATTGAAGATTGCGATTGAATATTACGATTGTGATTGCGATTGGATATTACGACTAAGATTGCGACTGGATATTACGATTGAGATTGCGATTCATTATTGCGATTCATTATTACGATTGGATATTAAGACATTCAACTAGTTCCTCTTACTGATAGGCTCCCAAATGCAGAGAACAACTTCCGTTTGAGAGAGGATTTTGATCCTAACTATGCTGCTTTCAAAGTAGCCACGGATATCCTTGACATGTCACCCTTGAAGCATGCCCTTAGAATCACTGCATCAGTTCCCGAAATTTATATGCAAGAATTTTGGGCCACTGCATCATTATCCCCGGGCTCACAACTATCTAAGAGGGTGATTACATTCCAGATCAACAAGCAGAAATTAACACTTAATTTATCTCAGTTCAGGCATTTGTTCGAATTCCCTAGGTTAGCAACCAGTGAAAAGTATGTCCCTAATCCAAATTCAGCAGCAATGCTTCAAGTTATTCGCGACTTGAACTATGAAGGACAAATTAATACCTTATCTCAGTTTCATACTTCCAACATCGGGCAACCATGGAAAGCGATATTCACTATCATCATAAAGTGCTGCACTTCAAAGGCTCGTGGTTCTGATACAATGAGACCCCCTCAGGCTCATACATTTTAGGGTCTCTACACTGCATCTAAAGTGGACTACGCCCTACTTCTTTGGGAAGAATTATGCCATCAATTTACAAGCACCAAGAAGAAGTCGCTGCATCTTCCATTTCCACGGTTTACCAAAATCATCATCAAACACTTCATGGACAGTATTCCAACCATAAACAGGCGTGGGAATTTCTTCTACCATACATCAGACGATGATTATGTGTTGGATCAAATGACTGAAGACGGTTATTACACTAAGTACCAACTGCGTCCAGCTTTAGTGCGAGACACAATGATCAATGATGGGATCAAGGACAGTGGACCTTATAAACAAATGCTCCTGGATATTGAAGCACATTTTAAAAGAGAAAACGAAGATCCATCCGAAAAGCAAAAGGGTAAAAGGAAAAAGACTGTTGTCAAACGCCAAAAGACCTCCTTACCCCAAACCAAAGGCAAAGCTAAAGGGAAAGAGCAACTACGTGATGAAGATGCAGACGAACAAGATTCTTCAGTACTAATGTCTGAAGAAAAACAGATGCGAATAGCACGTAAGTTAAGTAGGATGGAGGCACAAAAAACCGGTAGTGGTTCTAGATCAAAAACTCCTGTAGAATTATCACTGGAAGCTTTTGGAGATCCAGACAACTCAAACGATGAAGAAGAACAAGATCTCAGACCAGAGGAAAGAATCACAAACCAAACAAACCAAGATGATGACAACGTAGATGATTATTTCAACTATGATTTTGAAGGCCAAAATTTAGAAGGTGGAGAAGATATGGAAACACTCCTGTACGAGGACGTCAACCTTAGCAAACCACTTCCAACCCCTTCAACAATGATAGCAGCAGACGATGCTCATCTGACGATGTTTCCTATCCAACAACAAATACCCCCTCCACCACCAGTATTCAGCACTGTTGTGACAACCGTCCCCCAGATTGAACCTACAATCGAGACCATTCAACCTGTACCAACCACCATCCAAGTACTTACACCTACGCCACCACCGGTCATCCATCAACCTGTACCAACCACTATCCAAGTAATTACACCTACACCGCCACCGGTCATCCATCAACCTGTACTAACCACCACCCAAGTAATTCCACCAACGCCTCCATCGATTGTCGATCATCCTATACCAATCACTGCCCCAGTGATTGTACCAACATCGCCATCTATCCTCGAATAACCTGTACAAACCACCATCCAATCCACAACCTCTTTAGCACTTCTGGTAACTCCTCCACCAACAACAACAGTACAACTACCATCCACTTCCACTCCATTCCTCACGATCAGTGACTCTCTCATTCAGCACTTCCAAAAACAGTTGGAAGATCAGGCAAAAAAGATTGAAGAGCTACAATCACGTGTTACTAGTTTAAAAGCCGTAAGAGAACAAAAACGCGACAAAACCAAACTTGATGATGTTCATATCAGAGTTTTAAAACTTCAAGACCAACATAAGAAGTTTATTGCCGAAAAGGAAGCACGTGATAAAGAAAACAGTGTTTCCTCAACTCCATCAATGATACCATGACTAACATCATTCAGCGTGAAGTTAGGTCATGTGTCAATCAGGAGCTTCCAGTATTGTTCACTAAAGGCCTTACTGACTTGCAATTAATGCAAACTTTGGTGACTCGATTAACCAACATTGAGTTACCAAAAACAAAAGCTCAACACAACTTGCAAAATGCTCTTGTTAAAGTCATACTGGAAGCTTCCAACACATCACCATTAGAAGACACTGAAGTTCCCCAATCTTCCAAGAAAAGGAAACGTCAGGAGCCTGAAAATGATGACGAGGCAGAAAATGAGGAAGAAAAGGAAGAGAATGAGGAGGAGAAAGAACATTCTGATAAGAATGAAGATGAAGAAGATGAGGACGAGGATGAGGATGATGAGGACGATGAGGATGATGAGGACGATGAGGAGGATGAGGATGACAGGGAAGACGAGGATGACGATAGTGATGCGGATGACGATAATGTCAATGAGGACGGTAATGGGAATGGTAAGGATAAAGAAAAAGGGGATGGTGATAAGGATGAAGGTAATGGTACTAATGGTGAAGAATCTGAAGAATCCAAGGACGGTGATGAGGAAGAAGAAGTAAGTGATGCACGTTCAAAAGAAAAAGTTGGCGATAAACAAGACGAGAGTGAAAACATCACCAACGACGAGCATGATGAAACCAATGTCAACACCACAGGTAAGTCATCTGAACTGGTTCTTACTAGTGTATCACAAGAAGAACCTGTAGTGCCACTGGTACAAGACGAACCAATGATTGAAGACGAACCATCACCGTTTGTGGAACATCACTCTCCACTACCTACTCCTGTTCAGCATCACACAGAGACAGACACAGGTATGTCTTCTGTACCGGTTCTTACTAATGTCTCATCAACAGCACCTGTAGAACACGAACCTATACAAGAAGACGAACCGATACCATCTTTGATACACAACTCTCCACCTCAGCACTACATCGATATGGATATTGACGATTTAACTCAACCAGATCCTGAGTTTGCTGATACGTTCACAATTGATGAGACGGTTCTAGTACAACCATGGCTTATACAGGCAGTAACCGCACGTACAATTTCTGACAGTGAAAAGGCGGATCTCATACAATTCCTCAATAATCCAATCGACTTCTCTGGATTCTTGATGGATAAATATGGAGTGCCTACTATTGATACAAATACACTTCAAACAACGATCAAAGACAAGAACTTTTGGGCTTCCATGAAGATTGCCAAAACTGAGGGAGAATATCATTTCAATGAGCTAATGAAAGCAATCAAATCAACAGCATCAGGTGAACAAGCTCCAATACTTCTTCCACTAACACCCTCAGTTATTGCAGCAGCCAAGCACCTGCCAATGCAATACTTTACCAACCGTGATCTGGATTTCTTAGAAAACGGCGCGGACAAGTATGCTACATCATTAACAATGGGCAAAGCAGTAAATTTGGAGGATATCCCTTGGATTGAAGATAAAGTTCCAGACCTATGGAGCAAAGAGCTTGTCAAAGAATATGATCAATATGCGGAATTAGGCATCTCACATTGACGGGGCAACAAGAGGTCGGCTTACTACTTCTATAATCACACCAAGAAAGGTACACCTATAATTGCAACCCGTCGAATCTCAAGCATATAGGGAGTTAGCTTTCAACATATATTCGGATATTCGTATTTGAAAGATATCAGATTCAAGCGAGAAGACGGTAAGACTTATAGTGTCAGTGAAGGGGATCTTCAATTCTTACGACTTGAAGATATTGAAGATTTTCTACTCCTATTGGCTCAAGGCAAGGTCCCTCACTTAGACCCCGATGAAGTCATTGCCCTAAGCTCCAACATTCGCCAATTCACTCGTAGAATTGTGATCAAGCAAAGGGTTGAAGACTTACAACTTGGGGTAGAGAGTTATCAATCCAGGCTAAATCTAGAATGACCTCACACAACACCAATGAGTCGTTTTCACCAAGCTAAGGAACCATACATGGGTACACTCCAACCAGAGATGGGTATATTTTACCTGAATGAAGCAGAGGTCATGCAATACATGCGACTCTTAGAACTGCACAAGTTCAGCGATGGTACTCTCAAGCATGTACATGACAAGCTGTTGATGCTTAATAAGTGTGAAAACACTTATCCTTTTACCACTTATTTCCAATAATAACAAGACCAAAACGTGTATTTTATGTCGTAAAAGTCAGAATTATGCGTAGTTTGTGTTTTAGGACCAAAAGATGAAAAAGGAAGAAAACATGGGCTATCACGGGCTTTTATCGAAGAAAACGAGAAAAGACGAAGTCAAAAGATCAAGAGTGCAAAAAGAACGGAAGTCCAAGGCCTATTCTAAAGATTTATCGAGGAAAAAGTCTAAAGACGGAAGTTTAATGAAGTCGAAGAACTCAAGTCTAATTATAGAAGAAAATTAGAAGACGAGTTCAATTTACATCGACAAATCCCAAGACGACGTCGAGAAAGACAAAGAATTAAAATCGAGTCGAGAAGAAAGAAAGAAAGAAGGAAGCACATGCACCTCCCCATCTCCTATAAATACCCTCCTAATGACACATTAGGAGGGTGTTAGTTAGTTAATTTAACATTTTTCATTTTTCCTTTCTTCAGTTTTAGAGAGAGAAAGTTTTAACTTTCTCTCACTAAGTTTTTATCTTTTCTTCATCTTTTCTTTCAAGTTTAAGCTTTATTTCATCCTTGTATTTGGAATTCATTAAGCAAAAGTTCAAGTTTAAGCTTTTAATCTTTAATCTTCTCCTACCTTTCTTGATTTTGGTTTATCTTTGATCCGAAATGTTCTTGATCCGTGATTGATTTTGATGTTTTTGTGATTAAAAAGTTTATCTTTTTATTCCCTACTAATTTTTTATACGGTTTAAGCTTTAAGCTTGTTGTGCTTATTGGCTTATTTCGTATATAGCTTATTGTCTTTTAAGTTTCTTAAAAGTTTAGTGTTTTTAAATTTTGATTTATAAAGTTTGCTTAATTCGTGTTTTGAAAGTTTTTAAGTTTGTGCTTGTTTTTATTCGGTTAAGATTTGATTAAGTGCTTATTCATCTTGCTTATTTTGGTTTATTCATTTTCGGCTTATTTGCTCTTTGATTTCCATCGTATTATGCTTAAGGGTTTTACCAGTTACGATCAAGTAAGTGTGATCGCATAAACCCCTAGGGTTTCTACTTGCGATCTGTTAGCCTCAAAATATTGAGTCAAACAAGAATGCTCGGTCATAGGTTATTATTGTAACATTAGTTAGAACGTTGTAATAGGTAGTTAATTAGTCGTGGTTTACGCGCTTGGATTTAAACTAATTAAAGTCCAAAAGACAAGCCCAGTCCAATATATAGTCCATTAAAGCCCGCATGTGGGTGGACAATATACCCTCCTAGCATGTTAGGAGGGTTGGTTATTCATTTTCTCTAATCTAATATCACCTAGTTTCTCCAACCATTCTCTCTACTTTCCCTCACTACTTTCTCTCTCTAGAATTCATCTTCTTCTTCTATTTTCTTTCTTTAAATTCGTGTTATATCATCTAAATACATGGGACAACAATTGGTATCAATCGCCATGGGGTAGTTTTGTGATTGGTTGTTGTGTTTTCATTTGATTCTTTGATTTACTCCTTATTTCATCTACGAATTCATGATTTTTTTGTTTTTTTAGTGTTCTTAAGTCGTATACCTTCTTTATTCGTGTATTAGTGATTTGAGTATCTTGGATTGGTGAAAACGCAAATCTTTTGGTTCAAAAGTTAAGTATTCTCTTGTTTTCAACTTTCCGAAATTCTTGCAACTGATTCCATCGGAAAGTACAAGAAAGTAAGGCTCGATCGCAATAACCCAAGGGTTTTACTTTGCGATCACAAGTATTCAGATACCTTATTCCGACGATTTATTCCGATCGCTCATTGCGATCGCGGATTGCGACGGTTTTTAAGGTTTGTTGAAAAGTTACTCTGTCCAAATTTTATTGGCCATATTGCGATAGAAGGGTATTGCGACAGGAACATTGCGATAGAAGGGTCATTGCGACAACCAACATTCCGACAACCTACATTCCGATAGCCTACATTCTGACAGCCAACATTCCGACAGCCTACATTCCGACAGCCAACATTCCGACAGCCTACATTCCGACAGCCTACATTCCGACAGCCTACATTCCGACAGAAAACATTCCGATGTACATTCCGATGGCACATTCCGATGCTATATTTCGCTAAATTTTGTTCGAGTATTTTTTAGACTTAGCCACCATCTAGACTAGTTTTGGCGGGAAAACCCAAGTAAAATTTATTTTTTCCTACACCATTTTTAGGCCATTTAAGCTTCGATTTCAAATTTTGGCGATGCGGAAATTTTTTTGACCAAAAATTCAAATTTTCGGACCAAAATTCAAATTTTTAAGGCAAATTTCAAATTTTCCAGGTTTTATTTTTCATTAAAAGTTTCATTTTTCAAAATTTTTTCCTACTAGTTTTGGCTATTTCTAACTCGATTTCAAAAATTTGGTGATTCAAATTTTTTGGGCTTACCGTTTTGTCGGACTGAGGAATTTATTGTCGGACTGGGAAAAATAGCAATTTTCGAAATTTCAACACCAACTCAATCATACCATACCTACTTAAGATCCAAAGTCACTTCATCCTCTGAAACACTCATTATGGATTCCGTAACACAATATGTGCATGCACTCAAATCTAAGATGTCGGTTGCAAAAGAACGATGCATGACACACTTTAGATCACTCCAGTCACACCTTCAAATTATTTCAAATGACGATTTAAAAGGCACTCGCGTCGAACTTGGATTCAAACGGGTATTCATGTCACTCACTGGACAAGATGTTGAGACATTCACAAGCACAATGCTACTCAATGTAGATCACCTTGAACAACAACTTGCCAACGATGAATTTCAAGAGGTTGAACCCATAGATGCCGTTTTGGTTCTCGAGAATCAGTTTTAGCAATTCTTTGACACACAGGTCTCTGTGCACTATGATCGAGAATTCATAAACAAATACTTCTTTGAATATACTCGGTTAGAAGTTCAAGAATTCAAGGAGACATTTCTTCAACACATGAGTGCTATAAGGAAGTCCATTGCTGAAGGAACACGTCATAAACTAAAAGTTGAAAGAAGGGTGAATAACAGATTAATGCAGCAGAACGAGAGCAATGTAGATGATGGTCAAACATTGGATGCTTGTTCGATTGGCACAGAAAGCAGCGGGACAGAATCAGAAAAGCAGCATACCAGCAACAACTCAGGGAATGATCAAGCAACCGATGATGCAGATATCAAACCCATATATGATGAGGAGCCAATGGTTGAGGTACAATTAAATGCTGTGTATGATGATCATAAATATATTGATTCTAAGATTCATGAGCTTGAAACTATGTTAGCTCAAAATACAAAAGATTTTGAGGATGTCAAAACTCGAGTTTTCAAAGAAAAATGACAAATTTGAAGCTTATTTTGAAAAACTTGAAAAAGCAAACGTTGTTCTTGAACAAAAACTGGATCGTAAGATTCAAGATTCTAATGCGGAAAAAGAAAATTTTGTGCAACAAATAAATTTGTTAGAATCAAAGTTGGCTTCTCAAAATCCAAGTCCCCCGCCTGCTTCAGTAAGTGAAATATCTATGCAACCTATCGACACTGTAGATACTAATGACGCGAATGCTGATAACGACATATTTGATAATATAAACATTAAGTTACAACAACGTGTCGCTCAATTACTTCTACAAAATGAGCAATTGAAAGCTCAGATTCAGGAAAAGGTTTTTGCATTAACAGTGGTGAAAAATGAATTAAGGAAGCTAAAAGGAAATAGTGTGGATACTAAGTTAGCAAATCAGTCAATCTTGGGGAAACCTCCTACTCAACCATTCAGAAACTGCTCAGTTGCTAGACAACCGAATGCGTTTAAATCTGACCGACCCAAAACATCGAACTCGAGGTTTGTATCCCAAGTTGACGTGCGTAGCAATTTGCCAAAACGGTCACTCCACTATCTAGATCCCCCTTAACAAATTTTGCCAATGCAAACCCCTATCACATGAATGGTTCAAGCAACTCTAGAAATAGCTCCAAGAGCATGCCTCAGAGTAGTTCAAATGACACGGGTCATAAAAGCTGTCTAGAGGATGCTAAGATAAAGACACAAGCAATAGATAGGACCCAACCGAAACCTAGGAGCGCTAATCACACATCTAGGAATTCTAGACCCTTCTATGATGTGCCCAAATCAGCCTATCCTAGGAACACTAGATCCTTCTCAGATGCTAAGCATTTTGTTTGCATGAAATGTAACAAATGCGTGTTTAATGCCATTCATGATGATTGCATCGTAAAAGTCCTGAACAAGGTGACCCAAACAGCTAGAGCATCTCAAAGATGGAACCCTATAGGAAATAGTTTTTCTCCAATAAAGTCTTCCGCTGTGCATGAGAAAACTACGTTTCCTAGACCTTGTATTCAGTGGATACCAACGGGTAGAATCTTCAAAACAACTGGTCTTAAATGGGTTCCTACTGGAAAAATATTTCCCTCTAGCACGACAAAGGTTCACTGTGAACCCCCACATGGTTCTCACAAAGATATCACTAACAAATATACAAGCATACAAACTACTGATGAAAGTGCAGGTAATCAAGTAAAGGTTCAACAAGAACATAAAGGTTTTCCTTATTCATACTGTTCAACAAAAGACACTCTTAGAGTTTGGTTGCTCAAGAAACAAATATCAGAGAAATATGTGTCTCAGGGGTTTCACAAGTAAGCAACACAATGGCACTTGAACAAAACAGTTTAAGTCCCAATCCACAACGACAAACGACTTCCGTTCACAACCGCACGGAACTCGGAACTCAAGACCACAGCAATGAACCGTCAAGTTCAACGCTGGTTCCATAAAATGTTCCTAGAGCTGATATGATAGTTGACTCGACAATTGAAGAGTTGGAAATGTTATATGGACCAATGTATGATGAATATTTCACGGAAGAGAAACAAGTTGTATCGGAGTCTTCCGCTGTCACTCATGATAAGAATGATGATACCGATCATCGTCAACAAAAGGATACAACTTCATCTACTTCAACACCGGTTGCTGCAGATTTACCTCCTCAGAATATCACTTCAACAATCGATCCTATAACATCCACAACTACTGTCATAACTCCAGAGAACACAAATCAAGCAGACAATGCATTATCTGACGAAGACGAATTTATCAACCCATTCGGTACACTGGTACACGAAATTGGAGAGTCTCCTACTCGCCATGTTGATCCGTCAAATATGCATACATTCTATCAACGACATCCTTTAACACATCATTAGACCCGAGATCATCCTTTGGTTCATGTAATTGGAAACCCTTCACAGCCCGTTCGTACAAGACGACAGCTTCACACCGATGGCGATGTTTGTATGTTCGCACTCGCCGTGAGTTTAGCTGAACCGAAAAACATCAAAGAAGCCATGGCTGCTCATGCTTGGATTAAATCAATGACCGATGAACTTCAACAATTTGAAAGACTTAAAGTCTGGGAACTTGTTGACAGATCATACGATGTAATACCATTAAATCTTCGATGGATCTGAAAAACAAGATGGATGAAGAGAACACGATCATCAAGAATAAATCTAGGCTAGTGGCTAAGGGGTATAGACAGAAAGAGGGTATTGATTTTGAAGAATCATTTGCACCAGTAGCTCGAATGGAAGCGGTCAGGATTTTTCTTGCTTATGCTGCACATAAGGGATTCATTGTCTTTCAAATGGACGTAAAGACGGCGTTTCTTAACGGCCTTTGAAGGAAGAAGTCTATGTCACGTAGCCAGAAGGATTTGTCAATCCTCATTATCATAACAAGGTATATCGTCTCCACAAAGCACTATATGGACTCAAGCAAGCTCCAAGGGCGTGGTACGACGAGCTCTCGAAATTTCTGGTCTTCAAAGGTTTCTCAAAAGGTTCCATTGATCTAAGTTTGTTCACTTATAAATATGGGGATGACATTTTGCTTGTGCAGATTTATGTTGACGACATTATTTTCGGGTCTACAAACCCAAAACTTTCAAAATGGTTTGAAAAAGTAATGCACAACAGATTTGAAATGTCTATGATGGGCAAACTAAAATTCTTTCTAGGAATTTAAGTTCACCAATCCCCAAGTGGTATCTTCATTAACCAAGCTAAGTATTGTCAAGAGATAATCAAAAAGCATGGTATGACATCATGTGACCCCGTTGGGACACCTTTATCAACCACATCCCTAGATGCTGATTTGGAGGGATTACCCATAGATTAAACGAGATATCGTTCCATGATCGGGTCCCTCATGTACTTGATAGCAAGAAGACCTGATATTCATCATGCTACATGCTATTGTGCACGATATCAAGCACGACCCACTGAAAAGCACCTCAAGGAGGTTAAACAGATCTTTCGGTACCTTAAGAATACCATTCACATAGGACTCTGGTATCCGAGGGAAACCGGTTTCTTTCTAACGGTCTATTCAGATTCTGATCATGCAGGGTGTCTTGATACACGAAAAAGTACTTCTGGTGATGCACAATTTCTAGGTCAAAATAAGCTTGTGGGATGGTCTTCCAAGAAGCAGGATTGCACGTCACTTTCATCAGCCGAAGCAGAGTATGTGTCTCTATCTGCGTGTTGTGCTCAAGTTCTTTGGATGAGAACACAACTCACGGATTATGGTTTCCACTTTGATAAAGTACCTATGTACTGTGACTCAAAGTCGGCCATAGCCATCTCCTGCAATCCGGTACAGCATTCCCGCACGAAGCACATCGATGTCAGATATCACTTCATTAAGGAACAAGTTGAAAAGGGTATTGTCGAATTATACTTTGTTGGAACTGATTACCAATTAGCTGACTTGTTTACAAAAGCTCTTTCGAAAGAGAGGTTTGCGTATCTAGTTAGGAAAATTGGTATGAGATGTTTGACTCTAGCAGAACTGGAGGTTCTGGCAAAAAAGCCTGCTTGATTCATCTATCAAACATCTATCTGTAAATATTAATGAAAAAGCAAAATACAAAATTAAAAAATCTTTGATAATCCAAAAATATTCTTCTCGACATGTCTTTCAGTATCGATAATATGGACGTACCAAGAAATGTCGCTCAATAACGACACGGGTGTGTACATAAAGCTCGAATGAAAGTTGTAAATATTTTTCATAACATGTCATTTCTATCTTTTACAAAGGAAATTTTCTCTTTTGGACAATATTTCCAACAACGGGTAGAGCAATCTATCTCGGGTTGAGCTTGTCACAAAACATTCAACGTTTTGAGCTCAACACAATGGCTTGTAATCACTTTCAGATTGAAACCCGGATCTAAATTCACGGGGGAGTGTGCGCTTTTGTACTCTTACCCTTAGCAAAAGAATTTAAATCTTCTTACACTTGAGTGGATTACTCAAGACATTCAAAGTCTATGAACTCAAGTTTATGCTTTAGGAAAACCTTTTCGTCAAAAAGAATTGATTTTTCAAAAAGCGTTGAACACAATTTTTTCACGAATTTCTCAATGATATTCAAAATCTTTCAAAAATTGTGTGTTCAACATCTCCTATCCTCAAAAGTTTAATGTGGATCATATACTCGTAATGACAATTTCATTGGATCAATTTTTGAGGGGGAGCTTTCCAAATTTCATGCTATGTTTGACACATTTTTATCCCAAAAAGTTTCAAGACTATTTTTCAAAATATATTTTAATCAAATTTGGTATCTCTAATATCAAACGATTTTATATATTAGAGATAGGGGAGAAACTGTGATTAAAATGTGATCTAAAGACTCAGGCACTCATGGTTACGATCAAATACCCACAACATCTTTAATTCACGACGTTATTGGTGTCAAAAGGATGGTTAGGTTAAAGTCCTACGATCCAACCAGAACCGGAGGGATCTTCCCAGGGACAATCCAATAGATTATTAGAAGTCCTTAGGAAAGATGGAGTAGAATGTGAACGAAGCTGAATGTCGACTAAGTACTGATGATAGCTCTGGAACAATCACAACAAGGTGCTATTAATGATGTCTTGGTAAGCATTGAAGGGGTTGAAGAATGAAAAAGAAATGTAAGGATAAAGGGTCTAAAGAAAGAAGCCCTTCATACAACTTAGGCAGAAACTGGGTCAACACATCATGAAGACAACTCATCATGGACCCAGTGATGTGAAGCACAACCCTTTCCTAGCTACTCAGGCTTCTCTCAAAAGAAGTTTGTTTTATTGTCACGGAGATCAACACGACTTCTATTGACTTTCTCACTCCGAGATAGTTGATATTGAATAGGTGGCATCTGCTCCAGCCTCCGACCACTAAAAGTGCACAAATCGAGTCTAGAGCCAAGAGTTCAATCAAATCTTGTTAGGACACACGAATGAAGATCAAGAGAGTCCTACGCTATATCCTTGCGATATTGCTAGAACACTCAGAGTGATACTACTTAGTATTCACAATGATGAGTGGAAATCCTTCTAGTGTTAATATCAAACAGCACTGCGGTAGGTCATGTGTAAGATTCTTTATGAATTAAACATATGTAAAACTGAAAAGCAACAGTGGTTTGATTCTGAATTGATTTAAACTCGTTTCAGGTTTCTATGCAATATCTTTATGGTCTTGCAAGAACATTCAGAGTGATATTGATTAATTTTCACAGTGACGAATGAAAATCCTTCTAGCGTCAACATCAAACAGCGCTACGGTAGGTGACTTGTGAGATTCTTATGAATCAAACTTGTGTCAACTGGAAAGCAACAATGGTAAGATTCTTAATGAATCAAACTTGTTCCAGGAATTTAAATTGACGACTTTAATCAAGCGGATATTTATCCAATTGATTCACTCTTTATGTTCGCAGTCTTGCTTTGAGACAGTCGAGTAAAGAGAACGACTAGTACAGCCGCGAAACCCTGTCAAGGAGATTCTTAATTGAATCTACCTAATCACAGGTACGGTATTTAATATCGTATAACGGTCTTCACCGACCGGAGGTAAAACGCTATCGATTTAGGATGAATGTCAAAGCCATTCAGTCCGTGTCTATGTTTTGTCTCTAGAAGGTGGCGTCACGGTGTACTTAGCAAAGTCAAAGATTCAAAACCACATATTCATGCCCAAAGACTTATTCAACAATTAATAGTGTGAGCATGTGGATGAAGACACAAGATCGCGAGATGGAAAAGACAAGTCAAGAATGATTTGAGGATCTCAAGATAAAAGACTATGTAGAAAGACAATGACAAAGGCTCAAAGATCACAGCATGAAGGAACAAAACTACTGTTACACGTTCAAGACTCATTTATGACGAGATTCGTAATCTCCATTGATCTCCAAATATCAAAAGGGTATGACCTCACATTGGGGGAGATTGTTTAGCCTTAAAATATTGAGTCAAACAAGAATGCTCGGTCATAGGTTATTATTGTAATATTAGTTAGAACGTTGTTATAGGTAGTTAATTAGTCATGGTTTACTGGCTTGGATTTAAACTAATTAAAGTCCAAAAGACAAGCCCGACCTAATATATAGCCCATTAAAGCCCGCATGTGGGTGGACTATATATACTACCCTCCTAGCATGTTAGGAGGATTGGTTATTCATTTTCTCTAATCTAATATCACCTAGTTTCTCCAACCATTCTTTCTACTTTCTCTCACTACTTTCTCTCTCTAGAATTCATCTTCTTCTTCTATTTTCTTTCTTTAAATTAGTGTTATATCATCTAAATACATGGGACAACACGATCCATTACTTCGATCACCAAGTACGGTCGTTCACTACGATCACACTCATTAATCCTCACCACGATCACTTGTTGCGATCGTGGGTACGATCATTGAGTGCGATCTGTGGCTGCGATTTCTTGGGTGCGATCACTTGTTACGATCGCATTGAGTGTGATCACCTATACTACGATCACTAGGCTACGATCGGCTGATACGATCGTAGCTGCGATCACTGGGAGTACGATCTAAAGTCACGATCGTGGTGGAGATCGCATTGATTGCGATCCAGGATACGATCAAGGACCACAATCGCATTGACTGCGATCCTATTTCATTTTTTGTTTTTATATTTTATTTAAATTTCAAATTTAATTTTTCCCGCGTTTTTACTTAGTGTTATTTTTAAACGAGTTTTGTCATAGTTTATTTTTACCAAGTTTTCAAGTTTTAAATTCATTACGTTTTAATTCCCAAAAATTGCATGCTTCCCGAAATCTTTGTTTTTACCAAGTGTTTTTCTAGTAATTTTTAGTTTAATTTTTAAAGCTTTTATTTTACTCAATGACATTTTCAGATTTACTTTTAGTTTAAAATAGATAACCAATCCATTTAACTTTCCACCAAGAACGACTGAGTCGCACTAATTAACGATAATCAATTCGAAAAGATCAGACGATAAGAACTTTCATAACTAAGTGAAAACCTAGTTATTAATGCTCAACTCAGGTCAAGGTCTTCCAGAGGTAAAGTATAGATGGGTATGACGATTTAAGAAGAGTGCCAACCACACCATCCGGATGATTGAGGAGAAGTTAAGGGATCGACGGTTGATCCGTAGTATCGAACGATTCGTGGGGGGCAGACCATATGGAGCACATCACAGGCTTGTGGAACGATCCATCTAATGGGTCGTACTATCTCAGGTCTATTCCATATTGGTTAATTTGTGAATATGTAAATATTGTAAATATTGTGCTTTTGTGGCTTGTTGTAGTGTGACAGTATGATAATGTTTCAAGAATTTCTCACGAGATTCTAAATCTTTCAAAATCTATCATACTCAAGCATTACAACTAACCCTCCTCATTAATTTGAGGGGGAACATTAATATGTTCTTTGGCCAACATCTAATTTCATTTTATAGTAATTTTTAGTTTAATTTTTAAAACTTTTATTTTACTCAACGACATTTTCATATTTACTTTTAGTTTAAAATAGATAACCAATCCATTTAATTTTCCACCAAGAACGGTTGAGTCGCACTAATTAACGGTAATCAATTCGAAAAGATCGGACGATAAGAACTTTCATAACTAAGTGAAAACCTAGTTATTAAATAGCGCCGCTGCCAGCTCTTTTCGTTAAGATTAACGTTTTTTAATGAGAGGCGCGTTGGATTTTGGGATTCGTTCACTTTTGAACGTTATTTTTCTTGCTTAAAAATTTTCAAAAACACATTAAAAAAAATATATATAAAATTTTCAAAAATCCAAAAAAAAAAAGAAAAACATAAAAAAGCCAAAAATATTTCTTGTCTATTTTCCTTTTTCTTTTGCTGGTGTGTATGCGTACCCGTGCTCGTAAGAAGAAAGCAGCTCAAGGCGAAGTCATTACTCCACCTATTGTCACCATGGACAATCAACCAATGATCGAGCTTTTGCAATCGCACGTAGAGGGCAACACCGATGCTATTGTCATACCCGAGATTGGAGACAACAATTTTGAGCTCAAATCCGACTTTATTCAAATGGTCTTTGATCAACCTTTCTTGGGGCGTTCGCTTGATGATCCTCATGACCATATAAAAAGGTTTCTTCAACTCACCAATACGGTTAAGTATAATGGGGTTTCACAAGAAGTGATTCGCTTGCAACTTTTTCCTTTCTCCTTAGAGGGACAAGCCCGAAATTGCTTGATAAGGAACCGCCACAAAGTATTCTTACGTGGACGGATTTAGAGACCAAGTTAATTAACTACGTTTTCCCACCCTCACGTACTACCGCTTTGCGGAATGAAATCATTACCTTTGAACAAAAGTACGGTGAGACATTTAGTGAATCTTGGGACCGTTTTAAGGAACTTTTAAGAAAGTGTCCACAACATGGTTTCACAAAAGTACATCAAATAAATACTTTTTACAATGGTTTAAGCATGAATGACCAAGATTCACTAAATAGTGCCTCAGGGGGTAATATTTTGGTTAAGTCTTCTAATGCCGCATGGGACATTATTGAGAATAAGTCTAGAGTGCAAACCAAGAGTGTTCGGACTAATGTGGCTAGTGCTAGCACTAATGAGAGCGACAAGAGAATTGATAAGCTTACTTCGCTTGTTGAAACACTTGCGCTCCAAACCCCTAACAATACCAAAGCTATCAATGCACAAGTTAATGCTATGAGTCAGTCATGTGAAATATGCAGGGGATCTCATTCATACACCGATTGTCCTTCGACTCATGACAATCGGGAAAATGTGTATGCCGCTAACGGTAACTATTCCACGGGAGGCTATCAAGCACGTCCTCAAGGTGACCGTAATCTGCTCAGTTATGGTTCAAACAACTTCCTTTCACCACCCGGTTTTCCCCCTCAAAACTCAAACAACCTCAATCGCAACCATCAAAATCAACCATGAGCTCCAAATCAATATCAAACCCACAGAAACCCATATCCACCTCAAGGAAACAATCAAGTTCACCAATACCCGCTTATCAACCACCTGCCTACCATGCTCTTCCTCCCACCCAACCCACCGCATTTCATCAAGAGGTTAAAATTTACATGAGGACTAATGACGCAATAATGCAGAATCTTCAGCGGCAAATGGCCAGCTTGAAAGGAGATATGGTGAAACAAGGGAATGATCTTCGAGCCGATATGCGAAACTCTTTGACCAGTCAAACGAATGACTTAAGGGATATGATGGCTAGTTTCTTCCAAAGTAATCAAGCCTCTGGTTCGGGTTCTCTTCCGAGTAACACCGTTGCTAATCCAATAGGGGAGATGAAAGCAATCACCACTCGAAGTGGAAAAGGTTTAAAGGAACCCGAGATTCCTACACCTACACCGGTGATTGTGACAAAGGAAAACGAGTCCCCTTCTCCAGTTCCTCCACCTTCTATTTCACTAATTCCTACACCTTCTACTTCTACCCCTCCACCACCCAAGGATGTGTGTGAGAATTCCATTCCAAAGCCTTCATCTCAACCCAATATACCTTATCCCTCAAGGTTGAGGAAAGAGAAGTTGAAGAACAAGAATGATATTCAGGTTTCTAACTTTCTTAAAATGTTTAAACAACTGAATTTCAACATCTCCTTTGCTGAGGCTCTCGCTCACATGCCGAAATATGCTAAAATGTTTAAAGATCTTCTCAGTGATAAGGAGAAACTTCTTGATATCGCTCAGACCCAACTTAACGAGAATTGCTCCGCGATGCTCTTAAGGAAATTACCCACCAAACTTGGTGATCCGGGTCGCTTTCTTATTCCTTGCAACTTCCCCGGGGTAGAGAATTGTATGGCCCTAGCCGATCTAGGTGCTAGTATAAACTTAATGCCATTAAGTATTTGGAAACAATTATCTCTACCCGAACTAGTCCCCACTCGAATGACTTTGGAATTAGCTAACCGTACGGTTGCTTATCCAGTGGGGATAGCCGAAGATGTCTTCGTCGGTGTCGACAAATTCACCTTTCCAGCGGATTTTGTTGTCGTTGACTACGAGATGGATCCCCGTGTTCAATTAATCGTTGGACGTCCATTCTTGAGGACCGGTCGCACTCTCATTGATGTAGCCACGGGCGAATTAATCATGAGAGTTGGTGACGATAAAATCGTCTTCAACATGGGTAAACTTTCTAAACAGCCTTCTGAAAACGAGAGCGTTAGTTTCATTGACGTTCTTGATGAGGCTTGTGAACAACATTTCAAAGACGCTTGTAAAAGTGGTTCTTCTTCTCTACCCATTGTTGAGACCGTTGCCTCTATTGCTCCATCACTAACTCCATTTGGAGAAAGTGATTTCATTTTCAAAGAATTTGAAGCAACTTTGGGAGAGGTGGACTCACAATATGACGATTCTCCCTCCAATTGGGATGAAGACATTCGTACCATTGAGAAACTTCTCAATGAGGACCATATTTCTCAACCATCTCCTAAGGATATCTCTATCGATGATCTGAATTTGACTACGACTTCCATCGAAAATCCTCCGGATTTAGAGCTTCAGGACCTACCGTCTCATCTCGAGTACGTTTTCCTGGAAGACAATAAGAAGTTACCCGTCATCATTGCAAAGGACTTGAAAGAAGAAGAAAAATCTCGACTTATCGTCGTGCTGAAGAATCATAAGAAAGCGATTGCTTGGAAAATCTCCGATATTCGTGGAATTGATCCTCACTTTTGCACACATAAAATTCTCACGGAGGACGACTTTAAACCCACTATTCAAAACCAACGAAAGGTGAATCCCAAGATCCATGACGTTATAAAAAAAGAGGTTATCAAACTTCTTGATGCGGGAATGATCTACCCTATCTCGGATTCACCATGGGTTAGTCCAGTCCATTGTGTGCCTAAGAAAGGCGGAATCACCGTTGTGCCCAATGAAAACAACGAGTTGATTCCTACTCGTCTCGTTACAGGGTGGAGAGTTTGTATAGACTATCGCAAACTCAATGATGCTACGAGAAAGGATCATTTTCCCCTTCCTTTTATGGACCAAATGCTCGAACATCTAGCGGGTAATGACTAAATTGGGAAAAATGCCATTTCATGGTAAAAGAAGGCATTGTTCTTGGACACAAAATCTCCAAAGCCGGTCTTGAAGTGGACCGTGCTAAAGTCGATGTTATTGCCAAATTACCTCCACCTTCAACCGTGAAGGGTGTGAGAAGTTTCCTTGGTCATGCGGGCTTCTATCGTCGATTCATTCAAGATTTTTCTAAAATCGCTCGCCCGATAAACCATCTCTTGGAAAAAGATACTCCTTTTATCTTTTCTAAAGAGTGTCTTGAATCCTTCAATCTTATTAAGGATAAGCTAACTAAGGCACCGGTCTTGGTTACCCCTAATTGGGAGCTACCTTTTGAATTGATGTGTGATGCTAGCGAATTTGCTATCGGAGCGGTTTTGGGCCAAAGAGTGAACAAACACTTCCAACCAATCCATTATGCTAGCAAGACAATGACGGGGGCTCAATTGCATTATACCACTACCGAAAAAGAGCTTTTAGATGTAGTATATGCTTTTGAGAAGTTCCGCCCCTATCTTGTCCTTTCCACCACCATCGTGTACATCGATCATTCCGCGTTGAAGTACTTGTTAATTAAACAAGATTCCAAGCCAAGACTTCTTCGTTGGGTTTTGCTCCTTCAAGAATTTAAAATTGAAATTCGTGACAAAAAGGGTGCCGAAAACCTAGCTACGGATCATCTAAGTAGACTTAAGGATCCTTATCAAGGGGATCATCCGAATCAAGAGATCAATGACTCTTTTCCCCTTGAGGCCTTAATGTCTATCAATTCCAATCTTAATGACACCCCGTGGTTTGCGGACATTGCAAACTACTTAGCGAGTGGTATTCTCATCGAAGGGTTAACATCCCAACAAAAGAAGAAGTTCTTTAAAGATGTTAAGACTTACTTTTGGGATGACCCTTATCTCTTCAAACAATGCGCTGATCTAATTATTCGTCGGTGTGTTGATGGACCCGCAACTTTAGACATTCTCGAAGCTTGCCATAAAGGACCCACCGGTGGTCACTTTGGTCCCAACTACACCGCGAAGAAAGTGTTTGACTCGGGATTCTATTGGCCCACCATTTATCGTGACTCTCACGAGATGGTTAAAAATTGTGATGCTTGCCAACGCCAAGGCAAGATCACACATAAAGATGAGATGCCTCAAAATTTCATACAAGAATGTGAAATCTTTGATGTATGGGGTATCGACTTTATGGGGTCATTTCCATCATCTAAAGGGAACAAGTACATCCTCGTAGCCGTTGACTACGTATCCAAATGGGTTGAAGCTAAGGCTCTTCCTACAAACGATGCGAGGGTGGTTGTGAACTTTCTGAAGCAACTTTTTGCTCGATTCGGTGTTCCTCGTGCTATAATCAGTGACCGCGGGACTTATTTTTGCAATGATCAATTTGCTCGAGTCATGGCTAAGTACGGTGTCAATCACCGTCTTTCCACCGCTTATCATCCTCAAACAAATGGTCAAGCCGAGATATCTAACCGTGGATTGAAGCAAATTTTTTAGCGTACTGTGGGAGAGCATCGTGCCTCATGGGCCGATAAGTTAGACGATGCTTTATAGGCTTTCCGTACCGCATATAAGACCCCGATTGGTTGTATACCTTACCGTATTGTGTACGGGAAGGCATGCCACCTCCCTATCGAGCTAGAACATAAGGCATACTGGGCCTTGAAGTAGTCTAACTTCGACATCAATAAAGCCAGTGATCTTCAGAAGATTCAACTCAACGAGCTCAATGAACTGCGGAATGAAGCTTATGAGAATTCATTGATCTACAAAGAGAAGACAAAGATCATTCATGATTCAAGGATTAAGAACCGAGAGTTCCACGTTGGTGATCAAGTTCTACTCTTTAACTCTCGGTTGAAGATCTTCTCGGGCAAGCTGAAGAGCGTTGGTCTGGTCCATTCACCGTCGCCAAAGTCTTCCATATTGAACCATTGAGCTTTCTCAGCCAAACGGGCCCAATTTTAAGGTGAATGGCCAGCGCGTGAAGTTGTACTTTGGTGAGGACATCTCTCATGAGATGATTCCATCCCTCACCACGTTTCCCTTGAATTAGTTCTGGGTCGAGTCAGGCTCGTGACTCGGTTAACAAACACAAGCGCTTCTCGGGAGGCAACCCATGATCTATCCTTTACCGTTTTCATAATAAGTATAGGGGAGCCCCGTATGTGTTTGTTGTCTTGTTTCTTCTAATGTGTGCAGGGATTAATGCTTCAAAGATCTATTCTCGATGAATTTTAACGAACCGTGATCCCGTGTTCCCGTCTTCCCGGTTCTATCCTAAACTGTCGTGATTCAGTATTTCATATCTGATATGTTTACATTGAAATCACTATAGTTGTCCTTTCCTTAGCAAGATTTAAACAAAGTGCACAATGTCCTAAGTGTAGGGGAGTTTACTTACCCATGCTTAAATATTGAGGACAATGTTTATATCAAGTGTAGGGGGACTTCTATCAAAGTAAGTGGGCTTTTCCATTAATTTTTCCTCATTTTAACCGGAAAATTTGATTTTTCGACATTTTTTAAATTTTTTAATCTATTTTGGCCTAGTTGTATAGTAGTATTTTCCTTTGTTAGCGTTATTTACTTTCTTTGCTAGAATAAATTTTTAATAAAGTGGTTTTCGTTTTTCAGCGTTGTGAATTTTTTGACTCAACCCGAGTTTACTTATCTAAGTTTACTCTAGCTAGTATCCTTAACGTGTTTAAGTCAAGTTTTGCTAGGCTTTTATATAGGGAACTCTAAAACGCCGAAGTCTTAACTCTTACGGGTTAAGAACAAGAACTTTTCGCAAGTTCCTATAATTGATCCTAGAGACTCGTTTATCAAGGGAACTTTAAAATGCGAATTCTAAACTTGAAAAAGTCTAAGAGTTTGCAAGATCCTATAGATGACTCGAAAACCCAAAACTTTGATTTAATTGGCTAAGCATCCACGAGTCTCATTCCTTGAGATTTTAAATTATGGAGAGCGAGAGATGATAGAGTCAATTATAAGTTTGGTATTCATTCATGAATTTATGTGAGTTGATTATAAGCTTTTTCTCCCATCGCTTGCTAAAAAATATATTTGCAATAAATAAGGTTGTACGATTTGAAAAGTTACTTAGCTTCTAGCACAAGATCGTTTAAAAGTTGCTCAGTATTAATTAGAGTTCATAGCCAAGGCATAACTTATTGAAGCGGGATGCGAAGATTGGCGAGTCCGAAAAGGCCCTAACAAGGCATTAGGGCTACATTTTGTTGCTAAAGATCCAAAAGTGATGTGAAGAATCATTTATCAAAAATCAATATGAAGGATCGAGACACACGACGAAAAGCAAATACTCCCCAAAAGATCATGGAGAAGTCTATCCAAAAAGGCCCTAACAAGGTATGAGGATAAATAGATCCAAGTCCTAAAAGGAGGCGGATCGTTGTATATCAAAGTCCAAAATAAAGATTGGAGAAAAATGAAGAAGTCGTGGTCCAAGTATGAAGAATCTCTCAAAAACTTCAAGTGAAGAAATTCCTATTATGAAGAGAAGACCATAATTTCAAGAACATCTCTTAAGATTTGAAGTATGAAGTCGCTGCCAAATATCGGTCCGAGAAAGGTCTCAAATCGTGAAGCGAGTTATGCCAATATATGAACTTTAAGAGGTCCCAAGAAGCAGTTTTAAAAGATTTTGTCCTTTAGCTAACTATTGATTAAATCGTCCCACTTTATTTTTAGCCTAAATAACTATCGAAATAAGTCAAACAATGCATCTTCGTGATCATTCAAGACAATCATAAAATATAAGAGGTACACCTAGGAATAAGGGAGTCTAAGTGAATAATAGGGCCACATGAGTTTGTGTTAGTTTCCTAACTTATAATAACAATGATCTCGTTTATAAGCATGGTTTAGGGAACGTGAAACTTGAGGATGATAAACATTCATGACAGCCAAAACCCCAATGTAAGTTTTTGATTTCTTTACTTGTTTTGTATATATTTCTATCTTTTTAGTTTCCTTAATGTTTAGTATTTAATAAAGGCCAAGGTGGGTTGATTATGATGAGAAATGTAAACTGTGCTTTGAAATTAATGCATTGCATGAGGGCATTGCAATGGTCAAGTGTAGGGGATTTAATAAGTGTGAAAACACTTATCCTTTTACCACTTATTTCCAATAATAACAAGAACAAAATGTGTATTTTATGCCGTAAAAGTCGAAATTATGCGTGGTTTGTGTTTTTATTGTGTTTTAGGACCAAAAGATGAAAAAGGAAGAAAACATGGGCTATCACGGGCTTTTATCGAACAAAACGAGAAAAGACGAAGTCAAAAGATCAAGAGTGCAAAAAGAACGGAGGTCCAAGGCTTATTCTGAAGATTTATCGAGGAAAAAGTCTAAAGACGGAAGTTTAATGAAGTCGAAGAACTCAAGTCTAATTATAGAAGAAAATTAGAAGACGAGTTCAATTTACATCGACAAATCCCGAGACGACGTCGAGAAAGACAAAGAATTAAAATCGAGTCGAGAAGAAAGAAAGAAAGAAGGAAGCACATGCACCTCCCCATCTCCTATAAATACCCTCCTAATGACACATTAGGAGGGTGTTAGTTAGTTAATTTAGCATTTTTCATTTTTCCTTTCTTTAGTTTTAGAGAGAGAAAGTTTTAACTTTCTCTCACTAAGTTTTTATTTTTTCTTCATCTTTTCTTTCAAGTTTAAGCTTTATTTCATCCTTGTATTTGGAATTCATTAATCAAAAGTTCAAGTTTAAGCTTTTAATCTTTAATCTTCTCCTACCTTTCTTGATTTTGGTTTATCTTTGATCTCAAATGTTCTTGATCCGTGATTGATTTTGATGTTTTGTGATTAAGAAGTTTATCTTTTTATTCCCTAGTAAGTTTTTATACGGTTTAAGCTTTAAGCTTGTTGTGCTTATTGGCTTATTTCGTATATAGCTTATTGTCTTTTAAGTTTTCTTAAAAGTTTAGTGTTTTTAAAGTTTGATTTATAAAGTTTGCTTAATTCGTGTTTTGAAAGTTTTTAAGTTTGTGCTTGTTTTTATCGGTTAAGATTTGATTAAGTGCTTATTCATCTTGCTTATTTTGGCTTACTCATTTTCGGCTTATTTGCTCTTTGATTTCCATCGTATTATGCTTAAGGGTTTTACCAGTTACGATCAAGTAAGTGTGATCGCATAAACCCTAGGGTTTCTACTTGCGATCCATTACTTCGATCACCAAGTACGATCTTTCACTACGATCACACTCATTAATCCTCACCACGATCACTTGTTGGGATCGTGGGTACGATCATTGAGTGCGATCTGTGGCTAAGATTGCTTGGGTGCGATCACTTGTTACGATCACATTGAGTGCGATCACCTATACTACGATCACTAGACTACGATCGACTGATACGATCGTAGGCTGCGATCACTGGGAGTACGATCTAAAGTCACGATCGTGGTGGAGTACGATCACCAGTTACGATCGCATTGATTACGATTCAGGATACGATCAAGGACCACGATCGCACTGACTGCGATCCTATTTCAATTTTTGTTTTTATATTTTATTTAAATTTCAAATTTAATTTTTCCCGCATTTCTACTTAGTGTTATTTTTAAACGAGTTTTGTCTTAGTTTATTTTTACCAAGTTTTCAAGTTTTAAATTCATTACGTTTTAATTCCCAAAAATTGCATGCTTCCCGAAATCTCTGTTTTTACCAAGTGTTTTTCTAGTAATTTTTAGTTTAATTTTTAAAGATTTTATTTTACTCAACCACATTTTCATATTTATTTTTACTTTAAAATAGATAACCAATCCATTTAATTTTTCACCCAGAACGACTGAGTCACACTAATTAACGGTAATCAATTCGAAAAGATCGGACGATAAGAACTTTCATAACTAAGTGAAAACCTAGTTATTAATGCTCAACTCAGGTCAAGGTCTTCCAGAGGTAAAGTATAGATGGGTAGGCCGATTTAAGAAGAGTGCCAACCACACCATCCGGATGATTGAGGAGAAGTTAAGGGATCGACGGTTGATCCACAATATCGAACGATTCATGGGGGCAGACCATATGTAGCACATCACAGGCTTGTGGAACGATCCATCTAATGGGTCGTACTATCTCAGGTCTATTCCATATTGGTTAATTTGTGAATATGTAAATATTGTAAATGTTGTGCTTTTGTGGCTTGTTGTAGTGTGAAAGTATGATAATGTTTCAAGAATTTCTCACGAGATTCCAAATCTTTCAAAATCTATCATACTCAAGCACTATAACTAACCCTCATTAATTTGAGGGGGAGCATTAATATGTTCTTTGGCCAACATCTAATTTCATTTTATTACCCAAATACCGGTTAATCCATTAATATCCAAAATATTGATGGTTAACATTTTGGAAAGGGGAGAATATGGGATTAAGGAGACTTAATGATACTTGGCTAAACAATGAAAAAGGCTTAAAAGATAAACCAACTTAATATGTGTAATGCACATGTTAAGGGGGAGCGTTTTTTATGAACAAAACACTTAAGGCACAAAAACTTTGATTATAATATCACAAGTGCTTTAAGTGATTTTTTCAAGGATTTTTCATGGTGATAATACTTACCCAAAACACATTTAATTCACGACGGATGTGGTGACAAAAGGGTGGTATGTTTAGGTATTAGTCCAATGATTCATCAGAACCGATGGAATCTTCCCAAGGACAATTCCCTAGATAGAATTAGAAGTCCTAGGAAAGATGGAGAAAGATTGTGAACGTAGCTGAATGCCGACCAAGTACTTAAGCTAGCACTGGAACAATCACAACAAGGTGCTAGTTATGACGTATTGGTAAGCATTGAAGGGGTTGAAGAATGAAAAAGAATTGTAAAGATAAAGGGTGTAAAGAAAGAAGCCCTCCTTACAACCTTAGGCAGAAACCGGGTCAATACATATGCTATTGAGATCATTTTTTATAATTCTCGATATTGAAGATAGACATCATGGACCCAGTGATGCAATGCACAACCCATCCCAGCTAACTCAAATATCTCTCAAAAGGTATTGGTTTTAATCACACGGAGTTCAACATGTTATCTATTGGTTTATTCACTCCGAATAGACTGATATTGAATAGGTGGCAATCCTCTCCAGCCATCGCTCACTAAATCAAAACGCACTATCGAGTCTAGAGCCACGAGATCATCAAAAGTCTCATTAGGACACTTTCCATTTATTCTTTGCTTCTTCACACACTATGAAAAGTAAGAGATTTTTATGAGTCCTACGCAGTATTCCTGTAATATTGCCAGAACATCCGAGTGAAACGCAAGTATCACAATGAAGATGGAAATCCTTCTTGAGCCAACATCAAACAAGCTCATGGTAGGTGACACGTGCGATTCTTTAAGAACCAATCTTGTGAAAACTGGAAAGAAACAGTAGTTTAATTCTTAATTGAACTTAAACTCGTTCCTGGCCTCTACGCATTATCGTATGATCCTTCCAGAACACTCAGAGTGACACTCTTTAGTGCTCACAGTTACGAGTGGAAATCCTTCTAGTGTTAACATCAAACAGCACTTGGTAGGTGACAAGCAAGATTCTATTTGAATCAAGCTCGTGATAACTGGAAAGCAACGATGGTGAAAATCTTAATTGAAATTCACTTGTTCCAGGTTTCATGAATTGACGGCTTCAATCATAAGGATTTTTAATCCAAATGATTCACTCTTTATGTTCGCAGTCAGCTTTGGGCGGTCGAATAAAGAGAACGGGTTTACCCGCGAAATCCTGTCAGGAAGTTACTTAATTGAAACTATCCGTTACACGTACGATATCTAATATCGTCCAACGGTCTTCACCGACCGGAGGTAAAATGCTACCGAATTAGGATAAAATGTCAAAGCCATTTTATTCGTGTCTTATTATGTTGTTGCATTCGAAGACGGTGGCGTTGCGGTGTACCCGTTGAAGTCGTCCTCACATACTTATTCCATCTGCATCAAATATTTCTGTAAATTCAAGAAAGTATGACCTAAAAGTCTTCCGTTGTATCGACTCTGAAACTTTCAAGAATTCAACAAAGGATAAGTGTGTGGGACATGAAGTCACGAAGAGGCGAACATCACAAGAAGATAAAGATTGCACGTGAAAGGCCAAAAGAACATGTTCCAAGCAAAAGCCTGATATTATTCAACACATATTCACAAAAAGAAGGAAAAGAAAGAAGGAAAGAGAAAGTAGACTACGAGCTCAAGAACAAGATCTAACATGCTAGATTAGGAATTTGTAAATTTGGAGTGACCTCCCTTTGGGGGAGATTGTTGGAAATACGTTTTACGTATAAAGAAAGTCTCGGTCACTCCAACAATATAGTTATAGGCTCGTAGTAGTGTTCAAGTTATATTTATGTTAAGCCCGACCCATGAGCATGTTCATGGCCCGGAGGCCTAAGTCCATTAAGGACTTGGGGTATATAAACCTCTTTCCACCATGGAAAAAGGTGTTGGTTGTTTCATTTGATTAATATCACTTTTACATTTTTCTCTCATCTCTCTCTCTACTTTCTCTCACTAGAAACATCAACCCTCTTGATAAATCAAAGATTATCACACTTCTACAATCTGCTATTAAAATAGCGTTATACTCTCTCGATTTACAAAACCCCCAATTTTTTTGAAAAAATTAGGGTTTGACTTTTTTGGGGATCTTTTGATTTAAAGGTTCGGGTGACTAATTGGTGTTACTATTGGGTTTCTTATGGCATTCTCACTATCATACGTGGTGAACCCCTAACTTTTTACAAAAATTAGGGTTTAGTATTTGTGATCTATTCTTGAAGGTTTATTGGCGTTGTTTCGTTAATTTCTTGGCGGATCTGATTGGCGTTGATTGATTTTCCCTAATTTTTCCCGAGAAGAAAAATCAGGGTTTGTCATCTTGGAGGTTCTAATACCTTCTAGACTAAGTAAATCTAGAAGTATCAGTTCGATTGTGCATGTTTTGGCCTCACTGTAACACCTCTTACTATCTCTCATCTGATTGCTATGTGATTATCTGTTTATTTTTCTGTTTCTGTTGGGTTGGTTGTTTTTTATTTCTTGACCTTGTTTTTTTGGATCCTCACTCACTGCTTGCCCTTGACCTACCACTCTTGAGTGGTTTGGAAGCCTGGGAACTTTGTTGGTAGTGCTGTGAGTTATTTCATAACCCTTGTGACCCTTCACCATGTCTGACATGAGGAGTCTGCACATGGTGATGATGATACTTTGAGTGTGACTGATCCAATCACACTTATTAGTAAACTTGACTTGAGTGACCCTTTGCATTTACACCCTAATGATACTGCTGCGTTGACTGTTGTGAGTGTTAAACTTAAGGGTACTCAAAATTATCAAGTTTGGGCTAATGCTATGTTACTTGCTTTGGAAGGAAAAAACAAAATTGGTTTTATTGATGGGTCTTGTAAAAGGTCTATAACTAATGAGATTTTGGGAAAACAGTGGGATAGAGTGAATGATGTTCTTGGGTGAATTATGAATTCTATTTCTGAGGAATTGTTCTTTGCTCAAATTTTTTCTAAAAAGGCTAAGCATGTTTGGAATGAACTTAAAGAAACTTACCATAAATTTGATGGGTCTGTGATTTTCAATCTTCATCATAAGATTAATACTCTTAAGTAGAATGGGTCTAATTTGTCTGATTATTACCATAAATTGAATGCTTACTGGAAGCAATATGATGCTATGATTGAGTTGTCTAATTGTGTGTGTTCTGCTTCTAGTGAATTTAAGAAACATAATCAGTTGTTAAAGCTTATGCAATTTTTGATGGGGCTGGATGACTCTTATATGAGCATAAGAAGCTATATTCTATCAACGGAAAGTCTGCCAGATGTTAAGGGTGCCTATGCTATAATTTCCATTGAGGAGTCTCACAGGTTAGCATCTGGGAATCTTGATGGGTCCTCTCGAAGGACTCACACATATGCATTCTTGTCTAATGGGTCTGCTAGAAACAACTTTCAGAGGAATCAGAACACTAACAGTGGTAATTATAGACCTAACAATGGTAATAATGGCATGTTTAGACCTAGCTCTGTCACCACTGGATTTAGACCTAATGCTCCTACCAATACTGTGTTTAGGCCATATGGTAATTCTAATGCCGAGATTGTTTATGAAAATTGCGGTTACAATGGTCACACTATTGATAGATGTTTCAAGATTATTGGTTACCCAAATGATTTTGGCAAGAAAAAAAGGGGGGGGGGGGGCAAAGTTTCAAAGGCAAAAGTGTCTCCAACAATTCTGTTGGGACATCTTCCTCATCAGGTTTCATTGATGAACAACTTGCCACTTTTCTCTCCATGATTAAAGACAACAAGGGTAAGACTAATGTTTCTAGAAAAACTATTCATGCCAATAAGGCAGGTACTTACTTTAACAACAGTAAGACTTTTAATGATAACTTTGAGAAGTTTTTTTGTTCTAACACCAACATCAAATCAAAACTTGGGCATAATGGAAAGGTTGTTGATTCTGGGGAAAATCAACATATGACCAATAATGATACTAAATTGGAAAATATTTTAGATATTTCTCATCTCAATATTAAGGTGGCTCATCCTAATGGGAGTGAGGCCACCATTTCTAAAATTGGCAATCTAAAACTTTCAAATGGATTGGTTTTGTTTGATGTTCTTGTTATACCTGATTATTGTGTGACCTTAGTCTCTGTTCATAAACTAGCTAAGGATAATAAGATTTTGGTTGTTTTTGATGAAAACAAGTGTTTTTTCTGTGAAACACGATTTGAATCTCCAAAACATTTTGGGAACTGGTAGGCAATGTGGTGGTCTTTACTATTTAGATATAAAAGTTACTAAATGTATGACTCAGCCAAATATGATTACTTGCTCTTTGACTAAACATGATTGGCATTGTATATTAGGTCATCCTGCTGACCTTGCTCTTACTGTTCTAAAAAATTCTTTAAATACCACTTCTTTTGATCAAACTAATTTTTGTGAAATATGTCAAAGGGTTAAACAAACTAGAGAACCTTTTCCATTAAGTGATCATAAAATAAACTCTCTTGGTGAACTTGTTCATTTAGACTTATGGGGACCCTATAGGGTGACCAGTCACACTGGTCATAGATATTTTCTAACTATTGTAGATGATTTCACAAGGGATGTTTGGGTGTAATTAATTAAGAGTAAAGATGAGGTTGGTGCCTCAATTGAGATTTTTTACAATCTTTTAAAGAATCAGTTCAAAAGGAATGTCAAAACTTTTAGAAGTGACAATGGAATAGAATTTGTAAATCATACTTTTCAAAAAATTTGTCATAAAAGGGGAATTATACACCAGACATGTTGTGCTTATACCCCACAACAAAATGGGGTGGTTGAAAGGAAACATAGGTATCTCCTTAATGTTACTAGATGCCTTATGTTTCAGGGGGGGAATACCTTTGAGATTTTGGACTAAATGTGTTCTAACTACTACTTATCTTATCAACAGATTGCACTCTTATGTGCTAAATGGTAGATCTCCTTATGAGATGATTTATAATTCATCCCCTAATCTCTCTCATATTAGAACTTTTGGTTCTCTTTGTTTTGTATTTTAAATAGTCATGATAAACTCACTAGTAGGTCTGAAAAATGTGTTATGATGGGCTTTTCCAATTCTCAAAAGGGTTACAAACTTTATAGTCTTGACAAGCTTCAGTTTTTTGTGTCTAGAGATGTTAAGTTTTTTGAATCTATATTTCCTTTTGAAGATTCTGTTTCAAATAAGACAAAGAATAATGACAAAGATCTTGATGTCTTTCAATAGGATAAAGCTTTAACCTTTTTTGACTTGGAAAACCTTGAACTTCCCAATGATGAAGAGAGAGAGTAGTAGAAAACCATAATGGTGACCTTGTGTCACCAAGTTCTAGTAACCCACCCTCTGGTCTAGGTGACACTGGAAACATTGTCTCAGATAATGATACCAGTGATGGCAGCCTAAATGGGATTGAGGCTGCCACACTTGATGAGAATAACAATTCTGAGGGAAATGTAGTCCTCATTCAAAATCCTCCTATCCATGGTCAAAACATAGGAGGAAATTTGGGTGACAACTCTACTACTAATGTTCAGGGTGATCAAGTCTTGAGGAGGTCTTCTAGACCTTCTGTTTTTCCTAAAAATTATAATGATTTTGTCATTAATTCAAAGGTTAAGTATGGGATTGAAAAGTTTGTTGGGTATGCTAAACTCAGTGAGGATGTTTAATGCTTTGTGACTCAATTGAACAAAAGTAGTGAACCTAGGAGTTTTTTTAAAAGCATCTCAAAACCCTCACTGGGTTGATGCCATGAATCTTGAATTTGCTGCTTTGCTTGAGAATGATACTTGGGACTTGGTTGAATTACCTGTTGGTAGGAGTGCATTAAATTCTAAATGGGTTTGGAAACTTAAGTTTAAGTACAGTGGTGAAATAGAAAGGTACAAGGCTGGACTTGTTGTTATGAGTTGTGGTCAGAAAGAGGGTATTGATTATAAGGAAACTTTTTCTCCTGTTGTGAAAATGGTTACTGTTAGATGTCTTATCAATTTAGCTGTTAATCAGTCTTAGCCTATTTATCAGCTTGACATTAACAATGATTTTTTGTATGGTGAGTTGGATGAAACTGTCTACATGAAGCCACCTCAAGGTTTTGTACTCTGATAACCCTAAACTTGTTTGTAGACTAAAAAAATCTATTTATGGACTTAAACAGTCTCCTAGACAGTGGAATGCTAAACTTACTTCAGTTCATGTTGAAAATGGTTTCACTCAGAGTAAATTTGACTACTCTGTTTATACCAAGTCTTGTGATAAGTTCTTTATTGCTTTGCTTCTTTATATGGATGACATTATTGTTACTGGAAATAATGAGAAAGAAATTGTCAGCTTAAAAAAAAATTTGAAAGGAAATTTCAAAATCAAAGATTTGGGAAAATTGCAATACTTTTTGGGGATTGAGGTTGTTGACACCTCTTCTGGTGTGCGTTTAAACCAAAGAAAACATGTTCTTGATCTTTTGTCAGAATATGGGATGCTTGCCCGCAAACCATCTAAGACACCCTTAATTACAAAGCAGTCAATATCTAATGAGGCTACTGTTAATGACCCCTTGTTGGAAAACATTGTTGATTGCCAAAAACTTATGGGGAAACTTATCTATTTGACAAACACTAGACCAGATATTTCATATGATGTTCATTGTCTTAGTCAGTTTATGCAATCTCCCTTAAGGTCTCATCCGAGAATTGCTTTTAGAACTCTGAGATATTTGAAGGGCTCTCTAGGCCTTGGTATTCATGTTGAGAAGAATTCTGGTATGTTCCTCAAAGAATTTTCTGATGCTGACTGGGCCAAGTGTATTGTGACTAGGAGATCTGTGACTGGTTATTGTGTGTTTGTAAATGATAATCTTGTCTCTTAGAAGAGTAAGAAACAAAATACTCTCTCTAAGTCATCAGCTTAAGCAGAGTATAGGGATCTTGCTTTAGTGACTAGTGAAGTCATTCGGATCCTAAAAATCTTAAAAGATTTGAATTGTGACAATCTTTTACCTGTGGATCTTTTTTGTGATAGCAATTCAGCAATTAAAATTGCTGCCAATCCTGTGTTCCATGAAAGAACAAAGCACCTTGATATTGTCCTTCATTTTATGAGCGAAAAAATCTTAAGTGGCATTGTTAGAACTAAGAAAGTGAAGTCTGCAAACAAAATTGCAGATATCCTTACCAAAAGATTGGATATAATACAACATGGGAACCTGTTTAAGAAACTGGGGATGATTGACTTGTTTAAGATATCAGATTAAGGGGGGATGTTAAAATTACCCTAATGATAATCTGATATCTATTCTTTGGGGACTAATTGTGTCATGTGTTTATAGTGCAGGGACCTTTCTTTCCAAAGTTGATATGTGGAGTTGGACTTGGATAAATGGGCTCAACTTATGGATTGGGAAGGCCCAAAGTTGTTTTGGGTTTATGACCATTGAGTGTTTGTTGTTATATCCCTAACTCATTCTGAGTTAGGGTTTGTGAGAGTTTATTGTGTGTGTTGAGCCGTCATGGCGTTTCATACTTGCTCTCTCCATCATTGTTGATTCATTTAGTTTTTCTTGTTTTATCTTTGTAAAACTATTATCAATTAGATAATAGATCCACATAGATTATATCTGTGGTGGATTTTATTGTTTTAAACTCTCTTTTGTTCGTTGATGGTTTTTTCTGGTTAATACAAAGTGTTTTGAATCATTATATCAAGTTTTTTTACAATGAGTATGTTGAATTTTGTAAGGGAGGTTAACTTTTTAGAGCAACTGTAATGTTGTATTTTATGAATGACTTTTTTTTTTGAAAAGCTATCAGACCACTTATTATATAGTGACATAGATTTGGTGAATGGTTTCTCATTGGAAGACTTTTAAAATTTTAAACGTTTGATACAAATTTTTTACAAGATATCATCATTGATGTAGATTTTTTGAAAACTTATTGAAAGCTTTATTGCATTGAATATGTTTTATGGGAATGAATTTTCGTAAAATGATATATATAAAGAGGAGGAACGGTAGCTGACCGCATGGCTGGTAAGCCTTTGACGTCACACCACCGTTGGCGCACCGCTCCTTGGCTCGCGCCAACCGGACCAGCCGATCTGATAAGTTTTCCACTTTTTTCTTTCCAAAATTCAAATATTGCCGCTCGGATTTAAAAATATAGCCGTTGGGTTTGAATTTTTTTTCATTTTTTTCCAAAAAATATTCTCCAAGTCACTCTATAAATTATACATCTTTTCACCTAATTTTTATACTCAACTCTTACACTTTCTATCTTATTTTTCTATCCAAATTTACTTACCAAAAATGGATCCCAATTGGACAAACAACATGTTTAACAATCCTTCCAACCAATTTCTGAACTACAATCCTGGTTCGTCTTTGAATCTGGGATCCTCTTCTCAACCTCCATTCAACTATATGCTATTTTATCCTAATCAAAATGATGCATTTTTGAAATTTCAACAAGAAATTTTTTTAATATTTCAACAACAACAATTTTCGGCTCAAAATTGGTTCACAACCACAACCTACACCACAATCTGACCAACAATCCCATCACCTAGTAGACGAAAATGAAAATGACGAACAAGATATCCCAATGCCAATGTCAAAGAAAGGTACCCGTAGGAAGCTCAAGGCTAACAAGAACGTTGAATCGGAAGCCGGTCCGGGTACTCGAAATTTGTGGACCGATGCGGAGGAGTATCTTTCGGCCTAATGTTACATAAGAATTTATGGACCAATGCGGAGGAGTATCTTTTGGTCGATGCAGAGGACTTTAAAATTCTTCAATAGACACAACCATGATGCATCCCTCGGACCAGCAATCATCGAGAGTAAAAAAGATGTGATTCGCGCTTATATGCCCCTCAGGAAAACTTTATTTCTTTTTGTAATGTATTTTTCGTTATTTATTTTTTTATATGTTTTTTTCGCTATGTTTTTTTTTCTTTATGTTTTTTATGTTTTTAAATTAATGTACTCTTTTTTCTTGAAATGTAATATTTTTTAATAATGTTTTTATTTAAGTTATTTGGTATTTGCAGAAAAATAAAAATTATTTGGCACCATATTTTGGGACCTAACGATTTCCCAAAATTGTTGTGCCAAAGCTCTCCATAATAAAGTCATGATGCTAGAAATTGCGAGCCTCTTTTCGGACATATTGTCTCACTCTTTAGCATTCGATGTTTGTACATGGTCTTTTGTTAAACAGGAGGGAAATATGGCAGCTCATACCACTGCTTCGTTGGGATTGACTTGCTTTAATGAGATTACGTTAGACAATAGTGTTCCAAGTGATGTAAATGTTTGGATTATTAGAGATAAAGATGTACTCTTGTCTAACATGGAATGATATATTTTCCTTTTATAAAAAAAATGTTGTGCCAAAGGGTTTTTGATGTCAAAGCCCCAAAATTCTATGTAGTGGCTTTGACACTACTTTTTGGACTCAATTCTCTTAGCCTTTTTAATAAAACATTGATTATGAGAAAAAAAAGTCATAAAGAAATGAACCATTACAGTTGCTCTTACTTAAGTTTTATCGCCATACTTTTCCGTTGATTTTCTTTTTTTCTCGACCTTTTTTAGAAAATCTCCAATGCTAGCTTGGAGAATAGTTTTTTACAATTTTAAGAAGTTATGTAAATCATTTTTTGCATTGCATGTGATGAAAGACATTTTACTCAAATACATGTAAACTTCAAGTGATTGGAACAAAATTTTTTTTATCTTTTAAAACAAAAAATTAATGTTAATTTATTATATAAAACACTTGAAAAAGTGTAAATGATAAATGGCTTTTTGAGTGTCAATGATAGATCTTATTAAGTTTATATTGGCGGATTAAGCGAATAACTATGTAAGCTAGCTACTAGCTCTAATATTCTTATTCCTTTTCCTAACATGTAACCGATGTTGTAAAACAAGGGCTAGGCGGCGCCTAAACGCTAGGCGGTCATACTCTGTTTAGGCGGCGCCTAAAAGGTAGGCGGTTAAAAAAGTCAAAAAATTGAACAAAAAGTTAATATATTTTTTTACAAAAAACTGAAGGTTTTTCTTTCTAATATATAGTGCCCATATTTATTTTAACGTAACATCTTAAAATAAGAGATAAACGAATGTTTTTCGTATGAAATTGGAACAATTGAATTATATGTTCACGTTTGAAGTTTTAAGCACTTAAATTGTTATGTTTTATTTGTCTATTTTGCAAGAACTTCGAATTATTTTGAAATTAGAAGTATTTTTTTTTATGTCAAACATATTATTTATAATATTTATATGCATAAAATTCCAATCCGCATAGGCGGCGCCTAGATGAATTCCGCCTCGAAGGTCGTCGACCGCCTCACCAACGCCTAGCGATTTCTGCAACCTTTCATGTAACTATGGAATCAATCGTTATATAATATGCCTCGCTTTCAGATTTTGGTGAAAGTTGGAAAATTCACATGTGAGAAGTACTTCTTCTTATTCACCCCTTTCGTGAGGTATGGACATATATAACCAAAGTGCTCATATTAAAATGATATTAATCATGCGTATACATGTGTTTTGTGTGATAAGATTTTAGTGATTTTTCTTTAAAATTCCTTTATATACTACTAGCGAGACTGCTTAGCTTATGAGGCCTCATGGTTAACCAACAAAGAATATACTCCTTTCGTTCCAAAATTATTGTTCATCTTTTCTTTTTCGTTTGTCTCAAAATTATTGTCCACTTTTAAAAATAGATAAGAAATTTAGTTCGAGTTTACCATATTATCCTCAATTGTGGTTATAATTACAAATATTAAATAAGTTTTAAATTAATTATTTAAAGGTAAAACTGTCATTCTGCAAAAAGTATAAGAAGAAAGCTGTAATAATTATGTTTTTTTTTTAATTATGGGAATTTTGATCTGGTGACAATAATTTTAGGACGGAGGAAGTAGAAGTTTTCTGAAAAATGTACACTAGGAAATGAACATCACAAAAAACCAAAATTTGTTACAAGACTTTGTTGAGTTAGTTCTATGTTGAAGTTTGCAAACAAATTCTTTTTACAACCGAAGGTATTCATTTCTTTCCGTCTCGAACATATCAACATTTTTATATCATTCTTTTTTTCGCACTTTATGTTTGATGTTTGTTTGTTTTGATAAGTTGAATTGGGTACGCTACTTCAACACTTTTTTTGTATGTTGTATATTTTTAAAGCTTTTAAATAGTTTTTTTAAAGCATATATATGTTGTTATAACAAAGCGGAAATTGGCATGTTTTGACAAGTATAAAGAGGGCCGATTAGACAACATGGCTGGTTGAGGTTGTAAAATTGTTTTTTTTACAGTTTTTGCATGTCGCTTTTAGACCTTTTAAATATTGTTTTTCAGCGTTTAAATGTTGTTTTTAGCTATTGGGTTTTTTCTATAACACATATGGGTTGTGTCAAATGTTAATGCATGTTTTACTAGGTTGGTGTAATTATTTTTCTGAAAGGAAACATTCTTTAGAGATTAATCTGTCATCATAAATGTGATAAGAATTATTTTAATGGCATCTATTGTAATGAACCTACATAAAGGTTTATAAAAGTGTCACATCTATAATTACATTAAATCATAAAACATTTCATATTACAAACATATTCTCATTTTGGTTAAACTTTTGTGGTCTATATTTATTTGGAAAATATTTATTGAAAACAATGTCTTCGATCTCTTCACAATCTTAGACCTCTTCATGTCACATAGACATAAAATGGTTTCTCACTATAGATAAAAAAGTTTAGACCTTTTCACAAAATTTTAGACCTATGTTTATAATACCATAGTAGATGCTCCAACATTCATATTGGTTACTAAAAGATTATAAACAATGTTGAATGTTGATGCATACATCAAAATAGTACAAGAATGAGACTCGATTACATACATTATGGTATCATGCCCGAACAGCTTACATCAGACTCTCATTTGCTACCATCCTATCACGAAAGTATTAGCTAATCCAGATTATAAAAAATGTGCACGTGACAGTCTACTTGGCTACAATACTATTGGTCAAGCTTAAAATGAAAAGGTAAGGGGTGACAACCTCATCGAGACTTTGGCTTTCACAAGCCAAACAAATAGCCCATAGCATGGAAATAGAGGCACTGAAACAACTCAATGGCCCTGGATCTAGGGTCGTAAATAATTTATTAGACTATGAGATCTAGCAAGCAATCAATATTACAAGATGCAATGCGACATAACGTATGTGAGCCAATGGAATGTCAAGTTCAAGGAAAGGATAAGACCAAATGAAACACGTTTTATTTTCAATATCAATAAGTGGAATGCTGATTAATGAAAAAAAGAAAAGGTTAAATTTACCATTCAAAGGATGATTTAACATTCAAAAAAGAGTTGCAAAGAGAGTATAAGTAGACCACAAAATATGACGTTTGCTTATTAAATTAAATGTGATAAGAGTAAGTAATTCGAGAAGCGCTAAAAATATTTTATATCAATTTTTACTACAAAGAATTAGTAAAAGTCATTGTTATCGACCTCTCCTCTTAAAAAAAAGACTTAGTAATAAAGGGGGCGTTAAAAGTCTATTAAGTAAGCAAAAATATACAAAAGAGTAAGCAAAGGTTGTGTGTTTCTTTTGCCTACTTTTATATTCATTGTGTTTTATTAGGAAAAAATTATAATGACTTAAATAGTTGTAAATCTTATTAGTAAGCAAAACTTTTAGTAAACAAATATCATTTATTTTGTAATGTAGATAAGTGTTGGAAATACGTTTTACGTATTAGAAAAGATCGGTCACTCCAACAATAGTCTAAGTAATAGCTCGTAGTTTAGTTTCACTAATATTAAACAATTAAGGCCATGCCAAGCCTACAACATGTGTAGGCCGGCCCAACTTGTAAGCCCAAGCCCATCTCATGGGCTTGGGTATATAAACCCTCTCCTTAGATGGAGAGGGTGGTAGTTTCATTTTATTTTTACACATAGTTAATCACTTTCTCTCTCTAAAGTGTGTGTGAAATCATCTATCTTTCTATCTCTTTCTCTCTCTAAACATAAGCAAGATTTACATATCATACAAATGGTATCAAGAGCCATGGGATGAAATAAAGGTTGTTTTGTTTGTTGTTCATGCTTATTTAAGCATTTCGTGGGTTTTTTGATCTTTTTTACCAAAGCTTCAATTTTTTTTCTGTGTGTTTAGTGTTCTAAGTGATTCGTATACCTTCTTCATAGTGGTATTAGTGATTTGGGTATTTTGGTTTGGGTTAAAACACAAATCTTTTGGCTCAAAGTTGCGAATTTCTTTGGCTCAAAGTTGCGAAATTTATCTTTCCATTGCGACAGAATTCATTGGAATAGTACAGGTAAGTACAGTTTGATCGCAATAACCCTAGGGTTTTACTTTGCGATCACCATGTATTGTGATACCCCTTATTCCGACGTACATTTCGATCGTTCATTGCGATCGTAGATTGCGACGGAATTAAGGCTTACTGAAACGTTACTCTGCCAAAATTTCATTTGCCATATTGCGATAGTCCTCATATTTCGATAGGTGTCAAATTGCGATACGAGTACCATTGCGACAGTCATCATATTCCGACAGTGGACATATTGCGATAGTAGGGGTATTCCGACAGACTTTATATTGCGACAATGGACATATTGCGATACAAAAGTCAATGTGATACAAGTGTCATTGCGATACAAGAGACATTCCGATAGAATTTGCTTTTTGGAATAAAATTTGCATAACTTAGAGGATTTTTTCTACTTTGCATTAATTTGGTAATTTTCAAAAACACACACAACAAAAAGATAACAACATCTTTAATTCAACAATACAACAAACACATTTACTTTCTCTCATTGTTCGATCAACATTTGTAAATCTTAACTTATCAAAATGGAGTACACATCTCTTACGGATAAGTCCATCCTCTCGGGTACGGATAATCGTCCACCAATGTTGGTGAGAACTATGTACGAGGATTGGGCTTCCCGCATGGAACTTTATATGTTGAACAAAGAGAATGGACATCTTATTTTGGCATCAGTGCTCAATGGACCATTGGTATATGGTACTGTGACGGAAGGTGCTGTTACTCGTCCTCGCACAACGGGTGAACTAACTGGAGATGCTAAAATTCAAGACAAGTGTGATAAACAAGCAACAAACATCATTTTCCAAGCCCTTCCTCCAGATGTCTACAAACTCGTCAGCAGACATAAAGTTGCCAAAGAGTTATGGGATAGAATTCGTGTTCTAATGCAAGGCACCTCGTTAACTAAACAAGAACGAGAGTGTAAGCTTTATGATACATTTGATAAGTTTGCCTATGTTCCCGGGGAGACTCTCAATGATTAATATTTTAGATTCACTCTATTGTTGAATGAGCTCAATATCTATGGCATGGCTATTCCTACGTTTCAATTGAACACCAAGTATTTGAACACTCTTCCTTCCGAATGGAAAAAGTACGTGACAGCTATTAAATTGGCTAAGGATTTGCATCAAACCAATGTGGATCAAGTTCAAGCTTTTCTTCAACAACACGAATGCCATGTGATTGAGGCTCAGTTGTCTACACCTCAAGTTCATGATCCACTTGCCATGTATGCTTCTCAACAAAACATGGCTTATACTTATCAACAACCATCATACTTGCAACAGCCACCACCACACACCTATCAGCAACCATCTTATCAACCACTAATGATGCCACAACAAGCATTCCAACAAAGTGTTCATCAACAATCTTTTCCACAGCAACCATCACATCAGGTATCACCCTCACAAGCCATCACTTCTCCAATGGGCTATACTCCTCAGCAAGGATATTTTCCAATTGAAGCACAACCAGCACAAGCCTTTTACTCCAATGAACTTCCACCGATTTAGGCACCGGTTTTTACTCCAAATGATACACCTACTGATGTCTTAAACCATCTCACTGCCTACTTTTCAAAACTTGTTACTACTAGAGGATTTCCACCAACGAACAATCAGCTTCACACTTCTTCAAATCCTCGACAACAAGCCACCATTCAAGACGGTCAAGTGACGGTGCAAACCATTCAGGGAAGGAAAAATTCATATGGACCTCCTTCAAGGACCGTGAACGCTCAAGCTGTGAATTCTCAAGCTAGTGGTAATGGAAGCACTATTGGTCCTCAAAAGGTTGTGACTTGCTACAATTGCCGAGGACAAGGTCATATGGCAAGGGAATGCACTCAGCCAAAAAAGGAGAAGGGATGCATCATGGTTTCGTGAGAAGATGTATTTGGTTGATGCTCAGTCTAAGGGAAAGATTTTGGATTTAGAAGAGTTAGCATTTCTTGCAGACCCATGGGCAGCAGATAATGAAGGCATTGCAGTCGTCTCTACATCTAATGCAGCATATCAAGCTGATGATCTTGATGCATATGATTCGGATTGTGATGACATTCACTCAGCCCAAGCTGCACTCGTTGCTAATCTCTCTCACTACGGTTTTGATGTCGTCTGTGAGGTACCAACCACATATAATAATGTTCATGATAATCCACATCATGTTGACCATGAAAATGACAACCTCGAACAGCATTCGGGATGAAAGTCCCTAATCAATGCTAGAAACACTAAACTTAATTAATCAACACAAGTTATTACTTTTCAAACGTAATCTTATTATTGTATAATAAAGAATTACAAGTGTTATGGATAACACCGTTTGATGACAATGTGTTGTGCACACTTTGAACAACTAAAAACTCTAACTTATGAATACAGTCACAGCTGTTTGATTCAATAAGTTCTAAGCATTAATGGTGTAAATATTTTCAAAGTGTTAAACATTAATGCTGGGCTACACATCCTATTTATAGTGATACGAGGTTGACCTAGGTACTAGTTGATGGTGACTACACAAGACATTCACTTTTCAGACATCTGTCACAAGATGCTCTTCTATTCTTGGTAGTCTGCCATAATGCTTTAAGGAAACAGATCTTGAAACAGTTTCCTTTTTCTTCATAGTCTCATACACACAAATGGCATGTCCAAAGTGTGCTGAGTGTTAACAGGGTATTGCCACCCCTGTTAACCCTCAACCCCTTAGAGTCCCTGATACATCTTGGTTGTTATCCATCACAGCCAATGAGTATGTCTTCAAGTGATCTTCGACTTCCTTGACAATGTCTCTGACATAGACTCCTCTGAGGTTTCTCATAGAGACTTGGATCTTTGTGAGTCTTGCGATACTTGCCTGCCTCCTAGGCACAGGCAAGTGACTATCTAACAGCTTAATTTGTGTTTAAATCTATGATACATGGAATCTAACAAACTTAGATTCCCAAGAATCTCCCCCTATTTAAACATAAATATAGCTAGATCTATCTAAGTTAAGGTAAGTGAGATAACAACTTCTTCTTACTCATAACAGATCTAAACAAACATACCTCATGATTTTATTCATACTTAAAGAAAATTACAAGTACATTACAAAAGTGAAATAAAAAGTGAAATAAAAAGTGAAGGTAAAATTAAGCTGTGAAGTTCTTCAATAGTCATCATTTTTGATCTTTTCTTCAGCTTCAGCGATGTCTGTTCTAGTATCCAATTCTGCCTGTAAAGCTTGTGCAAAAACTTTGGAATACTCTGAGTTAATCTTGAGTCCCTTTTTGAGACAAAGTAGCTGAATTGTTGATGCTAAGCCAAGCTCATCTTCTCTTTGGAATGCATACTGGCAAGCTCTGTTCATGAAGGCCATACCTCTTTCAGGCTCTGTGTAGGTCTGACCATCAACAGGTTCAATGATTCCATTTGGTAGTATCAAATCCCTGTGCATTCCATCCACTTGAACATCATCTGTGACAAAGGTTTCCTTAACAAGTTGAGAAACCCTTCTTCTTTTCTTGCCAGACTTTGGGGGTTCTTGTTCAAATAGCTGTGGTGGGGGATCTATTTTGAGTTTGGCTGCTGTTTCTTTGATCCAGGTGAACTTAGCCTTAAGAGTTTTAAGCAGAAGGAAATTTTCCTGACCAGTTCTTTTGGCAGCCAAGGCTTCAAGTTCAAACCATTCAGATAACCCAAGTTGCTTTAACCTGAAGTCCTCAAATACATTCATATTACCCTGTTGGTTGTCTCTCCACAAAATAATTTGTGGTGTGTTGGTGGACTTGTGAATTGTGTATTTGAACTTGGTTATCTTGCCAGGTGCATACATGTTGTTAACGCAGGCATCATAATCAGCTTTTACTTTTCTTAGTGCCTCTGCGCGTTTAGCTTCCATTTTCCTCAACCTTTGTCTCTGCTTCTCCTTTTCAGGTGGAGTCATCTTCCTCAGAGTTGCCTCATTTAGCTCCTTGGCTTTCTTGATTTCATTTAGCCTCTTGAATTCCTCAGCCTGTTTCTCTATCTCTTCAGGTGTTAAGGGATTCTCATTGGAAGGTGTGAAGGTTGAAAATTGGGAAAGGTCTATGGTGGATCCTCCTGTCTCTAGCATTGCAGCTATCTTCTTTAGTTTGGTATCAGTGTCAACCAAAACTATCTCCTTTCCTTTCTTCGAGACAGAGGATTCCATACTCATGTTTTTCAGCTCCTCAACTCTTTTGATGAACGCTGACTGAGCTTGAGTTTGTATTGCCTTGGGTAGGGAGCTAACAGTGAACTTTAGCTTCTTGGCAGCTGGTTCACCATCATCCCCAGACTCGTTGGTGTTAACCAAAGTCAGGGACTTTGATGAATCAACTCCATCATTATTCTGTTTCTCCCCCTTAGTGTTATCCTCATCATCGGGTATGATTACAGGTGTGATGACTTGGAGGGGGACAGGTGAAGAAATGGTGTTGTCAGCAGAGGTTGAGCCCTGTTTGGCAGATTCAAGGTTAAGTACCTTTTCCTTTTCCCCGTCACGTTCAGCCTGTCTCTTTAGACGTTTGGATGAACGTGCCTGAAAGTACCTTGCAATCTGTTCAACAGAAACAACCATATCAAGTTGCCTTATCCTTGAAGCTCTGGAAATCTTCAGCAGGAGATTGCAATTTCCATTGGTGTTACGATGAACACGATCAACAATAAAGTTTGTGTGACGTTATTTCCTGCTACGAACAGCTTCAAACTCCCTGTGCATTGTTAACTCATGATCATGAAGGAGAGCAGGGACCTCTGTGACAATGGCATCCTTGATTCTTGTGGACAAATGACTAAGTCCTTGTGATACGCCTTTTCTTGCACCATCCTTGATGGGTTCAGTGACTGCATCTGTGACCGCCTGCTTGATGATCCATGGAAATGTGACAGTGAAATTATACATCTCAGACTTGATAACATCCAGCTTTCTTGATAGGCGTTCAATGTCTGATTGATGATGAACAGGCTGAAGATTATGGATATTTAGGCTTTGTTGTGCATAATCATCCCCCTTGGCAAAAGATCAAAGTTGGTTTGGGCAGGATGATCAAACATAAGGAACTTAGCAGTTGGACCATAAGCAGGTCTTTGGAAGACTGTTGTGGTGGAGGTAGCAGAGGTGGGAGTGACAACAACTTCCTTGGGAGGAGGAGTATTATTATCAGCTGGAGTGGACACAACTATTTCCTTGGGAGGAGACACTGATTGTTGATCGTCTTCTTCTTCTTCGTCCTCCTCCTCAAACATCCCCTCAGAGATTTCATCCTCAGGCATCGATTCAGGTTCAGAGAAATCATTAACTAATGAAAGCACTTCTTCTGCAATATCAAGCAGGGGCTCTTCGTCATTTGGTTGATCCTGAATGATTGTATCAGCCTCTTTGTCTTGTTGCTCCAGGGATTCTGTGTTTGGCTGCACAATATCAGCCTGCAAATTGTTTTCATTAGTAACAGGGAAATAAGGAAGGGGAATGGTCGCCATTTCGCTGTCCTAGAGAGGCTGAGGGTGATTACTCAGCCACTCCAAAGGATAAATCCTTGGGATTCTTTTAAGGGTGAAAAATATAAGGTTAATGATCGCCATTCGCTGCCCCTAGGAAAGCTGAGTGTGATTATTCAGCCCCCCCAAAAGGTTAAAACCTTTGGGACTCTTTTGATTGTGAAACATATGTTGTTAAGGATCGCCATTCGCTGCCCCTAGGAAGGCTGAGGGTGATTATTCAGCCCCCCCCCCCCAAAGGTTAAGAAACCTTTGGGACTCTTTTAATGATGAAACATATGTGGGTGAAGGTCGCCTGTTACGCTGTCCCTAGGAAAGCTGAGGGTGATGATTCAGCTCCCCCTGAAAAGGATAAATCCTTTGGGATTCTTTTTAAGGTGAAAAAGATATGGGTTAAGATCATCTTATTACGCTGTCCCTAGAAGAGCTGAGGATGATTATTCAGCTCCCCTAAAAGTAAAAATTTTGGGATTCTTTTTCTGAGGGAACCAAGAGGCTGTGTGAGGTACAGCTGGTCAAGGTCGAGACATATATGTATTCAGGTTGTTGTTTGCCTGAATACTGTCTAGAGGGTGCAGGGTCATCGGGGTGCTTTATAAACACAAATGAATCATTCCCTGGTGCATAGACAGGGTGTACAGAAGTCTTAAAGAGTTCTAAGTGCATAGACAGACTTCTATTCGTCGAGGATTACCCTAACTTCACCACTCTCACCTACCTACAGACATTTGAGAGTGGCTGCTTGTGGACCTCTAAAAATTTACACTGATTACCTGTGCTATATCAGCAGATTTCGGCTGGTTCCCTGTTGTCTCGGCTGACATCGAGACACTAGACCCTTTTTGTTGGTCAGCTGAAGTCTCTAATTCCACATGAGTCTCTGGAATAGAGGAGGTGTCGAGGTTCACAATCTTCTTTCCCCTGGCCTTTGCAACAGTTTTGGTGTGGGAAGAAGATGGGTTGTTCTTCTTCTTAGGTTGTTGGCCAGTTGAAGCCTTGGACGTCGTGGTGTACTGCCCAGAGGTCAAAGATTTAGACTTGCCAGACACACCAGAGGTAATCACCTTCTCTGATGAAGGGAGCAAGGACTTTTCAGCAGAGGGTTGTTTGTTTGCAATGTTCATAATGTGGGAGGTGATAGGGACATCTTCAGCTCCATTCCTTGTAGATGGCACCAGTGATGCGATAGGGCTTCAGAGAAGTGAGTGCAGAGTTATGATAGCTGTCACCCAACAGGCTTTCGAAGATCATAGATAGAAAGCGAACGTAGCATATGTTCTTTTCCCTGACTTGGTTCCGTCCCTTTAGTTGTTCAACTAGATTGGAGAAGAGAATACTTCCTACATCCACATCAGCTCCCCAAATCAGCCCATATGCAATAGATTGGTGGTTGAAGGACATCTGATCTTGGGATCCCTGCATTCCTCCCAGGGATTTAACTATGTGGGTGAAGAGGACACGCCACATAGGGGAAAAATACTTAATCTTCAGATGATACTTAGAGAGGACCTCAGCGGGTGTAAGAGCAGGGTTCCCATCATGAAAGGGTTTAAGTGTGGCCAGGGCGTCCTTAACAGCCTTTTTGTCAATCACTTTTAGGCATCCATCACCATGTTTTAACCCAGCCGCACTAGCAAAGTCTTTTAAGGAGAAGGCAAATGGGTGTTCGTTGCATGAGAGGCTAAAGGTAATGGTGTCATCAACGACTTCAGCAGAGTACCAGAATTCCCTAAGGTATTCTTGGTAGAAGGTGGTTGGGGATTTTGTGAATGCTTCACTTGCATCACAATATTTCATGAAGTTTACCAGATCTGAGTGGGATTCATTAGGAGCCTTGAGCCATCCAATGGAGTTGTTCGATGCAAGAATGCTTTCGTTAAGTTCAAAGTTGACGTTTGCTACCTTGGGAGCTGGGAATGCCATGGATTCAAGGTTGAAGAAGAGCGAAAATGGAGGATGGGTTTAGAGAGAGAAAGCTTAGAGAGAGAGAGAGATTTTTGAAATGAGAATAGTGGCAGGTGAGGAGAGACGTGAGACAATATATATATTCAAATGTGAAAACAGTTATTCAACCGCATTTAATGCAAAGTGGGAAAATGACTGCACATGTGGGTCTCTTGACCTTTCAAAACTTATTTGTCTCCTCGTTATTCGAAAATAAATGATTAAATATTGAGAATGTTTTTTAGCATTTACTTAGAAAGTAACTACCTAGTTTCATGTGAAAAACATTTAATATAGAATCAGTCATTTAATGGACACATTTATTATCAAGCCATAGGCTTTGAGATATTGAGCATCCCTAGCTCAGCAACTAACCTGTTGAACGAAGGTTCAGCCAAAGGCTTTGTGAAAATATCAGCTAGTTGCAACTCAGTGGGAACAAAGTGCAGCTCAATATCTCCCTTCATTATGTGATCCCTGATAAAATGATACCTGATATCAATGTGCTTGGTACGAGAGTGAAGAACAGGGTTGTTGGAGATGGCAATGGCCTTGGTGTTGTCACAAAAGATTGACACTTTGTCATATAAGATTTCATAGTCAGCCAATTGACTTTTCATCCAGAGCACCTGAGCACAACAGCTGGCAGCAGCGACATATTCTACTTCAGCTGATGACATGGCCACAGAGTTTTGCTTCTTGGCACTTCATCCAACCAATTTTCCTCCTAGGATTTGACAGCTACCTGAGGTGCTTTTCCTGTCAATACAGCATCCAGCATAGTCTGAATATGAATAGGCCTTGAGATCAAAGCCTGATTCATTGGGATACCATAGACCTAGGGAGGGTCTTCCTTTGAGATACCTGAAAATTTTCTTAACAGCCACTAGATGGGATTCTTTTGGGTTAGCTTGGTACCTTGCACAGACACATGTGGAGAATTGGATATCAGGACGACTAGCTGTTAGATACATGAGTGACCCAATCATACCTCTGTATAAAGTCTCATTAACAGAGACCCCTGACTCATCAGGACCCAAGTTATTGGGTGGAAGCATGGGGTATTTCACTGATGCACAATCAGCTAAGTCATATTTTTAAGTAAATCTTTAACATACTTTCTTGACAAATTGAAATTCCCTTAGGACATTGTTTAATTTGAAAACCTAAAAAGTAAGTTAATTCACCCATCATACTCATCTCATATTTCATGGTCATTAATTTAGCAAAACGTTTACTAAGATTAACATTTGTTGATCCAAAGATGATATCATCCACATAAATCTGCACAATGATGAAATCACTATTATCCTTGAAGGTAAAGAGTGTTTTATCAATAGAACCCCTGACAAATTTGTTTTTAGTTAAGAAATTAGAAAGAGTTTCATACCATGCTCTTGGAGCTTGTTTCAGCCCATACACGGCTTTGTGTAATCTGCACACATGATTGGGAAACTCGTTGTTCTCGAATCCTTTAGGTTGTTCAACATATACTTCCTCAGCCAAATCTCCATTGAGGAAGGCACTCTTAACATCCATCTGATACACAGTGAAGTTCATATAAGCAGTATAAGCCAGGAAGATTCTGATGGCTTCAAGTCTTGCTACAGGAGCAAAAGTTTCATCATAATCAATTCCTTCAGTCTACGTATACCCCTGTGCCACCAGCCTGGCCTTGTTTCTGATGATGTTTCCAATTTCATCCATCTTATTTCTATAGATCCATCTAGTGTCTGTGATGTTCTTACCAGGTGGAGCTGGCACTAGTGTCCATACCTTGTTCCTTTTGAACTGATTGATTTCTTCCTGCATAGCAACTACCCACCCATCTTCTACAAGAGCCTCAGCTACTCTCTTAGGTTCAATTTGAAAGAGAAATTCAGCAAAGAGACATTCATTGGCTGAGGCAGATCTGAGTCATGAATTCGCTATCTAGTAGTAACCCCTACATTAGGTTCCCTAATGATGTTGACAAGAAGAATGTGTTGATCTCTTGACCACTTGGTTTGAGGAGCTGGGGAATCATGGACAGGGACAGTTGTGGGTATAGCTGGTACTATTTGAGTTTCATCCTACTGACTGGGAGGGCTTTCTTCAAAGATTACTTCAGTGTCTGAGTCTACTTCAGCCACATCAAGGGGAACAAGTTCATTATCAGCAGGAGATTCTTCAGGGATTTGAAGAATTGGTGAGTCATCAATAGCAGTTGAGGAAGAAGGACTACAAGAAGGCTGTGGTTCTTCTTCATCAAGTTCCTGAGAGGTAGGAACTTCAATGTTGTGTGTAGACAGAGGGTCAAAAGCAGGAACATAAGGAGTGAGAGTGTTGAAGTGATGATGGTGATGATAGGCAGGTCTAGGTTTAGAGAATTCATCACTTGGGAATGACACATTTTCATTAAAATCAATTTCATCACCCTCTGTTCCAGTTCTCTGTATGACATCATCATCTTCATTGAATCTGACATGAAAGGTTTCTTCTACTTCTTGTCTTCTGATGTTAAATACTCTGAAGGCTTTGGCTGTTGGAGAGTATCCCAAGAAGAAACCATCATCAGCTTTTTCATCAAATTTTCCAAGTTTATCCCTGTAGTTATAAATGAACACAGGGTATCTAAAAACATGAAAATAGCTGACATTTGGAGCTCTGTTTCTGAAAACTTCATAGGAAGTTTTACCATGTCTTTTGACAATGATTGATCTATTTGTGTATAGCAGGCAGTGTGAACAGCTTCTCCCCAAAATTGCTTCGGTAAAGATGCACCATTCAACATAGTTCTGGCTGCTTCAATCAAAGTCCTGTTTCTTCTTTCAGCCACACTATTTTGTTCAAGGGTGCCAGCTAAAGAGAAGTTTTGTGATATTCCCTTTTCATCACAAAAGGATTCAAGTTGATGATTCTTGAATTCAGTACCATTATCACTTCTTAGAGCTTTGACTCTAACATCATTCATATTTTCAACCTGTCTAATGAAGGACATGATGGTATCAGCTGCATCACTTTTCCTTCTGAGGAAGAAAACCCATGTATACCTTGAAAATTCATCAACTATGACCAAGGTGTATTTGTTGTGATTAATGGTCTGAGGTTTGACAGGCCCAAACAAATCCATGTGAAGGAGATGTAAGCACTTGTCAATAGAAAATGATTGCCTGGTCTTGAAAGAAGACCTGTGATGCTTTCCCTTGACACAAGCAGAACAAGTCTTGTCTTTAGAAAATATCACTAAAGGAAGACCATCAACCAGGTTTTGTGTGGTTATCTTGTTGATGTTCTTGAAGTTGAGATGAGACAATCTTTTGTGCCACAGCCAATTGACACTTTCAGAGGCTTTAGCCAGAAAACAATTTGAGCTGTCTTCAGAGCAAACAACCATGTTGATGACATAAACATCTCTCCTTCTTGGTGCAATAAGCACAGCATCATTGTTCTTGTTGAATATGGTTCCCTGAGTCTTAGTGAACAAAACCTTGTAGTCAGCATCACATAATTGGCTGATGCTAATGAGATTGTGTTTAAGACCATTCACATATGCAACCCTTGTAAAAGTTATCCCATTGCAGTTCACTGAGCGGTATCCCTCTGTGTCGCCTGAAGAATTATCTCCAAACACCACTTTGGGACCAGGCTCCCTTGAGTATCTGTGCAGGTATTGTTAAATCTCTGTCATGTGTCTAGAATAGCCACTGTCTAGATACCATATCGATTCCTTAAGATGTTTCTGCACAGATACATAGAAACAAGTTAGTTCCTATGGTGAACCCGCTTTCCAGTGGGTTCCCTGAATTGCTGATTACCAACTCTTGAGTTCCTGTAGAACTTTTGGCGATGGGAAGGACAATTAGTTGTCTCATGGGTGAAACTTCCACAGATATCACAACCTGGGAAGTCACCACACTCATCTGAGTGATGGTTTGTGAATCCACAGAATTTACAGGGAGGATAAGGTCTGTAGTTCCCTAGTTGTCTTTTAGAACCATGTTGTCTTTCCCTAGAAGGTGTCTGAGCTCTCTTAACAGCCATTTGTCTATCATGGTCTAAGGTCACATGATGAGAGTTCTTACAGATATTGCATTAAGGTTTGACTAACCTTTCCCCGTTGGGTTCACCTAGAACAGACTTAGGTTCACGAGAAGTAGAGCATTCAACGGAAGGCTTAATGTATTGTTTTAAGAGTTCTACTTCTTTCAATAATGACAACAGGCGTTCTTCAGTAGAGGGGTCAACTTTGTTCACAGCTTTTGTTGAGACAGGCTTAAATGCAACTTGCTTAACAGATTGTTTAGCAGGTACAAAAAATATTTTAGCTGGTGGTTTCTCAACATCTGTTTTAAGTTCACCCTTAGCTCTTCTAGAGGAACTGTTGGGTTCAACTCCTGAGAGTTTGGGTAAAGGTGGTAATTCAGCCACATCTTCAGAGTCAGGGTCATCGGTCAAAATGGGATCTGACATATGAATAGTCTCTGTAGATTCAAAAACAATCTCTTTGGGTTTGGTGAGAATTTTCAGCTTATTTTTCTTAGCAGATACATCCCTTTTAATGTCAGCAGGCAGTTCATCATTAAGCAATTGATCTATAGTGAACCTATTACACAGCCATTTTTCAATAACCTTGTTTAATTCAGATACTTGATCATTTAAGGCACTATTCTTCAAGGTTAACCTACTGACTTCATTTTGAAGGGATATTTTCTCTAAATTAACCTGTTTGAGAGTTTCACATTCAGATTTAGCATTTAACAGTTCATTTTTTAACTGAGTGAAACTTATCAAGCAGGTTCTTTCTTTGTTCCTCAACAAAGTGCAAATCAACAATGGTGTAATCAAGGATATGTTTGCGTTCATCACTATCAGACATAGATAAAAGCATGTGTACCTTTTTTATTGTAATGTCAACCCATTGTCCTGATCTTGCATCACCTTTCCCAACAGCTGGTTCATCCTCAGCTATAGCCATGAAAGCCCTGACTCTAGTAGTATCTTCCTCATCTGAAGTCAGCGGCTCATCATTCCAATCATATGCTTCAGCTACCAACCCTTTCTCTGTCTTTTTATCACCTCCTTTCTTTTTAGACAGAGCTTCAAGCTTCAAATTCATCTGTTCTAACTCAGCTTTAAGTGCCTTGTACTTGTTCTTGTAATCCTTCTTCTCATTGTCTGATGAGTTGAATTGGTGAGATGAGTTGTTGTGTTGTGATTTGAACTTGTAGGGTTTGGTGGAAGATGATGGATAGGAAGGTAAGGATGTCTTGGTGGATGGACAGTCTTTTTGGAAATGTCCAAGCTTTCCACAGGCAAAACAAGTTTCTTTTGATCTGTCAGTTTGTTTACCAGTTGATCCTATTCTCCTTGATCTTTTGAAGAATCTTCTTTGATTGGCTAGCAAGGCTCTTTCATGAAACTCAGCATTAAGGTCTGTCAAGAACTCTTGGCTGTTGCGGGTGTATTCTTCAACATCAGAGTCGCTGTCATGAGGATGTGGGGTAGAGATCAAGGCTTTGTAAGTTGCTCCTTGAACTACAAATCTTTCAGTCTCTGATTTGTATATAGTGTCAATCAGCCCTTCTTCATAATTATACTTTCCATAAAGCCGAGCTAAGGTGTCATTCTTGATTGAGTTATTGGCTCTCTGAGTCTGATTCATACTCAGCCATTTTCTTGGAAGGCTATTGAAAAATGTGGCATTAATCTTAGCTTGACCAATGGTGACATCATTCATAGCAAGGTCATTGAGAAGAATCTTTAGCCTAGTATAGGTTTGTTGAACCTTTTCACCATCAAGTGCCTTGAAAGCATTGAACTGAAGTCTGAGTGCCTGAATCTTGGTTTCTCTGGTTTCAGAGGGTCCTTCATGGCCAAGGATGAGGTCTGTCCACATTTGTTTGGCTGTGGGACACTGAATGACAGACTTCATGATGTGTTTGGGAAGACAGGATATAATGATGCTTTTGAGCCGTTTATCTTGGTTTGCCAATTTTCTATCAGCTGGAGTCCATTGTTTGAGAGGTTTGGGAAGAGGGTTTTCTTCAGTAGAGGTAAGCGCCATGGGAACATAAGGACCATTTTCTAGAATTTCTAGAAGAAATGGTTTAAGTCCATCGAGATACACAAGGAATTGGCTCTTCCAACTAGCAAAATCTTCTTCATCAAAGACTGGTACGCTGGTGACATGTGATCCGCCTCTTGAGTCAAGAAGTTGGGGTAGATCATCATCAGTAGGAGGTGGAGGAGTGAGTCTTGGTGAAGATGGTGATGCATTGTTGTTGTTTCCAGAAGGTGATTGTGGTGGGTTGGATGTTTCTGGCATGGTGGATCTTGATTATAAAACTGAGAATGAGTCGAAGGTTTTAATATCAAACACCGCTCTGATACCAATTGAAAGTCCCTAATCAATGCTAGAAACACTAAACTTAATTAATCAACACAAGTTATTACTTTTTAAATGTAATCTTATTATTGTATAATAAAGAATTACAAGTGTTATGGATAACACCGTTTGATGACAATGTGTTGTGCACACTTTGAACAACTAAAAACCCTAACTTACAAATACAGTCACAGCTGTTTGATTCAATAAGTTCTAAGCATTAATGGTGTAAATATTTTCAAAGTGTTAAACATTAATGCTGGGCTACACATCCTATTTATAGTGATACGAGGTTGACCTAGGTACTAGTTGATGGTGACTACACAAGACATTCACTTTTCAGACATCTGTCACAAGATGATCTTCTATTCTTGGTAGTCTGCCATAATGCTTTAAGTAAACAAATCTTGAAACAGTTTCCTTTTTCTTCATAGTCTCGTACACACAAATGGCATGTCCAAAGTGTGCTGAGTGTCAACAGGGTATTGCCACCCCTGTTAACCCTCAACCCCTTAGAGTCCCTGATACATCTTGGTTGTTATCCATCACAGCCAATGAGTATGTCTTCAAGTGATCTTCGACTTCCTTGACAATGTCTCTAACATGGACTCCTCTGAGGTTGCTCACAGAGACTTGGATCTCTGTGAGTCTTGCGATGATTGCCTGCCTCCTAGGCACAGGCAAGTGACTATCTAACAACTTAATTTGTGTTTAAATCTATGATACAGGGAATCTAACAAACTTAGATTCCCAACACGGGAACTAGTAACTCAAATGATACGGTATCTAATCCAACACATTTGAGTGAACCTCAACCAAATGCTACGACGGGTATGGAATCTTATGATCAACGTGATTTGGTAATGGTGCCTAAACATATTATTGATAACATGAATGTGGTTGTCCGACAAACCGTAGACATGAATGCCAACCTAACCGCTGAGCTTGCGCTGTATAAGGAAAAGGTCAAAACTTTTGAAATGGTCCCTCAAGCTGAAAAAATAACTTATTCTGAATTTGACCAATTTCGTTTTGAAAGATTGAACACTTAAATGAAATAGAATCATTAAAAGCCAATCTTTCCAATGAATTAAAAGCAAAAGAGTCGGTTGTAAATGATTTTCAGAAACTTAAAAAAGATTTTGAAATTCTCGAGTCTAAAAAGTTTGAATCAGAAATTAATGCTACCAAACTTCTTAAATTCAAGGAACAACAGCTTTTAAAACAATACGCTTCCATAGAAAAGGTTCATCTTTTAACTAAATCATTTAAAGAACTCGAACTTAAGCGTATTCAAGACTTACCACCAAATCCTGGTTATGCAAAACTAGCTCAGGAATATATTCCTTGTCTTTATGATGTGACCTTTATTGGCAAATCGAAAGAAGCACCTTATGTTCGTAGTACTGAGGAGACACAGTCACTTGCTGAAGAAAATCAAAAAATGCTTTCAAAATTCCATAAGATTGATTATGATCAGTATAATAAAGATCAATTGTCTAAAAAGACCTGTATTCGTTTACAAAAGGAATTAGCTCAATTAACAGTTTTTGTGCCTCAAAGTTTGTCAACGGAAAACCCTCCTAGTACGTCTCCTACACTTATCAAAAAGGATTTAACTAAGTTAATTCCACCGGTAAGTAAGGCATCTGTTAGCTTAAATGCGGTGCACCAACACTTAGCCGATTTTGACAAGGTCATTGTGGAACGTACGACGACTTCGGCCATAACGGAAGGTGAATGGAATTTTGAGCACATAAGAGCTGCATTTCGAGATGAAATTGTTCCATTTGTAAACAATGTTAAAGCTTGTCTTAGTAATATTGATCAAGATTTGCTTTTGGAAATAGAAGAAGTTAGACGTGTTTTCAATGAAATGGATGACGCTTATGAAAACAGTTTACTTGAAATAGAACGAGTTTCACGCCAAAATGATCAGCTTCTGAAGCAAGTGATGTCTCATGATATAGTTTTCGTCTGTGTGAATAAAAGTGTTAATAATGATTCTATTGTGCATAATGTTGAATATGTGGATAATGTGGTAGATAGTACTTGTCACGAATCTGACGCTGAATTTTTAAAGCTTCAAGATTCATATTCTTCGCTTTCGAAACGTTTTGATGAGATTCAAACACATTGTATTTCGCTTGAATGCAAGCAACAATTCATTCAAGAAATCTTTGAAACGTCATTCGAAGGTGTTAATATTGATGATGCAAATTTTCAAAATAATTTTCGATTAAATTTACAATCAAAACAGTGTCAGCCAAGTGACAAGGTTGCTAAATCATTGCCGATAGACATAGAGAAATCTAAGGAGATTAACTGTGTGAACATTCTTGAGGCCGTTGAGAATTTTAAACTTGATCTAGATAATCGAGTTTCCAAGATTTTGTCCAAAGTTGATAACTTAAAACAGAAAAATACACGACTTTTGGATTCAGTAAAGCCCGCACGTGCTAATACCACTGCATAGAATCAATCATTGATTGAACATATGAATCGAAAGTCAGTGGAAATATCTTATTTGAGGGAACAAGTTTGTGATAAAAATCTGGCTTTGACTGAGTTAAAGGAAACACTTCGTACCCTTAAAGGTAAGAATGTTGTGGACAATGCAGCCACTGTCTCAGCTTCATCCTCTAGTGCCATCAAAACGAACCTCATCACCGTCACACCATTTAATAAGGGCCCTAGGACTAAACCATCTCAAACATTGGTCACTAAGATAAGGAAAAATCAAAACCAGCTTCTAATATTCCCGTGTTGCCTTCTACAGGAGTAAGCACCACTACTAAGGCTCAAAGATCTAAGCTTAAAAGAAACAAGAAGAATGATAGGATCTTGCCCCCATCTAGTAGTCAAGTAAAGAAGAAAGTAGAAGCCCATCCTAGGAATGTTATTTTTGTTTTGAATAAAACGAATCATGTAGCTAAACCTAAAGGCTCTGCGGTTGTGCAGCGTTCTAAGCCTACTGTGAATTCTGATTTGAAATGTTGGAATTGCAATGAATGTATGTTTTATAGTCGTCATGATTCTTGCCTTATTGACCATGTGAATGAGATGAATGCCCGGAAAAATGGATTAGAATGGAAACCGACTGGGAAAGTGTTAACCCAAGTTGGTTGGTTGTGGCGCCACACTGGTAGAACTTTCACTATAGTAGGAAATACGTGTCTTTAACTAGGATCACTCCCACTAAAGCGAAGAAAGCGTGCCCTTTAATTAGGAGTACCAAGGCTACCAAAACACAAGCATGTCCTTTAACTAGGAACACCGACACTAGTGTAGGAACAAAGTGCCCCTTAAATAGGTCTACTTCCACTGCAGTGCCCGATAATATTCCAAAACCTCAGAAAGTTGGAACAATAAAACCTGTTAGTGGTAAAACTCACATTAGAAAACGCAGGAAATCTAAGGGTCACACAAATGTTAACAATTCTGATAATATTATATTTGTATCTGCTAACACTCCGAAACCAATAGTTTCCAATGCATTGTCTACTGTTGTTGTTGAAAACAGGTGGTCCAAATTGTTCTCTGGTATTTGGACTCTGGTTGCTCTAAACATATGACCGGAGATCGCTCTCAGCTCAGAAAAGTTTCTTGGTACGGTTCGATTTAGAAATGATCATATTGCAAAGATAATAGGTTACTGTGAATATCATATTGGGAATGTTATAATTTCAAGAGTGCATTATATGGAAGGTCTCGGTCACAACTTATTCTCTGTGGGACAATTTTGTGATGCAAACCTAGAAGTTGCTTTTCGAGAGCATACCTGCTTCATTCGTAATTTGGAAGGGGTTGATTTATTGAAAGGTACTCGAGGGAATAATTTGTATACTTTGTCTCTACAAGACATGATGGTCGCTTCTCCCGTATGTATTCTCTCCAAAGCATCGAAGACTAAGTCATGGTTATGGCATCGACGGTTATCTCATCTTAACTTTGACGCCATTAATCATTTGGCAAAAAACGAACTTGTTCGTGGTCTTTCTAAACTTACATTTCACAAGGACCATTTGTGTTCCGCATATACAATGGGGAAGAGCACTAAGAAATCATACAAACCCAAGACTGAAGACACCAACCAAGAGAAACTTTATCTGTTGCATATGGATCTTTGTGGGCCAATGCGTGTTGAAAGTCTTAGTGGTAAAAGGTACATCCTCATCATTGTCGATGATTACTCTCGGTTTACATGGGTGAAATTTTTTACAACAAAAAATGAGGCACCTAATTTCATCATCGGATTTCTCAAGATGATTCAAGTGTGTCTCAACACTACTGTCCAACGCATTCTTACATATAATGGAACCGAATTTGTGAATCAAATTTTGCGTGATTATTATGAAGAAGTTGACATATCTCATGAAACATTCGTTGCTCGCACTCCACAACAAAACGGTGTCATTGAAAGGCGAAATCGCACACTTATGGAAGTTGCTCGAACGATGTTTGTTGGGAACAAAATGTAGCCAGTACACTTGGACGCTGACAAGAAGAAAACACGCGTTGATAAGAAGAAAACAAGTGTTGACAGATCAAGCGTTGACAGGAAGATGTCAAGCGTTGATAGGATGAAGTCAAGCACTGATAGAAAGATATAGTCTACGTGTATTATTTTTCTAGTTTATTTCTAGTAAAGATATGATCAACAATGTATTTTCTATATTATCTTTAACTAGAATAGCTGATACGTAGACTCTTGTACAAGGCTTCTTATGTCTATAAAAGAAGATCTTTAGTTTTTGTTTCATATAAGTTTTCATACGTTTAACACTTTCATTGTAAGCAAGTTTGTTATAATCAATCAAGTGAAAGTTTGTTTTACAATTGTTTGTGTGTTCTTGTTTGAGTATTAATTCCGCATAATACTTAAATTGTTTTATACACAACAAAGTTTTTGTAACACCCCATTTTGGTAATGGAAATGTCACATGCAATTATGGCGTGTCATCAAAGCATACAAGGAAAAATGTCTAAACATTACTTGACCATAAAAGGAAAATACCGGAATCAAACATCGGTAGTCCAAAAGTAAAGCTCATTACACACAAACATAAGTATAGTAAAGGAAAGGACTAAACAATGTCCATAGCAAAAGTATCATAAGAAAGGAAATGCATAAAGTAAAGAAGGCTAGACAGCTTCCAGTCCATATGCACGTACTCTTAGTGTCTACGAGCGTCCCTGAGTACCTGCCGTTTTGGGAACATAGAAAAGGAAAACGGCTGAGCAAATACGCTCAGTGCACGGATGTACAATAAAGCATGAATAAGATAAGCATATAACATATAACAGCGGAAGAAAACTAAGTCCCGAGTAACTTGGTTAAGTCTTGATAAAACTGGTTTTATAGTTTGAAAAGTCTTATGTTTATCTTGTAAAAACTGTTTATCACATTTTACCATTAGCCAATATAGGTCATGAAAATCCACCGTGCATGAATACTTGGAGGGGTGACCTCATCATGCAAATTAGAGGGGTTGCCTCTAATTTAGTATACTGGTTTTTGGGTAGGAGGGATCAGCTCCTTGTGAAGGATGCAAGACACACACCACATTCACCATGAAATCCTGACTGAAAACATGTAACTAGGATGCACCCATACGCCCCACATGATAAATATAATATAAATGGCCAAAAGCTGAAGGGACACCACAAGCAATCACTCCGCCGTGGTGAAGTCATAACATTAGTGCCTCTAATGTTATGGTTATGGTACCTCCATAACTAGGTGAAACTGGTCATGCATGTATATGGCTATAGGTATTCTTAATTAAACATAAGCAATCAAACACGTAACTTATACTACGGGAAAACATTTGGCTGTATACGGGGAATCCTAATAAGGAAAGAATGTCCATACTGAAAGGACGGGAATCCGTACCTTATGTCCAGTGAACGAAGAAGATGAATTGAGAGGAATCCTACTTCCGTATCACTAGTGCTACATAAATACATACATGAATAAGTATCTGCTTACTAAATACGTAGCTAGTTTTATGTCATGTCTTAGCTTATTTTATGTATTCTTTCCATGTTTTACTGTTTTAAAGCCTTAAACCGTGTTTATCTTATATTCTGTTTAATCTGATTAAGTATTTCTGGTATTTCATGTATTATTATACTTATTGTGTAATAATAAGTAACTTACCCAAAATAGCAGGTTTCCTAAAATAGAAAGTTTCCAAAAATAGAAAGTTTCCAAAAGTAGAAAGTTTCCAAAAATAGTAAGTTTCAAAAAATAGAAAGTTACCAAAAAATAGAAAGTTTCCAAAAATAGAAAGTTTCCAAAAATAGAAATTTTCCAAAAATAGAAAGTTTCCAAAAATAGAAAGTTTCCAAAAATAGAATTACTGCTTAAAATAGATAAGTTTCTAAAAATAGAAAGTTTCCATAAATAGATCAGCTGCCTTAATTAAATAAGTTTCCATAAATAGATTAGCTGCCTAAAATAAATAAGTTTCTAAAAATAGAATGTTTCCATAAATAGATTAGCTGCCTTATTTAATTAAGTTTCTAAAAATTGAAAGTTTCCATAATTAGAAATAAGCTGGTTAAATAAGCTAAGTATATAAGCCTAAGTGTTTTCATGATTATTTTCTAAATCATATGATATAATGTATAGTTTAATAATTATTTCATGTAATTAAATTAAACTATAGGTTAAAATATTTAATTAAAGTATAACATGTTTTTAATTAAATAAAGTTAAATACTTAGGTTAAAACATGTATTATTATTTATTAATAATATAACCTAAGTCATGTTAATTAATTAATTATAATCATGGTTTTTAAATAATGAACTAATTATAAGTCTAAAATACAAAAAAATACGTAGGTTAATTAATTTCATAATTATTAATAATTAAAATAACCTAAGTCATGTTATTAAATTAATCATGTCATTTTATTAATTTAATTTTTAACATAAGATCATAAAAAGAAAATAAATACTAAACATACACCATGAACCGGATCTAGACTCAAAACCATGAACCGGACATGAAATCGACACCGTACCCCGAACCGAATCGGGGTACCCCTTGTCTTGATGTTGCCGTGGGACCCACACCAACCAACCGGAACCATATGGTCTCGGTGGTGGTCGGATGGCCAAACCGAAACCCCCTTCGGGTTCGGTGTAGGCTGCGGCCAAAACAAACACCCCTTAAAACATTACTTTTGATTTTATTAAATCCCAATTCATGTTAGATCTATGATTTTAATTAGGTTTTTATAAAAACATAACATGTTCTTAATTAATAAAAGATCAAATCAAAAGAAAAAGGTTTAAAAAGGATTTACCGAATACGTGGATCAAAAGAACGAAGAACAAACACGAACACCAACTAGAATTCCAAGATCCAAGATCAACAAACACCCCCTTTTGGTGTTTTGAGGGTGGCGGCCAAAAAAGAAGAAGAGAGGAGGGTTTTTAGGTTTCTGTTAAAATCTTCTGTAATGTAAAAATGAGTAGTGTTTTTACCATAACCCTCCTTTAGTAAAAATACAAATGGGCTTGGCCCATTTGCTCCTTGTAGCCGCGGGTAGGGGGCCCCACATGGGGTACCCGTACCTTTTTCCGTGTCTCGATGTTTAGTCATTCGTTCATGATTATTTGTGTTCGCGTTTTATGTGTTCTCGTTACGTAATTATCGTGATCTAATATATTTATTTACGCTCGTAATAAATATATATACGTAATTAATAATAGTTCGTGTTTTAATTACGTTCATGATTTCATGATCGCATGTTTGTGATTAATTATTGTCAAATAATTATTACGTGCTCGTGCGTAGTAAATACTTATCGTGTTCTAACACGTACGTAATACGTAAAATCCTAACACGTAAAATCCTAACACGTAATCGTAATCATGCTATATTAGGAAAGTTTTAATCTAGTACATACGATCTTAAGGGTACTATTCATGATAAAAGCATGCGGGTTTTACAACTCTTCCCCCCTAAAAAGAATAATTCGTCCCCGAATTATAGATAAAGTAGACTGGAAAAGAAGAACATACCCGAATTCAAAATATGAAATGAGGGTAAGAAGCCCGGATGGACTCCTCTGTTTCCCAAGTAGCTTCCCGCTCGGTATGATCCCTCCATAGGATTTTGACGAATGGAATCGTCTTCTTTCTCATGACTCGTTCTTGTCGGTCAAGGACTCGTTCGGGTTCTTCTATAAAAGTGAGATCTTCACGTATCTGCTCCAGTGGATACTGAACCATGTGAAGGGGGTGATACCGGTACCCACTGAGTAAGGACACATGAAACACATTGTGCACATGCGAAAGCTGTGGAGGTAACGCCAATCGGTAAGATACTTCACCGACTCGTTCAATGATTTAAAACGGTCCGATGAAACGAGGACTGAGCTTCCCTTTAATCCTGAAGCGTCTAACACCACGTACCGGCGAAACCTTAAGGAAGACGTGATCTCCTACGCTAAAATGTATGTCCCTACGATGCTTATCGGCGTAACTCTTCTGACGTGACCGTGCTTCCTGAATTTTCTACTTAGCTACTGCGATCTTCTCATTGGTCATCTCTATGATTTCTGGTCCTTCAAGTGTTCGCTCACCAACCTGATCCCAGCAGATTGGGGCGCGACACTTTCTGCCATACAACATCTCAAAAGGAGCACACTTGATACTTGTGTGCCAACTGTTGTTGTATGCAAACTCCACCAAACAGATGTAATCGTCCCAATCACCCGTCCATTCCAACGCACATGACCTCAACATATCTTCCAGTGTCTGAATGGTTCGCTCCGACAGTCCGTCCGTTTGAGGATGAAAAGCCGTGATAAGCTTAAGTTGTGTACCCTAAGCTTTCTGCAGACTCTTCCAAAAGCGCGAAGTGAATCGAGGATCTATGTCTGAGACAATGCTGGATGGTGCACCGTGGAGTCTCATGATCTCTCTTCTGTACGTATCTGCGAGTTTACTTACCGGATCTTCCTTGCAGATCGGTAAGAAATGAGCTGATTTGGTAAGTCGATCTACGATAACCCAAATTGCATCGTGCTTCCTCTTGGTAGGCGGAAGACCAGTAACAAAATCCATGGTGATTTTGTCCCACTTCCACTCAGGAATATCTAACGGTTGAAGGAGACCGCCAGATCGCTGATGCTCGATCTTAACCTGCTGGCAGGTAAGACATTTGGAGACGTAAGTGGCCACATCCTGTTTCATACCACTCCACCAAAAGTACTGCTTGATGACATGGTACATCTTAGTCGAACCAGGATGTATAGAGAATGGGGAGCTATGAGCTTCAACTAACAAAGCTTCCCGGAGTTCTTGGTCATCAGGAACACAAAGTCTCGTGCCCTGCCATACGATACCATCTGCATCTACTTTGAATTCTGTCTGTTTCTCCAAATTCTGTACTATCTCCAAGATTTCTCCGTCATCCTTCTAAGCTTCCTTGATCTTAGAGACTAACTCGGGTTCTACTCTAAGATTAGCCCAGTAACCGTGCTGTCCAAGTACCATGATCTCGATGTCTAGTCGCTCCAAGTCTCTTATGATTTCCTCTTTGATTTTAATGTCGTTGATCATTCCGGACTTCCTGCTAAGAGCATCTGCTACTACACTTGCCTTTCCGGGATGATACTGTAGATTAATGTCATAATCCTTCAACAGCTCTAACCATCTCCTCTGCCTCATGTTCAATTCACGTTGAGTGAAGATATACTTCAAGCTCTTGTGATCCGTGAAAATGTCACATGATTCTCCATACAAGTAGTGCCTACATATCTTCAATGCAAACACCACAGCTGCAAGTTCCAGGTCATGCGTGGGGTAATTTTATTCATAAGGCTTAAGCTGCCGTGAAGCGTACGCGATCACTTTCCCATGTTGCATGAGAACACAGCCAAGTCCCTTCCCCTATGCATCGCTGTAGATATGAAATCCACCCGTACCAGATGGTAGAGTAAGAATAGGTACAGATACTAACTTCTGCTTCAGGTCTTCAAAGCTCTTCTCTCGATCTTCAGTCCAGACGAATTTCTCTCCTTTCCGCATCAGTTTGGTCAATGGTAGTGCTAGGCGGGAAAAATTCTCCACGAACCTACGGCAATAGCCAGCTAAGCCTAAGAAACTACGGAGTTCCGTTGCTGATGTTGGTCTTGGCCACTTAGTAATTGTAAAACCCAGTATAGTCATATCCTTAATTCGAGGACTAATTATTATTTTTATAGGGGAAGAGTTGTAAAACCCAGAAATTTGGTTTGTATTTTATTGTATCTTTTGAATATAACCGAAAGTTTGAATAATAAGCATTTGATATTAAAACCATACGTTATAATTATTTGTGTATTATTAATATTAATTTTTAAAATAAAATATTTGTCTTCAAAAAAGAAAATTAATAATTAGTAAATGTAACCATTGAATAGTTGAAAGACTTAATTGAAACTATTAATGGATCACGTCAACAATTTCGAACTTATAGGCGCATCATCCGTTTTGCCAAATCAAATCATTGTTAAAAACGTAAAGAAGATCAAATAAATAAACGTGAAAGTACAATCTTTTAAAGCTATAAATGATATTTCCGCTCCATTCGTTTTAAATGCGCAAGATTCGTTTTCTAATTCTTATATATGGAGCATTAGTGATAGATTAATCACTTTTCTCTAAACTAAAATAAAAATTTCCATTAGATGAGAGTCAGAGTTTTTATCTACTTATTTCGAAACCGGAGTACGATTCACATCAACGCCAGTCTTGTTCAAGTTTTTGTACGTCTATTTTAGTATGTCTCCATACTTTTGGTTTCATTTATTTTAGTTCGATATTTGTTCGGGGATGGTGTGTGCTCGATAAAATTGTGCTGTCGGTATACTGATTTCGGTAGCAGAGGAGACATCATGTCAGTGATTTGCTTGTACGTGTTTGATTTCGAATTCGGCATGGTTTTTCGTTTGGCTGCCATTGTGCAACTTTGAGGTATATCCTAACCATCATTCTAATTATTCATATACATAAAGTTTTATTTATTAGTAAAATCAATTGAACTTGTCGTTTTATAATCGATATGAACGTGTTTTCTTGTTGTCGTTTTGCACCAAATGTAGAAAATAAAACAAGGTTAACTTTATAGAACATTTGGAATAAATTGAAATTTACATATATTGGTTTTATGACAAATAGCTGCAACAAGTTAAAAAAAATGTAAATCGACTTCATGTTCATGTTTAGTTGGACTTGGTTATGCATTTGACGTTCATTCTTGGGTAGATCTTGGTGTTCGTGTTTAAGTTCGAGTTCGGTTCATGGTTTCGTTTTGAGTCGTCGTCTTATAGGAATATTTTCTAAACGCAAACCATGTACACCACTGTATATATGCATGAAATCAGTTGGTTAAGAAACCATGTGAATGACTAATAAGTTATTAATTACATGTTTAAAAGGAAAGAAAAATTGTAGGACAAATTGATACTGAAAACAATACGTAACATGAACATGCATAATTACCAAAGTAAGGATTAAACATGAAACTACACAAGCATCAACGATTTAAACGATTTAAACGATTTAAGGAACAAGTAATTTATACAATGAACAAATAACTTATACACGTACTTTATCATGTAGCTCACGTGAAGTTGGAGTAGTCCAGTCTCGTTAATCCATCTCTCTCATAGCTTGCTGGGCACGAGGTACGGATTTTCCGTCCTTTCAGTAAGGACTTCCTTTCTATGCATGATTATGATTTCCCGTCTTCAGCCAAATGTTTTTCCCCAGTATATGTTTAAGTTTTTCAGTAATCATATTAATAACTAAATAAATTGCCTGAGCATTATATACAAGCACGACCAGTTTATGTACTAGTTACGGAGGTACCATAACCACGGCATTAGAGGCACCGGTGTCGTGACTCACATGCAGGAGAGTGATATCCTGCATCGTCCCACTCAGCTCATCTTGGCCATTTTATCAGTATTTTTAGTGGGGCGTATGGATGCATCCTAGGCTTATATGTGTTACAAGTTATCAGGGTGAATGTGGTGTGTGCTCTACATCCTTCACATTGGAGCTGATCCCTCCACCCAGCACAGTTATTTAGAGGTCATCCCTCTATAGCATGATGAGGTCACCCCTCCAATTATTCATGCACGGTTTTACAGCACGTGACCTATATAAGCTCTGGCAAACAAAATACAGTAAATGCATGTTTTCAGAATTAATAGTTATATTTCAGTATCAGTATATATGAACTAGGTTTCTCAAATTTTATGCAGTGTTTCTACCCCATGTTACATATCATTCTTACAGCTTCAGTATTCTATCGCCTATTTCATTCAGTATATTCTTATCATGTTTTATATCCGTTCACTGAGCGTTATGCTCAGCCGTAGTTCCTTTCATGTTCTAACGGCAGGTACACCGGGACGCTCTTAGGATTCTGAGAGCACGTGCATTTGGGATGGAAGCTATCCAGACTTCTTATTTTATGCACTTACAATATTCTGCTTATTTGGACATTGTTTAGTCCTTTCTTTAGTATTTTATTTTTTCATGTTTTGAGCTTAGGTTGGATTACCGATGTTTGATTCCGGTATTTCCGTTATGGTCATTTAATGTTTTAGGACATTTACCTTATGCTTTGATGACACGCCATAAATACACGTAACGGTCTACTTATCCAAGTGGGGTGTTACAATTATGGTATCAGAGCTATAGGTTCGACCTGTAGGCTCTAAAACTTGACCTGTGACTAGTGGGTAGTCACCAGGAACTTCCCAGATTTTGGCGTTGTTATCTTTCATGTTTCTCATGGATTATTCAGTCAGTTTTCTTCATTTATCAGTCAGTTTTCTTAAAGTTTTGACTAAGTAAAAGGTTGGTACATAACTAGCCATATTTAGTCGCATGTGCTTTTAGCGAATTTTCGTTTTGGTGAACTGACCATAGGCATTCACCCTTGCCGTTCAGATTTTGTATTGGTAAACCGACCATAGGAGTTTACCCTTACTCATGACAGATTCATGTTTTCAGTCAAATATCACTTGGTGAACCAGCCATAAACGTTCACCATTTCCCAAGTCAAATTTCATGCTATTCAGTCGAAGGTTGTTTTGTGAACCGACTCATAGTTGTTCACCTTTGTCATATCAGGACATTTCATAAATTTAGACAAGTATGGGCTGGACTATAGCCAACCATATTTAGTCCCAGATTATGAATTTCTATACATGACAATTCTCAGAAATTTTTGACAAGCATGGATCGAACCAAAATCGCCCATACTTAGTCGTATGTTTTGTTCCTTGAATTCTGTGGATTGAACCATAGCCATCCACACGAGTTGATGTTAAACCTCAGTTTATTTTCTTTTATGTTCTAGTAACAGTCAAATTTTCATATCCTCACGTTGATGTCCTCTTCAGGTTTGATTCAGTTCATGTCTCCTTACGAGGATTATGTTTTCAGCAAAGTAATGATGTTCTCATACACAAGAATTTCAGTAAAACCCATTTTCATGATAAATCATGATTGTCCTTCATTAATCATGCTTCATCCTGACCACTGTTGGGACTTCGATTATATCATACTTTTAGTCTTGATATAACTAGCAGTAAGTCGACGCAGGAATTACAGGCTATCATGTTACTTATTTCAGACCAGTTTACTACCGTTTAAATCAATTTATTTCCTAGATCACGTCAGACAAGCGACACCAGTATCGACCATCCAATAAAATTCCCACCTGTGCCATGAACAGTAGTCTATATGGACCCTCTGTATAGTGCCTCAGTTATATTGTACAGTGATACATGTGTACTCCACGTACAATGTCTTGATATGCTTCATGTGCAATATTCACTTTGTATTTCATGTACAGTAGTCCAGGTGTACACCAGGTACCCTACTCCATGGATATTGCTAATCGATCCTCAATCATCTCGGGTGTTTCCACTTGTCGATATTTTACCAGGTGCTGATGCTGCTCGCAAGTTGAAGATTTTACCAGATGTTGATGCTGCGAACACTTTGAAGACCTCAAAATTACTGATGCTGCCGATACTTTGGAGATTTCTCAAGATGCTGATGCTGATGCTGTTATACTATAAAGACACCGCAGAGCAAGGACGAAAACTATAAATTTGAACTTTATGTCAAGACAAAATTTCAACCATCAGACACTACCATTCCATTACATACTTTTACCTTCTCAGTTAGATGTCACACTCCACTCAGCTAACCGTATATTCAAAGAGTGGGAACCGGAACTCAGCTGGCCACTCAGCAGAATAGTTACATGAATCATGGTCATGATAATGATCGTCATAAATTGACAGACAAAGCAGTAGTGACAACCACCGTGCTTATAAGTAATCAGTCAGTAACTCCGGAACGGACGTGACCAGAAACACAGAGGTCAGTAGTCTAACCGGTCCGCCAACCCTAGCAGTTACCAGAAATTCTTAATCTCATTCAGACTCACCCATTAAAATACATGTTCAAACACCAGTCAGGACATGGGTCTCAAGTATCATTTCGGAAGACACACATCATGACCCCAGCCATGGTACACGTCATACGAATATCTTCTCAAAGTACGAGTCATAACTCATAACTCCGTATGTTTACTAAACCATGCCCTCAGAAATTCAGTGTATCCTCCAAAGGAGTTTACCCATTTTATCATGCCATGCATAAATCGGACCATTAAAAATTCAGCTACCACCACTGGAGTATTATTCAGGCTAGACACGCATTATTCATTCTGTAAGGTTACAGACGAACCCACTCGGTGGAAGTCGCCACGTTACTCCACGTATTCCTATGTCTGCTTTATGTAAATCAGGTATTTACCTACCTCCCAGCCGAAAGAACTCCACGGAATCACCTATACTTATTAAGGTTTCTTTTCAGTTAACAATGAGATCCATCTTACTAAATAACGAATATATTCATTATATTTTCTGCCAGAAAAATCAGTACAAGTTGTTCTGCCTTACAAGCGCGTGACTTATCAGTCCATAGCTACGAAGATTCTCCAGCCACCAGTTATAATCCACTTCTTAAATTCTTTAAATTCATGATCAGTAGATTATACTAGAGTTTCCAGATGTCACTCCAGAAAGTTTTTCAAGAAATTTCTTCCTAACCACGAACAAGAGTTTAACACCGAGCTAGTCTCAAGAACAGAACCTGTGTTCAGAACTCTTGATCACAGGGCTTCAGCTAAGTTAAAAGATTTGCAGCAATTGCTGCAAGAATTACCGGAACGAGGCTTTATTCGCCCTAACGCACCACCAAGAGGTGTATCGTTTCTGTCTATCAGAAAGAAGGCCGGTACCATGAGATCATGTATCGATCACCAAAAATTAGGAGATCGCCATTCATAAAACGATACTCATTCCTCGAATAGGAGGTTACCTGACCTGCTACGATGTCTTAAATATTTTCCAGAACAATTCGCGATCATGCCACCAACGATGGTGAGAGAAGAACATGATGTTTTCCAGATTGCTTTTGAACATGTTATAGTCTCTCTAAAATTATGACTTATACGTCTGAGCTCCCTAATGCCCCAGCTATAAGTATGAAATTAATGAATAATTTTTTTTATTATATACGACTTCGCAGACAAAATCGTCAGTATATTCATTGATCACATTCTAACCTGCTAAATTCTAGAGAAAAACACGAGAATCATCCCCTCACAGTTGTACAGAATCTTCGATAGGAGAAAATTTTATTTACAGCTTTCCAGACATGAATTCCAATTGAACAAAGTGGCATTTCTGAGCCATTCTACCTTAGCAGGAATAAATTTCAAACAATGTTGCGAAGGTGAAGGCCATCACCAGATGGTCCCGACTGACGACCGTGAACGAAGTATAAAATTTTCTAGAACTCAATTGCCTACTACCGCAGAAATTGCCGACAGTTCTCACTAAAAATGTTTTAAGACTATTCAACCAGATTTCCACCAGAATGTTCCATAATCCCAGACAAAACTTTGATAGAATCCGCATCACACATTGATGCAGCTATGTGCATATCTAGATGCCTGACCTACTGCAGGTTCAAGATAGAACACCGTCCTGTTAGTGAGTACTACAATCCTTAAAAATGTCTGAACAGAAATGAGACGAATTTTCATGAAACCATTATCAGTTACCACAGACTCAGAAAAAAAATATGATACTATCTAAATTATCGTCAACCATGTAACCAGCCTGCGCGTTTCTTTCATCCGAAAGGAACACGCAGTAGCAGATCTGCAGAAAATTTAGAAATTCAGCAGTAAATCATACGAATTCAAGGCATTCCATCGATCATCATATCAGACAGAATTCATGTTCACGATCAAGTGTATGTTTATGCCCACTTTAAGTTCATGTTTATTTTCAATTTCACGTTTACGTCTCATTCACAGTATGATGCTGTTTCAATTCATCTTTTATGCTACCTCGTGATTCAAGCTCACGTCTGTGTTCATAACATTGTTCACGTTCAAGTTCGTGTGCCATTTCACGATACACGTTTCTCAGTTTATTACCGAATACGGTTACAGAAAGCTTGAGAAATCAGACTCAAGTTTAGCACAGCTATTCCATAACCAGGCAGACGTTTCACATCTCAGTCAGCATACGTTCATGATACATTCTAGTACCACGTCCACAGTATGTTTCGCGTATCACGTTCATGATATAATCCATGCTGAGCGTACCTCATATAAATATGAACCACGTTCACAATTGCTCACGTTGTACGTTCGAAATTGTTCACGTAATCGCCCTTATATGTTTTCAGCAGCTTGCTCAGATATGTAAATGTTATATTTCAGGATATTTATACGTACCATTTCATGTATCCACATGCTATAGCTTGTTCATTCTATCAGATTTAGAAAATCCATCTTAAGCATGGAATCAAGAACTATTCAGCATCATCAGGACAGGGTCATCAGGACCAAGATTTTGTTCATTATGTTCATACCTTTGAAGGAATCGTTTCGAGCGGGAAGCCACTCGAAACGGAGGAGTCCATCCGGACCTCTCATTCCTTTTCCTTAATAAATCCAGTTAAGTCCTTTCAGTCATGTCATGTTCCATGTTCTCTTCAGTCATGTCACGTTACATGATTATTTCAGTCATGTCAGATTTAAACCTATCACCAGCATTATGTCTTAATTAGAAGACGAATTATCCTTCAGTTTATTTGTCTTTTCAGTCTACGTGTTCTTTCAGTTCTTATAACATCATCGGCTTATTACCTTTAATTCGGGGACGATTTCCTCCTTTTTAGAGGGGAAGAATTGTAAAACCCAGTATAGTCATATCCTTAATTCGGGGACGAATTATTATTTTTATAGGGGAAGAGTTGTAAAACCCAGAAATTTGGTTTGTATTTTATTGTATCTTTTGAATATAACCGAAAGTTTGAATAATAAGCATTTGATATTAAAACCATACGTTATAATTATTTGTGTATTATTAATATTAATTTTTAAAATAAAATATTTGTCTTCAAAAAAGAAAATTAATAATTAGTAAATGTAACCATTGAATAGTTGAAAGACTTAATTGAAACTATTAATGGATCACGTCAACAATTTCGAACTTATAGGCGCATCATCTGTTTTGCCAAATCAAATCATTGTTAAAAACGTAAAGAAGATCAAATAAATAAACGTGAAAGTACAATCTTTTAAAGCTATAAATGATATTTCCGCTCCATTCGTTTTAAATGCGCAAGATTCGTTTTCTAATTCTTATATATGGAGCATTAGTGATAGATTAATCACTTTTCTCTAAACTAAAATAAAAATTTCCATTAGATGAGAGTCAGAGTTTTTATCTACTTATTTCGAAACCGGAGTACGATTCACATCAACGCCAGTCTTGTTCAAGTTTTTGTACGTCTATTTTAGTATGTCTCCATACTTTTGGTTTCATTTATTTTAGTTCGATATTTGTTCGGGGATGGTGTGTGCTCGATAAAATTGTGCTGTCGGTATACTGATTTCGGTAGCAGAGGAGACATCATGTCAGTGATTTGCTTGTACGTGTTTGATTTCGAATTCGGCATGGTTTTTCGTTTGGCTGCCATTGTGCAACTTTGAGGTATATCCTAACCATCATTCTAATTATTCATATACATAAAGTTTTATTTATTAGTAAAATCAATTGAATTTGTCTTTTTATAATCGATATGAACGTGTTTTCTTTTGCCGTTTTGCACCAAATGTAGAAAAGAAAACAAGGTTAACTTTATAGAACATTTGGAATAAATTGAAATTTACATATATTGGTTTTATGACAAATAGCTGCAACAAGTTAAAAAAAATGTAAATCGACTTCATGTGCATGTTTAGTTGGACTTGGTTATGCATTTGACGTTCATTCTTGGGTAGATTTTGGTGTTCGTGTTTAAGTTCGAGTTCGGTTTCATGGTTTCGTTTTGAGTCGTCGTCTTATAGGAATATTTTATAAACGCAAACCATGTACGCCACTGTATATATGCATGAAATCAGTTGGTTAAGAAACCATGTGAATGACTAGTAAGTTATTAATTACATGTTTAAAAGGAAAGAAAAATTGTAGGACAAATTGATACTGAAAACAATACGTAACATGAACATGCATAATTACCAAAGTAAGGATTAAACATGAAACTACACAAGCATCAACGATTTAAACGATTTAAGGAACAAGTAATTTATACAATGAACAAATAACTTATACACGTACTTTATCATGTAGCTCACGTGAAGTTGGAGTAGTCCAGTCTCGTTAATCCATCTCTCTCATAGCTTGCTGGGCACGAGGTACGGATTTTCCGTCCTTTCAGTAAGGACTTCCTTTCTATGCATGATTATGATTTCCCGTCTTCAGCAAAATGTTTTTCCCCAGTATATGTTTAAGTTTTTCAGTAATCATATTAATAACTAAATAAATTGCATGAGCATTATATACAAGCACGACCAGTTTATGTACTAGTTACGGAGGTACCGTAACCACGGCATTAGAGGCACCGGTGTCGTGACTCACATGCAGGAGAGTGATATCCTGCATCGTCCCACTCAGCTCAGCTTGGCCATTTTATCAGTATTTTTAGTGGGGCGTATGGATGCATCCTAGGCTTATATGTGTTACAAGTTATCAGGGTGAATGTGGTGTGTGCTCTACATCCTTCACATTGGAGCTGATCCCTCCACCCAGCACAGTTATTTAGAGGTCATCCCTCTATAGCATGATGAGGTCACCCCTCCAGTTATTCATGCACGGTTGTTACAGCACGTGACCTATATAAGCTCTGGCAAACAAAATACAGTAAATGCATGTTTTCAGAATTAATAGTTATATTTTAGTATCAGTATATATGAACCAGGTTTCTCAGATTTTATGCAGTGTTTCTACCCCATGTTACATATCATTCTTACAGCTTCAGTATTCTATCGCCTATTTCATTCAGTATATTCTTATCATGTTTTATATCCGTTCACTGAGCGTTATGCTCAGCCGTATTTCCTTTCATGTTCTAACGGCAGGTACACCGGGACGCTCTTAGGATTCTGAGAGCACGTGCATTTGGGATGGAAGCTATCCAGACTTTTTATTTTATGCACTTACAATATTCTGCTTAATTGGACATTGTTTAGTCCTTTCTTTAGTATTTTATTTTTTCATGTTTTGAGCTTAGGTTGGATTACCGATGTTTGATTCCGGTATTTCCGTTATGGTCATTTAATGTTTTAGGACATTTACCTTATGCTTTGATGACACGCCATAAATACACGTAACGATCCACTTATCCAAGTGGGGTGTTACAGTAATGGCCTCAACCTTCGCTGGGTCCATAGTGATTCCTTCTGTTGATACAATGTGACCTAAGAATGCCACCTTGTCTAACCAGAACTCACACTTGGAGAATTTAGCATACAGCTGCTTCTGGCGAAGAATCTGTAGTACTGTACGAAGATGGTCTTCGTGTTCCTCCTTGGACTTTGAGAAAATCAGGATGTCATCGATGAAGACAATGTCGAACTTGTCCAGAAATTCATGGAAGATTTTGTTCATCAAATCCATGAACACTGTTGGAGCATTTGTCAGGCCAAATGGCATAACTATAAACTTGTAGTGGCCATAGCGGGTACGAAAGGCAGTTTTTGCGATGTCCTGCTCCTTGACCCATAACTGATGATAGCATGACCTAAGATCAATCTTGGAGAAGTGTTTGGCCCCTTGGAGTTGGTAAAATAGATCGTCAATGCGCGGTGGTAGATATCTATTCCGAATGGTAATCTTGTTGAGCTCGCGATAGTCTATGCAAAGACGCATACTGCCGTCCTTCTTCTTAACGAACAAAACCGATGCGCCCCATGGAGATGCGCTCGGTCGAATAAAACCTCGTTCAAGAAGTTCTTGTAGTTGATCCTTCAGCTCCTTCAGCTCTATGGGAGCCATGCGATAAGGAGCTTTGGAGATTGGTTCAGCTCCTGGAATAAGCTCGATACTGAATTCCACTTCTCGTGCAGGTGGTATGCCCAGAAGTTCTGCTGGAAAAACATCTTGGAATTCCGACACTATAGGTTGATCCTGAATTGATGGGGATTCAGCATCCATGTCGTGAACCGTAGCTAGATAACCCTCGCAGCCATGTGACAGTAGTGCACGCGCTTGCAGGGTAGATATGACTTGTACAGACCGTCCGGGTATGAACCCGTTATGAATGTACTCTGGTGCATTAACATCACCGAAGATAACTCGATATGAATAGCAGTCTATGGTAGCATGGTGCTTGGATAGCCAATCCATGCCCAAAATCATGTTGAAGTCATTCATGTCCAGCAGAAGTGCGTCAACAGGTCGAACCTTATCGTCAAATTCTAGGGAAAGACTCTTGTATACATGGGTGATTAATACAGAGTCCCTCAAAGGCGTGGAAATAGTAAGCCTATTTTCTAGTGGCATGGGGAGCATCCTAATGTTCTTAGCATAAGCAGTAGAAATAACCGAGTGAGTAGCACCCGTATCGAAAAGAACACATGCAGCTTGACCATACATATACAAGATTCCAGTGATGGTACCTGTAGACTTGTTGGCCTGGTCTCGAGATGTCGTGTAGACACGCCCGGTAGTAGGAGGCGGCTTGGTATCAGCATGTCCCGATGTACCCTTCATCTCGCCCTTACGGCAATCCTTCATAATATGGCCAGGTAGACCACACTTGAAGCACGCGTCAGTATTACGGCGACATGGTCCTGGGTGCCTACGGTGGAAAGTAGAGCAAAGAGGATGAGTGAATCCTCCAGCAGGTGCTCTGGCTGGCTGGGAACCTGATAAAACATTTTACATAAGACATGATAATTGGGTACAAAGGACAAAGCGGATAATCGTAAGATTGAATACCAGTGATAGCTGGACAGCTAGGCTGCGAACCTCTCTGGTTCTGGTCCCTACCGTTTCCATGGTTCCTGGTAGAAGTTTTGCTAAAGTGTCAGAATATGAGTTATAACATGAAATCATAAGGAATTGCGTAAGTATTAGGACCTGCTATTGTTGGAGTGCCCAGCGTTGTTACGGTAATTATCATTACCGCCACGCCTATCCGTAGCAGAACGGTCGTTAGTCAGACCGTTTCCCTTGGGCTGATGAGGCTGCTGCTGAGTAGCCGGCTGAGACCGGTCCCCAGTTTTCTGCCTGGAAGATACATTTAAAGAGATGAATGATTGACATATATGGAAAGTAAACGGATTGATCACCGCTTGAATACGAATGTTTACCTCTTGTCGGGTCTTTCAGCTTCCCCGAACTCATATCTCTCCTACAGCATCTCCAGCTTACGTGCTACATCGGCCACTTGTGCTACAGTGTTGAACGTAGCACACACCAGATTGTTTGCGACCGATGTGCGAAGAGCCCATCTAAAGTGATGTGCCTATTCTTCAGGAGTACCTGCTGCCGCACCAAGGAAACCAGCTAAGCGAAGAAAGCGCTGCATAAACTCGTTCGGATCCCATGGTACTCTCTCTTGAGCTTGTCCTGCTCAGCCTTGGGAAAGAACTGCTCCATCACCATGTCCTTGAACTGAGCCCAAGCAAACCAGCAACCCACTCGTCACCACCTTCGGACTGCATCAACGCTAACCACCAGTTTAGTACATCGTCTTCGAATAGATAGCATGCCAACCTCGCCTTTTATGCGGGGTCACAACCCATAGCATTGAAAATCTTCTTGATGTGAGCCAACCAGCTTTCAGCATCGCTGGGGCTATCTGTCTTCTCAAAAGCTCGAGGGCGGAGCTTGTTGAATCTCTCCAGCCATACTGCTAATGTCACTGGAGGAGGAGGAGGAGGTGCCTGATTATGCTGCTGATTTTTGGCAGCTTGAACTTCAGCCCTGATGTCATTCCTCAGTTGAGGAAGCAAAGCTTGCATAGCAGCTTGAATTGCAGCATTGAGCTGCTCCTGTTCGCGTGTGAGAACCATCTGACAGTATAACATAAAACATATGATTAAACAGATCAAAACATAAAATATATATATACATGAAAAAAATTTATACTAAAATTTCACGAGAAAAATTTTATGCAAGAAAATTTTGTGTATGAATGCATGATGCAGTTTTATGAAAACTTTTGTATGCTCGAGAGTGAACGCCTCTGGTCAGTTCACCCAAAAAAAAAGACATAGTGAGGGGACTCCTATGGGTCGGTCCCAAATTTAAAAGTTTCGATAAAACACATGCGACTAAATAGGGCCAGTCTTGTACCAACCATTACTTAGTCAAAAATCTGCGACAATGACATGTATATGTATGCTTAAAAATGATGAATGCATGAAAACAACTGTCAGTTCTAGGAAGACCGTAGTGACTACCCACTAATCACAGGTCATATTTCAGAGCCTACAGGTCGAAGCCTTGGCTCTGATACCATAATTGTAACACCCCATTTTGGTAATGGAAATGTCACATGCAATTATGGCGTGTCATCAAAGCATACAAGGAAAAATGTCTAAACATTACTTGACCATAAAAGGAAAATACCGGAATCAAACATCGGTAGTCCAAAAGTAAAGCTCATCACACACAAACATAAGTATAGTAAAGGAAAGGAATAAACAATGTCCATAGCAAAAGTATCATAAGAAAGGAAATGCATAAAGTGTAAAGAAGGATAGACAACTTCCAGTCCATATGCACGTACTCTTAGTGTCTACGAGCGTCCCTGAGTACCTGCCGTTTTGGGAACATAGAAAAGGAAAACGGCTGAGCAAATACGCTCAGTGCATAGATGTACAATAAAGCATGAATAAGATAAGCATATAACATATAACAGCGGAAGAAAACTAAGTCCCGAGTAACCTGGTTAAGTCTTGATAAAACTGGTTTTATAGTTTGAAAAGTCTTATGTTTATCTTCTAAAAACTGTTTATCACATTTTACCATTAGCCAATATAGGTCATGAAAATCCACCGTGCATGAATACTTGAAGGGGTGACCTCATCATGCAAATTAGAGGGGCTGCCTCTAATTTAGTATACTGGTTTTTGGGTAGGAGGGATCATCTCCTTGTGAAGGATGCAAGGCACACACCACATTCACCATGAAATCCTGACTGAAAACATGTAACTAGGATGCACCCATACGCCCCACATGATAAATATAATATAAATGGCCAAAAGCTGAAGGGACGCCACGAGCAATCACTCCGCCGTGGTGAAGTCATAACATCAGTTCCTCTAATGTTATGGTTATGGTACCTCCATAACTAGGTGAAACTGGTCATGCATGTATACGGCTATAGGTATTCTTAATTAAACATAAGCAATCAAACACGTAACTTATACTACGGGAAAACATTTGGCTGCATACGGGGATCCTAATAAGGAAAGAATGTCCATACTGAAAGGACGAGAATCCGTACCTTATGTCCAGTGAACGAAGAAGATGAACTGAGAGGAATCCTACTTCCGTATCACTAGTGCTACATAAATACATACATGTATAAGTATCTGCTTACTAAATATGTAGCTGGTTTTTATGTCATGTCTTAGCTTATTTTATGTATTCTTTCCATGTTTTACTGTTTTAAAGCTTTAAACCGTGTTTATCTTATATTATGTTTAATCTGATTAAGTATTTCTGGTATTTCATGTATTATTATACTTATTGTGTAATAATAAGTAACTTTCCAAAAATAGCAGGTTTCCTAACATAGAAAGTTTCCAAAAATAGAAAGTTTCTAAAAATAGAAAGTTTCAAAAAATAGAAAGTTTCCAAAAATAGAAAGTTACCAAAAATAGAAAGTTTCCAAAAATAGAAAGTTTCCAAAAATAAAATTACTGCTTAAAATAGATAAGTTTCTAAAAATAGAATGTTTCCATAAATAGATCAGCGGCCTTAATTAAATAAGTTTCCATAAACAGATTAGCTGCCTGAAATAAATAAGTTTCTAAAAATAGAATGTTTCCATAAACAGATTAGGTGCCTTATTTAATTAAGTTTCTAAAAATAGAAAGTTTCCATAATTAGAAATAAGTTGGTTAAATAAGCTAAGTATATAAGCCTAAGTGTTTTTATGATTATTTTCTAAGTCATATGATATAATGTATAGTTTAATAATTATTTCATGTAATTAAATTAAACTATAGGTTAAAATATTTAATTAAAGTATAACATGTTTTTATTAAATAAAGTTAAATACTTAGGTTAAAACATGTATTATTATTTATTAATAATATAACCTAAGTCATCTTAATTAATTAATTATAATCATGGTTTTTAAATAATTAATTAATTATAAGTCTAAAATACAAAAAAATACTTAGGTTAATTAATTTCATGATTATTAATAATTAAAATAACCTAAGTCATGTTATTAAATTAATCATGTCATTTTATTAATTTAATTTTTAACATAAGATCATAAAAAGAAAATAAAAACTAAACATACACCATGAACCGGATCTAGACTCAAAACCATGAACCAGACATGAAATCGACACCGTACCCCGAACCGAATCGGGGTACCCCTTGTCTTGATGCTGCCGTGGGACCTACACCAACCAACCGGAACCATATGGTCTCGGTAGTGGTCGGATGGCCAAACCGAAACCCCCTTCGGGTTCGGTATAGGCTGCGGCCAAAACAAACACCCCTTAAAACATTACGTTTGATTTTATTAAATCCCAATTCATTTTAGATCTATGATTTTAATTAGATTTTTATAAAAACATAACATGTTCTTAATTAATAAAAGATCAAATCAAAATAAAAAGGTTTAAAAAGGATTTACCAAATACGTGGATCAAAAGAACGAAGAACAAACACGAACACCAACTAGAATTCCAAGATCCAAGATCAACAAACACCCCCTTTTGGTGTTTTGAGGGTGGCGGCCAAAAAAGAAGAAGAGAGGAGGGTTTTTAGGTTTTTGTTAAAATCTTCTGTAATGTAAAAATGAGTAGTGTTTTTACCATAACCCTCCTTTAGTAAAAATACAAATGGGCTTGGCCCATTTGCTCCTTGTAGCCGCGGGTAGGGGGCCCCACATGGGGGTACCCGTACCTTTTTCCGTGTCTCGATGTTTAGTCATTCGTTCATGATTATTTGTGTTCGCGTTTTATGTGTTCTCGTTACGTAATTATCGTGATCTAATATATTTATTTACGCTCGTAATAAATATATATACGTAATTAATAATAGTTTGTGTTTTAATTACGTTCATGATTTCATGATCGCATGTTCGTGATTAATTATTGTCAAATAATTATTACGTGCTCGTGCGTAGTAAATACTTATCGTGTTCTAACACGTACGTAATACGTAAAATCCTAACACGTAATCGTAATCGTGCTATATTAGGAAAGTTTTAATCTAGTACGTACGATCTTAAGGGTACTTTTCATGGTAAAAGCATGCGGGTTTTATAGTTTCTCTACGTGTTTAACTTGATTTAATCTCGTTTACACAAGCTAAATCGATCTAAGTTTGGGATCAACAAGTGGCATCAGAGCTTGTTGAGAAACTTTGATCTAAAGAACACAAGAACCCTAAATTACCAAAAACCCTAATTTTCACAAAACCCTAAAAACATCATGTCTACCCCAGAAGTAAACTCCTCCTCCTCAAACCACAACATCAAGATTCCCATGTTAGACCCAGAAAATTTTGAGCTGTGGAAGTTTAACTTTGAGCAATATCTCCAAATTCATGACTACACCCTATGGGAAATTATTGAATATGGAAACACATTTAATAAGGCTCAAAAGATTGCAGATGCCATCGCTCAAAGAACAGCTATTCAAGGTTCTACTGAAGAGGAACGAAGAGAAAAACTTGAAGATGGTAGAGCTGTCTCAACTGAGGATATAGCAAATAGAATGGTTATTATGAAAACCCTAGGCATTCTGAAACTCTCTTTGGGACAAGAAAATTAGCACAAATACAGAAGCTATGAGTCTACAAAAGATCTTTGGGCAGCCCTTGAAGTTGCTTATGGTGGTAATGCTGATACTGTGCAGGAAAAAGAAGCAACTCTTGCATAAGTATGCTGTTTTTAAGGCTCAACCTAATGAGAAGCTAAGTAGTGTGAGAAGCAGACTACTGGACATCACAAGCAAGCTATCCTTCATGGGAACAGTGCTTGGTGATGTTGATATTATCTCCACCTTTCTTAAAAGCCTTGGTGACGCATGGAAAATTGAAGCAAGGTCTATTATTGCTAATAACACTCACAAAAGTTCTACTTTTGATGATGTTTACAATAAACTGAGGCTGGTAGAGAATGAAACTCTTTGGATCATGGAAGCAAGTCTACAAATGGAAACATGGCCTTCTTCTCACATAGTGAAGGTCAATTTGATCAGAAGGAGTCATACATGCACCCAGTTACTGGATCAACCTGTGTCAACGCTGGATCATATCCTGTCAACGCCTCACATTCAGACGCTGACACATACAAAATTGACTCACCAAGAGTTAAGCCTGCTGGTATTGATTTGGATACTGTGTGTGCATACATTGCTTCATTGCCCAATGGTTCAGTGATTACTTATGAGGACCTTGAGGAAATTAGTAATGAGCATTTGGAGGAGATGGACATAAAGTGGAATATGGCTCTTGCAAGTATAAGAGTAAACAGATAGAATAGAAGATTCAAGAAGAAGATGACTTTTAATGCTAAGGACACTGATGGATTTGATAAATCCAAGGTTGAGTGTTACAATTATCATCGTATGTGACACTTTATGAGAGAATGCAGATCTCCAAGAAGATCTGATGCTGGAAAACCCTCAAGCCAAACTGTTAAGGCTCAGGATCCCAAGGCCATTGTTTCAATGCAAGAAATTGATGGTGTTGGATGGGATTGGAGCTATTTGGCTAAGGACGAGGAAGAGAATAAAGCTTTGGTTGCTGAGATGGAAGAAGAAGAGCATGTTCACTATGCTCTTATGGCACACTCCTCATCTTCATCAGACAATGAGGTATATGATGATGCTTTTTGTAGTAAGGGTTGTCGTCTAAATACTGAAAGACTTAACAAAGAAGTCTTAAGATTGTCAACAGATGTGGGTAATGAAAGATGCAAGTTGTCTAACTATCAACTTGCTCTTACTCAAACTGAAAAGACTGTAGTTGAGTATAAGAAAATAGAGCTTGACCTAAAAGATAAAATCAATATCTTAAAACATGATTTAAATGCTAGTACTGATATTAGAAACATCATAGAGAGGGTCAATGCTGAATTACAGGCTAAGTTAGATGAGGTTATCAAGAATAAGGATAATGTAGATCTTAAAATTCAGAGATTTGATAAAGCCTCACAAACCCTAGGAGAGTGTGTTAGTAAACAAAGGGATTCTAGGGATATGATTGGGATTGGGATGAAAGAGTATGTTGGTGTTCCACCACCAGCTGGGGACTTCTATGGTGTCCAAAGAAAGGACTTATCTTGGATTGGTTTACCAGAACTCAAAGAAGAGGAATTTATTCCTCCACCAAGAGTTCTTACCCCAGTAGAAGAATATAGGCAGAAGTTGACTGATTTGGATCAATGGAAGAAAGCTAACCCTACCTTGTTTGTCAAGGGTGACATGCTTAGTGATAGTCCAAATGAGTCTACCCCTATAAAAGTAACAAACCCAATCACTGGCAAGACTGTTGACCTTGGCTCAAACGTTGTTAGAAAACCTAGCATTAAATATGTAGAAATGTATAGACAAACTAGGTCACCAGAAAGCCAAATTAGTGATAATGGAACAGGTTTCTTTTCTTCTAGACCTAGAGTTATGTCTAGAAAAGCCTGTTATACTTGTGGTAGCTTTTCACATTTAGCCTATAAGTGTGTCAACGCTTCAAAGGTCAACGCTGACAAAAAGTCAAACACTGTCAAACCCAAAACTTTTGTTCAGCAAAGTCCACAAGTTGTTAGACCAGCCCCATTCTTTACTAAAGGGTCTAACACTTATGGACAAAGACCTTTTCAGAAGACCAATACATGGTCTAATAGACAATGGGTTCCTGTAGCAAACCCTAGGTTCAACGCTGATAAGGGTAATTTCAGTTTTGACAAGACCAAATCAAACGCTGACAAAAACGTTGCCAGACCAAATAATGGTAAATATTTGCAACCAAAGGGAAAGGGGTCTAAAGCTTCTTCTAGCTTGACATGGAGACCTAAGTAAGATCAAAACCCTAATTCAAATGGGATTTCTATGACCTGTAACAGATTTAATTATATTTCAAAGGTCATAACAAAACCAATTGGGGTTAACTGGGTGTTCAATCCAAGAAGGGATGAACAAGGGGTTGTTATGAGGACTAAGTCTGTTCTTGTTGAACAACCAAATGAATCTAAGTCTGCTCAGGCTTGGGTTCCCAAAGAAAACTAATTTGTTTTCTTTATGTGCAGGGCATTCAAAAGCAGGTTAATGATTATGGCTATTGGGATAGTGGATGCTCTAGGCACATGACTGGGAAGGAAGATTATCTCACAAACTTCACTCCCATTAAGGATGGTGATAAAGTTTACTTTGGAGGGGGATATGGAACTATCACAGGCAAAGGAACTCTTCTCACCAACAATTTGCGTTTTGAAAACGTGTTTCTGGTAAAAGAACTTGACTATAATCTATTCAGCGTATCACAAGTTTGTGATAACAAAAATAAGGTTCTTTTCACTGATACTGAATGCTTGGTGTTGAGCAAGGATTTTAAAATACCAGATGAGAAATTCATTGATTATAGAACACCTAGGCATAAGGACATTTATAATGTGAATCTTAATGGCATTAGGATGAATAATAACTTGTCATATCTTTATGCTAAGGCTTCAGTTGATGAGAGTAATCTTTGGCACAGGAGATTAGGGCACATTAATTTTAAAAATATAAACAGACTTGTGAGACATGGATTGGTTGATGGTTTGCCGGAAAAGGCTTTCCACAATGACCACTCTTGTGTTGCATGCCTTAAAGGCAAACAACACAAGGTCTCATTTAAGTTTAAACAGGTGCACTCTAGTTCTAAACCACTTCACTTACTGCATATGGACCTGTTTGGTCCAACTAATATAGAAAGCTTGAATGGTAAATCTTACTGTTTTGTCATCATTGATGATTTTTCTAGGTTTACTTGGAATTTCTTTTTAGCTTTGAAAATTGACACTGCTGATACTTTAATTAACTTTATTAACCAAATTGAGAAGAAATCTGGTAATGAAGTTAAGATGCTTAGAAGTGATAATGGTGGTGAGTTTCGAAATAAGTTGTTGGATGATTTTTGTGCCAAGAAAGGGATTACTAGACAGTTTAGTGTTGCCAGAACCCCACAGCAAAATAGGGTTGCTGAGAGAAAGAATAGAACCCTCATAGAAGCAGCCAGGACTATGTTGGCTGATGCTCACTTTCCCATTGCTTTTTGGGCTGAGGCTGTGAATACAGCTTGTTATGTTCAGAATAGAGCATTAGTCAACAAGATACATAACAAAACACCTTATGAGTTACTTTGGGGAAGGAAACCTAATATTGGTTTTCTTAACCCCTTTGGTTGTCATGTAGTTGTGTTAGACACTAGTGATGCCTTAGGTAAATTTAGTGCTAAAGGTGATGAAGGCTACTTCATGGGTTATTCAGTGCAGAGAAAAGGATATAGGGTTTACATTAAGAAGGAAAAACGTATACTTGAAAAAGTACATGTTAGGTTTTTAGAAAGTAAACCTAGTGATCCTGAAAGTGGTCCAAATTGGTTATTTGACTTGGAACCTCTAACTAGGACTTTGAATTATATGCATGTTACTAATCCAAACATTATGAAGGTAACTTCAAATGTTGTGGAAGAACCAGTTGTTGATGTTTCAGGTACATAGGTTAATGAAGAGGTTGGATCACATGCAGACAAATCATCACCCATACTTGAGTATGTCACTATTCCCATATGGACAGATGCATTTGCTGCTGCTGGAAAGGAAAATGGTGGTCCCCAAGTATCACCAGTTGACAACATGCATGATCTTTCAGGCGTTGACAAAGGAAAATATGACGCTGACAAGACAAATTCAGGCGTTAATGGCTTAAACGTTGACAACTCTAATTCAGGCGTTGATGGCTCAAACGCTGACAACCTTGGCTCAGGCGTTGACAACTCTTTTGACCATATTTTCTCTTCCAATTTTGAACAAGGTGAACCTTCAAGCAGAAATGGTGAGGTTCATACAGATGTTGAGGGAAGAGAGTCTGAAGAAGATATTGGTAACATGTAAGATGAGATTAAAGACAACACACTTTTTGAGGGAGGAGTTCTTACCTATACATTGAAGGATCATCCCTCTTTTCTAATTATTGGTGATGTGATGTCTCCTGTTCAAACTAGAAGATCTCATCAGAATCTTGGAGGATTTATTGCCAATATTCACAAGAAGGTTGATACCCCTCTTGTTCAAACATGTTTGTTTGCCTGTTTTCTTTCACAACAGGAACCCAAGAATATTTTTGATGCTCTCAAAGAGCCAAGTTGGGTGGAAGCAATGCAGGATGAGCTTCACCAATTTGCTATTCAGGATGTTTGGGAGTTGGTTGATTGTCCTAGACATGTCAGACCTATTGGGACAAGATGGGTTCTTAGAAACAAAAAGGATGAAAGAGGCATTGTGGTCAGAAACAAGGCACGTTTAGTGGCTCAAGGATATACACAAGAGGAAGGGATAGACTATGAGGAGGTCTTTACACCAGTTGCAAGATTGAGGCTATAAGGATATTTCTAGCCTATGCTTCCTACATGGGCTTTACTGTCTATCAAATGGATGTGAAGAGTGCTTTTCTTTATGGCACAATTGTAGAGGAGGTTTATGGAATGCAGCCTCCTGGTTTTGAAGTTTCAGAACATCCAGAAAAGGTGTATAGAGTCAAGAAAGCTATGTATGGACTTCATCAAGCCCCAAGAGCATGGTATGGCACATTGTCCACCTATCTGGTAGAAAATGGATTTAAAAGGGGCACCATAGACTAGACCTTATTTACAAAGAAGACTGGTAAGGATTTCTTACATGTCCATGTTTATGTGGATGATATCATCTTTGGCTCTTCAAGCCCAAAGATGAGTGAAGACTTTTCCAAGCTTATGACAGACAAGTTCAAGATGAGTGCAATTGGGGAGATGAAATTCTTTCTAGGGTTACAAGTTCAGCAGAAAGAAGATGGTATCTTCATCTCTCAAGATAAATATGTAGCAGAAATCTTGAAGTAGTTTTGCTTTTCTCCACATGAGAAAAGGGCTAGTACTCCTATGGATAGAGAACACCCTTGGGGAAAAGTTGGAGATGGAAAAGATGTGGATGTCAGGCACTATAGAACAATGATTGGTTCATTGATGTATCTCACAGCCTCAAGACCTAACATTATGTTTGTTGTGTGTGCATGTGCACACCATCAAGTTACTCCCAAAGAGTGTCATCTTCATGCTATCAAGAGAATCTTTAGGTACCTTAGATGTTATCCAGACCTGGGATTATGGTATCCAAAACATTCACCATTAGAGCTTATTGCATATTCAGACAGTGACTATGGTGGTGACAAATTTGATAGAAAATTCACAACTGGTGGATGTCAGTTTCTTGGGAGTAGGTTGATATCTTGGCAATGCAAGAAACAAACAGTGGTGGCCAATTCTACAACTGAAGCAGAATATGTTGCAACAGCTGCTTGTTGTGGACAAGTCTTATGGATTCAGAACTAGCTGTTGGATTATGGGATTATAGGTATAATTTCATGCATACCAAGATTTTTGTAGACAATAACAATACTTTATGCATTATTAAAAAACCTGTACATCACTCTAAAATAAAACACATAGAAATTAGACATCATTTTATAAGAGATTGTTTTGAAAAGGGTTTAATACAGCTAGATAGGGTTGACACAGAAGAAAATGTGTCTGATTTATTAACTAAACCTTTGATACTGGAAGGTTTCAATACTTGGTAACAAGTATTGGAATGATCAATCTCACTTAATATGTGTTTTGGGGTCTTATTGTAAAAGTATGTACAGGATATGCATTGTTATTGGTCTTTTTGAGAAGTTAGATTTTCCACTATATTTGTCCAACGCTGACAAAGGTTATCTTAACGCTGATAAGTGTTATCGTGACGTTGTCAGCAACATGTTAGTCTTGTGGTTTTTGATCTAAGTGTGCAGGCGTTGTTAGAATTGTACCATTGGATATAGAGTTGCTTATGGAACCTTGGAGAATCATTGGAGCATGTTTCAATTTATAGATGATGGTTGGAATATTTATATTCCTATCTTGACATAAATTTTTAGTTACATGCATATTATTTGGCAACTTATGTATCACAGTTTAAGGGGAGGTTTTAGGAACCTTTAGGATTTTGTGGGTATTCTTATAATACTATTATCACAATTCTAGATTGTGTCCACAGGTGAGAATGAGTTAGTTTTCTATCTCATGAGGCACTGTAGCATGCAAAGTTGATATACTATGCATGCTGCCAAGACCTTTTTGGCCTAGAATTGGATGTGATCTGTTGGGAGACTTGGGAATGATTTATATTGGGTTTACCTGGGAGTTACAAGGGATTTTATGAGATAACTTAATTGTTAAGAATTTTGGTTAGCAAGGGACACTTGAGGACTGTTATGTCTATCTTGCATAAGAAAGTGTGCATAATTGGACAGTGCTTGCCGCCCTATAATAATTTTCAGTTTATAGGTTATCTTCACTAGGATAAATTACCTTGTTAAGGTCCTTTTTCATTTTTATTACTTTTATTTTTGGACGCTGACAAATATTTTTCCAAGCGTTGTTGTGACCAATTTAAACGTTGACATGGCTTTTGCAAACGTTGACAAGAATATAGCCGATGGGCGTTGATGGGTTATTTTTGACCGTTGACACTCATTGGGACCTACCCAGTTGTTATTTTTGACGAATGTTGGGGCCGTAATTTTGGGAGTAGATAACTTTTAATTAATGCACAAGATAACTTATTTTCTTTTCAATATTTTCATCATTATATTTTGAAAATACTTGCCTTATTTTTGACCAATCACATGTGCCTATCACTCCTATATATTTGGCTCCTATTTTTAAACAGGGTACTCTCATATTCTTGTCTAACACTTTTTCTCCTATATTCATCTTTCATCAATCTTTCACAAACAGCTTTCTTCAACAATGGCACCAAAGTTTAAACCAAGTGACTTGGTATTGGGATTCAGAAGTTATCACAATATGATTTCTTATTTGGAGGCTGATGATGCTTTGTTTCCACAATACACTCAGATGGTGGCGTATTTGAATGCATCTCCTCTTAGGTATGCACTTTCTCATGCTCCTCTCATCTCTGTCACTCATATTAAACAATTTTGGAACACTGTCAGTTCCTCAACACTTAATAATGTGACAACATTAACAACTATTGTTCATGGGCATACTTGGGTGGTTACTGAAGCCTTGGTTCGCCAGGCTTTGCATCTTAATGATGCAGATGGTATAACCACTCTCCCCATTAATGAGATAGAACAAGGACTTCGGGCTTTGGGGTATCCTTTCCCTAAAGAGGGTAGTTTAAATAAATATCATAAACAAGAATTTCCCCCAGCCTGAAAGTACCTCATACATGTCATCCTTCAATGTTTGAGTCCCAAATGTACTGCACATAATGAAATTAACAGATCCATTGCTAGTGCAATTATGTGCATCACAAATGGGCAAAAGTATAATTTTACTAAACTGATTTTTGATGGCATGTGTAAAAACAAGGGGAATAAGATGACTTTGGCTTATCCCAGATTTTCACAAATGATTTTTGATGAACAAAGGTACTGCATAAGGGATCATGATGATTTTTATGAGATCCCTATGCAAAAGAAAGCTATTTTTAGTAAGATGAACTCACCCCCTCACCGTGACTTACCCCTCACCCAAGCTATGCTTGTTGTTATTGCAGCAGTACAACCTCAACCAGACCCACAACCACAACTTGACCCAATACCAGACCCTTTGCCTTCACCTCAACACATGGAAATTGACCAAGAATCCTTCAACGCTGACATGTTAAATGTTGGCGTTGACACTAGTAATCCAAACGTTGACACATTTCCTTCACAGACCCAAACACCCCTTAACCTTCAAACTACAACCCAATCCACATAATCTTCTACACCTCCTGAATATAGGTTGATTAAACGCCCAAGGACTACTGGAGTGTTCTCCTCTAGTGGTCCTAGTCATTTTGTAGAGAGAACCACCACCACAAGTGTGGTTGGTGCTATGGATGAGGCTGGGACTATTGGTGCTAGCTTAGATGCAGGCCAAGCCAGTCCTAACATCTTTAAGACCTCATCCATGCCCCATGACTCTACTTTGGGAGGTCAAATACCCATTCTAGAGGAGGGCAGATTGGAACCATACACAATGATGGAATTGATGGCTGTCTGCATTAGCTTGCAAAAGCAAAATGCAGACCTGGTACAGACAGTCAGTACACAAGGCCTTGAACTCAAGCAATTGAGGGAGATGATTGTTCTTTTGGAGGATGCTAACAATAGGCATGGTATGGAGGAATCTTCCAAAGGGGAGGATGAGCAGATACATGTGAGTGACAAAGGCTCACATGATGGAGAATCTTTGGGTGTTGCTGAAGCCCTTACTGAATTGAAGAAGCAACCAGGTTTTGATACATCTTTGGTTACTCCTACAAACTTGAAATTGTCTTTTACAGTTATGATGGAGCAGTTCACAAGAGGCGCTGAGACAAGTAAGGTGAGCGTTGACAAGCAAATTTTGGACGCTGACACACCAAGCGCTGACAAGAGTAAGTTGGGCGCTGATACATAGAATTTGAGCGTGAGACCTGCAGATATGGTTGATGTATTCCAGTCATCAACTATCATCAAGGAAGTGTCTTCACAGGTACCATCATCATCTTTACCCATCATTGATCCATTAGATAAGGGTAAAGGAATCATGGTAGAAGTAGAAGTTCCAAAGAATGCAGCACAAGTAGAGTTTGATTCAAGGTTGGCTGCACAACTTGTGGAACAAGAAATGAAGAAGGTTGGTGAATCACCATTTGTTATTACTTCTGAAGAACAAGAAGGAAGTGATGAAGGGAGTTCAGATTCAAGTGTTATGATCATTGAACAACCAGAGAGACTTGAATATGGTGATGAGTTGGCAAGGGAGAAGCTTAGAGAGTTAAAGTTGCAGGTAGATTATGATATGCCAGAAGTTGCTCAGATGTATCATGCTTGGGAGAGTAGGATTATGGAGAATCCAGATTTAACAATATCATATCAAATTTGGGGATTTGAGATTCTTCTAAGAGTTCAAAGAGACTGCAAGGTAATTCTGAAGCATAAGGCTAGCAATGTTTTCTCACTGCTGAAGAGGGATAGAAGGGAGCTTTACTACATGTTACTTAGATGTCATGGAACTGGATGGACCTTCAAGAAATTGCAGGGATTATCCTTTGAAGAATTAGAGTATAAGGTTTATCCCATTTGGAGAGAAGAACTTGCAGAAGAGATGGAGATTCAAAAGGCAATGATTGTTCCAAGGCCTTTGAAGAAGGGAGTTCCACTTGAGTTTCCTAAAGGTTTAAATAAAGTGACTCCCAGTGAAGCTGTTCTTAGAAGAAGCATTAAGCTCTCACCCATGGAAGCTTCAGATATGGTACAAGTGTTACCTCTTGATGCCAGAAACCCTACCATTAGCTATGAAGAAGATGCAAGTGGGTTTTGGATGATTGGCAAATATGGGAAAGAGGTACACACATTTACTACTCTTATGTCACTCTTTGCAAGTATGGATAGGGAAGACTTGGCAGACCTTTGGAGGTTGTTGCTGGCCAAGTATGAGACTGAAGCACCTACTTCAGTTAATGGAATAAAGCTTTGGTCAACATTCAAAAGAATGTGTGCACCAGAAGAAGAAGATCCTGTTTGGAAGGATCTTGAGGATGATATCAGTGGACTTCAATGGCGTTTGTATTCAGCTGCTGGTGTGTATTATTTGAGTTCTACAAAGTTTGCTGAGTTACTTCTTGTAGATGCTGAGTATCCTATGTCCAAAGAAGTTTTGGACAAGATGTAGACAACACAGCTGGAGATTGACTATTCAAGTGACGTGGCCAAAGATTTGATTAGGCATGTTTATTTCCAATATGATAAGATTTGTAAGATTCCTCCTAGTTCTTAATTTTTATTCAGAAACTTGATTACTATAGTAGATATCAAGTTTAGGGGAGGATTGTTGGGAATAAAATGTAGCCAGTACACTTGGACGCTGACAAGAAGAAAACAAGCGTTGATAAGAAGAAAACAAGTGTTGACAGATCAAGCGTTGACAGGAAGATGTCAAGCGTTGATAGGATGAAGTCAAGCACTGATAGAAAGATATAGTCTACGCGTATTATGTTTCTAGTTTGTTTCTAGTAAAGATATGATCAACAATGTATTTTCTATATTTATCTTTACCTAGAATAGCTGATACGTAGACTCTTGTACAAGGCTTCTTATGTCTATAAAAGAAGATCTTTAGTTTTTGTTTCATATAAGTTTTCATACGTTTAACACTTTCATTGTAAGAAAGTTTGTTATAATCAATCAAGTGAAAGTTTGTTTTACAATTGTTTGTTTGTTCTTGTTTGAGTATTAATTCCGCATAATACTTAAATTGTTTTATACACAACAAAGTTTCTCTACGTGTTTAACTTGATTTAATCTCGTTTACACAAGCAAAATTGATCTAAGTTTGGGATCAACAATGTTAATTTACGCAAAGGCTCCATTGTTTTTATGGGCAGAAGTAGTATCTACAACAATTTACACCCAAAACCGATCTCTAATTCGAAAACACCATGGTAAAACACCTTATGAGCTGCTCCATGGAAAAGTATCAGATTTATCATATCTTCATGTATTTGGTTCTCTTTGCTATCCAATTAATGATGGTGGCAATTTGGGAAAACTTCAACCAAAGACTGATATTGATATTTTCATTGGTTATGCACCCGCAAAGAAAGCATACCGAATCTACAACCGTAAATCTCGTAAGATCCTCGAAACTATGAATGTTGATTTTGATGAGCTGACAGCAATGGCTTCTGAGCAAAGCAGCTATGAACCCGCACTTCATGAAATGGGACCCAGTAACATTAGTTCTAGTCTTGTCCCAAATAACCCTACTTCATCATCATTTACACCACCTTCTAGGAATGAATGGGATACGTTGTTTCAACCGTTCTTTGATGAATTCTTTACTCCTCCAAGTATTGTTGCTCCAAAACCTGAGGTAATAGCTCTGGTTACCGAAGTTGTAGCTCCAGCAACCGAAGCACAATCAGATACGTCTGCACCTACAATTAATCAAGATATACCTTCAACAAGTAATTCTCAACCAACACCCGAACCAACTACCCATGTCATACCTATTGATGATGAAGAGGATGATGATGATCACGATTTGGAATTCGTTCAAATGCGTGAACTTCCATTCTTTGGTGTACCAATTCCTGATCTTAATCAAGTCGGGTCGTCCACCTCAGAGGAAGCACCTAATACGGTCTACTCCAATCCACGGATTCGTGAACATGACAGCAAGTGGACAAAGGATCATCCTATAGATTCTATCATTGGTGACCCTAATTTTCCGGTATCTACACGAAGTCAGTTACAAGAAAATGCAATGTTTTGTCATTTTGATGCTTTTCTCACTGAAGTTGAACCTAAGACATGGCAAGAAGCTTTTACTCAATCCTGTTGGATAGAAGCTATGCAAGAATAACTTAATGAATTTAAACGTCTTGAAGTATGGGAACTTGTCCCATGCCTGGATCAAGTGCAGTTACTCACTTTGAAATGGGTTTACAAGGTGAAACTCGATGAGTTAGGCGGAATATTGAAGAACAAAGCTCGACTAGTAGCTCGTGGATACAAGCAATTATTAGGCATCATGTGGAAACCTTGGTTTCCTCGATCTTTTAGCTACTAGGAATGCATCATGTTCATATGATTAGATAATCAAATCGTAATTAGAACATGACACATTAACAAGGTGTTTGGACACAAAGAACATGAATTAAAACAAAAGGATTGCTAATTGTATTAATAATCAACAATCACTAGGTGTGTGTACATTGAATCCCACACCTAGTCGACACACGCTTTAGGTTTACATTGTATATGAAAGTTATGAATAAACCTAATACCCTTGGTTCCTTTTATAGTGTAAGGAATAGGGTTTACAAGAGATAATATCAAATAAACATGTAAATCTTCTATTCAAATAAACTTATACATAATATATTCTGCATACTTATCTAAATAGAAGCTTCCAACAACACTTGTCTACGTTTCTATCAATGCTTGAATTGCATGTGACAATGCTTGGATTGCACATGACAATGCTTGTCAATGTTGACTTCTGTCAACGCCCGATTTGCTCTTGACAACACCTGATTTTCTCTTGACAACGCTTAGACAAATGCCTTCATATTTTCTTCGTTTTTGAGTTTCTGCCACATCAACTTTTTGACCCAACAATCTTCCCCTAGTTGATGTCGGTAAAACTCTTTGTATATCTCTTGTAAGTTGTACATCATCTTCAAATTGCTTCCCCTCAATTATAGCATGTATGTCTTCCCCTTTTTGTCACATCAACAGGGAAGTAAACAATGTATGCAATCTTGAAGATTCTCCAAGTGTAGGCTCTGTGTAATGATTTTGAAGAAAAATAAATAAATTATTCTTGATGTAGAAGCAGAGTAACCCAAACCTATGTTCCATGTCTTGTACTATCCATGTGATGAAGAACTTATACTGATGATTAAATATAAGTAGACCTCGATCCCTTGTCAATATTCTCATCCTTTGTGAGACACTGAGCACGATAATGTAACTCCTTCAAGTGTTATGACAAGTCTTCGTCACCAAACATTTAAAGCACAAACAAGTTATCTTAAAAATCAATGACTGGAAGTGCACGTCTTTAAGATATGATAAAACACAAACTCGCGAAAATCTTTTTCAATCATCAAACTTACCATAAGAATTCTTCCCCTTAAGCCAACACCTCTTCATGACGAGTCTTAATGAACCAATATCTTTGTATGTAAAAGCCAACATGGATAACTCTTTCACAAGGCTACCCCGATTACATAAGAAATATTACTCCAATAAATTACTTCACGAATTGTTGCTAACTCATGTTAAAATCATTAATCCATTTAAAAATATCCGATCCATAAATATCAATTTGATATTCTGTATAAAAAACGGAGATTCCATGTACCTTTGCGTGTAGATACCTCCTTTTTGTGTGCTAAAAACGTACCAATTTTCTCAAACATCAGCTATCCTTTTGTTACCCGAGAACCTTCATTGTCCAATATCTCTGTCATGTGTATTGCCTAATATCGGACAAAACGTATCAACGCTTGAACAAAACTTTTCTCGGACAACTCATGTCAACGCTTTCTATCAGCGTTTGACTTATTCTTGTCAGCGTCAAATTAACATATGCCAGCGTCTACTTCGATCTGTGGCTTGTTAACATGGCTGTGGCTAGAAAGTACAATATGACTCAAGTCACTTCCTTTGTTTTGCTAGAAGCCACGAACCAATCATGTCACTTTCTTATATGACTGTGATAAACCTATCACGTTAAGTTCTTGATTATATAAGTCAGCCACCATTGTTGACTAGAATAAAACATACTTATTTTTCATTCTTGTGTCACATGAAGCCAAGTAACCAAGTTAATCATCACGTGATTCCAATCTTTGTAGTGAATTCTTCAATCCTACGTATAACTTTCACATGAGTTATTCAAACAGATTTTGGCAAAACAGCATCACGTGATATCCTTTCTAAAACCAATCCCTGACTCATATGTATATCCCACGTTCATAATATGGCTTATATTCTCCTTCTTTGTTTTACGTAAGATATAGCAGTCAAATATTTACCAAATCATATGGAAGATATTTATAAGAAGATAGGCATATCCCTTAAAACTAGGGAATTCACCACTGTAACCAATTCTCTCCAAAGATCACGTAATACTTTTCTTATGTCACACGATCTGCACATTCATATGCTTCCTTTTCTTTTTCTCTTGATCACGTCTGTTTTAAATCTCACCAATCAGGCAGCCATCATCGTACCTTAACCTGTGTATAACAAATCACAATCCCTGAACATATGTATTAATGAATCGTATCATTCCATATACACCAGCCTGCTGCTCTTACACCTTTTTCAAAACTCAAACATCACAACAGCAACTTTTCTGTTTTAAACTTAATCTAGGGTTTATAACTTTATTCATCGAAACCCTAACTTAGGATTTGTAAATAAACCTTAGATCGTGTATTATCTTGAATCACAACAGCCACAAACCTCATAACATTCTGCTTTTTATGTCGATCTAGGGTTTGTGTAACCCTAGTTCACGATTTCATGTGAAAAAGCAAATATATCAATACCTTAATCCCTCTGATTAACGAAGATCCAACGGTTAACGAAGGAGAAAACGTGTTTTGAGCATGGCTGTCCACAGAAAACTGCATATACTCACTGCTGACTTTGACGCTTAATAACTTTTTCTGGGGATAAAACTCGACAATCCCTCCAGTGAATGTCTAGATATATGTGTATAGAACACACACAAGAAATTTCGTAACGATCCAACGGTTCAATAAAAAGTTATGACCTTCTGAATACTGCTGCGGACACAAAAACGTCCAGAAAAACCCTAGACGGATTTTTCTTCTTCTTCACGATACACGAACACCTTGTTGGTCCTAGCATCACGAGCCACGAGGCTCTGATACCAACTGTGGAAACCTTGGTTTCCTCAATCTTTTAGCTACTAGGAATGCATCATGTTCATATGATTAGATAATCAAAGCGGAATTAGAACACGACACATTAACAAGGTGTTTGGACACAAAGAACATGAATTAAAACAAAAGGATTGCTAATTATATTAATAATCAACAATCACTAGGTGTGTGTACATTGAATCCCACACCTAGTCGACACGCGCTTTAGGTTTACATTGTATATGAAAGTTATGAATAAACCTAATACCCTTGGTTCCTTTTATAGTGTAAGGAATAGGGTTTACAAGAGATAATATCAAATAAACATTTAAATATTCTATTCAAATAAACTTATACAGCATATATTCTGCATAAATATCTAAATAGAAGCTTCCAACAACACTTTTCTACGTTTCTATCAATGCTTGAATTGCATGTGACAATGCTTGGATTGCACATGACAATGCTTGTCAATGTTGACTTCTGTCAACGCCCGATTTGCTCTTGACAACGCCTGATTTGCTCTTGACAACGCTTAGACAAATGCCTTCGTATTTTCTTCGTTTTTAAGTTTCTGCCACATCAAATTTTTGACCCAACACATCGACTCTATGGAATCCTTTGCACCTGTTGCCCGTTTGGAAGCTATTAGATTATGTTAGGACCATTGTAATAGTTATATGTAATAGGTAGACTAGGAGGTATGTAGTTACTTCTGGTCCTAGTAATAGTAGGAGCAAGTCCTGCTCCTGGTCCTAGTCGTAGTCAAACTTTATTATTTACTTAATATTCTGTTAGGATATGCATGAGATATGTTAGGAAAGGATATGCATATCAGTTTTACACGTTTTCTTTAATGTTGTATTAGGGTTTCCTTGTAGTATAAAAGGAACCTTAGGCAGAAGGGTTAGGGACACCTTCACAAAACGTAGTTCTAGTGATCATTAATATTAGAAATCCTTAGAAAGGATCAAGTCTTTATAGTTATTCTTTTCTTCTTGATTACATTTATATTTTACATTCATATTGTGTATAGAGTCTCTTTGTGATTTGACTTGTGATTACAGAAGTCATTCACCGGTCCTGACAGACTGCAAGATCTACATCTAGTAGACCCAACAAGTGGTATCAGAGCCTGGGAGGGTCTCTATACAAGAAGAATCAAGTTTTCTTATTACTGACATTTTGTTAATCATGTCTGCCTCAACTTCTACTCAAACAGGAGAAGACAACACTCCTAAAATTATGCAACCTCAGCAGATCCTGGCTACGGTCTCTAACACGAATGGTAAATTCCCTCTTCTAAAGAAGGGTGAATATGATAACTGGGCAATGAAGATGGAATGGTGGATCACCAACACTGATCAAGATCTTTGGAAGATCATTCTGAATGGGAACAGCAGGAAGCTTACTGGACGAGACAAGAATGGTAACATTACTCTTCTTGACCCTAAATCTCATGAGGAAATCATAGCTATTCAGAAGGAGGTAAACGCAAAAAACGATTTTGCTTCAATCTCTTCCTGAAGATCACATGGGTGACTTCTACCATTTGGATGATGCCAGAGAGATCTGGAATGGCATAAAAGCAAGGTTCGGTGGGAATGAGGAATCAAAGAAAATGCGGAGGTCCATGCTGAGAGATGAATTCACAGAATTCAAAATCTCAGAAACTGAAGGTCTAAATCAAGGGTATGATAGGTTCCAGAAGATATTGAGCCAGTTGAATCAACTTCGGTCAAAGCCTGATGATGGTGATATTAATGCAAGGTTTCTTAAAGCCTTACCCTACTCATGGAATCAGGTGGTGATCTCTCTCAAAGCCAAAGGTGGGCTTGACTATCTCAGCTTTGATGATTTGTTTCATAAGCTCAGAACTTTTGAATCTCATGTGAGAGGCTTTTCAAGCGACTCTTTTCCCACTCCTGCTAACTCTGCCTTTGTGAGTTCTATGGCATCCAGTCCCATGTCATATGCAAGTAGCCCAAGCAATATTGTGTCCTCTCAGCACACTTTCCAGCATACTTCTGCTCCTGATCCTACTGCCAAGTCTGGTAGTATGGTAGAAGCTGTTCTTCATTCTTTTGTGGCTAATGTTAATGCTGAACAACAACTTGCTTTTGATGACTTCAAACAGGTTGATAAACTTGACCTGGATGAGATGGATCTTAAATGGCAGATGGCCATGCTTACTCTTAGGGTTCACAAGTTTGAAAAGAAAGCAGGAAGGAAGTTTAATTACAACCCTCGGGAGCCAGCACGATTCGATAGAAGCAAGGTGCGATGCTATAACTGCCAGCAACAGGGTCACTTTGCAAGGGAGTGCCCTAGCAAGAATGATCAGGAGAAGAGCAGGTACTCCGCTTTCAAGGTTCAGGAGATAAAAGATGACAAGAAGGCATTGGTATCTGTTGACTCTATGGTCAACTGGAATGATCATCAGGCTTCTACTCTAGAATCAGCTGAGTCCTCCACTGACGTGTTTGCAATGATTGCTGGGAATCTCTTTGATGCAGAAGAAGCAGACGAATTTGCTCTTATGGGCATCTCACCTCAGGTACAACATTGTCCTCTTGGTTGTCATGATATATACTCAGAATTGTTGTCCCAATTTAATGAAGTAAATGATCAAAATGATAAGTATTTTTTAGAGGTTCAAGCCTATAAGGCTTCATTAAATACTTTGGAACAACAAAAGAGGTGGTTACAAGATACACAACGTGCGTATGAGGTTAAAATCAGGATACTAAGCATTGATTTAGAAAACACGACAAATATGCTTCAATATACAAAAACAGTAAGAGATGCTAGTATCAAAGAGAAAGAGGAGATGCAAGCTAAATTAGATGCTACAATGCTAAGATTTGAAAAATGGCAAAACGCACCTAAAAATCTTTCAAAATTAATTGATAGTAGCATGTCCGGCAGAACTAAAAGAGGCTTAGGATTTGAAAAATATATTGATTCAGAAGATGTATTTGATTTATCTTTTTCAAGTATCTTTGATGCCGACAAAGAGGATGAGGGCAAACCTAGTTACAATAGGTTTAAACCAGCAGCAGAAATGCATGCTGTCCCTCCTCCTCTTACTGGAACTTTTATGCCCACTTCATGGCATAATGACTCGGATGGATCACAGATGCTTGAGTCCCCAACAAGTTCTACTAATACTAATGACTTTGTCTCATGTACTTTCAGTGACAAAGCCAGTGACTCTGCATCTAATGGTTCAAGTGACGAGTCAAGACCTTCAAGTTCCAACTTGAATGAACATGCTGCTACTGGTGCTAGGAAGTGTGAAGAAAAAGTTGCTGTCAAGTCAAGTGTGTCTGGTCCTAGTTTATTGAGTCCTAGGAAGAATGTTTTTCCTAGAAATGTGTGTAATAAAGTAGGCAGTATGAAACAATCTCATTCTAATAAAAGGTCTTTCAAAACATGTTTTGTTTGTGGCAGTGCCTTTCATTTAATTAAAGATTGTGATTATTATGACACACATGCTTCTGTTAATCATGCTTTTCCTGCTCCTGGTCAACCAGGAGCTGCTTCATATGCTTCTAGAAGACTTAATCCTAGTGCTCCAACGTTTAATACTTCTAGAGTATCCTCTCCTTTAGCTTCTGATTATTAGAGAAATAGTGGATTCCAAACAACCAATAATTATTTTCAAAATTTTAATCCAATCTATTCACATAATTTGGACCACACATATTTGGGTTTGGGCAATTTGGGAACTGCTGTTAAGCCCTCAGCAGGTTGTTCTTGGTCAAATAATATTATCCATATGATGTATAGGCAACCAAGGAACAACGGTGGATCTCATCAATCTTCTTGGCACTCTTCTAACGATCCACAAGGTAGACTCAAACCTGAAAAGGTTTGGGTCCCCCTAAGACACTAACTTTTGCATTTTTATTATCTTGTTGTTGTAGGTTACTCCATACCAGGATCCTAGTCTAGGCATTGTTGATAGTGGTTTCTCCAGGAGCATGACTAGCAATAAAAGTCTTCTCTCTAACTTTGTACCATTTCATGGAGGCAAGGTCTATTTTGGTGGTGGTGAAGGCAGAATCACTGGCAAAGGAACGATAAAGACTCCTAATCTAAACTTTGAGCAGGTCTACTATGTGGACGCACTTCAACACTTCAACTTGATTTCGGTCTCTTAGATTTGTGACAAAAAGCAGTTTGTTCTCTTCACCGATACTGATGCACTTGTGCTCTCCAAAGACTTTCAACTTCCGAATGACTCACAAGTTCTACTCAGAATTCCTAGAAGACACAATCTCTATAGCATCAAGTTGAATGAAGTCAACCCTACTGGTCAACTAGCATGTCTAGTTGCTAAAGCCTCAGAAGATGAAGCCACTAAATGGCACCGAAGGATGGGGCATGTAAACTTCAAGACCATTCACAAGCTTGCAAATCTGAATTTGGTCTCTGGTTTGCCTCCCAAGACGTTTAGAAATGATATAAACTGTATTGCCTGCAGCAACGGCAAACAGCACAAAGCATCCTTCAAGACCATTACTGCTCTTAGTCTTATTACTGCACCATTGCAGCTTCTACACATGGACCTATTTGGTCCTACTTCCATTAGAAGCATTGACCACAAGCAATTCTGTCTGGTGGTAACTGATGGATATAGCAGATTTACGTGGGTGTTCTTCATGGCTGCCAAGAGTGAGACCTACTCAATTCTTAGAGATTTTCTTACCCTGATAGAGAACCAGTTGTCTAAGAGAGTTAAAGGTATTCGTTGCGACAATGGAATCGAGTTTAAAAATAAAGACCTCATCACACTTTGCAATGCTAAGGGCATCAAAAGAGATTATAGTGCTGCAAGGACTCCTCAACAGAATGGTGTGGCAGAAAGAAAGAACAGGACACTAATAGAAGCAGCAAGAACTATGCTTGCCGATTCCAAGCTTCCAACCATGTTCTGGACAGAAGCTGTTAATACTGCAAGTTATGTTTTGAATAGGGTTTCTATTACCAATCCTCACAAGAAGACTCCTTATGAGCTGCTCACGGGCAAAGTTCCAAATATCGCTCATTTGAAGCCTTTTGGGTGTCCAGTCACCATTCTAAATACTAGTGACTATTTGGGGAAGTTTGATGGCAAGGCAGATGAAGGATACATTGTGGGATATTCAGCTCATTCTCGGGCTTATCGTGTCTACAATCTTCACGCCAAGCGGATCATTGAAACTATTAATCTCCGGTATTTTGAGGAGCAGTCAAACATCCAAGGCAGAGGTCCAGAATGGTATTTTGATCTTGATTATCTTAGTGATTCGTTAGGATATTTTCGTTTCAAAACTAACCATGATGCAGGACCACAAGTGTTTGCAACTTCTAGTACTGGTGTTCCTTCTAGTCTTTCTGATTCAGATGATGAGGATGACATTTTTGTGGTTCCATCTTATTCCACCACAGTTTCTCCTACTCCTCCTAGTGATGCAACTTCATTGGATGTACAGGATTCCCAAGCAGCTCTTGACACTCTTCTCAAACAACAACAAGAAGCTACTAAAGCAGCTGCTCAAGGTAGTTTTGAGTTTCCCTTGGTTGAGCCTACTGACAAAGTTGCTCCTGGTACTTCAGCTTCTGCTCCTAGTGCTAGCTTATCACCTACTGGTACTCCGGCCAGAGAGTCTGCTTCCAATACTCGTTTCTCCAGTCCTTCTGATTTGGGGAACCATGAAAAGAAGTCTTCTACCAAGCTGGATGATATTCATTAACAACCAGTAGATGGGATTTTCCAAAATGCTTCATATGATGCTGACTTTGTTGGTAATCTCAATAACTTGGAACCAGAAGTGGAGGTCTCTTCCAATCCAGTCTTGCAATCACATAAAGATCATCCTACCACTCAAATAATTGGAGATCCTGGTTCTACTGTTAAGACACGCAGAATGCAGCAGAAGGCCTCGTCTGATCATCATGCTCTTGTGGGCTATATTGAGGATCAAAAGCGTAATAATCATACGTACTTTCAACACTGTTTGTTTGCTTGTTTTCTTTCCCAGGTGGAACCTAGGTCTGTTTCTCATGCTCTTGAGGATCAAAGTTGGGTGGAGGCTATGCAGGAGGAAATGCAGCAATTCTTGTTTCAGAATGTTTGGGTTCTGGTTGACTTACCAGATGGAAAGACAGCTATCAATACCAAATGGATTCTCAAGAACAAGAAGGATGCACGGGGAATTGTCGTAAGGAATAAAGCTAGGCTTGTCGCACAAGGACACACTCAAATTGAGGGCATTGACTATACTGAAGTTTTTGCTCCGGTTGCAAGGATCGAGGCCATTCGTCTGTTTTTGGCCTTTGCTTCTTATGTGTGCTTTACGGTGTTTCAAATGGATGTCAAGAGTGCATTTCTCTATGGCAAAATTGATGAGGAGGTGTATGTCACTCAACCTAAGGGCTTTGTTGATCCACTTCATCCCAAGAAAGTTTACAAGGTGGTCAAGGCTCTTTATGGGTTACATCAGGCTCCTAGAGCTTGGTATGAGCGTCTTTCAACTTTCTTGTTAAAGAATGGCTATAGAAGGGGTACTATTGACAAAACACTATTTCTTCGGAGGAATACCAAGGACATTATCCTTGTTCAAGTTTATGTGGACGACATTATCTTTGGTTCTACTAGGAAGGAGTTGTGTGATGAGTTTGAACACTTGATGCAAGGCGAATTTCAGATGAGTGCGATGGGAGAACTGTCATTCTTCCTTGGTCTTCAGGTCAAGCAACAATCGGATGGGATTTTCATCACTCAAGATAAGTATGTTCATGAGATTCTTCAGAAGTTTGACATGGATCCTCTTAGACCAGCAGCAACTCCTTATGAGGTTGCTAAAATCAAACTTAAGAATGAGCCAGACCCTCCGGTCAATGTTCACATGTACCGGTCTATGATTGGCTCCCTCATGTATTTGACTGCATCACGTCCGGACATTATGTTTGCAATAAGTGCTTGTTCTAGACACCAGGTGACTCCAACGGTTTCGAACTTAACTGCTGTAAAGAAGATTTTCAAGTATATCAAGGCTCAACCTAAATTGGGTCTATGGTATCCTAGAGAATCACCGTTTGTTCTAGAAGCCTATAGTGATAGTGACTATGCTGGTGCTAATAATGACAGGAAGTCTACTACTGGTGGTTGTCAGTTTTTGGGTCGTCGACTTATTTCATGGCAATGCAAGAAGCAGACAATAGTAGCTACTTCCTCAACAGAAGCTGAATACGTTGCTGCTGCTAGTTGTTGTGGACAAGTTTTGTGGATCCAAAATCAGATGTTGGATTATGGTTTCAATTTTATGAATACCAAAATTTTTATTGACAATCAAAGCACTATTTTCATTGTGAAGAATCCGGTTTTTCATCAGCGGACGAAGCATATTGAAATTCGGCATCATTTTATATGGGATGCCAATGAGAAAAAGCTGATACAGGTTCTTAAAGTTCATACGGATGACAATGATGCTGACTTGCTGACTAAAGCTTTTGATGGTCCTCGGTTTAACCACTTGGTGGTTCATATTAGGATGGTCAATCCTTGAGGTCTAGGATTGAAGGGAGGCAAAGCCTAAGGGGAGGGTTTGTGTACATATTAGGACAGACTAACGTATTCATAGATTTTAACAAAATATTTTATTGGTTCTGATGATGTGTGGTGCTTCTGGTAGAGGATTTTGCTCTCTACTGGTGGATATGGCCTTACATGACTGGTGTCTGGTCCTCCTTGGTTAGCTTCTAGTTTTACTTGGTTGGCTTCTGGTGGTTTAAAATCCTTACATGTCAAGTGGTGTTTGGCTCCTGGTACTGGTCTAGCATACTGTTCATTCCTTTTGTCCTTTGTTAATCACGTTTTGCTCCTGGTCTGACCATTGTGTGCTTTGACTTTTGGTCAACGCTCCCAATCCTGGTATTTACAAGTTTAAATAAAGAATGGTTAATTGGGAATTGGTAATTATGTTAAAAAGGGCAAGTGGTTACTATGCAATTATGGTTTAATTTGAAAGGGCAACCCCCCATTACTAGGGGTCAATGAACAGTTACCACTTTCTCTATTTATGGTCAACATACAACCTTGACTCACTCATTACAATAAACACACAATCAAAACCGCTCCTACTATCTTCACCCTAATCCCAATCCTTCTTCCATCAATTCATCAAGATCCATGGCTGCTCTTGCTTACCAACCTGCTCACAACCGTGTTGCTTATCTGGGTGATGGTCCACATCGTGAACATTTTGCTGACATCTTGGATTTCATTGAAGCTTCTAACCTAAGGTTTGCATTTACTGTCTGTCCCACCATATATGATAGTGTGATTCGTCAATTTTGGGCATCTGCTCAACTTGTGAATGTGGCTGGTCGTCCACGTGCACTCCATGCTACCATAGATGGACGTGCATATGTGGTGAATGAGGCTTCTATTCGCTCTTCTCTTCATCTCCAGGATGAGGGGTGGTGTTGAATCCATCCCCAATTCGGAAGTATTAGAGGGGATGGCTGCTTTAGGATATGAACATGGGGGGAAGTTTAACTTCCAGAAAAATAGGTTTTCCCCCTAATGGAAGCTTCTGGTCCACTTTCTGATCCATTGTATGAGTCCCAAGTCTGGGAGTTGGGATGCTTTCCCTACTCCTTTGGCTACTGGTCTTATCTGCTTAGCCCAGGGTAGAGTTTTTAACTTTTCTCATTATATATTTGAGGGGATGGTTAGTAATTTGTCTAATGCTGGTTCGAGAAAGAAGTTTCTTATGTACCCTAGGTTTCTTCAGCAAATACTTGTGTGCATTCCTCGTGATAGGACTGAGCATTTACCGTCTAAGCTTACCGCAAAAGTATATTACAATATGGTCAATGGGTTTACTGGGGAATGGAGGCCCCTGACTGAGGCCATGTTGGGATTGGCTCAGGGTCCTATGGGTGAGGAGGAGGAGGCTCCTGAGTTTGTTGTGATTGATGATGACCCCATGGAGGAGGAGGCTCCTACTGCTGGTGCCACTCCTGTGGTAGAGGAGGAGCTAGTTGAGGAGATGGTGGTTGAAAAACCATCTCCTACCAAGGCTGGTCCTTCTTCAGTCCCACAAAGGTCTCCATTTGTGGAGACTCCACCTCCTAGTCCTGCCCCACAATCGACTGATAAACCGTTTGATGCTAGTACTCCGCAGGTTGACCCATATGTTGCTTCGGGCTCCAATGATGCTTTCCCTGATCCAAGTTCTCTTGGTGGGCAGACAGAGGAGCCTACTACACTTATATATTTGCTTGATCTTCTATGCAGGTACCATGAGAGGATGATTTGTTTGGAAGCTGATCTCAACCAACATCGGAAACTTACTCGGGAGTTTGTTCTTCCTTTGGCTGATCGCATCAAAGCATTGGAAACTCAGCAACGGCGTCGCAAGAAGCATGTGATCCAGTCAGACTCTGAGGATGAGGGTGCGGAGAAGGTTGAGGATGGCTTGACGTTGTTGGCAAAGGCTGCCTTTGCTGATAAAATTTATGATGATTTGCCGGTTCCTCCGACGTCCTCCAGTGCTATTCCCCCTTCTATGGGTGGTGATTCTGATCCTGATGCTGGTTATCATGCTGGTCCCTCTCATGATCCGAAGGGCAAGGCCCCAATGACTGATGCTCCATCCCCATCTCGCAAGCGTACCCGTCGTCAGATTAACGAAGAAAGGCTTGGTGAGGAGGCTGCTCGTCGGGTTCAAGCTGAGATTGATGAAGCTGATAGGGTTGCTGAGGAAGAGCTTCGAGAGCGCAGGCGTGCACAAATTCAGCATGATGCCATGCATTGGAGTGATAGTGAATGGATGCAAGTTTTGACTGTTCTCACTCGGGATTATGCTCAGTTTAAAGATCTTTTGGGTGACGATGTTGATGAACACAATTGTATACCGAAGGCTATGGTATTGATGCGTAAGCACCAGTTGGCTCTTGCTGCAGAACTTCGGAAACAGAGAAAGAACAGACCGTTATCTCGGGCTGAGGAGCGCCAGCAGATGCAACGTTATGTGAAATATCAGTCTGCTGCTCATTTTAATGCTCCTTGGACGTGGGCTCGGGTGCGGGCTTTGACTTTTGATGAGCTCAAGGCCCTTTATGAAAAGATGGTTAAGCGTCAGAGTCAACCTATTCCGGAAAGATTTATTTACCATCCTCGTGGTGTGACTTCTTCTACGCTTGATGATTCTACTGGTCCTTCGTCTGCACCCACTCTTGGTTCTGCTGCTAGTCCATCTGGTTTTGTTGCTACATCCGTTGGTCCTTCTACTACACCTTTGGTTGCTCCTTTGGGTTCTACTGCTGGTCCTGCTACTACCATCTTTGCTACTACCACCACCACTCATGCTTCTACCACCATACCTGTTACTACCACCACCACACATGTTCCTGCAAGCACCTTTGTTGCTACCACCATACCTACTGCTACTACATCTGATGTGCCATCTCCATCACCACCAGTTCCTGGAACTCAACCTAATCCTACTTCTGATGCAGCTCCTAGTGGTCTATTGGGTGGACACATTCATGAGTCTACTTCTACTGCTTCCCCTTCTGCTGCTGAGGTTAAGGTAAAGGTTGAATCAACACCTTCTGATCCCACACCTAGACGTTCCCTTCGCCAGAAACAGGCTCGTCGTATTCGTCGTGGTAAGACAGTTCCTTTTGAGAAGCGTGATCCTGAGAATTTAATTGATGCAGCTTCTGACAGTGATTCTGACTTACCCTTGGGCAATAGGAACATTACTGGTTATACGGTTGAGCGTTCTACAACACTTCCTGGTGGCGTATCCCATCAGATTACTTTGAGTGATGGGTCTGTGCGATTGGCAACGGGTTTGCAGGGTGTGTTGTCTTGGGCTGACCGTATGGATCTTATGGCATTGTATGGACTTGTTGATTCTAGTATGCCGTTTAACCCAATGGCTGTGTCTTCCTGGCCTGGTCTGCGTATCTGGGCTGATCTCAAGCTAATGTTGGATGCTCCTCCTAATGCTCCTGTTTCAGGCATATGGAAGGATCAAATGCAATGGGAGATTCTGCGCTAGAAGCTATATGCTGGATGTGGGGTTCATATGTTGGAATTAGAATCTGGTCATATGGTGTTTATGCTGACGGATGTGGAGTATCCTTTGACTATTTATTCGATGGAGGCGATGTTGGCGAGTCACTTGCAAATTTCTACTGCTCCATCTGGTAATGAGTCCTCTATGGCCACGGCATTGGTAGAAGGTATTCAGGCACGGTTGCTAGCAGATAAGAAGGCTGCTTCTGGTATGTAAGGTGATTGGGTTGTGAGTGTTTATGCTTTGTATTTTTGATTATTTGTTCTTATTTTCATTCTTTTCACCAATATGTACAGTGATTGGTGAACTTCATTCTTTATAGTTAAAAAAAAACAATTAGTTAAAAAAAAATATATATATATATACCTTTTATATAATATCTGCTTATACTTTTAACACAGTTTAGATTTTATACTTGTGAATAATATCCCTTGGCTGCTTCACATTGTGGGTTCTGGTTACTGATTGTGCTTGTCCTGGTACTTGGCTTCACTTGGTGTTGGACATGGTCCACACAACAAATGGTTCTCAACTTACCATGTCTAATCGACAAGAAAAAGTTGATTCACCTTGAGGGTACGGCTCCTGGTGCGATTCTCAAATCCGTTGATGGTTGCCAGGTTACCCAAAACTGGATGGTTTTCACTTGCCATAGTCTTGGACTGAAAAGTGGCTAATCCAAGGGGGTACGGCTCTTGGTAAAGATCTTATCAAATCCGTTGATAGCTGTAATAGCTTGCTTAAAGCTATAGGGTGTTCAACTCACCGATGCTTCATTGCTAAGAGTTGGCGAGTCCAGAGGGGTACGGCTTCTGGTAAAGACGCATCAAATCCGTTGACGGCTGTGATGGTTTGCCTAAAATCATCAGGGTACTCCCACTCACCATTGATTCACGTTCTAAGAGTTGGGCTGGGTTCTAGTCTCCCAGGGTGATGCTTATTCCACCAGAATGACTAGCTAGCCCAAGAGCGAGCAGCTACTTGGTAAAGGCTCATCAAATCTGCTCATGTTGCTGAAAAGATTCAACACGATGCTGATTTGTTACAAGCTTTGGAGAAGCTTCTAGTGTTTCATGCTGTGGCGGTTACTCTGATTCTTATCTTGTTGATGCTGCTATTTGTTTTGCATGTTTTCCAGGAAACTTGAACTCAACAGGTCAAATTCAAGTTTAGGGGAGGATTGTTAGGACCATTGTAATAGTTATATGTAATAGGTAGACTAGGAGGTATGTAGTTCCTCCTGGTCCTAGTAATAGTAGGAGCAAGTCCTGCTCCTGGTCCTAGTCGTAGTCAAACTTTATTATTTACTTAATATTCTGTTAGGATATGCATGAGATATGTTAGGAAAGGATAGGCATATCAGTTTTACACGTTTTCTTTAATGCTGTATTAGGGTTTCCTTGTAGTATAAAAGGAACCTTAGGCAGAAGGGTTAGGGACACCTTCACAAAACGTAGTTCTAGTGATCATTAATATTAGAAATCCTTAGAAAGGATCAAGTCTTTATAGTTATTCTGTTCTTCTTGATTACATTTATATTTTATATTCATATTGTGTATAGAGTCTCTTTGTGATTTGACTTGTGATTACAGAAGTCATTCACCGGTCCTGACAGGCTGCAAGATCTACATCTAGTAGACCCAACAGATTATTCCTTGCTTATGTAGCCCACATGAATATGATCATCTATCAGATGGATGTGAAGACGGCATTTCTTAATGGTGAAATCAAGGAAGAAGTCTATGTTCAACAGCCGGATGATTTTGTGAATCCTAAATATCCTAATCATGTGTACAAGCTTAAGAAGGCTCTCTATGGGTTGAAGCAAGCTCCACGCACATGGTATGATCTACTGTCACAATTCCTCATTACGCAAGGCTTCGCCAAAGGCAAGGTGGATCCCACGTTGTTCATTCAGAAATGAGGTAAAGATATGATTATGGTACAAATATATGTTGATGATATTATATTTGCTGCCTCGACTCAAACCTTATCGGATGAGTTTGGGACACTCATGTCTTCTAAGTTTAAGATGTCAATGATGGGCAAGGTATCATTCTTCTTAGGACTTCAGATATCTTAGAGTCCTAGAGGCATCTTTATCAATCAATCAAAGTATGCCCTTGATTCGCTTAAGAACTATAAGATGGAATCTTGCGACCCCGTGGATACCCAATGGTGGAACTAACTAAGCTTGATGCATATCCACATGGAGTTGCCGTTGATCCGACACTTTATCGGGGAATGATCGGTACCCTTCTGTATATCACAGCCAGTCGACCTGATCTTCAGTTTTCTATATGCATTTGTGCTCGTTATCAAACTCGGCCTACTGAGTTATACTTAGCTACTGTTAAACGTATCTTTCGGTATCTTAAAGGAACCATTAATCCGGGACTTTGGTATTCGAAGGAATCTTCGGTCGCACTAATGGCATATGCAGATGCGGATCACGCGGGTTGTCAAGATACAAGGCGTAGCACGAGTGGAACTTTGCAACTACTAGGAGATCGCCTAATCAGTTGGGCATCGAAAAGGCAGAAAAGCGCTGCAATTTCAAGTACGGAAGCAGAATACATAGCTATGTCCGGTTGTTGTGCTCAAATTCTTTGTATGAGATCACAATTATATGGTCTAGGTTTCAACAAAATTCCGATGTACTGCGACAACAAGAGTGCAATTGCCTTATGCTGCAACAATGTTCAATTCTCCCGGTCGAAGCATATTGACATTCGCTACCATTTCATCAAAGAGCAAGTGGAAAATGGAGTGATCGAGCTTTACTTTGTCCGATCTGAGTATCAATTGGCGCATATTTTCACGAAGGATTTAGATCGCGCTCGAATGGAATTTTTGGCCGACAAGCTAGGAATGAGAACTTTCTCGCCTGAGATTCTAAAGGAACTGTCAGATGAACCGAAAGAATAGTGGTGGTAAACTATTCTCCAAATCCTTGGTGATCATCTGTATATATTGTTTATATTTTTATCCACAAAAGCAAAATACAAAAATATAAAACCATATAAAACCCATAAAAAATTGAAAAATTCATAAAAATCCAAAAATATTTTTACTTTATTTTTCAAAGGCATGTCTTTTGGTACGATAATATTTACGGCTTTAGAAATGTTGATTAATATCGACACGGCGCCATAAATAGAGTTCGTACAAAAGTAGTAAATATTTCATAAAACATGCCTATATGGCTTGTAGTTATTTCAGACTGCAACCCGCTTTTCATATTAAAGTCAAATATTTCTTATGAAAGCTTTGGCTTAACAACGGGAATTAACTTTCTCGGGCAAGGTTTACTTTAAAACTTTGTAAGGGATCAAGTTTACGTTATAACTTGGTCTAACACGGATATATGTACGCTTCAGTGCATTTATTTGTTAAAAACAAGATAAGTCTTGTTTTTATGAAGTTACCATCTCTACAACCATAGCTATCTACATTTGGTATCTACATACTCGACGATGCGACTACTCAAACGACGACTACATCTCTTTCAATAGAACACGGGTCAAAAATTGAGGGGGAGAAATTGTCAAGCATTCAGAATCATCGATGTCGAAAGTGCCAAGTTCACAAACTGGTGTCAAGACAAAATACCAATCGTACATGTGGTGTCAAGAGATGACTTCAGAGGTGACGAGGCGACCAACATTTGCTGACAAGAACCATGTGAACTCATCATATGATGTTCTCATCAATCAGGTCCAACCTTTTCAATTTATCCTAAAATGGTGAATATGTGATGATGTTACAAATCGGTATCATTTCTCACAAATTGGTCTCATGAGAATTAAATGGACTTGTATTTTTCTTCCCAAACCTTTCTTAAAACTTTATTAAATCAATTGATATTAAAAACATCGATTGGGTTAATCTTTTTAATATGGGGGAGAAAATGTGATTTAATATGGGAAATTATCACAAATGTGTAGAAACTAGAAGGGGGGTGAATAATTTCTTATATTTACTTGTTAAAAGATGGTTTTCAAAAAATCCTTTTTCAAAAACTTAGGCTTGAGGAAATGTGTGAAATCTTCTTATGCATAATATGAACAATGATAGTGTAACTTAACTAATACTAACTAATGTATATGCACAAAGAATAAAGAATGTAAAGAGTTAAGGGTAAAGAAAGATCAAACCAAACACCAAGGATTTATAGTGGTTCGGCAACGAAGCTCACTCCTCGTTCCTACTCCACTCCTCGAGTACTCCTTACTCGAGAGTTCACTACACAACAAGCTCCTTATGGTGGAGAAAACCGTACACGTTGCTTAACCAATTTCCGACTCTAAGCTAAAAGTCGAGCCCTAATCGTAGCTAGGACCAATCTACACAACTATACTTAGTACATACACAACTTCCAAATAGACAATAATACTTGGATCTTCACAACTATGACACAACAACAAATGTATAAGATTTGATCTTCAAAGGATCTTTTGTGGTGGACTCAACACTTCACAAGGATAGTGTTCTTCTCTTTGCACTTAGAGAGGAAGGGATGGATAGAATAGATTCACTTCTAAACAAGTAGTAATCAATCAAATGATCAAGGATTTGAGTGATTTAAGAAGTATGTTTGAATCTGGAAATTTATGTGCAATAGAGGTGAAGAGAAAATCTGAGAATGGTCCACTATTTATAGGACAAAGGGCCAACGGCTATATCTGCCTGCGGTTCCCTATCTCAGCCAGCGGTACCTTATCGATAAGGAACCACATAGGCACTAGGGAACCGCCGTAGTAGACTCCGCTCCCTTTTTGTCCTTTAGTGATGGAGGTCTTATCTGATTATAAAATATCCTGAAAGAATATTCCAAATCAAAAAAGAATATGCGATTTTCAAATTTTCAAATATTTAATTTAATAAAACATTTTCTTAAAAAGAAAGTTTAACAAAAAACTTGTCACACTTAATAAAAAGTGAGTTTTAAGAAAAGATTAAATCACTTGATCACTTGATTAAGGTTAGTACTTGTTTATTCATACCTTAAGTGAAAATGAGTAAAATGAAAAATACTTGAACTCAAGAATTCTTTTTTCGTTGTTTTCGTAAATGCTTGTTTTTACATATTGTCGTAATCAAAACTAAGCGAGACCGGAGAATGCAAGTAACGTTCTTAGGCATTATTGCATTAACAATCTCCCCCTTTTTGATTCCGACAATACATAAACTCAATCACATAAAAACAAGATTTTCGAAGATGAGTTTATTCATTTCTCCCCCTTTGTCGAAGCAAAAAGGTTTCACAAGTCGGTGTTGAAGAGACGGACCTTGCAAAGACTCCCCTTTGGTGCTTACTCCCCCTTGCTTGGGGCACCTAGGAATCGAGATATGGTGACAAGCTACATAGAAGTGTTAGTTGAAAAAAAGAGACAACCAACAAGAGATAGCTATAGGTCATAAAAAAATAAAATAAAAAGAGAAGAAAACACAAAGACTAAGATCTAAGTGAAGTCATGTAAATAAAAATCATACAAAGATGTATGAAAAAGGAAACAAGCCAAAAGCATAAATCTAATCCTAGTTAATCTAGAATTCTAAGATTTGCTTGAATTAGGTGTCTTGAGGATAAGCAACTAATGCTTATATTAAAGACAAGGTAGTGGCGGAAGGTGGTGGTGGTGGCTTGGTGGAGATCTCATAATCAAAGTGAAGAGGAGGCTTGATTAAGAGACTCTTGATGTAGCTCAACTCCTCATAGATGTGTGCCATAGCAAGATGTTGATATTGACAACAATGACAATATGTCCCATGGTGCATGACATTATCATGAGAAGAAGGAAGAACACTAAAGGGTGGTGGTGGAAGAAAAGATGTTCCACAATCAACATTCTTGGTAGGAGAAATGTGATTAAGCGTGTTTGATAGGTGTGAAAACACCCATCCTTTTACCACTTATTTCTGGCTAAAAACGAGACCAAAACACGTATTTAATATCATTTGTTTGGAATTATGCGTGGTTTTTGTGTTTATTGTGTTTTCAGAGTCAACCGGGTGAATATTGAAGAAAACATGGGATTGCACGGGTTTTATCGAAGAAAAAGACTCAAGACGAAGTCTATTGTCCAAGAGATGCAAAAGATTTGAAGTCATTGTGCCTATTTGAAGATTTATCGAAGAAAAGGGCCAAAGATGGAAGATTCAAATATGTCGAAGAACTCGAGTCTATTAAACAAAAGATTATCAGACGAGTTGGAATTATTCACCGACACTTCTCAAAATCCAAAGTCGGAAACGTTTATTTAAAGAAACGTAAAGACTAAAGAAGAAAGAAGAAAAGAAGCCCAAAAACAAAGCCCATTCACAAGCCCACAAGCAAACGCCTATAAATAGGACTTCACTTCACAATTTTAGAGGCTAGTTAGTTTTAGTTTTAGTTTTTCACTTTTCATTTTTCCTCTCTAGTTTTAGAGAGAGAAAGTTCTCAACTTTCTCTCACTAGTTTTCATCTTTCTTTCTTTTAATCTTTCAAAGATTAAACCTTTTGTATTGTTGATTTCATTAATCAAGTTTAAGTTTAAGCTTTTAATCCTTCATCTTTTTCTACCTTTCTTTGATTTTGGTTCACTTTTGGTGCGAATTACTTATGATCCGTGTTGTTCATCAATGTTTTCGTGCTTAAAAAGTTAATCTTTTTATGTTTACTTAAGTTTCTATACGAATAAGCTTTAAGATCTTTGTGCTTATTGGCTTATTTTCAAGTTTAGCTTATTTACTTTTTAAAAGTTTTCTTTAAAAGTTCATATTTTTATAGTTTGATTTATAAGATTGATTATTTTAAGTTTGGATAAGTTGTTATTTGTGTTTATTTAATCCGTTTCATTATAGATTCGTTCTAGTTTTGGTGGATAGCTTATCAAAATAGCTTATTGCCTTAGCTTATCTTTCGCATCAAGAGGGTAATCGGAAAAGGTAAACCCTTTTCTGATTTTGGTATTCCGATTACACCCCTTTATTCCGATCGTCTGATCGGAAAAGGGTTTTGATACATTCCGATTGTGGCCTATTTCCATCATTCCGATTGGTTCAGTTTTGTAACATTCCGATTGGTTTGGTTAAACATTCCGATTTGACTTGTTTATTTGGTATTCCGATTAAGCCCTGTTTTTTTAGTTATTCCGACGGTGGAGTTTATTATATTCCGATTGGAGTGTTTTTGTTAAACATTCCGATTGGCGCTTCCTTCCATATTCCGATTGCCTTTCCGACAGCATATTCCGATCAGTCTCATTTGCCATATTCCGATCAGCCTGATTCCGACTACATATTCCGATCAATGCACTTTAGATATTCCGATTTGGCTATTTTCCAATTGTTTAATTTCTTGTTTTTGCAAAGTTTCATGTTTTAGATTTACTAAGTGTTCAAGTATTTTTCTAATATAGTCTTTAAGTTTTCAAGCATTTATTTTTAAACTCGTCTTTTTAGTTTAATCTTTAAAACTCTTTTCACTCAACGACATTTACATTTAATTGCTATTAGTTTAAAATAGATAAACAAACCAACACCTTTTTATTAACCAAGAACAATCATTCCACTTTGAACCGTGATCAATTCGAGAAGATTCCGAGAAACGAACTTTCAACTAGTAAAATCAGAGTATCAAATGGCGCCGCTGCCGGCTCTTCTCGTTAAGATTACCAGTTTTTTGTGAGAACTTGGATTTTGGGATCCGTTCACCGTGAACGTTACTTTTTCATAAAAATTTACAAAAAAACCCTAAAAATATAAAATTTTCAAAAATACAAAAAAAAATTAAAAAAAAAACCATAAAAACCAAAAATATTTCTTGTTTGCTTTGTTAGTTCTTTTGTAGGTGCATGCGTACACGATCAACGTCTTATCAAGAGCCCGAGCCTCTCGAAGACTTAGACATGGCCGGTGTACACAATAACAACAATAACAATCCACCTCTCAACAACAATAATAACAACAACAATAACAATCCACCTCTCAACAACAATAATAACAACAACAATGAGCATCTACCGGACAATCGCCCGATGATTAAACTTCTGCAAGCACATGTAGACGGCAACAATGATCCAATTGTCATACCCGCGATTGTAGCCAACAACTTTGAGCTCAAATCCGGTTTTATCCAGATGGTCTCTGCTCAACCATTCTTGGGGCGTACCATTGATGATCCACATGACCACATCAAGAGATTCCTGCAACTCACGAATACGGTCAAATTCAATGGTGTTCCACAAGAGGTAATCCGTTTTCAAGTTTTTCCCTTTTCTTTAGAGGGACAAGCCCGGCATTGGCTTGCTAAGGAACCGGCACAAAGTATTCTGACGTGGACGGATTTGGAGACCAAGTTTATAAACTACTTTTTCCCACCCTCTCGTACTACCGCTTTGCGGAATGAAATTATCAATTTTGAACAAAAGTACGACGAATCTTTTAGTGAATCTTGGGACCGTTCCGAAGATCTTTTGAGAAAATGCCCACAACATGGTTTTACCAAAGTGCACCAAATTAACACTTTTTATAATGGTTTAAGCATGAATGACCAAGATTCACTAAACAGTGCCTCGGGGGGTAATATCTTGGTTAAGACTTCTAATGCTGCTTGGGATATCATTGAGAATAAGTCTCGTGTGCAAACCAAGAGTGTTTGGACCAATGCCGCTAGTACTAGTACTAGTGACAGCGACAAGCGACTTGACAAAATTACTACGCTTCTTGAATCGCTTGTCGCCCAAACCGCCAGCAACACCAACAACATCAACGCTAAAAACGCTCAAGTCAATGCTGTCAGCCAACCATGTGAAATATGTGGTGGTCCTCACTCTTACACCACTTGTACCACTACCCAAGACTACCCTTCTGAGAATGTGAATGCAGCATACGGTACCTATCCTCCGGCCGCTTATCAAGCTCGTCCTCAAGTGACCGCAATTTGCTTAGCTACCGCTCTAACAACTTTCTTTCCCCACCCGGTTTTCCTCCTAACAACCCAAACCAACAACAAAACCTCAATCGCCCTCCTCAACAACAACAACAACCTCGTGCACCATAAATACCACCTCACAAACAACCATATCCACCTCAAAGAAACAACCAAGTTTACCAACAACCTGCTTATCAACCACCCACTTACCATGCTCCCCCTCCTAACCAACCCACCGCATTACACCAAGATGTTGAAACCAACATGCGGACCAATGATGTGATTGTGGAAAATCTCCAACGGGAAGTGCTTAACTTGAAAGCAGACATGGTGAAACAAGGAAACGATCTGAGAGCTGATATGAGAAACACTTTGGCAAGTCAAACGAATGACTTAAGGAACATGATGGCTGGTTTCTTCCAAGGTAATCAATCCTCTTCTTCGGGTACTCTTCCGAGTAACACCATTGCGAATCCAAGAGGGGAGATGAAAGCAATCACCACTCGCAGTGGCAAAGGTACCAAGGAACCCGAGCTTCCTATACCTCCACCAGTGATTGTGACTAAGGAAAACGAGTCACCTGCTTCTATTCCTCATCCTTCTACTTCCCCAATTTCTCCACCTCTTACTTCTACCCCTCCTCCACCCAAGGATGTGAGTGATCCTATTCTCCCAAAGCCTTCCTCTTCTTCCGATATACCTTATCCATCAAGGTTGAGGAAAGAGAAGCTCAAAAGCAAGGATGATATTCAGGTTTCGAACTTTCTCAAAATGTTTAAACAATTGAATTTCAACATCTCCTTCGCTGAGGCTCTCGCTCACATGCCCAAATATGCGAAAATGTTCAAAGATCTTCTTAGCGACAAGGAGAAGCTTCTTGATATCGCTAACACCCAACTTAATGAGAATTGCTCTGCAATGCTCTTAAAGAAATTTCCAACCAAGCTTGGTGATCCGGGTCGCTTCTTAATCCTTTGTAACTTCCCGGGAGTAGAGAATTGCATGGCCATAGCCGATCTAGGTGCCAGTATTAACTTAATGCCTCTAAGCGTTTGGAAGCAATTATCTCTCCCTGAGCTAGTCCCCACCAAAATGACTTTGGAATTAGCTAACCGTACGGTTGCTTATCCAGTGGGGATAGCCGAAGACGTCTTTGTAGGAGTCGACAAATTCACTTTTCCTGCCGATTTCGTTGTCGTTGACTACGATATGGACCCTCGTGTGCCATTAATTGTGGGTCGTCCATTCTTGAGGATCGGTCGCACTCTCATCGATGTTGAAGCCGGTGAGCTTATCATGAGAGTGGGTGACGATAAAATCGTCTTCAACATGGGAAAGCTTTCTAAACAGCCTTATTCATATGAGAGTGTTAATTGTATTGACGTTCTTGATGAGGCCTGTGAAGAACACTTCAAAGATGCTTGTAAAAGTATTCCTATCTCTCTTCCCAATGTTGAGACCGTTTCCTCTATTGACTCATCACTATCTCTATTTGGAGAAAGTGATTTCCTTTGGAAAGATTTGGAAGCCACCATGGGAGATGTGAACTTAGAACATGACGATTCTCCCACCGATTGGGATGAAGATCTTCGCCTCATTGAAAACCTTCTCAAAGAAGACAATATTTCTCCACTATCTCCCATGGTTATTGCTATCGATGCTTCGACTTTGAATACGCCTCCCATCGAAAATCCTCCAGATTTAGAACTTAAGGAGTTGCCGCCCCATCTCGAGTATGTGTTCCTTGAAGATAAAAAGAAGTCATCCGTCATCATTGCTAAGGACTTGAAAGAAGACGAAAAATCTCGCCTCATCGCCGTGCTTAAAGATCATAAGAAGGCAATTGCTTGGAAAATTTCCGATATCCGCGGAATTGATCCAAACTTTTGTACTCACAAGATTCTCATGGAATATGACTTTAAACCCGTAATCCAGAGCCAAAGAAGGGTTAATCCTCGCATTCATGACGTCATCAAACAAGAGGTTATCAAACTTCTAGATGCCGGCTTGATTTACCCTATTTCGGATTTGCCATGGGTAAGTCCCGTCCATTGTGTGCCCAAGAAGGGCGGAATAACCGTTGTTCCCAATGAACACAACGAGTTGATTCCCACTCGTCTCGTTACTAGGTGGAGAGTTTGTATCGACTATCGCAAACTCAATGATGCCACGAGAAAAGATCACTTTCCTCTTCCTTTTATGGATCAAATGCTCGAGCGTCTTGCGGGTAATGACTATTACTGCTTCTTAAACGGTTTCTCCGGGTATTTTCAAATTCCCATCGATCCCAAGGACCAAGAAAAGACCACATTCACTTGTCCCTACGGAACATTTGCTTACAAATGCATGCCTTTTGGTTTATGCAATGCTCCTGGGACATTCCAAAGGTGTATGATGGCTATATTCCATGACATGGTTGAAGAAACTATTGAAGAATTCATGGATGATTTATCGGTTTATGGCGATTCTTTCTCTGCTTGCCTTGCCAATTTAGAACGTATGCTTAAGCGGTGTGAAGACACTCGCCTTGTTCTTAATTGGGAAAAATGTCATTTTATGGTAAAAGAGGGCATTGTGCTAGGAAACAAGATCTCCAAAGCCGGTCTTGAAGTAGACCGTGCTAAAGTCGATGTTATTTCTAAGTTGCCTCCACCTTCAACCGTGAAGGGTGTGAGAAGTTTCCTCGGTCATGCGGGCTTCTACCGTCGCTTTATCAAAGATTTTTCTAAAATCGCTCGCCCGATGACCCACCTCTTGGAAAAAGATACTCCTTTTATCTTTTCCAAAGAGTGTATCGAAGCCTTCAACCTTCTTAAGGATAAGCTAACTAAGGCACCCGTCTTGGTCACCCCTAATTGGGAGCTTCCCTTTGAGTTGATGTGCGATGCTAGCGACTATGCTATTGGAGCGGTTTTGGGCCAAAGAGTGAACAAACACTTCCAACCGATCCACTATGCTAGCAAGACAATGACGGGGGCTCAATTGCATTACACGACAACCGAAAAAGAGCTTTTAGCTGTTGTCTATGCTTTTGAAAAGTTCCGCCCCTATCTTGTCCTTTCCACCACAATCGTTTACACCGATCATTCCACGTTGAAGTACTTGTTAACTAAACAAGATTCCAAACCAATACTTCTTCGCTGGGTTTTGCTACTTCAAGAATTTAAAATCGAAATTCGTGATAAGAAGGGAGACGAAAACCTAGCCGCGGATCATCTCAGTAGACTTGAGGATCCTTACCAAGGGGATCATCCGAAAAAAGAGATCAATGACTCTTTTCCTCTGGAGACCTTAATGTCTATCAACTCGACTTCTGATGAAACCCCGTGGTTTGCGGACATTGCAAACTACTTGGCGGGTGGAATTCTCGTTGACGGGCTAACATCCCAACAAAAGAAGAAGTTCTTCAAGACATTAAGACTTACTTTTGGGATGACCCATATCTATTCAAACAATGTGCCGATTTGATTATTCGTCGATGTGTTGATGGACCGGCAGATTTAGAAATCCTTGACGCTTGCCACAAAGGACCCACCGGTGGTCACTTTGGTCCCAACTACACTGCCAAAAAAGTGTTTGACTCGGGATTTTATTGGCCCACCATTTATCGTGATACTCACGAGATGGTTAAACGTTGTGATGCTTGCCAAAAACAAGGCAAGATCACACATAAAGATGAGATGCTTCAGAATTTCATTCAGGAATGTGAAATCTTTGATGTTTGGGGTATCGACTTTATGGGGTCATTCCCTTCCTCTAAAGGAAACAAATACATCCTTGTAGCCGTTGACTACGTTTTAAAGTGGGTTGAAGCCAAAGCTTTACCCACTAATGACACAAGGGTGGTTTGTAACTTTTTGAAATCGCTGTTCGCTAGATTCGGTGTGCCTCGTGCCATTATTAGTGATCGCGGGACTTATTTTTGCAATGATCAATTTGCTAGAGTCATGGCTAAGTATGGTGTAAATCATCGTCTTTCCACTGCCTACCACCCACAAACTAATGGCCAGGCTGAAATATCCAACCGAGGATTAAAGCGAATTCTTGAAAGAACCGTAGGAGAGCATCGTGCCTCATCGGCTGATAAACTTGATGATGCTCTGTGGGCTTTTCGTACCGCTTACAAGACTCCGATTGGTTGTACACCATATCGTCTCGTGTACGGGAAAGCGTGCCACCTCCCCATTGAGTTGGAGCACAAGGCTTACTGGGCCTTGAAGTGGGCTAATTTTGAAATCAACAAAGCCGGTGACCTACGCAAGATCCAACTCAATGAGCTGAATGAACTCCGGAATGAGGCTTATGAAAATTCTTTGATCTATAAGGAAAAGACTAAGCTCATTCACGACTCTAAGATTAAAAACCGAGAGTTCCAAGTTGGAGACAAAGTTTTGCTCTTTAACTCTCGGTTGAAAATCTTTTCAGGCAAGCTGAAATCTCGTTGGTCCGGCCCATTCACCATTGCCCAAATTTTTCCATTTGGTACTCTCGAGCTCGCTCAACCTAATGGACCTAATTTTAAGGTGAATGGCCAACGAGTGGAGTTGTACTTTGGTGAGGACATCTCTCAGGAGATGATTCCATCCCTCTCCACGTTTCCCATGAACTAATTTTGGGTCGAGTCAGGCTCGTGACTCGGTTATCAAAAACAAGCGCTCCTCGGGAGGCAACCCGAGTATCTATCTTTTTCTGTTTTAACCTCCTAAGTGTAGGGGGACCTCTATAGGTGTTTGTGTTTGCGTGGTGATGTGATTACAGGGATGAATGCACTTTTGGAACCTTTGAAGAATCGTGCTCCCGTGTTATCCGAAATCCAATTCTATCTCTCAACTATCGTGATTCAATTTTCTTCATACTCACATTTGAAATTGATCACTTTAGTCGTCTCTTCCTTAACTTGATTTAACCAACATGCATAATGTCATAAGTGTAGGGGAGACTTTTCCCACATGCTTAAACATTGAGGACAATGTTTATCTTAAGTGTAGGGGGACTTCTATCAAAGTTTTAAGTGGACTTTTCCATGAAAATGCCTTCATTTAACCGGAAAATCATCTTTTTCAGCATTTTACAAAATTTTAATTAACTTTGGCCATTTAGTCATAATTTTTAAATTTTTATCGTTGCTTTCATATGTATATATCCCGCAATAAAGTCAAAAATATTAATAAAGTGGTGTAGCTAGTTTTGAAATCTTTGACATATTAGGCCCGTTGCGATTATTTTGACTCAACCCGAATAGACTTATCCAAGTTTATTCTAGCTAGTATCCTTAACCATGTAGACCTTAATTGGTTTATTAGGCTAAGCATCCACGAGTCTCATTACTTGAGATTTTAAATTGTGGAGAACGAGAAATGATAGAGTCAATTATAAGTCGGTATTCTTGTGCAAGCTCACTTGGTGTAATTATCTGCCTATTCTCCCATCACTTGCTAATAATTTATCTGCAATAAGTAAGGTCGTACGATTTGAAAAGTTACTTAGCTTCTAGCCCAAGATCGTTTAAAAGTTGCTCGGTAATGATAAGAGTTCATAGCCAAGGCATAACTTATGAAGCGGGGCGCGAAGATTGGCGAGTCCGAAAAGGCCCTAACAAGGCATGAGGATTCCATTTTATTGCTGAAGATCCAAAGTGATGTGAAAAGCATTATTCCCAAAATCAATATGAAGGATCAAGACTCACGACGAAAAGCAATCAACTCCCATAAAGATCATGGAGAAGTCTATCCGAAAAGACCCTAACAAGGTATGAGGATAAATAGATCCAAGTCTGAAAAGGAGGCGGATCGTTGTATCTCAAAATCCCAATTAGAGATTGAATAAATAATCATGAAGTCGTGGTCAACAAAGTTGGAGTACCCCTCAAAAGTCTCCAAGTGAAGAAACTCTATTACGAAGAGAAGACCATTATCTCAAGAACGTCTCTCAAGATATGAAGTATGAAGTACATGCCAAATATCGGCTCGAGAAAGGTCTCAAATCGTGAACCGAGTTATGCCAAGATATGAACTTTTTGATATCCCGAGAAGCAGTTTTAAGAGATTTTGTCCTTTAGCTAACTATTGATCAAATCGTCCTACTTTGCTTTCAGCCTAAATAAACTATCGAAATAAGTCCAAAAATGCATCTTTATGATCATTCTAAGACAAAAATAAAATATAAGAGATACACCTAGGAATAAGGGAGTTTAAGCATATAATTAAGCCATGTGTGTAAGTGTTTGATTTGCTAACTGATAATAACAATGATCTCGTTTTTAAGCTTAGTTTGGGGAACGTGAAACTTGAGGGTGATGAATCGTCGCAACACCGAAGCCCTAATGTAAGTCTTAGATCTCTTTGCAAGTTATTTCCACGTAGCTATTCTCTACCCTTTTGTTTACTTTAAAGTTTTAATCTCTCGTAGTACTTTAATTTTTGTTTAGTACGTTAATAAGGCCAAGGTTGATTGATTATGAGAAAAGTGTAAATTTGCTTTATCATTAAGCATTGCATGAGGGCATGGCAATGGTTAAGTGTAGAGGATTTGATAGGTGTGAAAACACCCATCCTTTTACCACTTATTTCTGGCTAAAAACGAGACCAAAACACGTATTTAATATCATTTGTTTGGAATTATGCGTGGTTTTTGTGTTTATTGTGTTTTCAGAGTCAACCGGGTGAATATTGAAGAAAACATGGGATTGCACGGGTTTTATCGAAGAAAAAGACTCAAGACGAAGTCTATTGTCCAAGAGATGCAAAAGATTTGAAGTCATTGTGCCTATTTGAAGATTTATCGAAGAAAAGGGCCAAACATGGAAGATTCATATATGTCGAAGAACTCGAGTCTATTAAACAAAAGATTATCATACGAGTTGGAATTATTCACCGACACTTCTCAAAATCCAAAGTCGGAAACGTTTATTTAAAGAAACGTAAAGACTAAAGAAGAAAGAAGAAAAGAAGCCAAAAAACAAAGCCCATTCACATGCCCACAAGCAAACGCCTATAAATAGGACTTCACTTCACAATTTTAGAGGCTAGTTAGTTTTAGTTTTAGTTTTTCACTTTTCATTTTTCCTCTCTAGTTTTAGAGAGAGAAAGTTCTCAACTTTCTCTCACTAGTTTTCATCTTTCTTTCTTTTAATCTTTCAAAGATTAAACCTTTTGTATTGTTGATTTCATTAATCAAGTTTAAGTTTAAGCTTTTAATCCTTCATCTTTTTCTACCTTTCTTTGATCTTGGTTCACTTTTGGTGCGAATTACTTATGATCCGTGTTGTTCATCAATGTTTTCGTGCTTAAAAAGTTAATCTTTTTATGTTTACTTAAGTTTCTATACGAATAAGCTTTAAGATCTTTGTGCTTATTGGCTTATTTGCAAGTTTAGCTTATTTACTTTTTAAAAGTTTTCTTTAAAAGTTCATATTTTTATAGTTTGATTTATAAGATTGATTACTTTAAGTTTGGATAAGTTGTTATTTGTGTTTATTTAATCCGTTTCATTATAGATTCATTCTAGTTTTGGTGGATAGCTTATCAAAATAGCTTATTGCCTTAGCTTATCTTTCGGATCAAGAGGGTAATCGGAAAAGGTAAACCCTTTTCCGATTTTGGTATTCCGATTACACCCCTTTATTCCGATCGTCTGATCGGAAAAGGGTTTTGATACATTCCGATTGTGGCCTATTTCCATCATTCCGATTGGTTCAGTTTTGTAACATTCCGATTGGTTTGGTTAAACATTCCGATTTGACTTGTTTATTTGGTATTCCGATTAAGCCCTGTTTTTTTAGTTATTCCGACGGTGGAGTTTATTATATTCCAATTGGAGTGTTTTTGTTAAACATTCCGATTGGCGCTTCCTTCCATATTCTGATTGCCTTTCCGACAGCATATTCCGATCAGTCTCATTTTCCATATTCCGATCAGCCTTATTCCGACTACATATTCCGATCAATGCACTTTAGATATTCCGATTTGGCTATTTTCCAATTGTTTAATTTCTTGTTTTTGCAAAGTTTCAAGTTTTAGATTTACTAAGTGTTCAAGTATTTTTCTAATATAGTCTTTAAGTTTTCAAGCATTTATTTTTAAACTTGTCTTTTTAGTTTAATCTTTAAAACTCTTTTCACTCAACGACATTTACATTTAATTGCTATTAGTTTAAAATTGATAAACAAACCAACACCTTTTTATTAACCAAGAACAATCATTCCACTTTAAACAGTGATCAATTCGAGAAGATTCCGAGAAACGAACTTTCAACTAGTAAAATCAGAGTATCAGTGTTCTTGGGTAAATTTGGATTGAACGTGTTCTTGGGTGAATTTGGATTGAACGTGTTCTTGGGTGAGTTGGGATTGAAAGCAATTGGGGAAAATGGAGGAGAATCAAGGCTTTCATTAGGAGAATAAGACATTTTGGGATGTGAAGTATGGAAAAATGCTTATGGTTAGATAGGGAAGGCTCAAGGTATTTTTAGGGTGGTCAAAGGGTTGAAACAAAGATTCCCAAAAGTGTTGGAACAAATGTGGAGTTTCAGAAATACCCGAAAAAGGAAGCACTGTACGCGGTTCCTTATCACTTCTGGCGGTTCCTTATCGCTAAGGGACCGTGGTTCATATATGGAACCGCCTACAGAGGCTGTGTTTTGGTGGTGAAGGAAGATTTTTCAATTTAGCAAATCTTATTTTTCTAGTCTAACTAATCATAGGGATATGCTTAAAAGCAAAGATAGAAAAAGAAAACACATACGAACTCACCAAATAGAGATTTGACCAAAATACACGGATTTTAAAATAAAAATCGATGTAGGAGGTGTGTAAGACAAGACCTTATGTCACGACACAATGATCCTCCATGATTCTATCTTGTTCTTGCTATGTTTGAGAGAATCATACATATGAATTATGTAAGCTCGAGATTAATAGCAAGAATCTATGAAAAACGTTTTTAGATTGAATTAACAATGTCAAAACATTTCTCGACCATTTTCGAAAGAGACTTTGAGAATTTTAAAAAGGAGAAGAGAAGATTTTCAAGAAGAGTTTAGGAGACTCAATGACTCAAAGTGATAAAAGACTCAAAAGAAAATAAGAGACTCAATAAAAGGAAAGCAATTAAGGAATATGTTCCATTAATCCTAGACCTAGACGCAAGTAATTAAAAGGTTCCCTCTTAAGTGGCTTAGTGAAGATGTCGGCTAAGTTATCCTTGGAGGGTACCTTCTAAATCGAAATGTTCCCCTTTTGAACATTATCCCTAAGGAAATGGTGGCGAATTTCTATGTGCTTGGTTCGCGAATGTTGCACGGGATTCTTGCTAAGGTCTATAGAACCTTTATTGTCGCACATGATGGGAACATCATCAAGAGAAATCCCGTAATTAACAAGTGATTGCTTCATCCATAGAGCTTGTTGGCATGCTTTTCCGACACTCACATACTCGGCTTCCGTGGTGGATATCGCAAGAGCGGTTTGTTTCTTGGAGAACCAAGAAGTTAAACAACAACCCATGAAGGTACAAACTCCACTAGTGCTTTTCCGGTCCACATAGTCTCCCGCATGATCCGAGTCAGCGTAGACAATGGTTTCTACGCCGGTCCCTTTAGGATACCATAATCCTAAATGTATAGTGCCCTTAATGTATCGGAAGATACGCTTAACCGCTTCAAGGTGAGAGGTTTTGGGAGCCTCTTGGAAGCGATCACAAAGGCAAACACTAAACATGATATCCGGTCGACTTGCCATTAGGTACAACAAACTACCAATCATACCTCTATATTTGGTGTTGCTTACCGACTCACAATCACCATCTACGGTGAGTTTAGTATCTGAGGCCATTGGGGTCTTTCATTGGTCTAGATTTTTCTAATCCAAATTTCTTTAGCATTTCTTTAGCATGCTTAGATTGACTAAAGAAAATACCATCATTCATTTGTTTAATTTGGAGTCCTAAAAAGAAGTTAAGTTCTCCCATCATACTCATTTCAAACTCATCATGCATGATTTTGGCAAAGTCATCACACAAGTCTTGACAAGTTGAGCCAAATATAATGTCATCAACATATATTTGCACGATTATGAGGTGAGAACCTTTCTTCTTTGTAAAGAGCGTGTTGTCTACCATCCCCATGGTATACTCATGTTTAGCAAGAAACTCTTTAAGTCTATCATACCAAGCTTTGGGTGCTTGTTTAAGACCATAAAGTGCCTTCTTAAGCTTGTAAAAATGATCCGGTTTCTCAAAATCTATGAAGCCGGGAGGTTGAGCCACATATACCTCCTTATTGATCAAACCGTTAAGAAACACACTCTTTACATCCATTTGTTGAAGCTTAAAGTCTAAGGCACAAGCGTAGGCTAAAAGGATTCTAATGGATTCTAATCTTGCTACCGGTGCATATGTCTCGTCATAATCAATCCCTTCTTGTTGATTATAGCCTTGAACTACAAGTCTAGCCTTGTTACGAGACACAACACCATTCTCATCTAACTTATTCCTATAGACCCATTTGGTTCCTATAATGGTAGAACTTCTAGGTGGAGGAACAAGTTCCCAAACATCATTAGCAACGAATTGATTCAATTCTTCTTGCATCGCAATGACCCAACTCTCATCCGTCAAAGCTTCTTTAACATTCTTTGGTTCAATCAAGGAGACGAAACAAAAGGAGTTGCTTTAGTTTTGGACTTGAGAACTTAGGGTCCTTTGATTTAAGCTACCAATGATATTATTGAGAGTATGATCCTTAGACTCCTTAATGTTTACTTCCTTTTCAACACTAAGGTCTTCAACTCCTATTTTTCTAACCTCTTTGGCTTTAACTACTTCTATTTCATCCAAGTCATCATCAACCAATGGTGGTGTCTTGGGTAAATGAGGGGTTTCATCAAAAGTCACGTTAAGTGATTCTTCAGTTACGCCCGAGGTTCTATTGAGGACTATGTAGGCTTTGCTAGTTTGGGAATAACCTAAAAAGATACCTTCGTAAGACTTTGGGTCGAACTTGGTAAGGTAGTCTTTGGTGTTGAGGATAAAGCACTTGCTTCCAAACACCCTAAAGTATTCCAGTGAGGGTTTCTTACCTTTAAGAATCTCATAGGGGGTCTCTCCTAGGAAAGGTCGAATAAGAATTCGGTTGAGAATATAAGCCGATGTGTCCACGACATTGCACCAAAACTTTTGAGGCAAAGATTGCTCGTTTAACATCGTCCTACTCATCTCTTGGATGGTCCTATTATTCCTTTCAACTACCCCATTTGATTGTGGAGTGCGAGGAGCCGAGAAGTTATGGGTTATACCATGAGCTTCACAAAAGGCACCAAATTGCACTTCATTATCAAATTCCCTACCATGATCTGTCCTAATAGAGACAATTGGACATCCTAGTTGATTTTGAATTCTTCGACTAAAGATTTCGAAATGATCGAAAGCATCATTCTTAGATGCCAAAAATCTAGTCCAAGTGAATCTAGAATAGTCGTCAACTATAACTAGGGTATAAAGGTTACCTCTATAACTCCGTATGACGGAAGGTCCAAAGAGATCCATATGTAGGAGCTCTAAGCACCGAGAGGTTGAAACCAAATTCTTGGCTTTGTGACTTGAGTGAACTTGCTTTCCAACTTTGCAAGTATCACAAAAGTGACTATCAAACTTCATCTTGGGGAGGTGTCTTACCAACTCCTTAGAGACTAAAGATTGAATTAAACGCATATTAGTGTGACCTAATCTCATATGCCAAAGAGTAGAAATATCATCTATAGTCGCAAGACATATGTTGTCTTTTGACTTCTTATTGACCTTAATGACATAAAGCCCATACTTTCTAACACCTTTTCCAAAGATCTTTCCATCTTTTACGATTTCACTGTCATGTTCTGAAAAGATGACCTTACACTTATTGTCACAAATTTGACCTATACTTAAAAGGTTAAACCCTAAATTATCTACGTGTTCAACATTTTCAATGGTCATGGAGTCAAGAGAAACCATACCTTTGCCAATGATATTACCACGTAGACTACTAGCCAATGTGACGTTACCTCCATCATATGCTTTGTAGCGCAAGAACAAACTTCGATTGCCTGTCATGTGTTTAGTACAACCACTATCCTTAATCCACTCGTCGGGTTCCAAATCAATTCCCAAGCATATCTAGGTAACAACACACATGATCAAACATTTGGTCCCCAATATCTCATGGGTCCAAAATTGTTAGTTCCAAACATCCCTTGCATTTGGTTGGGATGCATGAATGGAGGAGGGGTTCCCCATGGGGAATAAAATGGAGGAGGATAATAATTCATATAACCATTTTGTTGTTCATTATTTCTCCTAGGTGTATTTGATCTTGGTTTAGAGTTGTGGTCATTCCTTCTAGGTGTTGGAGTTTTACTTCTTGGTCATGAATTGTTTTGACTATCTCTTCTAGGTGTTGTCGTTCTACTTCTAGGCCTAGACTCATTCCGTACTCTTGGTGGAGTAGTGGATGGTCTTGATAAACTTCTATTTCCCATTAGAGGTTTACACAAAGGCTTATAGAACTTATTAATGGCATTATCGTCAAGTATGGGTAATTTGACCTTGTTAACAGTAAGATGCTTTGGTTGTTCATCTAAATTTGACTTTTCAGAAAGTTTAGGATTTTCAGCAAAACTTCTTTCTGGCCGCAGTTCCTTATCTAGGGCGGCAGTTCCATAGTGATAAGGAACCGCCCCATACAATCTAGGACCGCGTACAGCAGACGATTTTTTCTGAAAATCTGACTTGTTTAGGTTCACTAGTTGATGCTTCATTTGAGTTAAAACCTACACCAAGTCTTTCCTTAGAATGAATTTGTTTGTTTAACATATCATCAAGAGCACTAGTACCTTTCATGAACTTTTCCAATTTAATGGAGGTGCTCTTGAGATCTTCATTCTCTAATCTAAGTTTCTCACAACTTAAACAACCTAAATCAACTTCTTTATTTTTCTCAAGCTTGGCTAATTTCTCCCTAAGTTCATTGATCTCATTTTCAAGCTTATTTTTGTTTGACTTTAATCTTTTGTTCTTTTCTATGAATTTAAGGCTAAGTTTGTGTAAATTTACATATTGGCCTTCTAATTCAATATCATCTAAGGTGGAGCTATCATTGCTATAATATTCGGTTTCAGAATGTACCTCTTTAGAAGTATGAGCCATAAGACATTTCTCCTCTTTTGGGTTGTCATCAACATCTTCACCGCTATCGCTCCAAGAACCACTAACGAACGTCGTGTGATTCTTATCGCGTGAAGGCTTTGGACACTCACTAATGAAATGATTTGGATCACCACATCTAAAGCAATTCCTATCACCTTTTGGTTCTTGGCAAACCGATTCGTTGAGAATGGTTTCTTGTCATTGTTGGGTTGCCTCACGTGTTGACCTCGTCTTTTGAAGAACCTCTTGAAATCTCTCACCGCTGATGCATACTCCTCGTCATCGCTATCCGAGGAACTATCATGATCGCTTTGTGCCTTTTTGGCTTTGAGTGCAAGATACTTCCTTTCACTCTTGGTTTTCACCAATTCCGAGTCCTTCAAAATTATCATCTCATGAACCTTCAAGTTGCCTATGAGTTCATCGAGTGATAAAGTTGAGAGATCTTTCTATTCTTCAATCGCCGTGACTTTTGCTCTCCACTTCGGATGTAAGGCCCTTAGAAACTTCCTAACATTATTCTTGCTAGAAAAACCTTCATCAAGTGCTTTTAGACTAGTAATAATAGTGTTAAATCTAGCAAAAGCACTATCAATAGTTTCATCTTCTAAGATGACAAATTGTTCATATTGTTGGACAAGAAGATCGATTTTGCTTTCTTTTACTTGGCTATTACCTTGGTGGGTTACTAAAAGAGTGTTCCAAATATCTTTAGCGGTTTCACATATTAAAATCCTTTCATACTCTTTCTTAGGTAAAGCATTATAAATCACCATTTGCCTCATTATTTTTTTGAAAGTTTCCTTTTAGTATCGTCATTAGATTTGTCAAAAGTGACCAATTCTTTCGTTTTAGAAACTTCATTAAATTGATAAGTTAAAAAATCACCATTGGTAATAATATGCCAAAGATCTAAATCTTTTGATTTCACATAAGTCTCAAATCTATTTTTCCAATAAATAAAACTATCGGTTTCAAAAAGTGGTGGTATTTGCATAGATTGCCCTTATAGGTACTTATTGGAATCCATAGATCGATTCAAGTTTTAAAATACAATATACTTTAAAAATTCTTGAGCAACCTCGCTCTGATACCAATTGTAGAAACTAGAAGGGGGGAGGGTTGAATAGTTTCTTATATTTACTTGTTAAAAGATGGTTTTCAAAAGATCATTTTTCAAAAACTTAGGCTTGAGGAAATGTGTGAAATCTTTTTATGCACAATATGAACAATGATAGTGTAACTAAACTAATACTAACTAATGTATATGCACAAAGAATAAAGAATGTAAAGAGTTAAGAGTAAAGAAAGATCAAACCAAACACCAAGGATTTATAGTGGTTCGGCAACGAAGCTCACTCCTCGTTCCTACTCCAATCCTCGAGTACTCCTTACTTGAGAGTTCACTACACAACAAGCTCCTTATGGTGGAGAAAACCGTACACGTTGCTTAACCAATTTCTGACTCTAAGCTAAAAGTCGAGCCCTAATCGTAGCTAGGACCAATCTACACAACTATACTTAGTACATACACAACTTCCAAATAGACACAACTACTTGGATCTTCACAACTATGACACAACAACAAATGTATAAGATTTGATCTTCAAAGGATCTTTTGTGGTGGACTCAACACTTCGCAAGGATAGTGTTCTTCTCTTTGCACTTAGAGAGGAAGGGATGGATAGAATAGATTCACTTCTAAACAAGTAGTAATCAATCAAATGATCAAGGATTTGAGTGATTTAAGAAGTATGTTTGAATCTGGAAATTTATGTGCAATAGAGGTGAAGAGAAAATCTGAGAATGGGTCCACTATTTATAGGACAAAGGGCCAACGGCTATATCTGCCCGCGGTTCTCTATCTCAGCCGACGGTACCTTATCAATAAGGAACCACATAGTCACTAGGGAACCGCCGGAGTAGACTCCGCTCCCTTTTTGTCCTTTAGTGGTGGAGGTCTTATCTGATTATAAAATATCCTGAAAGAATATTCCAAATCAAAAAAGAATATACCATTTTCAAATTTTCAAATATTTAATTTAATAAAACATTTTCTTAAAAAGAACGTTTAACAAAAAACTTGTCACACTTAATAAAAAGTGAGTTTTATAAAAAAGATTAAATCACTTGATCACTTGATTAAGGTTAGTACTTGTTTATTCATACCTTAAGTGAAAATGGGTAAAATAAAAAATACTTGAACTCAAGAATTCGTTTTTCTTTGTTTTCGTAAATGCTTGTTTTTACATATTGTCGTAATCAAACTAAGCGAGACCGAAAAATGCAAGTATCGTTTTTAGGCATTAATTCATTAACAAAATGGTTTGACTTAATGTGATAGCTCATCCCGACATGTGCAAAATGTTTTCGAATATCGTGGCATATGTTAAGGGGGAGCAAAACGTATTTGCACATCAAAATTTTTGTTTCATGGTGATTTTTACTTACCCACAACCCACTTATTTCACGACGATGAAGATTGTGGTGATATAAGGATGGTAGGATAGGTTAAGTCCAATGATTATTCCAAAACCGGAGGAATCTTCTTAAAGACATTCCATAGCTAGAAATAGTAGTCCTTAGAAAAGATGGGGAAAGATTGTGAACGTAGATGAATGCCGACCAAGTACTTAAGTTAGCAATGGAACAATCACAACAAGGTGCTAGTTATGACGTATTGGTAAGCATTGAAAGGGTTAAAGAATGAAAAAGATTTGTAAAGATAAAGGGTGTAAAGAATGAAGCCCTCCTCACAACCTTAGGCAGAAACCGGGTCAACACATATGCTATTGAGATCATTTTAATGATGCTCGATATTGAAGATAGACATCATGGACCAAGTGATGCATTACACAACCCATCCCATCTAACTCAGATATTTCTTAAAAGGTATTTGTTTTATTCACACGAAGACAACGCATTATCTATCGATCACTCCGAGTAAATTGGTATTGAAATGGTGGCATTCCTCTCCAGCCTCCGATCACTAAAATCCAAAATGCACGATTGAGTTTAGAGCCATTTGAGATCATCAAATATCTCATTAGGACACATTTCCATATTTACTTGCTTCATCACACACTGTGAAAAGTAAGAAAGATATTAAGAGTCCTACGCAAAATCTTCATGATCTTGCCTGAACATCCGAGTAATTCGAAAGTATTTACAATGAAGATGGAAATCCTTCTTGAGCGAATATCAAAAAGCTCATGGTAGGTGACTTGTGCGATTCTTTAAAAATCAAGCTTGTGATAACTGGAAAGCAACAGTGGTTTAATTCTTAACTGAACTTAAACACGTTCCAGGCCTCTACGCAATATCTTAGTGATCTTGCCAGAACACTCAGAGTGACACTCTATAGTGTTCAAAGTGATGAGTGGAAATCCTTCTAGTGTTAACCTCAAACAACACTTGGTAGGTAACTTGCAAGATTCAATATGAATCAAGCTCGTGAAAACTGGAAAGCAACGATGGTGCGATTCTTTAATGAATCAAACTTGTTCCATGAATCAGAATTGACGGCTTCAATCATGTGGATAATTTTATCCAAATGATCCACTCTTTATGTTCGCAGTCAGCTTTGGACGTCGAGTAAAGAGAACGGGTTTACCCGCGAAATCTTGTCAAGGAGATTTTTAATTAAATCTACCTGCCACAAGTACGATATTTTATATCGTCCAACGGTCTTCACCGACCGGAGGTAAAATGCTACGGAATTAGAATGAAATGTTAAATGTCATTTCGTTCGTGTCTGCTTATGTTGCAGAATTTATAGACGGTGGCGTTGTGGAATCCAAGAAGAAGTCGTCCCCGCATTCTTATACTTTGCACTTAATACTTCATCTAATTCTAGAAAGCCTAAAAGTCAAGTCTTCCGATGTATCGGACTCTGAAGCTTTCAAGAATTACGAAGGTATAAGTATGTGGGACATGAAGTCACGAGGAGGCGGATATCACAAGTGATGGATGCACAAGATCAAGGCAAGATACTAATGCTAAAGATTGATATCAAAGATCACATCAGCATGTTCACCAGAAAAAAAAGAAAAGAAAGACGAAGACTACGAGCTCAAGACAAGCATAGTATGCTAGGTTTATTTTATTATTGTAACTTGGGTAACGCCCTTATTTGGAGTGACCTCGCTTAGGGGGAGATTGTTGGAAATACGTTTTACTTAATAGAAAGGATCGGTCACTCCAACAATAGTCTAAGTAATAGCTCGTAGTTTAGTTTCACTAATATTAAACAATTAAGGCCATGCCAAGCCTACAACATGTGTAGGCCGACCCAACTTGTAAGCCCAAGCCCATCTCATGGGCTTGGGTATATAAACCCTCTCCTTAGATGGAGAGGGTGGTGGTTTCATTTCATTTTTACACATAGTTAATCACTTTCTCTCTCTAAAGTGTGAAATCATCTATCTTTCTATCTCTTTCTCTCTCTAAACATAAGCAAAATTTACATATCATACAATAAGCGTTTCACTTTGGAACACACGGATGTTCATGACACCATCATAAACCCCGTCGAGACATGTAATGAAAGTGTGTTTTGTGTACTAATACGGTGACACTGGAAAGATTTCTATTGGAAATCCCTGGCGGTAGGGAATAGACGGAGAACTGATATTGTTTAGAACGTTGAATCGAGCAATATCGTATCTTTATTAATGACTCGCGTGAGAACTCAAGATTCACCATTCATAATTCCCATCAACATTAATGAACACTCTACGTGTTCCATTAATCCTCAAAGTGATATTGCAACATTCGTGCGCAAATGCAAACTAATTTTATGAGATGAAGCCAAATGAATCACAAGAATTCGTTAGAGGAAATATTGCCTAAGTCTAAACATAACAGAATGGATTGTTCGACAACATAACTATGGTCTCAGGTGGTGATTTCAGCTGGGTCATACCCGTTATTCCTAAAGGACCCTAACAAGATGTTGTTGGCACCTCTCTAAAACGGTCTTCTTTGTGGGACCATTGTAAAGTGGTGGGGTTAACTATAAATATGTCTTTGGTTATTTGATTTTGTCCTAAAGATGTCAATGAGATTAAAGACTTTCGTAAAATGTATTCTGAAGCTTGGAGATTGTAAGTTTGGAGAGGTAAACGATGGTGAGGTTAAAATCAGCGTACAATATGAAATACCCATTAAAGATTCAAGTGATCCAGTAGCCTCAGTCATAAACTTTACTTATCCGAATATGTTAAATAACCTTGACGACCACAAATAAGAAACTTAAAAGCCATACTTGTTCCTACATGCAAGGTTGTCATATGTCAAACTACAAACGACCAAATGTGGTCGATTATTCTTGACGAACAAGTTACACACTTCAATGACAATGTTTACAACTCATAAATGGTACAAGTATAAAAGAAGACGAGTTCTACAATGTTCTTTAATGGTCGTATATTCTATTGTCTAGCCAACCACTAACTTAAATTGAAATTATTTTATGTTTCGATAATGTTGTTATGGAACATTGATGCATCAAATTATATGTGCAACGGAACAAAAGTTCATGTGTTTGATTCTTTCACGATGACAATCAATAAAGGTCATGGACAATCACTCAGTCAAGTCGATTTTTATTTACCATAAATTATTTTTACACATGGTCATCTATATGTAGCAGTCTCTCGAGTTAAGAGGAAAAAAGATCAAAGATGGTTATTTTTGAAAAAGACGAATATATCACTAATACGACCACCAACGTGGTACAGAAAGAAGTGATACATAACTTACATGTACATCGTACATGTATGTCGCATTGGTAGAAATGAAAGATTGCATTTATTTTGGTTTTTTAAGTATTGTATCTCATATAAGATAAGTTTGATTATGTACCAACTCTATACTTTAAGTTAGTTTACGTAGATATTTTCTTCAACTTATAACTTCATAATACTGCAAATTTTTTACGGGTCTTTTACCTAATTGAGACATATTTGATAAATGGTTTTTTGAGTTATAAAATTTATTGAAATATTAATGATATTAAATACATCAAATTTTTTATGACTTGGTGTATTATATGGTCTTACTTCTTCAATTGTCAAAGCTGACTTACGGCCAAGTCGTACCTTGATTTGGGCTTTCTATAATGCCTTTAGACTAACTTATTTTATTTTACAAACTAACCAAAAAAGTTTATTTAGAAACAATATTCATCTACACTTTTTCAAGGGGCCTGACTGAAGAGCAGATTATGCCAAAGCATAAACATGTGAAGTGAACTGAATCGTGGGCATATTGACCCACTTGGGCCGACTAATAGTTTCGATACAGTCTAAGGGCAAAACTAGGTGGACCATTATATGCTACATAAGCTGGGCTTAAGCGATATGGAACCGTATGTAATGCCATAGATAAGTTAGTCCCAAGTTTAGCCTAAAGTGTTTTTACACGGTCATTATTTTCGTTAGTTTCAAAATGGGCGATGATGTAACGAAAGAACGAGTAGCAGTACCACCACCATTCATGTTGGTGGATTTAGGATTGAACACTAAATTGCCAAAGTAGGGTTAAAATCTGATTGCATGGGAATAGTAGGTTTAGTTTGGGCTCATAGTAACTGCATTTATAGGCAAAGGACATATTATGGTGAAGTGACCTTGAACATGATCTAAGTAGCAATAACATATTCAAAGAACCACCAAATCAACTAAAAGAAGAACCATAAATTATAGATCACAACAAACCGGTTATCATATTAGTCAACGATTAGCTTCAAACAATAAACAAGTCGACTGTTAATGATCATGAAAACCGACTATCGAAACAAAGAGGAAAAAGTAGAACAAAGGTTATTAGTTTTGGGTAAAGGGTTTCTATAATAGATTTTATTACTTAAAAAAAACTCTTATGTCTCAACCTATTACATACACAACCAACTTCATATCAGAAAAAAACACATAAACACGACCACATAGTCACGTAAAACATAAAATATAACACATAAAACATACTGAAATTCTTGATTCTAGGGACCAAGATTCCAATATTATCCCAAGATATCCTAATCATCATACATATCATCATCGTATAGGTCATAGTAATCTACGGTGTTATTGTACGAGTCTTTCCATTGTTCTCACAAACTATTACTCATGTATCTCATATTAGTCATTTCAATACCCATATATTTAGCCATGTCATTATCCCAGGTTCAACAATATCCTCCTTTTCACCCACACATTAGTCTTCAACCCTCCCTTCATCATTCACAAGAATATCGATATCTACATAATAAATCTTATTAATTTTAACAATGATAAGGGTAGCACTAGACTCAGCATGGAGTGGACTATTTACAGCCATAAATTCACCCAAAGTGTCATCCAAGCCCGCCAACTTGGAAGTCACCTCATTTTTACCAAAATCTTCATCATTTTCCACTGAATTAAAACATTTTTACTAAGACGTGCATCTTGCTTCTTTCTACCACTAGACATGGTATTCTTCTTCATAACCGATCTAAACTTCTAATTAACAGGTTTAAAGTCTATCAACCAAGACACTTTTAGCGGACTACTTGGGCTTCCTCACATTCTTAGCATCTTCAGTTCGCGCAGCAATAAAGCATTCATTAAATACATGACCAAATATGTTGCAACTTGAATATATAAGAGGTTTTCACTCACTCATATTTAACTCGAGAATTCATCAAATAAGAACAAAAATTATTAAAGATTTGTGTGTTATATATGGTTTTTAGGTAGCATGTATTTATGTGTCTAATACCACGTAAGATGGTAATGTGTTTTGTATTATTGTTCGTCAAATCTCAGTGATCCTGATTGAGTATATGAGTTTGATCTTTAGCTAAAGAAAATTAATACACAGCTAATATAAACTAAAAAAACTAATAATAAAAAATTGTTAAAATTACTATATGAAAATGCCGATCTGTTAAGTTAAGATGGTGCAGTTTGTATAAATTCGAACGTTTAACAAATTTCTACTTAAACAAATCCATTTTGGTCTCTAGAAATAGAAAGAAAATTTAGCTGGTTACGTGGCAGTAGTTCACCCACGTATTATTTTACTCGGAGAGTGTTCGCTGATTGGCTGGGTTAGCAAAAGTAATTAAAAAATAAACATTCCACAACAGCTCTGAAAAGTGGAATTCCAGATGGCACAAAAATAGCGTTTGGACGACGAAATAATGTGGGCGATGTTGAAAATGGACGGTGGTAGGTGAGAGTGACACGCCCACTTCATTATTCATCATGGTCGGCTGCACATGCTAATATTATTATTGATCTCAACTGATTAGTGCCTAACTTGCTAGTTTATTACTAGTAATAGTTGTTACATATAATTACAGTATAAGTTAAGGTTATGAAGATAATTCTACAACAGTAAACGAAGGGCATCCCATCAATCTGAATAGATGAAGGCTGTAAATATTAGACTACCTTAGCTCCAATAAGGTCTTATGTAATCTGCAAATATTTGGATGACTAATAAAGTTGTATACAGAAATGACTAACTTAACATCAAAATGATATGTTGTGTATTTACATCAACTGCTACTTGCTAAATTTAATTTAAAGCTCTTTTTAAACTTTTCTCTTATTACGTTATCATGATATTTGACTTTTGGTTTTATTCGGCTAATAATACGAGTATATGATGATATACTAACCGAGTTTTTTTATTAATTTACTTAGTTGTTAGTGACCTGTATAATGATTGAAGCCATAAGGCTAGGCACAACGCATGGGGGTCGCGACCTAATTTTTTCGGTCGGCGATCTAGTGCGACCTATTTGCCACAACCCGGCGACCTAGTGCGACCTAATTGAAAAAAAAAAAATAAAAAATTTAAACACAATAAATTTAATAAAAAACATTACATTTATTTAAAAAAAAACATTACACAATTATTCGAAATTAAAAAACATTACAATAATCCTAGTAATTTAAATTATAACGTTCCTTGATTCTGTCCTTCATTTCTTCTTGTGCTTGCTGTTTGGCTATCGGCAAGTTGGGGTCGATTTCCGAGTTGTAGAACATCAAGTCTTTATCTCGTTTCTTTGATTCAGCAAGCTCGATAGCCCGACGTTGTAACTCGAGCTTTTCTCTTTTGATTTCCGCGTTTTTCTCCTGCAAATCCAACTCCCGTTGCTTCAAGTCAAAGTAGGAATCTTGTTGTTGCTTCTTCTTTCCCCATCCAATGTCTTTCATCTTCTCCCATTTGGAGCTTACAGCTTCAACAAATGAAGACTTCCCAGTTGACGAAGAGGTTGATGACTTCTTTTTAGCACGATCACGCCCCATTGGTCGATTTTCTTGTTTCTCTTCTTCAGAATCATCGTGCACATCCATGTAACTAGCGTGTCCAGAACCAGAAGTGGTTTCAGAAGTCTTGGCTTTTTTGCTAGACGATTTCTTTGTAAACCGTGGCATTTCAACCTCTATCCAACTCGGGTGATCTTTGAGCACCTTCCACGCCTCCCGGTATTGAAACTCTTTATTGTAAGTCACTTTGTATTCAGCACAAGCTTTTTGGAAATCAGTGAGATCATTTGCACCACTATCATGAGTACGCTCAACGTTATTCATAATACCACAAAATGCACCAACACTAGGACGCAACCTGTTTTTCCATTTGCTCACAACCGCGTCATACCCTCTAGCAGAACCCGTCTCGGTTTCATAGTACTTCACTACTTTTAGCCAAAAGCCCTTTGATTTTTGACTGTTTCCTTGGATGCAATTCTCGGAAATATAACACCAACCTCTGCATAACGCACACTCCTCCTCACTTGTCCATTCTTTTGGTGGCTCAGTTGTATCAATCTGTTTCTTTTTCGTAGCACGTCTTGAGGGCTTCTTAGGTTTGATTGGGGACATTTCTTCCACATCGTCTTCAAGGTTGTATGCACCATGAAAAGACCCGTGTCCCGAACCTTGACCCATAGATTGATCTTGGCTAGGCCCGTCACCCACATAGTTGTCTTGGTTGTATATCATATTCTCAAATTGTGCATCAACCTCAAAACGATTAATCGGAGAATACTGTTGGTTTGGATAGGAAGTAGTGGAAGAATCCATAGTAGGCCGATACACACCCGAAGGTGATTCGTAGTTAGGTTGTTGGTTATCACGTTGTGGGGGATAAAAAGGACGGTTTGAATAGTTAGGTTGTTGGTGTGATTGATATTCAAAACCGGTGGGTCTAAACCGGAATTGTGGAGACACACCGGATAATCGAAAATTCGAGTCCGGTGTCACATGTGGAACAGATTCTTGACGAACTCGGGATTTTGGGGTTTTGTTTTGGGGAGTTCTCTTGCTAGACATTTTTAATGTGTGTTGAAATTTGTGTGTGAAATGTGAAATGTAAAAAATATTGAAAGAATGTATTGATTTATATAGGTTTTAAAAAAAATTTGAAATTTTTTTTTTTTTTTTAAATGTAACGGTCATATTCAAACGGTCAAATTTTACACAAGTTTTTGAATGGGTCGCGGTTAGGGTCGTTTTGGCCTCGATTTACACCGGCGACCGAATCGCCGCAACGCAACGATTCAGTCGCGACCGATACTCGACCGAAAAAAATCCGGGGCGTTGTGCCCAGCCTAAAAATAAAAGAGATATAATCCTACTTTTATACTAGTAAGGTTCGAGAGTGTTCTTCTTTCAAAGCATATAAATAGGACTACTTGTTATCCAGTTTTCTCATCAACAAACACTCCAATCTCTCATACACATTCTCATACACACAGATAACAACAAAGCAAAAAGCTAGAAAATGAGCAAAGACGTAGAGGTTGGTGGACATGATCACTACGGTGCTAAAGACTACCAAGACCCTCCACCTGCTGCCCTTTTCGACTCCGAAGAACTCTCCAAATGGTCCTTTTACCGAGCCATTATAGCCGAGTTCATTGCCACAATGTTGTTCCTTTACATCACTGTCTTGACTGTCATTGGTTACAAGTCTCAAGTAGACCCTGCCCACAGCAAGGACCAATGTGGTGGTGTTGGAATCCTTGGTATCGCATGGGCTTTTGGGGGCATGATTTTTGTCCTTGTTTATTGCACTGCAGGTATCTCAGGAGGACACATTAACCCTGCCGTTACATTCGGGTTGTTTTTGGCTAGGAAAGTGACATTACCAAGGGCATTTATGTACATTGTGGCTCAATGTTTGGGTGCTATTTGTGGTTGTGGTCTTGTTAAGGCTTTCCAAAAGACTTACTATCATAATTATGGTGGTGGTGCTAATGAGCTTGCAGATGGTTACAGTAAAGGAACCGGTTTGGGTGCCGAAATCATTGGTACCTTTGTTCTTGTTTACACCGTCTTCTCGGCCACTGACCCTAAGAGAAATGCACGCGATTCCCATGTCCCAGTAAGTGCTACTTAATAATGTTACTAGCCAATCGTTATCTTTATTTTTTTTACATGTATACTAATATGCTTTTTGATTATAGGTGTTGGCACCTCTTCCTATCGGATTTGCTGTGTTCATGGTTCACTTGGCCACAATCCCAATCACTGGAACTGGAATCAACCCGGCTCGTAGTTTTGGTGCTGCTGTCATGTATGGTACAGAAAAAGCATGGGATGATCAAGTACGTTGATTATATTTATATGTACAGTTTATATCTTGATCCTGTTTTTTCCCACAAGTTCAAATAGGCTAATATGTGAAATGCGTGCAGTGGTTATTCTGGGCGGGACCGATGATTGGAGCTGCGATTGCTGCTTTCTACCACCAGTACGTATTGCGAGCTGGTGCAGTTAAAGCTCTTGGATCTTTCAGGAGCAATGCCTAGATCAAGAGCGTTCATGTTTTTAAGAAGTTGTACAAATTTGCTTGTTTTAATGAAGTGTGTACCGTATTATTTAAGGGTATATTGTCAAAGGGCACAAAGTTTTTTTTAATGTGCCCTGTATGCTCTGTTTTTAAACTACTTGTCTTTCTTTTTGTTTCCACTTAATCCCCTCTTGCTTTGCTGTAATGAATCACTAGGGACATTTCCAACCCAAATAATAAGATCAAAGGAAATGGTTTTCTTTCAGTACATCAACTCTTACAGTCTTATGGTTTGTAATCCATGATTGAAAGCTTATGATTGTTGAGATATCAAGCTAGCTAGTTACGTAGTATAACTTTCAGTTAGCATTTATCGAAATGCATCACCATCTTATACTTTTACTTGATAAAAATGGAACTACACAAAGATGATTGAAGGACCAAGTTTTTATGAAGATCCCAAACAGGGCAAATGAGCTACTAGCAAGAAACACAAATAACCCAATAAAACTGTCATCTTATTTTTATAAGTTAGTAACATGCATTGATTCGAAGACCAAAGAAAAAAAAGGGAAAAAGATCAATTTGGTCATTTTGATCATTTCATAACTTTATCATGGTCAAATTTCTCATTAAAGATAAATATGGTCATGTTGAACACTTCACAACTGCACAAATGCACAACTCCACTACTTTATTGCCATGTGTCTGACTGACACAATATTTATTATATTATTAAAATATTGAAATTACAAATATACCCTTAATTTTTTTCTTATCTCTTTCTCTTATTCTTTCATCTGCTTTCTTCTTCCTTCTCTTCCTTCTCATCCTTCATTTCTTACGTCATATATACATCTGGCACTTTTCTATTCTTCGATCTCAAATACGGTTTTTTCAACACCATATTTTTTATCCAACTCTCGATTCCAACGAACTACGCCCATTGCAATCACCAGCGAATCTCATTGTTCAGGTATGTTTTATATTAAATTGTTTTTATTTGACAAATCTTAATACTATTTGAATCGGGGGTTTTTATTTGCCAAATCTTCTAATCATTGATTTTATTTATATCGGATTTATTATTTGATAATAGTTTTTAATAATCATTCTAACAACTGATTAAGCGAATTATGATTTTTCTTGATTTATTAACATAGGTGTTGCTATTGATCAATCTGAAAAGGTTACTAAAGTATGTAATTTTCAGTGAGAAATTTGGTACTGTTTGTAAAGTGTCGATTCATGTGATTATCCAACGATTGAAAGTAGTGGGTCTTCTTTCTCATCTAAAGTGTCAGTTTGGGTAACAGGTCGAGATGGGCTCAGGTTGAAATAAGTTACATATGTACAGCAGTATGGGTCAAATTAGTTCAGTTTAGGTCGGCCTGACCTGCAAGCATTTTCTTGTTCGTATTCCAAATATTTTTTAAATAATTACTGCGTACTTACAGAAACAACATTACTCCGTACTACAACAATAATATGAATCTTGAGATAAAAACGACTTAGGATTCTATGCATTAAATATAGATTTATGGACGTCTTTTAACCTATTTTTGAACCAATTTGACCCGTTCCCTTTTGAGCCAACTTTTTTCGCCCCAAGGAGTTTAGGCGGTACATTTTGCTTTTATTTTGTTACGGAAATCAACTTCTTAGTGTTCTGATTTTCCTGTGATGACTTATTTCCAATATTTTTTATAGGTGATTCTGGTGTCATAGAGGAAGAAGCAGAAAAAGAATGGGAGCATACCCTTCTCCAAGACTCTATGGGCAAAGAGTTGCATGAATTAAATAAACGTCTAGAACAGAAAGAGGCATGACAATTTATTTGCTGTCTGAGTTTGTATGTATGAAACTATGACTTACAAACTATCGTGATATCTAATATGCATAAAATTATGTAGTCTGAGATGAGATATTTTGAAGGATGCGATACCATGACTCTCAAGCAACATTTTGGAAAGAAAACAATGAAACTTGAGGACGAAAAACGGGCTGTGCTGGTACAGATACATAAACATAAGCAAGCTATATTTTACATGTTGTTTCATTCTAAGACCATATTTCTTAATAATGCAGATAGAGAGAGATCGGTTGCTCACTGAAGTTGTAAATCTTTCTGCTTCTTCAGATGGTCAAGCGCAAACAGTTTGAGATTTGCACTCCCAGAAATTAAAATCTCTTGAGTCACAGGTAAATCGATAAATGTTCAAACCCATTTGGATACACATGCAACCTATAAAAGATCATGTTATGGTCATGTAGATTTTGAGAATTATGTGATTTCAGATACAAGATCTTAAGAAGAAACAAGAGAATTAAGTGCAGCTTTTAAGGCAAAAACAAAAGAGCGATGAAGCAGCAAAAAGATTACAAAATGAAATTCAATTCATCAAGGCACAAAAGGTGGGTGAATTTGGTGCTGATTTAGTTATGGTTGTAGGTTCAACTACAGCACAACATTAAATAAGAGGCTGAACAATTTCGACAGTGGAAAGCGTCTCGTGAAAAAGAACTTTTGCAGGTATATATTTACGGTTACTTACTTAAGAGGTTGCATAATGGGTGGGTCTGGTAACGGGTAAAAACAAGACATTTAACACGTGGTTTAAAAGGTTGGTTTGACCTGAAACACTTGTCAAAAATGTAATTTTCTGAAATATATATATATATATATATATATATATATATATATATATATATATATATATATATATATATATATATATATATATATATATATATATATATATATATATATATATATATATATATATATATATATATATATATATATATAGAGTAGGGATCCAGTAAGAAGAAAAATTAAAATGAGAAGAATAAGAAGAAATCCTGACCACAAATTCCACAAAGGAAGGAGAATTTTAAGGGGAGATGCATCTGACTTTGTAGGTGCATCTGAAATGTGTGGCTGTGGTTTCTTCTCATTCTTCTCATTTTACTTAATCTTCTTATTTGATCCTAACTCTATATATATATATATATATATATATATATATATATATATATATATATATATATATATATATATATATATATATATATATATATATATATATATATATATATATATATATATATATATATATATATATATATATATATATATATATATATATATATATATATATATATATATATTTTGGTAACCTGGGTTTCCGACTCGAATTGCGAGCCGACTAATCCTAGGGCAACTACCCTTTTGGATAGCCCGGAGTCGGGGCAGGTGACTAACTGACTATCGTACTGAATTACGTTAGTTTTTTGCATCAAGTGATAAAGGAGAGTGTAAAGCATTAACAATACACTTCTGAGTTTCCGCTATCACTATACTTATATGCTCAAGACGGTCCATTAGTAATAAAACATGATCCAAAAAACCAATCAAGTAAAAGTGTCAAAATTCCGATCTAGTTTTACTTATTTCAAAGGACGTTGTGCACACATTGTAATTGGTACGTAAAAGTTGACATACTTAGTTTTACTTATTTCAGCTAAAGAAGGAAGGGAGACGAAACAAATACGAAAGACACAAACTTCAGGCTCTTAATCAGCGTAAAAAAATGGTGAGATTCGTTTGCTACCTTCTGTATTCATTTTGTTGCTACGCCTCAAAATTTAACTTTCTTCTTATTTTCTTATATAATCACCTTTTAGGTTCTTCAACGAAAGACAGAAGAAGCTGCAATGGCAACAAAGAGGCTGAAAGAATTGCTAGAAGCCCGAAAGCCTACCACGAATATGAAAAACAAAGCCAAGTGTACGTACCTATTAATATTAGTAATATAGCTTGTGGAATGTCGTTTGGAGCACCGCTCTTAAGGTAATTTATTATTTGTCTAGGCGGGCTGCACTTGTAGAGGAGCTAGCGGTTCTAAGACAAGTTGATGAGTTTGCTATAAAAGGGGTTAGCCCTCCAAGAAGAAAGAATGGTTTCTCTAGGTATAACTGCAATTATAACCAAATTATTTATGAATGGGTTGAATCAGGTTATGTTTAATCTCTTATGGGATCAAATAGGTTATAACTAATAGATAGCTAAAAAGGAAACGGTTCAAACAAGTAGAAAGTAGACCACAAAGTGTATTTTTGCCTAACGTCGAATACTAAATGGTTTATATGTTATTTCATTCGATGTTAGGGCCTCTTCTTTATCACCAAATGCAAGACTAGCAACAATATCTTCATTGGAGAACATGCTGAGCATTTCATCAAATTCACTTGTTTCAATGGCGTCACAATTATCAGAAGCAGAAGAACGTGAGCGTGCTTTTACTACTCGTGGACGTTGGAATCAACTTCGGTCAATGGCAGATTCAAAGAACTTGCTTCAATATATGTTTAACTCTCTTGCAGAAGCGAGGTGAACTGACCTTCGTGATATCGTTATTCCTTTTATTTTTAGCTTTTAAAAAATTTCGTTTCATGGATTTTGAATTATGAATCAGGGATGTTTATTTATGTTCTAATTTTTGCACCGATATGGAAACCATTTATTATTTTTGTTATGTAAACTAGGTGTCAATCATGGGAAAAAGATATTGAAATGAAGGAAATGGAAGAACAATTAAAAGAGCCTGTGGGGTTACTAAGACAAAGTGAATTGAGAAGAATGGAAATTAAGAAGGAGCTCAAAGTGAAGGAGCAAACTGCTGCAACTGCACTAGCTTCCTCGGCTTCTGTAAGATGACATTATTTTGTTTTCTTCTTTAGTCATTCTTTCCGCGCATGCCTTTTGGATTAAAATCTTGAAAATTCCAAACAATGCTAGAGCTGCAGCCGTGGTGCACGTTACAGATGAGAAAACGAGATGTGCAGTTGAAGACATAAGAGGCTCTTAACTATTAAGAAACTGCTTTGTAATGTTCTTAAGGGCAAAAATGACTTGAAAACTGCAAAAATGAAAGGCTGATCTAAGATTGAATTGTTGATTCTATGTAGGCTCTTGAGCTAGAATTATGCACAGCAGATCGTGTAGGACTTCTTTCTGACATAACCAGGATCTTTAGAGAAAACAGTTTATGGATTGTAATGTAGACGTTTGTGATTTAGATTTCAGAAACTCTTGGTGTAACATTTTATTTTCTTTTCCTAATCAAGTTCAAAAACATGGTGTAATATTTATCTATATGTATGGTAACTGCAGTTTTCAAGCTTCCCCTATAAAAAAAGTTGAGCACTTGTGCATTTGATGAAAGAGTTGAGCATTTGTGCATTTGATGAAAGAGTTGAGCACTTGTGCATAAGTTTGACCACTTTTGCATTTAAAGAAAAAGTTGAGCATTTGTGCATTTGATGAAAGAGTTGAGCACTTGTGCCTTAGCTCTACGTCCGTGACTTGCTATATGCTGGTGAAATGAATTAAAAAAACCTAGCTACATTTATACATTTACATCACTTGCATAACAAAAAATAAGCAATTCAGACAGTGATGATACAAAAGGTAAGTTTGTTAACTATTGTAACTTGAAATATTAACTCAAAACATGGCAACAAAATAATGGTTGAATTAGCAGTAACATGTTATTTTAAAGTTCCTGGTGACTAAATCCATTTGTTTCTCAACGCGCCATAGATTCAATTGCTCTTTACCACTACTTTGAGGCATTCTCCTCTAGATCAGTTAGCTCCTTCAAAAGAATAGAATAACCGCCACCAGCAGCACCACTTCCAGTCTCCTACCCTGCAACTACAACACCATAATGACAGCTGACAGGTCATCAACATCTAACTCAGTAGCTACTGATTCGTCCTCGGTGGTCACGTCTCCTGCTTTTGCCAACCGAGGGAGCGTCGTAATCATATTCTCACAATAGCTAGATGAGCAGAGCTATGGGAATACTTGGACCAATCTTCCATTACAAACTGTATCTTGTTGTCGATCCTGCAAATAAAAATTACCAATTAGTGAATATGAATGTTGTCTTCCATATGTCGTTGGGGTACGGCTTCTAGAACTCATCACTTTCTTGTCATTATATTATGTTACTTTCAAATGCTCCTTCCTTTCAATGATCAAACTGAGAGCATCCGCCAAGGAAGAATCAATGAAGCTATGGCCTAAGGGTACTCCACATTATTCTAGCGTAAGTGCCATGACCAAATGACACTTAGACGAACCCGCCATGACCAAATTTGTTACAAAAATATATACTCCAGTTTATACGTGTTTATAAAGATTTCTTCGCATTCACGGGTATAATAATGCATCAGTCTCACCCGACCCATTTCAAAATTCATCAGTATGTAGTATGTACCCATTTTGAGCAAAATCGATTTGATGCATTTCCATCATATGCATGTCAGCTGACTAGTGATGTTACATTTCTATATTACATACTGATATGCATCTGATAAGGTCTGCAATAATGGCTCATAAAGTTTAAAAATCAATGTTTTAAAAATCACTTGCTTACTATCATCAGTTAATAGGTGGCCTTGTAATCTCATTGTAGATGTTCTCCACTTGCATCCTAATAATTAGTCTTCTTCTTCATTGTCGAGCAGATTTTTGGGCGCCATTAAGCAGTACTTATGCTTGTCTCTGCTGAAGAACAGTGCATCAACCCTAGTAATTGTATTTCAGCTGTCATGCTCAATTCTCATTAGCTTGTTGTCAAGATTTAGAGCTGGATTGAAGGTAGAAATTGGTGTATTTTTTCCTATGATTGTTATTAGGAATCTAGAGAATGTCTCTCAACCAAATTTCAGCAGAAGATGATATTACTGTGGTTTCTTGAAAAGTTATGTGCGGATTCACAGATTTTGGTAGATATGTTTGTGTACTATGATTGTGATGTCAATTCATCTAACATTTTTGAAAGGTAAGGTACTCTCACAATGCTTTATATCTGTCTTCTTTTATAAGTTATATGTGGATTGCATAGTCTGGATTGACATTTATATTGATCATACTCAAAAGTATAATGTTACTTGTCTTTATTTATAAAAACACTGAAGTGTTTTTATTTTCACAGAATGGTCAATGCATTACTTAAGACCTCCCAGGGCGTTCCACCCGGAGTTCCAACTACCCTTTTGCCGCCTCAGGCTATGACCATGAAGCTGGAAGCTATGAAGTGCTTAGTGGCTGTTATAAAACACACTGGCTCAATGGTCAAAACGAACCCTAAATGAAGTCAGGCATTACAATCCTTAAACCACTATAACCTGATAGTGTTTGCCTTACTTATATTACATGCAATATGTTTTTACTTCTAACCTATATCAAACCATAACCAAGAGTTCACTCCCTGTTGTTCAACTTATAGTTCTTGAAACTCTGACAAATGACTACCAAATAAAGCCTAGTAAACTGTGTGATGCAAACAATTCCATGGAACCTCGAGATATCGGTGAAAATCCTACTACTCGTATACATTGAAAACCTTGAAGCTCTAGTCGTAGCAGAAGCACTCAGATGCATAGATCAGCATAAAAAAATTAGGATTTCACTGAGAGTGAAATTCCAGTTGCGAAATGTAATATTCTTAAAGGTAAATAGCAGGGGTCAATCAGTAAAATGAGTAAATTATATTTAGCTTGTGAACATAAAAATAACGGCATTGCCTATGTCAACATGTAATCTTGTATACATTGGTCATGTAAGCGTCTACCAAATTACAATGTAAATGACACCCAATCTATTACAAGTGAAAACCAAAATATAAGTAAAGAACTTCATTGTTGTGCTGCAAATGACGCTTATCATACGACTTCGAGTTCCTTGGTTCTTATATAATGTCATTTAGCCTTAACATGATGAAAAATAACAACACTGTTTCAGCTCGAGAAATTGATGCCAATCGAACAAGCCGCTGGCATAACAATATGAACCTTAAATTCCTAAAGAGTGCACCAATTTAAATTTTAACATAATGTCAAAGGAATAAACTTAACAACTTTTATCCTAGTTATCAATAATTAAAAGGGAAGCACGGCATCAGTACGTACCTTTCGCTAGTTCTAAAAACAGCCCCGGCATTCTCCAACAATATCTTCAACAACTCTAAATCAACTATCTTTCCTCGCATCAATTGTGGATCTGCCAATGCCTCTTTTGGAGGGGTCTTCATCGATAGTTTACAAAGAGCCCTAAAAACTAAAAACGCATCCCTTCTCAACTTATTTCCAATCTGAACATCAACATCATCATCCCTGTCACCCTCCCCATCTGCCAATTCCCCTTTCCGCCCCTCTAACGTCGTCTTATACATACTAATCTCCCAACACTTAGCATCTAACATATCCTTATCCATAGAATCCAACAAATCAGCAGGATTCGTCGCCTCCACAGTCGAAGTCTTGGTCTTAAACGCTGCTACTTACGATCAAGTGAATAACACAAGCTATTAAGCTCATGTAATAAGTTGATCCAAACACCACTAGCTATTGATTAAGAGCTGAACGATCTCAAAAGCATTCAAGAACAAACGAATCTAACACATGAACAGATTGCAGATCAAATGAAAGTGTAACAGAATTTTAGAGAGAAGAATTGAACACTTGAATTGCTGAATTTCATTAATGGCAGAAAGAAAAGAGAGTTGGATTGAAGAAAGAAGAAAGATAAAGAGAAAGGGTAAGGGTAAGGGTGTTTTTGTAATTTGTTATTTTGATAATATTGTGTCAGTGGACACGTGGCGTTCATTTGATGGAGTTGTGCATTTGTGCAATTGTGTATGACCAAATTTGTCAAAATGAAAAAACTTGACCATGGTTTAACTTTTGAGGGGTGATTTTGACTAAATTGGTCTTTTTCCCAAGAAAAAAAGTGCAAAAATCATTATTGTGATATTTCAAAAGTTTGAATTACATTCCCAGTTAATACTTTGTGTAGTATACATTTTTGTGTTTGTAAAATAGTGTATCATACATCCCCAGGACGGATGGTGAAAAATAATTTTCAGTTACGGGTTGAAATTGTTTGTCAACTTAAGGGTATTTTAGTTATTTTTACAACATAAAGATGATTTTTGCACATAACTTTTCAAAAAAAATCGGAAAAAGTTAGTTTTTCAAAAAATTTCAAAAAAAGTTTTTCTATAAAAGAATTTCGAAAATAGTTTTTTTTTCCAAAACTATTTTCTTTTCAAAAAAATTTAGAGAATTTTTTATTCCAAAAACTTTTTTTTATAAAAAAATTCCGAAAATAGTCTTTCTTTTCAAAAAAAATTCGAAAAAGTATTTTTGTTTTCAAAAAAGTTTCTATAAGCGTTTTTTATAAAAAATTTCGAAAATTAATTTTTTAAAATAATTCTAAAAAAAGTAAAATAATTTTTTTTTTCAAATTCTAGAAAGTTTTAAACTTTTTGGAAGAAACTGTTTCCAAAAGAGAAGTAAATATTAAAACAAAAATTCTTTAAAAAAATTAAAAAAAAACTTTCTTTGACAATTTTTGAAAATTACTTTTTGAAAAAAAATCTGTTTTCAAAACCTTTTTTTTAAATTACTTTCTCGAAATTTTTTTGAAAAAAAACTATTTTCGAATTTTTTTATAAAAGACCTTTTTTCGAATTTTCTTTGAAAAAAAAACTTTTTTCAATTTTTTTTTTGAAACGTTAAGTGGAAAAATCATCCATAGATTGTAAAAGATGTAACACCCCACTTTGATAAGTGGACCGCTACATGATAATTATGGTGTATCATTAAATCATGCAAGGTAATGTACTAAAACATAAATGACCATAAAGGAAAAACTGGAATCAAACATCGGTTCCCAAACATAAGCCCAAAACATAAATAAATTAAATGGAATAGGAAGGACAAAACAAGCGTCCAAGCAAGCATAAGTATATGAGGCAAAAGGAGAAGAAGTCAAAGGCAACTTACATCCTATGCACGTCATCCAAATGCTCCAGGGTGTCCTTGGGTACCTGCCGTTTGGGTCATGGAAAGAAAATATACGGCTGAGCAATACGCTCAGTGAACAGATATATGACAATGAAATGAATAGCATAAACATAAGCAAAGTATGAAATGAAAGTATGAATGATAGTGCAGCGGAATAATGTAAGTCCTGGAAAATCTAGTGTATGTTTTATAGACTGGTTTATGTTTCTGAAAAGACTTATGTTTACTTTATACTGAAAACTGTATTTAAAATATGCTGAAGAGCCCATATAGTTCATGAAGTATCAACGTGCATGAATACTTAAAGGGGTGACCTCATCATGAAATTAGTGGGGTTACCTCTAATTATTATAGTGTGAGTGGAGGGATCAACTCTTATAACAGATGCAAGGCACACACCGCAATTACGATGTAATCTTGCTAAACTTGTCCTAGGATGCACCCATTTGCCCCACATAATAATAATAATAACATAGGCCAAATACTGTAAATGGACGCTGCGAGCAATCACTCTCACCGCAGAAGAGTCATAACACCGTGCGTTCAGTGCTATGGTTATGAAACCCCCATAACTAGGTGAAACTGGCACGCATGTATATAGCTTAGGCAATCTAAAATAAACATAACATATACGGAAAGTGTTTAAGACAGGTAACTACTGGGGAAAACAGATGGCTGCAAAAGGGGAAATCCGAATATAGGAAATAAGTGTCCTTACTGAAGGACGGAATATCCTTACCTTGTGTCCAATAATGAGGATGAAAACGAATGCGGATGAATTACTCCGACTTCACGATAGCTACATAATAAAAAGGACATGAATGAGTTGTCTAATTAACTTATATTTACTGCTTAATAGTTTACTTGATGTGCTCTTAACTTATTTTACTTGTTCTTGTCTTATTTTATTGCTTCATGTTTTATCATGTGATTCTTAGTGTTTTATATGTCCTTGATTTATGTATTCATGTTTTATGTGTTACAGTACTTGTAGTAACATAATGAGTAACTTCCTAAAAATAGCAGGTTTCCAAAAATAGTAAGTTTTCAAAAATAGAAAGTTTCCAAAATTAGTAAGTTTCCAAAAATAGAAAGTTTTCATATTTAGAAATAAGCTTGTTTAATAAGTATAAAATATATGCTATACTTTTAATAAGCGTAAAATATATAAGTCATGATTATATAGTAAAGTTTATTAAATAAGCACTTAAGCTAAAGATAATAATTATTAATTAATAATAAAATGCATGATTTTACTTGGGATTATTAATTAATAAAATGACATGATTAATTTAATAAAACTTTACATTAGCTTGATAACTATATAATTAAATTAAGGTATGCTTATTAATTTAATTACATAAATATATACTTAGGCTACTTTTATGATTAATTATATTAATTAATTATAACCTAAGTTTCATAATCAGTTTAATTATAACTTGTATTTAATAATTAAATCAAAAACCTAACTAGCAAACATATTCATGTATACCCGAGCCTACCGAGACTCCCATGTCTCGGTCGCGCTAAACAACAACGCAAATAAGCAAAACTATCAAACAACAGTTATGTCCAACATATGTATATAGTACTGTCCAACATATCCAAACAGTTCTGTCCAATATCCCTTATACGAGTTCTGTCCCATAAATTCATACCAGTGTTGTCCAATATACGTACTCAAACTGCAGCCCCTGTTTGAGTACCCCCTGTTCACTCAATACTTACCCCCGACTGCCCCGTGTTCCTGCTGACACCTAACCATTACCCACTGGTGCGTACAAATTACCCACCGAGACCATTAAAGGTCTCAGTCCCCACTGTTTACCCAACAGTCCCCACTGCAGGGCTGTTTGGGGTTGCTGCCACCCTAACCAAACACATGCCGACCCCTTAGGGGTTGCGGGTGGTTGGAATAAATCATCATAGAGACCAAACTTGGTCTCGATTTGCGTGTAACCACAACAACAACCTTAAAAACGATCCCCCCCATTATTACATCTTGTTTTTAACATGTATTTATGCATGTTTTTAAGGTTCTTGATCAAAATATAACTAAATAAAAGAAAAAGATCAAGAATAGATGTTACCTATTGCGTGATTGATTAAGGAATTATAACATGAACACAAACCTTTGTTAATTAAAAGATCAAAAACCCCGAAATCTTGTTCTTGGTGTTGAGATGTCGACGACAGAAGGAAGGAGAGAGAACAAGTCGTGGGTTTGTTTTTATTTTATGGTTTAGTATTTTTGTTTTATGATAAATAATAAATCTCCTGGTGGTTTAACTAGATTAAGACTTGATAATGGACTGGGCCAAGCCCACCCTTTGGCCCTCTTTTCCTGTCGTCCAAACACACACACTACATACATGTTTTCGTTTTATTTTTCGTACTTGAATATTATTTGTGTGTGTTCTTGTTTTAAATGTCGTGTTTTATTTCATGTAATATTTTAATATTATACGTAAATACTTACCATGTATTAATAATAATATTAATATACATAATACTTGTATTAATTAATTAATATACGTAATATTCGTATTAAATATTCATGATTTGTTTCGTATATTAATTAACTGTAAAGTTTTAATTTAATCGTATATTAGGTATTTTAAAGCGGGTTTTACAAAAGGACTAAAACATTTTTAAGTGACAAACAGTTTTAACTTTTAATTGAAAACAATTTGCACCATCGGTCCTCAATGATTTATTGTGCATCATTTAACAACCACAACGATGTATGTTGCGTGAAGTATTAATGAGAGATATAATTCAAACTTTTGACAAACCACGGGGATGATTTTTGCACTTTACTCTTAAACATAAACATATAATTTAATACTCATATTAGAACTAATAATACATAATAATTAATATACATTTAAAAATATAATTAATTAGTACTAATTAATTAGTATAAGCAATACACCTCATTATTAAAAAAATACAAGAGTAAAGTGAAAAAACCATCCATGTGGCATGTCAAAAGTTTGAATTGCATCCTAATACTTTGCGCAGTATACATCCTTGTGTTTGTAAAATGGTGCACCATACATCCCTGAGAACGGATGGTGAAAATAGTTTTTAGTTAAATGTCAAAACTGTTTGTCAACCTAAGGGTGTTTTAATCCTTTTTACAAACCATGGATAATTTTTGCACTCAAAATACAATTATATATGCACACTGTACACCAATTAAAAGCATGCATCTACAAAATCGTACATATGTTTTCTACCTAAAATATTGTTGTACATAGTTTTGAAACCGAACCGTAACAACGGGTTCAACTGGGAAGCAGAGTAACAATCAGTCCAGCTAGCCAAAAAGCCGTCCAAATAAGAACCGAAGAGGCCACATCGAAAAGAGATTGAACGCTCTCTCCAAAATTTAAAGTATTACACCCTTATAAGCTTTTGGTACAAACTTGTACAACACAAAAACTTTATAAATTTATTTCTGGGGAGCAATACATATTAAATGATAAAGTGTAACACCCCGATTTTTACCTTAACGTAGCGAAGCATTAATTTGGGGTATTACTTCATAAAACACAAGTCGTAATGATAAAAAAAACAACTAAAAAAAAGAGTGATTAAATCAACTTTCTTTATATATCATTTAAAATCAGAGTTTTTACAATATGAGGTTCCCAAAATCTATGATAATATTTTCAAGTTTGTGCCTCTTCAGGTCATCCTTGTGCTGCTCCATGCTATCAATCTTTAATACCTGAGATATATGCTTCAAAATGAACACAAAGGTTGAATGAATTCATAAGCTTAAAATCATTTTGAATACAAGATCCTTTTATGAGCTACATTGTTATTCGCCCACATAATATAATTGTTATACTGCACTATGCTCATGACCCATGTAAAACCCGCATTTTGAGAATACGAAATTTGATCGTTTTAGTTCATTTTGAAAATTTGAAAGTTCATTTCATTTTAAAATTTCACTTCATTTCATTTCTGAAAATTTAGTTCATCTCTAAAAAATTTCATTTCATTTCTGGAAATTTAAATGTGCATTTAATTAATTATTAAGTTTAAATTAATTAAACTTTATGTTATAAAATCTTTGGAAAATATTAAGGATATAATATATAGTTTAGAAATATATCTTCATAAAAATGCTAAAAACTCTGAATTTTAATGAATAAAAAGGATTTTATTTATTTTTGTTACTTAAATTAAAAAGGCTTAAAAAGGGAAAAGGGTTTAAATTTCTTTAGCAAATATTTGTAAGACATTTTGTAAATGGTAAAAATAAATTTTGTCCACATATATAATGTTTTATTTGTGTATTTTAGAAGAGAAAAAAGGAAAGACATTATTTTTATGACAAAATATTTGATTTAAGGAAACTAGATAAAAACTAATGAAACATGTCTCCTCTAACTTTGGTAATTGTTAAAAAAATCACAAACCCCATCTCCAAAACAATATATTTCGTCCCGTATTGTCCTCACACTCTAAAAACTCCATTTTTGATTTTGCTAAGATTTTCTCTAAACCTCCATTGAAGAAAACTTGAGGTTTTAGACATTTTCTTGGTGTTTTTCCTCCATTCTTCTCCTTCCTTGGTGTTTTAGTCTTGTGGTGGTATCTTGATCATCATATTCATCTTTTAGGTAAGTATTCAACCCCTAAACCATGTGTCACCATGGTGTTTCTATTATACTTTTATGTATTGTGTTGATTAGGGTTTTATGAACCCTAAAAATGTGTTTTTGGTGATTTAATGAATTAACAACATTTTCATATGTTAGATCTTTATAGATCTGTCATAAAATGTTTTTGATAAGGTATTACATGAGTTATAACATGATATAAACATCCTATCGTGATCTAGACCTCTAAAAACTTTAAAACAAAATAAGGATCCAAAACTGTCTGGTTTTTTGATCATCTTGTAAGGGCTATAAAATGACTTTTATGATACCTTTTTAAGTGATTCCGGAGGCTATGATTATTCTCTTCGAATCTATTTTTCAGTTATGGTCTTAAATCAATGATTAGGGTTTGGGAAATGTGGTTAACAGTAAGATCTCTAAAAACAGCCCCAAAATAACGTGTTTTAATAAAGTGGAAAACTAGTGTTTTAAATCACCAAATCATGGAAACTTGTAACCTTTGTTGTTTGATCAGTATATAAGATGTTATTATATGTATGTTGTAGCCTTGGTTACATGGGATTAGGACTTGTTGCGTTGTGTTCGGGTATTTGTTTGGTTTTGAAATAAGGTACGTGTATTCGGTTCTTTTAGTAAGAACACTTCTTATACCCTTTTGTAACTCTCTCTTTTGATCACTGCCTAAGCCATTTCTATGTTCCCTATAAGATTAGTTGTTGTTTTGATATGATCCATGATTCCCTTTGTTTCGTTATGATCCCTTTGATTGATATGCCTTCATATGCTCCCTTTTGATCTATTATGATTTATGCTTTGCTATGCCTTATGATTATGAAACCCTTATGCCCGAGCCATATTTTGTAACTAGTCATGCAGGTACCATGACCATGTCGATTGATGCACCATCGACATGACACTAACTAGGGCGGTGTGATTCGTCCCCGACGTTCCCTTTTGTTGGCCATTTTGCTATATATTTTGTGAGTGCGTATGCTAGTCATGAGCTAGTGTACGTGCTAATATGTTTTGCAGGGGGCGTATGGATGCATCGTGGGCTAAGGTAAATATGAATATGAATTACTGAGTGAGTGGCATTTACTATATTCCCCACATCGCTTCCGATACATAGGAGTTGCGCCGCAGGTACACCTATCTGACTGTTTGATTTGATATGATATGTGATATGTGATATGAGCTCGTCGGCATTCCGATTAGCTTATTTTCGTTTCCTTTTTGTGATCCATATATTCATACATTGTTGATATTCGCAGATTTCATTACTAATTTTTACTTTTCAGCCTTATTTGTTATATCTGTTCACTGAGCATTTTGCTCAGCCGTATTTATTTTGCATGCGGCAGGTTTATAGCGAGAAGTTGAGGCGTAAAAGATGGGCACTGAGAGTTTGGTGTGTGCGTCTAGAGTTACCCGAGTCTAATAATTACTTAAGTACTTTACATTTTGGATCATGTTGTTTTGGGGATTTAATATTGTTTGATTATTTTCACTTATTATGTTTTAATTTATAAGTTTCATTTTGGACCTTTATGTTATTACGTTTCTGATAAGACACCATAAACGTGGCACTTAGTCTCTTTTCGGAGCGGGTGTTACAATTATGGCATCAGAGAGTCTACAACCTAGGATTTGACATATGAGTATTGGGTAGATTAGGCTTTCGCGCGTACTTTGATAATATCGTTATTTTTCTTCGTACTTGATCGTTTTTCGCGGAATTTGTCATGTTAGTAGGGAAGTTCGTACTAAGATGTTCCAACTCGATATTACGTTATGGCCGAGTAGTTGACTTTACGATTTAAAGTGCCCTCGTTCCCCAAACGTTTATAGAATGGCTTCTAAAATATAATGGCCCGAACAATGACGTTTTTTCGTACTATCATTTCTTTCTTATATACGTGTTCATGTTTCATTTTCGATTCACTATATCGTTTTGTTTGTGGTTTGACTAAGTGTATGATGAGATATTTTTCGAATAATGGTGGAAGCGATATTTTTCGCGGAATTTGTCATGTTAGTAGGGAGGTTCGTACTAAGATGTTCCAACTCGATATTACGTTATGCCCGAGTGGTTGGCTTTACGATTTAAAGTGCCCTCGCTCCCCAAACGTTTATAGAATGGCTTCTAAAATATGATGGCCCGAACAATGACATTTTTCTCGTACTATCATTTCTTTCGTATATACGTGTTTATGTGTCATTTTCAATTCACTATATCGTTTTGTTTGTGGTTTGACTAAGCGTATGATGAGATATTTTCCGAAGAATGGTGGAAGCGATGATGAAGGACGTAGAGACGATGAGCCGGGTGCCACCAAAAGGTGTGCCGATTCGACTAACGTATAAGGTACTATTCTAAGAAATTCTCGATCGATCCGATAGTATTTATTCGATTTGATTTTGGGAGACGCGTTCAGTGATTCTTTCCGTTAGCAAATTTTCGTTTCGAATAAATTATTTTGCGACCTACTGACGTATTTGAGTTCGTATTTATCGATCCTTTCCTTTCCGACACCTAAATTCGTGTGCATAAAGTTTTGATCCATTGGAAGAATTCTGTAAATGTTATATGTGCGCTAGAAGTGGTTCGTATTCGTTTGATCCGATTCGTACATTTTCGTATTTGTTTTTCGTCTAAATCGTTTTACTGCAATTTCGCGGCCGAAATTTCTTTAGAGGGGAAGAATTATAAATCTCGTAAAACTCGTAATACTACTTTAGTTTCAAGGACGAAATTTTCTTTTTAGAGGGGAAAGATTTATAAAACCCGCATTTTGAGAATACGAAATTTGATCGTTTTAGTTCATTTTGAAAATTTGAAGGTTCATTTCATTTTAAAATTTCACTTCATTTCATTTTTGAATTTTTTTTTCATTTCTGAAAAATTTCATTTCATTTCTGGAAATTTAAATGTGCATTTAATTACTTATTAAGTTTAAATTAATTAAACTTTATGTTATAAAATCTTTAGAAAATATTAAAGATATAATATATAGTTTATTTAAAAAGAAAAAAATATATATTTTCATAAAAATGCTAAAAATTACGAATTTTAATGAATAAATAAGGATTTTATTTATTTTTGTTACTTAAATTAAGAAGGCTTAAAAAGGGAAATTGGTGTAAATTTCTTTAGCAAATATTTGTAAGACTTTTTGTAAATGGTAAAAATAAAATTTGTCCTCATCTATAATGTTTTAGTTGTGTCTTTTGGAAGAGAAAAGGGGAAAGAAATTATTCTTATGACAAAATATTTGATTTAAAGGAAAGTAGATAAAAACTAATGAAACATGTCTCCTCTAACTTTGGTAATTGCTAAAAAATCACAAAACCCTTCCCCTAAACAATATATTCTGTGTGATATTGTCCTCACACTCCAAAAACTCCATTCTTAATTTCGCTAAGGTTTTCTCTAAACCTCCATTGAAGAAACCTTGAGGTTTTAGACGTTTTCTTGGTGATTTTCCTCCATTTTTCATCCTTCCTTGGTGTTTGTGTTGTGGTGGTCTCTTGATCATCATATTCATCTTGTAGGTAAGTATTCAGCCCCTAAACCATGTGTCACCATGGTATTTCTATTATATTGTTATGTATTGTGTTGATTAGGGTTTTATGAACCCTAAAAATGTATTTTTGGTGATTTAATGAATTAACAACCTTTTCATCTGTTAGATATTTTTAGATCTATCATAAAATGATTTTTCATAATTTATTACATTAGTTATCACATGATCTAAAATCCTATCATGATTTAGACCTCTAGAAAGTTTAAAACAAAATAAGGATCCAAAGCTGTCTAGTTTTTAGATCATCTTGTAAGGGCTATAAAATGAGTTTTATGATACCTTTTTAAGTGATCCCGGAGCCTATGATTATTCTATTCGAATCTATTTTTCAGTTATGGTCTTAAATCAATGATAAGGGTTTGGAAAATGTGGTTAACAACCGGTCTCTAAAAACAGTCCCAAAATAACGGGTTTTGAGAAAGTGGAAAACTAGGGTTTTAAATCACCAAATCATGGAAACTTGTAATCTTTGTTGTTTGATCAGTATATAAGATGTTATTATATGTAAATTGTAGCCTTAATGACACTAGATTAGGACTTTTTGCGTTGTGTGTGGGTCTTTGTTTGGTTTTGCAATAAGGTACGAATATTCGGTTCTTTTAGTAAGAACACTTCTTATACCCTTTTGTAACTCTTTCTTTTGATCATTCCCTAAGCCATTGCTATGTTCCCTATAAGATTAGTCGTTGTTTTGATATGATCCATGATTCCCTTGATTTCGTGATGATCCCTTTGATTGATATGCCTTCATACGCTTTCTTTTGATCTATTATGAACTATGCTTTGATATGCCTTATGATTATGAAACCCTTATGCACGTGCCATATTTTGTAACTAGTCATGGAGGTACCATGACTATGGTTATTGATGCACCAACGACATGTCACTAACTGGGGCGGTGTGATTAGTCCCCAGCGTTCCCTTTTGATGGTTATTTTGCTATATATTTTGTGAGTGTGTATGTTGGTCATGAGCTAGTCTACATGTTATTCTGTTTTGCAAGAGGCGTATGGATGCATCCTAAGCTGTGGTAAATATGAATATGAATTAGTGAGTGGGTAGGTGGTATGTGCTATATGCCCCACATCGCTTTCGGTACATGGGAGTCGCGCCCCATGTACACTTATCAAACTGTTTGATTTGATATGATATGTGATATGAGCTCATGGGCATTCCGATTACCTGACTTTCATTTCCTCTTTATGATCCTTATATTCATACATTGTTGATAATTGCAGCTTTCATTACCACTCTTTACTTTTTAGCCTTATTTGTTATATCTGTTCACTTTGCTTTTTCTCATCCGTGTTTATTTTCCATGCGACAGGTTTATAGCGAGAAGTTGAGGCGTAGAAGATGGGCATTGAGAGTTTGGTGTGTGCGTCTAGAGTTACCCGAGTCTAATAATTACTTTAGTACTTTTCATTTTGGACCCTGTTGTTTTGGGGATTTGATATTGTTAGATTATCTTTGACTTATTATGTTTTAATTTATAACTTTCATTTTGGACCTTTATGTTATTATGTTTCTTATAAGATACCATAAACGTGGCACTTAGTCTCTTTTCAGAGTGGGTGTAACAACCCCGTTGCTAGACATATCAGAAACCAACAATTTCCCTTATGCACGAAGTCTGCCAAACTATCCCGGGTTTAGCTAAATAAAGTGTTAATGAAATAATGCCTAAAAACGTTACTTGCATTTTTTGGCCTCGCTTTGTTTTGATTACGACGATATGTAAAAACAAGCATTTACGAAAACAATGAAAAACGAATTCTTGAGTTCAAGTATTTTTCATTTTAACCATTATCACTTAAGGTATGAACAAACAAGTAATTATACTAATTAAGTGATCAAGGATTTAATCTTTTCTTAAAACTCACTTTTTATTAAGTGTGACAAAGTTTAATTACTAAACTTTCTTTTTAAGAAAATGTTTTATTAAATTAATTATTTGAAAGTTTAAAATTTGAAAATGGCATATTCTATCTTGGTTTGGAATATTCTTTCATGATACTCTAATCCCCAGATTCGAACCAACCCACTAAAAGACAAAAGGGAGCGGACTCTACGTCGGCGGTTCCTTAGCACCTACGGCGGTTCCTTATCGATAAGGAACCACGGGCTCCAATAAGGAACCGCGGGTAGATATAGCCGTTGGACATTTGTCTTATAAATAGTGGACTATTCTCAGACTTTCAATCCACCTCTTTTGCACATACATTTCCAGATTCTTTCATACTTTTTAAATCACTCAAATCCTTGACCATTTGTTTGATTACTACTTGTTTAGAACTGAATCTTTCTCCTCTCATCTTTTCCTCTCCAAGTGCAAAGAGAAGAATACTATCATTCTTGAAGTGTTGTGTCTACCTCAAAGATCCATTGAAGATCTAAACTTATTTATTCATTGTTGTGTCATTGTTGTGAATTTCCAAGTAGTTGTGTCTATATGGAAGTTGTGTATGTATTAGGGTTAATAATTAGTCCTCAAATTATATTGGTGTAAATTGGTCCTAGGTAAGATTAGGGCTCGACTTAGTCCTCAAAGTATATGGGAGAACTTAACTTCTTTTTAGGACTCCAAATTAAACAAATGGATGATGGTATTTTCTTTAATCATCAAAGTATGTTAAATAAATGCTAAAGAAATTTGGATTAGAAGACTCTAGACCAATGAAGACCCCTATGGCCTCGGATACTAAACTCACCGTAGATGATGATTGTGAGTCGGTAGACAACACCAAATATAGAGGTATGATTGGTAGTTTGTTGTACCTAACGGCAAGTCGACCGAATATCATGTTTAGTGTTTGCCTTTGTGCTCGCTTCCAAGAGGCTCCCAAAACCTCTCACCTTGAAGCGGTTAAGCATATCTTCCGATACATTAAAGGCACTATACATTTAGGATTATGGTATCCTAAAGGGACCGGCGTAGAAACCATTGTCTACGCGGACTCGGATCATGCGGGAGACTATGTGGACCGGAAAAGCACAAGTGGAGTTTGTACCTTCATGGGTTGTTGTTTAACATCTTGGTTCTCCAAAAAAAAACCGCTCTTTCTATATCCACCACGGAAGCCGAATATGTGAGTGCCGGTAAAGCTTGTCAACAAGCTCTATGGATGAAGCAAGCGCTTGTTGATTATGGGATTTCTCTTGATGATGTTCCCATCATGTGTGACAACAAGGGTGCAATAGACCTTAGCAAGAATCCCGTGCAACATTCGTGAACCAAGCACGTAGAGATTCACCACCATTTTCTTAGGGATAATGTTCAAAAGGGGAACATTTCAATAGAGAAGGTACCCTCGGTAGAAAACTTAACCGATATCTTCAATAAGCCACTTAAGAGGGAACCTTTTAATTACTTCTGTCTAGGTCTAGGCTTAATGGAACATAATCCTTAAATGTGCATTCTTATTATCTTTTATCTTTTGATTCTTTTCTTTCTTTGAGCTTTTAAGTTTAATAAACTCTTTTTGGAAAACTTCTCTTCTCTTTTTCAAAATTATCAAAGTTCTTTCGAAAATGGTCGAGAAATGTTTTTGCATTGTTAAATCAATCTAAAAACGTTTTTCATAGCTTCTTGCTATTAATAATGAGCTTACATAATTCATATGTATGGGTCTCTCAAATATAGCAAGAACAAAAAAGAACTATGGAGGATCATTGTGTCATGATCTTGTGTCTAGTTCTACACACCTCCTACATTGATTTTATTAAAAATCTATGTATTTTGTTCTAAACCTTGTTTGGTGTGCTCTTGTATGTTTTCTTTGTCTATCTTTACTTCTTAGCATATCCCCATTATTAGTTAGACTAGAAAAATAGGATTTTCTTAATTGGAAAATCCTCCCTCATCACCAAACTCAACCCACTGTGGGCGGTTCTTTATTGATACCGCGGTTCCCCAGTGATAAGTAACCGCCGGCTGAGTTAAGGAACCGCGCCCAAATTATCTTGGACTTTCTCTATATAACCTTAAGCATTTTGCATTCTTTCTCAAATCAAAATGTCTTACTCCCCAAATGAAAGCTTTGATTCTCCTTCATTATCTCCAATTGCTTTCAACCCCTGTTCACCCAAGAACACTCAAAATCACATCTCTTCTCCTTCTAAAAATGTTGATTGTGGAACCTCTTATCTTCCACCACTAGCCTTTAGTATTATACCTCCTTCACATGATAATGTCATGCATCATGGAACATATTGTCAATGTTGTCAATATCAATATCTTGCTATGGCTCACATCTACGAAGAGTTGAATTACATCAAGAGTCTCTTAGTTAAACCTCCTCTTTACTATAACTATGAGATCTCTACCAAGCCACCACCACCTCTTTCCGCCACTACCTTGCTTTTATCTAAGCATTGGTTGCTTATCTTCAAGACATATAGTTCAAGCAAATCTTAGGGTTCTAACTTAACTATGATTAGATTTATTCTTCTTATTTTGGCTTGTGGTTGTGTCTCATACATCTTTGTATGATTTATTTCCTTGTATCTTTTATCATGTTTTCTTTTAACATGACTTATCTTGGATCTTTTGTTTCTTATTTTTTTTATGTGATCTTTGCTATATCTTGTTGGGTGTCTCTTCTCTTCTACTAACCCTTCTATGTAGCTTGTCACCATATTTCGATTCCTTGGTGCCCCAAGCAAGGGGGAGTAAGCACCAAGGGGGAGCATTTGCAAAGTACGGTTCTTTTCTTCTTCAAAGACTTTTGCAACCTTTTTGCTTCGACAAAGGGGGAGAAATGATAAACTCGTCTTCGAAAATCTTGTTTTATTAGATGATTGAGTTTATGGATTGTCAGAATAAAAAAGGGGGAGATTGTTAAGGAAATGATGCCTAAAAACGTTCCTTGCATTTTTCGGTCTCGCTTTGTTTTGATTACGACAATATGTAAAAACAAGCATTTACGAAAACAATGAAAAACGAATTCTTGAATTCAAGTAATTTTCATTTCAACCATTATCACTTAAGGTATGAACAAACAAGTAATTATACTAATTAAGTGATCAAGGATTTAATCTTTTCTTAAAACTCACTTTTTATTAAGTGTGACAAAGTTTTATTATTAAACTTTCTTTTTAAGAAAATGTTTTATTAAATTAATTATTTGAAAGTTTGAAATTTGAAAATGGCATATTCTATCTTGGTTTGGAATATCCTTTCAGGATATTTTAATCCCCAGATTCGAACCAACCCACTAAAAGACAAAAGGGAGCGGACTCTACGCTGACGGTTCCTTAGCGCCTACGGCGGTTCCTTATCGATAAGGAACCGCGGGATCCAACAAGGAACCGCGGGCGGATATAGCCGTTGGACATTTGTCTTATAAATAGTGGACCATTCTCAGACTTTCAATCCACCTCTTTTGCACATACATTTCTAGATTCTTTCATACTTCTTAAATCACTCAAATCCTTGATCATTTGTTTGATTACTACTTGTTTAGAAGTGAATCTTTCTCCTCTCATATTTTCCTCTCAAAGTGCAAAGAGAAGAACACTATCATTCTTGAAGTGTTGTGTCTACCTCAAAGATCCATTGAAGATCCAAACTTATGTATTCATTGTTGTGTCATTGTTGTGAAGATCCAAGTAGTTGTGTCTATTTGGAAGTTGTGTATGTATTAGGGTTAATACTTAGTCCTCAAAGTATATTGACGTAGATTGGTCCTAGCTAAGATTAGGGCTCGACTTTTAGCTTAGAGTCAGAAATTGGTTAAGAGACGTTGTGTACGGTTTTTCCACCTTAAGGAGCTTGTTGATTAGTGAACTCTCGAGTAAGGAGTACTCGAGGATTGGAGTAGGAAGGAGGAGTGAGCTTCGTTGCCGAACCACTATAAATCCTTGGTGTTTGGTTTGATCTTTCCTTCCTTTATCTCTTTACATTTTTATTCTTTGTACTTGTGATTATTAGTTTAGTTGCATTATACATTCATTATTCTTTATACTTGTGCTTATTAGTTAGTTTCACTATACCTTGTTCATATTGTGTATAAGAAGATTTCACATAAATACTCAAGCTTAAGTTTTTGAAAAAGTATTTTTTTAAACCAAACTTTAACAAGCAAATTTAAGAAACTATTCAACCCCCCTCCCCTTCTAGTTTTTACATAAAGTATATCCGTTTAGCCTAGGTAGGAACCTTTAGCATTCCAGCAAGTGCGAATTTTCTGGATAGGGGATGTCAACCCCCAAGTAGTACTATTTACAATATTAGCGCTCATTTTATAGAAATGATTAGCGGTCCACGATTAAAAAGGGACTTAAGACAACAGTAACCATAGTGTTTAGCGGTCCACGATTAAAAAGGGACTTAAGACAACAGTAACCATAGTGTCAATAAACATATCCGGGAAGCATACAAAAAACGCTTGTATTCTAGATTAGCATATATCCCCCTCACGGATTTTCAAATCATTTAAAAATTAGATCTAGTGAGGCTATGAACTCACCTTATATCCATAGAGTTTGAGCTGCATCAGATATATTGCATTCACAAACAACAACTTGGTCTCACAAACCTGGGTCAACACATATGTATATATATATATATATATATATATATATATATATATATATATATATATATATATATATATATATATATATATATATATATATATATATATATATATATATATATATATATATATATCAAGTCTTTGTCTTTGTTCCAAGTTTTAAGTATTTCTCTTGTGATTTTGCCTAAGGTTCATAGGTTATTAAAATATCATATCATTTTTCTAGACATCATACTTTAGAAGCCATTCTATAAACGTTTGAGGAGGGACGACACTTTAAATCGTAAACCCAACCACGCAGTCAGAATGTAATATTGAGATGAAACATCTTTAGTACAAAGCTCCCTACTAACATGGCATGTTTATTATTTTCTTCAAATGATAAGTATAGTATCTTCAATTTATATAATATATACTTCATACCCTTTAGTTTCAAAGCTAGCAAAAATTACCCTTTAGTTATAAGTTTAACTTAACTACACTTTTTACCCTTGTAGTATATAATTTAAGTATTTACATTTTCAACCTTATAATATTAACCTAAAGTTTTCAAACTTAACAATATTAATCCTAATAGTTCTAACTTTATTAAAATAACACTTTTGGCCCAAAATGTTTATATTTAAAAATTATAGTTTTAGTCCATATACTTGTTTAAAATTACATAAAAACCTCAAACTTGTACCAAATGATCTAGGAAATTAAACAAAGTCTATAAACATATTTCTAATCATAATAACATTACTTTTCTAGATCTATAGCTTTTGAAATGAGTTTTAACTCATTATTTCATGTAAATTACAAAACTAGGATTTTATTACATCTTTAGCTTATATCTTCCATTTTAGATTATTACATGAACTAAGACTTATTGTAATAGATTATTAACATCTTATTAATAATGAAACAAGTCTTAAAAAATATTATAACAAGATCTAAGATTAAAAAATATAGTGATTACCTAGGTAGCTCCAAAATAATTTCTAAGGCTTCATATGAACACAACTTGTTCACAAAGCTTCAAGATATTCAATGACTTATTTCTAGATCTTGTTTCTGGTATTAGGAGCATCTTACAACCTTTTTAGAAGTGAAAAATCAGAATAGGTATGGAGGTAAAGGAAAACGGGGTGCGAGTTTGAAAGAAATGGAGGAATGGCCCATTTATACTAGTTTTCAAGACTTAATGTTTATAGACTGATATCTAAGGCTTCTTACACGTTCATGGTAACTAAGGTAAGTTAGGTGATGAGTATTGAGAGCTAGAAACATAAAAAAAATCATGGTAGAAGTGTTGGAATGATTTTTAGCCATAAAGAGAACTAGGTTGAGAAAATGCCATCAAGTAGGTGATGCACCTATGTTCTTGCTTGCTTTGAGCTGGAAATATCTTCAATGTATCATAAAATATATGTCCTAAGTTTGAATTTAGGAGAAAAAGTGTTTAAATAGGTTTTTGGAGGGAAAAACCTAGCCGGACCTAAATCTAGGGCTTGTAACTTTGTAATTCTTTTAATTAAGGGTTTAGATTTGTGATTAGTGATGGATTTGGGTGTAATCAGGGTTTACACATTGTAATTAGGAAGTTTGGATCCTTGGTTTGAAGTTTAACATTGGTTTGAAGTGAAATTAGGAAGAAAACCTAGCCGGATTACTGTTTCTAGTGATCTAGAGTTCAATCCTTGTTATAACCATTATTCTTGATTTAGTTACTGATGTAAACTCAATTTATACATCCTACATTTTCTTTAATTTGTTCATGAAGTCTCAACACTTGTTTTACTAAGTTATTTAAAGTAAAAATGTCTAAAGTGTGAAAATACCTATTTTGACTTAATTTATAAGCCATGCATTGAAATGTTATACATTGTGCATTAGGATACTTGTACCTTATCTTATGATGATATTATAGCCTAAATGTAATTCTATTGAAGTTTGTACACTTGTCCTAAAATACTATGCATTGATTCTAAGTAAAATGGGTAATAGAAGGGTTTTTAGGTTACTATGCCTAAGTGACTTGTACCTTTGGTTAATTGGTTATATGTGTTTATCTTGTTATATAGGATTATTCTAGGGCTTATATATTGTGTTTAAGGTTTCTAAAGATTATATACACTTATTTTAATGAGTTATATAGGTTAATCATATTCTAGGAGGTAATAGGTTTAATTAGAATTCTATGCTTTGAAAACTTGTACTTTGTGCATTAATTATTTGTACATTAACTTGAATTGAAAATATAGTCTTACTATGATACTTAGTTGAGTTTTATAATTAGTTACAAAAGATTAGACTCTAATTCATTATGAAATGGATTTTAGGTGGTGATTTAGGCTATTATGTACATTTACTTGTACTTAACTTTAAATGGTTTATACTTAGTGTTCTAAGATGAAATTATACTACTAAATGATAGTTTATAACTTATTCATAATCCTTGATTACTTATTTATAGATGTTGTACATTCATACTTCACAAATCTTGAGTTTACAACTTATTTATAGGGTTTTTAATAGAATTTAGGGCATCATAGATTACTTTTAGAACTTAAACTTGATATATACATTGTGTTTACAACATGTAGGAATATATAGATATGACAGTTAAGGTTGTGAGAACTCATTCATCTTACCAAGTAAGGCACAAAAGCAAAAATTTCTAGTCAAATTTTTATATTCATACAATCATATTACATAACACATATGTGAAATTTGAGGATTGTCACATAAAGTTAATACAAATTAAATGCAACATGTACATATAATTATTGTTATAAAGTATAAACTATAATTTTTTACATACAATTATTTAAATTGTTTATAAATGTAAGTTTAATATTAAATGTGCGTTTGATTTTAAATCATTCATTTTTTTATAAATTTGCATATTCGAAAATACATATTGTCTATGTATGTATTTTAGTACAAGTTTAATGAAATACTAATCATTTTGCTAATTAACTAGATTAAATCGTACATATCAAAATAAGAAGATTTTAAAGTTATTATAATATATGAAAACGTGTACATATAAACTACGAAAATTTTCTATGTTTACACGTTATATAATATTATAACGAGTGTTACAGAGATTAATAAATATCTTTCACGATCAATTATCACAATTTTGTAATACTATTTTTATATGAAATGATACATTATTGCTTAGAGTTATTCCAACTAAAAATTATCATCATTATTTGTAAAGTTATTATTGAAAAATATGTATACTTATAATATATTGCACGGGAAATTTTAATATCACGCTACCCACAGCCATAACGCGCATGTGTTTGATTGATTGAATAATAAGAAAGTTATACTTATGTTAAAACAACCAATGATAATATAGTTTATTAAAACCAACCAATGATAATATAGTATATACTGTTAAAAAAAAGATAATATAGTATATAAACCAATGATAATATAGTCTATAAAACCAACCAATGATAATATAGTTTATAGAAACCAACCAATGATGATATACTTTTGTTTACCTGTTTAAGAAATTCTGATTATCGAGATGATGAGATAATTGATAAAAAGGAAAGTGATTAACGAGGATTAGTTTAAGATGAGTTAATGGTTGATTCATGTCCAGGTGTCTCACAACTCATGGTTCTGCCTGTCTATACAATCATGCAGCCGCCACACCGACCAAGAATACATACAAATCTAATACCATAAAGTGTATATGCTGAGTAGATGGACAGATGATGCAAGAATTTATTAATACTTCATGCTATAATAATTCCACATTTCCTAGTATAAATACAACCACTTGTTATTCACTCTACTCATTAACAAACACTCAAATATCTCTCACACTCATACACATTTCAAAGAGCAAGAAGATGAGCAAAGACGTAGAGGTTGGTGGACATGATCACTACGGTGCTAAAGACTACCATGACCCTCCACCTGCTGCCCTTTTCGACTCCGAAGAACTCACCAAATGGTCTTTTTACCGAGCCATTATAGCCGAGTTCATTGCCACAATGTTGTTCCTTTACATCACTGTCTTGACTGTTATTGGTTACAAGTCCCAAGTAGACCCTGCCCACAGCAAAGACCAATGTGGTGGAGTTGGAATCCTTGGTATTGCATGGGCTTTTGGGGGCATGATTTTTGTCCTTGTTTATTGCACTGCAGGTATCTCAGGAGGACACATTAACCCTGCCGTTACATTCGGGTTGTTTTTGGCTAGGAAAGTGACATTACCAAGGGCATTTATGTACATTGTGGCTCAATGTTTGGGTGCTATTTGTGGTTGTGGTCTTGTTAAGGCTTTCCAAAAGACTTACTATCATAATTATGGTGGTGGTGCTAATGAGCTTGCTGATGGTTACAGTACAGGAACCGGTTTGGGTGCTGAAATCATCGGTACCTTTGTTCTTGTTTACACCGTCTTCTCGGCCACTGACCCTAAGAGAAATGCACGCGATTCCCATGTCCCAGTAAGTGCTACTTAATAATGTTACTAGCCAATCGTTATCTTTATTTTATTTTTACATGTATATAAATATGTTTTTTGATTATAGGTGTTGGCACCTCTTCCTATCGGATTTGCGGTGTTCATGGTTCACTTGGCCACAATCCCAATCACTGGAACTGGAATCAACCCTGCTCGTAGTTTTGGTGCTGCTGTCATGTATGGTACAGAAAAAGCATGGGATGATCAAGTAAGTTGGTTATATTTATAAAAACTTAAATCATATTTTACTCCACAAGTTCAAATTGTCTAATATGTGAAATGCGTGCAGTGGTTATTCTGGGCTGGACCGATGATTGGAGCTGCGATTGCTGCTTTCTACCACCAGTACGTATTGAGAGCTGGTGCAGTTAAGGCTCTTGGATCATTCAGGAGCAATGCCTAGATCAACAGCATTAAAAATGCAATGTTTTTCCACTTAAGAAATTGTATAAATTTGCTTGTTTTTTCGAAGTGTTTTATTTAAATGTATTTGGTCAAATGGCACTTGGTTTTTTAAAGTGCCTGGCCAATATGTTCTGTTTTTTTTTTTAAAGTTATTTCTCCTTTTTGTTTCCACTTAATCATTGTGTTGATGTAATTGAAGAAATGGTGCATTTGCTACCAAAATAATAAGATCAAGGCAACGGGTTTTTTCTTGCAGTACCTCACCTCTTGTGTTTATTAATTATATCACTGAAAGCTTTTGAGTTCTGATTGTTGATATACCAAGAAAGTTTTGACTTTTAATAAGCATCTAACTAAATGCATGAGCATGTTAGAGCAAGGGGTGTGAGGAGCAAAAGGCTCGTCGAATCCTATGTGGCAAGCTACTTGGCGTCATTGAATGCTCGACATCACACCGTCACTCCTCGCTATCTCTTCTTGTTTGTGGGTTCGATGTGTGGACGATGAAGAAACAGACAAAAAGAAACAAATGTAGCCGTTGCATATGTTTAACCAATATTAATGCTATCTCCTTATAACCAAATTTTTCACAACTTTATCAAAACACCTCATCGTTACCAAAAAATAAGTGATTCAACTTATTCTAATACGTCCGATCTTGATGATAGCGATCACAACTTTATCAAAACACTTCATCATTACCAAAAAAAAGCATGTTTGATAGCAGACTATTTTGATAAATACGCAAAATATATTGACTACTATTTTAGACGTCGATATCATATAAGCCGACCACCGTATTTAGAAATAGTCAACGGTAATGAAAATGATATTGTGACTTGTGATCCTCTTCTCGATCATTTTTAAATTATTTGTTGTTCGACCTAATTGTATGCGTCTAATGAGTTTTAGTGTCATTACGAAATGCACATCTCTCATACGTCAATTGACATACGACATACCACCTGATGCATTAGATGAATACTTACAAATGAAAAACATTGTGCACGCAATTATCTAGATTTCGTAACTATGTGCATCATCGATTTGTATTAACCCGAATTTTTAAGAAAATCCAACTTGAATGAGATTCAAAAGTTATACAACACACATAATAGGTTTCATGGTTTTCGAGAATGCTTGGAAGTAATGATGGTATCTAATAAGAATGGATTGATTGTTTGAATTCATGGCACGAGCAATTTCAAAGAGCTAATAAAAAAATACCAAACTTTAATGCTTGAAGCGGTTGCGTCAAACGATCTACGAATTTCGCATGTTTGTTTAAGGTAGAGGGTGTGAATAATGATCTTAGTATTATGAATAATTCTTCGTTATTAGATGATCTTTTTGATAACATCTCCCTAGTGGCCTCGTTTTTAGTAAACCAAGTTACATTTGAAAAAGGGTACTACCTAGCTGACGGGTACCATTGTGGGCAACTTTTGTCCAATCATTCACGGTTGCTCAATCGTTGAAACCAATGTTTTGAAATTATGTTCGCACCGACCGGTTCAACAGGTTGAACGGGCTCCAGTCGAAAAATGGGTCAAATAAAACCGGGTTTCATTATTTCAAAAACCTGTTAGATCCGCCGAGTTTGGAGTGACTCGGCTCAACACGGTTCTCGAGACCCAAACGGGTTTTCATTTTTTCTTGTTTTTTTAAAATAAAGCATGTTACTTATATATATTTGCAATGCAATTTAATTTTTACATGTTATATTTGTTACTAAATAGTTCTAATGCTCGATATATGGAATATTTCATGATTTATATATAGGCATTATCTAATTATCGCAAATATTTTTAGTTTTATGTTTTTGGAGACCGGGTTGACCCTATGGTCGAACAGGTTGAACCAGTAATCCGGTGACTCGACTGAGTCGATTACGGACATAGTTTTAAAAACATTGGTTGAAAGAGATTTTGGTGTCCTCCAAAGACGTTGGCTTATTATACGGCATCTACTTTGTTCTTGGACTGTCAAAAATATATGAAGAACCATGTACACATGCATCATATTCCTAGCATGATTTTGAAAAAAAGGTATGCGATATCCGAAGCGGCAACTATAGGTTTATATTTACCATAACAATTAAGTAAAACCCTAATATGGATCAAAGAACACATAGCGGAAGCAAATTAACAAGATCTTTAATTAACACGATTATAATTAATCAAGGCTAGGGTTACATACCTTTATCCTAGCAAGATCTACAAGTTGACGGAACGGTCACCGGTAGAGATAGATCACGAACACCACCAGGATGTAATCTAAAGCAAGATTACACCACGATCTTGTACACACGTGATACGGCGAGTTAACCATGAGTCTAGCATGAACAAACCGAGCTTCCAAGTCTATGGAAGATCTACCCAACAACCCTAGAGAGGGGCTAGGACTAGATCTAGAATATCTTAATTGAAAATTAAAGAAGAACCCTAAAAGAGGGTGTTTGGCCGCCGGTTTTAGAGCAAGAGAAAGAGAGATGTGAGGTGAAAATTATGAAGCTTTTGGTTTGTTTATATACACCTTGGAAAACTTCTCTTCCAAGGTTTAAACAAGATAAAGCAACAAAATCTTTTCCCTTCTCTTTTGTCTCCCTATTTAGGCCGGATATACACCACCCCCAAAAGAGGTTTCCGGAACATTTCCGACACCTTCTTTTAGCTTCTTTAACATTTTATAACGGTCGTTTAATACTTAAATTTTAATTACTTAACGATTGTTAGCTACGGTTTGATTTAATAAATATATTTAATAAATAAATTAACTCTTCACGTAATATGTGCAATCCCGTGATCTCGAGTTCGATCCTATCACACGACTATCGATTTTTAAGTCCATAAACTTTCAGCTCCCACTTGGACAAAATTCGAATATCGTGATCACATTGATTAGCGTCTAGTTACACTAACAATGTCACTAGTACAACTCGAGTAAGGTTTCCTGGACAAAACCTTTTAATGATATATAATCATTATTATTATCCTTTCATTTCAAATACATCGTTAATAAGGATATGGATCTCAGTCATTCCTTTCATTAACTATTCTGTTTCTCGTTTACGGATATATCAAGATTACCAAAACACATTTGGGTGTGGCCACACAAACATCTTACTACTCCCCCGAGGGACCCAGCTGTATTTATACTTCAAAATTTCAAATAATAATTTGAAGGAAACGAATCCCATTTTGACTACAAGTAAAACACATGAACTTCGCAACACTTCTGAAAATAACCCTTATAACTACCAGTTACGTTTAGCGTTAGGTTATCTCACAAAAATGCACTACATTCAATGCAGTTTTCTGGTATCTCAGGTCTAAGGATAACTATTTATGATTTACTTAATGACAAAGATCCATAAAGTAAAATCATATAGTTGGGATAAGTCCAATATTTGATCCATCAAATATCATCCAAAATTGACCAATATACTTTCAAGTATACTCTGTCACTATTTTGAATTGTCTTAGTAATATTCCCATATTATTAATCGACAACGGAAATTTAGAAACATCATAATGCTCATGGATTAAAACATGTAAAATAGGATACAAAATCAAATAACAGAAAAATAAACGAAATCCAATATTTATTTCATCAATTCAATAATGTCTTACATCCTTTATCCAAATACTAATCAACAGATTTATTGCATGAATTCGCTAGCTAGTTGCAGCCCAATTGCCTTGGCATGCTTAACTACCTTTGGCCTAAATAAAGCCTTAGTAAAAGGATCAGCTACATTATCATCTGTGTGAACTTTTATTAATTTTATTTCTCGAGCTTCCACTTGTTCTCGAACCTAGTGATATCTACGTTTAAAGTGTATGGCGCCTTTCATAACTCCAGGGTCATTGGCGAATATTATTGCAGCAGAATTGTCGCAATATATATCAATAGGTTCTTTAATTGAAGGCATCACTCCAAGATCTCCAATAAACTTCCTAATCCAAACAGCTTCCATTGCAGCTTCTGAAGTGGCCATGTACTCGGATTGAGTCGCATGCATAGCAATGGTTTTCTGCTTACTGCTCTTCCAGTCAACTGCTCCTCCATTGATGACAAACACATAACCCGTCTGAGACTTCGTATCGTCTTTACCATATTGCCAGGACGCATCATAAAATCCTGTTACATTCAATTCTGTGTCTGGTTTACCCCCGAATACCAAAAACATATCTTTCGTACTTCTCAAATACTTTAGAATATGCTTAACAGCAGTCCAGTGGAACTTTCCTGGATGCTGTTGGTATCTACTGACCAAGTTCTGAGCAAACACCACATCAGGCCTTGTGCATCTTACAACATACATAATAGATCCTAAAGCCGAAGCATAAGGCACCTTTCGCATGTAAGCCACCTCTTTAGGTGTTGATGCATCTTTCTCATGACTTAAATCATGCTTAACCTCCATCGGTTGAAAACCTTTCTTAGATATATGCATGTTATACTTCTTCAATATCTTATCAATATAAGCATCTTGACTAAGACCAATTAACCGTCTACTCCTATCTCAATAGATTTTAATTCCCAGAATATATGCAGCATCTCCCAAATCCTTCATAGAAAAACATTTACCAAGATAATCCTTAACTTCCTTAAGTCTTGGAATGTTACTTCCCATGATTAATATGTCATCGACATATAAAATTAGGAACACTACATTACTCCCACTAGCTTTGCGATATACACATGGCTCATCACGATTTTGAATAAATCCGAACTTTTTGATTTCTTCATCAAATCGCTTATTCCATTGACGTGATGCTTGCTTCAAACCATAAACAGATCTTTGAAGTTTGCATACGCGCTTTGGATATTTAGGATCAACGTACCCTTCCGGTTGTTGCATATAGATGTCTTCATCTAAGCGACCGTTCAAGAAGGCAGTTTTAACATCCATTTGCCATATCTCATAGTCATAGTATGCTGCTATAGTTATGAGAATCCTAATAGCTCGTAAGTCTGCTACAGGAGAAAATGTCTCCTTGTAGTCTACGCCAAAAGTTTGAGTAAAACCTTTAGCTACTAAACGTGCTTTATAGGATTTTATTTCACCATCCATGTCGGTTTTCTTCTTGTAGATCCACCTATTTTTCACTACTTTAGCATTTTTAGGTGCATCCACAAGAATCCAAACATCGTTGGTTTCCATGGATTTCATTTCCTCATTCATCGCAACTATCCATTTTGATTTTTCTGGATCAGACATTGCGGATCGATAGTTAGCAGGTTCACCAAGATCCCATACTTCCTCCTCATCATCCTCTATGTAAAGACATAGTTTGTCTGGCGCACGTATGGTTCTTTGAGACCTACGTGGAGGAATTAATTCCGGTAGAACACTCAGACTTTCTGGTTCTACAGGAATTTCTTCGCTAGTATTTTCAGAAGGCAATGTATCTTCTTGAATTTCTTCAAGATCATAATTTCTCCCACTGAATTCTTGATTTACAAGATCATTTTAAAGGAAGTCTCCATACCGAGCCACAACAATTTTGTTCTCAGCCAGATAATAAAAGTAGTAACCCATAGTTTCCTTAGGGTAACCTACAAAGATACATTTTACTGAGCGTTGTTGGAGTTTATCTCCAGAGTCACGTTTCACATACGCCTCACAACCCCAGACTTTCAAATAAGACAAATATGGCTTCTTGCCATGCCATAGTTCATATGGTGTCTTATCAACCTTCTTTGTGGGAACCATATTTAGAATATGAACAGCAGATTCAAGAGCATAATCCCAAAAGGATAATGGTAAAGTTGTAAGATTAAACATAGATCGCACCATATCTAATAATGTACAATTTCTCCTTTCAGATACACCATTTTGTTATGGAGTATATGGAGAAGTGAAATTAAGTATAATGCAGTTCGTTTTTTCACAGTTCTTGCTAATGGAAAGTCCAACCAATATCGGGTTTTTAACTGTTTTTGGTTGTTCAACTTGTTTGGATATTCTTTTTGCTAATTCAACAAAGTCTTGCAAAAAGGAAAAATATTACCTACTTATATGTAAAACATTTTGCAAATACCAAGTTTTTATTCAAGTAATATTCAAAATGTAAAATATGAAACTTAAAGGACTGAAAATGTAAATTCTAGGAAAGATAAATGCTTGAAATGTAAATTCTAACAAGTCTAGGGACTAAAAGTGTAAATCAGTTAACTAAAAGGATCAAATATGCAAAACTTATAACCAACTAACCAAAATGTAACAAACTTAACAACTTGCTAACTGAAATTAACAACTTTCAAAATTACAAGAACTTACAAATTGCAAACCCTAAAAACAATGAAGTTTAGCAAAGTTTACACACTGTTTAAAACATCAAGGACCTAAGTGCAATTTCAAGAACTTGTTAAGCCAAAAACGGGTTTAGGATGAAAATAAGCTCGTTTGAGCTTATTACTGAACCAAATTCAATGAAACAAGTTGCAAAACTTTTTAAATCCAAAATAAGCTACGTGTGTAAAAGGATTTTGGCTAAAGTTGTAAAATAAGCAAATGAGAACTTATCAATAAGCCCAAAATAAGCTACAGCAAAATCTAGACAATCACAACTTGATTTTCTTGTTGAAACTGATTAAGCTACTCAAGTGATGAACGGGAAATCAAACTAGAACAATTTTCATCCAGAAATAAGCTAGAAAAATGGATTAAGCTGAAAAGAGCTTATCGTTGACCAAGCGTTGACCAACTTCTTTTCCAAAAAGCTGAAACTTTCAAAAATCAAGTAACTCTATGTTTTAAGTGGATTTGTGAAGAAAAATGGCCATGTTTAAGAAAAGGATCAAGAGATACAAATTCTCAGTTTCCATTTACAGAAACTTGCCTTAACTATGCTTATCTGAATTTTGCTTATTCCTATTTGATTATTGAAAACTGTATAGAATGCTCTTAGAATCTGAATCTATATGATGTAAGCTACTACTGAGAACAAATTTGGTGCAATTTCATCAAGTCATGAATGAATTCTAGCCAAATGAAAATGATAAGTTCCAAAGACCAAAATTGCATAAAAATGACCCAAACCTTTTAATGGCCAATTGCCTGTTTGACTTACTAAATGACTTGTAAATGACTTGAAACACTTTATTACCACCTATTAACTGCAAATGAACTTTAAAACGCCAAAACTCAATACTTGAAAACTCTTGATTAACTATTGCCAAACACTCCTTTATCTGATTTTTATGAAAATTTATGAAGACTATTTAAGCACCAATTAAAGCTGAAAGAAAACCTTTAACAAACCAAGTTTATTGATCAAAAAGAGATGTGTAAAAGCTAAATGCACTCAATTAACACTACTAGAACTCAAGTAAATCAGCAAGGCTAAAAAGTGACTGAATAAGGCTAAAAGCTAGAACTTAATCCAAATCTAAGAACAAGTAAACAGAATCAACCTACAAGCAATCAAAGATCAAGCAATGAGCAAATCTAAACAACTTTTATCAGGCAAACATCAAGATTACACTATGAAAGGTAGCATGCATTTGACTTATTGAGTGGAACAAAAATAAGAACTTTAAAACCTTTTGTAGTAAACCATTGGGAAGAAGAGGAGTGCTGAACTCTCTTACCCTAGTGATAACCACCACCTTATCACTAGTTCAGCTAATCAATCATCAAAACAACCATCAATCAACAGAAATCATCAAAATGCTTAAAATCTTCAATGAAACTAGGTTCTGAACTGGAATCACAACAAAATGCTCTCAAACTTCTTCAAGGACAGTTATGATCAATCAATGATCATAACAAACACAATGCAGCAACACAAGTATCCAATAGCAGCAAGTAATGAACAGTAGAATGAAGAACAGATTTGGCGGGAAATGAGAAATTTGAATTTTATTCCATGAAAGTTGTTACAAAGCTGTTAGAAAGCTACTAACTAACTAACTAACTCAAGAGTTTGTCAGACTCTTGAGTAGTTAGGGTAAAGAGGAAGGAAAATTGAAAGGAAATTGAGAAGTGTGTGTTTTTACAAAACTAAGCTACCAGTTACAAATGAGGTCCTATCCATCTATTTATAGACTTGAGGAAGATGGTTGTTGGGGTTGGTGACGTGTCAGGACCAATCCCAGCTCTCCACGTGGACTAATTCTGCTTAAGTGATTTCCAGGTATGAACAATGATTTGGGCTTTCTTGATTGAATGGATGAAATGTTAATTGAGGATAACCATTGAATTCGTCTCTCAAAATTGAGCAACTTTGATGTTTATACTTCTTCATGAAATTGTTTCTAGCTCAAAAACGATCCTGGTAAAAATTTTCCTTCTTGAAGATGCCACGTGTCAACATGTGAATGGTTGAATAAGTGACACACGGATCACACTATTGAGATTTTCTTCATTTAATGTGGCGGCTGAGTGGGAATTAAGTACTTATGAGTTGGCAATCCGTATGATTTGTTTACTCTCCTCTCATTGGCTAATTCTTTGTACACATGGATTAAACTTGTGTAACTTTCCAATATTGGCAGTTTCAACCCTTGTACTTTGGCAGATTGCATTAAAGGCTTGTAACTTTATTTCTTTGACACTTTAAGTCCTCCAAACTTCATCTTTGAGCAGAATTGACCCTTTGACTTTGTTGACTTGATAGTTGACCAATTTTGACTTTGATCTTGACTTTTTATATTATTTGCACTTTAGTCCTTCAACTTTGGCAGTTTGTCAAGATAGATCCTTGTACTTCAAAGTCTTGTCACTTTTGATCCTTCTTTGTCTTTTTTTATCCATTTGACCTTGATTTTTCTTTGTTTGCTTGAAAATGTATCCTTTTACCTACACAAGTGTACACAAACACAAACATACCACATAACACTGTTTTTGCAAGATAAATTGGTATTTTGCTTCATGTTTTAGGGTTATTTATTGATAAAAGGATATGAGTTTAAGCTCATATCAAAATCCCCTACACTTGAACATTGTCATGTCCTCATGCAATATTATATATTAAAGCTCAAATTTACATTTCCCTCATAATTAATCCACCTTGGCCATATGAGATGCATCTACACTACTCTAAACTAAATGATGCATGATTTTGACTTTTAATAATGCAATGAACAAAATACAATTCTATCTATTTCTTTTTGATTTTTCTTGAAATGGTTTTGATGGAAATAACTCATAAAGAATTCAATGGCTTAGATTAGGGCTTGGGTACCATGGACATTTATCACCCTCAAGTTTCACTTTCCCCATACCAAGCTTAAAAATGGGATCATTGCATTCACAAGTAAAAAGTGCATCAACTTATTCATGACAATTAAATGTGGAACCGGTTATTATTTGAGTAAATTGCTTGTGGGCAAATTTGTCATTATTCAAGTGGGAAGTATAAGAAGTGTAAAATCCAAAAATAAGGAAGCACGGTTTTAATCCTAAGTAATCCTCTCATCCATTACTTGAAAAACCGCTCACAATTAATATAAGTCCGTTTTAAGAGTAATAAGTCATTCGCCTTATGTGTAAAATCCTCATGTCATGCTTTCATAAGTAGCTACACACTCGCTAAGAAAAGGAAAATAAAACTCACGCAATAATTTACATCCGCCATCTTTTTGAGACTTTGGATCTTCAACCCCGCAACCCGTCAAGGCAATATTGGATTGGAGCAATCTATTGAATCCCCGCAACCCGTCAAGGTAATATTGGAACTCAATAGTCACTATAATTAACACCACACTGCCCCTCTTGGGAGTCTTGCATTATTTTTTTTTCTTTTTCTTTCTTTTTCTTTTCTTTTTTTTTTCTAGCCACTCATTTTTTTTTCATAAGCCGCTCTTATTTTTCTTTATTCCTCACAAAGAAATTTGAAAAGAAGAAAAGGAAAAACACCCGCTAAATATGGAGCATGACATAAGTCTAGTACACATAAAACGTGCTAACTTAGAATCTTAAGACGTACTCATATCAACCATAAATGATTAGACAAAAATGCATAAGAGATTACAAACCAATTAAAACCGTACTTGATTATTTATTAACAATTATATACATGCGAAGAAATTAGAGGCAAAGAAGAGAAGGGTTTAGCCACAAGTAATTATCATGAAGTCTATCTAGCCCTTTTATACTTGCTTCAACTCTATCATTTCCCATTCTCCACAAATTTAATTTCAAATAATGAAATTGGTGGATGCTTAGCCTAATAGACCAATGAAGGACTACATGGTTAAGGATACTAGCTAGAGAGTGCTAAGATAAGCAAACTCGGGTTGAGTCAAAATATCCATGGCGGGCCTAATATGTCAAAGAAGTCTAAACTTGTTAAAACCATGTTTTATTATATTTTTTTCCTTTTATATCTTTTTGATGAAAAACAAAAGAAGAAATATATACAATGCAAATGTGATATGCAAATGAAAAATGATTAATGCAAAAATTATGAATGCAAAAATTATGAATGCATATTTTTGTTGGCCAAAGTAGATCAAAAATTTGAAAAATGTTGAAAATTCAATTTTCCATGTTATCATGCAAGACAATGACAAGTTCTAGGTAAGGTCACTTCGATAGAAGACCCCCTACACTTAAGCTAAACATTGTCCTCAATGTTTAAGAGCATGGAAGTATAAAAACTTCCCCTACACTTATGACAATGAATAGACTTTGCTTAACCCAAGTTAAGGAAAGGACAACTATTAGTGAAATCATGTTTAAGCACAAGGTGTCAATGAAAAATCACTAAAGTAACGAAGTGAACCGGATACAAGGGCCTCCTCCATAAACTCCAAAGCATGAGATGAGTGAGCAACCCTACAAACAATCATGAAGACAAAAGAAGGTATCCCCTACACTTATCTCCAAGTCTATACCTTTATTTCTAACCTACAACACTCTAAACCTAGTTATACGATGCTTGAGTTAATGAGTCTCTAGCTCGACTCGTCCCACACTTAAAAGTGTCTAAAACCTATCATGGAGAATTTTTTTTTTTTTACCCTTTTAAAGAAAAATCTCCATGATGAGGTAAAACAAGTATTCATTTATCAAAACTCCATAAATATCCCCCAGGATCAAATACATAATTACCCTCCCACGTATAACACAATTCAACAACTAGCTTCCCAAGCAATGGTGAAAAGAATGAGGTGTAATTCTCCAAAATGGTTTCCCATATGTTCTTCCCAAGGTGATAGGGTAAAGCTCTCAAATCTTTCACAAGGTTTCCTTTTGTTGCATCAGGTGGATACTGAGATGGTTTAGCAAGCTCTATGCCAGGATCAAAAATCCGTTCCTTGATGGGAAAACAATAAGTGTTGGTTGCCTTAGAAGACTCTTCTTTGTAAATCACATTGTGAGAGAAAGGTTGTGAAGGCATGGGTAACAACAAGCTCTTGGAAGGAACTATCATGACTTGTTTTCCTTTATCACTTTGAAAAGGTGAAATGGGCAAGGAAAAAGGTGAAGGATCTTCATTCAATAGGGATTCTAAATAGAGTATGTCCCCCTCCTCATCAAGGTAACCAAGAGTATACTCAAAAGATATATCCTCCACTAAAAACTCATCACTCTCATCCATTATAGAATCCTCCTCATCACCATAAACATCATAGATTGGACTATCAAAAATTGGTGATCCCTCAAAGCCAAAGGAAGTATGATCATCAACAAATGGAGAGCCACAAGTAGAAAGCTCATCATCACTATAGTCATCATATGTTGGTGAATCACAAAGAAAAGATTCCTCATCACTTAAGTCCTCATGATTAAGATTATCATTGTGGAAAAATGGATTGTCATATGGGATTTCACTAAAGTTTAGCTCTTGAGGTTCATGAAAATCCAAGAAGGAAGTAATGGAAGCAATGGTCTCAATATGAGGGAAATCATAGTCTCCACTTGAGCAAGCTTCATAAAAGTACTCATCACCAACTTCATCAAGAAGATCATCTTGTGTTTCCTCCTCATGCACAACATCAATATGTTTTACCGCTTCGGGCTCATTAGACTTTTTGGACAACTTCCCCATGTTAAACACCACTCTCTCATCTCCTACCCGCATTGTAAGTTCTCCTTCCGCCACATCGATTAAAGTACGACCCGTTCTCAAAAATGGCCTACCAACAATCAAAGGCACTCTAGGATCCATATCATAATCAACCACTACAAAATCCGCGGGAAATGTAAATCTATCAACCCCAACAAAAACATCCTCCGCAATTCCCACCGGATAAGCTATAGTACGGTTGGCCAACTCAAGAGTCATCTTAGTAGGAGTGAGCTCGGGAAGTGAAAGTCTCTTCCAAACCGATAATGGCATAAGATTTATGCTTGCTCCTAAATCCGCTAAATCCATACAATTTTCCACCCCCGGGAAATTGCAAGGAATCAAAAACCTCCCCGGATCTCTAAGCTTAGTAGGCAACTTCTTAAGCAAAACCGCGGAGCAATTTTCATTCAAAGAAGCATTAGGCAAATCCACCAATCTTTCCTTGTTAGAAAGCAAGTCCTTAATCATCTTAGCAAACTTAGGCATATTGGCTAAGGCTTCCGCAAAGGAGATATTGATGTTAAGTTGCTTGAACATCCTCAAAAAGTTAGAAACTTGGATATCATCCTTGTTCTTAAGCTTTTCTTTTCTCAATCTTGAGGGATAAGGAAGACTTGGTTTTGGTTGTGGTTGAGGTGTGGATGAAGGATTTTCCTTATTGAGTGTTTCATGAATAGGCTTTGAAATTGGAGAAATGGGAGCATTTTGAGGTGGTGAAGTAGAGGTAGAGGGCTTGTCACAAGTAGGAGCACAAGTGGGTTGAACAATAGTAGGTTTAGGAGGGGAAGGATCCTTTGTTGTTGTTCCACTCCTTGTTGTAATATCATTGACATTGGCCCGTGGGTTTGTTTGTGTGTTGGAAGGTAAAGCCCCTTGTGGTCTTTGATTTAATACCACCAAAACCCTATTGAAATGGTCATTCATTTTCTTCTCCATAGCTTGGAACTTCCTTTCATTCTCTTGATTCATTTTTTGCAAGAGATCCATTGTGTTATACTCTTGTGGCACATGACCTTGAAAATCTTGAGGTTGGAAAGGTAAAGGTTGGGAGTTAAATCCTTGATTTGGTGGATAAAAGGTATTTGCTTGAGGTTGAAATTGATTGGGTGCCTTGTAGTTATTTTCTTGGTATGGTGGTCTTTGCCTTTGATTCCTTGGTAAAATTTGAGGAGGATTTTGTTGAATTTGGGTGGGTGGTTGGGGTGGGAATCCGGGTGGAGTAAGGTAGTTTTGGGACTTGTAAGAAAGGTTATTTGGATTGATATTAGGCTTGAAGTGTTCACGATGTTCCTCTTGGTAAGCATAGCATTCCCCTTGATAAACTTGCACCTTATCACATTGTTCATAAGAATGGGGACCTCCACAAGTAACACAAGAAATGGCAATGGCATTCACATTATTTGAAGAATTGTTCAATGACATGTTCTTAAAAGCTTGAAGCATCTCTTGTTGTACTTGCAAATTCCTCTCACTATTTCTATCCATCCTTTGAAAAATCTCTTCTTGAAACTTGAGAAGTTGGCTGTCACAAAGAGTTTGAGAATTGTTTTGGATAACATGAACCTTTTCTTCAAATGGATTGTTTGTTTGAACCATTGCTTTAGTCTCAATGATGTCCAAAGCCTCTTGGTAGGTTTTAAGAAGAATATTCCCTCCCGCGGAAGCATTGAGTGATTCTTGGTGGTGAGATTTAAGGCCATTATAGAAGAGATTGATTTGGTGAACTTGATCCAATCCATGATTAGGGCATCGCCTCAATAACTCACTATACTCTTCCCAAGCATCACTAAAGGATTGACTAGGTTTTTGTTGAAAGCCCATAATTAAAGTCCTCAAAGCCATAGTCTTATGTGGAGGAAAGAACTTGTTCAAAAACTTAGTGGTGAAACCATCCCATGTGGTGATACTATCGGGTGATTGGGTGTCTAACCAATGCTTAGCAATTCCCTCTAAGGAAAATGACACTAACATCAACCTAATCACCTCATGTGGAACCCCATTATGCTTAATGGTATTGCAAAGAGAAAGGAATCTCTTAAGGTGAGCATGAGGATCCTCATTCTTGTTACCAAAGAAAGGTGATTGTGAAACCATATTGATCATAGATGTATGTAGCTCAAATGTGTTTGCGGGAAATTCGGGAATCTTAATAGCACTAGAATATCCATGAATGTTGGTTTGCATACGTTCATACAAAGAGTGATTATCAATAGCCATGGCTTCTTGTGGTGGAGTCAAAGCACGATTCTCGTGATCGGCTTGGTGGACGATGGTGGTCTTACTCTTTCTCTTTTTCTTCCTTTTCGGAGGAAGAGGTTGTACACCAATCGGTATTTGTGCACGCCCGCGAGTGAGCATGCAACTCAATACGAGGAATGAGAGAGAAGCTCTCGTGTGACTTTGAAGAGAAATGGATTATCCTCTTCGAGTTTCAATATTAAATATCCACAAGAAAATAACAATATACGTATGTACTACTTGGTTGCAAGACCCTCAATGAAGCCTTCCTTCTTAGAATACTTACAAGTGAACGGGGGGTTAGGTGGCGCGAAGCACTTAAGTACCTATTGACCCTTAGATGGCATTTTATAGCACATCGCCTTTCTATTCACTTAAATGTTCGTATTCTTCGAATTGTTGCTTATTGAGAGTGTTTATCTATTCTTGCTTTATTTTGTTTGATCGATACACGTGTCAAGGACCGGAACGCCCCTCAACACGGTGTATTGCCTCGGCAATACTTATGGAGAATATGTAGATTGGTTGTTCTTATACGTATACGTATTTACTTATAATAATATATGGAAAATATTTATGAGTTTTTTAAGAGAAAATACTATATGTACATAAAAACCGAGAGAATCCAATAATATATATTTTTGGGTGCAATCTCTTAGGAAAAAGATTGCTTTTTGGATTTTTTATTTTTTTGGTCAATTCTTTAGGAAAAGAATTGTTTTGTTAATTTTTTAGTTTTTATATATTTTTATATTTTTTTATTTGTTATTGATTTATGATACGTAAAAATAACGTTCACAAAGTGAACGGATCCCAAAAGCCAATGAAAACCGTCAATCGATAGTCTCTCGTGTAGTCAAAGAACCGGCAGCGGCGCCATTTGAAATTAAGTATAATGCAGTTCGTTTTTTCACAGTTCTTGCTAATGGAAAGTCCAACCAATATCGGGTTTTTAACTGTTTTTGGTTGTTCAACTTGTTTGGATATTCTTTTTGCTAATTCAACAAAGTCTTGCAAAAAGGAAAAATATTACCTACTTATATGTAAAACATTTTGCAAATACCAAGTTTTTATTCAAGTAACATTCAAAATGTAAAATATGAAACTTAAAGGACTGAAAATGTAAATTCTAGGAAAGATAAATGCTTGAAATGTAAATTCTAACAAGTCTAGGGACTAAAAGTGTAAATCAGTTAACTAAAAGGATCAAATATGCAAAACTTATAACCAACTAACCAAAATGTAACAAACTTAACAACTTGCTAACTGAAATTAACAACTTTCAAAATTACAAGAACTTACAAATTGCAAACCCTAAAAACAATGAAGTTTAGCAAAGTTTACACACTGTTTAAAACATCAAGGACCTAAGTGCAATTTCAAGAACTTGTTAAGCCAAAAACGGGTTTAGGATGAAAATAAGCTCGTTTGAGCTTATTACTGAACCAAATTCAATGAAACAAGTTGCAAAACTTTTTAAATCCAAAATAAGCTACGTGTGTAAAAGGATTTTGGCTAAAGTTGTAAAATAAGCAAATGAGAACTTATCAATAAGCCCAAAATAAGCTACAGCAAAATCTAGACAATCACAACTTGATTTTCTTGTTGAAACTGATTAAGCTACTCAAGTGATGAACGGGAAATCAAACTAGAACAATTTTCATCCAGAAATAAGCTAGAAAAATGGATTAAGCTGAAAAGAGCTTATCGTTGACCAAGCGTTGACCAACTTTTTTTCCAAAAAGCTGAAACTTTCAAAAATCAAGTAACTCTATGTTTTAAGTGGATTTGTGAAGAAAAATGGCCATGTTTAAGATAAGGATCAAGAGATACAAATTCTCAGTTTCCATTTACAGAAACTTGCCTTAACTATGCTTATCTGAATTTTGCTTATTCCTATTTGATTATTGAAAACTGTATAGAATGCTCTTAGAATCTGAATCTATATGATGTAAGCTACTACTGAGAACAAATTTGGTGCAATTTCATCAAGTCATGAATGAATTCTAGCCAAATGAAAATGATAAGTTCCAAAGACCAAAATTGCATAAAAATGACCCAAACCTTTTAATGGCCAATTGCCTGTTTGACTTACTAAATGACTTGTAAATGACTTGAAACACTTTATTACCACCTATTAACTGCAAATGAACTTTAAAACGCCAAAACTCAATACTTGAAAACTCTTGATTAACTATTGCCAAACACTCCTTTATCTGATTTTTATAAAAATTTATGAAGACTATTTAAGCACCAATTAAAGCTGAAAGAAAACCTTTAACAAACCAAGTTTATTGATCAAAAAGAGATGTGTAAAAGCTAAATGCACTCAATTAACACTACTAGAACTCAAGTAAATCAGCAAGGCTAAAAAGTGACTGAATAAGGCTAAAAGCTAGAACTTAATCCAAATCTAAGAACAAGTAAACAGAATCAAACTACAAGCAATCAAAGATCAAGCAATGAGCAAATCTAAACAACTTTTATCAGGCAAACATCAAGATTACACTATGAAAGGTAGCATGCATTTGACTTATTGAGTGGAACAAAAATAAGAACTTTAAAACCTTTTGTAGTAAACCATTGGGAAGAAGAGGAGTGCTGAACTCTCTTACCCTAGTGATAACCACCACCTTATCACTAGTTCAGCTAATCAATCATCAAAACAGCCATCAATCAACAGAAATCATCAAAATGCTTAAAATCTTCAATGAAACTAGGTTTTGAACTGGAATCACAACAAAATGCTCTCAAACTTCTTCAAGGACAGTTATGATCAATCAATGATCATAACAAACACAATGCAGCAACACAAGTATCCAATAGCAGCAAGTAATGAACAGTAGAATGAAGAACAGATTTGGCGGGAAATGAGAAATTTGAATTTTATTCCATGAAAGTTGTTACAAAGTTAGAAAGCTACTAACTAACTAACTAACTCAAGAGTTTGTCAGACTCTTGAGTAGTTAGGGTAAAGAGGAAGGAAAATTGAAAGGAAATTGAGAAGTGTGTGTTTTTACAAAACTAAGCTACTAGTTACAAATGAGGTCCTATCCATCTATTTATAGACTTGAGGAAGATGGTTGTTGGGGTTGGTGACGTGTCAGGACCAATCCCAGCTCTCCACGTGGACTAATTCTGCTTAAGTGATTTCCAGGTATGAACAATGATTTGGGCTTTCTTGATTGAATGGATGAAATGTTAATTGAGGATAACCATTGAATTCGTCTCTCAAAATTGAGCAACTTTGATGTTTATACTTCTTCATGAAATTGTTTCTAGCTAAAAAACGATCCTGGTAAAAATTTTCCTTCTTGAAGATGCCACGTGTCAACATGTGAATGGTTGAATAAGTGACACACGGATCACACTGTTGAGATTTTCTTCATTTAATGTGGCGGCTGAGTGGGAATTAAGTACTTATGAGTTGGCAATCCGTGTGATTTGTTTACTCTCCTCTCATTGGCCAATTCTTTGTACACATGGATTAAACTTGTGTAACTTTCCAATATTGGCAGTTTCAACACTTGTACTTTGGCAGATTGCATTAAAGGCTTGTAACTTTATTTCTTTGACACTTTAAGTCCTCCAAACTTCATCTTTGAGCAGAATTGACCCTTTGACTTTGTTGACTTGATAGTTGACCAATTTTGACTTTGATCTTGACTTTTTACATTATTTGCACTTTAGTCCTTCAACTTTGGCAGTTTGTCAAGATAGATCCTTGTACTTCAAAGTCTTGTCACTTTTGATCCTTCTTTGTCTTTTTTATCCATTTGAGCTTGATTTTTCTTTGTTTGCTTGAAAATGTATCCTTTTACCTACACAAGTGTACACAAACACAAACATACCACATAACACTGTTTTTGCAAGATAAATTGGTATTTTGCTTCATGTTTTAGGGTTATTTATTGATAAAAGGATATGAGTTTAAGCTCATATCAAGAAGTAAGTTTCTAAACAATTCCATTCTTACTTAAATAATCTTTAAACTCTTGACTTAAATATTCACCACCTCGATCAGAACGAAGAGCTTTAATCTTCTTTCTGAGTTGTAACTCTACTTCTGCTTTAAACGTTTTGAACGTTTCAAACACCTCATGTTTATGCTTAAGTAAATAAACATAACCATAACGGCTATAATCATCCGTAAACGTTAAGAAGTAGCTAGCACCTTTCCTTGACACATGTCTAAGTGGTCCACACACATCAGTGTGTATTAAACCAAGTAGTTCAGTAGCCCTTTCAATATTGCTATTAAAAGGTTTCTTGGTCATCTTTCTAGAGATACAAGATTCGCATTTATCAAATGATTCATCATTGATATTTTCCAAAAGACCGTCACGTTAAAGCTTTTGTATGCGAGTCTTCCCAATATGGGCAAGTCTACAATGCCAAAGATAAGAAGATTTTTTGTCTAACTTTCTCTTCTTATTCATGCTAAAAACAGAATTATTTTTCCTCTTGGAATTATTATCATGCATGTTAATTTCAAAAACACCATTCATAGAAATTGCATCAAAATAGAATAAACCATCTTTGAAAACAGAAATTCTATTATTATCAATTGTGTGAATAAATCCCAGATCCAACATACAAGAAAAGGAAATGACACCCCTAACAATTGAAGGTGCATAATGACAATTATTTAAAAACAGTACCAAACCCGAAGGTAAAACTAATTTAAATATTCCTATAGCTTCAACCGATGCTTGTGCGCCATTGCCCACTTGCAGAAATTGTTCCCCATAGGAAAGCTTCCTCTTCAACTCAAATCCCTGCAGGGTATTACAAATGTTAATACCACATCTCGTATCATATACCCAAGAGTTTGATTTGTATGAAAGATTAAATAACTCTATCATAAATAAGTTACCTGAAGATGCTGCAGCAACTAGCTCAGCCTTCTTCTTATGTTCTTGCATTTCATGGAGATAGAGAGAGAAATTTTTCTTCCAGTGTCCAGTCATCTTGTAGTGGTGACAAGTCTCATCTTTCTGAGATTGGCCTTTCTTGACAAAGTTCTGCTTTGGTTTTGATGGAGTCGCAACTTGTTTTCTCTTATCAACCTTGCCTTTGCCTTTCTGCTTCTTATTCACTTGCGGTTTTGGTTTCGTCACTCTACCCTTTTGCACATAAAGTACTTGAGGAGTAGCAGTGAATGCCTTATCTTTCAACCCCTTTTCAAAGTCAATGAGCATTACATGCAAATCATTAACCGTCTTCCCCGTGCAATGCATATTATAGTTACGAACGAAATCATTGAAGTCTTTATTAAGGGACCTATTGATCAAGTTAATAGCCATATTATGATCAAAGGGTTGTCCTAGTGCGATGAGTTGTTCCATATAACCCCTCATCTCCATATAATGAGCACTTACGGACTTTCCAGGAGCTTGCTTGCAACTATGTAGAGTATCAACCAAATCATAGATCTCTACAGCTTGGGGCGTTTCATACACAGCCTTGAGTTCATCAAGCATTTGCTGAGGTGGAAATAGCTCATACTTCCTTTGAAGTGATGGAGCCATTCTCCCTAACATTACAGCAGCCACCTCATGGTGCTTCTTAACGTTAGCAGTGTGTTGAAGCCTTTCCGCATCAGATGCTCCTTCAGCAAGATCCTCTGGAAAAGGAGTTTCCAAGATATTGATAGTACCCGCTGCTCTCAGAACAATTCTTAGTGAGCGATACCAGTCACTGAAATTAGGGCCAGTAAGTTCAGGCCGTTCAAAGAAAGCTTTGAACGCCGAGCTTATTGTCAGATTGCTTTCGGGTTGAGCCATTTCTACAGAAATAAGTTCAAACATTAGTATTTTTGATAATAAAATTCAAGAAAATAAAATTACCCCGGTAATGAAACCATAGTATTTTCCTTGAAAAACTAGAATCCATATTGACATAGATTTATCACATTAGTTGATCTGCTAGTGACAAATGTATTCAATACAGTAACTTGTCGAACAATAATTGACAAACAAATTTACAATTTCTAGATATGTTAGGGATTTACATTGCCAAAATCATTTGCATTGTAAACATGTTTTATCCCTACTTTATGCCTTAAGTTTCCAGTTCTTATTGAGTAACTCAATTAAGTCGACTAATATAAAGAACGTAAAACCTTCATGTGCAATCTTATTCAGACATGAAGTTTTCTCTCCATTACAACATCGTCCGATATCTTATATGACGATAATTGTAACTTCAAGTGTTCGTCAATTAGAGGGCATATGACTTAAATTTTAGGGTATAGATTTTGGTGTCAAAATCATGTATGGAGAAGCATGCATACATCTCCATAACATAAGTTTAATAAAACGTTTAGTATACTTTTTGGTGAGACTAAAAGTTCATCATATATTTGCAAGTTGAGGTATTGGTTAACCAATTAAAGATTTTACACACAACTAAATTCACACCATACTTTTTCTAGAACTTAGCTAAAGCACAAAACAATAACCTTATTCATTGTGTTTCGGATGTGAATTTATGCAGTTAAATCAACCTTAAAGAATTAAACAAATAACAACCGTAGGTAATTCCAATTTTGACGCACAGGCGAGCCGGGAATTTGGTCAGCGCTGAAGCATAACACCTCCTTCCTTAACCGGGTACTTGACCAGCGGTGCGTTATACCCACTTTATAGTTTGTCAAAATTGAGTAGGCCGTTAAGTTGCTATTGCAATTCTAATCAACACAAATCATATGTAATTTAGATCTCAAAACAATTCATTAATTTTCATAAGATTTAGTCCATATTATTTTTCTTAGAAAATTACCCTTGTTTACAACATACAATCTCAAAAACGCATGAAAACAAGTAGTACAAAAAAAAACTAAATCAAATAGCCACATGCATAACAATTTATTCAAAGAACATTAAATCTAGGGTTTTTATGAATATAAAAAGTCTTCCCTAATTTTAAAACTTTGAATCAAATAAAGCAAATAGCAATCAAAATTATATGATCCGTAAGAAACATGCATGTTTATTACGGATCTCCCACATTCTCTTAACAATTAAAAAACTACGGATCGTAACCACACATGACATAACAATTAATTCATGCAAACCATCTAAAGTTTAATTACCATGTAATTTTAGGATTTACGAAAAAAAAATTTTATAAAACTTCGGCAGATCCGAATTTAAAAAACAAAAAACAAAAAAACTAATTTTTTATAAAACCTAAAAAAACAACATGTAATTATTAACACCAATCAATATTAGTTAAAAAAACTTTAGATCTTGATAATTAAAATCATGTCAAAACGGCTCTCGATGCCACTGTAGGTTTATATTTACTATAACAATTAAGTAAAACCCTAATATGGATCAAAGAACACACAGCGGAAGCAAATTAACAAGATCTTTAATTAACACGATTATAATTAATCAAGGCTAGGGTTACATACCTTTATCCTAGCAAGATCTACAAGTTTACGGAACGGTCACCGGTAGAGATAGATCACGAACACCACCAGGATGTAATCTAAAGCAAGATTACACCACGATCTTGTACACACGTGATATGGCGAGTTAACCGTGAGTCTAGCATGAACAAACCGAGCTTCCTAGTCTATGGAAGATCTACCCAACAACCCTAGAGAGGGGCTAGGACTAGATCTAGAATATCTTAATTGAAAATTAAATAAGACCCCTAAAAGAGGGTGTTTGGCCGCCGGTTTTAGAGCAAGAGAAAGAGAGATGTGAGGTGAAAATTATGAAGCTTTTGGTTTGTTTATATACACCTTGGAAAACTTCTCTTCCAAGGTTTAAACAAGATAAAGCAACAAAATCTTTTCCCATCTCTTTTGTCTCCCTATTTAGGCCGGATATACACCACCCCCAAAAGAGGTTTCCGGAACATTTCCGATACCTTCTTTTAGCTTCTTTAACATTCTATAACGGTCGTTTAATACCTAACTTTTAATTACTTAACGATCGTTAGCTACGGTTTGATTTAATAAATACATAATAAATATATTTAATAAATAAATTAACTCTTCACGTAATATGTGCAACCCCGTGATCTCGAGTTCGATCCTATCACACGACTATCGATTTTTAAGTCCATAAAATTTCAGGAACAACTTACATTTGTCGCAACCAAATATAACTATGAACATTGATGGAGAGTTGAGAAGTGATCAGAAGAAATCCAAATAACTTTGTGCTAAACAACCAAATTCAAGCTTTCAAAGAAATCCTATTGAGCATGTCTTGCAACTATATTAAGAAAATAACTAGTTTGTTAATAATTTAATGTATAATTTTAATTTTTGTATTGGTTTTTAAATTTCATATGTTTTTCGTATTGTATTTTGTGATTCTTATTTGAATGAACATAATTCATTTTGATTGAAAGGGGGGGGGGAGTTATGGATGGGTGAGGCTCAAAAGACTTAAGTTGTGTTGTTTCGTGAGAGATGTGATAATTTGAGATGTTATGTTGTAGTGTTGTGGCACCAATAAAATCTCAATATCATTTATTTTTCATTTTACCACACCTAATGCTCTTATAGTTTTATGGGTCATTCAACAATCCCAAAAAATTTCCATCTCATATCACTTTTCACTACTTCAAATCTTCTAACACTCAAGTAAATCATAGGACATGATACCAAATTTTATTTTCTACACAGTTTTGCCTGCTGAGATTATAGGTATTTTAAATTTTTCTACAACAACAACATATTTAATCCCATCGGAGCAAGGTATCCAATTCCTAGCTACCCGCAGGATAAGCCCAAACGTGGAGAGCTACTTTTTGAGGGACCTCCGTCTAGAATAATTGTGCATGTGTGTGTTGCTAAGGATATATGTGTGTGTGAAAGTGAGCAATAACAAGCACAAGCGATTAAAAAAACATGCAACAAAAAGCAAGCGAATAAGCAATAGACAAAAATCGACATAAAATTTGTAGAATATAGACCTACAAAAAGTACCACATAAAGTACATGCCACGTGAAAATAGATTGATATAACTTTCCTATGGACACATAAAAGAATAAGAAAACAAATTATATGACGCTGCTAGATGCAACCTTGACACATATGGTGTCCATCAATGATCAAATCTGATGTGTAAGCAATGATTATCTGACGCAACATCTCTTTAGCTTCAAATATTTTGTTCACGCTGAAGACTTAGGGTGCGTTTGGTTCGTAAGCGAGAATCACAGTCACTATGTATATGTTAAATGAATGGTATGAGAATATTAGAAAAATATCATTCATATCATTTGGGTTTTGAGAGGACACGAGAATCATTGGTGGATGTACTTTATCCATCCAAAATAAAATACATAATTTATGTTTATCAACGTCACAAAAAAGTTATACTCCATCTTCTTTTTCATTTAAGCGGAATGTTACTCATCACAAAACAATGAAGAATTTGTTTTATTAACTTTGGTAAAAGAAAATATTACCTTATAGTAAAAACTAAAAATGAGTAGTTCAATACCTTCTTTTGATGGCAGGGTGAAATGAACCATTCAACAAAAACACCATGAGAAAAATTAGAATTGATAATAATGAAGATTTAATTAGACCAAATATATGCGTATGATAGTATTGGACATGATGACACAGTGATGAAAAAGTGAGAAAAGGGGAAGGGAGGAGGGAGAAAATAGCAAGTACTTGGAATGAAGAGCAAACCCACCTCACACATGTTGATTGGATCTACCATTGTTATTCCAGTTTTTTACTTATCACCTTATTTACCAAACACTTTATTCGGAATCGAAGTATTCCTTCATTCCAAAATGTATATTGTGTTATATATCAACTATCTCAAAGACTCTTTTTGACGAGTTGTCATATTTGATGGACTTAACAGAAGTTTAGAGTTCGTAATACCTGAATGTGTTTATTTTCTCTTTCAAAATACTTAAAGGGTTGGGTGTGATAACGTGAGACCCGACATTAACCGATGTTAACACACAGGTGAGAAGCGTTACCTAGAGCATCCACAACTTACAACATAACAGACATATAATAACAATTCGTCACAAGGTTAATCCACTGCAAATGTGACAGATCATTCGCTCGTAGAAAATAAAAACGTCTCTCGAGCATTCGTTCATTCAACTATTAGTGTGGGCCTTCTCCACTCATGATTCTAATTCATTAAATAAGGAGCGCACTATCACAAGTCTTTCTTTTAGTTTATATATAGCGTAAGAATATTATTTTTTTTACTCGGTTAACTTATTTGGAAAATTAGAGTATGTTAAATGTATTTCAATAGTTACCAAAGGCCTCTTGGTCTAGCGGTATGTGACTGGCTCTCTGAAACTGAGATTTTGCATACCCTTTTTTATCTTCTATTTATCGTTCCTCGATTCGACTCGAATTTGATTTCCGGTTTAACGTAAAATTATATTTGATCTTGGTGGAACGTATTTTTAGTGATTTTTTTTAAACTAATTTAAGAAAAAATAAAAGCTATGTATAATTTGTAAAAAAAAAAAACAAATCTATTCAAATAAAAAATTAACCTCTACTTAACTTTAAAAATAATCTAATTAAATTTCACTCTAAACAAACCTATTTTTAAACTATTCAAATTATTAAAACCAACTTTTTAAATAAAAAAAATATTTTTAAATGAAAACTTAATAATACTATTTTTAAAACTAATAAAATTTAGACTAAAAAGTAAATAAAAATTTAAACTATTTTTTTTTTTTTTTTTTTTTTATCTTTTTACTTTTTATAAAAACTGAAATTAAAGTAGACTATTTAATTACTTTTAATTAAGATTTAAATAAACTTAAACTTGTATAAAACTTAAAAACTGCCAGAATTAATTATCCTATATTAAATGAATGTAGGGAGATAAAACACAAAAGAAGTAAGAGAGGAGTTGGTTGGGGCGCAGGCCTTGTATTCGAGAGGTCATGGGGTCGAACCTCACCCCATACCAAATTTTTTTTTATTTTTTACTTGGAATTTTGGACAGATAGAAAAATGCAAAACAAACCAACAGCTAAAAAAAACAAAAAAAAAGTAAACAGCCAAGTAAAAAAAAAGAGTCTAAACAAAACCTCCCAATAAGCTTAAGTAAGAAGCTGGATCAAAAAAAACAATAAGCAAAACAGTTTTAAATTTAAACAAATAAGCTGAGAATCATGGTGAGCTAAAGGACTATTAAGCAGATATGACAAAACAAAAATAAGCTGAATAATCCTAGAAAAAAAAACTAAACAAACCAAACAATAAGCAAGAGACAAACCAAATAAGCATATTAAGCAGTAAGACAATAAGCTGATAAATATATTAAAAAAAACTACAAATCCTCTACTCAACTCAGAATGTCAAAATAATTCAGCAATCTAAAACTCAAATCCAAACGAGGAAGACTTAAGCAGGTCTAAACAATCTTAAACAAACTGACAAAATGGAGATTAAAATCAGACTAACTGAAATCATTAACACATAACAGAATTCACACAAACTAGCAAAAAAAAAAACAATAAAATCTAAATAAACATAAAAAAAATGAAAAGAAGTTGAGAACCTATTTGACGAAACCGTTGGGTCGAAGGTGGGCGCTGAACCCCCTTTGTCACCGATTCAAACGCTCCTCCTTAACCATCAACATCATCAACAACTTTGACTCATTACTTCTCTCGAACCAAACGAAAGCTCTCGAACAGAAAATATTTTCCAGTGGGAAAATATTAACCACTTTCTATTTATTTATTTATTTATTTATTTTTTTTATTTTTTTTTAATTCGAATATAAACAAACAGTAACAAAAAATAATATGGATTAAGGCAAAATTAAATTTGACTGAAAATAATAAATTGAGACGAATTAATAAATATAAATAAACTTTTCATTAATAATCAAAAGAGTACAAAACTGGAATTAAAATTACAATTTAAATCCTAATCTATTTTGCAAAAATTAAAACTAATTAAATCCTGCTCCTAAATTTAATAAAAAAACTGAAAATAAAAATAATGAAAAGCTTCCCCTCAATTACAAGAAAAATGGGTTTTTATAGAAAAAACCCTAAACTTGGAGCCCAAGTTCTTCAATCACCACCGTTCAATCTTCTCTCTCTTTATTCTCTTCGATCTTGCGGCTGAAAACATTTTGAGACACGGATTGCCAGGGTGTTTTATTGTGGACAATCAAAATAACGGAGGGGTGCCACGTGGGATTGAGGACCACCCTTGGTGGAGCTGCGAAATCTATGGGGGATTTAATTTATTTGGGTGTGAATTAACCCAAAAGGGTAAAACCCCCAAATTTGGATGATTAATTTTTGTGATGGTAAAAAAAAAAGGTTTTGGCTGCGTTTTTTTTGGAGAAGACAGAAGGTGGGTGAGAGAAACCCTTCTTGTTAATATCGAAATAGGGAGAGAGGGGTAAAGTAACTGAAAATACGTTTTATTATTTTGTTGGGGTGATAAATGGGGGATACACGTGGGATGTAGTTTGACTGGGAAGTGAGGAGTATTGGGTGTGAGATTGGGAAAGATAGGGTGTGGGAGGGTACACCATAGATATATATTGTGAGGGTGAGAGTTTGTGTTGACTAAAAAAAACGTTTGGTGTTGGGGTTGTAATTTATTTTTGTGTTGACCAAAAATAAGTGAAGTTTTCACTTATATTTCACGTCCCTTTATTTTTCACATTAGCTTGGCCCAATTCCAACTCCCCTGCGCATTTGTTTAATTAGCCAGTCAAATGGGCTTTAGCCCATGAAATGAATTTTAACCCGAGTGTTCAAATTGGGGCCAATAGGTTTTGGGCTTATTAACAAAAGTGGATAATTTAAATCCTTAAATGGGCTTATGATCCCATTTATCCAATGTGGGACCCATAAGACTTAAAAATCTTCAAAAGGATTAATTCCACTAAATTCGAGCTCGATTTCGGTTTCCTTGATCATTTCTTCAAAACCGTGTCGATTTGCCGGTTTTCGTGATCTTCGGCACACTTTTGGTCTTTTGACTTTGTCTTTGTCTCTTTCTTGACTTTTCTTCGTCATTTGACCGTGAAATCCCGTGTTTTCTCTTCTTTTGATCATTTGTACCTATTTTCACACAAAAACACAAAACCACGCGTAATTCCGACTTTATTGATATAAAACACATGATTCGGTCTTGTTTTTCCATGATTTTAGTGGCAAAAGGATAAGTGTTTTCACACTTATTAAATCCCCTACACTTGACCATTGCAATGACCCCATGCAATGCATTATTATAAAGCATAAAGCTACATTTTTCTCATAATCAATCCATCCCGGCCTTTATTATAATTACTACTATTAATACAATAAAAAGAAAAAAAACTTAAAAGGAGACAAAAGTTAAATGATTTATTAACTTGAAAATTATTTGATGGAAGAAACTCGTAAAGAAATCTAAGACTTGACTTAGGGCTTAGGTGTCATGAATATTAATCACCCTCAAGTTTCACGTTCCCCATACCAAGCTCAAAAACGAGATCATTGTTATTACAAGTTAGCACTACTAACACATACTCATGTGGTTTAATTAATCACTTAGACCCCCTTATTCCTACGGTGTATCTCTTGTATTTTATTTTTGTCTTGAATGATCACGAGGATGCATTTTTGACTTATTTCGATAATTTATTAAGGCCGAAAATAAAGTGGGACGATTTAATCAATAGTTAGCTAAAGGACAAAATCTTTTAAAACGGCTTCTCGAAACCTCATAAAGTTCATATCTTGGCATAACTTGTTTCACGATTTGAGACCTCTCTCGGACCGATATTTGGCTTGTACTTCAAACTTCAAATCTTGAGAGACGATCTTGAAATTATGGTCTTCTCTTCATTTTGGTATACATCTTCATAAGGAGTGAAAGATGCTTCAAACGTTGACCACGACTTCTTCATTTATCCTCTTCTTTATTTAGGATTATGATATACAACGATCCGCCTCCTTTTCGGACTTGGATCTATTTATCCTCATACCTTGTTAGGGTCTTTTTGGATAGACTTCTCCATGATCTTTAGGGGAGTAATTGCTTCTCGTCGTGTGTCTTGATCCTTCATATTGTTTTGGATTAATGATCTTCACATCATCTTAGGATCTTTAGCAAAAAGTGAATCCTCATGCCTTGTTAGGGCCTTTTTGGACTCGGGTATCCTCATGCCTTGTTAGGGCCTTTTTGGATAAGCCAATCTTCGCGTCCCGTTTCAATAAGTTATGCCTTGGCTATGAACTCTAATTAATACCGAGCAACTTTTAAACGATCTTGTGCTAGAAGCTAAGTAACCTTTTAAATCGTACAACCTTATTTATTGCAAATATATTTATTAACAAGTGATGGGAGAAAAAGCTCATAACTAACTCACATAAGTTAATGAAAGAATACCGAACTTATAATTAACTCTATCATCTCTCGTTCTCCACAATTTAAAATCTCAAGGAATGAGACTCGTGGATGCTTAGCCTAATAAACCAATTAAGGTCCATATGGTTAAGGATACTAGCTAGAATAAACTTGAATAAGTCCATTCGGGTTGAGTCAAAATATTCACGACGGGCCTAATATATCAAAGACATCTAAACTTGTTAAACCATTTTATTTATTTATTTTATTTTTGAAAATATAAATACGATGCAAAGAAAATAAAATAAAAGAAAAATACTACAAGGCCAAAATAGATCAAAAATTTGAAAAACGTTGAAAATTTTAAAAATTTTCCGGTTAAAATGGGGTCAAATTCATGGAAAATGCCACTAAAATTTCGATAGAAATCCCCCCTACACTTAATATAAACATTGTCCTCAATGTTTAAGCATGTGGGAGAATAAACTCCCCTACACTTAGGACATTGAGTACGTTATTTAAAATCGAGCTAAGGAAGGGACAACTAAAGTGATCACATTTATTTATATACAATATTGAATCACAATAGCAAAAACTTATCGAAGGAACCGGGTACATGTGTAACACGGGAACACGGGTCACGTCAAAACTACCAAAAGTGGATCATCAAAGCACATGTACCTACACAATCACAACACAACACACAAACAAACAACCTACACGGATCCCCTACACTTATTGTAGAAAATAGATAAAAAAATAGATAATAGATAGATCATCGGGTTGCCTCCCGAGAAGCGCTTGTTTTTGTTAACCGAGTCACGAGCCTGACTCGACCCCGTATTAAATGGTCCATGGGGAAGCCTCGAATGTGATACCGGGATCAAAGATCTTGTCCTCGGTCCCGGATGAACATAATAAATGAGAGGCAGGAGGATAAGTCATAAAAGGTAGAAAAGTCGTCTCGACATAAGAAAAGTAAGTGAAGTCTTGATCCACGGGAGGTGGGATGGGTAAAGGAGACAAATTGTCATCCCCCAAAGACATAGGATGGTCACTATTCGGCAAAGCCGTAAAGGTATCAATCATAGAGTGGTCAATGTCACCTCCCGGGTCAAAGCACTCATCCTCATTTCCCGGTATGAAATGAGGAGAGTAAAAGCGATACATCACTTGCTTGGGTGTGCACGCGGTAGGACGGGGTGGCAACATAATATGAGAAATATCAGAGGACATATCTACCACCCGCGTCACCTCACCAGACCGAATCAAACGGAAAGTAGGGTCAAATCTCTCCACCTCCTCTACGATGGGAGGTGGCATGGCTAACAAAGAATGATCATTAATAGCAATAGAGTCGGAACTATCAATGTCCTCAATCCCTTCTTCAAAGAGAGGATTCACCTCACTAGAGATGTAGGCGTCATCAAAATCAAATAAAGGGTTCGAATAAATCTTGAAATTTTCCTTCAGAACGTCTTCATCGGATAGTGACTCGTCATCACTAGAAGTAAAATCATCATCGAGATCAAAAATGGGATTAGAGAAAGCCAAAGAATCGTCTCCCAAGATGTCGGTGGGAGGTAATGAATCATTACTAGAAAGAGATTCACATTCATCGTCACTATCGGAAGCAACCGTAGGCTCACTTTGGATTGGAATAAGAGTCTCGTCACAAGGAATAGTGATAAGACCCTCATCCCCCATGATGAGAGAGGCATCGGGCTCCGTAGTGGAAGAATCGAGAATAGGAGTGGTAGAATCCTTAGGCTCGAGAGCCGGCAAGTCGAGAGAAGGAATTACAATTGCACTAGGACATTGAGCACAAAGATCATTCCAAGAAATAGTATTCTCATCGTCATCATCATCATCATAATAGTAAGAACGCACAGGAGGAGGAGTATAATCACTAAGATTAGATACTTGCTCTTGTCGTTGTCGTTGTTGCTCCTCCAAAGTCTCGGTCAGTCGAATTAAGCCGTCATGAAGTTCCCAAAGAAGGGCTTTTCTTTCGTCATTCAAAGCATTGATTTGTTGAATTCTCTGAGAGGATTGATGATTGATGGTGGGATGTGGGGGTTCAAAATTTTGAAAACCGGAATTATAGCACGGATGTGGCTCATAATTCATCGGTTGACAATAAGAAGTATCGTGAGGGCCCCCACAATGATTGCAACACGGGTATTGAGAAAAACCCGGTGCATGATGAGGATAGGGATTGTCATAGACGGGAGGGGGTGAGAAAGTATTGTAAGAGGAGAAGTACGAATTCGTTGAATTGCAAAATGGACAAAATCCAAATTGTGTATTATCGATATTAAAACCACACCGCTCACAAATACACCATTGACATGTTTGAAAACCATGCCATGGTCTCCCACACCGAACGCAAGACGAATCCATGAAGAATTAAAAATAAGAGGGTTTGAGAAAAGAATTAAACACAAAAGAGGATAAAGAAGAGTATTTTTGTATTTTTTTAGAAAAATATATACACAAGAAAATTTCGATAGAAATCGAATTAAAAATTAACACTAATACGTAATATTTTTGGTGTAATACTTTTAGGAAAAAGTATTACTTTTGGATTTTTTAATTTTTTTTTTGTTGCAATTCTTAGGAAAGAAATTGCTTTTGTGATTTTTTAATTTTTTTGTATTTTTAAGTTTTTGATTTTTCAGATTTTTGATTTTTTGTGCAAGAAAATAACGTTCAAAAAGAACGGATCCCAAAATCCAAACGTCTTCACGACAAATCGTCAATCGTACGAGCGAAGCGGCAGCGGCGCCATTTTGAAAAAAGGATTTGTTAAGTCCTTTTTATGTATCGTTTTTCCTCGACTCACTCGAATTGAAAGCCAATTAATCGTAACGACTTAACTTGTTTTTGGTTAAAAATACTTTTTGGAAATTATATTCTAATTAAAAGCTATTTAATTAAAAGAAAACTATTTAATTAACTAATTTAAAAATCTATTTTGAACTAAAATTTAAATGAGACTTAAACTAATTGTAAATAAAAACTAATTTATTTAAAGAAAACACTTAACAAAAAATTTTAAACTAAATTTGAAATAAGAATCTAAAAGTATTTTTAAATAAAAATAAAAATAAAATGAAAACTAATAAGAATGTGAAACTAATTTTAATCTATAAAAACTATTTCAAAATTATTAAAGAAAAATAAAATATTTTTATTATATTTTTTTTACTTTTTATAAAAACTGAAATTAAAGTAGACTATTTAATTACTTTTAATTAAGATTTAAATAAACTTAAACTTGTATAAAACTTAAAAACTGCCAGAATTAATTATCCTATATTAAATGAATGTAGGGAGATAAAACACAAAAGAAGTAAGAGAGGAGTTGGTTGGGGCGCAGGCCTTGTATTCGAGAGGTCATTGGGTCGAACCTCACCCCAGACCAAATTTTTTTTTATTTTTTACTTGGAATTTTGGACAGATAGAAAAATGCAAAACAAACCAACAGCTAAAAAAAACAAAAAAAAAGTAAACAGCCAAGTAAAAAAAAAGAGTCTAAACAAAACCTCCCAATAAGCTTAAGTAAGAAGCTGGATCAAAAAAAACAATAAGCAAAACAGTTTTAAATTTAAACAAATAAGCTGAGAATCATGGTGAGCTAAAGGACTATTAAGCAGATATGACAAAACAAAAATAAGCTGAATAATCCTAGAAAAAAAAACTAAACAAACCAAACAATAAGCAAGAGACAAACCAAATAAGCATATTAAGCAGTAAGACAATAAGCTGATAAATATATTAAAAAAAACTACAAATCCTCTACTCAACTCAGAATGTCAAAATAATTCAGCAATCTAAAACTCAAATCCAAACGAGGAAGACTTAAGCAGGTCTAAACAATCTTAAACAAACTGACAAAATGGAGATTAAAATCAGACTAACTGAAATCATTAACACATAACAGAATTCACACAAACTAGCAAAAAAAACAATAAAATCTAAATAAACATAAAAAAAATGAAAAGAAGTTGAGAACCTATTTGACGAAACCGTTGGGTCGAAGGTGGGCGCTGAACCCCCTTTGTCACCGATTCAAACGCTCCTCCTTAACCATCAACATCATCAACAACTTTGACTCATTACTTCTCTCGAACCAAACGAAAGCTCTCGAACAGAAAATATTTTCCAGTGGGAAAATATTAACCACTTTCTATTTATTTATTTATTTATTTATTTTTTTTATTTTTTTAATTCGAATATAAACAAACAGTAACAAAAAATAATATGGATTAAGGCAAAATTAAATTTGACTGAAAATAATAAATTGAGACGAATTAATAAATATAAATAAACTTTTCATTAATAATCAAAAGAGTACAAAACTGGAATTAAAATTACAATTTAAATCCTAATCTATTTTGCAAAAATTAAAACTAATTAAATCCTGCTCCTAAATTTAATAAAAAAACTGAAAATAAAAATAATGAAAAGCTTCCCCTCAATTACAAGAAAAATGGGTTTTTATAGAGAAAACCCTAAACTTGGAGCCCAAGTTCTTCAATCACCACCGTTCAATCTTCTCTCTCTTTATTCTCTTCGATCTTGCGGCTGAAAACATTTTGAGACACGGATTGCCAGGGTGTTTTATTGTGGCCAATCAAAATAACGGAGGGGTGCCACGTGGGATTGAGGACCACCCTTGGTGGAGCTGCGAAATCTATGGGGGATTTAATTTATTTGGGTGTGAATTAACCCAAAAGGGTAAAACCCCCAAATTTGGATGATTAATTTTTGTGATGGTAAAAAAAAAAAGGTTTTGGCTGCGTTTTTTTTGGAGAAGACAGAAGGTGGGTGAGAGAAACCCTTCTTGTTAATATCGAAATAGGGAGAGAGGGGTAAAGTAACTGAAAATACGTTTTATTATTTTGTTGGGGTGATAAATGGGGGATACACGTGGGATGTAGTTTGACTGGGAAGTGAGGAGTATTGGGTGTGAGATTGGGAAAGATAGGGTGTGGGAGGGTACACCATAGATATATATTGTGAGGGTGAGAGTTTGTGTTGACTAAAAAAAAACGTTTGGTGTTGGGGTTGTAATTTATTTTTGTGTTGACCAAAAATAAGTGAAGTTTTCACTTATATTTCACGTCCCTTTATTTTTCACATTAGCTTGGCCCAATTCCAACTCCCCTGCGCATTTGTTTAATTAGCCAGTCAAATGGGCTTTAGCCCATGAAATGAATTTTAACCCGAGTGTTCAAATTGGGGCCAATAGGTTTTGGGCTTATTAACAAAAGTGGATAATTTAAATCCTTAAATGGGCTTATGATCCCATTTATCCAATGTGGGACCCATAAGACTTAAAAATCTTCAAAAGGATTAATTCCACTAAATTCGAGCTCGATTTCGGTTTCCTTGATCATTTCTTCAAAACCGTGTCGATTTGCCGGTTTTCGTGATCTTCGGCACACTTTTGGTCTTTTGACTTTGTCTTTGTCTCTTTCTTGACTTTTCTTCGTCATTTGACCGTGAAATCCCGTGTTTTCTCTTCTTTTGATCATTTGTACCTATTTTCACACAAAAACACAAAACCACGCGTAATTCCGACTTTATTGATATAAAACACATTATTCGGTCTTGTTTTTCCATGATTTTAGTGGCAAAAGGATAAGTGTTTTCACACTTATTACTCTCTAACCTCAAGGTTGTGGGTTCAAGTCTCGATGGAGACATGTGTGATAGAAATTGTGAAATAGTTGGTGTGAGTTGTAAAAAATTGTCGTTCTAAAAAAATGTATTTCAATAGTTAATTAGTTATAAGTTCCGTGCACGCACTAATTTACAACTAAATCAAATTAAATCTAACGTTCAGTTTAATATACGGTCATTTAAAAAATGTGAGACAGAGGAGTACCAATATTCAATCAAAATACATTGTTAGCTTATGAATCTATAAGTGATTAAAAATGAAAATGGCGACGTGGAAATTTAATAACACGTACGATGCATTGTGGTGTTTTATATAAAACTAGCTTAAAGACCCGTGGAATCACGGGATATCTTAGAAAAATCGATTTATAAAAAGTGTTATGAGAAAACAAAATAAGATAAATACACAATGTTCAGTTCAATTAAATATGAAATGTTGATAAATTATTTAGGGAAACACGCATGTGTATTGAACAAATGAATATTAATGAAATATGAATGTTATCGAGACTACCCGTGTTTACATTATAGGCAAATATAAAGGCTCATGATTTAGATACAAAAAAGCTTAAAAGTTTACACTATATGGTCAAAAGAACATACAAATCTTACTTCAATATATGAAGATGCATGCCAAAAAACTAAAACATAACTAATTCTCAGACTACATTAATATAGTAAATCAAATATATACAAACATTTGAAAATATGTTATTCTTAATTTCAGGTTCATACCAGTCAAAGAATGGGTCTATCAAAATTCACACTCAAATCAAACATGCAAGAGAAATAACAATTTCATAAGACATTTACTTGAGTATTGTAAATATTGGTCCTTTATAAGACATCTTTGTTATATTTCTTTGAAACCATTAGTCAACCACTTGTTTAAACTTCCTCAAGTACCTATATTTCGCGAGGTTCTGCAATCTTCAACACATAAAACATGAACAATCAAAGCCTGTATGTATCATATCAAAATAACTTAAAATTACATATTATGATCAACAAAACAAAATAGAATAGAACAAAGAAGTTAATGGGTTGTAAACAGAATGCAAATAATCTTAAGACAATATCTCACAACCAACCAACTTAAATGAGTACCATTATTGGGAACTAATTCTGAATATCCATCAACTTGGTTGTTCCAACCCATTTAGCTAAAATGGAAACATGTCTGATATGCTTAAAGTGTATCTAAATATATGAAACTTATTATTAAGTGTAAGCATATCGTCTAATAAAGATATTTGTTAACTTTGCCCATGTGTTTCCATAAAATTGGTCATGGTGAATAACATCAAGACTAAATCTGCATCAGTGATTGACCACTTTGCTCTTATTATGGAATTCGAATACATAATGGGTCATAGTTGTCGAATAATATACAAAAATTTGAATCACTCCAATAATTAACCATAAGATTTAACAACCCTTTGTTAACTCGCATCAAGACCCCTGTTATAATTAACCTGTATACAGCAACACCATAGCATTACCTGAAGTATTGAAGAGTGGTAGCATAAAAAATTAGGCGATTATGGTAAACGAAAACTAATAATATCATTGATGCCTTACTATAATTTTCGCCAAACTTATTCAGCCACTTTTGTTAAATCGCACCACCACCCTTGTTAAAATCACGCCATGACCCTTATTAAAAATCATACACAAAGCAGCCACCTAAAGCTTACTCAGTTAGTTGCACTATATTGTCCAGGATAGATTCTTACCATGTATTCTTTGCCTTTTAGGCAACATTTTGATTCGAGGACCCTAAAAAGTATATCATAACAAAATAATGATAAATGATCATATCTTGACAGAAAAGTATATAATACATTCATTTCTTTATTAAGGGGTTGAACACCCAAAATCACAGCTCCCTTGTGTTTGTACAACCAGCCCACCACCGACTATAAATCGTATCAGTTGCCACTGTGGTTCGGATGTGAACTTTAGTAGCATTTTAATCTAAGAGAGACGACACTCATTAACATGAACTTTAGTAGAATTTTACTATAAGCAAGTCAAAGGGACTGTGATAATCATCGTGTGTGGACATACCAATATGTTGTTCTTTAGACACAAATTAGATATCGACTATTCTAATGATAAAGACATGGAGTATCACATAAAAAGATACATACAACAAAATATATCTTGAGGGTATATAGATACATGTGTGCAACTACTTGTGACTATAGGTCCTATAAACAAATTTATTTAGTTATTTAATGACCAACAAATTATTGTATAATCCCAAACAGCCCGCGCTCTAAGTTTCAAACAGAAATCTCCGACAGCTCTTAAAAGTTTACTATTATATTATGAAAAGAACTTGGCAATATTAAAACAACTATATTTGTTAGTTATAAAAATGACTCAACTGTGACCAAACCCTTATGCTCAATAACAGGTTCTTTGCATAACCTGCATATATTTGAAGCAACTTCTAAAACTCTTAAAAGATCGAGGTAGCCAAACAGATTAACTAAACTTCCATAATGAATACACGTGCACAACTTATCACCTTTTTATTTGGAGACACAAATTACAACTACAACTAAAAAACAACCATTTTGGAAAATAACGATTTCTTTGAAAAATCTTTTTTAGTTTCATTGACACGTAAATGCATAGTGTTATCAAATACATATAAATGAGCTTGCAAGCTGACCAACTCAATAAAATATCTACAAATAACATCCACATCTGTTTATTTTAATCTTTAAAAATAGCATTTTATAAACATCTAAGGGTAGTTAAGCTAAACAAAAAGGTCAGTTGGCCTTGATACATGTATTTTTGTTACTACAGGGCGTTTCGATTGCAAGAAAAGTAGAAAATTATTGATCAGTGAAGAAATATGTTAGTCCCCTGGTGTTATTAAGGCTAATCAGTTACTCTAGTTTTTTAAGATTGGGTAAAACCGAGTAGAAATTCAAAAATTGGGAATAAAGTGTTTAAGAGTAGAAATTCACATGCCTCATGTGTATCCCTCATTTATCAACAAAAGTTCATTAAAAATGCTTCAAATGATTTAGAAAATGACCCATATTCAAGCATCACACAATACAAATCAAGATCAGTTACGCACCACGTGAACTCAATTTGGCAATGCTATATTATTAGTTTTAATTCAAAAACAAACTGCTATAGTTTTAACCTTTTGGAACACATAAAAATGAAATAACTTTACTTGAAAATATAAACGATTTACCTTTTAAGCAAACTGGGTCAGTGTACATAACAATGTCATTTGCGGCTCCATTTTTCAAACTACATGATTATAAAAATTAAATTAGACACGATATCAATGATATAATAGAAAAGGTTGCTTCTTTGCTTATAGCTTATTAAGTCCAAAAAAGCCACAAAAAAGCATAAATATTAATACCTTTGGTCATTAAGCATTGAAGAATACCAACATAATCACCATCCTGGCTAAAAACTAAAACACCACCTAAGCTAAAAACGTCACCTACCAAACACCATTGCCACACACCATAAATGACGGCAATTAAAAGACCTACCAGCAAAGATCGAAGAGAGATGTCAGAGGCAATTAAAAGACCTCCCAGCAAAGATCGAAGAGAGATGTCGACGGCAATTGAAATACCAACTTATTGAACGAATTGAAACTTATTGGGCGCTTAGATGATTGCTATTCCTTCAACAAATGTAGCCATTCAATTATTGCAGGATTTTTCACAGAATAGAGATTAAGAAAAGAGAGTTTTGTAGTTTTGATTTAAGCCGCCAACAATATTTTTCACAGAATAAAATTGGCTGATGATATGAATTGGAGATGAAATTGGTGATATTTATAGATGCGTTTTTGAATCGTACAAAGAAAGAATCAAACCGTGTAATGATAATGGCGTTTTTAAATTTAGAATTTATTTTCAGAATGTTTTAATGACATTTAACTCATTGAAACCGCTAGTTGTTCACTTGTTTGTATAAATGATCAAGCTTACATGAGAAGATTTTTGGGTCAAAGGTTTTTAAATTGAAGATGATTGATATTTTTTACTTTACAAAAATAAAATTTTTTGATATTAATATTTCACACCGTGGTTGTTTTTACACTGGTTTACACGTAGGTTTGTTATGTGCATAATTTTTTTAGATTCATTTAAGGTATGGGTTTTAATGATATCTTTAAGAAATTGTACATCAGTATTAATTGTATATTGTAAATGACTTTAAAAGTTGTTAATGAATTCTTAGTTTTTATAAACTTGAAAGCCCTGTCAAAAGCTGTTAAAGACAAAACAAATTTACATTAAAAAAAATTATATACAGAAGAAGTAATAAGTTTATCATGAGTTATAATTTTTTTATTTTTTTAATAATTATAAAATTTAAACCTATATTTAATTTCAAAATATACATTTAATATATATGCAATATAATTTTCAATTTAGTTATTTGCTATTTTAAGATTAATGAAATTTTTTTTACAAAATATAATAAATTAATAAACGTTTTTTTTAATTTACAAACAAAAATACGTTTACACCAATGTTTTAGTGAATGTGATTATTAACATCCGGACTTTTTGTTGGATTATTTAAAGTAAGGTTTTTAATTTTTCAAGTATCACATCTTTTTGTGATATCAAATTTTTTTTATCATATACAATTTTTCACGTTTCTTATAATTTTTTTTTGTGATATACAGAAAGTTAATTAACATCACACGAAAACATTTCTTTAAAAATACAACTTTTCATAGTTTTTGTAGGAATGTAAATATGGTAATGTTTTTAATTGTTTGAGCTTAGATAACTTGTACATTAGAGTTAATTTAGGAAATGTTTTTAATTCATTATTAAATGCTTGTGCTTTAAAGGGCTGTAATATATTTTGTTTTATTATATAAAATAGATAATAGGATCTTGATGTGGCATTATACTGAACCTATTTATTAAATCAAGTATTATAGATGCTCTTAACGTTGTTGGGTGGGGTGTTGCTCTACCAACACGTGTTGGAGTTTTTTTTTTAACTTTCGCTTTACCCCCCCCCCCCCCCCCCCCCCTCCCCACGAATGTGTTTATTTGCTCTTTCAAAATACTTATATGACTGGGTATGATAACGTCGGACTAGACATTGACCGACATTATCACACAGGTGAGTGGCGTTGCCCAACAGCGTTAAGAGGAGTGTTACTTCACCAACGCCCATCAGGATATTCTTTTTTAAACTTTCGTTTTACCCCCTCCCCCCACTCGTCTATAATTTGTAGTCCTTTATTTTTTATAAATGTCCTATTTGGTCCCTCAACGACTAGTTTATTTTAAGAAAAATTAAAAAAATAATATTAAAAAGCACGTAAACGGATAGGAGGAGTTGAAATTTCTCGCTATTTCGATGAATGACGACGTTTACTATATCAAGCTGCAAAAAAATTCAATAAAAGACAAATATAAGTTGGGTGAAAACTAGTGGTTAGAGCGTTTTTCTTAATTTACATGTTTTTTAAGTTATTTATAATTCGTATTTTTAATTTATAAATAAAATTAGTATTTTGGTAAATGAAACAAATGGATGCTACATCCACACAAAATTTACAAAACCAAATTCACACATATGTCTCATGTGTATATGGTAGGTAAAAAATATGAAAGAGAAAATATGACACAACTTGATTGGTTCAATTCATTTGACATATCATTATGTAGATTTTGTTTTATAAATCTAGTAGATCTAACATTTCTTAATGAAATATTTGTTTATGGGTTTTATGAAAAATTGAAAAGTGTTGGTGTTATTCTTGTTGTTATGATAAGAAGATTGTGTTGTGTTGATGTTATGTTGATAAGAGCGCTGATGTGACTAATTTTTTTTGATGTCATGGTATTATGACATTATGACATCTAAAACTTTTATATTGTTACTATATAAGATCAAGTGTTAAAAACATGTGCATTAAAAAGCTAATCTACGATACGACTTGATGCACATGTCTATCTCTGAACAAGAGGAGGGTAATGAGTTGATTTACTAATTACTAGATTAGAGACCCGTTGTACCAAATGAGCATCATTTCAACTATATCATTTTTTTTAGCATAAACGTTCAGTTAGTTTAAAAGGTCGGTAAACGAGTAATTTTGAGAAATAGGGCATGAGTTAATTCCAACCCATGACTAATTAGGTCATCCAAATAAGTGTATTGCTTGAAACTTGGTCTTTGAAGAAGGATTGCACTAAAAATGCATGTAATCAGATTTTTGTTATCGATTTAAACATTTGAGAGACTATTAAACCTATCTTGGAACAATTATTAACAAACAATCCGATTGTACACTGAACACAAAATTGGTTTTCACGACGAGATTATCAGGGTGTTTGGTTTGGCTTATATAACATAAGTCTATTTCGGCTTATATAATATAGGTTCTAATTTTGTGGCTTATTTGGATATTTTAGGGCTTATATAAGTTTATTATATCATGATAAACTTAAAAATAAGCCACAAAATTGGAACGAAGTCTCCAAATAAAGCATATTTCGGCTTATATTTCATAAACCTTAACTTTTTAAGCTTATTTGGAAACTTATGGGCTTATATAAGTTTATCATGATATAATAAACTTATATAAGTTTATAAATCTTCAAATAAGCCACAAAAATATAGTTATGTTATATAAGTCAAAACTAGCTAAAAGACCCGTGAAATTCACGGGTATTTTAAAGTGACGTTGGTAAAAAGAGTAACTAAACATCATGTATTATGAAGTTCTAAGTTAGAAGTAACCAAATATGTAGAAATAAATGTAAAGTAAACAATTGGTAATGAAACTTACGTATATAAAACACAAAAGTAAAAAAAAAACATCTTCAATACTTCATACTATATTTCTGGTAGTGCGATAGACGTGCACATGTAGATGTAATCATGTGATGCAAGAACCAAATCTACTATAACAAATTTAAATAAGCACAAATATCATGTGATTCAAGAAGATCTTTACTATAAAAATAAGACTAATGTAAAACTTGTTCTCAAGCATAATTATACCTTAAAAAGAGCACGCATATTGCATAAACATGTCCATTAACACAATTGGATATGTTAAAGGATAAACAAAAAATTTGTTTACAAAGAAAGGCAGTATGCGCCAAAATTATAAAATCGTCGGTTACAAAACATCAACAACTCCATTACACGCATTTGCATACTTAAAATCTATGTTACCCCCCCCCCCCTCCCACCCCCAAAAAAAAATAGAGGTAATACCTATGGATGTTAAGACGCGTTTGTTTATTGGGTTTTGAGGTCCGGATATAACTATATCTATGAAATGTGTTTATATTCGTTATAACAGGTTATTTCGTTTGGACGTAAAAAATATTATCTTAATATTGACCTCATTGATCATGGCCAATGACGTTGGGCCTTACCAAGTCCAACCTTGGAGCTCGTAACTTTGTTGATTTGCTCGAAATACTTTTTGATAGTAGTCTTGCTGATATTAATGAGGTTAATGATACTTGTGTGTAGTCTTTGGACATTGACGGGTTTTTTTATGTTAAGGTCGAGCGTTGTATTATATATTCGAAGATTCTTCCTTCTTTGACCCATCGACTGTTTGAGATAAAAATATTCCTAGAAAGGTAAATATTTTCATTTGGAGATTGATTATAGATCGCCTTCCCCATACGTTGAATCTTTGTTCACACGGTATCGACATTCAATATATTTCTTGCCTATTGGAATCTACTAATCAAGGACATTTGGATGCTTGTCCGCAAATGGTGAACCATCTAGAATCTTTGTACAGGCGGTATCGACACTCAATATATTTCTTGCCTATTAGAATCTCTCTCTCTCTCTCTCTCTCTCTCTCTCTCTCTCTCTCTCTCTCTCTCTCTCTCTCTCTCTCTCTCCCTCTCTCTCTCTCTCTCTCTTAGAGATAATACATCTAGAACTTAAGACGCGTTTTTTATTGATTTTGAGGCCCGGATATAACTATATGTATGAAATTTATTTATTGGGTTTCTAAAAAGACACTTGGGTAGGAGAAAGTCCTTTTTATATTCATTATAACAGGTTATTCTGTTTGGAGCATGAAAAAGATTGTCTTAATATTGATCGCATTGATCATAGAGGGGTCACAAGATATGAAATTGGATCTATTGGCTTAAAACCCCTTTGCTTCTCTCGAGTTATGTTTTAGTATGGTGCTTGTTTTTTATTCTCTCTTTTTTCACAGTACTTGTTTGGGGTTGCAACAAAAATGCCCTAGAGTGAAAAGCGGTAGCTCAACCTCCGCGAGCAGAGATTTTTCTTTTGTCTTGGTGTTAGGCAAGAGTTTTTCATTTTTTATTATAAGAACTTTCGAAGTGATTTAGTTCTATAACAATTGAATTTGATTAACTAACTTATTGAACTCACTGAATTTTAAATTATATATGTAAGTAAGGGTGAGAATCGAGTCGGGTTGATTAGGTTCGAGTTAAATGGCTCAGATTTAATTTGGGTCGAGGTTAAAAATAATATATTTGAACCCAACCATATTTGAACTCGGTTTAGTCAAATTCGGATTAAATGGATAGGGTGCAAGTTGGGTCAGGTCAATCCGGGTTCAGATCAACCCGAATATAGGTAAAATAGTAATATTTTTTTTTTACTTTTTTAAATAGAAATTATATAAAATTTATATTAAAAAATCTAATTCGGGTCAACTCGTCAACTCTAAGTTAGACAAAAAATTTTGTATCCGATTTTAAACTCGGTTTGACTGATTTGACCTGAATTAAACAAAACTGATATATAAACCAATTGTAAAAATCATCTGCTCTTTAAGGCTTTAACTTAATCTAATTCCGGGCACACTCTAGATGTCTGCAAAGTAAAAAAAAGCACATCAACTGCCCAAAGTCTTATGATAATATTTAAAGATCATTCAAATGCAAAATAAAAATTAAAACGAACCACTAAAAATGAAAAGTAAAGAAGTAGATCACTAAAAACTGGTTTAATAATTTGTTGGTGTAAAATAAAGGACTATATCAATATTCCTGCAAAAATCTCGGTGTACAATATGATGAATCTTCTATTTAAAAATTCTGTGGATAAATTACTTTGGAATATATAGTATTTTAATTGCTTTCCAAACATAAAAATGAATTAGTCAAAGTAAATGTTTTTTTGTGCATCGAGGCTTTTAAATGGATATATGTTTATAAGTTTACAAAAATAACTTTCAAAGAGCTTATAAGTTATTTTTTAAGGACAGTATATTAAATTTATGATTAAGATGCCACAAGTCAATAGGAGGTTTAGAGTTATTTTTAGAAAAACTTAATTATAGAACTGAAAAAAAACTGTGTTATATTAGATAATATAAATATAGATGAGCTTACGTTATCTATATACTTTATAAAGCATTTACACCATTTCTAATTATAGAAGTCTTAAAAAATTAAGCCTCTAACATTTCTATATTAAGAAATTTAATTTTGTAAGGATTAAACATAAATATTTTGAATTTTGTAACTATGTAAGAATTTACATCTCTAGCATTCATGTAGAGCATTTAAGATAATGTAACAACTTATTTATAACGGTGAAAATTGAGTCAAATAATCTTTGTAACTTATTAGTATCATAAAATCTAAAATAATGCCAATTATTAATTATATATTTGTAACAACATATTTTAAGCCAAGTAACACTATATAGGAAAAAATGTATAAAAAACTATCGAACCAAAACAACGGCAGATTCCGGTTACAATTAAATCTATTCATTTTCATACATAATTGTGTATCAAAATCTGTGTATTTCCACCATCTTGTATACACGAACAAATCGAACCACATCAAAATATTATGAACATCATAATCCATGTGTTTTACTCATAATCTGGTACACTTACGGTTTTGATGGTGTTTCACCCAACATCCTTAGACGAACGGATTCACTTGATAGAAAACCACTTGATATGAAAAAAGGGTTTGGTGGCATCGACTAGATCTTAAGGCAGATGAAAATGGATCTTTTAGGTCTCGAGCAAGCATCAACAGGATTGAGTTTCTGTGAAGATTCTCCGACGGGTTTTGGAAATGACACCACATATTTTGTTTTGATAAAAGAGGTTGCTAATTAACATCATCTATAGTTTGTTGTTAGTGTGACATTCTGATGACGTGATTTTGTTGTTCATGAGAAAAAAGTTATCGGGTACCCGTCGCTGCATTGCGCGGGTACCCGGCTAGTATAAAATAAAACAAAAAGCTTCTACATTACTCGAATATTTGAATCTCGTTATCAATTTAATAATGTGAGCCTTCAAGGTCGGATAAGCTTTAGAAAACAGCAATAATTGATGCAGGTCGATATAATAAGAGAAAAATCTTTGAACTAATTAATAAGTTAGCTAGATGACATTAATCCAAATCCATGATAATATATAGTTTACCATATTTTAGAAATCTTGCGTCGTTACCGAAACGATGACATACTTTATACAAAAAAAAAGAGAAAGGATTAGTGGCTGATCAATGTCCAAGTGTCTTACAACTCATGGTACTACCTGTCTATGCAATCATGCAGCAGCCACACCGACCATTATGATCGGTACGTTAGCTCACCATGCGTCCATTTGTCTTTCGCCACGTATACCCTTATCTGTTCAAGACAGTCAGACTGTGCGTTGAAAACTATAATGGGCCAGGAGAATATTCTATGTTGCTAACCAAGCCAATCACATTCCTCCAATTTCAGCCAGAAGTATTAACACTATAAAATACAATTGTTGATAAAATTACATAAAATATTTAAATGCAAGTAGTAAAATTACATAGAATCATATATTTTGAAACTACATAAAATATCGAAATCCTTGATCAAAGGATACCTAGAAGAGATGAGTCTTGTATCTTTGTTTTTATTATATAATAAAAATTAATTCTATTTGTTGATTATCTAATATTAAAATTTATAAAAAAACATGAAATAGTTATTTTATTAAAAAAACATGAATGATTATTTTTATTCAAAATATAAAAAGTCATAAAAAAGACAAATGAACTAAAATTGTAAATATGAAAATACTGACTATGACTAGTTGATTAAAACTAGTGATATGTGTGATTATGACTAGTGATTAAAACCAGTGATATGTCATGACTCTATTACTAGTGATAACAATTATTTTGTCATATTTACAATTTTAATTTTTACGTTATATTTTATAATTTTTTTATATTTTGACAAAAATAATTCTTTCATGTTTTTTTATATTTTAGGTTAATCTCTATTATTAGATAAAAACAAATGAAAAACGAAAATTACGACTCTGATATATAATAAAAAACAGATATACAAAATAACTTTTATCATACCTTGATTGTATAATGACACGTTTGCTCCGCTCAAATAAACTATAAAATCTAAGTATCTAGCATATATGTAACATAAGAGAAATTTTTTTATATATAATAATATCTAATCAAAATTAATCATTTGATCTAAACCATTTACTTTATTTTTATATTATGATTTAAATTTATTATTCTTTTTATTTACTTAAAAACTCGCTTCCATCTTATTTCTTAAAACAAAGATATCTTGCATAATGTTAATCATTAAGCAAAAGTAGTTATAGAGGAGAGTTAAGTTATCTTTCTATAAATATGCACTCGTATATAATTTTGACGATTTTTTTTTAAAAAATTTCTCAACGAAAAATCATATAGATTCGAAAATCACATCTGATCTATTACTTTAAAAATCACACAAGAATTTATAAAATCACATACGATTTATGGATTTATGAAATAACATGAGATTTGTTACTTTAAATATCACATATTAATTTGTAAAATCGCATGCGATTTTGAAAACACATATCCATTTTAAACAACAAATCACAAATGCTTTTACAAATCACAAATGATTTTACAGATCATATGAATCATAGGTGATTTTAAAAATAACATATACTTTTTTGGCGCGAATTTCAACATGGAAAGTGTCGAAGCTATATAAAAATGAACGTATAAGAAATGATAAAAATATTCTCGTCATTACTTTAAAAATCACTTGTGATTTTGTGAACAAGTGTGATTTTGTGAAATCACATGTGATTTATGAAATTACACATGATTTCTTTTTACTTTCGCGTTTCAAACCTTTATTTTTCGTATACCTAAAGTGGTAGAACTACTCAACATAATCCAACGGGTTATGAACAGTAGTGTTATAACACCCAGGGCTACAAAAGTAGTTTTCAAAAAAAATGGTTTTTAATTAATTAAGGCTAGTGGCTCAACTTGTTACTCGTTTGCATTTCACTATTATGTAAATAATAATAAATGATAATAAAAGTTATATATCTATTCTAAAAGAAACCAAAAAGAAAAAATTACAAATGATTTTACGAATCACACGTGATTTTTTTGGGCAAAATTTTCAACAATAAAACTGTTGAAAATTTAACAAAGTGTCCGTCTACTGATTGAGAAGAATTTTCTCGTCGTGATGGGTTATTTTTCGTAATCCGACGATTTACCGTTTACAAGATAAGTTATTTTATTAAAAAAATAAGATGGGTTTTTTGTTGTTGATAAAAAAAGGGTTGAAATTTAATAATTTATTTTTTTTTCTTTTTTTGATGTTTTATATAGATCTCATCTTTGTAATATAAACGATGGGGAAATCATCCCTGCTGTAAACTGCAGGGAATGATACCTGCTGTTACACATTAATGGAGGACTAACAATGTAAATTAATACATACTTAGAGGGGCTGATTAAAAAAATTAAAAAAGCTGATTGCAAGTGGCTGTAGAGATGATCTCTGATGTTGGCAGCAGGGATGTTAAGCCCATAAACGATATGTTGCCAAATTCATATCAAAACTTTTCAGAGTATATGCTAAACTAGTTGCCATACATGCAACATCAACCCGACAAAGTTTGATATGGAAATGCAAGACTTACTTTGTGTTCGCGAGTTATTACAAGATGGGAAAAAAAAGAAAATAAAGAGGAATGAAAAGAAAGAAAATTACTAAAAATTATATGTTCTTCAATTACAAGATGAGTGGAAAGAAAAAAATGATAAATTATACATATTTACATTTATAATTTTTTTAACATCAGTTTTAGTTCATAAATAACAAATGGATACAGTCACATACGAATATCTAGATTCAATCTAAAAATTGGTTTAGCCTAAAATATAAAAAGAAACCCATAACACAAAACATCATATACACTCAAATAATAACCCTAATTCTTATAGAAAATAATAGCAATATTCAAAACCTCCAAATAATAGAGAAATTGTCGGCAATCTGTAGAAGCCCATATATTAATTCGATCTTCATAGTATAAAGCTCAATATCAGTTATCTAACCCAAAAACATATCCCTTTATATAAGGCAAATGTTATTCAAGGTCAGTATATTGAAGATGACAAAAAAGGTACGCGGTAATTAAAATATGGGTAAATTGGTCAATTTGAATGTATTTTGAGTTTTCCTTCTTAATCCACCCTAAATTGGGAGGAACATATTGATGAAAGAATGATTCAGATTTCCCCTATAGTTCTTTACCTTCCCTTTCCCTTCTATTTTATAAAAAACTCGAGAACACTCAATGTTTTTTATTTCTATCCATTTATGTTCTTTTCTTCTCTAAATTCATCTCAAGAACACAGTATTAGAGAACTACATCCCAAACCTAAAAGTAAAATGTCCCGAAGATAAAGGTATAATGTAGACATTTTCTATAATTTTGCATCCACTAAAAGGATCTTGTCTCTATGATGGTTGCTAGACTCTCATGACCTATATGGAACGCACATAGTCTTAAAAAACATTTAAAAGCAAATAATTTTATAAAACAAACACCAAAAGCTTGCTAGAAGAAAAAGGCTCCAAGATGGAAAACTACAACAACAGAAACGATTTCTACTAAATATCTACAATATCACTTGGTTAAGACTTCAATATCTTCAATTCATATTACCCATACCACTCCTATTTGTTATCCATAACAGATACAATCATTGGATTGACGTATATCTTTTGTAACACCTAAAAACTGAATTTCTAAGTAATTATTACGATAATGCCATTTGATAGGTTGTAATATGGCTTTAACAAGTTTGAATGTGGTACATAACAGATTACAAGTTTGTTAGTCAAACATAAGCCAAATATGTAAACTTGGCTCTAATACCAAGTTTAAACACCCCTTTTTACATTACCATTTTAATATCTCATCTTTACTCTCCATATTTTATACTTGGATATATTTTTTTACTATAGCATATCTCGAAAAGGATTTCTAATATCAATTGACCACTTCTCGTGGGAATCCGTCACTGTAACATCAGTTGTTTATTTTTCGTGGGAATCCGCACTGTAACATCAATTGGCCATTCCTTAAAAGAATTCGCTCTATAACACATTCCTCCGGAGGATGCTATAACCATCACCATAACACATATTGTATATTGGATCAAAGATATTAACGTCTAATCCATTCATACACTCTCTTTTTCATTTATGTACTTTTTAATAAAGTACGTTTTCACTTACATCTTTTATTGCCTTTCACAATTTTCTCACATTCTTGTTTTCTCAATAGTTTAGACAATTTTTGTACAATACTTGTCGATTTCAACTATAACAAATTTGTATAGGCATTTCAATAACGCATTTATAATTTTCTTGTCAACCCCAAGTTCACCATTCATTTTATTTCTTATAGTACACATCAATTTACTATGACCAACTCTTTCACATATATAAACCTCACATGGGTTTATTTTATTAACACATTCTTAAATCTTATTCTACTCATCGAATACATTCCAATATTTTAACATGTATCTATTCATGGTCTTAGTATTTCATTCTAGCGCCTTATATATAATTTAAGATTTTAGTGCCACTAAAATTATACATATTAACTTTATTCATAATTTTATTGATTGTAATTAATTGTTATGTGTCGAAAAATATAATGTATGAAAGCCTAAGGCGGAATGGGATGGTAAAGTTATCGAATGTATTAAATTATAATAAAAAGGGTGAAAATGGTTAGGTAAAATGATAATTACTTAAAGGTTTGATAACAAATGTGATCAAGTTTATATACTTGCAAATGAGGTGAGGAAATCATGTTAATACAATAAATAATTACAATGAGTAAAATAATAAATAATTTTCACACATATAATTTTAGTTGCACTAGAATTTTAATGATATATAAGGCACTAGAATGAAATAGTAAGACCATGAATAAAATCATGCTAAAATATTAAAATGTATTCGATGAGTAAAATAAAATTAAAGAATGTGTTATAAAATAAACGCATGTAAGGTTTATATATGTGAAATGGCCAATTGATGTTACAGTGACGGATTCTCACGGGAAATAATCAATTGATATTAGAAATATCTTTCGGAAATGTTACGTAAAAAATGGATCCAAGCATAAAACATAGAGAGTAAAGATGAGAAATAAACATTGTAATGTAAAAATGGGCGTTCATTACAATATTTGACCCTTTCCTTGGCCAAATTCATGACGTTTCTCTGGCGACATGTCGTCGGGGATAGTGAATCCCTGGCGACATGTCGCCAGGGAAATGTCGCCAACGAAGGCTGGTGCGGGAATGTTTCCCTGGCGACTATTTCGGGGTTTCCCTGGCGACTAAGTGGGCCCCGCAGCTCTTTGGTTCAAAAATTGATGTCACGCTGGATTTGGTGCGGGAAAGTTTCCCTGGCGACATATGTCGCCAGGGAAAAGTTGGCTGATTAACAAACTTAAGTAAACATGATTATTAAACCTCACTTTTCCCTGGCGACATGTCGCCAGGGAAACTATTCGTAGCGTTGACAAGTCAATGCCTGGCGTTGACAAGTCAACGTTGTGCTCGATTTTCACTGGCGACATGTCGCCAGGGAAACTTGGCTTACTTTTAAGAAAGTCAAGCGAGTCCAAGTTTCTCTGGAGACATGTCGCCAGGAAAACTTGGCTGACTTTTAAGAAAGTCAAGCGAGTCTAAGTTTCCCTGGCGACATATCGCCAGGGAAACGTTGATGACTTTTCTGAAAGTCAAGCGAGTGTATGGTTTCCCTGGCGACATGTCGCCAGGGAAACTTTGGCATTTTTTTAGCAGCCTGCACAGCAGGCTATTTCCAGATTTTTTCCAGAAAAAATCTAGCAAAACCTGGGAATACAAATACAAAACCTGAAGATACAAATACTAAAAATCTACCACGAATCTAGTACCAAAACACAATAACATGTAACCCCTCTATCAATTGACTCGATCAATACAAATACATATGTCACAACTTGAGTACAAAGTTCCTAGTTACACTTATTAAACTTGTAATTCGGGGTTTACAATTATTAAACTTGCATGCTAAGGTAGGAAAAACAAGACATACTAACCATTATTGCCATTCTACCCGTCGACATTATCATTACCACTCCCGCCACTCCCACCGGCGCCACTACCGCTGCCTCCCGTGCCACTCCTGCCGGCGCCACTACCGCTGCCTCCCGTGCCACTCCCGCTAGCACCACCCGATAGAAATGCTGAGAACGCATCGGCAAACCTATAGTCACTTCTCATAAAGTCAAACACTTGAGCCGCTTGTTCCAATCGTGGGTTGATGGCAGGAGGAGGAATATATTGAGCAGTCCTTCTCGGCACTATCTAGCCGACACCGGGCATGTGGCCTCGCTGCTTTCCAGCTCGGCAGATACGGTTGATCTCGTCGTCTGTATGTTTGCCTTCAGCCTTCATCGTAAGCATCTTTTCCTAATGAAGTGACAGAAACAAATGACAGTTAGTATATTATTTATTAGTCGGGTTGGTACATTATTTATCGGCAGGGAATAGTAAAAAACCAAGGCATATCCAAAAATTAATTAATTATTTAATTTAAAAAAAAATTCTTACATACATAACGCGGTCCGCATCGCAAGGAAAATTCCCATCCTGGTCGGTGTGCGCAATGAAGAAGTGATTAATGACAGTCAGGGGTGGCACATCAGCTTCAATTGCAGCTTGCGTCTGTACATACATAGACACGCATATATAGAATGAAGCAAATTCAAAACAAAAAATCACAACACACCAAAACATATAATCAAAGACAATATGTATGTAAATTAATTATAGAATTTCTCACCACTTCGTCTCGAAGGCGTGCCAACGATCGGGATCCCTGCCGACTCGGTGTCTTCTGCTTAGCCCGGTTCTGGGAGTTCGTCAGGCATCTTTTCTCATAATCCGGATTACTCCAAAGTGCGATATGTTTTTCCCAGTCCTCGAAAGTAATTTCCTCAGGACGCTCGCTACGGACTCTGCCGATGTCTACCGTGTCGGTATCGATGTCTCGGACCCAATGCTTTGTCTTGAGCGTATTTTTCGAGAATTGTAACTCTTTGTAAGCATTTGATTGATGTCGCCACATATACCCTTCCATGTCTTAGGATCACTCTTATGGGGTGTCAGATTAAACTTAGACAACATTCATATACAACAAATAATGCAAACACAGAGTTAGAGTTAGAGATATAATTTATACATTATTTTGTTTATTTATTTAATGGCTTATATATTTATTTTAAATTTTTATAATAAAAATAACTTATCCTAATAAGCATAAGCTTTTTGAAAACAGCTTGTTCTGATAAGCTTATCAGGACAAGCTGTTTAAAACAGCTTGTTCTGATAAGCTTATCAGGACAAGCTGTTTGAAAACAGCTTATCCTGATAAACTTATCAGGACAAGCTGTTTGAAAACAGCTTATCCTGATAAGCATATCAGAAGAAGCTGTTTGAAAACAGCTTATCCTGATAAGCATATCAGAACAAGCTGTTTTCACATAGCTTGTTCTGATAAGCTTATCAAGATAAGTTGTATTCAAACAGCTTGTTCTGATAAGCTTATCAGGATAAGCTGTTTGAAAACAGCTTATCCGAAAAAGCTTATTACATTATTCTCATCAAATATATATTTATTTAAATTTTTTATATTTATTCGAATTTTTTTATATATATTTAAAAAAAATTTATATGATATAAATAAATAAGATAAAATTTGTATATTTATTTAAATTTGTTATTTATTTATAGGATATAAATAAATAAACAAATTTATTTAAATATATACACCATTAAATAAATAAACACAATAATGTTATGAACATAAAAATAATAACTGACCTCTATGTTCGCCCAAACCAACGTCGTGATCTCATCAGGGAAATCATTCCAACTTGGGTAGTACAGTGGCACGAGCCTCCTGATACAATCCCCGATGTAATTAGATAAATGATGAGCATGCGCGCCGCGAGGCCGGAAAGATTTTTCTTCAAAATCTACCGGAACAGGGCCATGCTCACCAACTTCCTCCAACAAATCGATACATCGGGTAATGCCCCGAGTCTTTCTACCGGCCTCTCTGCCGCCCAAATTTTCTTTTCTTTTGCCTTTGCCTGCAAAAATCAAGTGAGTGACAAAGTCATAAAAATTTAAGGCAAGCAACATATATATGCACCAAATTTATGATTGTGTTACAATAATCCAAATATTCTTACCTTTATTTCTGAATAAGGCAAAACAACCGCTGCGGATGTTTGGCGTAGGAGGTTCATCCTCACCACCACCGTCACCATCGTATGATCCTGCAACATCTGCCGACATCTGTACAAGTACAATTAGCATAACATAGACAAATTCTGATAAGCTGTTTTCAAACAGCTTATCCTGATAAGCTTATTAGGATAAGCTGTTATCAAACAGCTTATTCTGATAAGCCAGGTTAACCTGTTTGAAATCAGCTTATCCAAAAAAGATTATTAGAATTTATTCTCATCAAATAGGTAACATAAGGAGTGTTTGGATTTACATTTAACAAAAATTAACAAGTTTAAACATCCCGGACGACATGTCGCCAGGGAATCTAAAAAAAACTAAAAAAAAAACAATATGTATTATCAATTACAATTAAAAGTTAAAAAAAATACCGTTAAAGAGTGGTCGGGTCTCGGCTGTAGTCGGGGCGCGGCTGTGGTCGGGGCTCGACTGCGGTCGGGTCTCGGCTGTGGTCGGGCTCGGCTACGGTTGGGACTCGGCTGCGGTGACCGGATATGTAAAAACAAAACCAAATATACTATCAATTATAATATAAGTTATATAATAAAATCAATTACAATATAAATTATAAAAAAAATTATATAAAAAAAACCTTAAACTATCAATTACAATATAAATTATATAAAAAAACCTTAATATAGATTGCGGTGGTGGTGGTGCCGGTGAATGTAGATGGCATGGTGGTGGTGTTGGCGATTGGAGATGGTGGTGAGTGGTGGTGAGTGCACGTGTGCAGGTGTGGAGGAGAGTGGTGGTGAGTGGTGGTGGTGCGTGGTGGTGGTGGTGATATAGCAGCGAAGGGTGTGGAGGAGAGTGGTGGTGGTGGTGATACATCAGCAACAACAGCGAAGAAGATGAGTTTTTTTTGGATAAGTGTTGTGAGAAAAGAGAAGCAGATCTGGTCAATAAAGGTCCATAGTTTCCCTGGCGACAATCCCTGAAGACATGTCGCCAGGGATACTATCTACTTTTGTCGTTTAGCCAAAAACGCGCGTGATTGAAAGTTTTTGGAGGGGTGTGACAAAGTTTCCCTGGCGACATGTCGCCAGGGATACCTTTGACTTTTCAACACATATACACATACCTAAATTGTTTTGTCGTATCTCCCAAACCTTCCCTGGCGACCTGTCGCCAGGGAAACTATCCCTGGCGACATGTCGCCAGGGATAGTCAAATATGTCGCAAGGGATAATTTTTGTGAAAATAAAATTTATTGTTACTTATGTATTATTATAATTAGTAATAGAATAATAATAATAATTATTATTATTTATAAAATAATATTAATTATTATTACTATTTATAAAATAATTATTATTATTTATAAAATAACTATATCATCTCGGTCAGTTTAATTTCTAAATTCATTCCGATTTATTCCGTTTAGTTTCTCGATTTATTCTAATTCGGTAACCATTTAACATCTAACGTTTAACAAATGCATATCGACTCATCCATTGAACATCTAACATGTAACCAAGACATGTCGAGTCATCCATTGAACATCTAACGTGTAACCAAGACATGCCGACTCATGCTTTGAACATCTAACGTGTAACCAAGACATGTCTACTCATCCATTGAACATCAAACATGAAACCAAGACATGTCTACTCATCCAATGAACATCTAACGTGTAACCAAAACATACTGACTCATCCATTGAACATCTAATGTTTAACAAATGCATACCGATTCATCCATTGAACATCTAACGTGTAACCAAGACATGCCAACTCAATTATTGAACATCTAACGTGATGATGTTTTAGGAAAATCAAACACTAATGACCCAATGAAGTTCCAAGTTCGTTTCCCAAGGAGGTATATGTGTGTGAAAAACTTGTAAAATGTTTGAGATTATTAATGGTTTAGAAGGGGATGAGAAAAGAGGATGACGAAGACGTGAAATTAATACTACGACGACAAAACGTAAAATCGTAAAAAGCTCAAAAATAAAAATTAATTCTAAAAATTACCAAAAATTCACCAAAAAAACAAAATAAATAAACTAAGAGTTTACCAATGATCAAAACTTTTTCAAACCTTTTAAATAATTAAATATTCAATTTTTAAATGCTAATTAAAGCCCTAAAAATCAAATAAATTATCAAAAAGCCCAAATAAAGATTTTTCAATTGGTAAACCTCTAAAATGACCTAAAAAGATTAAAAACTATTTTTAGAAATTTTTAAACTAATAAAAACTATTTAAAATAATTTAAAAACTATTAAAACTTAAAATAATTATAAAAATTAATCTAAAAGTGATAAAACTATTCTAAAAGTTGCAAAAATCCTATTTTAATGTATTTAAGCTAAGAAAAATGTAAAAAGTTGAAAAATGTGAAATTTGAAAAATAATATTAAAATAATATTAAAAATCCAAAAATTATAAAAATTCTAAAAACTTGCAAACTAGTTTATTTTAACCTAAATAAACAGAAAATGAAAGTGAAATGACCACAATACCCCTATTGGGCCCTCAAATGGGCCAAAACCAAAAACAATCCACTTAAATGGGCTTTTTAGCCCAAAAAGTCAAACCTGGCCCAATTGACTTGGAAAAGCCCAATCTGACTCAAAATTTGATTCTAAACACAAAACTCTAAAGGCCCAAAAGCTGAAAGTGAGCTTATCACAGCTTAATAAGCAAACAGCTTATTCTTATTGGGCCAATAAGCCCATTAAGCCATAAGTTAATGCCATAAGCTCTAATTTGACACACAACCTTCTTTTGGGATGCTTAAGAGATCTGTAAAAATAAATTTTGAAAAAGCACACTCAATAAGCCAGAAATAAGCAAAGTAATATTTCACTAAAAGACAAAATAGTCGGGTTTGAGATTTAGGGCACCTCAGAACTTGATTCAACTTGCTAAATGTCACAAATGAACTCAATAAGCCAAATCAATCAACAAAATTCCAATAAGCAAAACCAATAAGCCAGAATGAACCAATAAGCACTTATTAAAGTCAATTAAGTTGGTTTTCTAGTCAAACCCTAAAGGCAACCCACCAAATGCTCCAGTATGAACAAATGGGTCAAATAATGAGCACCTATTACAAAAACCAAGTTGTTGCTGGTTAAAATAAGCTATTATAGCTTATTGATAAGCTGAAACCCAATTAACACTAGCAGGGGGAACTTTCAGTAGGAACTGGTTCCCACTGCTTTGACTATTTGATCAAGCTTTTTAGAGAGATTTAGTTGGATTCAATTGGAAACAAGGGCACCCTTGTGATCAGTGAATCACAAGGAGTCAATATCAACAAGAAAATCAGAATTTGGTTCACACAATAAGACAGAAATAATCAAACAGTCACCAGATATTGCTCAGACATGTGAAATAAGCAGTTATGCACAAATAAGCAGATATATCATGAATAAGCCAACCAAATTCAACAGGATTCATACACAAGCTATATAAACTATGAATAAGCACAAACAAACTTAAATCAAACACTGAATCAAAGTAAATAACAAAATCAAAGCAGATAAATGTTACTGATATGAACTACAAGAACACAAGCCTACTTTGCTGATCTAATTGACCAAAGATCCAAATTCAGGCACTTAAATCTCTTTTCCTGGTGTAATTAACTAAGATCTAGCACTTGTTAACCCTAGTATATGCTTAGATCTAGGTGTCCTCAAAATTCTAGCCAATTTTACCAAGTAAACAAGATTTTATACCCTTATTAAGAATCTAGGTGTTTCAAACCACGAAATATGCAGCAATATGACCAAGTATATCAGATAAACATGTACCAACAGTTAGCAACAATAAACAACCACTCAACAAGCATCAAAACCTGCTTATGCAGTTAACCCAAACACCCCTTAAAAACATGTTTAGATAAATTTTCAAAGGCTTATCCAGATTCAACCCACAAATCAAGCTACTAACACTTCAATAACATCAAACCATCACAAATAAACATGATTCAAGCAATAGAACACAGATTCAAGAACAATCAAGCAAAAATCACAAATATTCAGAAATTTAAAGAGAAAATGAAAAGGGAGAAGATGCAAACCTCCAAGACCTACATCCAGGCCCTGGATTGTTTGAGCTGAGGTACTAGCAGAACAAGTACCAGCTTCCAATGCTGCTAAGATGAACAAACCAACAAGTGAGATCAAATAACAAGTACTATCTGATTTTTGAAGCACAAGCCTTATCGATTAAAACCTTGCCTCAAAAACCTTCAAACATGAATATGGAACTCAGATTTTAGCTTATCAGATACCAAACTTTTATAAATAACAAATGAGAATTCAAAATTTTTAGAAATTCAAACTTTATTTCATAAAAAGGAATTACAAAGATTTAAAAGCTAAAATCTGGAACAAAAGCTCTCTCACAGGTTGAGGAGTCTCTTTATAGGCAAATGCTAGCTATGCACTATTCACAAACCCTAGAAGTGAAATTCCTATTTTATCCTTGAGGTCTTCTAGACGATTTCTTGGTTGTGAGCTGTCCAAAGTGATCAAGGGCGTTCATTTTAGCTTTAGGATGAAGCTAAGAATCTTGGCTGTTGATTTTGCCAAATAGGATTACTTGGAGGCTAAGTTGTCACATGATTGGTGGACGGGTATTGGGGGTGGGGTCCATTGTGAGTGGGAATGAGTGTTTTAAGGTTGGGAAGGGTTTCTGGGCGTGTGAATTAAGTGTGTGTCAAGGTAATTTAAATTAACCCTTTGTTTTAAGTGGGGTAAATTATGGGTGGTGAAAGGTGAATAGTAGTACTTTTGATCCGTTTTTTGTGGAGTTGCAAAGTGTTTGGCGCAATCCTGGTTTGAATGTTTCATTTGCACAGCTTTAGTCCTTGTTCTTTGGGAAAGTATGTAAATCAAGTATTTCAGCCAACACAAACGAATTCCCTTTGATAATAACTTTCAGAACTTCACACTTTTGGCACCAAACTTTGGAAAAAGGGTTACAAGGGTTGTTTTTGCCATTTTTGGATAATTCAAGGACTGATCTTGGACATTGTTGATCTTCAAAGGAATTCAATGCAACTTTAACTTCATAAGGGACCATAATTGATAAATTAGATTTGATGAGGGACTAATCTTGCCAATTCTTCAAAGTTGAAGGACCTTTTGTGTAATTTTGACAAACTTAAGGGACCAAACTTGTAATTATGATTTCACAAGGGTTTTAAGTGTCATTTCTTCATTCATTGAGGATCAATCTTGCATATCTTCAAGTCTTCAAGGGTAAATGTTGGATAAATCACGAACTAGGGACCGGTTCTTTGTACGGCTTCGTTTCTCGTGTCCGTTTTTCCTTGTTTCTTGTGATCTTTTGTCTTTTTCACGATATCCATACCTAAAATACACAAGTAAACAAACACAAGCATATATATGGTATTTTATGACATTTTTATGCATTCAAAGCCCGAAAAGACCGATGAGATCATGTATAAATGCCATCTCATCACTCCCCCATACTAAGCCATTGTCGTGCCCTCACGCAATGCTAGAATAAAGTATCTAAGCATCACCAAAGTTCACTTTTATTAACCTTTATTGAAGAGTAAAAGACTTGCAACATACTACGAAGATGTGTAAAGGCATTAAATTATGATTTTCATCACGAGTGTGACTTTTAGGGTCAAAGAATAGAAACAAGCAAATGTCCCTTAGAGTAAACTTTGTCATCCTTCATTGTCATACATTCCATGCTAAGTGCAAAAACGAGATCATTGTTGGTACAAGTCACAATGCTAACACTACTCATACGTCCAAATTGTGTAATACTTTTTCTCCCCGCAATCCTAGTTATTATACAAGGAAATGGGTTACTTGCATTTTTTAAGTATTTGTCATGGATCACAAGTGATTCATATTGACTTATTTGAGTAGTTATTAGTCCGAAAGCAAAGTAGCACGATTTAATCGATAGTTAGCCGAAGGACAAAATCTTTTAAAACGGCTTCTCGTGTATCTCCTTAAGTTCATATCTTGGCATAACTCGTTTCACGATTTGAGACCTTTCTCGGACCGATATTTGGCATGTACTTCATACTTCAAATCTTGGGAAGACGTTCTTGAAATTATGGTCTTCTCTTCATATATTTGGAATTTCTTCACTTGACGTTTTTGAGAGATTCTTCATATTTGGACCACGACTTCATCATTTTTCTTCAATCTTTATTTTGGACTTTGATATACAACGATCCGCCTCCTTTTCGGACTTCGATATATTTATCCTCATACCTTGTTAGGGTCTTTTTGGATAGACTTTCTCCATGATCTTTAGGGGAGTAATTGCTTTTCGTCGTGTGTCTTGATCCTTCATATTGATTTATGAATAATGATACTTCACATCATCTTGGATCTTTAGCAACAAAATAGAGCTCCTCATGCCTTGTTAGAGCCTTTTTGGATGATCACCAATCTTCGCGTCCTGCTTCAATACGTTATGCCTTGGCTATGAACTCTATTCAACCCCGAGCAACTTTTAAACGATCTTGCGCTAGAGGCTAAGTAACCTTTCAAATCGTACGACCTTACTTATTGCAGTTATTTTTATTCCTAATGCATTGATCTTATGGGAAGAAAAAGCCACATTTAAAAACATATGAGTTTTTGAAAGAACACTTTCATGTTCTACGTTTAGCATGATCACTTGTCTAACTCTATCATCTCTCATTCTTCACTATATAAAGACCTCTAATTAAAGAGACTCGTGAATACTTAGCCATGCAAGTCAAATATAAGCCAAATTTGGATTAGCTTTCATTAAGACTATATCAAATCAAAGTTTTGGGTTTTCAAGCCACCTATAGGATCTTGCACTTTCTTAGACTTTTTCAAGTTTAGAGAATGCATTTTATAGTTCCCTTGATAAGTGACTTTCTAGGATCACTTATAGGAACTTGCGAAAAGTTCTTGTTCTTAACCCGAATGAGTTAAGACTTTCGCGTTTTAAAGCTCCCTATATAAAAGTCTAGCAAAACTTGAATTGAGCGGGTTAAGGAATGTAAATGGCTCCAAATGCCCATCAAGTCAAAAATTAGCTCTTATTCTACCCATCGGAAAATATACATTCGTGTCTTAAAAACACTTATGAGAACTAAAAAATTTTAAAATTTGGCCATTTTTAGCCTTATTAGCAACAAAACAAAACATTGAAAGCTGGAAAGCGTGAGGTTGTAGCAAAGCAAGTATCTATTCACCCCCCCCCATACTAAAAGTAAACATTGTCCTCAATGTTTTGAGTCAAAAAGTGGAGCACCCCCATACTAGAGACGAAGAATCGAATGCTTAGGATCTAGCATGGAAAAGGTGATCAACAATATATCTAAAGACGTTTATGAATTATGCTAAAAGATAATTGTTAGAACAATAAAGGATATTTCAATGGATTCGTGAAAAACTTCTTCAAGCAAACGATGGAGGCTCACGTAAACGAACACGAGAGTCTTCAATCGTAGATGATGATGATGATCTAGATAACACAATCACAAACAACCACGAGACCACGAGTTGAAAGGGTACAAGTCCCCTTATTAGTGAATAGTAAGCATAAAAGGATAAGCATGGGATCTCCCCCACGAGGCACCTCGTTTTTTATTACCGAGTCATGAGCTCGACTCGATCCCCTCAAAATGTGAACATTTAGGGAAAATCATGGTATGGTCATTTTTTGGTGGGGCTTACATGATAAACAAGGCCCAAAAAGTAACCGGTATTAAGGACTAAGTCCTTTGATGGTGCAAAATACCGGGATCGAAGATGGCGTCTTTGTTTTCATTGGATAAACAAATCAACGCCACTTCATCATGTGTCAATACAAACCCAAAGGGTTTAAAGAAAATAGATGAGAAGAAATAGAAGGGTGGGACAATTGGTAAGACAAACTTTTGAGCTACTCGAGGTAGACTCGCACCAAGCAAATATATATAGTTTCCATTTATTGCATCGGTGGAAGACCGAGATTTCCCTTTACATGAAATTCTGGGATCGAATATCTCGTCCTCGGTGGACAAGGATGAGGGAACATAAGGGGCTTCCCCCATACTAAAACCACACAAAGCATCCTCAAAAGGAGTAGACGAGCTTGTAGCACTCAAAACACGTGGTGATGACGGAGTTAGATTTGTAGAAAAATCAATTAAATCACATTTAAAATCTTTTCCTTTTTTACCTTTCAAACTCTCCTTATGAAAACCCTTTTTGATTATGTCAAAAATATTTGGTGTTTCTAAGACGATGTTAGTTACACTAAAAATTCTCACATTTGAAAACCGTTTTGGTTTTGGTGGTGGTAAGTTCTCAAAACGTTTATCGACAAAGAAAACCTCCCCATCGGGGTCAACATATTCGTCATCCGAAAGATCTTCCGTAGAAACCGGAAACTTATCAACACTTTTCAAGAATGAATGTTCGAGGTGAGGCGAAGGATTTTTCAATTCAAGTATTGACGGTTTCTTCTTTGTAGGCTTTACACTCATAATCTCCACCGGCGGAGGAAATGGTAAATTGTTTTTGGCGACATTTCTTAAAACTCTTGGTGAAAATTCTTTGCAAACGAGATTGGTTGAATTACCATGGTTTAAAGTTGCAATAGAATAGACATGAGAAAGGTTGGATTTTTGTGTTGCATTGATGACAAGTTCTTCCTCATTGAAACGAAGGGTGATTTTTCGAGCATGAACGTCGATAAGTGCTGTCGAGGTATCCAAAAATGATCGACCTAAAATTAGAGGAACTTTAGGATCGATGGGAATTTCAACAACGATAAAGTCTACAGGATAGTAGAACTTTCCGACTTTAACGAAAACGTCCTCGGCTACTCCACATGCTAAAATCATAGAATGATCGGCCATCTCGATAGACATGTTCGAAGGAGTAAGAGCCGGAAGCGAAAGCGATTTGAAAATCTCAAGAGGCATTAAATTAATACTAGCACCAAGATCGGCCAAGGCGTAACATTCCTCCATATCTTGAATTGCACACGGAATCAAAAATTTACCGGGATCACCGACTTTTTGTGGTATGCGGCTAAGAAAAACCGATGAACAACTAGACGATTGTTGTAACTTCTCTTTGTTGTTTAGCATACTTTTGAAGTTTGTGGCGAATCGAGGCATCATGATAAGAGCGTCGGCAAAACTTATGTTAAAATGTATATCATGAAACATTTTCATAAATAGCTCAAATTGATAATTATTCCGTTCTTGTGCCTTTTCCTTGTTACGTCTCGAAGGGTAAGGTAAGGGTGGTGTGGGTTGGACATTAGGCAACGGCCTTGGAATCTCGGGTTCCATAATTGGTATTGGTTCAACCGTAGGTGTGGTATGAGCGGTACTTCGTGGGATTGTAATGTGCTCTTTTTCGACCACCACCTCGGGTTCTTTCTCGATTTCCTTCTCCGTAGAAGTACTTGGACGAGAGATTGGTTCCTTGAAAGTTTTACCACTTCGAGTAGTAATAACCTTCATTTCTCCCCTCGGGTTGTTAATGGTATCACTAGGAAGACTACCCGAGGAAGAGGGTTTACACATGATTGCTTCAAACATTTTTGCCATTCGGTCCTCAAATTTTGATTGCCTAGCATCCGCTTTTAACAATTCTTGCTTAATCTCACGTTGTCCTTGTTCCATATTTTGTTGATTTTGTTGAAGACGTTGAATATTTCCTTCTATTTTATTTGCATGAGTTTTAAGTTCATTAGCAAGTTCGTTTTTAAGCTCGTTTTTCAACTCGGATCTTAAGCTAATCATCTCACGTTGCATGTTATCAAATTTAGCATCATTTGCTTTAGCATAATCCAAAAATTCTCCTTGAAGATTTTTAGTGTGAGCATTTTGAAAACCTTGTGTAGTGTTTTGAAAATCACGGTTTTGGTTTTGATTAGTGATTTGTCCATTCCCACTTTGATAATTCCCTTTGTTGTAGTTACGTGAATTGCCTTGGTAATTACCACCTTGGTTGTTGTTTCGATAGTTATTAGCATTTTGATTTGGTGGAGCTTGATTTGGGCGGGAACCTTGACCATTTTGGTTGTAAGTTCCCGTTGCTACATAAGCACTCGAAGTGTTACCATCCGCGGTAATGCACTCGGAAACATCATGAGCTCCGCCACACGACAAAAAACTCTTAGCAACCGCTTTAACCGAAGCGGAATTTAAAGCTTCTTGAGCTTTCCAATGAGACATAAGATTAGAAAATCTATCGAAAAATCGATTTTCCTCATTAGCTTCATCATGTAAGGCATTAATGCTACGAGACGATGACGACGATGACGAACCCAAATTGGCAACACTCGGTGTGTTACGAGGGCTATAAACCTTAGATCTATTCTCGATAATCTTTAGAGCTTCATCGGTCGTTTTGCACAAAAAATTACCACCCGCGGCGGCATTCAAGTAATCTCGTTCATGATCATTAAGCCCATTATAAAAATTATCAATTTGATGCAATTCCGAAAAATCATGGTGTGGACATTCATGTAACATTTCTTTAAAGCGTTCCCATGCCATTGAAAAACTTTCATTATTTCTTTGCACAAATCGTGAAATCTCATTTTTCAAATGTGTTGTTTTAGATGGTGGAAAAAATTTGTTCACAAACTTAGAAACGAGATCACCCCATGTCAAAGTTGAATTTGGCGGTTCTTTCTCAAGCCAAATTTTTGCGGGTCCATCTAACGAGTATGGAAACAACATCATCTTAATGGCGTCATGTGGAACATCCTTAAACTTGCTAGTAGCGGTGAGACTATTAAAATTCCTAATGTGGTAATGCGGGTTGTCTTTTTCATGACCTCTAAACTTATTAGCTTGCAACATCGACATTAAACCCGTCTTAATCTCGAAATTCTCCACAAGGATGGGTGGGAATCACAATGGCCTCTCCAAAATCCTCGGTGGGTGCTTGTAGCAACTCCATCATAGTACGATTAGCCATGACGACTTCTTGTTCTACAATATGTTCAACAATTGGAGGTTGTTCTTCAATCAACGTCTCTTGATTGGCTTGCTTTTGAAGACGTTTACGAGCTTGTTTTGCTTGATTACGAGTGATCATAAACTTCACGAAGAATGGGAGGTGAGCAAAGAAGATTCTTTTTGGGTGTTTTGTGAATTTTCAATTTTTTTGTGTTTTTGATTGTTTTTAATTTTTTTTGATTTTGGTGTATCTTCGTAGACAACAATCTACCAAATCTCTCCTCGAATCAAACTCTTGATTCAAGAAGCCTCAAAGGAATGAAAACGATCACGTGGAGTGAACGCCTTCGAATGACTTTAGAATTTTGGTGAAAACCAAATTGTTCAAGAGGGTTTAATCACAAAGAAAACCAAGCAAATATATTATACGTAATAATACTTTGGGCGGCAAAACCCTCGATTAGCCTTCAATCTCAAAATACTCACAAGCAAGCGGGGAAACGAGGCGGCGCGAAGCACTTAAGAGCCTTTTTCCTTAGGGTATATTTTATAATACCCGCCTTATACCCACCTTATAGTTCGTATTTTTCAAAATCGAGTTTCACGAAAGTATTTATCTATTTTTGCCTTTTTCTTTTTGTTTGAGATTCGAATACAATAATTAGGAGATCAAATCCCAATTAAGGTTGTGTTTTCACACTTTTGGAGATATTGTATATTGATTGTGATACTTAATACAATATAGTAATAATAATTTCACAAGAAAAACTAATAAAACCGATAATACGTATTAGTAGAGTTCTACTAATACAAATACTATTTATGGTTAATATTAAAAACAACAATGCAAATTAATCACGACACACCTCCTCGGCAGCGGCGCCAAAATGATTGTGGTAAATTACGTCCTTTAGGAAAAGGAGCGTAAAAGCGGTAAGTAGTAAGTGATGATTTAGGAAAATCAAACACTAATGACCCAATGATGTTCCAAGTTCGTTTCCCAAGGAGGTATATGTGTGTGAAAAACTTGTAAAATGTTTGAGATTAATAATGGTTTAGAAGGGGATGAGAAAAGAGGATGACGAAGACGTGAAATTAATACTACGACGACAAAACGTAAAATCGTAAAAAGCTCAAAAATAAAAATTAATTCTAAAAATACCAAAAACTCACCAAAAACTCACCAAAAATCAAAATAAATAAACTAAGAGTTTACCAATGATCAAAACTTTTTCAAACCTTTTAAGTAATTAAATATTCAATTTTTAAATGCTAATTAAAGCCCTAAAAATCAAATAAATTATCAAAAAGCCCAAATAAAGATTTTTCAATTGGTAAACCTCTAAAATGACCTAAAAAGATTAAAAACTATTTTTAGAAATTTTTAAACTAATAAAAACTATGTAGAATGATTTAAAAACTATTAAAACTTAAAATAATTATAAAAATTAATCTAAGAGTGATAAAATTATTCTAAAAGTTGAAAAAAAATCCTATTTTAATGTATTTAAGCTAAGAAAAATGTAAAAAGTTGAAAAACGTGAAATTTGAAAAATAATAATAAAATAATATTAAAAATCCAAAAATTATAAAAAAATTCTAAAAACTTGCAAACTATTTTATTTTAACCTAAATAAACAGAAAATGAAAGTGAATTGACCAGAATACCCCTATTGGGCCCTCAAATGGGCCAAAACCAAAAACAGTCCACTTAAATGGATTTTTTAGCCCAAAAAGTCAAACCTGGCCCAATTGACTTGGAAAAGCCCAATCTGACTCAAAATTTGATTCTAAACACAAAACTCTAAAGGCCCAAAAGCTGAAAGTGAGCTTATCACAGCTTAATAAGCAAACAACTTATTCTTATTGGGCCAATAAGCCCATTAAGCCATAAGCTAATGCCATAAGCTCTAATTTGACACACAACCTTTTTTTGGGATGCTTAAGAGATCTGTAAAAAGAAATTTTGAAAAAGCACACTCAATAAGCCAGAAATAAGCAAAGTAATATTTTACTAAAAGACAAAATAGTCGGGTTTGAGATTTAGGGCACCTCAGAACTTGATTCAACTTGCAAAATGTCACAAATGAACTCAATAAGCCAAATCAATCAAAAAAATTCCAATAAGGAAAACCAATAAGCCAGAATGAACCAATAAGCACTTATTAAAAAGTCAATTAAGTTGGTTTTCTAGTCAAACCCTAAAGTCAACCCACCAAATGCTCCAGTATGAACAAATGGGTCAAATAATGAGCACCTATTACAAAAACCATGTTGTTGCTGGTTAAAATAAGCTATTATAGCTTATTGATAAGCTGAAACCCAATTAACACTAGCAGGGGGAACTTTCAGTAGGAACTGGTTCCCACTGCTTTGACTATTTAACCAAGCTTTTTAGAGAGATTTAGTTGGATTCAATTGGAAACAAGGGCACCCTTGTGATCAGTGAATCACAAGGAGTCAATATCAACAAAAAAATCACAATTTGGTTCACACAATAAGCCAGAAATAATCAAACAGTCACCAGACATTGCTCAGACATGTGAAATAAGCAGTTATGCACAAATAAGTAGATATAGCATGAATAAGCCAACCAAATTCAACAAGATGCATACACAAGCTATATAAACTATGAATAAGCACAAACAAACTTAAATCAAACACTGAATCAAAGTAAATAATAAGATCAAAGCAGATAAATGTTATTGATATGAACTACAAGAACACAAGCCTACTTTGCTGATCTAATTGACCAAAGATCCAAATTCAGGCACTCAAATTTCTTTTCCTGGTGTAATTAACTAAGATCTAGCACTTGTTAACCCTAGTCTATGCTTTGATCTAGGTGTCCTCAAAATTCTAGCCAATTTTACCAAGTAAACAAGATTTTATACCCTAATTAAGAATCTAGGTGTTTCAAACCACAAAATATGCAGCAATATGACCAAGTATATCAGATAAACATGTACCAACAGTTAGCAACAATCAACAACCACTCAACAAGCATCAAAACCTGCTTATGCAGTTAACCCAAACACCCCTTAAAAACCTGTTTAGACAAATTTTCAAAGGCTTATCCAGATTCAACCCACAAATCAAGCTACTAACACTTCAATAACATCAAACCATCACAAATAAATAGGATTCAAGCAATAGAACACAGATTCAAGAACAATCAAGCAAAAATCACAAATATTCAGAAATTTAAAGAGAAAATGAAAAGGGAGAAGATGCAAACCTCCAAGACCTACATCCAGGCCCTGGATTGTTTGAGCTGAGGTCCTAGCAGAACAAGTACCAGCTTTCAATGCTGCTAAGATGAACAAACCAACAAGTGAGATCAAATAACAAGTACTATCTGATTTTTGAAGCACAAGCCTTATGGATTAAAACCTTGCCTCAAAAACCTTCAAACATGAATATGGAACTCAGATTTTAGCTTATCAGATACCAAACTTTTATAAATAACAAATGAGAATTCAAAATTTTCAGAAATTCCAACTTTATTTCATTAAAAGGAATTACAAAGATTTAAAAGCTAAAATCTGGAACAAAAGCTCTCTTACAGGTTGAGGAGTCTTTTTATAGGCAAATGCTAGTTATGCACTATTCACAAACCCTAGAAGTAAAATTCCTATTTTATCCTTGAGGTCTTCTAGACGATTTCTTGGTTGTGAGCTGTCCAAAGTGATCAAGAGCGTTCATTTTAGCTTTAGGATGAAGCTAAGAATCTTGGCTGTTGATTTTGTCACATAGGATTACTTGGAGGCTAAGTTGTCACATGATTGGTGGACGGGTATTAGGGGTGGGGTCCATTGTGAGTGGGAATGAGTGTTTTAAGGTTGGGAAGGGTTTCTGGGCGTGTGAATTAAGTGTGTGTCAAGGTAATTTAAATTAACCCTTTGTTTTAAGTGGGGTAAATTATGGGTGGTGAAAGGTGAATAGTAGTACTTTTGATCCGTTTTTTGTGGAGTTGCAAAGTGTTTGGCGCAATCCTGGTTTGAATGTTTCATTTGCACAGCTTTACTCCTTGTTCTTTGGGAAAGTATGTAAATCAAGTATTTCAGCCAACACAAACGAATTCCCTTTGATAATAACTTTCAGAACTTTACACTTTTGGCACCAAAGTTTGGAAAAAGGGTTACAAGGGTTGTTTTTGCCATTTTTGGATAATTCAAGGACTGATCTTGGACATTGTTGATCTTCAAAGGTCTTCAATGTAACTTTAACTTCATAAGGGACCATAATTGACAAATTGGATTTGATGAGGGACTAATCTTGCTAATTCTTCAAAGTTGAAGAACCTTTTGTGTAATTTTGACAAACTTAAGGGACCAAACTTGTAATTATGATTTCACAAGGGTTTTAAGTGTCATTTCTTCATTCATTGAGGATCAATCTTGCATATCTTCAAGTCTTCAAGGGTAAATGTCTGATAAATCATGAACTAGGGCCCGGTTCATTGTACGGCTTCGTTTCTCGTGTCCGTTTTTCCTTGTTTCTTGTGATCTTTTGTCTTTTTCACGATATCCATACCTAAAATACACAAGTAAACAAACACAAGCATATATATGGTATTTTATGACATTTTTATGCATTCAAAGCCCGAAAAGACCGATGAGATCATGTATAAATGGCATCTCATCAAACCATAACAAAACAGGTCATCCATTGCACATCAAACGTATAACCATAACAAACCGGGTCATTCATTGAACATCTAACGTGTAACCAAGACATGCCGACTCATCCATTGAACATCTAATGTTTAACAAATGCACACCGACTCATCCATTGAACATCTAACGTGTAACCAAAACATACCGACTCATCCATTAAACATCTAATGTTTAACAAATGCATACTGACTCATCCATTGAACATCTAACGTGTAACCAAGACATGTCGACTTATTTATTGAACATCTATCGTGTAACCAACACATATCGACTCATCCATTGAACATCTAACGTTTAACAAATGCATACAGACTCATCCATTGAACATCCAACGTATAACCATAACAAACCGGGTCATCCATTAAACATCAAACGTATAACCATAACAAACCGGGTCATCCATTGAACATCAAACGTATAACCATAACAAACCGGGTCATCCGTTGAACATCTAACGTGTAACCAAGACATGCCGACTCATCCATTGAACATCTAATGTTTAACAAATGCATACTGACTCATCCATTGAACATCTAACGTGTAACCAAAACATACCGACTCATCTATTGAACATCTAATGTTTAACAAATGCATACCGACTCATCCATTGAACATCTAACGTGTAACCAAGACATGCCGACTCATTTATTAAACATCTAACGTGTAACCAACACATACCGACTCATCCATTAAACATCTAACGTTTAACAAATGCATACCGACTCATCCATTGAACATCCAACGTATAACCATAACAAACCGGGTCATCCATTGAACATCAAACGTATAACCATAACAAACCGGGTCATCCATTGAACATCAAACGTATAACCATAACAAACCGGGTCATCCATTGAACATCTAACGTGTAACCAAGACATGCTGACTCATCCATTGAACATCTAATGTTTAACAAATGCATACCGACTCATCCATTGCACATCTAACGTGTAACCAAAACATACCGACTCATCCATTGAACATCTAATGTTTAACAAATGCATACCGACTCATCCATTGAACATCTAACGTGTAACCAAGACATTCCGACTCATTCATTGAATATCTAACGTGTAACCAACACATACCGACTCATCCATTGAACATCTAACATTTAACAAATGCATACCGACTCATCCATTGAACATCTAACGTGTAACCAAGACATGCCGACTCATCCATTGAACATCTAACGTGTAACCAACACATATCGAGTCGTCCATTGAACATCCAACGTATAACCATAACAAACCGGGTCATCCATTGAACATCAAACGTATAACCATAACAAACCGAGTCATCCATTGAACATCTAACGTGTAACCAAGACATGCCGACTCATTTATTGAACATATAACGTGTAACCAAGACATGTCGACTCATCCATTGAACATCTAACGTGTAACCAACACATGTCGAGTCGTCCATTTAACATCTAACGTGTAACCAACACATACCGACTCATCCATTGAACATCTAACGTTTAACAAATGCATACTGACTCATCCATTGAACATCTAACGTGTAACCAAGACATGCCGACTCATCCATTGAACATCTAACGTGTAACCAACACATGTCGAGTCGTCCATTGAACATCCAACGTATAACCATAACAAACCGGGTCATCCATTGAACATCAAACGCATAACCATAACAAACCGGGTCATCCATTGAACATCCAACGTATAACCATAACAAACCGGGTCATCCATTGAACATCAAACGTATAACCATAACAAACCGGGTCATCCATTGAACATCTAACGTTTAACTATTGGCGGGAAAACGTTGGCGGGAAAACATTGGCGGGAAAATGTTAACCATTTCTCTCACTTTTTGACCATAAAAGGATTCACACACACACTTATCATCAGCAGATCACACACACACACTTATCATCTCCTACCAAACTCACCACCACCACCACCCGATTTGGTAGCAGATGGATCCTCGTGAAGCTTATAAGTGTACATGTGGAAATGGATATATAGTGTTGAGACAGTCACATCAACACCATAGCTTTGGTAAACTTTATTATGCATGTCCTCTTTTGAAGGTAAACAATCTAAAGTATTTTTATTTATGTAATATGTGTGATTTTTAAAATAACATGTCATGTCATTTTTTTTGTTTTGTAACAGCAAAAAAAACAAGATTATGGATGTGGAAATTTTATATGGAAGGATGATCTAGATCTCCAACTCCGTATAAGATCTTCCTCTGGATCTTCAACACCTCAAGGTTCTCCTTCAAGACGTTCAATACATCCAAGTTCTTCTACAGGATCTTCTGAATCTACAACCAATGAGTGCTCAATTTCAAGATCAAAGATCTAAAGATAAAGATGTTAGAGACAAGACTAGAAATGGAAAGGCATCCTGAAGACCACGCATGTCAATCGGCTGCAATACTTCATGAGCTTTTAAATGAAATGGAAAATCTTAGCGTTGAGTAGTAATCGGCTGCACTACTTCACTAACTTTAAGTTGATTAGTAATGTCTGTTTGTAAGTTTTTCATTTGATTCCACAAGGGCTATGTATAATATTATGAATAAATAAATGTTTGTTTTATAAATGTCTCATTTTTATTATATAAACGTCGCAAAAATAAAATAACATCGGATCGATAGTTAAAATAATAATTATTTGGAATAAATAAATATTTGTTTTATAAATGTCTCATTTTTATTATATAAATGTCGCAAAAATAAAATAACATCGGATCGATAGTTAAAATAATAATTATTTGGAATAAATAAATATTTGTTTTATAAATGTCTCATTTTTATTATATAAACGTCGCAAAAATAAAATAACCTCGGATCGATAGTTAAAATAATAATTATATGGAATAATTAATAATTTTTCATAACAAGCAAAAACTAATTAAATATATGACAGGGAGTTTCCCTGGCGACATGTCGCCAGGGAAACTTTTGGGATTTGGCGGGTAAAAGCCCGCCACACATTTTGTGCTTAACTTTGAAACTAATTACGTATGGCAAAAGTTTCCCTGGCGACATGTCGCCAGGGATAAGTTTGACAGGTTATTAGCAAAAATAATTTTTGTTAAAATTGATGGACGAAGTTTCCCTGGCGACGTGTCGCCAGGGATAATTCTGGACAAATTTTCCCTGGCGACATGTCGCCAGGGAAACTTTGGAGGGAAAATTTCGCGCTCTTTCACTTGGTATCTGATTTTGGACGGATTATCCCTGGCGACATGTCGCCAGGGAAACCCTAGTCAAACTTTGACCAAAAAGTAAATCTGCTTTATCGCCACGTCAGCAATGTCGCCAGGGAAAAGGGGTTATCCATGGCGACATTTTGTCGCCAGGGAAACCCCCGTCACCTGTTCCCAGTTTTCTTGTAGTGGTTTCAACTTGGTATTCGAGCTAGGTTTACATATTTGACTTACGGTTTGACTAACAAACTTGACTAACCAATCACGTAACACATTCAAACTTGTTAAATTCATAGTCCAATCTATCAAATGACATTATCGTAATAATTACTTATGAACCCGATTTTGGGTGTTACATCTTCGTGCTTTATGCCATCTACTTCTTCCGAGCTCGCATGAAAGAGTTTGTTGTGTCACTTCCAAATTGACTATAGAAGCACATAACAAGCCACAATCGCCTCTACGTTACATAACGTACTATTCGACATATCATTAAACCTTTTATGAATAATTTGGAGTGCTCAACCACCAAACACATATACATATCTTAATCAAATTGGGTCCTGGAGGAAGTTTTTTGCACCACATAAGGTGAATGCGACCACCAAACCAATGCCTTATTACCACCACATATATGGTGGCAGGTGGTTCTCTCACCAGGACTAATAATTTAGTACCTTGCGTCCAGTTTATAATTATTTTTGTGTAAGAAAATAAAATAACATACTCCGTAAAAAGTATTGTTAGTGAAGAAAGACTTGTTGAGAAAATTTGAAAATTTTCAACAAATAAGAGATTTGGAAACTTTACTATACAAAATAATATGTGTGTTTTTTAAACCATGTATCAACAATTTTTAATGCACAAATATTATGTTTTCTTGTGATATTTTGGCATAAATGGTTGTTTTTTAGAGAAACTGGAAAAAACTACTAAGAGCCGAGGGAGCGCATGCGTCGTAGGTGGTGCCATGGCCTACGACGCGAGCCAAACGACGATGCACCACACCCCTCATGCTATAGATTATTGCGTCGTGATCACCAGCAAAAAATATCGACGTTGTAGTCTTTTTTTTTGAATTATATTGTGTTCATGTGTGTGGGTGTTAATGATGGGTAAAGCTTTTACGTGAATTTGTGTGTTTGTATTTGTGTTATGTTTGTGTGTGTGTGTGTTTGGGTTTGTGTTTTTTTTTTCATGTTTGCAGCCAACACAAGGAAGAAGAAGATGCTACTTTTTTTTTAATTCATATTTTTTCTTTGAAACCTTGAAACCTATATGTTTATATAATGAGTTTCTGTGAATGCTTTGTCTACATTGTTAATCCTTTTTTTATTGGACCGTTATTTTTAAATTAAAAAAGTTCTATAAGGAACATGCATCCAAAAAAGAACAAAGGAAGCAATCTCCACCATTCAATATTAATCTTTTTAAATTTAATTAAAAAAACACATTTTCATCCTATTTCTTAAAAATTAAATATCTCTCAAACCGTTAATCGTTATGAAAAAATAATTATACCGTCACGACGGGAATTAAATTATCTTTCCATAGATATGCACTTCTATATACTTTCGGCGAACTTTTTTTAAAAAATTTCGTAAAAAAATCACATGTAATTCTCGAAAAATTACATGTAATTCTCGAAAACTCATGTTTGATTAATTATTTTAAAAATCACATTTGAATTTGTAACGTCACATGCGATTTGTGAAATCACGTGTATTTTTTTGACGAGAATTTCAACATTGTAAAATCGTTAAAAGTATATGAAAATAACCGTCTATTAAATGACAAAAATATTTTCGTTATTATTTTAAGACCACATGTGATTTATGTGAATTACATTAAAATGTTTGAATCACATGTAATTTTGTTAATATATTAAAATGTTTGTTGCCATTAATATAAAATATGTTCATTTTACCGGGGTGGAGTCCCCTTTACCCAAAAAAAATATATGTAAAACAAATTGGCTTCTGAATTACATGTGATTCGGTGATAATTACATGTGATTTTGCTTGCATTACATATGATTCAAGCATACCGAAACCGTAACTTTTTCTAACAAACCCACATTAGATGAATCACATGTGATTTTTTTAATCACGTATTATGTTTTCATTTATGTAAAATATATAAAACAAATTGGCTTCTAAATTACATGTGATTTTGTTTGAATCACATGTAATTCTGCTTGAATTGCATGTGATTCGGTGAAAATTACATATGATTTTTCTTGCATTACATGTGATTCTAGCATTCCGAAACCTTAACTTTTTCTAACAAACTCACTTTAGATGAATCACATGTGATTTTTTTAATCACATGTAATCTTGTTAATATATTAAATTGTCTGCTTGAATTACATGTAATTCGATGATAATTACATGTGATTTTGCTTGCATTGGATCACATGTAATTCGATGATAATTACATGTGAATTTGCTTGCATTACATGTGATTCAAACATTTCAAAACTTTAACTTCTTCTAACAAACCCACTTTAGATGAATCACATGTGCTTTTGTTTGAATCACATGTAATTTACCACGAATTATATGTAATGCAAGCAAATTCACATGTAATTATCATACATGGATCACAAGATAGCATACATGGATCACAAGACCACTTTAGATAGCATACATGGATCACAAGACCACTTCGGAAGGATGGATGATGTGAGGAATGGAGAGAAAATGTTATTTACCACGAATCACATGTGATTTACTACGAATTACATGTGATTTATCACGAATCGCATGTGATTTACTTGGTTTCTAGATTATTGGCATTAAAGTTGAAAATAAAAATCTATGAAAACATGTAACTTAAAAAAAAAGACTAACGCGTCAAATGGGACGAAAGTTAGATGTAAAGTTATGTGAGTCTACATGAATCACATGTGATTTAAAGCAAAATTACATGTAATTATTTATAAAATCACATGTGATTTAAAGCAAAATTACATGTAATTTTGTATAAAATCACATGTAATTTGAGCAAAATTACATGTAATTATTTATAAAATCACATGTGATTTGAGCAAAATTACATGTAATTCACACAAAATTACATGTAATTTTCATTCAACACTAACTAACCACTTTATTACAAAAATCACATGTAATTCACACATAATTACATGTGATTTGCATTTAACACTAATAAACTATTTTATTACAAAAATTACATGTAATTCACACATAATTACATGTAATTCACACAAAAGTTAACGATTTACAGTGTTAAAAATTATCGCCAAAAAAATTACACGTAATTTTCGAAAATTACATGTAATTTTTCGAGAATCACATGTAATTTTTTATGCGTAAATTAAAAAAAAAAAGTTTGCCGAAAGTGTATAGAAGTGCCTATCTATAGAAAGATAACTTAATTCTCGTCGCGATGGTATAATTAGTTTTTCGTAACGATTAACGGTTTGTGAGATATTTAATTTTTAAGAAATAAGATGAAAATGGGTTTTTAAATTAAATTTAAAAAGATTAATATAGATCATTAGATGAAACTTGAATGGATGATTGAGATTGCTTCCTTCCTTCTTTTTTGGATGCATATTCTATAAGGATCTCACCTCTGTTGATTTATATAATGGAAATAATGTATGTTTTTATAGAAATGGAAAAAAATATACAGTATTATGTACATTTTGAAAAAAAGGAAAAGAAAATAAATATCTATGACCCTATTTTTTCATAACTTACTATTCCTCACAAAGGTGGCTCAAATGTGGTGTCATACCTATTCTCGTGTTATAATCTACCTGACAACACTTTTTAGCTATGGCACCACATTTTCCTTCCCACCATTACTTGTACTCTGACTATGTAGACATATTTCAACAAATACTTAACTTTTGTTTAGAAATAAGTTATACTCACAAAACTAAGCAATGTTTGCTCCGACAATTCACGAAATTTTTTAGGGCTCGCAAGGTTTGACTTTCCTAAGTGACACTAGCAATCAGGGGCGGAGGTTAGTGCTCGAAAAGGGGGGGGGGGGGGGGGGGGGGGGGGGGGGGCAATGCCCTCAACAAACTGGGAAAAAAAATAATTTATAGTGTATATTTTAATTTTAATGGACATTTATTTTGCTTGCCCAGCCTAAACTCGAGTTTGCTCTCTACGAAAGAAAGCGCAACATGTAATTTAAATGGTTTGTAAAATTTATTACTACCGTGTATTTAAATGGTTTATAAAATTAATTACTCCACATAGAATTGGCAGCAAATAGAATATTAGTATTCGGTTTATAGAATTCAAAATGTCAATTGCAATTCCAAAAGCAAGAGGAAAGAAAGATCATATCATTGTAAAACAAAGAAATCATCATCAGTTCATTATTCAATCATTCAACAATAATCAATCTATTTTTTTCTCATCTCCATCCTTATAACTTAAAAGCCCCTAACTTTACTTTTATTTTTATAAACTAAATTTGCTTAAAAATATATGATGTTGTGTTATTGTCTAGCTGTTAGTTTTTATTACAAATGATCCAATTATAACTGTGACTTTGTGACTTTGTGACTTATAGAAGTATTGTTTATCATTTGCCTAAAAACTGATAACAAAAGACACTTAGGTCAGTAGCTTTTATAAAAGAATGCCATCACTTCTAAGTTTTAAGTTTTAATAGATGTTTGTAAGTTTGTGACTTATTGTTTGTAATAGATTTTTGTATAGTAGCTTTCGTAAGAGAAGCTCTAGCTCTAGTTTAAATTCTTTCAATTGTTCTTTAATTGTTTAAAGAGATACACTAGCTTTTATATCGTTTATTTGACATAATTTTGCTAATTTATGTCTAGAAACATGGTAAATTACGGAGTATAAAAAAAAGCATTTTTTGCCTTGCATATGCTGATTTTTGGAGCTGTTTTTGTTGTTTTTTAGGGCTGTTTGGTTTCTGCATTTAGGCTGTTTGGTTTTTGCAGTTCGGTTGTTTGGTTTCTACAGTTAGGCTGTTTGGTTTCTAAATTTAGGCTGTTTGGATGCTGAATTTGGATGTTTGGATGTTGTTATAATGCGGTTTGGATACTACTATTTTTTACTGTTCGGTATCGTTTTTACGCAACATCAGGTTTATTTTGTTGTTATTTTAACACTTGTAAGTTCTCTTATGCAATATAAAGACGGTTAAGTTAACTATTATTTTTTAATAATTTTTTAAAGGTAATATTCTTTTGCCCCGCATATGTCGTCATCGTGGCTCCGTCATTGCTAGCAATGCTGAGAACTTGGAACGTTTATACCTCGATTTTATTAAAGTAGCAGACGAACTAAACATTCTTGTTAATGCAATGATGCCTAAAAAAGTTACTTGTATTTTTTGGTCTCGCTTTGTTTTAATTACGACAATATAAAAAAACAAGCATTTACAAAAACAACGAAAATCCAATTTTTGAGTTCAAGCATTTTTCATTTCATCCATTGTAACACCCCACTTTGGTAAATCGAATGTCATGCGTAATTATGGCGTGTCATCAAAGCATGCAAGGTGAATGTCTAAAAATATTCAATGACCATGAACGGAAATACCGGAAACAAACATCGATAGTCCAAGTATAAGCTCAAGACACATGAATATAAGTACTGAAATGGTAAAGGACTAAACAATGTCCAAAAAAATAAAGTAGCATAATGTATGGAAAATGCATAAAGTAATGAAGGCTAAGTAACTTCCAATCTGTATGCACATACTCTTAAAGTCTATGAGCACCCTTGAATACATGTCGTTTGGGAACATGAAAGGAAAACGGCTGAGCATAACGCCCAATGAACGGATATACAAGTATAGCATGAAATGACATAAGCATAAAAGACTAATAGCAGCGGAAATGTATAAGTCCTAGATTACCTGGAACATGTTCATAAAACTGGTTTTATAGTTTGAAAAGACTTATGTTTTAATATAGAAAAACTGTATTAATTAGCCAATAGCCTATATAGGTCATGAGGTTCCACCGTGCATGAATACTTGGAGGGGAGACCTCGTCATACAATTAGAGGGGTTGCCTCTAATTAAATAGTCTGGGTAGGAGGGATCAACTCCTTGTGAAGGATGCAAGGCACACATCACATTCACCATGAAAATCCTGTAAACATGTAACTAGGATGCACCCATACGCCCCACATGATAATATAAATATATGGCCAAAACTGAAAAGGGACGCCACGAGCAATCACTCCACCGTGGGGAAGTCATAACACTGGTGCCTCTAGTGTTATGGTTATGGTACCTCCATAACTAGGTGACACTGGTCATGCATGTATATGGCTTAGGCATTTAAATCTAAAATAAGTAATCAAACATATAAAACATATACTTGGGAAAACATTTGGTTGCAAACGGGGAATCCTAATAAGGAAAGAATGTCCATACTGAAGGACGGAAAATCCGTACCTTGTGTCCAGTGAACGAGGAAAGACGAAAGGATGAATAGTCCTACTCCGACCTCACTAATGCTACATAAATAAGGGACATGTATAAGTCTTCTTATTACTGAGTACGTAACTGATTATATCATGTTCTTAGCTTGTTTTATATGTTCTTGTCTTGTTTATTGTTTTAAATGTTATACTGTGTTAATCATGTATTTCATGTATTCTGATTAAGTATTATCTTGTATTCTTGTATTATTATACTTGTTGTGTAATAATAAGTAACTTTCTAAAAATAGAAGGTTTCCAAAAATACAGCAGTTTCTAAAAATAGATCAGTTTCTAAAAATAGAAAGTTTCCAAAAATAGCAAGTTTCCTGAAATAGAAAGTTTCTATATTTAAAAATAAGCTGGATTAATAAGCTAATAATATATGTTTAAGTTTACTGGTTAAAAATCATAAGTCATGTAATTAATAGTATAGTTTATTAATAATGTCATGATAATTTAATAATGTTAGGTCAATTCAGTGCCTAATGATCTCACTGATGGATTCGAATAACAATCAGCCTAAGTGAAGTATTAACCTTGAACATAATGAAGTCACTGAGTAAACAAACACTCAGTGAGTTACCTTCGAGTTCCTAGACTGAGTCTAAAAGAAAGACTCGAGCATTCAGAGAGGCGAAGCTCAATGAATGACTTCTAAGACGATGAAGAAGGTGATGGGTTCAGTGAGTTGTGGCAATAGACTCACTGAACCCCATACGATCTCCCTGAGGAAACAAGCATCCTCCAAGACTGAAGTAAAGGTGGGATAAGTTGAATTGTGATAAGATGGAGTACATCACACAATTAGCGTGACTTACCCTTTTAGGATAGATAGGGTACTGACAAGTGTAAAAGGACTTATGAGCTAATTCTTAGAATAGGATAAGATAAGATTGTACACTGTACCAATAAGACAAGATTTTCACTTGGGCAATTCTTTGTTTTCTATCTCACTTTTATTCTATAAATAGGATGCTTGTAAAAGGAGAGAAACAAGTTTGTGCACTAAATGCTTTAGACATTCACAAACAAAATTTCTCTCCTCCAAATACGATCAAACACTTGAGTTGTAAACTCTTGTTGATAGAATCGTCAAGATTAGCAATCGTTAGGATTGGACTAGCTTGTTAGTGAGGAGATCACCAAAACACACATTGTCTATTCAATCCCTATTGTAGCTTCGTATACAATATGGTATAATTCTTTAATAAAGCTAAGAGTTAAACGTTGAAAATCTTTGTGTTATTTACTTTACTTTGTATTAAGTTTATTACATTACTTAACCATGGGTTAGGACTATACTTAGTATTCTTAAGTATAACAATAATTACAAGGGACCAACAAGTGGTATCAGAGCGGTAGGATTATAAAAAATTTTAACTACTGTCTCAAAGTTTCTAAAACCTTGATCCATTATGGCTAAAAGTAATGTACCCCAACTTGTTAACAAAAAAGGAGCAAGTTACTCTGTTAACGCTCCTAAGTTAGAAGTTGAAAGATTTAACAAATAGAAGAAAAGAATGCTATGTTATTTGATGAGAATGGAACCTTATTACATCACTTGTATTAAGAATGGTCCATTCAAACCAAAAACAGCAGTTGGTGATGACAAACCTGAAAACCAATGGTCTGACGATGAAAGGAGAGTGGTCAATCAAGACCAACGTCTCAAAAGCATCATAATATCTTGTCTTCCTGACGATATTATGGAGGCTGTCATCGAGTGTGAGACGACCAAAGAGACTTGGACAGATCTTGTTCATAGTTTCGAAGGACCATCCGACACTAAGGAAAATCGAATTATGGAACTGAAGTTAGAATATAACACTTTCAGGTCCAAACCATCTGAAACACTTCTTGAGACTTATACCAGATATAAGACCTTGCTCAATGAGCTATCAAATGATGGGGTGAAACTGTCAAGGCATGAAATCAATGTTGGTTTTGTGAACAGTCTCCCTGAAAAATGGCATGGTATTTCTCAAGGACTGAGAAATGCTAATCCCATACAGACTTAGGATCTTGTAGACATTTAAGGAAGATTTATCAATGAAGATAATCTAATAAATAGAAGATATCCTGAGTCTAGGAAGGCCCTTAATAACATACACCTCAGCCAAACCTACCCTAGTTGATCATGGACCCATTACAATTGCTTTTTACTCAAATGCAATTGTTCAAGATTTTCAGGAGACCTCAGATGATGAGGTTGATGAAAGATCTAGTACTAAATACATAAGGGATCTAAACAGGGAATATCATGAAAGGGCCATGTTGGAAAATACCAAACGTTATATCGAAAGAACTAGATTTACTGGAAATCAATCCACTAAGGGAGTGGATTGTTACCGATGTGATAAAACTGGGCATTTTGCAAAATATTGTCTTTCAAAAACTCCATTGGCCTCATATAAAATTCAAAATTATTCATCAGGCAATGACAATTTTCAACCCAAGTTTACACCAAAACTGATTCAGGCTTCTCCAATTAACCAAAGCTTTCAAAATAATAAGAAAACTGAGAAGGATTATAGGTCTGAGTATAAAAAGGTTAAATCAAAGCTTGCACTCTTAGAATCTGAACCTTCAACTACTTAGACTTAAAAGCCTCCTTAGAACAAAGCCAAAGGTCTGGTAGCTGAAACCTTTGATTGGGATGATGAAGACTTGTCCTCAGAAAATGAGGAAGTCAGATATCAAGTGTTGATGGCTCTAGATGATGATGAACTATCAGTTGGGAAGAGTCATGCTCGAAATGGAGAATGGGTTGACATCACAATGAGAAAGGTAAACATGCTCCTCTCTATGGATGAAAAGTCTGATTGGCAAAGGTTCCTTAAGTATATAAACATTGACCTATCGTTTGTTGTAGAGCAGAGATTAAACCTTCTTTCAAAATATAATAAACTTGTTTTTGAATTAAACAAATGTAGAGAAGATTGATTGATTTTTATACAAGCCAAACTTGAAGCAGTAAGCTGTCAACTTCAGAACACTGAACTCACTAAAATTAATCATGCTCTTCAAGAACAACTTAAGGAAGAAAACCGCATCAATGAGAAATGGACCAATAGCTCTACCTTAGCTTCTCAGTGTATAAACAGTCAAATTCCTGCCCAAAAGAAGAAAATTCTTGGGGCACGACAACTCACTGAAAAGCCACCTACTAAGGAAATGAGTGAAAAAGCATTTCTTCCAGCCTCAGTAAGGTTTTAAGAAATGATTCCAAAGTCAAAAGACTGGGTTGAAATATCAAACTCTGAGAGTGTGTTGCCTAACTTTGACACTGGAAAAATATTAATCCCTGAATCTCAAGCTATTAATGAAAAACTGGGTCTTAATGAAGAGACCGATGTCCCAAATAAATTCAGTAACACTGAAACACCTAATGTTGCTAAGGACATTCAGACTCCTCTGCCTCCTTTGAAAAATATTCAAGGGGTAAGTCCATGTTCTGAACTATTTCCACTATCTTATCAAGAATACTCACCTAGAGGAAGAGTTGGGTTAGGTTATACTGAACAAACAAAGCCTGATTCAAAAGTGACATCAAATCACACTGAGTCAGGAATTGTCACTGAGAAAACAACCAAACCTATCTCTCCCTCAGGGACTCCTACAAACTCAGTCAACTCTATTCCTGTTGTAAATCAAGAGGAGTTAAGTAGATTGTTCCAACTTTTCATGGAAGAGAAGCTGAACTCAGCCTCTAAAACTCAGGGTAAAACATCTGTATCCTCACAGCCTGAATCATCGACAGGTAACAAAACCAAACCTGAGTCTTCCAAGAAAGTTAAAACAAATAAACATTCCTGTGAGCTATGTCACTACACAAATCATACCACTGATAATTGCTTTAGAGTTCTCTATTGCATGAAATGTAAAAGTAAAGATCACATGACAGCAGATCATGAGATGCACATGAATTCTATTAGAAATGTTAATAGATATAATGCTCAGCCTTACAACTATGGGCCCGCCTCTAAACAAATCAGAAAATCAAAGGCTAAGCCTTTCCCACCATGTACACATTGTGGCATCCCTGATCATAGGCCTGATGATTGTATATACTACCCTGAGTGTGATATTTGTGGAAGCAATGATCATACTACCTCAGGACACAATAGAATAATTATAGTCAGAAGGGGAATGATAGTTGAGTCATCTCAAAGCACTGAATCCTCAGTCGGACTAAGCTGCAACACATGTGGAAACAATGTTCATTCTACCTCAAACCATGCTGAGTTTGAGTACTTCAAACAAGGTGAAAGACGTCAGGCTCCTAGAGCCAAAGAGCCTACTAAAAAGTGGGCTCACAAGAGAAACTAATCCACCTCGTTATTTGTGCAGAAACACTTCAAGGAGCATGTCTGGTACTTAGACAGTAGGTGTTCAAGAAGTGTGACAGGGGTCAAACGTTATCTGTACAAATACTTGGAGCAACCAGGTCCTAAGGTAGTATTCGATGATAACTCATCTTGTGTTACTGAGGGATATGGTTCAATAAAATGTGGTCGAATAGTTTTCTCAAAAGTGGGGTTTGTAAACGGTCTGAAGTATAATCTCATCAGTATCAGCCAATTGTGTGATGCTAAGTACATCGTTCAGTTTGATGATAAGCAAGGAACAATTAGAGATGGAAACAGGGCCGGGTTTGCAGGGAATGGTTGCTACCATCCCCATCCCCAAAGTTAAATATATATCCCCATCCCCGTCCCCATCCCCATCGGGGATTATAAACTACATACAATCCCCATCCCCAACGGGGAACGGGGATCCCCAATGGGGAATCGGGGATTTTTTTCCCCGTTACACAATTAGCATTTAAACAATGTTTCAAATGACGCGACCATTGCGAATAACACAATACGGTAATATCAAACAAAATTAACGAGATTAACATTCATGCAATCATGCTCATTATTATTAATAACAAAATTAACACAAAAGAGCTCATCCTATAAGGTTAGTGTCAAAAGAGATATTAACAATCGATTGATAGTGTTTCAAATATCTAATAGATATTTGAAATATACAAGATATATAAATATATATGTAGAATAAAGATATTCGGGGGCGGGTTCGGGGATGGGTTCGGGGAACCAAGGTTATTACCATCCCCGCCTCCATACCCGCTTTTTACAAATGGGTAATCCCCACCCCCATCCCCATACCCGGTCAACTCGGGGAATCCCCGGTCAAATCGGATTCGTGTATCGGATTCTCCGTCGGGTTCGGAGTTTTTTGCCATCTCTAGGAACAATCTTTAATGCGAACAAAGAAATTGTGCTGACTGCTCCAAGAAGAAATAATGTATATGTCTTAGACATGTCATCTGTAACTCACTCAGGAGCATGTTTCTTTGCTAAAGACTCAGACTCTGTCAATTGGCTTTGGCACAAGAGACTGTCACTGATGAGATGGCATTTATACATGATCTCATCGTTCTTTTCGGGCTTTAAATGCATAAAATGTCATAAAAATACCATATATATGCTTGTGTATGTTGACTTGTGTATTTTAGGTATGGATATCGTGAAAAAGACAAAATATCACAAGAAATAAGGAAAAACGAACACGAGAAACGAAGCCGCACAATGAACCGGGCCAAGTTATGAATTTCCAAAGAAAAGTACTTGAAGTATTGAAGATTTCCAAGAATGATCACTCATCAATGAAGAAATGACACTTAATACCCTTGTATATTCATAATTACAAGTTTGGTCCCTTAAGCTTGTCAAAATGACAAAAAGGTCCCTCAACTTTGAAAAATTGGCAAGTTTAGTCCCTCATAAATAAAGATTTGTCAACAAATGTCCTCCTCAATGACAAAAATACAAGAAAGGTCCTTCAACTATCAAGCATGTTCAAGTTCAGTCCTTGAAAAACCAAGAAAATGACAAAACAAACCCTAGAAATCCTTTTTGGAAAAGTTTTGTGCCAAAAGTATAAAAACCAAAACTTATTTAACCAAGAAAACAGGTTTGGTTACACTTGAAACTTTAAATGCAAGAAACAAGAACTTCCAAGGACCAAAGTTCCCACAATCAAAAGTTTAAACAAGAAAAAAGGGCGCCATAACAGTTACTATAGCAATTACAGTTACTGTGTCACCTTCTTATTACCCAGGTTTAAAAAGACGCAAAACAAAGGGTAAATGGCAATTTCTTGGACTCACGTGTGATTCACCTCACACGAATCATATCCCTTTCCTAAAACATTCCTTCCCACTAACAGAGAGACCTCACAAGTTCTCCCCTGCCCCACTTATAAGGCGACACGTATCATAAGAATGACAGCTGGAAGGATCAAGGGACAAAAACAACAACTTGCTCCCCAAGAACAAAATGAACGTTTGTGATCATCCAAAGACAGCTCATTAACAACTCAAGGGCACATTCGGGTTTTTTCAGCACTTAGGGTTTAGGATTAAAAGGATTCTAGGATCCTCTTCTAACTAGTATAAAGAGAGCCCTAATCTATGGTGAGCCTCTTGTTCCAGATTTTTGCTTAGTTTCTTTTGTAATTCCTTTTTAAATTTAATGAAAGTTTGTTTGGTCAAAAAGTTGTGAATTTCTTCTAGTTTATTAAAAGTTGGTATAAGTCTAAGCAAAGATCTGAGTTCCATTTTTCATTCGTGAAATTAAGTTGTTACTTCTATTTTCATAAGTTTTGAAAAATTTGTGAAATTTGGATTTCATTTATAAAAATCTTTGATATTAATTAGTGATATTTATTTATGTGCTAACGGAATCAAGGAGTCATCCTTGATTCTTGTGTGTTGTTTATGTTTAAGCAGGCCTTGGAAGCTTGTGCTTTGCTAGCACATAAGCTCATAGTATAGGGGGTGTGGATTGTGCATCCTTTAGGTACGTTTTCCTGTTTCATTTTTAATAGATAATAAGTTTTGTGACTGTGTGATTTATATTGTAAAAATCTGCTTGTTCTTGCTTATTATCAATTGTATAAGTGATTTGTGACCTAATTGTGTTGAGTGTTCATTGGTTTGTGGAGTTTTAAACATACTTGTATGCTAAATCTGCTTGACTGAAACTATAAGGGGTGTTTGGGAATACTCATGCTAGGGTAAGGATCTCCTTCTCAAGCTTTGGGCTGTACTCATCATCATTTGTTAGGTTTAGGGTTGTTGGGTTTGGGCATAAAAAGTAATTGTTTAAGTCAAAAATTTGAGGATCTATATTTGTCATCAAATCTGTTAAGTGTTACCTATTGTCTTTGTGGATTGTGAATTTGTGTGTTGCTTGAGTAGCATAAGACATTGGTTGCTAGTTAAAGTGTTTTACAAACCTTCTTGTATGCAAAATAGTGTCAAGTGCCTGCTTAAAATCAGTCATCTATATCAGATAGTGAAAATGGGGGTTTAAGTAGACAGATTCTTGTGTTTTGCTTGCTTAATCTGTAAACTCATAGACAAAAGGCAAATCTAGGTATAAGAGGTGATAATGTGTGATTTAACAAGCTTCTAATCAACTTATTGGAATTCAAATCTCATTTGTTTGGTCAAACACATCAGCTTTTTACTTTTGACTACATGCTTTTTGATTTATCTGTTTGAGTGTTTTCTTGTGTTTGTGTTTGTGATATTTTTTTTCCTGTTGACTCCCAATAAGCCAAAGCTTCTTGGGGTGCCTTTGTCTCCAAAAATATCCAACAAGCAAGGCTTGAACTCAAGCCAAACTAATATGTTCAATTAGCAGTGGGAACTCCTTTCCCACTACTTGTTACCACTGATAGTGTTATCTGGTTACCAGCTTATAAATAAGCATTTCTAGCTTATTTTAAACGTGCACAACTTATTTTTTGTAATAGATCTTAATTTTCTTAGCTTTTAATTTAGACTGGGAGTTTTCAGCTTTTAATTCTTGGGTTTTGTTAGAAAACGAATTCATTTTTCTTTTAGTATAAGTGCTTATTCATTGTTTCAGCTTATTCACTGAGCTTATTGGATGTTTTATGATTGATTAGTCTTAGTTAAGTGAATTAAAACATTTTGCAAGAAAAATCATGTCCGGAAGTGATCTATTTCTTAAAATCGACTATTTTGTGTTTTAGTGAAATCATACTTGGCTTATTTAGTGTGCTTTTTCAAAATTTCTTTTTACTGATCTCTTTAGTATCCTAAAATAAGGTTGTGTGTTAAATTAGAGCTTATGGCACCAACTTATTGCTTAATGGGCTTATTGGCCCATTAAGAATAAGCTTTTGGCATTTTAAGCTGCGATAAGCTAAGAATCAGCTTTTGGGCCTTTGGAGTTTGTGTTTAGAATTGAATTTTGAGTCAGACTGGTGATTTTGAGTTTATCTGGTTGAGTTTGAATTTTATTGGGCTAAAAAGCCCATTAAGCTTGTTGTTTTTGTTTTTAGCCCATTTGGGGCCCAATAGTGGTATTTTGGTAATTTCACTTTCATTTTCTGTTTATTTAGGTTAAAATAAACTAGGTTGCAAGTTTTTAGAAATTTTTATAACTTTTGAATTTTTAATATTATTTTAATATTTTATTTTTAGTTTAATTCATTTTAAATAGTTTTAAAAGTTTTAAAAATTTGGAAAAATACTTTTTAGTTTAATTAAGTCATTTTAGAGTTTTACAAATTTAAAAATCTTTATTTGGGCTTTTTATTAATTAATTTGATTTTTAGGGCTTTAATTAGCATTAAAAAATCAATATTTAATTAAATAAAAGGTTTGAAAAGTTTTGATCATTTTTAAACCCTAATTGGATTTTTACGGTTTTACGTTTTGTCGTCTTTTAGCGTATCTGTTGTTCTCTTTTCTCATCTTTTCTTTGTCAATATTAATCTAAAATATTTACAAGTTATTCACACACAATAAACCTCCTTGGGAAATGAATTTTTCACACCATTGGGTCAATAGTGCTTGATATTCCTATATCGATACTTAATACTTACCGCATTTACGCCTTTTTCCTAAAAGTGTTTAAAACCTCTACAACCATTTTGGCGCCGCTACCGGGGAGGTGTGTCATGATTAATTTCAACCATTTTGTTTTTAATATCTAACCATAATTAGTATTTATGTTAAATAGAAATCTATTAACACGTATTATCGGTTTTTTCGTTTTCTTTATGAAATATTATTATTATATTGTATATGTATCACAATTAATCCAAAATATCACCAAAAGTGTGAAAGCACAAACTTAATTAGGATTTGATCTCCTAATTATTGTATTCGAATCTCAAACAAAAAGAAAAAGGTAAAAATAGATAAATACTTTCTATTAGCTCGATTTTGAAAAATACGAACTTTAAGGTGAATAGATAGGGAACGTGCTATAAAAGGCCGTTAAAGGGAAGTTAGGTACTTAAGTGCTTGGCGCCACCTCATTCCCCCCGTTCACTTGTGAGTATTTGATCTTGAAGGCTAATCGAGGGTTTTGCCGCCCAAAGTATTATTACGTATTATATATATTTGCTTGGTTTCTTTGTGATTAAACCCTCTTGAACAATTTGGTTTTCACCAAAGTTCTAAAGTCAATCGAAGGCGTTCACTCCACGTGATCGTTTTCAATCTTTGAGTCTCCTTTAATCAAGAGTTTGATTCGAGGAGAGATTTGGTAGATTGTTGTCTACAAATACACACAAAATCCAAAAAATTTAAAAAACAATAAAAAACACAAAAAAATTGAAAATCAACAAAAACCCCAAAAGAATCTTCTTTGTTCACCTCTACGTTCTACGTCACGTTTATGCAAACTCGTAATCAAGCAAAACGAGCTCGCAAACGTCGTCAAAAGGAAGGAAATCAAGATCCTTTGATTTAAGAAGAACCTCCAATTGTCGAACCCATTGTAGAACCAATAGTCACTATGGCTAATCGTACTATGGTGGAGTTGCTTCAAGCACCCACCGAGGGTTTTGGAGAAGCTATTGTGATTCCCGCCATCCTTGCGGAGAATTTCGAGATCAGGACGGGTTTAATGTCGATGCTACAAGCAAACAAGTTTCGCGGACATGAAAAAGACAACCCACATTATCACATGCGGAATTTCAATCGTCTCACCACAACAACAAGTTTAAGGATGTTCCACATGACGCCATTAAGATGATGTTGTTTCCATACTCGTTAGATGGACTCGCAAAAATTTGGCTCGAGAAAGAATCGTCAAATTTGATTTTGACATGGGGTGATCTCGTCTCTAAGTTTGTGAACCAATTTTTCCCGCCATATAAGACGACACATTTGAAAAATGAGATTTCAAGGTTTACGCAAAGATCTAATGGAAGTTTTTCAATGGCATGGGAACGATTTAAGGAAATATTATATGAATGTCCTCACCATGATTTTTCCGAATTGCATCAAATTGATACTTTTTATAATGGGCTTAACGATCATGAACGAGACTATTTGAATGCTGCCGCGGGTGGTAATTTTTTGTGCAAAACGACTGATGAAGCTTTAAAGATTATCGAGAATGGATCTAAGGTTTATAACCCTCGTAACACACCGAGTGTTTCCACTATGGGTTCGTCGTCATCATCCCGTAACATGAATGCCTTACATGATGAAGCAAATGAGGAGAATCGGTTTTTCGATAGATTTTCGACGCTTATGACTCATTGGAAAGCACAAGATGCTTTGAATTTGGCATCGGTAAAGCGGTTGAAAAGAGTTGTATATCTTGTGGTGGAGCTCATGATTTTTCCGAGTGCATTACCGCGGGTGGTAACACCTTGAGTGCTTACGTAGCAACAGGAACTTACAACCAAAACAGCCAAGGTTCCCGCCCAAATCAAGCTCCCCAAAATCAAAATGTTAACAACTATCGAAACAACAATCAAAGTGGTGGTTATCAAGGCAATCAACGTAACTATAACAAGGGTAATTACCAAAGTGGGAACAATGGGCAAGTACAAAATCAAAACCATAACCGTGATTTTCAAAATACTACACAAGGTTTTCAAAATGATCACACTAAAAATCTTTAAGGAGAATTTTTGGATTATGCTAAGGCAAATGATGCTAAGTTTTATAACATGCAACGAGAAATGATTAGCTTAAGATCCGAGTTGAAAAACGATCTTAAAAACGAACTTGCAAATGAATTAAAAATTCATGCTAATAAAATGGAAGGAAACGTTCAACGTCTTTAACAAAATCAACAAAAGATGGAACAAGGTCAACCTGAGATTAAACAAGAGTTGTTAAAAGCGGATAAAAGGCAATCAAAATTTGAAGGTCGAATGGCTAGTATGTTTGAAGCTATCATGTGTAAACCCTCTTCCTCGGGTGGTCTTTTTAGTGATACCATTTCAAATCAGAAGGGAGAAATGAAGGTGTAGAAACTAGAAGGGGGGGGGGGGGGGTTGAATAGTTTCTTATATTTACTTGTTAAAAGGTGGTTTTCAAAAATCCTTTTTCAAAAACTTAGGCTTGAGAAAATATGTGAAATCTTCTTATGCACAATATGAACAATGATAGTGTAGCTAAACTAATACTAACAAAAATATATGCACAAAGAATAAAGAATGTAAAGAGTTAAGGGTAAAGAAAGATCAAACCGAACACCAAGGATTTATAGTGGTTCGGCAACGAAGCTCACTCCTCGTTCCTACTCTACTCCTCGAGTACTCCTTACTCGAGAGTTCACTAAACAACAAGCTCCTTATGGTGGAGAAAACCGTACACGTCGCTTAACCAATTTCCGACTCTAAGCTAAAAATCGAGCCCTAATCGTAGCTAGGACCAATCTACACAACTATACTTAGTACACACACAACTTCCAAATAGACACAACTACTTTGATTTTCACAACTTTGACACAACAACAAATGTATTAGATCTTCAATGGATCTTTGGTGGTGGACTCAACACTTCACAAGGATAGTGTTCTTCTCTTTGCACTTGGAGAGGAAGGGATGGAAGAACAAGATTCACTTCTTAAACAAGTAGTAATCAAACAAATGATCAAAGATTTGAGTGATTAAAGAAGAGTGTTTGAATCTGGAAATAGATGTGCAAAAGAGGTGAGTTGAAAAGCTGAGAATGGTCCACTATTTATAGGACAAAGGGCCAACGGCTATATCTGCCCGCGGTTCCTTATCTTAGCCCATGGTACCTTATCGATAAGGAACCGCCTAGGAGCTAAGGAACCGTTGGACTAGACTCCCCTCCCTTTTTGTCCTTTAGTGGTGGAGGTCATATCTGGTTTAAAAAATATCCTGATAGAATATTCCTAACCAAATAAGAATATGCCATTTTCAAATTTTCAAATAATTAATTTAATAAAACATTTTCTTAAAAAGAAAGTTTAATTAAAACTTGTCACACTTAATAAAAAGTGAGTTTTAAGAAAAGATTAAATCACTTGATCACTTGATTAAGGATAGTACTTGTTTATTCATACCTTAAGTGAAAATGGGTAAAATGAAAAATACTTGAACTCAAGAATTCATTTTTCGTTGTTTTCGTAAATGCTTGTTTTTACATGTTGTCGTAATCAAAACTAAGAGAGACCGAAAAATGCAAGTAACGTTTTTAGGCATTATTGCATTAACAATCTCCCCTTTTTTGATTCCGACAATACATAAACTCAATCACACAAAAAACAATATTTTTGAAGACGAGTTTATTCATTTCTCCCCCTTTGTCGAAGCAAAAAGGTTGCACAAGTCGGTGTTGAAGAGACGGACTTTGCTAAGACTCCCCCTTGGTGTTTACTCCCCCTAGCTTGGGGCACCAAGGAATCGAGATATGGTGACAAGCTACATAGAAGGGTTAGTTGAACAAAAGAAACAACCAACAAGATATAGCAATAGGTCACAAAATAAAAGAGAAGAAAACAAAAAGACAAAGATCCAAGATAGGTTACTAAAAGAACATCATACAAAGATGTATGGAAAAAGAAACAAGCCAAAAGCATAAATCTAATCCTAGTTATTCTAGAATTATAAGATTTGCTAGAATTTGGTGTCTTGTGGATAAGAAACTAATGCTTATATAAAAGACAAGGTAATGGCGGAGGGTGGTGGTGGTGGCTTGTTGGAGATCTCATAATCATAGTGAAGAGGAAGCTTGATAAAGAGACTCTTGATGTAGCTCAACTCCTCATAGATGTGTGCCATAGCAAGATGTTGATATTGACAACAATGACAATATGTTCCATGGTGCATGACATTATCATGAGAAGGAGGAAGAACACTAAAGGGTGATGGTGGAAGAAAAGATGTTCCACAATCAACATTCTTGGTAGGAGAGATGTGATTAAGAGTGTTCTTGGGTGAGTTTGGATTGTAATGGTTCTTGGGTGATTTGGGATTGAAAGCAATTGGAGAAAATGGAGGAGATTCAAGGCTTTCATTTGGAGAATAAGACATTTTGGGATGTGAAGTATGACAAAATGCTTATGGTTTAAATAGGGAAGGCTTAAGGCATTTTTGGGGTGGTCAAAGGGTTTGAAACAAAGATTCTCAAAAATGTTGGAGCAAATCTGGAGTTTCAGACAAAAACCTGAAAAAGAAGGCACTGTAGGCTGTTCCTTATCAGGACTGGCGGTACCTTATCAATAAGGCACCGCGGTTCACATATGGAACCGCCTGCAGAGGCTGTGTTTGGTGTTTGGAGGAAGATTTTTTAGCAAATCTTATTTTTCTAGTCTAACTTATCATAGGGATATGCTTAAAAGCAAAGATAGACAAAGAAAATATGCAAACTTACCAAATAGAGATTTGACCAAAATACATGGATAAAAAGAAAATCGATGTAGGAGGTGTGTAAGACAAGACCTTAAGTCATGACACAATAATCCTCCATGATTCTATCTTGTTTTTGCTATGTTTGAGAGAATCATACATATGAATTATGTAAGCTCTAGATTAATAGCGAGAATCTATGAAAAAACATTTTTAGTTTGAATTAACAATGTCAAAAGTATTTCTCAACCATTTTTGAAAGAGACTTTGAGAATTTTGAAAAGGAGAAGAGAGGGTTTTTCAAAAAGAGTTTGGAAGACTCAATGACTCAAAGTGGTAAAAAGAACACACAAAGAAAAGAAGGTAATTAAGTAAGGTGTTCCATTAATCCTAGACCTAGACGCAAGTAATTAAAAGGTTCCCTCTTAAGTGACTTAGTGAAGATGTCGGCTAAGTTGTCTTCGGAGGGTACCTTCTCAATTGAAATGTTCCCCTTTTGAACATTATCCCTAAGGAAATGGTGCCGAATTTCAATGTGTTTGGTTCGCGAATGTTGCACGGGATTCTTGCTAAGGTCTATAGCACCTTTATTATCGCACATGATGGGAACATCATCAAGAGAAATCCCGTAATCAACAAGCGCTTGCTTCATCCATAGAGCTTGTTGGCATGCTTTTCCGGCACTCACATACTTGGCTTCCGTGGTGGATATTGCAAGAGCGGTTTGTTTCTTGGAGAACCAAGAAGTTAAACAACAACCCATGAAGGTACAAACTCCACTAGTGCTTTTCCGGTCCACATAGTCTCCCGCATGATCTGAGTCCGCGTAGACAATGGTTTCTATGCCGGTCCCTTTAGGATACCATAATCCTAAATGTATAGTGCCTTTAATGTATCGGAAGATACGCTTAACTGCTTCGAGGTGAGAGGTTTTGGGAGCCTCTTGGAAGCGAGCACAAAGGCAAACACTAAACATGATATCCGGTCGACTTGCCGTTAGGTACAACAAACTACCAATCATACCTCTATATTTGGTGTTGTCTACCGACTCACAGTCATCATCTACGGTGAGTTTAGTATCCGAGGCCATTGGGGTCTTCATTGGTCTAGATTCTTCTAATCCAAATTTCTTTAGCATTTCTTTAGTGTACTTATATTGACTAAAGAAAATACCATCGTCCATTTGTTTAAATTGGAGTCCTAAAAAGAAGTTAAGTTCTCTCATCATACTCATTTCAAACTCATCATGCATGATTTTGGCAAAGTCATCACACAATTCTTGACAAGTTGAGCCAAATATAATGTCATCAACATATATTTATACGATTATGAGGTGAGGACCTTTCTTCTTTGTAAAGAGTGTATTGTCTACCATCCCTATGGTATACTCATGTTTAACAAGAAACCCTTTAAGTTTATCATACCAAGCTTTGGGTGCTTGTTTGAGACCATAAAGTGCCTTCTTAAGCTTGTAAACATGATCCGGTTTCTCAAAATCAATGAAGCCGAGAGGTTGAGCCACATATACCTCCTCATTGATCAAACCGTTAAGAAACGCACTCTTTACATCCATTTGTTGAAGCTTAAAGTCTAAGGCACAAGCGTAGGCTAAAAGGATTCTAATGGATTCTAATCTTGCTACCGGTGCATATGTCTCGACATAATCAATCCCTTCTTTTTGATTATAGCCTTGAGCTACAAGTCTAGCCTTGTTACGAGACACAACACCATTTTCATCTAACTTATTCCTAAAGACCCATTTGGTTCCTATAATGGTAGAACTTCTAGGTGGAGGAACAAGTTCCCAAACATCATTGGCAATGAATTGATTCAATTCTTCTTGCATCGCAATGACCCAACTCTCATCCGTCAAAGCTTCTTTAACATTCTTTGGTTCAATCAAGGAGACGAAACAAAAGAAGTTGCTTTGGTTTTGGACTTGAGATCTTAGGGTCCTTTGATTTAAGTCACCAATGATATTATTGAGAGTATGATCCCTAGACTCCTTAATGTTTACTTCCTTTTCAACATTAAGGTCTTCAACTCCTATTTTTCTAACCTCTTTGGCTTTAACTACTTCTAATTCATCCAAGTCATCATCAACCAATGGTGGTGTCTTGGGTGAAGGAGGGGTTTCATCAAAGGTTACGTTAAGTGATTCTTCAATAACCTCCGAGGTTCTATTTAGGACAATGTAGGCTTTGCTAGTTTGGGAATAACCTAAGAGGATACCTTCGTAAGACTTTGGGTCAAACTTGGTAAGATAGTCTTTGGTGTTGAGAATAAAGCACTTTCTTCCAAACACCCTAAAGTATTCCAATGAGGGTTTCTTACCTTTAAGAATCTCATAGGGGGTCTTTCCTAGGAAAGGTCGAATAAGAATTCGGTTGAGAATATAAGTCGATGTGTCCACGGCATTGCACCAAAACTTTTGAGGCAAAGATTGCTCGTTTAACATCGTCCTACTCATCTCTTGGAGTGTCCTATTCTTCCTTTCAACTACCCCATTTGATTGTGGAGTGCGAGGAGCCGAGAAGTTATGGGTAATACCATGAGCTTCACAAAAGGCACCAAATTGCACTTCATTATCAAATTCCCTACCATGATCCGTCCTAATAGAGACAATTGGACATCCTAGTTGATTTTGAATTCTTCGACTAAAGATTTCGAAGTGATCGAAATCTTCATTCTTGGATGCCAAAAATCTAGTCCAAGTGAATCTAGAATAGTCATCAACTATAACTAGGGTATAAAGGTTACCTCCATAACTCCGTATGGCGGAAGGTCCAAAGAGATCCATATGTAGGAGCTCTAAGCACCGAGAGGTCGAAACCAAATTCTTGGCTTTGTGACGTGAGTGAACTTGCTTTCCAACTTTGCAAGCATCACAAAAGTGACTATCAAACTTCATCTTGGGGAGGTGTCTTACTAACTCCTTAGAGACTAAAGATTTAATTAAGCGCATATTAGCGTAACCTAATCTCCTATGCCAAAGAGTAGAACTATCATCTATAGTCGCAAGACATATGTTGTCTTTTGACTTCTTATTGACCTTCATGACATAAAGCCCATGCTTTCTAACACCTTTTCCAGTGACTTTTCTATCTTTTACGATTTCACTGTCATGTTCCAAAAAGATGACCTTACACTTATTGTCACAAATTTGACCTATACTTAAAAGGTTAAACCCTAAGTTATCTACGTGCTCAACATTTTCAATGGTCATAGAGTCAAGAGAAACCGTACCTTTGCCAATGATATTACCACGTAGACTACTTGCAAATGTGACGTTACCTCCATCATATGCTTTGTAGTGCGAGAACAAACTTCGATTACCCGTCATGTGTTTAGAACATCCACTATCCTTAATCCACTCGTCGGGCTCCAAATTAATTCCCAAGCATATCTAGGTAACAATACACAAGATCAAACATTTGGTCCCCAATATCTCATGGGTCCAAAATTGTTAGTTCCAAACATCCCTTGCATTTGGTTGGGATGCATGAATGAAGGAGGGGTTCCCTATGGAGAACAAAATGGAGGAGGATAGTAATTCATATAACCATTTTGTTGTTCGTTATTTCTCCCGGGTGTATTTGATCTAGGTTTAGAGTTATGATCATTTCTTCTAGGTTTTGGGGTTTTACTTCTAGATCGTGAATTGTTTTGATTATCTCTTCTAGGCGTTGTCGTTCTACTTCTAGGCTTAGACTCATTCCGTACTCTAGGTGGAGTAGAAGATGGTCTTGATAAACATCTATTTCCCATGAGAGGTTTACTTAGTGGCTTGTAGAACTTATCAATAGCATTGTCGTCAAGTATGGGTAATTTTACCTTATTAACAATAAGATGCTTTGGTTTTTCACCTGAATTTGAATTTTCAGAAAGTTCATGATTTTCACAAAAATCTTCTTCTGGCCGCGGTACCTTATCTATGGCGGCGGTTCCATAGTGATAAGGAACCGCCCATACAATCTGGGACCGCGTACAGTGGGTGATTTTTGTGAAAATCTGACTTGTTTAGGTTCACTAGTTGAGGCTTCATTTGAGTTAAAACCTACACCAAGTCTTTCCTTTGAATGAACTTGTTTGTTTAGCATATCATCAAGAGCACTAGTACCTTTCATGAACTTTTCCAATTTAATGGAGGTGCTCTTGAGATTTTCATTTTCTAATCTAAGTTTCTCACAACTTAAGCAACCTAAATCAACTTCTTTATTTTTCTCAAGTTTTGCCAATTTCTCCCTAAGTTCATTGATCTCATTTTCAAGCTTAGTTTTGGTTGATTTTAAGGTTTTATTCTTTTCTATGAATTTAAGACTAAGTTTGTGTAAACTATCATATTTGCCTTCAAATTCAATATCATCAAAGGTGGAGCTATCATTGCTATAATATTCGGTTTCGGAATGTACCTCTTTAGAAGTGTGATTCATAAGACATTTCTCCTCTTTGGGGTTGACATCATCATCTTCACCGCTATCGCTCCAAGAGCCACTAACGAACGCCGTGTGATTCTTATCACGAGAGGGCTTTGGACAATCACCAGTGAAGTGATTTGAATCACCACATCTAAAGCAAATCCTATCACCTTTTTCATTCTTGACAAACCGATTCTTTGAGAATGGTTTCTTGTCATTGTTGGGTTGCCTAACGTGTTGACCTCGTCTCTTGAAGAACTTCTTGAAATCTCTCACCACCAATGCATACTCCTCGTCATCGCTATCCGAGGAACTATCATGGTTACTTTGTGCCTTCTTGGCTTTAAGTGCAAGAGATTTTCTTTCACTCTTGGTTTTCACTAATTCTGAGTCCTTCAAAATTATCATCTCATGAACCTTCAAGTTGCCTATGAGTTCGTCGAGTGATAAAGTTGAGAGATCTTTCGACTCTTCAATCGTCGTGACTTTTGCTCTCTACTTTGGATGTAAAGCCCTTAGAAACCTCCTAACATTGTTCTTGCTAGAAAAACCTTCATCAAGTGCTTTTAGACTAGTAATAATGGTGTTAAACCTAGCAAATGCACTATCAATAGTTTCATCTTCTAAGATGACAAATTGTTCATATTGTTGGACAAGAAGATCGATTTTGCTTTCTTTGACTTGGCTATTACCTTGGTGGGTTACTAAAAGAGTGTTCCAAATATCTTTAGCGGTTTCACACATAAAAATCCTTTCATACTCTTTCTTAGGTAAAGCATTATAAATCACCATTTTAGCCTCATTATTTTTTGAAAGTTTCTTTTTAGTATCGTCATTAGCTTTGTCAAAAGTGACCAATTATTTTGTTTTAGAAACTTCATTAAATTGATAAGGTAAAAAATCACCATTGGTAATAACATGCCAAAGATCTAAACCTTTTGATTTCACATAAGTTTCAAATCTATTTTTCCAATAAATAAAACTATCGGTTTCAAAAAGTGGTGGTCTTTGCATAGATTGCCCTTCTAGGTATTTGTTGGAATCCATAGATCGATTCAAGTTTTAAAATACAATATACTTTAAAAATTCTTGAGCAACCTCTCTCTAATACCAATTGTAGAAACTAGAAGGGGGGAGGGTTGAATAGTTTCTTATATTTACTTGTTAAAAGGTGGTTTTCAAAAATCCTTTTTCAAAAACTTAAGCTTGAGAAAATATGTGAAATCTTCTTATGCACAATATGAACAATGATAGTGTAACTAAACTAATACTAACAAAAATATATGCACAAAGGATAAAGAATGTAAAGAGTTAAGGGTAAAGAAAGATCAAACCGAACACCAAGGATTTATAGTGGTTCGGCAACGAAGCTCACTCCTCGTTCATACTCCAATCCTCGAGTACTCCTTACTCGAGAGTTCACTACACAACAAGCTCCTTATGGTGGAGAAAACCGTACACGTCGCTTAACCAATTTCTGACTCTAAGCTAAAAGTCGAGCCCTAATCGTACCTAGGACCAATCTACACAACTATACTTAGTACATACACAACTTCCAAATAGACACAACTACTTGGATCTTCACAACTTTGACATAACAACAAATGTATTAGATCTTCAATGGATCTTTGGTGGTGGACTCAACACTTCACAAGGATAGTGTTCTTCTCTTTGCACTTGGAGAGGAAGGGATGGAAGAACAAGATTCACTTCTTAAACAAGTAGTAATCAAACAAATGATCAAAGATTTGAGTGATTAAAGAAGAGTGTTTGAATCTGGAAATAGATGTGCAAAAGAGGTGAGTTGAAAAGCTGAGAATGGTCCACTATTTATAGGACAAAGGGCCAACGGATATATCTGCCCACGGTTCCTTATCTTAGCCCGCGGTACCTTATCGATAAGGAACCGGCTAGGAGCTAAGGAACCGCTGGACTAGACCCCGCTCCCTTTTTGTCCTTTAGTGGTGGAGGTCATATCTGGTTTAAAAAATATCCTGATAGAATATTCCTAACCAAATAAAAATATGCCATTTTCAAATTTTCAAATAATTAATTTAATAAAACATTTTCTTAAAAAGAAAGTTTAATTAAAACTTGTCACACTTAATAAAAAGTGAGTTTTAAGAAAAGATTAAATCACTTGATCACTTGATTAAGGTTAGTACTTGTTTATTCATACCTTAAGTGAAAATGGGTAAAATGAAAAATACTTGAACTCAGGAATTCGTTTTTCGTTGTTCTCGTAAATGCTTGTTTTTACATGTTGTCGTAATCAAAACTAAGAGAGACCGAAAAATGCAAGTAACGTTTTTAGGCATTATTGCATTAACAGAAGGTTATTACTACTCGTAGTGGTAAAACTTTCAATGAACCAATCTCTCTTCCTAGTACTTCTACGAAGAAGGAAATCAAGAAAGAACCCGAGGTGATGGTAGAAAATGAGCATATTACAAGCCCACGAAGTACCGCTCAAACCACACCTACGGTTGAACCAATACCAATTATGGAACCCGAGATTCCAAGGCTGATGCCTATGCCCCAACCCACACCACCCTTACCTTACCCATCGAGATAAACCAGGAGAAGTTACAAGAACGTAATAAACAACAAATTGAGATTTTTATCAAAATGTTTCAACAAGTGCATTTTAATGTAAGTTTAGCTGACGCGTTGTTATACATGCCTCGTTTCGCTTCCACTTTTAAAGGTATGATGAACGATAAGGAGAAGCTTTCTAAGCTATCTAATTGTTCTTCGGTTTATCTTAATCGAATACCGGAAAAAGTTGGTGACCCAGGGAAGTTTCTCATTCCTTGTGATATTCAAGAATTTTAAGGATGCCTCGCCTTGGCCGATCTTGGTGCGAGCATTAATTTGATGCCTTTTTCCATGTGGAAATCGCTATCGCTTCCGGCTCTTACTCCATCGAAAATGTCAATTGAGATGCCGATCATTCTATGATTCTCGTATGTGGAGTAGCCAAAGACGTCTTCGTGAAAGTGGGGAAGTTCTACTATCCCGTTGATTTCATTGTAGTGGACATCCCCGCGGATCCTCAAGTTCCTCTAATTTTAGGTCGTCCATTTTTAGATACCTCGAAATCGATCATTGATGTGCATGCTAGAAAAATCACTTTGCGATTCAACGAGGAGGAACTTGTTATAAACGCTACTCAAAACTCTACACCTTCTCATGTTTATGCAATCGCTACCATCAACCACATTGACTTAGTCGATGTAGTTTGCGATGAGTTTTCACAAGTGTTAGGTTTTTCCGATAGTTTGTCAAGTGGCAATCCCGCTATTATGGATTCGATTCTTGCTAATTCTACACCAAATCTCACTCCATTCCAAGGAGGCGATTTTATTTTGTATGAAATCGACAATGAAGATGAGGTGATTATTGGTAATGATACTCCCATTCCACCATTTCTTCCACCGATGGATTTTATTTTGAATTCAAGGATCTGCCTATCCTTGAATTGAAAGATCTTCCATCTCACCTTGAATACGCATTCTTGGAAGGTAATGACAAGTTGCCAGTTATTATTGCGAAAGATCTTTCCAATGATGAAAAAGCCATACTTTTGACTATTCTTAAAGCTTATAAAGGGGAAATTGCGTGGAAAATTTCCGACATTAAGGGTATTGACCCAAAATTTTGTACTCATAAGATTTTAATGGAGGAGGACTACAAACCCAATTCAATGTCAAAGAAGGGTAAACCCCAAAATTTACAATGTCATTAAAAAAGAGGTCTTAAAAATTCTTGACGCGCGAATGATTTATCCTATCTCCGATAGCCCATGGGTGAGCCCAATCCATTGTGTCTCTAAGAAGGGAGGAATGACCTTTGTGCCTAATGAAAACAACGAGTTAATTCCCACTCGTGTTGTGACCGGTTGGAGGGTGTGTATTGACTACCGAAAGTTAAATGACGCCACTCGTAAAGACACTTTCCATTGCCCTTCATGGATGAAATGTTGGAGCGACTCGCGGGAAATGAATTCTATTGATTTTTAGATGGTTTTTTCGGTTACTTTCAAATCCCTATCGACCTTCGTGATCAAGAGAAAACTACGTTTACGTGTCCATTTGTAATGTTTGCTTATCGTAGAATGCCATTCGGACTTTGTAATGCACCGGGAACGTTTCAACGGTGTATGATGGCTATTTTTCATGATATGACGAGAAGTCGATGGAAGTATTCATGGATGACTTTTCGATGTTTGGTGATTCGTTCACGTCGTGTTTATCCAATCTCAAGAAAATGTTAAAATGTTGTGAAGAAACCAACCTTGTGCTTAATTTGGAAAATGTCATTTTATGTGTAAACAAGGAATCGTCTTAGGGCACAAGGTCTCGAAAGCGGAGATTGAGGTAGATAAAGCTAAGATAGACGTCATCGCCAAATTACCTCATCCCAAAACCGTTAAGGGAGTTAAGAGTTTCATAGGCCATGCGGGTTTTTATCGTCGTTTCATCAAAGACTTTTCGAAAATCACTCGACCTATGACACACCTTCTCGAGAAGGATGCTCCTTTAACTTCAATGAGGATTGTGTTCGAGCTTTCGAAACTCTTAAGAGGAAACTTACCGAAGCTCCCATTCTTGTTGCTCCTAATTGGGAGTTACCCTTTGAAATCATATGAGATGCAAGTGATTATGAAATTGGGGCCGTTTTAGGGCAACGTCATGAAAAGCACTTTCAACCTATCCATTATGCTAGTAAGACGATGACCGAGGCTCAAATGAAATACACTACAACGGAAAAAGAACTACTTGCCGTGGTGTATGCTTTTGAGAAGTTCCGACCTTATCTCGTCTTGCCGAAAAGCATCGTGTATACGGATCATTCGGCTATCAAGTACCTCTTCTCTAAGCTTGATGCAAAGCCGAGATTTCTCCGTTGGATTCTCCTCCTACAAGAATTTGATGTCACCATACTTGAAAAAAAAGGAGCCGAGAATCTAGCGGTCTATCATCTCTCTCGTTTAGAAGATCCTCACAAGAATGAGTTAGAGAACAAGGAAATTACCGAAACATTTCCTCTCGAGACTCTCGGTGTATTGAAATCTAAGGACGACACCCCATGGTTTGCCGACATTGCAAATTAGCATGCCGGCAACTTCATAATCAAGGGTATGACGACACAACAAAAGCGAAAATTCTTTGGTGACGTAAAGTTCTATTTTTGGGACGACCCTTATCTCTTTCGGGTTTGTGCGGATCAAATCGTTCGACGTTGTGTTTTTGGTACCGAAGCGTCTAACATCCTTAGAGCTTGTCACGAGGGACCCACGGGTGGTCACCACGGTGCTAACGTCACGGCTAAGAAAGTGTTCGATGCCGGCTTCTTTTGGCCTACGATCTATCGTGATGAACACGCACTTGTGAGGTCATGTGATTCTTGTAAACGTCAAGGAAAGTCTTCTCAAAAGGATGAAATGCCGCAAAATATAATTCAAGTGTGTGAGATTTTCGACGTTTGGGGAATTGACTTTATGGGGCCGTTCCCATCGTCTCATGGTAACAAGTATATCCTCGTCGCCGTCGACTACCTATCTAAGTGGGTGGAAGCTAAGGCTTTGCTTACGAATGATGCTCGTGTGTAGTGAAGTTTTTGAAGCAACTATTCTCTCGGTTTGGAACCGCTCGTGCTATTATAAGCGATCGTGGAACCCATTTTTGTAATGACCAATTCAAAAAGGTTCTAAGGAAATATGGGGTTACACATCTTCTTTATACGACATATCACCCGCAAACGAGTGGGAAAGTCGAGGTTTCAAACCAAGCTTTGAAGAGGATTTTAGAGAGTTCGACTGGAGAAAACCGTGCTTCATGGTCCGACAAACTTGATGACGCTTTATGAGCCTTTCGGACCGCTTATAAGACACCTATCGGTTGTACTCACTATAAGTTGGTTTATGGAAATAATTTCCATTTTCCTATTGAATTGGAACACAAGACATATTAGGCCCTAAAGCATGCCAACTATGACTTGAAGATCGTGGGAGATCATCAGAAACTACAACTTAATGAATTAGATGAATTAAGAGATAATGCTTATGAAAATTCATTAATTTTTAAGGAAAAGACTAAAAAGTTTCATGATTCAAAGATTAAAAATTGGGTTTTTAACGTTGGTGATCAAGTGTTATTTTTTAACTCTCGTTTGAAGATATTTTACGGGAAATTGAAATCTCGTTGGTCGGGTCCGTTCACCATAACACAAGTGTTTCCATATGGGACCATCGAGCTAGCTCAAAATGATGGTCCTAATTTCAAGGTGAATGGATATAGGCTTAAGCACTACTTTGGTGGGGAAGTCCCTTCTTTGGACGACCTCGACCAAGTCACCTTCCCCAATGATAATTAGCATTAAGGGAATTGATTCGAGCTCATGACTCGGTAATCAAAAACGAGGAGCCTCGTGGGGGAGATCCCATGCTTATCCATTTACATATTATCGCTTTCTAATGTAGTTAATGAGAGAGGATTTGTGCCCTTCCAACTCGTTGTCTCGTGGTTGTTTGTGAATGTGTTATCTAGATCATCATCATCGCCACGATTGAAGACTCTCGTGTTCATTTACGTGAGCCTCGATCGATTGCTTGAATAAGTTTTTCACGAATCCATGACATATTCTTTATTGTTCTAACAATTATCTTTTAGCATAATTCATAAACGGATTTAGATATATTGTTGATCACCCTTTCCATGCTAGATCCTAAGAATTCAACTCTTCGTCTCTAGTATAGGGGTGCTCCACCTTTAGACTCGAAACATTGAGGACAATGTTTAATTTTAGTATGGGGGGTGAATAGATACTTGCCTTGCTATGCCCTCACGTTTTCCAACTTCCATCGTTTTCGTTTTGTTTTGTTGCAAATAAGGCAAAAAATGGCCAAATTAAATAATTTTCTTTGTTTTCATAAGTGTTTTTAAGACACGAATGTATATTTTCCGATGGGTAGAATAAGAGTTAATTTTTGACTTGATGGGCATTTGGAGCCCTTTACATTCCTAACCCGCTTGAATCAAGTTTTGCTATATATATGGAACTTTAAAACGCGAAAGTCTTAGCTCATACGGGTTAAGAACAAGAACTTTTCGCAAGTTCCTATAATTGATCCTAGAAAGTCACTTATCAAGGGAACTTTAAAATGCATTCTCTAAACTTGAAAAAGTCCAAGAAAGTGCAAGATCCTATAGGTGACTTGAAAACCCAAAACTTTGATTTAATATAGTCTTAATAAAGCTAATCCAAATTTGGCTTAATTATGAATTGCATGGCTAAGTATTCACGAGTCTCTTTAATTAGAGATCTTTAAATAGTGAAGAACGAGAAGTGATAGAGTTAGACAAGTGATCATGTTAAACGTAGAACATGAAAATGTTCTTTCAAAAACTCATATGTTTTTAATTGTGACTTTTTCTCCCATAAGATCAATGCATTAGGAATAAATTAATTGCAATAAGTAAGGTTGTACGATTTGAAAGGTTACTTAGCTTCTAGCCCAAGATCGTTTAAAAGTTGCTCGTGGTTGAATAGAGTTCATAGCCAAGGCATAACTTATTGAAGCGGGACGCGAAGATTGGTGAAGTTCCAAAAAGGCCCTAACAAGGCATGAGGAGCTCTATTTTGTTGCTAAAGATCCAAGATGATGTGAAGAATCATTATTCTAAAATCAATATGAAGGATCGAGACACACAACGAAAAGCAATTTACTCCCCTAAAGATCATAGAGAAAGTCTATCCAAAAAGACCCTAACAAGGTATGAGGATAAATATATCCAAGTCATAAATGGAGACGGATTGTTATATATCAAAATCAAAAATAAAGATTGAAGAAAATGATGAAGTCGTGGTCCAAGTATGAAGAATCTCTCAAAAACGTCAAGTGAAGAAATTCCAAAATATGAAGAGAAGACCATAATTTCAAGAACGTGTTCCAAAGATTCGAAGTATGAAGTACATGCCAAATATCGGTCCGAGAAAGGTCTCAAATCGTGAAACGTGTTATGCCAAGATATGAACTTAAGGAGATTACGAGAAGCCGTTTTAAAAGATTTTGTTCTTTAGCTAACTATCGATTAAATTGTGCTACTTTATTTTCGGACTCACAAATACTCAAATAAGTCAATATGAATCACTTGTGATCCATGACAAATAGTTAAAAAATTCTAGATACCTTTTCTTTTCATAATAACTAGGATTGCGGGGAGAAAAAGTATTACACAATTTGGACGTATGAGTAGTGTTAGCATTGTGACTTGTACCAACAATGATCTCGTTTTTGCACTTAGCATGGAATGTATGACAATCAAGGATGACGAACTTTACTCTATGAGAAATTCACTTTTTTTTATTCATTGACCCTAAAAGTCACATTCGTGATGAAAAACATACATGATGTCTTTAACACATCTTCGTAGTATTGTAACAAGTTTACTTTACAAAAAAGGGTAATAAAATTTAAATTTGGAGATGCTTAGATACTTTATTCTAACATTGCGTGAGGTCACAACAATGGTTTAGTATGGGGGAGTGATGAGATGACATTTACACATGATCTCGTCGTTCTTTCGGGCTTTAAATGCATAAAATGTCATAAAAATACCATATATATGCTTGTGTTTGTTGACTTGTGTATTTTAGGTACGGATATCGTGAAAAAGACAAAAGATCATAAGAAACAAGGAAAAACGAACAAGAGAAACGAAGCCGCACAATGAACCAGGCCCAAGTTTTGAATTTCCAAAGAAAAGTCCTTGAAGTATTGAAGATGTCCAAGAATGATCCCTCATCAATGAAGAAATGACACTTAATACCCTTGTATATTCATAATTACAAGTTTGGTCCCTTAAGTTTGTCAAAATGACAAAAAGGTACCTCAACTTTGAAAAATTGGCAAGTTTAGTCCCTCATAAATGAAGATTTGTCAACAAATGTCTTACTTAATGACAAAAATACAAGAAAGGTCCTTCAACTATCAAGCATGTTCAAGTTCAGTCCTTGAAAAACCAAGAAAATGACAAAACAAACCCTCGAAATCCTTTTTGGAGAAGTTTTGTGCCAAAAGTATAAAAACCAAAACTTATTTAACAAAGAAAACATGTTTGGTTACACTTGAAACTTCAACCGCAAGAAACAAGAACTTCCAAGGACCAAAGTTGCCAAAATCAAAAGTTCAAACGAGAAAAAAGGCGCCATAACAGTTATTGTAGGAATAACTGATAACTAGGTTTTACTAGGTTCTATTTTTGTTCTCGGTATCTTAACGAATTGATCTTAGCTCTCTATGTGTGACTTAGATGATCTTTGGTGAAAAAGAATATTTTTGGGTGATTTTAAATTTAAATGCAAAGACTTAAAAGTAAATAGGTACTTAAAATAAATCTAAGTCTAATTAAAGTAAAGTGCAAGTATTAAAAGCGTGACTAAAATTAAAGGGCACTAAAGTGAATTGACGTAAACTTAAATCTATCTAAGGCAAACTTAAAGTGCGACTAAGACTAAGGCAAATAATCTAAAAGTGCAATTAGATAAAAAGGAAAGAAAAATAAAGCTTGAAAATAAAAATCAAAGACAAAAGCTAATAAGAACCTGAATACAGCTCATTTAGAATAAACCTTCGTTTGGAATAATCACTCAACTTAAATGTCACCTTTGGTTGAAATGATTCTTCTTCACTTGGAATATTACCAAAGTCCTTGATCCGGAACAAACTTGCCTGAATATGTCACTTATCCAAAACAATCTTTCGTTCGGAACTTGCTGATTCGGAATCTTGTAAAATCACCCTTGATTCGGAAGTTTTGGTCACCCCTTGATTCGGAACTTTCCGGATGAAGCACCTTTATTCGGAACTTTTGAAGTTCCGAATGAAGGCTCTTGGTTCGGAACTGTTGGAATTGGTTCGGAAGTTACTGATTCGGAAGGTTCCGAATGAAGAATCCTGGTTCGGAAGTTTTGACTTCCGAATGAACAAGTTTGATTCGGAACTTTTGAAGTTCCGAATGAGGCTCCTTTATTCGGAACTTTTGAAGTTCCGAATGAGTTTCCTTGATCCGGAACTTTTTGAGTTCCGAATGAACAACCTTGGTTCGGAAGTTTCAGACTTCCGAATGAAGCCTTGGTCCGGAAGTTTTGTCTTCCGAATGAAACCTCAATCCTTCCCTTGGTTCAGAACTTTTTCTGGAAACACAGAAACAAGCAAAACTCTTCCGAAGAACAAGGAAGATGAGTACCAGCAGTTATAAACAAAAAGTAAGCTAAATCAAACACACGGATCAATAAAAACAGTAACGATCAAACAAATAAGCATAAACAACCAATCAAAAACATGAAATTAAACAACTTTAACCATAATAACCAAAAACACTTTGGATCAAAATAAAAGCATGAACATGAACATAAACACCACAAATCAAAGAATAAGAAAGGTAGATAAGAGATTGACAAGATAAAGTAAAGATTAACAATAATTAAAAGGAAACTTACTTGAAATTAAATGAATTTAAGGTGCAAGACAAGGTAATTAAATTGACAATTAATGTAAATGACAAGTATTTAAATGGTGGAAGAGCTAATTGTCACACTTAGCCAACAAAACAAATGATAACAATCCTAATCTATTTATAGGGGAGGATTAGGAAGCTTCCTCCCCTCCTTCATTTCTTGTTAATTGCAAGATTAAGTCCTCCCTTCATTTAATCTTCATTAATTGCGTCATTAGTCCTTTTCTTCTCATCTTTCTTTTAAGTTTGGACTTTAAGGACTTGTGGCTCGGGATATCTTTTGAACTCGTCTTTAATTTCTTCAATAAAATAGACTTGAGTTTCTCGGCTTTTGATAAAACTTCCGTCTTTTGACTTTTTCTTCGATAAATCTTCAGAATTGGTCTTGGACTTCCGTTCTTTTTCCACTCTTGACTTCTCGACTCCGCCTTTCATCTTTTTCTTCAATAAAAGCCGTGAATGCCCGTGAATTCTCGTGTTTTCTCCAATTTTCATAATTTCATCCTAAAATACAACAAAAACACAAACCACGCATAATTCCGACATAAAAGACATAAAATACATGTTTTGGTCCAGTTATTTTTGTAATTAAGTGGTAGAAAAGATGGGTGTTTACACACCTATCAATAACAGTTACTGTGTCACCTTCTTATTACCCAGGTTTAAAAAGATGCAAAACAAAGGGTAAATGGCAATTTCTTGGACTCACTTGTGATTCACCTCACACGAATCATATCCCACTCCTAAAACATTCCTTCCCACTAACAGAGAGACCCCACAATTCCTCCCCTACACCACATATAAGGCGACACGCATCATAAGAATGACAACTGGAAGGATCAAGGGACAAAAACAACTAATTGCTCCCCAAGAACAAAATGAACGTCAATGGTCATCCAAAGACAGCTCATCAACAACTCAAGGTCACATTCAGTTTTTTTCAGCACTTAGGGTTTAGGATATGAAGGATTCTAGAATCTTCTTCCAACTAGTATAAAGTGAGCCCCAATCTGTGGTGAGCCTCTTGTTCCAGATTTTTGCTTAGTTTCTTTTGTAATTCCTTTTTAAATTTAATGAAAGTTTGTTTGGTCAAAAAGTTGTGAATTTCTTTCCGTTTATTAAAACTTGGTATGAGTCTAAGCAAAGATCTGAGTTCCATTTTTCATTCGTGAAATTAAGTTGTTACTTCTATATTCATAAGTTTTTAAAAAGTTGTGAAATTTGGTTTTCATTTATAAAAATCTTTGATATTAAGCAGTGATATTTATTTGTGTGCTAACTGAATCAAGGAGTCATCCTTGATTCTTGTGTGTTGTTTGTGTTTAAGAAGGCCTTGGAATCTTGTGCTTTGCTAGCACATAAGCTCATAGTATAGGGGGTGTGGATTGTGCATCCTCTAGGTACGTTTTCCTGTGTCATTTTCAATAGATAATAAGTTTTGTGACTGTGTGATTTATATTGTGTGAATCTGCTTGTTCTTGCTTATTGTCAATTGTATAAGTGATTTGTAACCTAATTGTGTTGAGTGTTCATTGGTTTGTGGAGTTTTAAACATACTTGTATGCTAAATCTGCTTGACTGAAACTATAAGGGGTGTTTGGGAATGCTTATGCTAGGGTAAGGATCTCCTTCTCAAGCTTTGGGCTGTACTCTGCATCATTTGTTAGGTTTAGGGTTGTTGGGTTTGGGCATAAAAAGTCATTGTTTAAGTAAAAAATTTGAGGATCTATATTAGTCATCAAATATGTTAAGTGTTACATGTTGTATTTGTGGATTGTGAATCTGTGTGTTGCTTGAGTTGCATAAGACACTGGTTGCTAGTTAAGTGTTTTACAAACCTTCTTGTATGCAAAATAGTGTCAAGTGTCTGCTTAAAATCAGTCATCTATATCGGATAGTGAAAAAGGGGGTTTAAGTAGACAAATTCTTGTGTTTTGCTTGCTAAATCTTGTAAACTCATAGACAAAAGGCAAATCTAGGTATAAGAGGTGATAGTGTGTGATTTAACAAGCTGCTAATCAACTTATTGGAATTCAAATCTCATTTGTTTGGTCAAACACATCAGCTTTTTACTTTTGACTGCATGCTTTTTGATTTATCTGTTTGAGTGTTTTCTTGTGTTTGTGATATTTTTGTTCTTGTTGACTCCCAATAAGCCAAAGCTTAGTTGGGTGCCTTTGTCTCCAAAAAATATCCAACAAGCAAGGCTTGAACTCAAGCCAAAACTAATATGTTCAAGCAGCAGTGGGAACTCCTTTCCCGGTGCTTGTTACCACTGATAGTGTTATCTGGTTACCAGCTTATAAATAAGAATTTCTAGCTTATTTTAAACGTGCACAACTTATTTTTTGTTATAGATTTTAATCTTCTTAGCTTTTAATCTAGACTGGGAGTTTTTTGCTTTTAATTCTAGGGTTTTGTTAGAAAACGAATTCATTTTTCTTTTAGTATAAGTGCTTATTCATCGTTTCAGCTTATTCACTGAGCTTATTGGATGTTTTATGATTGATTAGTTTTAGTTAAGTGAATTAAAACATTTTTCAAGAAAAATCAAGTCCTGCAGTGGTCTATTTCTTAAAATCGACTATTTTGTCTTTTAGTGAAATCATACTTGGCTTATTTCTGGCTTTTTTAGTGTGCTTTTCAAAATTTCTTTTTATAGATCTCTTTAGTATCCCAAAGAAGGTTGTGGGTTAAATTAGATCTTATGGCACCAGCTTATGGCTTAATGGGCTTATTGGCCCATTAAGAATAAGTTTTTGGCATTTTAAGATGTGATAAGCTAAGAATCAGCTTTTGGGCCTTAGAGTTTTGTGTTTAGAATTGAATTTTGAGTCAGATTGGTGATATTGGGATTATTTGGTTGAGTTTGAATTTTATTGGGCTAAAAATCCCATTAAGCTTGATGTTTTTGTTTTTAGCCCATTTGGGGCCCAATAGGGGTATTTGGTAATTTAACTTTCATTTTCTGTTTATTTAGGTTAAAATAAACTAGTTTGCATGTTTTTAGAAATTTTTATAATATTTGAATTTTTAATATTATTATAATATTTTATTTTTAGTTTAATTCATTTTAAATAGTTTTAATAGTTTTAAAAATTTGTAAAAATATTTTTTTGTTTAATTAAGTCATTTTAGAGTTCTACAAATTGAAAATCTTTATTTGGACTTTTTATTAATTAATTTGATTTTTAGGGCTTTAATTAGCATTAAAAAATTAATATTTAATTAAATAAAAGGTTTGAAAAAGTTTTGATCATTTGTAAACCCTAATTGGGTTTTTAGTTATTTTTGATAATATTTTGGGAATTTTTAGATTAAATTTTTATTTTGTCTATTTTTACGGTTTTACGTTTTGTCGTCGTAATTTAATTTTATCGTATCCGTCGTTCTCTTTTCTCATCTTTTCTTTCCCAATATTAATCCAAAATATTACAAGTTATTCACACACAATAAACCTCCTTGGGAAATGAACTTTTCACACCATTGGGTCATTAGTGCTTGATTTTCCTAAATCGACACTTAATACTTACCGCATTTACGCCTTTTTCCTAAAAGTGTGTAAAACCTCTACAACCAGTCACATCTCAATTTCAAAGACATGAACAAACTTGCAAAACAAAACAAAGTTCTTGGCTTACCATCTCTTGTGTACTCAAAAGACAAACCTTGTTCAGCCTGTGAAAAAGGTAAACACAAGAGAGCTTCTTTCAAGCCAAAACAAAACTCTTCTATCAGGAAGTGTCTTCATCTTCTTCATATGGACTTATTTGGGACTGTCAGTCCAATGTCTATAAATCATGAGAAATATACCCTTGTGATTGTTGATGAATACTCTCGATACACATGGGTATACTTCCTGAAAAAGAAAAGCCAAGCTCCTGAATTCATAATGTCTTTTATCAGGCAAGTAGAAAATCAAAATGACACCAAAGTTAAACAAATAAGGACTGATAATGGAACATAATTCAGGAACCAAGAGCTTGAGAGTTTTTGTGATGACAGGAATTTCTCAAAACTTCTCTCCTCCCTACACACCTGAACAAAATGGTGTGGCTGAAAGGAAGAATAGAACTCTTATTGAAGCTGCAAGAACCATGCTCAATGGATCCAATCTTTCAAAACACTTCTGGACTGAGGCTGTGAAAATAGCTTGATATACTCAGAACAAATGTATTATAGTCAAAAGACATGATAATACTACTTATGAAATATTCAGGGAAAGGATTCCATATATCAGCTACTTTCATGTGTTTGGATGTCCTGTGTTCATTCACAATCAAAAGGATCATCTTGGTAAATTTGATGCAAAAGCTGATGATGGATACTTTCTTGGATACTCTTTTGTCTCCAAAGCCTTCAGGGCCTTTAACACAAGGAGACAGCAAGTTAAGGAGTCATTTCATGTCACCTTTGATGAAAGTATGGATTTCATTAACTTCACAAATCAATCAATGGAAGAGATTGGGATCAATGACTCATCAAGATATCCTCCTGATGAGTATGAACATAGTCCCTAAAAGCAGTATCAAATGATGCTGATATATCCTTCCATATAACACCTCACAATAGGTCAATCGATAACTTAATCACAAATCAACATGACCCTGAATTTATCCCTACTCAGGCTGAAGAATCAACTGATTCTTTCATCCATGAAGACACTGAGGGGACAATTGATGAGAATATCGACTTTCTTGTCATTGAAAATCCTTCAGTGAGAAGTGATGTCCCAGTACTATGTACTGAATCACCAGTCCCTGATACTCATCAACTATCTACAAGCTCTAATCTAAGTCCTCAGGACAGATGGTCAAGACAACAACACATAGAGCATGTAAATATAATTGGTGATGTGTCTAAGGGGATGCTCACACGCAGTGAGGCTGCTAAACTTTCTGCCGCCTCAGCCTATGAATGTCTGTTTGCAGACTTTCTTTCTGAAGTTGAACCCAAAAAGGTTTCAGAGGCCCTGACACATCCAGGATGGATTGAGGCCATGCAAGAAGAGCTCAATCAATTCCTCAGGAACAAATTTTGGAAACTTGTTCCTCTCCCTAAAGGGAAATCAGCTCTTGGTACAAAATAGATGTTCAAAAACAAGACTAATGAAGATGGAATTGTCATTAAAAACAAAGCTAGGCTTGTTGTTCAGGGGTGTGGTCAGCTTGAAGGCATTGACTATGAAGAAACCTTTGCCCCTGTAGCAAGAATGGAAGCCATCAGGATCTTCCTCGCTCATGCTACTTACATGAACTTCAAAGTTTTCCAAATGGATGTAAAAAGTGCCTTCTTGAATGGAAAGATCACTGAAGAAGTTTATGTTGCTCAGCCTTCTGGCTTTGAGAGTTCTGAGTTCCCAAACCATGTCTGTAAACTTGACAAAGCCCTATATGGACTCAAACAAGCACCGAGGGCATGGTATGAAACTCTCTCTACCTTCTTGATAATGAACAAATTTGTCAGGGGGGAGATAGACAATACCTTGTTTATCTTTAGAACCAAGGAGGATGTTCTGCTAGTTCAGATATATGTTGATGACATCATATTCGGATCTACTAACTATGACCTTTGTAGAAAGTTTGAAAAACTTATGACAAAGAAATTTGAAATGAGTATGATAGGTGAATTAACATATTTTCTTGGACTACAAATCAAACAGGGGGACAAAGGGGATCTCAGTCTGTCAAGAAAATTACACCAGTGAAATACTTAAAAAATATGATATCTCTGAGTATGCTTCAGTAAAGACTCCTATGGTTCCTACTAACAACTTAGGTCCTGATCTCACTAGTAAACCAGTCAATCAAACCTTATTCAAGGGAATGATTGAATCATTAATGTACATAACAGCAACCAGGCCTGATATTCAGTTCTCAACAATTCTATGTGCAAGATATCATGCCGATCCCAAAGAATCACATCTTACTGCTGTTAAACGAATCTTCGGGTACCTGAAGGGTACTCCTTCACTAGGTCTATGGTATCCTCGTTGCTCAGGCTTCGATCTTAAAGGATACTCAGACTCAGACTATACTGGCTGTAATATGGATAGAAAAAGTACCTCAGGTGCATGTCAATTCCTAGGTGGCAAGCTAGTATGTTGGAGTGCAAAGAAACAGCAGTCAGTCGCAATGTCCTCTGTTGAAGTTGAGTATGTGGCAGCTGCTAGTTGTTGTGCAAACATCCTTTGGATGAATAGTCAACTCAGGGACTATAATATGGAATACAAAGTAGTCCCCATCTTCTGTGACAACACCAATGCGATTGCCATTTCAAATAATTCAGTCCTATACCCAAGGACTAAACACATTGACATAAGATATCACTTCCTTAGGGACCACATATTAAAAGGAGATATTGAATTGCATTTCATCCCCACTGAGTATCAGTTAGATGATATATTTACTAAACCTTTGGATGAACTAATGTTCACTAGACTGAAAGCTGAACTTGGTATGCTGAATATTAATTAATTAGGCTCCCAGATGACAACGCATTCAGGTTAATGTATATTCTTTATCCTCTCCCTGAGTAAATATCTCTTATTGTCTCTCCTTTGACACTGAGGTACATTAAATGATGTAACTAAATGATATAAGGATTTAGTTACTTAATGTCCTAGGTTGGTGAGTCACAATATTAAATAAGGAACATATATTCCTTCAATAAATTGTCATAAAGCAGTCAAGGGGTCACCAAATGTCAAGTATCCCACTAAGCATTAAATGCTTGCCCTTTTTTCTAGCAAAATCCGTTGTAAAAACATCCTTTCAAATGCAAGTGACCCCACGTCATCTCTGCAAAAGCGTTATCTCTGCAGTAACGAAACAGTTTCCAAGAAAATAGGGGGGCCAGTTGTACATTTTCATTCAATGCGGATGTGAAAAGAAATTATAACAAATAAACTCTCTTTCACATCCGAGCCTATAAATACCCTACAATCAAAACAAACACATACACACAAAGACTTTAGCAATCTTACTCTGCCGAATTTTTCTCTCAAAGAAAAGTGTGTGTGTTCGAACGGTGTTTCCAGAGAAAGTTTCTTGTAAAAGGTAATCACATTGATCACTTGTTTTATTGATATATATCACAAACAATCAAAGTTACTTGGTGTTTTTAACTCTTGATCCTCTTCATAAGGCAAAAGTTTGCATTAAGTCACTTGGTGAACCTTTGTTGTATTATAACAAGAAACAAGTCTTGATTTGATTTCCACAAAGTGTCGTTGTCCTTTTCTTCAAAGCTTCAAAAAATAACTTAAATGGCACTATCCAAATCTATAACATATGCACCTGAGGCTGAGCATCTCATCAGTGAGGGTGTCCATTTTGCAAGAAACAACTATGAGGGAAATTTCAATTACCCTAGTAGTGTATCAGCCTACAAACCAATTTGCAAATTTTTGAAAAACTGTGATTGGGCTGATGCTTTTACTAAAACCCCCTCAGTCTTTTACCATGAATATCTCAGGGAGTTCTGGTATACGGTTGTGATTGTAAACCCCACTACCCAAGGGCCTGAAGGTTCTCAGGTGTCTGAGACCAAGTCACATAAGAATTGTGTCATTGCGTTCACTGTGAACAATGGGAAGACGCCATTGATTTTAGACTTTAAAACTTTTTGTCAAACCAGTGGACTCGATTATGACAATGGAAAGTATGTTGCACATCCTGACATCGAGTTAGTTAAAAAAGGCTTAAATGAAATCGGGGTCCCTGAGTTTCTTGTGACTAAAACCCTATGGATGAAAACTGCTTTCTCCATGGCTTGGAGGATCCTGGTCACTTTTGTGATTCAGGTGATCGGTGGGAACTACTCATCTACTGAGCAAGTTAATTCTACTCAGCAGATGCTAATCTACAGTCTTATTAATGGACTTAAGATTGACATAGGAGAGATCATTTATAATGATCTCGTAACCAGGCTCTTGAAGGAGTCTAGCAAAAAGTATGTTTCTTACCCAAGATTCATATCATGCGCCTTAGAACGATTACTGGGTTCCCTTTACACTCAGGAGAAATTCAATGTTTTTTCTACTCCCATCCTGAGTTCCACAAACTTTTCAAAGAACCCATCTAAAGTCAACCCCATTGAATTGACGACTCACATGACTGAGGTGATCAGTCGTGAATCATCCGTGTCTCTCATTCCCTTCTTACCAAAGAAGGGGAACAAGAAGTCTCAGACTATGCCAAATACCAAACCAACAACAGCACAGGGCCCTAAGGCTTCCGAGGCACGTCCCAAAAAGGATAAGGCTAAAAAGACCACCCTTGTTCAGACCAAGCTTCATCTACCCCAAGGGAAAGAGATTTTAGGAGGCCCTGATACATCACAGTCAGGGTCGACGGGCCAACCTACTGGTCCTCATGATGGAGAAGGAAACATACAACCTTCTCCTACGGGACTGCCTTCCACTCAGTCCGATGATGGCATTCGAAAATCACAACCTTTGCCTGAGGACAAAACTAAGGCCAAAGACTCAGAGAGACGCCTACGGGTAACACACATCGTTGATAGGCCTATCACTTCCATCAAATCCAATGAAGGCACACTAACTCACACGTCTTTACCTGAGGACCCAAAACTAGATTCCTTAGACTCGGAGGGACGCCCACGGGTAAAACACCCCGCTGATAGGAATATCACTTCCACAACTCCCGATAAGGGCACACTAAAACAAAAGTATTTGCTTGAGGGAACCACTACTGATCCCAAAGACTCAGAGGGACGCCCACGGGTAAAACACCCTGCTGATAGGGATCTCACCTCCACCACTGATCAATCGCAAACTGCCCCTGAGCATCAGTTGGCTAAAACCCAAGCCTCTGGATTTGGGGCAGGGAGTGACGATAACCAAGGCAAACCTTCTTTTGGAGGGGAGCTGGACAAACCACAGGGATCACTGAACTTTAGAGATTTTGTAAATCTGCTAGAGGAGCCTAAAGATCTAATCCAAGGTTCTAGTAACGACGATGAAATGATTCAGGTTGGGGATGAACCTGACACTCAGGCCCCTCCTTAATCACACCAGAAGCCACAGTCCCCACCCTAGTTCGAGGACATACCGCCCTCCCCTGAGGCTCAACAAAAGCCCTCCCCTAAGGCATCCAAACACAAAGAGCCCTCCCCTGAGGTAACTACAAAGCCCTCCCAAAAGGAAAAACTTGACACCTCTTCGTTGGGGATTAAGACTATGGTTCTGGATACTCCTTTTGATGACACCAAGCCTGTTAATGAAAAGGTTTTGTATGAAACCCTCAAAGGTGTTTTAACCCATTCTTCAACCACTCTGAAAGTTGAGGTCACTCAGACTCATGAAGCCCTTGCTTCCAAGACTGATGAACTCCTCGATGAATTCAGATTGTATGGTGATCGTTTTGACATAGCTGAGGAGAAGATAAGAATTCACGTTGACAACCAAATGAAGTTCATCAGCTCTGTTAATAGTAGTCATGAGAATCAAGAGAAGAAGCTCATCAACTTCCTCAACCATGCTCTTCCAACTGTTGAGGCGAATGTGTCCTTAAAGACAACCTTGGATGGACTGATCACTAGTACTACTGAGTCCACTTCTAGGGTTAGTCAACTTCTGGAGTTATTGAAAGAAGACAGGCTCACTTAGGTCTTCACCAGGTTGGTCTCTCTCAGGTATGACTTAGATATGGTAAAGGATAAGTGTGATGCCATCTATAAGGATGTTCACATGGATTCTGAGGCAAAATTTAGATTGGGCAAGGCTGCACAAGGTTATATGGCTAATGCCTCAAATCTTTCTGAATCTCCAAGTCATTGAAGGATGCTGATATTTCTCGCCTTAGGACCAGAATCACCACCATGGAGAACACTCAGTCCCTCATTCAGTTGGATGTTAAGACCATCAAATCTGATACTCAGTCCATGAAGGAAATGGAGACTGAGATGTTTCAGGCTTTCAAGGGGTCATCCGCCACCACTTTAGGACCATCACAGAGAGCAAAAGTTGGGATTAGTCAGGCTGATCCTTCAACTTTTGAGGGGGAGAATGTGCCACCAATGATGCTTACTTGGAGTAAACCTCCCTCTCACACTGAGGGGGAGCAGGAAGAAATTGCACAACCCCAACCTCAGGTGTCTGTGATCCCTTCATCAGAACCCTTAAACTCAATTCCTCCCAACCCTGAGCCCTCAGTATCTAATTTAGATAGGGGCAAAGGCATTGATGATGAAACCCTAACACCTCCACCCAAGAAGCTTGTAAAAGCTTCAAGGGAAAGAAGGTCTAATCCTGATGCCATTGTCTTGATACCTTATGAGATTAATGGAAAGATGTACAAGATGACTCCTGATCAAATTCATGAGTGTACTTAGACAGAATGGAGATGGCTAAGGCTAGTGAAGCAACAAGGGCTGAGATTCTAAAGGTATCCACTAAGTTTGTTAAGGAAGTGGGTGGTGACCCTGAGGCCTTGTTGAGTAAGAAAGGGGGAGAGGAGTTCATTCAGAAGCAAGAGGAGGAACTCAAGGCTATTCAGGATGAAATGGTCTTGAAGCAACAACAAAGAACCACCCAACTAAATAAGTTATATGGCCAATACACCAAAGTCGTCACTCAAAGAAGAAAGCCTGAACCAATCACAAACCTTCAAATTATTCCTCATACCACACCAGTCTCATTATCTGTTTACAGAAACAACGATGAAAGGAATTTTGAAGTTATGAAGATATTTTCATTTGGTGACTTCGATCTCAGTGAGTGGGACGAAATGGCTAGGATCTTCTGGACCAAGACGAATAAATGTGTCCCTGAGATACTCAACTCTCTCAGTAAGAGATATGAGAGGTTGAATCAGATCAAGGAACAGTTAGGGATCACTGAAGATCTTCCTTTAGCTGAACATGATCCTTCTAAGACTCAGGGAAGAAAAAGGAAAAGACTTGAGCTTGAAGCTGAGACTAAGATCCCTGGGTTAGACTGCAATCATACTCTCCCTGAAAATGTCCCCTTTGTAAACAATATGGTCATAGAAGAACCTGAGTGGGGTATCTTCTTTATTGATGTATTCAGGGACCAAGCTTTTCAAAGAATGAGTGACATCAAAAAATGCACCACTGAGAGTGTTCTCATCTTTCTGGTGATGGTTGAACAAGTTCACACTGATGAGAATAATAGATTTGCTGAGAAGCTCAGGGAGATATTTGCTAGGATGCCTGATAAAGAAAAGGTGTTAAAGTCATCCAAGGTGAAAAGGGAAGCAATGGATTCCTGAATAATTATAATCTTTTGTTTTATTTATGTTTCTTGTATCAGATTATTCAGTCTTTGTAATGATGAATAAAAATGAAGTACTTTATTAAAACAAGTCTTTTCATCAGTAGAATAGTTTATGTAAGAAGAAGCCTCTTTGCTCACTTATAACAATTTCACTTAGGCATATTTTATATCCAAATAGGGGGAGATTGTTAGGTCAATTCAGTGCCTAATGATCTCACAGATGGATTTGAATAACAATCAGCCTAAGTGAAGTGATAACCTTGAACATAATGAAGTCACTGAGTGAACAATCACTCAGTGAGTTACCTTCGAGTTCCTAGACTGAGTCTAAAATAAAGACTCGAGCATTCAGAGAGGCGAAGCTCAATGAATGACTTCTAAGACGAAGAAGGAGGCGATGGGTTCAGTGAGTTATGGCAATAGACTCACTGAACCCCATACGATCTCCCTGAAGAAACAAGCATCCTCCAAGACTGAAGTAAAGGCGGGATAAGTTTAATTGTGATAAAGTGGAGTACATCACACAATTAGCGTGACTTACCCATTTAGGATAGATTGGATATTGACCAGTGTAAAAGGACTTATGTCCTAATACTTAGAATAGGCTAAGACAAGATTGTACACTGTACCAATAAGATAAGAATTGCACTTGCGCAATTCTTTGTCTTCTATCTCACTTTTCTTCTATAAATAGGATGCTTGTAAAAGGGGAGAAACAAGTTTGTGCACTAAATGATTTAGACATTCACAAACAAAGTTTCTCTCCTCCAAATACGATCAAACACTTGAGTTCTAAACTCTTGTTGATAGAATCGTCAAGCTTAGCAATCGTTAGGATTGGACTATCTTGTTAGTGAGGAGATCACCAAAACACACATTGTCTATTAAATCCATATTGTAGCTTCGTATACAATAGGTATAATTCTTTAATAAAGCTAAGAGTTAAATGTTGAAAACCTTTGTGTTATTTACTTTACTTTGTATTGAGTTTATTACATTACTTAACCATGGGTTAGGACTATACTTAGTATTCTTAAGTATAGCACTAATCACAAGGGACCAATAAATAAATTATAGGTTATATGATTTAATTAAATAAAGGCATGATTTAATTAACTTAAGACATATAAAATACTTAGGTTAATCATGTATTAATAATTTATTAATTATAACCTAAGTCATGATTTATTAATTAATTATAGTCCATGTTTTAATAATTAATTAATAACTATAGTCTAAACTAAATGGTAAAATACTTAGGTTAAAAACATGTATTATTTATTAAAATAATATAACCTAAGTCTTGATTAAATTAAATTAATTATAGTCATGATTAATTAATTTAATTAGCCTTGTAAAGATATACTTGTAATTAAAATAATCCCGTGACCATGTTTAATATGAACCACAACATGAACCGGACCAAAAACCCCTTGTCAGTGGCTACCCGGCCTAGCCGTTTGCCACTGCTCGAACTAAATCAGCACCGGCTGCTATCCGGTGGTTCCCCTGCCTTGGATGCGGTTCCCACTGCCCAACACAAAACAGCCACCGACGTCTGCTGGTGGTGCTGTTGTTGATGCCGAGAACCAACACAAACCAAAAGGCCACCCCGACGCGAGTCATGGTCTTTTGTTCCCTACGACCGAGCCACAACAGACCACACCGAGACCCTAGGTCTCGGTTGTTGGTGAATCGCAAGACCACCGAGAGCCTAGTGCTCTCGGTTTGACTCTCAGCCGAACCAAACCCCACCAAAACCAAACCTTATTATGTTTTCATGATTAATCTAACATATCTAACATGTTTAGTTATGTTTTTAATATATCATGAACATAATTAAAGGAAAGAATAATAACATATTAAGGTTTTGATGTTTACCAAATACGTGATTGAATGAGAACTAAGAACACTAACACGAATGACCCGAATTCAACAATCAAAATCAAATCAAACACCCCTTGGTGTCTCTTGAAGCCGGCGTCAAGGAGAAAGCAAAAGAAAGGCTAGGGTTTTTCTTTTTGTAAAATCTTATGTGTTAAGTTTTCATGTGTTTTTCCTTTTCCCTAAATTTAGTAAAAAGTAAAATGAGCTTGGCCCTTTCTTCCCTCTTGTCCGCGACTACCATGGCCCACAAGGGCAAACCCGAATAATTTTCATGTTTAACTATTTACGTGTTCATTCATTAATATATTCGTGTTAGTTCGTGGCTAAATGTTCGTGTTATAAATAATTTTTGTACGTAATCAGTATTTATCTTGTAATAATAAATATATACGTAGTTCACGTGTTCATGTTTTAATATTCGTGATCATATGCTCGTGATTATAATTATTATGATTAATAATTATCGTGTATTACCACGTATTTAATAATTATCGTGCACTAACACGTACGTAATTTCTGAATCCAATATTCGTGACACGTGTTCATTACATAAAAGGAAAGTTTTAATTGGTTCGTATGTTTACGTAATGTACTGTTCATGGCATTTAGATGCGGGTTTTGCAACTCTTCCCCCCTAAAAAGAATAATTCGTCCCCGAATTATATATAACGTAAACTGAAAGAGGAACATACCCTAATCAAAACTTGAAATGAGGGTAAGAATCCCGGATAGACTCCTTTGTTTCCCAAGTGGCTTCCCGCTCGGTATGATCCCTCCAAAGGATTTTGACGAATGGAATCTTCTTCTTCCTCATGACTCGTTCCTGTCTGTCAAGAAATCGTATGAAAGTAAGATCTTCACGAATCTGTTCAAGTGGATACTGAACCATGTGAAGTGGATGATACTTGTATCCTTTGAGTAAGAACACATGGAAAACATCATGAACGTGAGAAAGCTGCGAAGGTAACGCTAAACGATACGATACTTCACCGACTCGCTTGATGATATCAAACGGTCCGATGAATCGAGGACTGAGTTTTCCTTTGATTCCAAAACGTCTAACACCGCGTGCCCGTGATACCTTAAGAAAGACATGATCTCCCACGTTGAAATGCAAATCCCTACGATGCTTGCGGGCATAACTCTTTTGACGTGCATGAGCTTCTTGCAGTTTCTCCTTAGCTACAGCGACCTTCTCGTTGGTTAACTCTATCATCTCCGGACCTTCAAGTGTTCCCTCACCAACCTGATCCCAGCATATTGGGGCGCGACACTTCCTGCCATACAACATCTCAAACGGTGCACACTTGATGCTGGCGTAGAAACTGTTGTTGTATGCAAACTCTACCAAGCAGATATAATCGTCTTAATATCCTATGTATTCTAAAGCACACGCTCGAAGCATGTCTTCTAATGTCTGAATAGCACGCTCTGACTGTCCGTTTGTTTGAGGATGAAAAGCCATGCTAAGCTTAAGTTTGGTACCCCAAGCTTTCTGCAGACTCCTCCAAAACCACGAAGTAAACCGAGGATCTCTGTCCGAGATGATACTGGATGGAGCACCATGAAGTCTCATGATCTCCTTCTTATAAGTTTCAGCCAATTTGCTAACTGGATCATCCTTGCGGATCGGTAAGAAATGGGCTGACTTAGTAAGTCGATCAACAATAACCCAAATTGCATCATGCTTCCTCTTGGTCTGCAGAAGTCCAGTGACAAAATCCATGGTAATCTTGTCCCACTTCCACTCTGGAATGTCTAACGGTTGTATTAGATCACTAGACCGTTGATGCTCGATCTTAACCTGCTGGCAGGTAAGACATTTGGAGACATAAGTAGCAACATCTTGTTTCATACCACTCCACCAAAAGTACTGCTTGATGTCGTGGTACATCTTGGTTGAACCAGGATGAATGGAGAATGGGGAGCTATGAGCTTAAGCCAATAACGCTTCCTTGAGTGTAAGATCATCAGGAATACAAAGTCTAGTGCCTTGCCATAGGATGTCGTCGTCATCCAACCAAAACTCCGTCTACTGCTCTAACTTATGTATGATTGCCCAAATTTCACCATCATCCTTCGGAGCTTCCTTGATCCTAGAGAGTAAGTCAGGTTCCACTCTAAGATTAGCCCAGTAACCATGTTGTCCACATACCATGATCTCAATATCTAGTCGCTCCAAGTCTCGTATAATCTCTTCCTCTATCTTAATGTCGTTGATCATACCCAACTTCCTACTAAGAGCATCTGCCACTACATTCGCCTTGTCGGGATTGTTAGAAATACGTTTTTACGTATTTAGGAAGATTCGGTCACTCCGAAAATATACTAAGTAGTAGCTCGTAGTCTAGACATCTTTCTTAAACAAACAAAGCCAAGCCTAGCCTACAACATGTGTAGGCCGGCCCAATATTGTAAGCCCAAGCCCATCACAAGGCTTGGGTATATAAACCCTCTCCTTTGATGGAGAGGGTGGGTGGTTAATCATTTTTACACATAGTTCTCTTAAGTTTTCTCTCTCTAGAAGTGTGTGTAATCCACCATCTATCTATCTCTTTCTCTCTCTAAAAACACAAGCAAGATTTACATTTCTAAAAATGGTATCAAGAGCCATGGGATGATTGCTTAGTTTTTTTGTTTGTGTTCTTGGTTTACACGGCTATTTTGATCCAATTTTAAAAGTACCAAATTTTTTTTTGTGTTTTTATGGTTTGATCTTGATACAAATCATCTACATAGTTGTGTTAGTGATTTGGTATTGTTACTTTGGTTAAAAACACAAAATTTTTGGGTGTTTGGATCAATTTTTGGCTTAAAATCTCGAATTTGGTGTGTTTTGTCCGAGAAAAGTGGTAAAAAGTGTCCATTGTTTGTACTATTGCGACAGCTCCCATCGCAATATCTAGGGTTTTAGTATTGCGATCCGTATTGTGACTGATATTGCGATTGCATTTCCTTTTGTCTCATTGCGATCCACATTGCGATTAGGATTGCGATTTGTGTGTTTTCTATTATTGAGATCCACATTGCGACAGGGGTATTGCGACAGGCATATTGCGACTGGGGTATTGCGACTGGATATTGCGATTGGACATTGCGATTGGACATTGCGATTGGACATTGCGACAACATTACCTTTAGGCATTGCGATAGGGCAACAAGTATTCCAAGATTTTTCAAAAACGTGTTTTTGAAAATTTTTAACAAACTTCGTGTGCAATTTCATCTTGGAATTTTTTGGTTTATCGAGAACATATTTTAGGGGATTTTAACATTATTTCTCGGTTTCTACACACAACAACAAACACATTTACTTTCTTTCATTGATCGATCAACTTTGTAAATCTTCACTTATTGAAATGGAGTACACATCTCTTACAGATAAGTCCATCCTCTCGGGTACGGATAATCGTCCACCAATGTTGGTGAAGACTATGTATGAGGAATGGGCTTCCCGAATGGAACTTTATATGTTCAACAAGGAGAATGGACATCTAATTTGGGCATCGGTGCTCAATGGACCATTAGATTATGGTACAGTGAAGGAAGGTACGACTACTCGTCCTCGCACAAGGGGTGAGTTGACTGGAGATATGAAGATTCAAGATAAATGTGATAAGTATGCTACAAACATCATTCTCCAAGCCCTTCCTCTAGATGTCTACAAACTCGTCAGTAAACATAAAGTTGCCAAAGAGTTATGGGATAGAATTCATGTTCTAATGCAAGGCACCTCGTTAACCAAACAAGAACGAGAGTGTAAGCTTTATGATACTTTTGATAAGTTTGCCTATGTGCCAGGGGAGACTCTCAATGACTACTATCTGAGATTTACCCTATTGTTGAATGAGCTCAATATCTATGGCATGGCAATTCCTACCTTTCAATTGAACACCAAGTATTTGAACACTCTTCCTCCAGAATGGAAAAAATACGTGACGGATGCTAAATTGGCTAAGGACTTGCATAACACCAATGTGGATCAACTTCAAGCTTTTCTTCAACAACACGAATGCCATGTGATCGAGGCTCGGTTGTCTACACCTCAAGTTCATGATCCACTTGCAATGTATGCTTCTCAACAACACATGGCCTATACTTATCAACAACCATCATACTTGCAGCAACCACCACCACACACCTATCAACAACTACAACAACCATCTTATCAACCACCAATGATGCCACAACAAGAATATCAACAAAGTGTTCATCAACAATATTTTCCACAGCAACCACCATATCAGACATCACCATCATAGGCCAACACTTCTCCATTGGGCTATACTCCTCAGCAAGGATATTTTCCAATAGAAGCACAACCAGCACAAGCTTTCTACTCTAATGAACTTCCACCAATCCAAGCACCGGTCTTTACTCCAAATGATACGCCAGCTGATGTTCTAAACCATCTCACAGCCTACTTGTCAAAACTTGTTGCAACTAGAGGATTTCCACCAACAAACAATCAGCTCCGCACCTCATCAAATCCTCGACAACAAGCCACTGTTCAAGATGGTCAAGTGACAGTGCAACCTATCCAGGGAAGGCAAAATTCATATGGACCTCCTACAAGGACTGGGAACAATCAAGCTGTGAATTCTCAAGCTAGTGGAAATGGGAGTCCTATTGGTCCTAAGAAGGTTGTGACTTGCTACAATTACCGAGGATAAGGTCATATGGCTAGGGAATGCACTCAGCCGAAAAGGAGAAGGGATGATGCATGGTTTCGTGAGAAGATGTATTTGGTTGATGCTCAGTCTAAGGGGAAGATTTTGGATTCAGAGGAGTTAGCATTTCTTGCAGACCCAGGGGCAGCAGATACTGAAGGCATTGCAGTCGTTTCCACTTCTAATGCAGCTTATCAAGCAGATGATCTTGATGCATATGATTCAGATTGTGATGACATTCACTCTGCCCAAGCTGCTCTCGTTGCTAATCTCTCTCACTACGGTTCTGATGTCGTCAGTGAGGTACACACCACAACCAATCTTGGTAATGATGATAACCAACATCAAGTTAGGCATGAACATGACAACCTCGAACAGCATTCGGGAACTAGTAACTCAAATGATGTGGTACCCAATCCTACACAATTGAGGTGAACCTCAACCAAATGCTACGACGGGTATGGAATCTTATGCTCAACATGATTTGGTCATGGTACCTAAAAATATTATTGATCAAATGCATATGGCCCTCAGACAATCCGTAGATACGAATTCCACCCTAACTGCTGAGCTTGCGTTGCATAAAGAAAATGATGAAACCTAATAGATTCGGATCTTTAAGCTGCTAGGCATGATTATCATTCATATGATTTTACATAGCGGAATTAGAACAATAATCATGAACAAGATGTTGTGGACAAGATGAATTTTCACCAAACGTTACTTGCATTAATAAACACAAATAACATCTAGACGTGTATACATTGAATCCCACGTCTAGACACATGAATTGCTTGTAGGTTACATTGTGAATGATTGTTATGAATAAAACCTACGTAGGGTATGTGTTTATATACTACACATAAACCCTTGTTACAAGGAAACTAAATAAGATATTTAGTAAATAAGATATTCAGTAAATAAGATATTCACTAAATAATATATTCACTAAATAATATATTCACTAAATCTTTTATCTTCTTGCAATATATCTTCTACAAGTTTGTCCACCGGCTTGTAGAATCTTCACTTGTCAGATTTAGTCCTTGTCTTTTAGTTTTCCCCTAGTTGATGATGTCAAAACCTTTTGTATATGGTACACGATCTTCAAATTGCTCCCCCTTAAGTATAGCACATATTCTTCCCCTTTTTGACACATCAATAGGGAATATGTGAAAGTATGCAATCTTGAAAATTCTCCAAAAGTAGCTCTATGTAATGATCTTGAAGAAAAATAAGTACAATAATTTTGATGTAGAAGCAGAATAACCCAAACTTTGTATTTCTTTCACCCAATTGCTCACTAGTTGATAAACTCTTCCCCTAGTTATCGAAACGACTAGAGAAAAATGCAACTCTTTCACTACAAAAGGGAGCTCAGTTTATTGGTAAGAACGGGAACTAAAACCAACAAAAACCGCACAACTATAAGCCAATTGTTAGCTATAACAATATATTTAGATCCAATGATAAAGGTGTATTGCTCACCCATCAGTTTTTATTACATGGGTACTGGTAACCTTCACGACTATGAGCCAATCGTATGCTATAACAATATATTTAGTCCAATGACAAGGTGTATTGCTCACCACAATTTTTGTTACATGGGAACTGGTAACCTTCACGACTATGAGCCAGTCGTACGCTGTAACAATATATTTAGTACAGAGACAAGGTGTATTGCTCACCTAAATAAGAAAAACAAATTTGTGAAAACTAACTTCAACATCAAACTTACCGTAAGAACTCTTCCCCTTAATCATATACGAATTTATAAAAAATATCCGAGCCATGAATATCAATTTGATATTCTGTATAGAAACGGAGATCCCATGTACCTTCGTGTGTAAATACCTCGTTTTGTGTGCAAAAACGTAACCAAAATACCAAACAGCAGCGAATCTTTTGTCGTCCAATATCCTTCACTGTCCAAGATCTTATCAGTGTGTGTTGTCCAATATCGGACAACACTTGTCAGCGTTTGAAAAACCATATCTCGGACAACACATGAATTTCTGTCAGCGCCTACATATAACTTGTCAGCACCATCTTTAAACCTGTCAGCGCCTGGCCATCAGCGTCTCATCCATGCCTTGTGAGCGTCAACGACATCCACTGACACTAACATCTATCAGCGTCAAAATAACACACATCAACGCCTAATCGATCTAGGGTTTTATAAACCCTAAATCATGATTTTATGTAAAGATCATATTCTGTAGCGAACTTCGACATCGAATATCTTCTTCATGAGAGCTCAGATCGAAGATCCCTTCGGTGAAATCTTAGACACAAGTGTTAAGAACCTACAGCAAAAATTTCACGATGATCCAACGGTTAACGAAGGAGAAATCGCGTTTTTACCATTACTGTTCACAGAAAACAGCCTATGATCACTGCTGACTTCGACGGTTAGTAACTTTTTCCTGGGGATAGATCTCGACAATCCCTCTTAAGGATATCTAGATATATGTGTGTAGAACACACACACAAAATTTCGTGGCGATCCAACGGTTCAATAAAAAGTTATTCCCTTCGTACTACTGCTGCGCACACAAACTGCATAAAAACCCTATACGTGATTTTCTTCTTTTTCACTAAGAACGAACACCTCGTTGATCCTAGCATTGAGAGCCACCCGCTCTGATACCAACTGATGAAACCTAATAGATTCGGATCTTTAAGCTGTTAGGCATGATTATCATTCATATGATTTAACATAGCGGAATTAGAACAATAATCATGAACAAGATGTTGTGGACAAGATGAATTTTCCCCAAACGTTACTTGCATTAATAAACACAAATAACATCTAGACGTGTATACATTGAATCCCACGTCTAGACACACGAATTGCTTGTAGGTTACATTGTGAATGATTGTTATGAATAAAACCTACGTAGGGTATGTGTTTATATACTACACATAAACCCTTGTTACAAGGAAACTAAATAAGATATTTAGTAAATAAGATATTCAGTAAATAAGATATTCACTAGATAATATATTCACTAAATAATATATTCACTAAATCTTTTATCTTCTTGCAATATATCTTCTACAAGTTTGTCCACCGGCTTGTAGAATCTTCACATGTCAGATTTAGTCCTTGTCTTTTAGTTTTGACACATCAACTCATAATACTTTATAATTTCGACCCAACAGAAAAGGTCAAAGCTTTTGAAATGGTCCCTCAAGCAGAGAAAATAACATGTTCTGAATTTGACCAATTTCGTTTTGAAAAGATTGAACACTTGAAAGAAATAGAATCATTAAAAGCTAATCTTTCCAATGAATTAAAAGCAAAAGAGTCGGTTGTCAATGATTTTTAGAAACTTAAAATGGATTTCAAAACTCTCGAGTCGAAAAAGGTTGAATCGGAAATTAATGCTACCAAACTTCTTAAATTTAAAGAACAGCAACTTTTAAAACAATACGCTTCCACAGAAAAGGTTCATCTTTTAACTAAATCATTTAAAGAACTCGAACTTAAGCGTCTTTAAGATTTACCACCTAATCCAGGTTATGCAAAAAAAGCTCAGGAACATATTCCCGGTCTTTATGATATGACCATAATTGGCAAATCGAAAGAAGCACCTTTTGTTCGTAGTACTGAGGAGACACAGTCACTTGCGGATGAAACTCATTCTAAAATGATTTCAAAATTCCATACAATTGATTATGATCAACATAACAAAGATCAATTTTCGAAAAATACACGCATTCGCTTACAAAAGGAATTAGCTGAATTGACAGTTCTTGTGCCCCAAAGTTTGTCAAAGGAAAACCTTCCTAGTACGTCTCCTACACTTGTCAAAACGGATTTAACAAAGTTAATTCCACCGGTAAGCAAGGCGTCCGTTAACTTAAATGCGGTTCACCAACACTTAGCCGATTTTGACAAGGTCATTTTGGAACGTACGACGGCTTCGGCCATAACGGAAGGTGAATGGAATTTTGAGCACACTAGAGCTGCGTTCCGAAACGAAATTGTTCCGTTTGTAGACAATGTTAAGGCTTGTCTTAGTAATCTTGATCAAGATTTGCTTTTGGAAATAGAAGAAGTTAGACGTGTTTTCATTGAAATGGAAGATGCTTATGAAAACAGTTTACTTGATCTGCTTCTGAAGCAAGTGATGTCTCAAGATATAGTTTCTGTCTGTGTGAATAAAAGTGTTGATAATGATTCTATTGTGCATAATGTTGAATCTGTGGATACTGTGGTAGATAGTACTTGTCAAGAATCTGACGCTGAATTTTTAAAGCTTCAAGATTCATATTCATCGCTTTCAAAACGTTTTGATGAGATTCAAACACATTGTATTTCGCTTGAATGTAAGCAACAATTTATTCAAGAAATCTTTGAAACGTCATTCGAAGGTGTTAATATCGATGATGCAAATTTTGAAAAGAATTTTCGATTGAATTTACAATCAAAACAGCGTCAGCCAAGTGACAAAGTTGCTAAATCGTTGCCGATAGAAATAGAGAAATCTAAGGAGCTTAACTGTGTGAACGTACTTGAGGCCGCTGAGAAATTTAAACTTGATCTAGATAATCGAGTTTCCAAGATTTTGTCCAAAGTTGATAACTTAAAACAGAAAAATACACGACTCTTCGATTCAGTAAAGCCCGCATGTGTTGATACCACTACACAGAATCAATCGTTGATTGAACAATTGAATCAAAAGTCGATGGAAATATCTGATTTGAGGGAACAAATTTGTGATAAAAATCTGGTCTTGGCTGAGTTAAAGGAAACACTTCATACTCTAAAAGGTAAGAATGTTGTGGATAACGCAGCCACTGTCTCAGCATCGTCCTCTAGTGCAATCAAAAGGAACCTAATAGCCGTCACACCACTTAACAAGGGCCCTAGGACTAAACCATCTCAAACTTTGGTCACTAAAGATAAGGCGGAATCAAAACCAGCTTCTAATATTCCCGTGTTGCCTTCTACAGGAGTAATCACCACTACTAAGGCTCAAAGATCTAAGCTTAAGAGAAACAAGAAGAATGATAGGATCTTGCCCCCATCTAGTAGTCAAGTGAAGAAGAAAGTAGAAGCCCATCCTAGGAATGTTATTTCTGTCTTGAATAAAAAGAATCATGTTGCTAAACCTAACGGCTCTGCGGTTGTGCAGCGTTCTAAGCCTAGTGTGAATTCTAATTTGAAATGTTGGAATTGCAATGAATGTATGTTCTCTAGTCGTCATGATTCTTGCCTTATTGACCATGTGAATGAGATGTATGCCCAGAAAAATGGATTAGAATGGAAACCGACTGGGAAAGTGTTAACCCAAGTTGGTTGGATGTGGCGCCCCACTGGTAGAACTTTCACTATAGTAGGAAATGCGTGCCCTTTAACTAGGATCACTCTCACTGAAGTGAAGAAAGTGTTCCCTTTAACTAGGAGTACCAAGGCTACCAAAACACAAGTGTGTCCTTTAACTAGGAACACCAACACTACTGTAGGAACCAAGTGCCCTTTAAATAGGTCTACTCCCACTGTAGTGCCCACAAATAATCCAAAACCTAAGAAAGTTGGAACAGTAAAACCTGTTAGTGCTAAAACTCACATTAGAAAACGCAGGAAATCTAAGGGTCTCAAAAATGTTAGCAATTCTGATAATTCTGTATCTGTATCTGCTAACACTCCGAAACCAATAGTTTCCAATGCATTGTCTAATGTTGTTATTGAAAACAGGTGGTCCAAATTGTTCTCTGGTATTTGGACTCTGGTTGCTCCAAGCATATGACTGGAGATCTCTCTCAGCTCAGAAATTTTGTCAGCAAGTTTCTTGGTACGGTTCGATTTGGAAATGATCATATTGCAAAGATAATGGGTTATGGTGAATATCATATTGGGAATGTTATAATTTCGAGAGTGTATTATGTGGAAGGTCTCGGTCACAACTTATTTTCTGTGGGACAATCTTGTGATGCAAACCTAGAAGTTGCTTTTCGAGAGCATACCTGCTTCATTCGTAATTTGGAAGGGGTTGATTTATTGAAAGGTACTCGAGGGAATAATTTGTATACTTTGTCTCTACAAGACATGATGGCCGCTTCTCCCGTATGTCTTCTCTCCAAAGCATCAAAGACTAAGTCATGGTTATGGCATCGACGGTTATCTCATCTTAACTTTGACGCTATTAACCATTTGGCGAAAAACGAACTTGTTCGTGGTCTTCCTAAACTTTCATTTCACAAGGATCATTTGTGTTCCGCGTGTACAATGGGGAAAAGCACTAAGAAGTCATACAAACCCAAGACTGAAGACACCAACCAAGAGAAACTTTATCTGTTGCATATGGATCTTTGTGGGCCAATGTGTGTTGAAAGTCTTAGTGGTAAAAAGTACATCCTCGTCATTGTCGATGATTACTCTCGGTTTACATGGGTGAAATTTCTTAAAGCAAAAAATGAGGCACCTAAATTCATCATCGGATTTCTCAAGATGATTCAAGTGCGTCTCAACACTACTGTCCGACGCATTCGTACAGATAATGGAATCGAATTTGTGAATCAATTCTTGCGTGATTATTATGAAGAAGTTGGCATATCTCATGAAACATCAGTTGCACGCACTCCACAACAAAACGGTGTCGTTGAAAGGCGAAATCGCACACTTATGGAAGTTGCTCGACCAATGTTAATTTACGCAAAGGCTCCATTGTTTTTATGGGCAGAAGCAGTATCTACCGCAGTGTACACCCAAAACCGGTCACTAATTCGTAAACGCCATGGTAAAACATCATATGAGCTTCTCCATGGAAAAGTACCAGATTTATCATATCTTCATGTATTTGGTTCTCTTTGCTATCCAAATAATGATGGTGACAATTTGGGAAAACTTCAACCAAAGGCTGATATTGGTATTTTCATTGGTTACGCACCCGCAAAGAAGGCATACCGAATCTACAACCGTAACTCTCGCAAGATCCTCGAAACTATGAATGTTGATTTTGATGAGCTGACAACAATGGCTTCTGAGCAAAGCAGCTCTGAACCCGCGCTTCATGAAATGGGACCCAGTAACATTAGTTCTGGTCTTGTCCCAAACAACCCTACTTCATCATCATTTACACCACTGTTGGAAATACGTTTTTCCAAGGAAAGTCTCGGTCACATCATTATTAGAATAGATCACGAGCTATAGACTAGTTAGGACATTGTAAGTTGGAGTGACCTCCCTTTGGGGGAGATTGTTAGAAATACGTTTTTACGTATTTAGAAAGGATCGGTCACTCTAATGATATTGGGCTCGTGATCCAATATAGCCCATATAGCCCACATGTAGGGTGGGCTATATAAACCCCCCTCCTAGCATGTTAGGAGGGGTTGAACACTTAACATTTCACATAATCACATTTCATCTTTCTTTTCATTCCTCTCCTTTCTCTCTCTTCTTTCTCTCTCTAGGTTCTACCATTTTCCATCCATCTCAATAGGTAAATCATACAATGCCAAATCCTTAGAAAAACACGATCCTACAATTGGTATCAAGAGCTTTGGTTTATTCCTCGGATTGACGTGTTTTTATCTATTGAGTTGGTGGTAAATTTTTTTTCCTCTTTTACTATTTTATTTTTATTTTTATTGTGGCGTGTTGTTTTTCTATGTTTTTTCTTCTTATATCATATCAGATTTGTCCTTATCAAATTGATATAAAATTGCTCTTGTTTGTTTTGTCTCCATCTGGTATCCAGATTTTTTATATATAAACCATATTTTTTATCCTCGTCCCACACAATTATCATATCATATTTTTTGTTTTGTCATTATCAGATTTTTTTATTCCCAGAAATGATATAAATCATCAATTTTTTTTTCCTATAATCAGTTTTATAAATTTTGTCTTGGAAATATCAACTGTATCTCGTACATCAGTTTATCCGTACTTCCCTTTTTTTTTGTCTCAAACTGGTTTCTTCATTACGATCCATACTCCATCAGAAAGGTCAAATTTGTTCGTTACGATCGCTTAAACCCTAGGGTTTGTAAACTGCGATAGCCTTCTTTCGATCGAAGTCACGATCGAAACCACGATCACGAGTGCGATCGAAACCACGATCACGAGTGCGATCGAAACTACGATCACGAGTGCGATCTGGGTGCGATCACAAGTGCGATCTGGGTGCGATCGAGGCTGCGATCTGGGTGCGATCGGGGTGCGATCGTGGTGCGATCTGGGTGCGATGCAAGACTGCGATGATTTTTTTTTTTTAATGCTATGATTTGACCAAGTTGTAACTCGATAAAACAATCTCTCAAACAAACACTCGAAACAGATCCCTCGACTCACTCTCACCCTCACCCTCTCACACTGGACTCACACACTCGACAAACGACTCTCAGTTTCACCCTCGAAACCAAAACCCCTCAATCCACAATCAACCAACCTCGACTCAGCAACCTCGACTCAACTCTTACAACAAAACTCCAACAAACAGATCACAACAACACTCCGACACCCACACAGACACACTCGAAACAGATCCCTCGACTCACCCTCACCCTCACCCTCACCCTCTCACACTCGATTGATTTAAACAAGACACTCGATCTCAGTCTCATTCAAAACCATTCTCGATCACGTGACTCAAAACCAAAAATAATACAAAAAGGATGTAAACCTACCCGAGACCTTATCTTATTAAGATCTTGATGACAATGAAACGTCTTGGAATGGTGGCTTCATTTATTTGAACATCGAATCGGTTTTTTTTATTATTCAAAAGATTTATTGGTATTCGGTTTTGACGAGGCAGTTTCGTTGAAAATAGATGTGATAAGAGATCAGATTGACTTTTGAGATGATTTTTACTGTCAGTTTCTTTTTTGTTGTTGTTGTGGCTGAGTTTTGACACAAGAAAATATACGGAGGTGAGAATTAGGGGAGAGTAGGAGCAGATTTTTTTTTGGGAGAGAAAAACAAGGGCGGATAACACAAAGTTAATAAGATTGTTGGGAAAGTTTTTTTTATATATTGGTATTGGAGGCGGAGAGAACAAAGATAACCAACACTGATTTTTTTGCCACGTTTCTTTAGCATTATAATATCAGTATCCCATTTTTTTTAGTTTACTTTTTATATTTTATATTTTTAAAGTTAATCTGTTAGTTAAATTAGTTTTGTATTTTTGTCACTTTTAAATTTGAGTTTAGTAAATTTTGGTTATTTATCAAATATATCAGTTTTTCAAATTTTAATTTTAGTTAAGTTTATTTTATATATTTTGTCCATTGATATATTTGAATTTTGTACATCGTGTTGAGGCGGGTATTTTTAAAGAATCAAAGTGGTAAAATATTTGACGGCCCGATCATTATATTTACCGTAGCTTGGATTTATTTGTTGACGGGTTGTATTTGAATTGGTCTCCGGTTTATTTTATCAACGTTTGAACCAACAACAATTTTTGAGCCGAGAAAAGTGTGATCTCATCTATCGTGGATTTCTAAAAAGTTATTTACGGATCTTTCAAAATTTCTTCGCGAACTGTAAAATCCCGAAATCAACAATGACCACAAATTGTTTTGTCATCAAATTACAATGGAATCATCGAATTTGACGTGTCATGAGGGAGAACTGCAACACATGCAACTCAAAGAGATCAAATTGCGTCAAAAAACATTGGAAATCTTTCACGCGCTCAAGACACATCTTGCACTTCTTTATCCGCACAACATGCCTGAACTTCCAGCCACGGTTCAAATATTCTTTGCAAAGTGGATAATTTTAAAGAGAAGATTTTCAATAATTTGGATGAGTTACGGTTGCAACTTGAAAGGGAAAATCTTCATGAGGTTAAAGCAAAGATATGTCTAGAATTCCTTCGCACTCAGCTTAAGGATTTATTTGCCTCAACAATGGTACCCCCTTTTGATTATTCGACTTCAGTTCTTCACCAGCTTTTCAACACGTATACGGGTTGCCAGACTGAAACCTTTAAAAGTGGTTTACTCAATCACATCAATATACTTGAGAAGTGTATTGAGGCCAGGTTAGTTAATTACAACGAGATACTGTTGAAATAGGGTCAGATTCAAAGAATCAAGGAGTCGTCTAAATCATTGCATGAACATGAGAGAGAGACACGCTTCACGCTATCGTCAACAGATGAGCAGATAAGCAATGGCAAGGAATCAGGAGGAACGCATGAAACGAGCAGCAAGTCACAAGCACCAACTGTTCAGGTGCCAAGTTTCAACAATATACAGCATGTTGAGCATTCTGAACCTAATTATGCCAAACATGGGATGGAAAAGAGTGATAGCGATACCAGTTCTGATTCATCCGATGTGAGTCATAATGGGGGAGAAAGTGTTCAAAATGCTAAACATCATGATAAGTGTCTTATGACTGCTTCGTTAAATAATTCTGATTCTAGGATTAAAGAGCTTGAAACGATTGTAGCTCAGCAATCCAAAGAGCTTGAGGATGCCAAAATTGAATTTTCAAAGAAAATGGAGAAATTTGAAACTTATTTTGAAAAACTTGAAAAGTCAAACGTTGTTCTTGAACGAAAATTGGATCAAACTGTTCTAGATTCTAAAGCTGAAAAGGATAATCTTTTTAAACAAATTAAGTTGCTTGAATCTAAGTTGGCATCCCAAGATGAATTGCTCAAAGAGAATGAGACATTAAAAGCTCAAGTACAGGAAAAGGTCTTTGCTATAGCTGCGTTGAAAAACGAGTTGCGGAAAACCAAAGGAACTAGTGTGGACACTAAGCTTGAAAAACCATCAATCTTGGGGAAACCGCCTCCAATACAGTCCGTTAGACAACCGATTGCATTTAGATCCGAGCGACCACAATCCTCGAGACCGCGGTTTGCCTCCCAAGTTGATATGGCAAATATTTTTAGAACAGTCACTCCACCAACTAGGGCTAATGTGACAAAAACAGCTTTTGCAAGACCTAATCACATAATTGCATCTAGTTTCCCTAGAAATAGTCCAAAGAACACTTCTCGAACTAGTTTAAATGACGTTCGCCATACATTTGATCTAAGGGAAGCTAAGCAAAAGACACAAGTAAGAGATAGGAATTTCGAACCTAGTCAGATGCCTTCTAGTTTACCCAACACTGCTAACCGTAGCATGTCACATCCTAGGAGCATCAATCAATCATCTAGTAATTCTAGATCTTACTCGGACATTAAATATGCTACTTGTAAAACATGTAGAAAATGTGTCTTTACGGCAATTCATGATTCTTGTATCAAGAAACTACTTAATGAGGTGAACTCTCGTGCTAGACTTAAATCCCAGTGGGTTGCCAAAATCAAACCCATTGGTAAAATATGGCGCCCCACTGGTAGAACTTTCACCCTTGTAGAAAACGAGTGCCCTTTAATTAGGATAGTCTCCGATTCTATTAAGACTACTAGGGAGGAAATTGAAAAGGAGGATGCATCACCTAAGCCTGAACTTAAGGTTTTCTATAAAAGGAAACGTTTACCAGCTAAGACAAGTGAATCATCTCCTCAGAACACCTCTGGGACAAGTAAGGCCAACTGTGAACCCCCACTTGCTTCTAGGATAGATATCGCTAACCCATATCCAAGCATGCAAATTCCTAATGAAAATGCAGGTACCAAAGAGGATGTTCCAAAAGAACGAAGCGGTCCAATCATTGTATACCATTCAATTAAGGACACTCTCAGAGTTTGGTTGCTAAAGAAGTTGATATCTAAGAAACAAGTGTCTCAGGGGATTTCCAGTTAAGCTTACAGTGCATAAAGGACTTACAGTCACATTACAGTCTGTAACTCGATTTCAAACAAAGGAAAGTTTATCGCCGATGACAAACTTATCCTTACAACGAGAAATTAATTTTTCTCGGGCATGAGCTAATATTAAAAACATTCGAAGTTTTTAAGCTCATGCACAATGACTTACAGTTAAATATCAGACTGTAACTCGGATTTCATATTTAGGATAGCTTATCTTTAAAGATAGCTTATCCTCATAACGGGAAATTAAATTTTCTCGGTCATGAGATTGTACTAAAACATTCCATGTTTTAAGCTCAAAAAGGAAATTGTATCTTTTAAATAAGAGAACTTTTCCTCATAACAGGAAATTCATCTTTCTCGGTCACGAGCTTTACGTTAAAACGTTCAAAGTTTTTCAAGCTCGTGAAAACGACTTCTAAGTAAATATCAACTTAGGACTCGTTCTTTAGTTAAAAGGAAAGTTTATCGCCGATGATAAACTTATCCTTAACAACGGGAAGTTTACAACTTCTCAGACTTGAGCTCGTTTTGTAAGATATTCAACATCTTAAGCTCAAGTAATTGGTTTTCAAAACAAAGAACACAATTTTTCGAGAATTTCTCAAAAGGTTTTTCTAAATCTTTCAAAATTGTGTGTTCAAAAATGTTTTGATAAAAAGAGCATGTCTTCTGGAATCGATAATATTTACGATACTAGAAATGTCATTCAATAATGACACGGGGTTGTAAATAAAGTTCGAGCAGAAGTTCAAATGATTTAAAACATGCTCAAAATGGTTTGCTATTATTTCAGATAGTAACCCGCTATTCATATTAAAGTCAAGCCTTTCATCGGAAAGCTTTGACTCAACAACGGGAATTAATTTTCTCGGGCATGGTTTACTTTACAACCATGTAAGGGATTGTGTTTACTTTATAACACAATCTAACACGGATATATGTACGTGTCAGTGCATTTATTTGTTAAAACAAGATAAATCTTGTTTTTATGAAGTTATCATCTCCACCAACCGTAGCAATTTACAATTGATATCTACATACTCGACGATGCGACTACTCAAACAGAGACTACAGCTCTTTCAATAGAACACGGGTCAACAATTGAGGGGTAGCAATTGTCCTGCATTCAGATTCCTTGATGACGAGAGTACCAAGTTCACATATTGGTGTCAAGACAACGATATCAATCATACACATGGAGTCAAGAGATAACTTCAGACGTGACGAGGTGACCAACATTCGTGAACAAGAACCATGTGAATCTTTCATATGATGTTCTCCATCATTCAGGTCCTACCTCGTAAATTGCTAATCTTGTGAATTCATTATCATATATGATCTTTGCACGTGATAAATACCTTACACTTGTGTTTAAAAGGTATTTAATTTAGGTTTCAAGTAGACCCTCATTAATTTGAGGGGGAGCTTGTGTAATTCATGAAAATACTTGGCTTTGCATTTTTCTTCCCAAATTTTCTTAAAATGCTATTAAATCAATTGATATTAAAAATATCGATTGGGTTAACATTTTTAATATGGGGGAGAAAATGTGATTTAATATGGGAAATGATTAATCACAAATGGTTTGACTTAACGTGTTAGCTCATCCTGACACGTGCGAAATGTTTTCGGATATCGTGGCATATGTTAAAGGGGAGCAAAATGGACTTGCACTTAAAAATGGATTTCATGGTGATTTATACTTACCCGCAACCCATTTATTTCACGACGATGAAGATTGTGGTGACATAAGGATGGTAGGATAGGTTAAAGTCCAATGATTCCTCTAGAACCGGAGGAATCTTCCCAAGGACATCTCATAGCTAGAAATAGTAGTCCTTAGGAAAGATGGAGAAAGATTGTGAACGTAGCTGAATGCCGACCAAGTACTTGAGTTAGCACTGGAACAATCACAACAAGGTGCTAGTAATGACGTATTGGTAAGCATTGAAGGGGTTGAAGAATGAAAAAGAATTGTAAAGATAAAGGGTGTAAAGAAAGAAGCCCTCCTTACAACTTAGGCAGAAACCGGGTCAGTACATATGCTATTAAGATCATTGTTTAATGATTCTTGATATTGAAGACAGACATCATGGACCCAGTGATGCAAGGCACAACCCATCCCAGCTAACTCAGATATCTCTTAAAAGATATTTGTTTTAATCACACGGAGACAACACATTATCTATTGATTTATTCACTCCGAATAAATTGGTATTGAAATGGTGGCACTCCTCTCCAGCCTCCGATCACTAAAAATCCAAAATGCACGATTGAGTCTAGAGCCATTTGAGATCATCAAATATCTCATTAGGACACACTTTCATATTTCCTTGCTTCTTCATACACTGTGAAAAGTAAGAAAGATTTTAAGAGTCCTACGTAAAATCTTCATGATCTTGCCTGAACATCCGAGTAATACGAAAGTATTTACAATGAAGATGGAAATCCTTCTTGAGCAAATATCAAAAAGCTCATGGTAGGTGACTTACGCGATTCTTTATGAATCAAACTTGTGATAACTGGAAAGCAACAGTGGTTTAATTCTTAAATGAATTTAAACACGTTCCAGGCCTCTACGCAATATCTTAGTGATCTTGCCAGAACACTCAGAGTGATACATTAGTGTTCACAGTGATGAGTGGAAATCCTTATAGTGTTAACCTCAAACAGCACTTGGTAGGTAACTTGCAAGATTCTATACGAATCAAGCTCGTGACAACTGGAAAGCAACGATGGTGCGGTTCTTAATTGAATTTCACTTGTTCCAGGAACATGAATTGACGGCTTCAAATCATGCGGATATGATTATCCAAATGATTCACTCTTTATGTTCGCAGTCAGCTTTGGACAGTCGAATAAAGAGAACGGGTTTACCCGCGAAATCCTGTCAGGAAGTTACTTAATTGAAACTATGGGTCACGGGTACGATATCTAATATCATCCAACGGTCTTCACCGACCGGAGGTAAAATGCTACCGAATTAGAATGAAATGTTCAAGGCCATTTCATCCGTGTATATGTTTTGTTGCTAACTGTCTTATGCAGCGTAACAAGAAGGTGGCATTGCGGTGTACAATCCAAAAGAAGTCGTCACCACATGCTTATACTACATGCACCTAATACTTCAACAAATTCAAGAAAGTCTAAAAGTCAAGTCTTCCGTTGTATCAAACTCTGAAGCTTTCAAGAATTTATAAAAGTATAAGTATGTGGAACATGAAGTCACGAGGAGGCAAATATCACAAGTGATGAATGCACAAGGTCAAAGCAAGGACACATGCTCAAGACCAAAGTCAAAGATCTCATCAGCATATTCACAAGAACAAGATCGAAGACTCAAGCATAGTATGCTAGGTTTAAGATTTTGTAAAATGGTGTGACCTCCCTTTGGGGGAGATTGTTGGAAATATGTTCTTCCAAGGAAAGTCTCGGTCACATCATTATTAGCATAGATCACGAGCTATAGACTAGTTAGGACATTGTAACTTGGAGTGACCTCCCTTTGAGGGAGATTGTTGGAAATACGTTTTTACGTATTTAGAAAGGATCGGTCACTCCAATGATATTGGGCTCGTGATCCAATATAGCCCATATAGCCCACATGTAGGGTGGGCTATATAAACCCCCCTCCTAGCATGTTAGGGGGGTTGAACACTTAACATTTCACATAATCACATTTCATCTTTCTTTTCATTCCTCTCCTTTCTCTCTCTTCTTTCTCTCTATAGGTTCTACCATTTTCCATCCATCTCAATAGGTAAATCATACAATGCCAAATCCTTAGAAAAACACGATCCTACAACCACCTTCTAGGAATGAATGGGATACGTTGTTTCAACCGTTCTTTGATGAATTCTTTACTACTCCAAATATTGTTGCTCCAGAACCTAAGGTAATAGCTCCGGTAACCGAAGTTGTCGCTCCAGCAACCGAAGCACAATCAGATACGTCTGCACCTACAATTGGTCAAGATATACCATCAACGAGTAATTCTCAACCAACACCCGAACCAACTACCCACGTCATGCCTATTGATGATGAAGAGGACGATGATGATCACGATTTGGAATTCGCTCAAATGCGTGAACTTCCATTCTTTGGTGTACCAGTTCCAGACCCTAATCAAGCCGGGTCATCCACCTCAGAGGAAGCACCAACTACAGTTTACTCCAATCCACGGATTCGTGAACATGACAGCAAGTGGACAAAGGATCATCCTATAGATTCTATTATTGGTGACCCTAATCGTCCGGTATCCACACGAAGTCAGTTACAAGAAAGTGCAATGTTTTGTCACTTTGATGCTTTTCTCACTGAAGTTGAACCTAAGACATGGCAACAAGCTTTTACTCAATCTTGTTGGATAGAAGCTATGCAAGAAGAACTTAACGAATTCATACGTCTTGAAGTTTGGGAACTTGTCCCATGCCCAGATCAAGTGCAGTTACTCACTTTGAAATGGGTTTACAAGGTGAAACTCGATGAGTTAGGTGGAATATTGAAGAACAAAGCTCGACTAGTAGCTCGTGGATACAAGCAACTATTGGGCGTCGACTTTATGGAATCCTTTGCACTTGTTGCCCGTTTGGAAGCTATTAGACTATTCCTCGCTTATGCAGCCCATATGAATATGATTGTCTATCAGATGGATGTGAAGACGGCATTTCTTAATGGTGAAATCAAGGAAGAAGTCTATGTTCAACAGCCGGATGGTTTTGTGAATCCTAATTATCCTAATCATGTGTACAAGCTTAAGAAGGCTCTCTATGGGTTGAAGCAAGCTCCACGCGCATGGTATGATCTATTGTCACAATTCCTCATTACGCAAGGCTTCGCTAAAGGCAAGGTGGATCCCACGCTGTTCATTCAAAAACGAGGTAAAGATATGATTATGGTACAAATATATGTTGATGATATTATATTTGCAGCCTCGACCCAAACCTTATCCGACGAGTTTGGGACACTCATGTCTTCCAAGTTTAAGATGTCAATGATGGGCAAGGTATCATTCTTCTTAGGTCTTCAGATATCTCAGAGTCCGAGAGGCATCTTTATCAATCAATCTAAGTATGCCCTTGAATCGCTTAAGAAATATAAGATGGAATCTTGCGACCTCGTGGATACTCCAATGGTGGAACAAACTAAGCTTGATGCAGATCCACATGGAGTTGTCGTTGATCCGACGCTTTATCGTGGAATGATCGGTACTATTCTGTATATCACAACCAGTCGACCTGATCTTCAGTTTGCTATATGTATGTGTGCTAGGTATCAAACTCGACCTACTGAGTTACACTTAGCTACTGTTAAAAGGATCTTTCGATATCTTAAAGGAACCATTAATTGGGGACTTTGGTATTCAAAGGACTCTTCTATTGCACTAATGGCATATGCAGATGCGGATCACGCGGGTTGTCAAGATACAAGGCGTAGCACGAGTGGAACATTGCAACTACTAGGAGATCGATTAATCAGTTGGGCATCGAAAAGACAGAAAAGCGCTGCAATTTCAAGTACGGAAGCAGAATACATAGCTATGTCCGGTTGCTGTGCTCAAATTCTTTGGATGAGATCGCAATTAACCGACTATGGTCTAGGTTTCAACAAAATTCCGATGTACTGCGACAACAAGAGTGCAATTGCCTTATGCTACAACAATGTTCAATTCTCCCGGTCGAAGCATATCGATATTCGCTACCATTTCATCAAGGAGCAAGTGAAAAATGGAGTGATCGAGCTTTACTTTGTCCGATCTGAGTATCAATTGGCGGATATTTTCACGAAGGCTTTAGATCGCGCTCAAATTGAATTTTTGGCCGACAAGCTAGGAATGAGAACTTTCTCGCCTGAGACTCTAAAGGAACTAGCAGATGAAGCGAAAGAATAGTGGTGGTAAAACTATTCTCCGTATCCTTGGTGATCATTTGTATATAGTGTTTATATCTTTATCCACAAAAGCAAAATACAAAAATATTAAACCATATAAAAACCATAAAAATTGAAAAATCTAGAAAAATACAAAAATATTTTTACTTTATTTTTCAAAGGCATGTATTTTGGTACGATAATATTTACGACCTTAGAAATGTTGATTAATATCGACACGGCGCCATAAATAGAGTTCGTACAAAAGTTGTAAATATTTCATAAAACATGCCTAAAGGCTTGTAGTTATTTCAGACTGCAACCCTGTTTTCATATTAAAGTCAAGTATTTCTTATGAAAGCTTTGGCTCACAACGGGAATTAATTTTCTCGGGCAAGGTTTACTTTAAAACCTTGTAAGAGATTAAGCTTACTTTATAACTTGGTCTAACACGGATAGATGTACGTTTCTGTGCATTTATTTGTTAAAACAAGAGAAGTCTTGTTTTTATGAAGTTATCATCTCTACAACCATAGCAATCTACAATTGGTATCTATATACTCGACGATGTGACTACTCAACCGATGACTACAACTCTTTTAATAGAACACGGGTCAACAATTGAGGGGGAGCAATTGTCAAGCATTCAGAATCTTCGATGCCGAACGTGCCAAGTTCACAAGTTGGTGTCAAGACAACAATACCAATCGTACACGTGGTGTCAAGAGATGACTTCAGACGTGACGAGGCGACCAATACTTGCGTACAAGAACCATTTGATCTTATCATATGATGTTCTCATCTATCAGGTCCAACCTTGTCAATTCTTTTCTAATATGGTGAATATGTGATCATGTTACAAATCGGTATCATATCTCTTACATTTGATATCATGAAGATAAAACGGACTTGCAATTTTCTTCCCAAAACCTTTGTTAAAACTTCATTAAATCAGTTGATATTAAAAACATCGATTGGGTTAATATTTTTAATATGGGGGAGAAAATGTGATTTAATATGGGATATTATCACAAATGGTTTGACTTAATGTGCTGGCTCATCCCGACATGTGCGAAATGTTTTCGGATATCGTGGCATATGTTAAGGGGGAGCAAAACGGATTTGCATATCAAAATGGATTTCATGGTGATTTATACTTACCCGCAACCCATTTATTTCACGACGATGAAGATTGTGGTGACATAAGGATGGTAGGATAGGTTAAGTCCAATGATTCTTCTAGAACCGAGGAATCTTCCCAAGGACATTCCATAGCTAGAAATAGTAGTCCTTAGGAAAGTTGGAGAAAGATTGTGAACGTAGCTGAATGCCGACCAAGTACTTAAGTTAGCACTGGAACAATCACAACAAGGTGCTAGTTATGACGTATTGGTAAGCATTAAAGGGGTTGAAGAACGAAAAAGAATTGTAAAGATAAAGGGTGTAAAGAAAGAAGCCCTCCTTACAACTTAGGCAGAAACCGGGTCAATACATATGCTATTGAGATCATTTTAATGATTCTCGATATTAAAGACAGACATCATGGACCCAGTGATGCAATGCACAACCCATTCCAGCTAACTCAGATATCTCTCAAAAGGTATTTGTTTTAATCACACAGAGACAACGCATTATCTATTGATTTATTCACTCCGAATAAATTGGTATTGAAAAGGTGGCACTCCTCTCCAGCCTCCGATAACTAAAATCCAAAGTGTACGATCGAGTCTAGAGCCATTTGAGATCATTAAATATCTCATTAGGACACACTTTCATAATTCCTTGCTTCTTCATACACTATGAAAAGTAAGAAAGATCTTAAGAGTCCTACGCAAAATCTTCATGATCTTGCCTGAACATCCGAGTAATACGAAAGTATTTACAATGAAGATGGAAATCCTTCTTGAGCGAATATAAAAAAGCTCATGGTAGGTGACTTGTGCGATTCTTTATGAATCAAACTTGTGATAACTGGAAAGCAACAACTGTTTAATTCTTAACTGAATTTAAACACGTTCCAGGCCTCTACGCAATATCTTAGTGATCTTGCCAGAACACTCAGAGTGATACCTTAGTGTTCACAGTGATGAGTGGAAATCCTTCTAGTGTTAACCTCAAACAGCACTTGGTAGGTAACTTGCAAGATTCTATACGAATCAAGCTCGTGACAACTAGAAAGCAACGATGGTGCGGTTCTTAATTGAATTTCACTTGTTCCAGGAACATGAATTGACGGCTTCAAATCATGCGGATATTATTATCCAAATGATTCACTCTTTATGTTCGCAATCAGCTTTGGACGGTCGAATAAAGAGAACGGGTTACCCGCGAAATCCTGTCAGGATGTTACATAATTGAAACTATCCGTCACGGGTACGATATCTAATATCGTCCAACGGTCTTCACCGACCGGAGATAAAATGCTACCGATTTAGAATGAAATGTTCAAAGCCATTTCGTTCGTGTCTACTTATGTTGCGGCATTTGAAGACGGCGGCGTTGCGGGATCCAAGAAGAAGTCGTCCCCGCATGCTTATACTTTATGCACTTAATATCTCATCTAATTCAAGAAAGCCGAAAAGTTAAGTCTTCCGCTGTATCGAACTCTGAAGCTTTCAAGAATTATGAAGGTATAAGTATGTGGTACATGGCGTCACGAAGAGGCGAAGATCACAAGTGATGGATGCACAAGATCAAGGCAAGAGATTAATGCTCAAGATTGATATCAAAGATCACATCAGCATGTTCACCAGAAAAAGAAAAAGAAAAGAAAGACGAAGACTACGAGCTCAAGACAAGCATAGTATGCTAGGTTTATTTTATTATTGTAACTAGGGTAACACCCTTGTTTGGAGTGACCTTTCTTAGGGGGAGATTGTTAGAAATACGTTTTTACGTATTTAGGAAGATTCGGTCACTCCGACAATATACTAAGTAGTAGCTCGTAGTCTAGACATCTTTATTAAACAAACAAAGCCAAGCCTAGCTTACAACATGTGTAGGTCGGCCCAACATTGTAAGCCCAAGCCCATCACAAGGCTTGGGTATATAAACCCTTTCCTTTGATGGAGAGGGTGGGTGGTTAATCTTTTTACACATAGTTCTCTTAAGTTTTCTCTCTCTAGAAGTGTGTGTAATCCACCATCTCTCTATCTCTTTCTCTATCTAAAAACACAAGCAAGATTTACATTTATACAGGGATGATATTGCAGATTAATGTCTTAATCCTTCAACAACTCTAACCACCTTTTCTGCATCATATTCAGTTCACGCTGAGTGAAGATGTATTTTAGGCTCTTGTGATATGTGAAGATATTACATGATTTGACATACAAGTAGTGCCTCCATATCTTCAATGCAAACACGACTGCTGCAAGTTCCAAGTCATGTGTAGGGTAATTCTCCTCATAAGGCTTAAGCTGTCGTGATGCATAAGCAATCACTTTCCCATGTTGCATGAGAACACAACCAAGTCCCTTCCCTAAAGCATCATATAGATTTGAAATCCACCTGTACCAGATGCAAGAGTAAGAATCGGTGCAAATACCAGCCTCTGCATTAGGTCTTCAAAGCTCTTCTCTCTTTCTTCAGTCCAGACAAATTTCTCCCCTTTACGCATCAGTTTGGTCAACAACAGTGCTAAACGGGAAAAGTTCTCTACGAACCGACGGTAGTAGCCAGCTAAGCCTAGAAAACTGTGAACTTCAGTCGTAGATGTCGGTCTTGGCCACTTGGTAATAGCCTCAACCTTTGTTGGATCCATGGTTATTCCTTCTGCGGATACTATCTGGCCTTGGAACGCCACTTTACTCAACCAGAATTCGTATTTGGAGAACTTGGCATACAGCTGCTTCGGGCAAAGTATCTGTAATACTGCACGAAGATGGTCTTCGTGTTCCTCCTTTGACTTAGAGAAAATCAGAATGCCGTCAATGAAGATAATGACGAACTTGTACAAAAACTCATGGAAGATACGGTTCATCAAATCCATGAAAACTGCTGGAGCATTGGTAAGGCCAAATGGCATGACTACAAATTCGTAGTGTCCATAACGTGTACAGAAAGCAGTCTTGGTGATGTCCTACTCTTTCACCCGTAACTGATGATAGCCCGACCTCAGATCAATCTTGAAGAAATGTGTGGCCCCTTGGAGTTGGTCAACCAGATCATCAATACGTGGCAAAGGATATCAATTCCGGATGATGATCTTATTAAGCTCATGATAATCAATGCAGAGACGCATACTGTCGTCCTTCTTCTATACGAATAAAACCGGTGCACCCCATGGAGATGCACTAGGTCGAATGAAACCTCGTTCTAAAAGTTCTTGCAGTTATTCCTTTAACTCCTTTAGCTCTATGGGAGCCATGCGATAAAGAGCCTTGTAAATTGGCTCAGCTCCTGGAATGAGCTCAATATTAAACTCTACTTCACGAGCAAGTGGTATGCCCGGAAGTTCTTCTGGAAATACGTCTGCAAATTCTAACACGATCAGCTGATTCTGTATTGATGGAGATTCAGCCTCCACATCATGAATAGTAGCTAAATAGCCCTCGCAACCATGTAGCAGTAATGCATGTGCTTGTAAGGTTGAAATTATTTGTACAGACCTTCCGGGTATAAAACCGTTGTGAATGTACTCTAGTGCGTTTACATCACCGAAGATGACCCGATATGAATGGCAGTCAATGGTGGCATGATGTTTGGATAGCCAGTCCATGCCTAATATCATGTCGAAATCGCACATGTCCAATGGAAGTGCGTCAACTGGACGAATTTTGTCGTCAAACTCGAGGGGAAGACCCTTGTACCCATGTGTTATGCGTACAGAGTCTCTTAAGGGCGTGGAAATGTTTAAGACATTTTCTAATGGCATAAGGGATATCCTAACATTCTTGGCATAAACAATAGATATGACCGAATGAGTAGCACCCGTGTCAAATAAGACGCATGCAGCTTGACCATACATATACAAGATTCCAGAGATGGTACATGTTGACTATTTGGCCTGATCACGCGAGGTCGTGTACACCCGTCCAGTAGTAGAAGGTGGCTTGGAGTCGGCATGTCAAGAAGTGCCCTCGATCTCACCCTTACCGCAGTCCTTCATGCGATGGCCTGGCTGGCCACACTTGAAGCAAGCATCGCTATCACGGCAACACGGCCCTGGGTGCCTACGGTTGCACGTAGTGCAGAGAGGGTGAGTATACCCTCCAACAGGTTCCCTAGCTGGCTGGGAGCCTGTTTCAGAAAAGTATACGTGAGACATGGTTAATGGTTACAATAGGACAATGCAGAAAATCGTAAGACGTATATCAGTTATGGCTGCATAGTTGGGATGTGAACCTCTACGGTCCTTCTCCCTTCCGCTGTCATGATTCCTGGTAGAAGATGCTGAAGTATCAGAATTATGAATCATAAAGCATATACATGGAAAATGAGTAAGTTTAGGGACCTGCTGCTATTGGAGTTGTTAACGTTGTTACGATAGTTGTCATTACCGCCACGCCTATCCGAAGTAGAACGGTCTTGGGTCTGACCGTTACCCTTGTGTTGACTCTACTGCTGAGTGGCCGGTTGGGACTAACCCCCAGTCTTCTGCCTGAAAGATGAAATTGTATAAAGAAAGATAAATATTTGGATAGTATTGAATGAAATGAAATTATCACCGCTGAATGACGAATATACCTCTTTTCGGGTCTTTCTACCTCTCCAAACTCATCCCTCTCCTGCAGCATCTCCAACTTACGGGCTGCATCTGCTACTTGTGCCACAGTATTAAAGGTAGCACACACCAAGTTATTGGCGACCGATGTACGAAGAGGCCAGCGAAAGTGGAGATGTACGAAGAGGCCAGCGAAAGTGGCACGCTTGCTCCTCTACAGTCCCTGCTGTTGCGCCAAGGGATCCAGCCAAACGAAGAAACCTCTGCATGAACTCATTGTTGTTTTCCCCAGATCTCTGCCTAATCCCATGTTACTCCCTCTTAAGCTTATCATGCTCAGCCTTTGGGAAGGACTGTCCCATAACCAACTCCCTGAACTGTGCCTAAGTCAAGCCAGCCACCCAATTGTCACCTCCCTCTGATAGTTTCACTGCCTTCCACCATCCAAGCATCTTCCCTTCAAACTTGTAACATGCTAACATTGCCTTAAAGACAGGGTTGCATCCCATCGCGTTAAAGATCTTCTCAATGTGAGCTAGTTAACTCTCAGCCTCATTAGGGCTATCAGTTTTCTCGAAGGATCACGGACGCTGCTTGTTGAATCACTCCAGCCATGTGATCAGTGTAGCTGGAGGAGGAGGGGGAGGATGCTGATGCTGGTGTTGGTGCTGATTGTTGGCAGCTTGCACCTTGGCCCAAATTTCATTCCTTAGTTGAGGAAGCATGACTTGTATCGCAGCTTGAACTGCTGCATTGAGTTGCTCTTGTTCACGTATGAGAACCATCTGACAGTATAAAACAAAATGCATGATTAAACTTATTAAAACATAATATACATGAAAAAAATTATGCATATAAACATGAAAAAAAAATTATGCATGAAAACAGTATATGAATACATGATAATGAAATAACATGGGTTTGGGTGAACGCCTATGGGTCGGTTCACCTAAACAAAATGACATGACGAGGATGAACGCCTATGGGTCGGTTCATCAAGACAAAATGATTCGATTAAAAGCACATGCGACTAAATATGGCCAGTGATGTACCAACCATTACTTAGTCAAAATTCCTGTAACAATGATACATGAATAAATGCATGAAAACAACTTTCAGTTCTAGGAAGACCATGGTGATTACCCACTAATCACAGGTCATGTTTTAAGAGCCTACAGGTCGAAGCCTTGGCTCTGATACCATAATTGTAACACCCCATTTTGGTAAATGGAATGTCACGCGTAATTATGGCGTGTCATCAAAGCATGCAAGGTAAATGTCTAAAAACATTCAATGACCATGAATGGAAATACCGGAAACAAACATCGGTAGTCCAAGTATAAGCTCAACACACATGAATATAAGTACTGAAATGGAAAAGGACTAAACAATGTCCAAAGAAATAAAGTAGCATAATGTATGGAAAATGCATAAAGTGATGAAGGCTAAATAGCTTCTAATCCGTATGCACATACTCTTAAATTCTACGAGCGCACTTGAGTACCTGCCGTTTGGGAAGATGAAAGGAAAACGGCTGAGCATAACGCCCAATGAACGGATATACAAGTATAGCATAAAATGACATAAGCATAAAAGACTAATAGCAGCGGAAATGTATAAGTCCTAGATAACCTGGAACATGTTCATAAAACTGGTTTTATAGTTTGAAAAGACTTGTGTTTTAATATGGAAAAAATGTATTAATTAGCAAATAGCCCATATAGGTCATGAGGTTCCACCGTGCATGAATACTTGGAGGGGAGACCTCGTCATGAAATTAGATGGGTTGCCTCTAATTAAATAGTCTGGGTAGGAGGGATCAACTCCTTGTGAAGGATGCAAGGCACACATCACATTCACCATGAAAATCCTGTAAAACATGTTACTAGGATGCACCCATTCGCCCCACATGATAATATAAATATATGGCCAAAACTGAAAAGGGACGCCACGAGCAATCACTCCACCGTGGGGAAGTCATAACACTGGTGCCTCCAGTGTTATGGTTATGGTACCTCCATAACTAGGTGACACTGGTCATGCATGTATATGGCTTAGGTATTTAAATCTGACATAAGTAATAAAACATATAAAACATATACTTGGGAAAACAGTTGGCTGCAAACGGGGAATCCTAATAAAGAAAGACTGTCCATACTGAAGGACGAAAAATCCGTACCTTGTGTCCAGTTAACGAGGAAAGATGGAAGGATGAATAGTCCTACTTCGACCTCACCAATGCTACATAAATAAGGGACATGTATAAGTCTTCTGATTACTGAGTATGTAATTGATTATAGTATGTTCTTAGCTTGTTTTATATGTTCTTGTCTTGTTTACTGTTTTAAATGTTATACTATGTTAATCATGTATTTCATGTATTCTGATTAAGTATTATCTTGTATTCTTGTATTATTATACTTGTTGTGTAATAATAAGTAACTTTCTAAAAATAGCAGGTTTTCTAAAATAGAAAGTTTCCAAAAATAGAAAGTTTTCCAAAAATAGAAAGTTTCCAAAAACAGATCAGTTTCTAAAAATAGATCAGTTTCTAAAAACAGAAAGTTTCCGAAATAGCAAGTTTCCTGAAATAGAAAGTTTACATATTTTGAAATAAGCTGGATTAATAAGCTAATAATATAAGCTTAAGTTTACTAGTTAAAAATCATAAGTCATGTAATTAATAGTATAGTTGTCATGATAATTTAATAAACTATAGGTTATATGATTTAATTAAATGAAGGCATGATTTAATTAAATTAAGACATATGAAATATAATAATTTATCAATTATAACCTAAGTCGTGATTTATTAATTAATTATAGTCCATGTTTTAATAATTAATTAATAACTATAGTCTAAATTAGATGGTAAAATACTTAGGTTAAAAACATGTATTATTTACTAAAATAATATAACCTAAGTCTTGATTAAATTAAATTAATAATAGTCATGATTAATTAATTTAATTAGCCTTGTAAAAATATACGTGTATTTAAATAATCCCGTGCCCATGTTTAATATGAACCGTAACATAAACCGGACCAAAAACCCCTTGGCAGTGGCTACCCGGCCTAGCCGGTTTCCACTGCTCGAACTAAATCATAAGCGACTGCTAGCTGGTGGTTCCCCTGCCTTGGCTGCGGTTCCCACTACCCAACATAAAAAAACTACCGCCGGCTGCCAATGGTGTTGCTATTGCTGCCGAGACCCAACACAAACCAAAAGGCCACCCCGACGTGAGTCGGGGTCCTTTGTTCCCTGCGACCGAGCCATAACAGACCACGCCGAGACCCTAGGTCTCAGCTGTTGGGAATCGCAAGACCACCGATAGCCTAGTGCTCTCGGTTTGACTCTCGGTCGAAGCAAACCCCACCAAAACCAAACCTTATTATGTTTTCATGATTAATCTAACATGTCTAACATGTTTATTTATGTTTTTAATATATCATGAACATAATTAAAGGAAAGAATAATAACATATTAAGGTTTTGATGTTTACCAAATACGTGATTGAATGAGAACTAAGAACACTAACAGAATGACTCGAATTCAACAATCAAAATCAAACCAAACACCCCTTGGTGTCTGTTGAAGCCGGCGGCAAGGAGAGAGGAAAAGAAAGGCTAGGGTTTTTCTTTTTGTAAAATCTTATGTGTTATGTTTTCCTGTGTTTTTCCTTTTCCCTAAATTTAGTCAAAAGTCAAATGGGCTTGGCCCTTTCTTCCCTCTTGTCCGCGGCTACCATGGCCCACAAGGGCAAATCCGAATAATTTTCATGTTTAACTATTTACGTGTTCATTCGTTAATATATTCGTGTTAGTTCGTGGCTAAATGTTCGTGTTATAAATAATACTTGTACGTAATCAATATTTATCGTGTAATAATAAATATATACGTAGTTCACGTGTTCATGTTTTAATACTCGTGATCATACGCTCGTGATTATAATTATTATGATTAATAATTATCATGTATTACCACTTATTTAATAATTATCGTGCACTAACACGTACGTAATTTCTTAATCTAATATTCATGACACGTGTTCATGACATAAAAGGAAAGTTTTAATTGGTTCGTATATTTACGTAGTGTACTGTTCACGGCACTTAGATGCGGGTTTTACATCCATAATCACTTAAAGTATGAATAAACAAGATCTTAACCTAAGTGAAAAATGATTTATAACTTTCTTAAACTCACTTTTATTTACAAGTGACAAAATTTTTTATTAAACTTTAATTTTTAAGAAAAGGTTTTATTAAAATAAAATAGAAATTTGAATATTGGATATTCCTATTGGATAAAGGATATTCCATTTAGGTATTTATTTCACCAGATGGATTTCCCCCACTAACGGACAAAAAAGAGCGGAGTCTAGAGCCAGGGGATCATTATAGGTACCCACGGATCCTTATCGATAAGGAACCACATGCCTATTTAATGAGCCGCACTCAAAACTAGTCGTTAGACATTTCTCCTATATAGTGGACCATATCCAATTTTCTTTTTCACCTCCTTTACACACGAAATATCATATTCAAAACACCTTCTTTAAAAATCCTTGGTTATTTGGTTAATTATACTTTTTTAAGAAGTGAATCTTTCTCCTCCCATCTCATCCTCTCTAGTGCAAAGAGAAGAACACTTCCATCCTTGAAGTGTTTTGTCAAGTTCAAGATCTACTCAAGATCCAAATTTTGTTTCATTCTTGTGTCATTGTGAAAATCCAAATTATTGTGTATATTTGGAAGTTGTGTATGTATTTTGGCTAATACTTAGGCCTTAAAGTATATTGGTGTAGATTGGTCCTAGCTAAGATTAGGTCTCGACTTTTAACTTAGAGTCGGAAATTGGTTAAGCGACGTGTAAGGTTTCTATACCTCAAGGAGCTTGTTGATTAGTGAACTCTCAAGTAAGCAGTACTCGAGGAGTGGAGTAGGAACAAGAAGAGTGAGTTTCATTGTCGAATCAATATAAATCCTTGGTGTTTTGTTTGATCTTTCTTTTCCTTATCTCTTTCCATTCATTATTCATTATTGCATATAATTTGTAATTATTAGTTTAGATACACTATCACTTGTTCATATTGTACATAAGAAGGTTTCACATAAACCACTTGAATCTTGTTTTTGAAAAGGATTTTTGTAAACCAATCTTTGGATTATTTTAACTAGAGAAACTAATCAATCCCCCCTTCCCCATTTTTAGTTTCTGCAATTGGTATCAGAGCGGGTTATTCAAGCATATGAATATAGCGTTTTAAATTGGATCGACCTATTGATTCCAATAAGTACCTAGAAAGGCAATCTATGCAAAGACCGCCACTTTTTGAAACCGATAGTTTTATTTATTAGAAAAAGAGATTCGAGACTTATGGGAAATCAAAAGATTTAGATTTAGCATGTTATTAACAATGGTGATTTTTTTCTTTTACAATATAATGAAGCTTCTAAAAAGAAAAAAGATCTACTTTTGAAAACTCAAATGATGACACTAAAAAGAAACTTGCTAAAAATAATGAGGCTAAAATGGTTATTTATAATGTTTTGCCTAAGAAAGAGTATGAAATGATTTTTATGTGTAAAACGGATAAAGATATTTGGCAAACTCTCTTGATAACCCACCAAGGTAATAGTCAAGTCAAGGAAAGCAAAATCGATCTTCTTGTTTAACAATATGAACAATTTGTCATCTTAGAATATGAAACTATTGATAGTGCATTTGGTAGATTTAATACTATTATTACTAGTCTAAAATCACTTGATAAAGGTTTTTTTAGAAAGAACAATGTTAGGAAGTTTCTTCATGTGTTGCATCTAAAGTGGAGAGCTAAATTCACGGCGATTGAAGAATCAAAGGATCTCACCACATTGTCACTCGATGAACTTGTTGGAAACTTAAAAGTTCATGAGATGATAATCTTGAAGGACTCGGAGATAGTCAAGAGCAAGAGTGAAAGAAAGTCTCTAGCATTGAAGGCCACAAAAAGTGCATAGTGATCAAGAAAGCTCAACCTCCGATAGTGACGATGAAGAATATGCTATGACGGTTAGAGACTTCAAGAAGTTCTTCAATAGGAGAGGACAATACTAAAAGATAACAAAGATACTAATATTGATTGAATGTTTTATGTTATTACATAATGAGAATTGCATATGTATTTATAATGAATACATAGCTTTGCAAATAAGCTACCTTAACCCTAAACCTAACGGCCCTAAGCCTATAGGCTTGGGCCTCGTCTAACACTCCCCCGCAGTTTGAACGGGAGGCCTCTCGACGGACAAACTGGTACACATGATGAAAGCTCGTTCTTCAATCATCTTCTTTTTCTTTGTTGAGACGGATATATAATTTTATTTGACGACATAGTTGTTAGCTGCTTGCGGCTTCCTCCTTTGCGTGGCTTCCTTTGCCTTTAGGTAGGAGCGGCATTTTTTTACCAACTATTTTTGTAAAATGGCGATGATCTGCGACGGGAAAACAAAAAAATAATGGTGATTGAGGAAAAATATAATTGTTGATTGTATTGGAGATGTGTTATGACGGCTAGGGTTTTGGAAGCTATGATTTATTCGATAAAAAAGAAACTAATTATGAAAAAGTAAAGAGAAAAAGGAATTAAACGGGATCCCTTCGAATCATCGTCACTGATGATCGGAGGATAACTTTATTGTGATAGGTTGTACCTAAAGCTCCAATACCATGAAAGATAACAAAGATACTAATATTGATTGAATGTTTTCTGTTATTGCATAATGAGAATTGCATATGTATTTATAATGAATACATAGCTTTGCAAATAAGCTACCTTAACCCTAAACTTAACGGGCCCTAAGCCTATAGGCTTGGGCCTCGTCTAAAAAATACGTGAGGCAACCGAGCAACGACAAGAAGTCATTCTCGAAGAACCGATTTGTCAAGAATGACAAAAGTAATAGGAAATGATTTAGATGCGGTGATCTAAATCATCTAATTAGTAGATGTCCCAAGCCAACTAGCGATAAAGATCACTCGGCATTTGTTAGAGGATCGTGGAGTGATAGTGGTGAAGAATGTGATGATAATGCTAAAGATGAGAAGTGTCTCATGGCTCATTCTTCATAAGAGGTAGATTTTGAAACCGAATAGCAATGATAGTTCTTCCCTAGACGATTTAGAATTAGAGAGTCAATATGATAATATATGCAAACTAAGTTTAAAATTCATAGAAAATAACAAATTGCTAAAATCATCTAAGGCTACACTTGAAAATGAGATTAGCGAGCTAAAAGGTAAATTAGCTAAAATGGAGAAAAATAAAGAAGTTGATCTAGGATGTCTAAGTTGTGAAAATCTTAGGCAAGAAAATGAGAATCTCAAGAGCACATCCATTAAGTTGGAAAACTTCATGAAAGGTACTAATGTTCTTGATGACATGCTAAGTAGACAAATTCACATTAAAGAAAGACATGATTTAGGTTGTAACACTGATGAAGCATCTAGTAGTGAAACCAAACAAGTTAAATTCTCAGAAAAAGTGTCTACTGATCGCGAATCAAGATTGTACTCCACGGTTCCCTATATGGAACCGCAGAAAGAGATAGTGAACCGCGGACAAAAGGTCTGAAAAACGGAAATATAAATTTTCTAAGAAAACTGTTTTAGGTAAAGGGTCAAAACATCTTGTCAAAAATTAAGCCAAAGTACCCATTATTGATGAAAAGAAGTTTGGTAAATTCTATACTCCATTAAGTAAGCCTTTAATGGGAATGAAAGATGTAATGAGGAAATCATCTGCTCCTCTTCCAAGAGTAAGAAATGATTCAATATCTATAAGTAGAACACCCGCACCTAAAAATAATGACCAGTCTAAGTCACGACCTAGAAGTAAAACATATATACTTAGAAATAACAATCGTTCTAGATCAAGGTCTAAGACAACTAAGAAAAACAATAGAAACCAAAATACTCCGGTAAATTAGAACAACTTTCAACAACAATGTTTTTCTCCATGGGGTATGTGTCCTCCATTCATGCATCCTAACAAAATGCATGAGATGTTTGGAACTAACAACTTCGGACCTATGAGATATTGGGGACCAAATGTTTGATTTTGTGTGTTGTTAGCTATATATGCTTAGGTATTGATCTAGAGCCCGATGAGTGGATTGAGGATAGTGGTTGTCTTAAACACATGATGGGAAATCAAAGTCTATTCTCCACTTACAAAGCATACAATGGAGGTAAACGTCACTTTCGCTAGTTTTCTACGTGGTAACATCATTGGCAAAGGTACGGTTTCTCTTGACTCATTGACCATTAAAAATGTTAAGCATTTAGATAACTTAGGTTTTAATTTACTAAGTATAGGTCAAATTTGTGAAAATAAGTGTAAGGTCATCTTTTCCGAACATGATAATGAAATCGTAAAAGAAGGAAAAGTCGATGGAAAAGGTGTTAGAAAGAATGGGCTTTACGTCATGAAGGTTAGTAGGAAGTCTAAAGACAACATATGTCTTACGACTTTAGATGAGAGTTCCACTCTTTGGCATAGGAGATTAGGTCACGCAAATATGCGTTTAATTCAATCTTTGGTCTCTAAGGAGTTGGTAAGACATCTCCCAAAGATCAAATTTGATAGTCACTTTTGTGATGCTTGCAAAATTAGGAAGCAAGTTTAGTCACAAATCCAAGAATTTGGTTTCGACCTCTCGGTGCCTAGAGCTCCTACATATGAATCTCTTTGGACCTTCCGCTATACGTAGTTATGGAGGTAACCTTTATACCTTAGTAATGGTTGACGACTATTCTAGATTCATTTGGACTAGATTTTTGGCTAATAAGAATGAGTCTTTCAATCATTTCAAAATCTTTAGTCGGAAGATCCAAAATCAGTTAGGATGTCCAATTGTGTCTATTAGGACGCATCATGGTAGGTAATTTGATAATGAACTATAATTTGGCGCCTTTTATAAAGCTTATAGTATTACCCATAACTTCTCGGCTCCTCGCACTCCATAATCAAATGGGGTAGTCGAAAGGAAGAATAGGACACTCAAAGAGATGAGTAGGACCATGTTAAACGAGAAATCCTTGCCTCAAAATTTTTGATGCAATGTCGTGAACACATCGACCTATATTCTCAACCGAATCCTCATTCAACCTTTTCTAGGAAAAACCCCCTATGATATTCTTAAAGGTAAGAAACCTTCACTATAATATTTTAGGGTGTTTGGAAGCAAGTGCTTCATTCTCAACACCAATTATTACCTTACTAAGTTCGACCCAAAGTCGTATGAAGGTATCCTTTTAGGTTATTCACAATCTAGTAAAGCCTACATAGTCCTTAATAGAACCTCGGGCGTAATCGAATCACTCAACGTGACATTCAATGAAACTACTCCTTCTTCTCAGACACCACCTTTGGTAGATGATGACTTAGATGAATTAGACATAGTTAAAGCCAAAGAGGATAGAAAACTAGGAGATAGAGACCTTGATGTTGAAAAGTTTGTAAACATTAAGAAATCTAACGATCATGCCCTACAAAATGTCATAGGCGACCTTAACCAAAGGACCTTTAGATCTCAAGCCCAAAATCAAAGTAACTTCTTTTGTTTCATCTCTTTGATCGAACTAAAGAATGTTAAAGAAGCTTTAATAGACGAGAGTTGGGTCATCTCCATGCATGAAGAATTGAATCAATTCATTGCTAATGACGTCTAGGAACTTGTTCCTTCACCTAGAAATACCACCATCATAGGAACCAAATGGGTTTATAGAAACAAACTTGTTGAGAATGGTTTAGTGTCTCGTAACAAGGCTAGACTTGTAGCTCAAGGTTATAATCAACAAGAAGAAATTGATTATGACGAGACATACGTACCGCTAGCAAGGTTAGAGTCTATTAGGATCGTTTTATCATATGATTGTGCGTTATACTTTAAGCTTCAATAAATGGACGTGAATAGTGCATTTCTTAATGTTTGATTAATGAGGAGGTATATGTGGATCAACCTTCCGGCTTTATTGATTTTGAGAAACCGGATCATGTTTACAACATTAAGAAAGCTCTTTATGGTCTTAAACAAGCACCCAAAGCTTGGTATGATAGACTTAAAGCATTATTTGTAAAACATGAGTATACCATAGGAATGGCAAAAAGGATCTCACCTTATCATTGTTCAAATATATGTCGACGACATTATATTCGGTTCAACTTGTCAAAGTATGTGTGATGACTTTGCGAAAATCATGCATGATGAGTTTGAAATGAGCATGATGGATAAACTTAACTTCTTTTTAGGACTCCAAATTAAACAAATGGACGACGGTATTTTCTTTAATCAATCCAAGTGCGTTAAAGAAATACTAAAGAAATTTGGATTAGAGGACTTTTAGCCTACGAATACTCCCATGGCCTCGGATAATAAACTCACCGTAGATGATGATAGTGATTCGGTAGACAATACCAAATATAGATGTACGATTGGTAGTTTGTTGTATCTAACGCAAGTCGACCCGATATCATGTTTAGTGTTTGTCTTTGTGCCCGTTTCCAAGAGGATCCCAGAACCTCTCACCTTGAAGCGGTTAAACGTATCTTCCGATACATTAAAGGCACTATAAATTTGGGATTACGGTATCCCAAAGGGACCAGCGTAGAAACCATAGTTTACGCCGACTCAGATCATGCGGGAGACTATGTGGACCAAAAAAGCACTAGCGGCACTTGTACCTTCATGGGTTGTTGTTTAACTTCTTGGTTATCTATGAAAAAAATTGCTCTTGCCATATCCACCACGGAAGCCGAGTATGTGAGTGTCGGTAAAGCTTCTCAACAAGCTCTATGGATGAAGAAGCGCTTGTTGATTATGGGATTACACTTGATAATGTTCTCATCATGATGATCCCCGACAGCGGCGCCATTAAATACAAGAGATTTTGTATAGGGTTCAATTAAGTTCTCGGAATCTTCTCGAATTGATCACGGTTCAAAGTGGAATAGTTATTCTTGGTTACTAAAAAGGGGATTGGTTTTATATTCTACTAAAAAGGATTAAATGCGTAAAGAGATAAAGAACAAACTAAAAGCAGTTAATAAAATAAAGCTTGAATTAAAATTAAACAATAAAACAGTAAAATACTTTTACTTGCAAAACTACTGATTCGGAATAATAGCTTGATCCGAAATATACCTTGATCCGGAATAAAATTAATTCGTTCGGAATATCAACTCATGCGGAATGTTATAAATAACCTTCATTCGGAAAAACAGCTCATGCGGAATAATCAGCTCATTCGGAATAAAATGTTCATCCGGAATATCTAGCTCATGCGGAATAATCAAAACAAACAGCTCATTCGGAATACTAGACTCATTCGGAATATTCCTTCATCCGGAATATTCCTTCATTCGGAATAATTGAACTAAAATGCTGGTTCGGAAAAAATGATTCATCCGGAATATTGATTATTCCGAATGAACACACTGATTCGGAATAACTAGATGAAAAATGCTGGTTCGGAATATCTTGTTGACCCGGAATAAATTTCTTACTCGGCAATAAATGATAAAAAGCTTCGTTCGGAATAAATTGACAACACCCTTGGTTCGGAATATTTGCTTTATCCGGAATAATCTAAACAGAATCCTTCATTCGAAATGTTCAGCTTATCCGGAATAATTGACAAAAACCCTTGATCCGGAATATTTTGTTGATTCGGAATCTGGGAATACAGAAGGTAAGCGAAGAACAGGGAAATAAAACAAGAACGAATTTTAACCAAAATCAACCAAGTTTTTACCAAAGATCAAACCAAACTAACCACCAATCATCTACTAATGATAAACTTTAAACCAAATCAATAAGAACACAAAACCCACTTGCTTTTAAAGATTAAAATCAACCCAATAAAACTTTAAAACTTTAGAATCAATAAGAAAAAGAGGAATAAGATAAAAAGGAAACTTGTATTAAGGATTAAGGTTTTACAAATAAAATGAAAGATTAAAACTTAAAAGGATTCGGATTAAAAAGGAAAAATCACCAAACACCTTAAGGGTGTTGGTAACCTACGAAACAAAAGAAAGAAAAAAAACTGGAAAAATGAAAGCTAGTTCTAATGTGTGAAGGGATCCTCTATTTATAGGAGATGTGGTTAGTTAGTGAGTGGGCTTTCTTCTTTCTTTTTGTCTTCTCGTCTTTTCAGTAAAGTTGACGTTGTCGATTCTGATTCAGGATTTGTCGATGAATAAATTCAACTCGTCTTTTAATTTCTTCGTTTAATAGACTTGAGTTCTTCGACATATGTAAATCTTCCATCTTTGGTCCTTTTCTTCGATAAATCTTCAAATAGGCCCATTGACTTCAAATCTTTTGCATCTCTTGGACTATAGACTTTGTCTTTTTTTCTTTTTCTTCGACAAAACCCGTGCAATCCCATGTTTTCTTCAATATTTATCCGGTTGGCTCTGAAAACACAACAAACACACAAACCACACATAATTCCAAACAAATGATATTAAATACGCGTTTTGGTCTCGTTTTAGCAAGAAATAAGTGGTAAAAGGATGGGTGTTTTCACACCTATTAAATCCCCTACACTTAACCATTGCCATGCCCTCATGCAATGCATTAATTTTAAGCACGGTTTACATTTCTCATCATAAATAACCCACCTTGGCCTTTATTAAATTCTAAACACTAAGGAAACCAAAAGAACAAAACAAGTAAAGTATTCAAAGACTTACATTGGGGTTTTAGGTTGTCATGAATGTTCATCATTCTCAAGTTTCACGTTCCCCATACCAAGCTTAAAAACGAGATCATTGTTATTATAAGTTAGCAAACTAACACGAACTCATGTGGCCCAATTATTCACTTAGACTCCCTTATTCCTAGGTGTATCTCTTATATTTTATTTTTGTCTTGAAGGATCACGAGGATGCATTGTTTGACTTATTTCGATAGTTATTTAGGCTGAAAATAAAGTGGGACGATTTAATCAATAGTTAGCTAAAGGACAAAATCTTTTAAAACTGCTTCTCGGGACCTCATAAAGTTCATATATTGGCATAACTCGCTTCACGATTTGAGACCTTTCTCGGACCGATATTTGGCAGCGACTTCATACTTCAAATCTTTGAGAGACGTTCTTGAAATTATGGTCTTCTCTTCATAATAGGAATTTATTCACTTAAAGTTTTGAGAGATTCTTCATATTTGGACCACGACTTCTTCATTTTTCTCCAATCTTTATTTTGGACTTTGATATACAATGATCCGCCTCCTTTTAGGACTTGGATCTATTTATCCTCATACCTTGTTAGGGCCTTTTTGGATAGACTTCTCCATGATCTTTTGGGGAGTACTTGCTTTTCGTCGTGTGTCTCAATCCTTCATATTGATTTTCTATAAATGATTCTTCACATCACTTTTGGATCTTTAGCAACAAAATGTAGCCCTCATGCCTTGTTAGGACCTTTTCGGACTCGCCAATCTTCGCATCCCGCTTCAATAAGTTATGCCTTGGCTATGAACTCTAATTAATACCGAGCAACTTTTAAACGATCTTGGGCTAGAAGCTAAGTAACTTTTCAAATTTTACAACCTTATTTATTGCAGATAAATTTATTAGCAAGCGATGGGAGAATAGGCTTATAATCAACTCACATAAATTCACGAAAGAATACCAAACTTATAATTGACTCTATCATCTCTTGTTCTCCATAATTTAAAATCTCAAGGAATGAGACTCGTGGATGCTTAGCCAATTAAATCACAGCTTTGGGTTTTCGAGCCATCTATAGGATCTTGCAAACTCTTAGACTTTTTCAAGTTTTAGAATTCGCATTTTAAAGTTCCCTTGATAAACGACTCTCTAGGATCAATTATAGGAACTTGCGAAAAGTTCTTGTTCTTAACCCGTGAGAGTTAAGACTTTCGCGTTTTAAAGTTCCCTATATAAAAGCCTAGCAAAACTTGACTTAAAAACGTTAAGGACACTAGCTAGAGTAAACTTAGATAAGTAAACTCGGGTTGAGTCAAAATATTCACGACTTTGAAAAATTTAAAACCACTTTATTGAAACTTTATTTAAGCAAAGAAAGAAAATAACGAAAACAAAGGAAAATACTACTATACAACTAGGCCAAAATAGATTAAAAATTTTGAAAAATGTCGAAAAATCAAATTTTTTGGTTAAAATGAGGACAAATTCATGGAAAAGACCACTTACTTCGATAGAAGTCCCCCCTACACTTAATATAAACATTGTCCTTAATGTTTAAGCATGTGGGAAAAGTTTCCCCTACACTTATGACATTGTGCACGTTGGTTAAATCAAGTTAAGGAGGGGACAACTAAAGTGATCAATTTCAAATGTAAGTATGAAGAAAATTGAATCACGATAGTTGAGAGATAGAACCAGATTGCGGATAACACGAGAGCACGGTTCTTCAAAGATTCCAAAAGTGCACTTATCCCTGTAATCACATCACCATACAAACACAAGCAACCTATATAGCCCCCCCCTACACTTAGGAGGTAAAACGGAAAGGGATAGATCACGGGTTGCCTCCCGAGAAGTGCTTGTTTTTGATAACCGAGTCACGAGCCTGACTCGACCCAAAACTAGTTCATGGGAAACGTGGTGAGGGATGGAATCATTTCATGAGAGATGTCCTCACCAAAGTACAACTTCAAACGCTGGCTATTCACCTTAAAATTTGGCCCATTTGGCTGAGAAAGCTCAATGGTGCCATAGGGAAAGACTTTGGCGACGGTGAATGGACCAAACCAATGGCTCTTCAACTTGCCCGAGAAGATCTTCAACCGAGAGTTAAAGAGTAAAACTTGATCACCAACGTGGAACTCTCGGTTCTTAATTCTAGCATCATGGATGATCTTGGTCTTCTCCGTGTAGATCAATGAGTTCTCGTAAGCTTCATTCCTCAATTCATTAAGCTCGTTGAGTTGAATCTTACGAAGATCACTGGCTTTGTTGATGTCGAAGTTAGCCCACTTCAAGGCCCAGTATGCCATATGTTCCAGCTCGATAGGGAGGTGGCATGCTTTCCCGTAAACAAGACGATAAGGTGTACAACCAATCGGGGTCTTATAAGCGGTACGGAAAGCCCACAAAGCATCATCTAACTTATTGGCCCACGCGACACGATGCTCTCCCACAGTACGTTCCAGAATTCGCTTCAATCCACGGTTGGAAATCTCGGCTTGACCATTGGTTTGGGGATGATAGGCGGTGGAAAGACGGTGATTGACACCATACTTAGCCATGACTCTTGCAAATTGATCATTGCAAAAATGAGTCCCGCGGTCACTGATTATAGCACGAGGAACACCGAATCGAGCAAAAAGTTGCTTCAAAAAGTTCACAACCACCCTCGCATCGTTCGTAGGGAGAGCCTTAGCTTCAACCCATTTAGAAACGTAGTTAACGGCTACGAGGATGTACTTGTTCCCTTTAGATGATGGAAATGGCCCCATAAAGTCGATGCCCCATACGTCAAAGATTTCACACTCTTGGATGAAATTTTGAGGCATCTCATCTTTATGTGTGATCTTGCCTTGTCTCTGGCAAGCATCACAATGTTTAACCATGTCGTGAGCGTCACGATAAATGGTGGGCCAATAAAATCCAGAGTCGAATACTTTCTTCGCGGTGTAATTGGGACCAAAGTGACCACCGGTGGGTCCTTTATGGCAAGCGTCAAGGATTTGTACCGCTGTCGGCCCATCAACACATCAACGAATGACAAGATCCGCACATTGTTTAAAGAGGTAAGGGTCATCCCAGAAATAATGTTCAATGTCTTTAAAGAACTTTTTCTTTTGTTGGGACGTTAACCCTTCCTTGAGAATTCCACCCGCTAAGTAGTTTGCAATGTCCGCAAACCACGGGGTGTCATCGAGATTTGGATTGATAGACATTAAGGCCTCAAGGGGAAAAGTGTCACTGATCTCTTGATTCGGATGATCCCCTTGATAAGGATCCTCAAGTCTACTTAGATGATCCGCGGCTAGGTTTTCCGCACCCTTCTTGTCACGAATTTCGATTTTAAATTCTTGAAGGAGCAAAACCCAACGAAGAAGTCTTGGCTTATAATCTTGCTTAGTTAACAAGTACTTCAACGCGGAATGATCGGTATACACGATGGTGGTAGAAAGGACAAGATAGGGGCGGAACTTTTCAAAAGCATACACTACAGCTAAAAGCTCTTTTTTGGTAGTGGTATAATGCAATTGAGCCCCCGTCATTGTCTTGCTAGCGTAATGGATTGGTTGGAAGTGTTTGTTCACTCTTTGGCCCAAAACCGCTCCAATAGCAAAGTCGCTAGCATCACACATCAACTCAAAAGGTAGCTCCCAATTAGGGGTAACCAAGACCGGTGCCTTAGTTAGCTTATCCTTAAGAAGATTAAAGGATTCAAGACACTCTTTGAAAAAGATGAAAGGAGTATCTTTTTCCAAGAGGTGGGTCATCGGGCGAGCGATTTTAGAAAAATCTTGGATGAATCGACGATAGAAGCCCGCATGACCAAGGAAACTTCTCACACCCTTCACGGTTGAAGGTGGAGGTAATTTGGCTATGACATCCACTTTAGCACGGTCCACTTCAAGACCGGCTTTTGAGATTTTGTGTCCTAGCACAATGCCCTCTTTTACCATAAAATGGCATTTTTCCCAATTTAGAACAAGACGAGTGTCTTCACACCGCTTAACATACGTTCTAAATTGGCAAGGCAGACATAGAAAGAATCACCATAAACCGAGAAATCATCCATGAAGACTTCCATAGTTTCTTCAACCATGTCATGGAAGATAGCCATCATACACCTTTGAAATGTCCCAGGAGCATTGCATAAGCCGAAAGGCATTCTTTTATAAGCAAATGTTCCGTAAGGGCAAGTGAATGTGGTTTTCTCTTGGTCTTTGGGATCGATGGGAATTTGAAAATACCCGGAGAAACCGTCTAAAAAGCAGTAATAGTCATTACCCGCTAGACGTTCAAGCATTTGGTCCATGAAAGGAAGGGGAAAATGATCCTTTCTCGTAGCATCATTGAGTTTGTGATAGTCTATAAAAACTCTCCACCCTGTAACGAGACGAGTAGGAATCAACTCGTTGTGTTCATTGGGCACAACGGTGATTCCGCCTTTCTTAGGCACACTATGGACGGGACTAACCCATGGTGAATCCGAGATATGATAGATCATTCCCGCATCAAGAAGTTTGATAACCTCTTTTTTGATTACGTCATGGATCTTAGGATTCACCCTTCTTTGGCTTTGAATAGTGGGTTTAAAGTCGTCCTCCATGAGAATTTTATGTGTGCAAAAGTGAGGATCAATTCCACGAATATCGGAGATTTTCCAAGCAATCGCTTCCTTGTGATTATTTAGCACGGCAATAAGTCGGGATTTTTCTTCTTCTTTCAAGTCCTTAGCGATGATGACGGGTGACTTCTTGTTGTCTTCAAGGAAAACGTACTCAAGATGAGACGGTAGGTCCTTAAGCTCTAAATCCGAAGGATTTTCGATGGAAGGCGTAGTCAAATTCGGTTCATCGATACAGATGTCCTTAGGAGATGGTGGAGAAATATGGTCCTCATTGAGAAGTTTCTCAATGGTACGAATGTCTTCATCCCATTTAGAGGGAGAATCGTCATCTTTTAAGTCCACATCACCCAAAGTTGCTTCAAATTCTTTCAAGATGAAATCACTTTCTCCAAATGGAGTTAGTGATGGAGCAATAGAGGCAACGGTCTCAACAATGGGTAGAGAAGAAGAACCACTTTTACAAGCGTCTTTGAAATGTTCTTCACAAGCCTCATCAAGAACGTCAATAAAATTAACACTCTCGTTTTCCGAAGGCTGCTTAGAAAGTTTACCCATGTTGAAGACGATTTTATCATCACCAACTCTCATGATTAATTTGCCTGCGGCTACATCAATGATAGTGCGACCGGTCGTCAGGAATGGACGTCCTACGATTAATGGAACACGGGGGTCCATCTCGTAGTCGACGACAACAAAATCCGCCGGAAAGGTGAATTTGTCGACACAATCGAAGACATCTTCGGCTATACCCACCGGATAAGCAACCGTACGGTTAGCTAATTCCAAAGTCATGCAGGTGGGGACTAGTTCGGGTAGAGACAATTGTTTCCAAACGCTTAGAGGCATTAAGTTGATACTAGAACCTAGATCGGCTAGGGCCATACAATTCTCTACCCCAGGGAAGTTGCAAGGAATCAAGAAACGACCCGGATCACCAAGTTTGGTTGGTAATTTCCTTAAGAGCACTGCGGAGAAATTCTCATTAAGTTGGGTCTGAGCAATATCGAGAAGTTTCTCCTTATCACTGAGAAGATCATTAAACATTTTAGCATATTTTGGCATGTGAGTGAGAGCCTTAGCAAAGGAGATATTGAAATTCAGTTGTTTAAACATCTTGAGAAAGTTAGAAACCTGAATATCATCCTTGTTCTTCAATTTCTCTGTCCTCAACCTTGAAGGATAAGGTATATTGGGTTGAGATGAAGGATTTGGAAAGGAATTCTCACTCACATCCTTGGGTGGTGGAGGGGTAGAAGTAGAAGGTGGAGGAGTAGAAGTTGGAGGAATAGAAGATGGAGGATTTGGAGAAGGAGACTCGTTTTCCTTTGTCACAATCACCGGTGTAGGTGTAGGAAGCTCGGGTTCCTTTAAACCTTTTCCACTGCGAGTGGTGATTTCTTTCATCTCCCCTCTTGGATTAGCAACGGTGTTACTCGGAAGAGAACCCGATCGGCTTGATTACTTGGGAAGAAACTAGCCATCATGTTCTTTAAGTCATTCGTTTGACTTGCCAAAGTGTTTCGCATATCAGCTCGAAGATCATTCCCTTGCTTCACCATATCTGCTTTCATGTTGGCCATTTCCCGTTGAAGATTTTGCACGATCACATCATTAGTCCTCATGTAGGTTTCAACATCTTGGTGTAATGCGGTGGGTTGGTTGGGAGGAGGAGCATGGTAGGTGGGTGGTTGATAAGCAGGTTGTTGGTAAACTTGATTGTTTCTTTGAGGTGGATATGGGTTTCTTTGGTTTAGATATGGAGCTGGAGCACGTGGTTGGTTTTGATTGTTGCGATTGAGGTTGTTTGGGTTTGTGAGGGAAAAGCGGGTGGTGAAAGAAAGTTGTTTGAGCGATATCTGAGCAAATTGCGGTCACCTTGAGGACGTGCTTGAGAGCCCCCATGGAATAATTACCGTTGGCGGCATACACATTTTCCGGATTGTCGTGAGTCGAAGGACAATCGGTGTATGAGTGGGATCCCCCGCATATTTCACATAATTGACTCAAAGCACTAGCTTGGGCAGTGATAGCTTTGGTATTTTTGGCGGCTTAGAGAGCAAGTGATTCAACAAGCGAAGTAAGATTATCAATTCTCTTGTCGCTCTCATTAGTGCTAGCACTAGCCACATTGGTCCGAACACTCTTGGTTTGCACTCTAGACTTGTTCTCAATAATATCCCAAGCGACATTAGCAGACTTAACCAAAAGATTACCCCCCGAGGCACTATTTAGTGAATCTTGGTCATTCATGCTTAAACCATTGTAAAAAGTATTAATTTGGTGCACTTTGGTAAAACCATGTTGTGGGCACTTTCTTAAAAGTTCTTTAAAACGGTCCCAAGATTCACTAAAAGTCTCATCGTACTTTTGTTCAAAAGTAATGATTTCATTCCGCAAAGCGGTAGTACGAGAGGGTGGGAAAAAGTAGTTTATGAATTTGGTCTCTAAGTCCGTCCACGTAAGAATACTTTGTGACGGTTCCTTATCAATCCAATGTCGGGCTTGTCCCTCTAAGGAGAAAAGAAAAAGTTGCAAGCGTATTACCTCTTGTGAAACCCCATTATACTTAACCGTATTAGTGAGTTGAAGAAACCTCTTAATATGGTCATGAGGATCATCAATTGAACGCCCCAAGAATTGTTGAGCAGAGACCATTTGAATGAAGCCGGATTTGAGCTCAAAGTTGTTGGCTCCAATCGCGGGTATGACAATAGCATCGTGGTTGCCCTCTACATGTGCTTGCAAAAGTTCGATCATTGGACGATTGTCCGGTAGAGGTTCATTGTTGTCATTATTCATGTTGGGTTGAGGTGGATTATTATTGTTGTTGTGTACACCGGCCATGTCTAAGTTATCGAGAGTCTCGGGCTCGGGATAAGACGTTGATCGAGTGCGCATAAACCTGCAAAAGAAATAACAAAGCAGAAATATTTTTTTTGGTTTTTTATGTTTTTTAATTTTTTTTTTTATTTTGGAAAATTTTATATTTTTTTGGGTTTTTGAAAATTTTAAAGCAAGTAAAATAACGTTCAAAGATGAACGGATCCCAAAATACAACGCGTCTCTCACTAAAAACCGTTAATCTTAACGAAAAGAGCCGGCAGCGGCGCCATTTAATACAAGAGATTTTGTATAGGGTTCAATTAAGTTCTCGGAATCTTCTCGAATTGATCACGGTTCAAAGTGGAATAGTTGTTCTTGGTTACTAAAAAGGGGATTGGTTTTATATTCTACTAAAAAGGATTAAATGCGTAAAGAGATAAAGAACAAACTAGAAGCAGTTAATAAAATAAATCTTGAATTAAAATTAAACAATAAAACAGTAAAATACTTTTACTTGCAAAACCACTGATTCGGAATAATAGCTTGATCCGGAATATACCTTGATCCGGAATAAAATTAATTCGTTCGGAATATCAACTCATGCGGAATGTTATAAATAACCTTCATTGGAAAAACAGCTCATGCGGAATTATCAGGTCATTCGGAATAAAATGTTCATCCGGAAAATCTAGCTCATGCGGAATAATCAAAACAAACAACTCATTCGGAATACTAGACTCATTCGGAATATTCCTTCATCCGGAATATTCCTTCATTCGGAATAATTGAACTAAAATGCTGGTTCGGAAAAAATGATTCATCCGAAATTTCGATTATCCCGAATGAACACACTGATTCGGAATAACTAGATGAAAACTGCTGGTTCGGAATATCTTGTTGACCCGGAATAAATTGCTTACTCGGAATAAATGATAAAAAGCTTCATTCGGAATAAATTGACAACACCCTTGGTTCGGAATATTTGCTTTATCCGGAATAATCTAAACAGAATCCTTCATTCGGAATGTTCAGCTTATCCGGAATAATTGACAAAAACCCTTGATCCGGAATATTTTGATGATTCGGAATCTGGGAATACAGAAGGTAAGCGAAGAACAGGGAAATAAAAAAAGAACGAATTTTAACCAAAATCAACCAAGTTTTTACCAAAGATCAAACCAAACTAACCACCAATCATCTACTAATGATAAACTTTAAACCAAATCAATAAGAACACAAAACCCACTTGCTTTTAAAGATTAAAATCAACCAAATAAAACTTTAAAACTTTAGAATCAATAAGAAAAAGAGGAATAAGATAAAAAGGAAACTTGTATTAAGGATTAAGGTTTTACAAATAAAATGAAAGATTAAAACTTACAAGGATTCGGATTAAAAAGGAAAAATCACCAAACACCTTAAGGGTGTTGGTACCCTACGAAACAAAAGAAAGAAAAAAAACTGGAAAAATGAAAGCTAGTTCTAATGTGTGAAGGGATCCTCTATTTATAGGAGATGTGGTTAGTTGGTGAGTGGGCTTTCTTCTTTCTTTTTGTCTTCTCGTCTTTTCAGTAAAGTTGACGTTTTCGATTCTGATTCGATATTTGTCGATGAATAAATTCAACTCGTCTTTTAATTTCTTCGTTTAATAGACTTGAGTTCTTCGACATATGTAAATCTTCCATCTTTGGTCCTTTTCTTCGATAAATCTTCAAATAGGCCCATTGACTTCAAATCTTTTGCATCTCTTGGACTATAGACTTTGTCTTTTCGTCTTTTTCTTCGACAAAACCCGTGCAATCCCATGTTTTCTTCAATATTTATCCGGTTGGCTCTGAAAACACAACAAACACACAAACCACGCATAATTCCAAACAAATGATATTAAATACGCGTTTTGGTCTCGTTTTAGCAAGAAATAAGTGGTAAAAGGATGGGTGTTTTCACACCTATCAATAGACCTTAGTAAGAATCCCGTGAAACATTCATGAACTAAGCACAAAGAGATTCGTCACCATTTCTTTAGGGATAATGTTCAAAAGGGGAACATTTCTATTAAGAAGGTACCCTCGGTAGATTACTTAGCCGACATCTTCACTAAGCCACTTAAGTGGGAACCTTTTAATTACTTGCGCTTAGGTATAGGCTTAATGTAACATATTCCATGATTGTGCATGCTTGATGAAGTCTTTTCTCTTTTGAGTCTTTTATTTTTGAGTCAAAATTTTCTAGGTTTCAGAATTTGTACTATGTTTTTCATCCAAAAACATAGTCCCTGACTACGGATCTTTAGTGATAAAGAACCGCGGCTGAGATATGGAACCGGAACCATGTTTATGGAACCGCGGTTTCTATATGTTTTATGGTCAGTTTGTTTTCTGAATCTTTGAGTTTCTGGAAAAAATCTAGTGTTTTTTGATAAATTCCTTTCTTGATTTCAAAATACCTCAAAGTTTTTTTTCCTCAGTGGTTGAGAAATGTTTTTACATTGTTAATTCAATCTAAAAATGTTTTTTATATGTTCTTGCGATTGCTCTCGAGCATACGTACTCAATATGTATGGGCCACGCAATCATAGCGATAACAACATTGAATTACGGAGGATTCATGGATTATCGAAAATATGTCATGACTAAGTGTCTAGATAATTGCACCTCCAACATCGTCTTTTCTTTCAAATAAAAGTCTTTTGGTCAAAGTCGTGTTTGTTGGTTCTTGTATGTTTCTTTGTCTTTATTTGTTCTTTAGCATAACTTTTTGATAAGTTAGACTAGAATATTAGGATTTGCTAAATTGAAAAAATCCCTTATCCTCCAAACATACCCTCTGCCCATAGATCATTAAATGTCCGCGGTTCCCTATATTTAAGGAACGGCGGTTATATTTAATGAGTCGCGGACAGAAGCCTTAAATTCATGTTTTTTAACCACCCAAACTGTTCCAACATCTTATGGAATTTCAGTTTCAACCTTTAACTATTCGTAAAATATCTTGTGCTTTCTCTACATAACCCAAACATTTTTCCATCTCTTCTATATCATAACAAAAATGTCTTATTCAACAATTGAAAGCCTTGATTCACCACCATTTTCTACAATCTCTCTTAGCCCAAATTCACCCAAGAACACACCAAACCAAATCTCTTCTCCTTCTAAGGAAATTGATTTTGGAAATTCATCTTTTCCACTACATCCTTTTTTGTGTTCTTCCTCCATCACATGATAATGTCATGCATCATGGAACATATTGTCTTTGTTTTTAATATCAACATCTTGTTGTGTCTCACATCTATGATGAGTTGAATTGCATCAAATGTCTTCTAGTCAAGCACCCATTTTACTATGACTACAAGATCATCACCAAGCTCCTTCACCACATTCCTACTACATCGTCTTCTAATTAAGCAAGTGTCTTGCTTAGAATTCTAGTGTAACTAGGATTAAAATTATGCTTAAGCTTCAGGCTTGTGTTTCATACATCCTTGTATGACTTTTTTTTTCTTCCTTGTATCTTTTCATGTTTTTGTTTAACATGATACATCTATGGATCTTTTGGATTTATTTGTGACTATTGCTATATCTTGTTGGGTGTTTCTTTATTTCTTATAACCCTTCTATGTAGCTTGTCACCATAGCCCGATCTCTTGGTGCCTCAAGCAAAGGGGGAGTAAGTACCAAGGGGGAGCCTTAGCAAAGTCATTTCTTTTCTTCTTCAAAGACTTTGACTACCTTTTTGCTTCGACGAAGGGGGAGAAATGGAATAAACTCGTTTTCAAAATCTTGTTTTTATACTTAATTGAGTTTATATGTTGTCGTAATAAGAAAAAGGGAGATTGTTAATGCAATGATACCTTAAAACGTTACTTGCATTTTTCGGTCTCGCTTTGTTTTAATTACAAAAATATATAAAAAACAAGCATTTACGAAAACAACGAAAATCAAATTCTTGAATTCAAGTAATTTTGATTTCATCCATAATCACTTACGGTATGAATAAACAAGTTCTTAACCTAACTAAGTGATCAAAGATTTATAGCTTTCTTAAAACTCACTTTTATTTACAAGTGACAAAAGCTTTTATTAAACTTTAATTTTAAGAAAATTGTTTTATTAAAAAGAAAATAGACATTTGAATATTGGATATTCCATTTGGATATTTATTTCACCAAATGGACTTCCCTCACTAAAGGACAAAAATGAGAGGAGTCTAGAGTCGACGGATCATTATAGGTACCCGCGGATCCTTATCAATAAAGAAGCACATGCCTATTTAATGAGCCGCACTCAGAACTAGCCATTGGACCTTTCTCCTATAAATAGTGGATCATATCCAGATTTTCTTTTCACCTCTTTTGTACACAAATTATCAAATTCAAAACCCCTTCTTTAATCACACAAATACTTGGTTATTTGGTTGATTATACTCGTTTAAAGAGTGAATCTTTATCCTCCCATCTCATCCTCTCTAGTGTAAAGAGAAGAACACTTTGATCCTTGAAGTGTTGTGTCAAGTTTAAGATCTACTCAAGATCCAAACTTTGTTTTATTCTTGTATCATTGTGAAGATCCAATTTGTTGTATATATTTGGAAGTTGTGTATGTATTATGGTTAATACTTAGGCCTTAAAGTATATTGGTGTATATTGGTCCTAGCTAAGATTAGGTCTCGACTTTTAGCTTAGAGTCGGAGAATGGTTAAGCGACGTGTAAGGTTTCTCCATCTCAAGGAGCTTGTTGATTAGTGAACTCTCAAGTAAGGAGTACTCGATGAGTGGAGTAGGAACGAATAGTGAGTTTCGTTGCCGAACCACTATAAATTCTTGGTGTTCGGTTTGATCTTTCCTTTCCTCGTCTTTTTCTATTCATTATTCATTATTGCATATACTTTGTGATTATTAGTTTAAATACACTATCACTTGTTCATACTGTGCATAAGAATGTTTCACATAAACCAGTGAATCTAGCTTTTGAAAAGGGTTTTTGAAAACTGATTTTTGAATCGGTTTAACTAGAGAAACTATTAACCCCCCCCCCCCCCCCCCCAACCCCCTTTCTAGTTTCTACAATTCGGTAAACATTTCATGAAACATTAGTTTAAAAGCTCGTTTATGTCCATTTATTTATTAAATGAAAGAACATGAACATCATTATACGTTTATTTAGTTAAATGAACGGACATAAACAAAAGTCACGTTCGTTCGATTATGTTCGTGAATGTCTTATTATATGTTTATTAACGTTTGTTTATGTTTATTTATATGTTTATGCTCGTATATCATATCTTTTTACTGTGTGCTTTTACAACTGATATGTCCAAACAAAACTACACTTATAAAACAAAACACTAGACATTATTTGATAAATTTTATGTTTTTTTTTCTTCGTTCATTATAGTCGATAGTTTATGTTTTTTTAAGGTTTGTTTAGTCTCTTAATGATCGAACATAAATACCTCATTGTCTAAAATAAAACAAACATAAACAAAAAAAATGTTTTCGTTTATTTGTCTGATTAAAATTAAATACATTTAAAGCTAGTTTAGTAGTGTTTGCTTAATATTTTTATATATGAATTGTGGAGTTTGACCATAAATCTTTATTACGGAGTATATAAATGGTTAAAAGGTGATCAAAGGAAATGTCTGCAACTTTTATTCAATGTGGGTTGGAATATCACCCATTCCTATTAATCAATTACAAACAGCAAAGAGAGACTGAAATTAAACAGGACTTGAAACTTCAAAGTAATTCAACCCTTTGGCCGGCACATTAAAAAGTCTAGCGACCCAAAGGACCTCGCACATTAAACAGAGAAACATATTTGTACAATTTCTTCCAAAGGGATCGACATTGAAATCACTCGATCCTAGCTTAGGCGTTGCTCCTGAACGACCCAAGAGCCTTAACTGCACCTGCTCTCAATACATACTGGTGGTAGAAGGCTGCTATCGCGGCTCCAATCATCGGTCCCACCCAGAATATCCACTGCACAAAGTTCACATAATTAGCCCTGCTTGACTTTTGAAGTAAAAGGTGAATAACATAGATGATGTATAACTTACTTGATCATCCCATGCTTTCTCTTTACCATACATGACAGCTGCACCAAAACTACGAGCCGGGTTGATTCCTGTTCCAGTGATTGGGATTGTGGCCAAGTGAACCATGAACACCGCAAATCCGATAGGAAGAGGAGCCAATACCTATAATAAAAAAACATATTAATATACATGTAAAAATAAAATAAAGATAAGGATTGGCTAGTAACATAATTAATTAAGTATTACTTACTGGGACATGGGAATCGCGTGCATTTCTCTTAGGGTCAGTGGCCGAGAAGACGGTGTAAACAAGAACAAAGGTACCGATGATTTCAGCACCCAAACCGGTTCCTGTACTGTAACCATCAGCAAGCTCATTAGCACCACCACCATAATTATGATAGTAAGTCTTTTGGAAAGCCTTAACAAGACCACAACCACAAATAGCACCCAAACATTGAGCCACAATGTACATAAATGCCCTTGGTAATGTCACTTTCCTAGCCAAAAACAACCCGAATGTAACGGCAGGGTTAATGTGTCCTCCTGAGATACCAGCAGTGCAATAAACAAGGACAAAAATCATGCCACCAAAAGCCCATGCGATACCAAGGATTCCGACTCCACCACATTGGTCCTTGCTGTGGGCAGGGTCTACTTGGGACTTGTAACCAATGACAGTCAAGACAGTGATGTAAAGGAACAACATTGTGGCAATGAACTCGGCTATAATGGCTCGGTAAAAAGACCATTTGGTGAGTTCTTCGGAGTCGAAAAGGGCAGCAGGTGGAGGGTCTTGGTAGTCTTTAGCGCCGTAGTGATCATGTCCACCAACCTCTACGTCTTTGCTCATTTTCTAGCTCTTTGCTTTGTTGTTATTTGTGTGTAGAAGAATGTGTTATAAGAGTGTTTGATGATGAGAAAAGCGGTAACAAGTAGTCCTATTTATACTTAAAGGTATTTTCAAAAAAAAAAGTTATACTTAAATGAGATGTATTAATTTGTAGTAACAAGAAGTATTAATATTAAATTCTTGCATCATCTGTCCATCTCATGATCTGCTAGCATATACTCTTTATGGTATAAGTTTCTTGTTTTATTTACTTTTTAAGATTTGTATGTAATCCAAAGTAGATGGGTGTGTTTGGTGAAAAGCTTTTAAGAACATTTAGGAACCGTGAATGATGAATGGTACACGTTGTGAATTTATGTTTGTTTGATAAGCATCTAAGTGTTATGGCTATTTTTTTTTAATGATCATTTTTCAATGTTTTATGAAAGTAGCATTTAAAAGTTTTTATCATTGAGAAGTTGTTTTACACATGATAATTATAACTACATCTACTTTTAAAACACCACAGATACTGCTCACAACCACAACTCACAGCTTCTCCTGCTCATTATTATTGCTTAGAGCATCTTCAATGGTAAGAACTACAAAAGACTTTTTACCATTGAAACAATAACTTTTTAGAAAACTTTTTATAAAAACTTGGCAAACACCAAGTCTTTGATAAAAACCCTTCTCATTGATTGTATTTTGCATTTAATGCAATTAATACAAAAAGCTATTTGAGCTTTTTTGCATTGCTTATGCTCTTACTGCTAGCGCTATTTTTACCAAACATACAATAAACATGAAAATCTCTACTTCAATAAATTTCTTGGTAACATTTGTTATTTCTACAACTGTAAGTAAACCACAATTTTCAGGTTTACTTCATATAGTATGCTCTTTCAATTCTAATTATTGATATGACTACATTTGCGTAGTGATCTAATAACAACAAAATCGATATTAGAGTTCCTTACTATAATAAACGTTTTAAATAAGATTCAGGCTCATTCATCCAAAATTTTCCTGCAAAATTTATTGTAATGTTTTAAAAGAGGGACCCTTAGCGAACTAATCAATGTCACCAACCACCGTCATTTGCATTTTCTCATATTCTAACCACTAATATTCTGCCACCTGGATTCCACTAGCCAATCTGTTTAGAGTTGGCAAAAAGTATTTTTTTTTGCTAACCCAGCCAATCATCTTCAAACGAAAATAATTTGTGGCAATTATTATAGAATCATGCGTCAGATATATAGGTTTATTACAAAAAATTCTGGCTCTAATCATATCCTGATTCTTGAAGTTACTGTATTTAATTAGAGTCTATTTTTATACAGTAGTTTGAGCCTCATCACATACGAAACCTATAATTTAATGTGTATATGTTTGGTCTTACAATAATTGCTATCACATTAGGCAAATTGAGGTTACGAAGATAATAATTTTGCAGACGAAGGTGCACGACTCACATGATGAGTATGTTACGAATTGCGATATCACCTAAAGGTTATTGAAAAACGAGTCATCTGGATGTTGAGATATTTTCTGACATAGTAAAGAAACGAAAGTGCAAATTAATGTGAAAGATTTTGTAGGATTTAATCCTTACAATCCTGGTTATCTAGATGCGGAATATCGATCAAGAACACGCACACCAACAGAATTGACAGAAAAGTTAATCGACGCCCACACAAGGTAAATCCTTAATCCAAACGATTAGTATTATGAAAGAATGACATGTTTGGTTCGTTCCCCCTCACCTCCTTTTATAGAGATGAGGGGGAACCGACTATAGCAAGTCTTACGGGTCGGGTTGGGCTTAGACATTGCCAACCGACCTTTATTCTTAGTTATTAGGCTACTCGACTCTTAATCCCTAGACGCGACTTAGGCAAACATAAAGACTAAATATAACAATTTCCACCTTAGACTTTATATTAGCCTATCCCAACACTCAGCAACTTCAAGCAGTGTTGTAACTTGCGTCCAGGTACCACCTTCGTCAAGGCATCCGCAGCATTGTGTTCAGTGCCCACCTTCAGAACTTCAACCGTCTTTGCTTCCAAGACTTCTCTGATAAAGTGATAGCGCACATTGATGTGCTTAGTCCTTTCATGAAAAACATGATTCCGCGATAAGTGAATCGCGCCCTGATTATCACAATTAACTGCAATCCTGGTTGTTTGTAGGGACTACTTGTAGGGACTACTTGTAGGGGCTACTTGTAGGGTTTAATCCCTACAATCCTGATTATCTAGATGCGGAATTTCGATCAAGAACACGCACACCAACAGAATTGACAGAAAAGTTAATCGACGCCCACACAAGGTAAATCCCTAATCCAAACGATTAGTATTATGAAAGAATGACGTGTTTGGTTCGTTCCACCTCACCTCCTTTTATAGAGATGAGGGGGAACCGACTATAGCAAGTCCTACGGGTCGGGTTGGGCTTAGACATTGCCAACCGACCTTTATTCATAGTTATTAGGCTACTCGACTCTTAATCCCTAGACACGACTTAGGCAAACATAAAGACTAAATATAACAATTTCCACCTTAGACTTTATATTAGCCTATCCCAACACTCAGCAACTTCAAGCAGTGTTGTAACTTGCGTCCAGGTACCACCTTCGTCAAGGCATCCGCAGCATTGTGTTCAGTACCCACCTTCAGAACTTCAACCGTCTTTGCTTCCAAGACTTCTCTGATAAAGTGATAACGCACATTGATGTGCTTTGTCCGTTCATGAAAAACATGATTCCGCGATAAGTGAATCGCGCCCTGATTATCACAATTAACTACAACAGTGTTGAGCTTCACGCCCAACTCTTCCAAGAGTCCCCTTAGACAAATAGCTTCCTTCACAACCTCCGTAAGGGCCATATACTCTGCCTCTGTAGTTGAAAGCGCCACCACGTGTTGTAGCGTTGCTTTCTAGCTTACAACACATCCCTGTACTAAAAATGCGTAACCAGTGAGAGACCTACCCTTATCCGGATCCTTAGCGTAGTCTGAATCAACAAAACCTGTTATATCCACTGGTTGCCACGATTTGTCCCATACACCAAACCCACGTTTACAGTGCCCTGCAAATATTTCATAATCCACTTCAATGCTTTCCAATGGAGTTTACCCGGATTCGCCAAATATCTGCTAACTACACTTACTACATACGCTATGTCTGGCCTCGTGCACACCATCAAGTACATTAAGCTCCCAACCGCATTTGCATACGGCACCCTACTCATTCTTTCAACATCACAATCCCTAACCGGGCAATCCTTCAACGACAGCTTGAAGTGCCCACCCAATGGTGTCTGAACCGACTTCCCATTGTCCATTCTAAACCCTTTTAAAACTTTAGAAACATACCCGGATTGTAACACCCTCAGAATCTTGCGACTCCGATCCCTGACGATCTCCATACCAAGAATCTTCTTTGCTTCCCCGAGCTCTTTCATGTCGAACTCCCTTTTAAGCAAAGTCTTGGTAGCCGCGATCTCAGCCTTGCTTTTACAAGCACTCAGCATATCGTCTACATATAACAATAGATAGATATACTCCCCTGGTGCATAACTCCTGTAATATACGCAGCTGTCGTAACTGCTACGCTTAAACCCGTTGCTCAGCATATACTCATTGAACCTCTTGTACCATTGCCTAGGTGACTGCTTCAAACCATAAAGAGATTTCTTTAACAAACATACCTTGTTACCTTGTTTAAATCCCGGTGGTTGCCTCATGTAGATCACTTCTTCAAGATTTCCATGTAAAAACGCCGTCTTTACATCAAGCTGCTCCAGCTCATAATCTTTACACGCAGTCAATGCAAGTATAACCCGAATAGATGTGTGTCTAACTACAGGCGAAAATACTTCATTGTAATCAATACCTGCCCTTTGTGTGAACCCACGAGCCACCAACCTTGCCTTGTACCTAGGCTTTTGAACACCTTCAATCCCTTCCTTTATTTTGTACAGCCATTTTCAGCTCACCAGCTTTTGCCCAGCTGGATGATCTACTAACACCCAGGTCTTGTTCTTCCTCAGAGAATCCATCTTTTCTTTCATAGCAGCTTTCCACTTAGAATTGTCTTCACAAGCAACTGCTTCCTGGTATATCAATGGTTCATGAGTATCTTCTTCCTCTGCTGCAGCAAACGCGTAAGCAACCATATTACTCTCATCCCCGAACCTCGTCGGTTTCGTTCTTGTCCTTGGCTCTCTATCCCGAACCAATTGATAATCTGTGAGATCCGGTGGTTGATCAATTTCTTGAACCCCTGCATCTTCATCATAGCCATCTTCCTGATCTGTCTGGTCTTCCTGATCTGACGGATCTTCCTGACCTGTTTGATCTTCTTGACCTGTCTGGTCTTCCTCAGGCGTATGATTATTTAACCTCTGCAGTTTCACCACAACCTGTAATTCCTCAACAGACTTATCTTTACTTGCACCAGTATCCTTCAACGTGTCTTTGTACATGACACTTTCATTGAAGACCACGTTCCTGCTTGTGACTATTTTAGGCGATTCATTATCAAGCCTATATAGTCTGTACCCCTTCACACCTTCAGGATACCCCAAAAGAACGCATTTTACCGCTCTCGGCTCGAGCTTCCCTTGTTTAACGTGTGAATACGCGACACAACCGAAAACCCTCAACATCCCATAATCACTAGGATGTCCCGACCACATCTCCATAGATGTCTTCTTCTCAATCGCTGTCGATGGTGACCTATTTATAAGATATGCGGCCGTACATGTCGCTTCCGCCCAGAAGGTCTTGGGCAATCCAGACTGTATTAATAAACAGCGTACCTTGTCCATGAGTGTTCTGTTCATCCGTTCTGCTAACCCATTCTGCTGCGGCGTCCCGGCAACTGTCAAATGTCTAGCAATCCCACTCTCAGTGCATAGCTGATTAAACTCCCGGTTACAGAACTCAAGACCATTATCCGTCCTAAGCTTCTTAACCGTCCTCCCAGTCTGATTTTCTACTAACTGTTTCCACTCTTTGAACTTCTCAAATGCTTTGTGTTTGAACCTGAGAACATAAACCCATACCCTTCTGGAATAATCATCGACAATAGATAAGAAATACCTCTTACCTCCCAATGATTCCACCTGAGACGGACCCCATAAGTCTGAATGAACATAGTCTATCACTCCCTGAGCAGTGTGCCTTCCTACACCGAAACGGATTTGATGTGACTTTCCCAGAACACAATTCTCACAAAAATCGAGCTTACCTAGACTCTTCTTGCCAAACAAACCATGCTTTTCCAGCACGTGTAGTCCCGCCTCACTGATATGTCCTAGTCTTTTATGTCAAACCTGCACAAGACTGTCTTTTTCTTCAACACTAGCATTAAGCTCACCGGCCAATGCATGGCCATCCAAAGAGTACACACAGTTCTCCCTTCTGGTTCCAGATATAATAACCCTAGAACCATTAATCACTTTGACTTTGCCCGACTGCAATTTTACGGTATATCCCTCTTTTTCAAGAGTTCCCAGCGATATCAAGTTTCTTTTCAATTCAGGAATGTACCTGACATTGTGTAACACAAAACTTGACCCATCTTTCAGTTGTACCTTTACCTTGCCAATACCCCTGATCTTGCACTCCCTGTTGTCGCCCAACAGTACGCTGCCCCCATCGCATTCCAGAAAATCAAAAAATACATCTAACCTGGGTGACATGTGATATGAACCTCCTGAATCCATGATCCAATCTTGCAGTCTTTCTGCACTCATCGCCATCATCACCTCAGAATCATCGTAAATCGAACCACTGGAGCTTGGTTGATCATCTTTCTTGACGTAACCTTTTGACTTCTTGCGATTGTTCTTCGGACAGTTTCTTCTTAAGTGCTCCTCAGATTGGCAAATAAAGCATTTGAGTCTTCCACCTCGAGACTTCGATCTTGACTTTCCCTTTGACTGATGCGAATTCCTGCGATCAGTTCTTCCCCTCACATATAACCCTTCACCATCATCCCCCTTCGCCTTGAACCTTTCTTTGATTTCCTTTGAATTTAGTGTGGCCATCACGTCCTCTAAAGTCAAATCTTCCCGTCCATAAAGCAAGGTATCCACAAAGTGTTCATATGATGTTGGTAAAGACGTGAGTAACAATAAAGCAAGATCTTCATCTTCGAATTTTACCTCAATATTTTCTAAATCAAGAACGATTTTGTTGAACTCATCTATATGCTCGGAAATCTTTCGTCCATACGGCATGTAGAATGTATGCAACTTCTTCTTCAGGTACAACTTGTTGGCCAATGACTTTGTCATGTACAAAGACTCGAGCTTTGACCAAACCCCCGCTGCAGTCGTCTCCCCGGTAACCTCTCTCAAGACCTTGTTACCTAAACACAAAATCATGGCACTGTGAGCTTTCTTGTCAAGCTTAGATTTCTCTTCAGCTTCAATAGTCGCGGGTAAAACCTCCAGAGCTGCTTCACATCCGGTCTGGATTAATAAAGCACGCATCTTGATTCTCCATAACCCGAAATCACCAGTTCCATCGAATTTTTCGATGTCAAACTTGGCTCCCGTCATTCTTTATCCCTTTGTTGATTTGCTAAACCTTGTGATAAACCCTAACAATCACAAACCAATAAAGTCCCTTCAGTAACTCGCTAAACCTTGTGATACGTTAAACGTCACAATCACGAATTACGAAGTCCCCTTGTGTAATAGTACTACAAAGTATAAATCCTTTTGTTTTATTTGAAACAAAACAAAAAATAAAAACAATCAGGTTCAATCACTTACTTAGCCCAAAAACTTAGGCCCAATACACACCCTGATTGTCAAAACACTTTGTAGTATTGTTGACTTTTATATAACAAAAACTCAACTTCGTCTTCTTCCCTTAGAACAATGGCGGCAAAACAGCCTCCACCACCAAACCTTCAAAGAGAAGACCGAACCTTTTTTTTTCTTTCGATGCTTACTGCAACCTTTTCGATTACGAACCAAATCAACAAGAAACCCCTCTTCACGACCGATCCTAGTAAACCAGCGCCTCGAAGAACCAAGCTCTGATACCACTTGTAGGGTTTAATCCCTACAATCCTGGTTATCTAGATGCGGAATGTCGATCAAGAACACGCACACCAACAGAATTGACAAAAAAGTTAATCGACGCCCACAAAAGGTAAATCCCTAATCCAAACGATTAGTATTATGAAAGAATGACGTGTTTGGTTCGTTCCCCCTCGCCTCCTTTTATAGAGATGAGGGGGAACCGACTATAGCAAGTCCTACGGGTCGGGTTGGGCTTAGACATTGCCAACCGACCTTTATTCATAGTTATTAGGCTACTCGACTCTTAATCCCTAGACACGACTTAGGCAAACATAAAGACTAAATATAACAATTTAGAACACGCGTTATCGAACTATCTTCTCCAACTATCACCTCCTTTTATAGAGATGAGGGGAACCGACTATAGCAAGTCCTACGGGTCGGGTTGGGCTTAGACATTGCCAACCGAACTTTATTCATAGTTATTAGGCTACTCGACTCTTAATCCCTAGACACGACTTAGGCAAACATAAAGACTAAATATAACAATTTCCACCTTAGACTTTATATTAGCCTATCCCAACACTCAACAACTTCAAGCAGTTTTGTAACTTGCGTCCAGGTAACAACTTCGTCAAGGCATCCGCAGCATTGTGTTCAGTACCCACCTTCAGAAGTTCAACCATCTTTGCTTCCAAAACTTCTCTGATTAAGTGATAACGCACATTGATGTGCTTTGTCCGTTCATGAAAAACATGATTCCGCGATAAGTGAATCGCGCCCTGATTATCACAATTAACTGCAACAGTGTTGAGCTTCACGCCCAACTCTTCCAAGAGTCCCCTTAGCCAAATAGCTTCGTTAACAGCCTCCGTAAGGGCCATATACTCTGCCTCTGTAGTTGAGAGAGCCACCACGTGTTGTAGCGTTGCTTTCCAGCTTACAACACATCCTTGTACTAAAAATGCGTAACCAGTGAGAGACCTACCTTTATCCGGATCTTTAACGTAGTCTGAATCAACAAAACCTGTTACGTCCACATGGTTGCCACGATTTGTCCCATACACCAAACCCACGTTTACAGTTTCCTCTAAATACTTCATAATCCTCTTCAATGCTTCCCAATGGAGTTTACCCGGATTCGCCAAATATCTGCTAACTACACTTACTGCATACGCTATGTCTGGCCTCGTGCACACCATCAAGTACATTAAGCTCCCAACCGCATTTGAATATGGCACCCTACTCATTCATTCAACATCACAATCCCTAACTGGGCAATCCTTCAACGACAACTTGAAGTGCCCACCCAATGGTGTCTGAACCGACTTCCCATTGTCCATTCTAAACCTTTTTAAAACTTTAGAAATATACCCGGATTGTGACACCCTCAGAATCTTGCGACTCCGATCCCTGACGATCTCCATACCAAGAATCTTCTTTGCTTCCCCGAGCTCTTTCATGTCGAACTCCCTTTTAAGTAAAGACTTGGTAGCCGCGATCTCAGCCTTGCTTTTACAAGCAATCAGCATATCGTCTACATATAACAATAGATAGATATACTCCCCTGGTGCATAACTCCTGTAATATACGCAGCTGTCGTAACTGCTACGCTTATACCCATTGCTCAGCATATACTCATCGAACCTCTTGTACCATTGCCTAGGCGACTGCTTCAAACCATAAAGAGATTTCTTTAACAAACATACCTTTTTTACCTTGTTCAAATCCCGGTGGCTGCCTCATGTAGATCACTTCTTCAAGATTTCCATGTAAAAACGCCGTCTTTACATCAAGCTGCTCCAGCTCATAATCTTTACACGCAGTCAATGCAAGTACAACCCGAATATATGTGTGTCGAACTACCGACGAAAATACTTCATTGTATTCTTCTTCCTCAATGTAGTCTTTATTAGGGTTATTAATAAAGAGATAGTTGAGGGTATACCGTTTGCATATATTTGTCGGTTCTTTGTAGTCTCTCGTGTTCGCTACTTGTGCTCGATACAACTCCACGTCACCTTTGTTTGTTCTCCTCACATGAACATGCAAAAGAAATTAGTATCAGCTTTTGCAAAAAGAACCTCACGTTACCTTTAATTCCTCTCGATAATGCTACTGACGAAACAAAAACGATTTGAAACCTAAACCCTTTTTTTTGTTTTTCCAATCGGCGATCACTACTCAAAAACACGATCGTCTACCGATCGTAATTTTAAAACCCGATTTCAAAACCGAAACCGAACCTCGATACTTCGATCGAACTGAAACCTCGCTTTAGCCTTCGATCTTCAGAGACCATAATAACCGAAGGCTCTGATACCACTTGTTGTACGATACCGACAACAAACCCGAAGTTCGATAACGCGGAACCACTAGATCGCGAGTTGTATCGAGCACAAGTAGCGAACACGAGAGACTACAAAGAACCGACAAATATATACACACGGTATACCCTCAACTATCTCTTTATTAATAACCCTAATAAAGACTACATTGAGGAAGAAGAATACAATGAACTAGGATCCCCCCTCATCCCTATTTATAGAGATGAGGGGGTAGGCACCTTCCTAATACAAGTTTATTCCTAATATATATTATAAAGTACACTTAAGTCCCTGACCTATGTTTAATATTACTCCTAATATTCTAACAATTTCCACCTTGGGAGTAACACTTTAAACATAACCGATACTCAACACCCTTTACCGGTGTTGGAACCTCGAACCGGGAACCACCTTGTCGACCAGGCATTGTACTTCTGTAATTTCCCTAGATTAGCTTCCATAAACTCCTTCACGTTCTTCTTCTCAACAACATTACCTTCCGCACCCTCTTGACCAGGTACTCCGGTTATTGTAATGTTTGCCCCCACCTTTATACCAAGGTGTACCTCTTCCTGCTCATTTACCAAGCAGCCGGTGTTTGTCTTTTCTTCAGGTTGTTTGTCCTCCGACCATCTTTGAGCCACTACAGCATGATCGTTACTCACCTGAAAAACCTCAGCTTCACGATCCCCTTGAGCTCCCTACAGTTCTACCTCAAACCGTCTTTGAGCCACTGCAGCATGATCGTTACTAACCTAAAAAATCTCAGCTTCACGAACCTTTTGAGCTCCCTGTAGTTCCACCTCAAACCAAACACGTTTATGAACCTGTACTCCATGGACTCCTGTTTTAACACCAGGACCAAGTTGTTTGAACACAACTTGTTTTGAACCTCCATGCTTATGTACATTAAATCCATTGAATTTCTCGATGTTAAACCTATTTATAGAACTAGCCATTTTTTCTTTATCCCTTTGTTGTTTGCTAAACCTTGTTATAACCTCACATTCACAAACCGACAAAGTCCCTTCGATAATTCGCTAAACCTTGTGATATATTAAACCTCACAATCACGAATACGAAGTCCCCTTTTATAAAGAAAAACCCTTGCTTTATCGATATAACCCTAAGAGAAACCTTCTTAGAAATCGATCAAACCAAGTAACCCTTCAAAAGAACACCCTTTCTTACTCAAATATCGATTGAGCCTTGGAAATTAACCTATCCAACAAATCGACAACCCTTGAATCAAGAAAGTACCCGACTCCTTTTGAAGTAACCCTTGTCGTACTTTTAATTTTGCAAAACCGATTTCTAATAACCTAAGAAATCTTGCAACCTCGACAAGTCTTGAATCTTCTTTAACCTTGCTACAAACCTAGTCAAGTTGTTTCTTAACCAACTTTACCGACAAGCCTCACAAGCTGTGTGCAATATACCCGTTGTTGCTAAAAACCTTTTCTTGCAAATCGAATTTATTAGATAACCTCTAAACCCTCGATCACGAACAAGCAACCTGATCGTAAACTTGAATACCCAAGCGAACCACGATCAAAATTGAACCACAAGAAAAACACTTCTTGCAAATCGAATTTATTAGAGAACTAAACCCTCGATTCCGAACAAGCAAACATTAAAAGACGGTTAGAGAACAAACAACCTGAAGAAAAGACAAACACGGGCTGCTTGGTAAATGAGCAGGAAGAGGTACACCTTGGTATAAAGGTGGGGGCAAACATTACGGTAACCGGAGTACCTGGTCAAGAGGGTGCGGAGGGTAATGTTGCTGAGAAGAAGAACGTAAAAGAGTCTATGGAAGCTAATCTAGGAAAACTACAGAAGTACAATGCCTGGTTAACAAGGTGGTCTCGAATCCGAGGTTCCAACACCGGTAAAAAGTGTTGAGTATCGTTTATGTTTAAGTGTTACTCCTAAGGTGGAAATTGTTGGAATATTAGTAGTAAACTTAAATATAGTTTAGGGACTTAAGTGTACTTTATAATATAGATTAGGAATAGACTAGAATTAGGAAGTTTTTCGGTTAAAGTGGTATCAGAGCCACTGCAACATGATCGTTACTATCCTGAAAAACCTCAGCTTCACGATCCCCCTGAGCTCCCTGCAGTTCCACCTCAAACCAAACACGTTTATAAACATGTACTCCATGGACTCCTGTTTTAACACCAGGACCAAGTTGTTTGAACCCAACTTGTTTTGAACCTCCATGCTTATGTACATGAAATCCATCGAATTTCTCGATGTTAAGCCTAGTTATAGAACTAGCCATATTTTCTTTATCCCTTTGTTGTTTTCTAAACCTTGTGAATAACCTCACAATCACAAACCGACAAAGTCCCTTCGATAATTCGCTAAACCTTGTGATATATTAAACCTCACAATCACGAATAAGAAGTCCCCATTTATGAAGAAAAACCCTTGCTTTATCGATATAACCCTAAGAGAAACTTTCTTAGAAATTGATCAAAACCAAGTAACCCTTCAAAAGAACACCCTTTCTGTGAGACCCCCAAAATCAGGTATGAAACAACTAGGCAGCAAGGGGGCGCCACGTCATGGTACAAGAAACAATGAAATATTATTGACATAAAGTTGACGTAATAAAAATTTATTCATTAAATCATAAAGAATCATAGTTTTTAAACAAAGGTCCCAGATTTTTATAAGCGGAAATCTATAATTTAATTATGGTTTTGTAACTTATAGTTACAAAGAATACATGATAAACTTCTGACAGTTTTTAAATAAACCAATGTTTAAGTACACACAGAAATCTCCAAGCTGCGATAATATCCTGCGGGCTCCCATCCAAGCAAAGCTAAGTATTAATACGTGAGATTAAACATGTAAAATCGTCAACATAAAGTTGAGTGATATTCATAGGTTTAGCAGTAAAGATGTGGAACACAAACATTTAATTGTAAAACAAGTAAATAGAGAAAATGGTTATGATCATTAACCATAGTCCGAAACCAATATTATTGCTGTTTAGTTCATGAACCGAAGCTTAACTCAAAGTAAGTTCCTCTAGGGAGTATTCAGCCTAAATACTCAAGTATAAACAAATGTAAGTGCGTCAAGGTAATCGGGACGGGGATTGTCAATCCCGATGGATCCACCCACAACATTCGCGCTTAGCGCAAAGCATACGGGACAATTAACGGTTCATGATCAAGAGAGGAAACTTAAGGCTATTAACTATAAGCAATAATATCAATGAAAACTGTTGGAAATCATACAAGTACGAATAGCATACAAGTTCTGGATAACATACAGTTTTTAAATGGATGTGTTCCACCATGTAAAATCTCATCCCGCGTTTAGAAACAATGTACAAGTAGTAAAAGGGGCTATGAACTCACCTTAGCTACGAGGTGAATCAATATGGAACTTGAGGGCTGAGTAGTAACAACAAGAAATCAAGAAACCTTAAGTCATCCAAGACCTACGATGACGGGGCGCGAAAACTTATAAGATACAAAAATAACGTTTAGACAACACTTTGGTTACTATTAGTACATAAACCATCTTATAACTCGCAAGGCATTGCAACCTATTGACTCGAACCAATTTTGACTTAAAAACACTACTTACCCACTGTATGATCATGTTTATAAATATTAACAATGCTCATCAAACCCATAAGTAGCAAACGCTTGTACACTTTGAGTCGAAAATTAACGTTAACAAATTGGCTGCACTAATTTTTCAGAAACATGCTGTAAAGATTGTATCATATCTAGAGTTCTATAATAGATATAAACTCAAACTTTATGGCCCTGGAAAGATAAAATTATTACCTTTTCAAATCTTTAAGAAACACTATCAAAGCCATTACCAATCAACGGGAAATGCAGTTTTAGTGCAGACTACTCAGATTTGACTTTTTCGACAAAATTTGCATAAAACCATTTTGACCATCATTTACATTCCGTAAAAGATTTTAACTTGAAACCAATTGGAAATGTTCATATTTGACCTATGTTACTGTAATAATTCATAAAAATACCCACTTTGGCTTTTTATACTTTGACCCCAAACACAAATTTGGCGCACATGTCGGTATTGACTAGTTTTGATAAAAAGATCATATTTTACTCATCCGGACACTTCCAAAAACCACCCAACTCACAAATTGTACTACACAACCAAGGCTACCCAAAAATCAAGAAAATTGCAGGTCTTATTTCCAGAAAAACTTCGTGAATGGCTGTAGCAATCTGCTATCATTCTTAACCTCATTTTTTACACTAAAATTTACTTCTGACATCACCTAAACACTTGCACACCCTAAGCAATGCCTCTACAAGTACACAAGAGCTATCATGATCATAATACCACCTTGACATCAGTAGCATATGGTCTAAATACAAAACTCTCAATTTCATAATCAAAGTATTTAATCAAATAACAATCAAAGCAATACAATGGTGCTAAGAGTACCTTAGTACAAGTGTGACGGATATGAAAACCGGGCTGTATATGGCAATGGGAAATATTCCAAGGGATACCCGCGACCTACAAGAGTGATCACGACCCTTAAGTATGCGTTTTATATAAATATAAAATAATTGTATCAAAATATTTTGTAAAAATATAATATGTATATAACTTGCACAACCAACCGAGTTTAAGTATGGTCATGACCTTCATGACACATAACCCGTATAAAAATGCATAACATAACAGCCTAAGGTCTCAAATCAAGTAACCCAAGTGATTTACACCTAAAAATGCCAACAATTTATTTAACCGTAGGCGTAAAGTCACATTTTTTTGATATAGTTGTTTTGTAAAGGGTGTAGCTCCCAATCCATAAGTCCAACAACTATGGGATTTTAACCTCTTGAACGGGTCTCTCAGGAGGTTTCCAGAATGTCCAACCATTCGATCTAAGAGTTTACAGAACTTTCTAAAAGTCCAAAACACTAACAGCCATCCCATAAGCACTTAATGGTCAAACTACACTAGTAAAACTTGGGGCAAAATAACCCGTTAACCTGTAAAGTTTAAGGGTCTGAGATTTCCACCATTGGAAAGCCTCAAGACTCTACATTCGGCCAATACCAACCATGAGTAAATAGCTAATACCAATTGTCGGGAAAATTGCATTGTTTGAAGGTTACGAAATCAGAATTTAGGTTTTCAAACTCGGGTTTACCGTTTTAGCCATAAAACCATTTGGTGATAGCTATCGACGCGAGGTCAGCGGACTTTGTTAGATTATAATGTATACTAACTCATAAGATCTTAAAATGTCAAATATATGGTCCATGACCTGTAGCAAATAGCTATACAAGTCTGTTGGGTCAGATTGGGTTCACAACCGTAAATCGGCCATAACTCACTCATCCGGAGGAGTTGATCGCCCATCCAACTCGCTACTAACATGTAAAAGGGTCAATGAATCTATCTAAGCTATAAAAACACAGCCTACGGTGGAAAAATATATGAGTTTTGGGCTCACAAACATGCTGTCCGAATTTTACTTTTAAAATCTTAATTTGATCATAACTTCCTCATCCGGAGGAGTTGTGTGCCTATCCAACTCGCCACTAATATGAAAAAGGGTCAATGAATCTATTTAAGCTATAAAAAATGCAGGTTACAATGGAAAATATCTGAGTTTTGGGCCGGCTAACCTGCTGTCCGAATTTAGGCACTAATTTAGCTCATCATAACAACTAAAATTCTACTCAATTCCACCTAATATCATCATAATATGATCAAAACTAAATCAAGGCATACACAAACTACTAAATGCATAGTTTAATAAAATTTTGACTAATAGCCAAGATTACAACTAGGGTTGTAAACACAAAATTAACAATACCTAAACCCTAATTAACACAATACAACCTTAATTTCATGATCAAACACTAAAAACACCAAGTATGATGATTCTTGATTTCACTAAAATCCATTGCATGAAGGATTTTGAAGGTGGGTTTTGATGAGGAATGATATATGAATGATTTGGTGTAGTTTAATTGTGTAATAACCAAGAAAATTTGATAATTGAGGGGTTTTTGAGGGCTGTTCATCACACAGAAGGAAGAAGAAGATGATTTTTTTTATTTTTTTTTTGTTGGATATAACTGACGGACAAAAAAAAAGAAAAAAGAGGGTATGGGTATTTTGGCCCAATAACCCTGATTTATATAACACTTAGCCTAAATGCAATTTAGCTCAAGCCCGACTTAATTTCCTAAAACGCTAATCGTTCTGACTCGGTGCAAGTTATAATACGAAAACTAAATATTTATGGAAACATAGGATTTTGACTTCATAAAGTCGAAATATTTAGCCATCGGTTCTCATTCCGTCGATTCGGGTAAACTTTTTGTAAAACGCGCGCGAGTGCTTTTAAATCAAAAAAATTTTAATTTAAATAAATATGGAAAAATTAAATAAAATTTTAGAATTCCGAATAAAGTGTTATCAATGATCCGAAAAATAATTAAAATTTAATTCATATAAAATTATTGAGATCTCAGGATTTACATATGAAGAATACAAGAAAATGTAACCTGTTGGAAAATTCAAGAAGCATGAATAAAAGAATAAAATAACACGGGAAAAATACGAGTTCTCACAGTCGACCCCCCTAAAGGAACTCTGGTCCCTCAGAGTTCAACTGGAGACGGAAGAAGATACGAACAAATGGAGACACATATTAGAATTGATTTATCGCTTTCATAAGTAATTCTGCAGCACGACGAACCTTATCAATTGGAATTCCAACTACGCTTCGGCTTCTTAATTCCTTTTTAAATTACTTTCAAACTCGGATTAAATTAATAACTTTTCAGTATGAAGAAATATAAAGAGATATAATGAACAATAGAATCGCTTAGACACACAAGGTGCACTAAAACGAGTTAAGAATGATAATTGACAAGGAATCGCAAATCGTGCAAACTGTAAAACATGACAAAATCTTAAGACGTAACAATCTATTTACTAGAGAAATAGAGGGGAAATATGAATTACATATAAACATTTGAAATACGAGCTGCCACAATGGATTTGGTATTACTTTAAAATTAAGCTTAGTTGCTTGCTTGATTTAAAAAATACAAGGGTTGTTTGCTTGTGGTTTTAAAATGTTACGACACTTTCAAGATGGTGTCAATATAGCTAAAGTTGCTTATCAAAGCGTTTTGTGATTTGAAATCATAACTACTAGTAAAGAAAAATTGTAACTATGTTATATATGGATTAAGAAGAAATTGAATATTTAGTAAGTAAAAATACTAACTCTTTTTCTTGATCACGATTTTAAAGTAAAAGTAACTCGGTTTTAAATAATTATTTTGATCGGCTTAAGATCTTTGGATGATTGTATGAAATTATTTTAAAACTCAGGTTTATCGTTATCATTAGAGAAAAAAAATCAAATTTACAAATTATTTAGAATTATTTACGAAAATTATAACTAAAATCGATAATTTCATTAGATTGAAAATAAAGTATGATACAATCAAAATACTTTAAAAGATGAAGCTTGACACCCTTTTAAATATTAGTTCATAATCTACCAAAGAGGATGTATAGATTTGACATTTAACTTGGAACAGACATTTTGGTAATTTAAACACTTGATAAAGTGTGTAAAATGTTCTTAAAAATTTATAATAATTTTTAGAAATCCAAGAAGGTGTTTAATGCATCGAATAGTAAACATGTGACATGTTCGGATTTTCAAAAGGTGACAAAATAGTAAACGAGTATGAAACGAATAATAATCAACAATGTATGCAAGCAATAACACGAGTGAATAAAACGAAACGTGTACCAAATTCTTAACGATCATGATAGAATAGATGCATCGATGATAAGGACAATGAGAAACAAAGGATCTAGCAAGGGATTAAATCACAAGAGCGGTTGGTGTCACCAACAACGATTTATTAAGTTCTCGGTAGTCGATACACGATCAAAAGAGAAAAGCCACACAACAATTTTTGAATCAAAGAAAACTCTTAAGAAGTCACTTGAGGGTAATTCTATCAAAATGAACAACATTAGCAATGAGAGAGCGAAGTCAACACATGGTTCACACGAACGAATTTCGAGACGATAGAGTCTAATACACATCATGACAAATACACGAAATCATCGTTCACTTTCAATCATAAATCACTATTCGTGTTCGGAGACGTTTCGAAGGTCTACCAAAATAGATAAGAAGGTTGGTCGATGTAGAAGCATAACAACGTTGAATCTTTCAAGTTTGGTATCAATGGTCATTAATTTGACGAGTGGTAAAGGGAACTATATCATAAGAGAATAATGAGGTAATAAGTAGAACAAATATCGTTGAATAAAGAAACATGTACTTGCAGACTCGTAATGTGATCAAGAAAAGACAAGAAAATATATGCTTATATCATGAAAGGGTGCTACTCGCATAATATGTAAAAGTTTTCAAAACTTTATTTCATCTAACTTTTTCAGAAACACATGTAAAAAGTTGGTTCTAGTTAAAATATTTAAGGTGACTACTATTCGGCCTCGCATGGCTCCTTCTAAATTACGCATAGGTGATCAAGTCATGCATAATTTAGGACTAGCAATGCGATGCACAGTTTCGTCAAACCAGTATTACATGTCATATATTTAAAATATATATATGGTACCAAAAATAGAAATCGGAATAATTTATGAAACTTTTCACAAGTAAGTAATTCGCTTGGTATTTAAATCAACACCTTTAATGTTACATGAATTCTTTTATATGATCAAGGTAAAATAATTTGTGAAAATACCTCGTAAAACAATATTACTTGACGTTATAAAGTAACATTCAAGTATTTTATAAAGTCAAAGTAGAACGATTTGTAAAATGATTTGCAAACAATACGAGTTTGAGTTTATATGGTGACATTATAGCAATGTATAAATAGCAAGTGGGTTACACGAGGGTAGTAAAGGGTAATTAATACGAAACCAATGAAATGGTTACAATGTGATAAAGTTTCAAAATCTTTAGCCGGAATCGTCATGAGACACATGTCAAAATGATAACGAAAGATATGAAAATGACTTCAAATCTTGACCCAAATCAGTGGTGCGATAAGAGAAAAAAAATGAAATGACAAATGAGTCATGTATAAAAGAAAGGATAAAGAATCCATATGCGTGCACATAGTAAAAATTCGGCATAAATATGCTTTTAAGAAAGTAGAATATAAGTTTTCGAATAATACAACTAACCCGAAAAGTTTATATATTTGGAAAGTTTCTATATAAGGAAAGTTTTCGATCAAAAGTTTAGGAATTTAACAGGTTAATAGTGGCGCATAAAAATGCACGACTTTTTCGAAAAAAACTCGTTTATTAAATGTGTTATAAGAAAAACACTCCATATCAAAGTTCACGATATATGTACGTATAACCCGCACTCAAAGTTACTATTTTTAAACGTCTTCAAACGTAACTAATGTTTGTTAGTTGTAAAATATCATTTGTTAAATTTCTACAAGCTCAAACGAACTCAAAAATTTCTAAAAAACCATATTTCAAAATTCTATCAGCTTTGACTTTTTTTTTAGTCAACTTAGACTTTTGGGTCTAACCCGATCAATTATCCCGTAAAATGACATGTTCAAGACTCGGAGTCTAAAGGAATTTAGTATAAACAATCTTTCGAACAACTTTCTATTTCTACTCAAGATCTGAAACCGAACGTAAAATGACCAAAATGCCCCTGCACGTTCTGCGCAGGTTTGACTATATTATCTTAAAACGCAGGTTTTTATTTTTAAGATTTCACCCGTTTATACTAGTTTTCGGACTTGGTTACCTACGCGGTAAAGGTAAAACGGCATTTCAGACAACTTTCGTGTTTCGGCCGAAAGCCGAAACGGACCAGAAATGACAATTTTACCCCCTGCAGTTCTGCATCAGCAATAATTTACATATTCACAGAAAATAAGTTATTAAATTTTACAAATTTTATATGAGCGTAACTTGCTCGTTTTTAAGAGTTACGGTTCGAATTTTATGTCTAAACGAATGTCTCAACAAGTATAAACATATTTTTAAGTCTAAACTTTATAAAAATATTTTCGCGACACCGTTAAATTAGCTGTAGATTTTCTGCAGAAAGTATATTTTTCGGCACCTTGAAATTTAATCAAACTTCATAACGACCCGGAATTTATATACACACATGACTTGTGGATTCCATAAAGACGAAAGAGAATAGATTATATAATTAAGCATATAAAGAAAAACATAGTATAAAATTGGTTTTTGAATACCAACGATAATCTAAGAAATCAAAACGGCGCATGACATCCGTGTCTTCGATTTCAAGATGCAAGGTAGGAAGGTCTTTTGGCGGCGCGATTTTCCAAAAACACAAAGCATACCAAGAAAGATATGGAACATTAAGGAGTCGCACTCCCGGGCGAGGAGGTTAAATAAAATGGAAGGATACAAGTTTATAGAAGTAAAATCGTATTCCAAACAAGCACCGCGTATTAGAGGATATGAATTACAAGATGACGGTGGTGTCTCCAAGGTGCAAACGAGCGTTGTAATTCGAAGTAAAAACGTAGAATGGTCAATGAAATAATACTTAATCGATATTCGAGTATCGCGTAAAACGATGACGTAAAGGTCAATAAAGGTTACGAAAACCCACGATATTATTCCGCACGGATTTTAAGGAATGCTTTGAGGTGTGTGACTCACATGATGTCCTTTAGTCTTTTTCGGGGACACACTGAGCTACACAATGGTCTACAGACTAATTTTCAAGGCATCCAATCACAGATGGTCCGAAAAAAATTGGATATCTAAATAGATATCTTAAAGAGGTTTAATAGTGTAACTAACGCACAGGGTAGTAAAATGAAAATCGGAAATTTCATTGAAAGCAACACTTCTTAATCCCAAACAATGGTATTACAAGAATACGCATAACATGTAACAGTGAGTCGAGAAAAACAGACGGTTCAAAACGAACGAGTATGTGAGGTCAGTCGTATCACGCATAGACGAAATAACAATAGTACTCAGAAAAGTGAGTATGAAAAGTCGGCAACATACGCACTCCGAATACAAGTATGTAACGTCATAACAATATAAAATTATTGTAACAAGATGAAGTTTACATGAACAAGAATTCAAGAAATACGGTAAGGGCAGATGTAATCACAGAATATCCAATGATAATTCATTGAGCACAAAGGCTTTGAAAGGAGATAGTAATTATCTTCATGAGGGTAATGTAATATTTCAAATTGTAATCAAGAGGAGAAATACTACAACGATAATTAAAAATAAATAATAAGGATTAGAGAGTCCCGCGCAGATATCGAACAGCAATGGCAGATTCTGTGTTTGACACTTCGAAACATGAATTATTTGAACTTTTCGGTTATAGACTAAGTATTGAAAAAAAAGACTCATTCCCTATAAACATCGCTCTGATACCAATCTGTGAGACCCCCAAAATCAGGTATGAAACAACTAGGCAGCAAGGGGGCGCCACGTCATGGTACAAGAAACAATGAAATATTATTGACATAAAGTTGACGTAATAAAAATTTATTCATTAAATCATAAAGAATCAGAGTTTTTAAACAAAGGTCCCAGATTTTTATAAGCGGAAATCTATAATTTAATTATGGTTTTGTAACTTATAGTTACAAAGAATACATGATAAACTTCTGACAGTTTCTAGATAAACCAATGTTTAAGTACACACAGAAATCTCCAAGCTGCGATAATATCCTGCGGGCTCCCATCCAAGCAAAGCTAAGTATTAATACCTGAGATTAAACATGTAAAATCGTCAACATAAAGTTGAGTGATATTCATAGGTTTAGCAGTAAAGATGTGGAACACAAACATTTAATTGTAAAACAAGTAAATAGAGAAAATGGTTATGATCATTAACCATAGTCCGAAACCAATATTATTGCTGTTTAGTTCATGAACCGAAGCTTAACTCAAAGTAAGTTCCTCTAGGGAGTATTCAGCCTAAATACTCAAGTATAAACAAATGTAAGTGCGTCAAGGTAATCGGGACGGGGATTGTCAATCCCGATGGATCCACCCACAACATTCGCGCTTAGCGCAAAGCATACGGGACAATTAACGGTTCATGATCAAGAGAGGAAACTTAAGGCTATTAACTATAAGCAATAATATCAATGAAAACTGTTGGAAATCATACAAGTACGAATAGCATACAAGTTCTGGATAACATACAGTTTTTAAATGGATGTGTTCCACCATGTAAAATCTCACCCCGCGTTTAGAAACAATGTACAAGTAGTAAAAGGGGCTATGAACTCACCTTAGCTACGAGGTGAATCAATATGGAACTTGAGGGCTGAGTAGTAACAACAAGAAATCAAGAAACCTTAAGTCATCCAAGACCTACGATGACGGGGCGCGAAAATTTATAAGATACAAAAATAACGTTTAGACAACACTTTGGTTACTATTAGTACATAAACCATCTTATAACTCGCAAGGCATTGCAACCTATTGACTCGAACCAATTTTGACTTAAAAACACTACTTACCCACTGTATGATCATGTTTATAAACATTAACAATGCTCATCAAACCCATAAGTAGCAAACGCTTGTACACTTTGAGTCGAAAATTAACGTTAACAAATTGGCTGCACTAATTTTTCAGAAACATGCTGTAAAGATTGTATCATATCTAGAGTTCTATAATAGATATAAACTCAAACTTTATGGCCCTGGAAAGATAAAATTATTACCTTTTCAAATCTTTAAGAAACACTATCAAAGCCATTACCAATCAACGGGAAATGCAGTTTTAGTGCAGACTACTCAGATTTGACTTTTTCGACAAAATTTGCATAAAACCATTTTGACCATCATTTACATTCCGTAAAAGATTTTAACTTGAAACCAATTGGAAATGTTCACATTTGACCTATGTTACTGTAATAATTCATAAAAATACCCACTTTGGCTTTTTATACTTTGACCCCAAACACAAATTTGGCGCACATGTCGGTATTGACTAGTTTTGATAAAAAGATCATATTTTACTCATCCGGACACTTCCAAAAACCACCCAACTCACAAATTGTACTACACAACCAAGGCTACCCAAAAATCAAGAAAATTGCAGGTCTTATTTCCAGAAAAACTTCGTGAATGGCTGTAGCAATCTGCTATCATTCTTAACCTCATTTTTTACACTAAAATTTACTTCTGACATCACCTAAACACTTGCACACCCTAAGCAATGCCTCTACAAGTACACAAGAGCTATCATGATCATAATACCACCTTGACATCAGTAGCATATGGTCTAAATACAAAAATCCCAATTTCATAATCAAAGTATTTAATCAAATAACAATCAAAGCAATACAATGGTGCTAAGAGTACCTTAATACAAGTGTGACGGATATGAAAACCGGGCTGTAGATGGCAATGGGAAATATTCCAAGGGATACCCGCGACCTACAAGAGTGATCACGACCCTTAAGTATGCGTTTTATATAAATATAAAACAATTGTATCGAAATATTTTGTAAAAATATAATATGTATATAACTTGCACAACCAACCGAGTTTAAGTATGGTCATGACCTTCATGACACATAACCCGTATAAAAATGCATAACATAACAGCCTAAGGTCTCAAATCAAGTAACCCAAGTGATTTACACCTAAAAACGCCAACAATTTATTTAACCGTAGGCGTAAAGTCACATTTTTTTGATATAGTTGTTTTGTAAAGGGTGTAGCTCCCAATCCATAAGTCCAACAACTATGGGATTTTAACCTCTTGAACGGGTCTCTCATGAGGTTTCCAGAATGTCCAACCATTCGATCTAAGAGTTTACAAAACTTTCTAAAAGTCCAAAACACTAACAGCCATCCCATAAGCACTTAATGATCAAACTACACTAGTAAAACTTGGGGCAAAATAACCCGTTAACCTATAAGGTTTAAGGGTCTGAGATTTCCACCATTGGAAAGCCTCAAGACTCTACATTCGGCCCATACCAACCATGAGTAAATAGCTAATACCAATTGTCGGGAAAATTGCATTGTTTGAAGGTTACGAAATCAGAATTTAGGTTTTCAAACTCGGGTTTACTGTTTTAGCCATAAAACCATTTGGTGATAGCTATCGACGCGAGGTCAGCGGAGTTTGTTAGATTATAATGTATACTAACTCACAAGATCTTAAAATGTCAAATATATGGTCCATGACCTGTAGCAAATAGCTATACAAGTCTGTTGGGTCAGATTGGGTTCACAACCGTAAATCGGCCATAACTCACTCATCCGGAGGAGTTGATCGCCCATCCAACTCGCTACTAACATGTAAAAGGGTCAATGAATCTATCTAAGCTATAAAAACACAGCCTACGGTGGAAAAATATATGAGTTTTGGGCTCACAAACCTGCTGTCCGAATTTTACTTTTAAAATCTTAATTTGATCATAACTTCCTCATCCGGAGGAGTTGTGTGCCTATCCAACTCGCCACTAATATGAAAAAGGGTCAATGAATCTATTTAAGCTATAAAAAATGCAGGTTACAATGGAAAATATCTGAGTTTTGGGCCGGCTAACCTGCTGTCCGAATTTAGGCACTAATTTAGCTCATCATAACAACTAAAATTCTACTCAATTCCACCTAATATCATCATAATATGATCAAAACTAAATCAAGGCATACACAAACTACTAAATGCATAGTTTAATAAAATTTTGACTAATAGCCAAGATTACAACTAGGGTTGTAAACACAAAATTAACAATACCTAAACCCTAATTAACACAATACAACCTTAATTTCATGATCAAACACTAAAAACACCAAGTATGATGATTCTTGATTTCACTAAAATCCATTGCATGAAGGATTTTGAAGGTGGGTTTTGATGAGGAATGATATATGAATGATTTGGTGTAGTTTAATTGTGTAATAACCAAGAAAATTTGATGATTGAGGGGTTTTTGAGGGTTGTTCATCACACAGAAGGAAGAAGAAGATGATTTTTTTTTTTATTTTTTTTTGTTGGATATAACTGACGGACAAAAAAAAAGAAAAAAGAGGGTATGGGTATTTTGGCCCAATAACCCTAATTTATATAACACTTAGCCTAAATGCAATTTAGCTCAAGCCCGACTTAATTTCCTAAAACGCTAATCGTTCTGACTCGGTGCAAGTTATAATACGAAAACTAAATATTTATGGAAACATAGGATTTTGACTTCACAAAGTCGAAATATTTAGCCATCGGTTCTCATTCCGTCGATTCGGGTAAACTTTTTGTAAAACGCGCGCGAGTGCTTTTAAATCAAAAAAATTTTAATTTAAATAAATATGGAAAAATTAAATAAAATTTTAGAATTCCGAATAAAGTATTATCAATGATCCGAAAAATAATTAAAATTTAATTCATATAAAATTATTGAGATCTCAGGATTTACATATGAAGAATACAAGAAAATGTAACCTGTTGGAAAATTCAAGAAGCATGAATAAAAGAATAAAATAACACGGGAAAAATACGAGTTCTCACACTTTCTTACTCAAATATCGATTGAGCCTTGGAAATTAACCTATCCAACAAATCGACAACCCTTGAATCAAGAAAGTACCCGACTCCTTTTGAAGTAACCCTTGTCGTACTTTTAATTTTGCAAAACCGATTTCTAATATAATAAGAAATCTTGCAACCTCGACAAGTCTTGAATCTTCTTTAACCTTGCTACAAACCTTGTCAAGTTGTTTCTTAACCAAATTTACCGACAAGCCTCGCAAGTCGTGTGCAATATACCCGTTGTTGCTAAAACCTTTTCTTGCAAATCGAATTTATTAGAGAACCCTAAACATTCGATTCCGAACAAACAAATCTGACCGCTAACTTGAAACCCAAGCAAACCACGATCAAAACTTGAACCACAGGAAAATACCCTTCTTGCAAATTGAATTTATTAGAAACCCTAAAGCCTCGATTTCGAACAAGTCAAACCCGACCGTCAACTTAAACCCTAAGCGAACCACGATCGAAACTTAAAGCACAAGAAAATACCCGCAACAACGAAACCCTTCAAGTTCACTTAATCTAGATAACCCTAGATTACTTCAGCAACGTCTTTTAAAAGAACCCTAAAAACGTCAAAGTTGAAGTCGTATTTATCAAACTAAAGCCAATCGACGGCTTTTAGATACCATAAACACGAAAAAAACCTTTTGTCAATCTTTTTAATAATATACCATAACTTTTCCACATGAGATAATATTTACATTATCTTGTCACCTTGCATTCACAGGTATGATGCATGAAAAAGAATATTTATTTCCCTCTCGTTCGTAGACTGTTACCAAAAGTCGATTTGAAATCGGAAACTTTTTTTCCCCACTCAACGATCGCTACTTTCAAAAGTTGATTCGAAACCCGTACTTCAAAACGAACTTTAACCAACTCGTAACCTCGACCTAGCACTCGATCTTCGGAGACCACGAAACCCGCAGCTCTGATACCACTTGTAGGATTTAATCCCTACAATCCTGGTTATCTAGATGCGGAATATCGATCAAGAACACGCACACCAACAAAATTGACAGAAAAGTTAATCGACGCCCACACAAGGTAAATCCCTAATCCAAACGATTAGTATTATGAAAGAATGACATGTTTGGTTCGTTCCCCCTCACCTCCTTTTATAGAGATGAGGGGGAACCGACTATAGCAAGTCTTACGGGTCGGGTTGGGCTTAGACATTGCCAACCGACCTTTATTCTTAGTTATTAGGCTACTCGACTCTTAATCCCTAGACGCGACTTAGGCAAACATAAAGACTAAATATAACCCTAGATTAATTAAGCCCAACCCGACCCGTAGGACTTGTTGTACGAAACCGACAACAACCCGAAGATCGATATCGCGGAACCGCTAGATCGCGAGTTGTATCGAGCATAAGTAGCGAACACGAGAGACTACAAAGAATCGACAAACATATATGCACACGGAATACCCTCAACTACCTCTTTATTAATAACCCTAATAAAGACTACATTGAGGAAGAAGAATTCTTATTCCTCAATGTAGTCTTTATTAGGGTTATTAATAAAGAGGTAGTTGAGGATATACCGTGTGCATATATTTGTCGGTTCTTTGTAGTCTCTCGTGTTCGCTACTTGTGCTCGATACAACTCGCGATCTAGCGGTTCTGCGTTATCGAACTTCGGGTTTGTTGTCGGTTGTCGTACAACAGATTTGAACGCGTTTGTAAAATTGGCTGCGTAAAAGAGGTTTATTTAGTTTAAACACGGTTGCGTAAAAATATAAGTAAATGATTCACATATTCTTAAAAAATTAATTGTAACGTTCGTAAAAATAAAGTATCCTATGTTTTTATTAAAAAAAATTTAGCCGTCACATTCTTCACATTTGCAGCAGCAACTGTGTACGTGGTAGAGTGGCGCCGGTTTGGCACGGGTCCATGCCGGCTTGGCACCGACCTCAAGTGTTTGCACCCCATGCTCTAAGCGTTTGTGTTTTTGTTGGTTGCAGTATAGAGACTTATTTTCTCACAAAGCCCAATCTAATAAAACCCTAAGTCTAATGGATCACAAACCCACAATTAGGTTTGGGCCAACTTATCATCTAACATTCTCCGCAATTTAAACGAGAGGTTTCCAGACGTAAAAGCTGAAATAAAAGGCGTTTCTTCTTTTCTTCATCGTCTTTGTTTGTTTGAGCGAAAATATAATTGTATTTGCCGACATACTTTGGTGCTTACGACTTCCTCCTTTGCGTGGCTTGCTTTACCTTTATGTATGAGCGGCATTTTTTTGCCAACTATTTTCGAAAAATGACAATGATCTCCGATGCTAAAACAAAAAATAATAGTGATGAGAAAAAAATATTCATTCACAGTTAAATCAACATAATAGAAATATATGTTTTGACGGCTAAGGTTTTGGCATGGATGCTATAGTTTATTTGATAAAATATTTTTATTGAAATCAATAAAACGGGAAGAAAGTAAGCGGGATTTCTTTGAATCATCGACAAGTGACCGATGACCGGAGGATAAGTATGTTGTGATGAGTTGTACCTAAAGCTCTAATACCATGTAAAATAACAAAATAATTGTATTCAGGGACGGAGCCAGTGGGGCGGCTGGAGGGTGCTCGCCCCCCCTAACTGTGGCAGACGTACCATACGAAAATGTGGTTTCCAGAAAAAAAACCTAAGAGATCAAAGCTTTGTTGAAAGTGATCATAAGAAAGAAAGAAAGATAATAAGCTCAATAATCATCATACATTAGTACCAGTAGAAGAGATTAGGAACAAGCTGAATTTTCTTTTTAATGGAGGTTTGAGATCTTTTTTTTCGAGGAAGATGATGTGAAAACAAAACAAAACACATTAGCAGTCCTTTTAAATTTCTATATTTAATAGTTGGTCCTGTTTTTACTAGAAAAGTTTACTTTTATACCTTTTAATTTTAAATTTGTTTATCCATTTAGTAATACTTTATATACGGAGTACTTACTAGTATGACTCAAGAACGTCTTTCGGAAAGAAACTACTGTATTTATTCGTATTTAGATGGAACTATTTTCGCTACCAGTCATGTCAACTCTCGCCCAGTTTTTCATTTTCTCAAATCAATTTAGATGTGTGTTATTATCGGGAAAATACCAGTGAAACCGTATGTTGAACATTTCAAAATTATATTCAGCTTTTATATCAAAATTGTGTATGTTACTATCGAAAAATTTCGAGCACCCCTTAATATAAATTCCTGCCTCCGTCCCTGATTGTATTCATTGAATAAATTACATAAAAGTGACATATCTATTTATATAAAATACATAACTTTAAGATTTAACAACTTAATCAAAACCTTAAATCTAATGAACCACAAGCCTATAATCAGGCTTGTACAAGATACTACCATTTTCTATTCTAGATAATTAGATATATAGTATAATTATTAGTTATGAACTTAGGGTAAAAGATAAATAATACCAACGTATTTTTTAAAATGTATCGATTTTAAACACTTACTTATTTATCTCGTGACATTAACAACGAACTTTTAAATTTGTTATGACTATACCAGTATAAGCTCGAAATGACCGTATTAACCTTGTCTTTTCAATATAATGACATACTACCAGTTCCCCACAATCTTCATACATAGTACTGTTGGTTATCTACTTCTCACTCCTCTCTCTATAGATACTTTAACTATATCATGTATGATACGACCCTCTCGCGTAGTATCGGGATAGGGCACCACTATAGCTTGTGTTGGCTCCTTAAGAAATAGAGACGAGAAGACTAGACATTGTTTTTCTTTAAACTTGATTCATTGATAATATGATTACATTATGAAACCTTAAATACTAGTTGTGTGATAAACACAAAGATAAATGATAAACAAAAAAGATACTAAACAGATAAACATAAAACACAAAGATATATCCTAAATAAATAATAGATATGCATGCGTAACATTCCTCACTCCTTCGAATTCACCTTGCCCTCAAGGTGACGTCTTGAAAAACACTCTTGATTCCCGGGTCCCAAATTTTGAGACGTTTCCTAAGCATCTGCACACTCTTTTTCAACATGTTATGTGGCTCGAGTAGTAACGATATTTGGACTCGTGTTCTACAGTCTTTCTGTAGAGATGAAACAAACCACGTGACCCTCTTGGGCGATTCATAATGTAATCATATTATCAATGAATCAAGTTTAAAGAAAAACAATGTATAGTCTTCTGGTCTCTATTTCTTAAGGAGCCAGCACACGCTATAGTGGTGCCCTATCCCGATACTACCCGAGAGGGTCGTATCAATTGGTGCTTTCATTGAGAGCCCTCAATTCGGTGAGGGATTGTTGATCTAAGATTCCAATAAAAAAAAATTACCGTTCATCAGTGGTACTGTTCACAAACGGGTACTGTTCATCAAACGCTACTGTTCATCAGACAATACTGTTCATCTGACGATACTGTTCATCGGTACTGTTCATCCGGAAAAAAAAATAAAAAAATATTTTTTTATCGTTTTTCGATTTGCTATGACATCGAACAGCAACGATCGGAACGCGCTATCTAAGCTCTTGCAAATGGGTACCGTGGTCGAATATCAAAGTGAGTTTAAGTATCTTGTAAGTCGAGTGACAGGTATGTCTGAAAGTTTGCTTGCCTCGTTTTATATTTCCGGACTTAAACTGAAGCTACAACTAGAACTATTGCGGTCGTACTCTAAGCCTACAACATTAGGAGAAGCCTTCTACTTAGCTCGTATAGTAGAGACTCGTCTTGAGACAATTGTAGAGAAAGAACAACCAATTGAAAAGAAGGCGTCTGATTCTTCTACAATAATAGAAGTTGCACCCACAAGTGCACAAGGATCTTTACCAAAAGCAATTGTCCATGAAGGTTTAGTCAGTGATCCGGGCGAGTGTTTAAAAGTAGTGGGTACACATTCATTGAGTTATGATAAGGCTACGCGGTCGGACTCCCAATTGGCATATTCTTCTTCGTGTCACCTTGAGGGCAAAGTGAAATTTGAAGGAGTAGGGAGTATTAGTGATTGGGCAGCGGAAGGTGGAAGAATGGTGTTGTGTTATGTCCAAGGTAGCGGTAGGCGTAAGCGGAAAAAAGGTGTTAGACGCAGTAGTAAAAGGCACGAGAACTCGGAAAGTGAGAGACAGAGATCCTGGGCAGCGGAAGTTAGAAGGATGATACTGTGCTATATCGAAGCTAGCGGTAGGAGGAGGAGGAAAAAGGGTGATTCGGAAAGTGAGAGACGGAGATCCTGGGCAGCGGAAGTTAGAAGGATGATACTGTGCTATATCGAAGCTAGCGGAAGGAGGAGGAGGAAAAAGGGTGTTGCGTGTGATAGCGGAAGGCATGGTAACTGCGGTAGTGAAAGACGTGGTTACAGTATATAGATATGGGATCCCGGAATCAAAAGAGCTTTTCAAGACATCACCTTGAGGGCAAGGTGAATTCGAAGGAGTGAGGAATGATACACCCCGAGTTTGTGATTGATATGATCCATCATAGTTATCTTTTATTTATTTAAAATATATGTTTAGGATAAATGTTTAGGAAAGTATTAATTATGTTTTAATAATTATCTTGTGATCAACTTGTGACACAAGCTAGGGTAATTCGGTATATATACCGAATCATTATTATCAATAAGCAGTCAATCAAGTTTAAAGACAACAACAATGTCTGGTCTTCTCATCTCTCGTTTTTAAAGAGCTAACATCACGCTTTAAGGGGTGCCCTATCCCGATACTACCCGAGAGGATCGTATCAATGTATTAACGGAATATGAAAAGGTCTCCATTTGTTTCAAGTAAAATATATAAGAATTAGTGATGCCAACTGAAACAATAAAAGAGAGTATCTGCAAGTCAAAACCTGGCATCACCAAACAGTGATAACCTTACACAAATTAAACACCTCTTACGTGACAAGACCCGACTATCAAACTACACCAAACAACTAAACACCATAAAGGTCACAAAATCAGTCAACAAAACCCCATAAAAACCTGCTAAACCCACATTTAACACCACACACATAACCTGTTCGACGAAATGCCTAAACCGAAGAAAACCATTTCTCAAAAACTCACTTCATGGATTGTCCAGAAATCAAAACCCGATGCAGATTTGTGTTCAAATGTATAAACAGAAACTGTTAAGTAGTGAGCCTATTTATTATAGTGATCAAAACCCCAATATACGTACAACAGTAGCTACTACTACGGTGAGTTTTTAGGTCATCCGTCTGCGGTGATGGCGCCGGAGACGTAGATGGCGGAGAGTTCCCGCCGGTGGTGGACGTGAGCTCCGGGTCGGATTTTCTGAATCCGTTTAGGAGTTATGAGAGTTTTTACCCGGCTTATATCGAAACAAACACGTATACGAATATGATAAGCAGAGGTTCGAATATAGTTAGGGAAGAAGGAATATCATTTAGAAGATGAAATTTATAAAAAAATTGAGGAAGTCGATGATAAGAAAGTGGTTGATACAGATTGTGTTTAAAATGAATGTGAAAAGGAAAAAGACAAAAGGGTATTTTAGTCAATTAAAAGGGTAATATAGTCATTTTAACCTAATATTAGTATAGTCGTAACAAATTTAAATGTTCGTTGTTAATGTCACGAGATAAATAAGTAAGTGTTTAAAATCGATAAATCTTGAAAAGTATATTGGTATTTTTTAGCGTTTAACCTATGAACTTATGACGATGAGTAAAACTTTATTACTACGTACCAAGTAAACAAAATGAGGAAGGAATTGTTTTTGTGGTGGTGTTCTTTGTTTGTATTTCGCTTATCTCCTCCTGCTTGAAGCTGGGTTTCTTGCTAGTAGTTTGTTTGCCCTGTTTTGGAGTGTTTTTCCAAAATAAACTTGGCCCTTCAATTTTCTTTGCGCGCTGTCTTTCTTCTCCGGTAAAAATCTGAGATGGTGATGCAGCTTTTTTTAGAACGTCAAAATTTTTTCACACACTTAGCAGTTAGCACCACCTATCTTGCAATTTCGCTCAGAAATATATCTTATGAGAGTTCAGTTGAACAGCTTCATGGTTAGTGGCAACTCACATGCCACTAGAAGTTATAACTAGCTTCATATCAGAACATCAAAAGCTTTTAATCATAAGTTACATAACACAAGAGTTAATATACTCCACGAAATGATCGTATTATTTGGGTAGCAAATGCACCTATTGATTCGTTACAGCAAAACAAGAAGGATTAAGTGGAAATAAAAAGAAAGATATGTAATTTAAAAACAGAGCATACAGGGCACATTAAAAAACCAAGTGCCCTTTCTGCCCACATACACTCTTCAAGAAAACAAACAAATTTATACAGTTTCTTAAAACAGGAGAAACATTGCATTTGTCATGCTCTTGATCTAGGCATTGCTCCTAAAAGATCCAAGAGCCTTAACCGCACCAGCTCTCAATACGTACTGGTGGTAGAAAGCAGCAATAGCAGCTCCAATCATCGGTCCAACCCAGAATAACCACTGCACACATTTCACATATTAGACTATTTGAACTTGTGGAGTAAAATATGATTAAGTTTTTATAAATATAATCAACTTACTTGATCATCCCATGCTTTTTCTGTACCATACATGACAGCAGCACCAAAACTACGAGCCGGGTTGATTCCAGTTCCAGTGATTGGGATTGTGGCCAAGTGAACCATGAACACCGCAAATCCGATTGGAAGAGGTGCCAACACCTATAATCAAAAAGCATATTAGTATACATGTAAAAAAAATAAAGATAACGATTGGCTAGTAACATTATTAAGTAGCACTTACTGGGACATGGGAATCGCGTGCATTTCTCTTAGGGTCAGTAGCCGAGAAGACCGTGTAAACAAGAACAAAGGTACCAATGATTTCAGCACCTAAGCCGGTGCCTTTACTGTAACCATCAGCAAGCTCATTAGCACCACCACCATAATTATGATAGTAAGTCTTTTGGAAAGCCTTAACAAGACCACAACCACAAATAGCACCCAAACATTGAGCCACAATGTACATAAATGCCCTTGGTAATGTCACTTTCCTAGCCAAAAACAACCCGAATGTAACGGCAGGGTTAATGTGTCCTCCTGAGATACCAGCAGTGCAATAAACAAGGACAAATATCATGCCACCAAAAGCCCATGCGATACCAAGGATTCCAACACCACCACATTGGTCCTTGCTGTGGGCAGGATCTACTTGGGACTTGTAACCAATGACAGTCAAGACAGTGATGTAAAGGAACAACATTGTGGCAATGAACTCGGCTATAATGGCTCGGTAAAAAGACCATTTGGTGAGTTCTTCGGAGTCGAAAAGGGCAGCTGGTGGAGGGTCTTGGTAGTCTTTAGCACCGTAGTGATCATGTCCACCAACCTCTACGTCTTTGCTCATTTTCTAGCTCTTTGCTTTGTTGTTATTTGTGTGTAGAAGAATGTGTTATAAGAGTGTTTGATGATGAGAAAAGCGGTAACAAGTAGTCCTATTTATACTTAGTATTTTCAAAAAAAAAAAAGTTATACTTAAATGAGATGTATTAATTTGTAGTAACAAGAAGTATTAATATTAAATTCTTGATTTAAGTTCATTTGGATACCAAACTTTATTTTGGATACCAAGGGACTAATCTCCATCCTCCATTTTAATCTTAATCCAATGGATAAGATTAAACCAAAAACTCATTTTCCACCTTTTTTTTCAAACATTAATATCTCTTAAACCGTTAATCGTTATGCGAAAAAAAATATACCGTTACGACGAGCATTTAATTATCTTTCTACAGATATGCTATATGATATACTTTCGACAATTTTTTTTTTCATGGTCGAAAATTATCATATATGATACTAAATATCATATATGATAGTAACACTAAGTATCATACATGATATAACTTATCATATATGATATAAACCAATATCATATATGGTTCAATAATAATTTGTAACCTAAGACTGATATCATATATGATAAAACACTATTATCATATATGATATTTTACGCAAATTTTAAAAAACGAAAAAAAAGACGAAATTTTTTTTTCTTCAAAAGTATATCATAATGCATATCTGTAGAAAGCTTATTAAATGCTCATCGCGATGGTATATTTCTTTTCGTTTAACACTTAACGGTTTAAGAGATATTTAAATTATAAGAATAAGTGAAATAATAAAATACTTTTAATCTTATCCATTAGATGAGATGGAGATAAATGGTGGAGATGAGTCCCTTGGTATCCAAGATTAATATAGTATCCAAAATAACTTTACTCTAAATTCTTGCATCATCTGTCCATCTCATGATCTGCATACTCTTTATGGTATAAGTTTTTTGTTTTATTTACTTTTTAAGATTTGTATGTAATCCAAATTAGACAGAATAAACATGAAAATCTCTACTTCAATAAATTTCTTGCTAACATATGTTATTTCTACAACTTTTGCGTACTGGTCTAATTACAACATAGTCGATCGTTTTAAATAAGATTCATGCTCATTCATGCAAAATTTTCCTTTGCATAATTTAGTGTAACGTTTTAAAAAAGGGACCCTTAACAAACTAATAATCGATGTCACCCAGCACCGTCCATTTACATTTTCTCATTTTCTTACCACTATTATCCTGCCACCTGGATTCCACTAGCCAATCAGTGTTTAGAGTTGGTAAGAAGTATTTTTTTTTTGCTAAAGCCAATCATCTTCAACAAGAATAATTAGTGGCAATTATAGGTTTATTACCAAAATGAACTATAATAAAAAATGTTAAGCACCACGAACGTTCTAATGTCTTTGAAAAGGTTGGCAAAAGAATTCTGGCTCTAATCATATCTTGATTGATTCTTGAAGTTATTTACAAGCTACCTTTAGTTTCAGCCTAATTACATACCAAACTAATTTACTTTAATTTGTATATATTTGGTCTTTCAAGAAAACAATCATGAACTAGCCTGAAAAGGGTTGAGCCCAAAGTATTAACCCATCAATCCATTGGTTGTAGTGGTGGTTGTCGTTTTTCTTGTACGCGTTTTTTTTTCTAGGTAAAGTGCAAATATTGTCCTTTGATTTTACAAAAACTACAATCTTGTTGATGAGTGGAAATTTTCGGCAATTTTGTCAACATACTTTCCTTTTTATGCAAAATAAACCTCCGAGTGGATGTTTTCAAACTTTTGGGCTTCAACATTTGCTATCTCCCTCGCGTGCCATGCACATGAGGGAACTTTCGTCATTTCCTCACTTAGATTTTCCACCATCACCACCACCACCGCTACCATATTCACACTAAAAATTACCTGCTGACAACCGCATCCCTGTGAAATTTCGTCTTACAGAAACATTTTGGTGTGTCATCATGATCCATCCTACAAATAGAATTCGAACCACAACATGCCTGAGTTCTACAGTGTGGCGTCAGTGGCGGGCTCACATCAATTCCACTGCAGGGTCGGTGTAGTTAATATGGGTGATACTGAAGGGCACAGAGGCGTTCAGCTGGATGTCATGGGTGGTAAGATTTGATGTATGCATGTTAGATCGTAAACTTGACTTGGTCGCTGAAGGTCGCTAAAAGACCGGAGCTCATAGAAGAAGTTTCAGTATGTCGAAAAAGAACCATAGAAAATATCTATGGAAATATGTAGAAACATGTAGATAAGTATGGAAAGATATTTAATAAGAAAATTCTAGAGAATAGATAAGGTTGTAGTAGGAATTATCTAGAAAACCATGGAAATATCTTGTATCTAAAATCTTCCATGGTCTAGTATAAATAAGAGATGTTGTAGGCATATCGTAACTCGAACCAACAAGTATCCAAATAGTCGAGTAATAAAAGTTTCATTTCCTAAACCTTATCTTTTCCTCCAGCATAAGCCTAAAAGGCCCCGTGTGTTTCCCAACAAACTGGTATCAGAGCTAGAGACTTTAAAGATCAAGATGTCAAGTTCAAGAACTTGTTCTAATTTCCTCGTCTCACCAAAGATAACTTTGGTAGTTGGTGTATCTGAATGAAGGCGTTACTCGGTTCACATGATGTGTGAGAGATAGGAGAGAAAGAAGGATCAAAGTGCTTTTACTCTCATCTATCAATGTCTTAATGACGCGATGTTCTAGAAAGTTGCAAACGCAACCACTTCTAAGGAAACATGGGAGATCCTTCAAAATTCTTTCAAAGGAGTTGATAAGGTGAAGAAGGTACGTCTTCAAACTCTTAAAGGAGAGTTTGAAAAACTCCAAATGGAGGAATCTGAAACCATTTCGGATTATTTCACTCGTGTCTTGACCATTTCAAATGAGATGAAGAGAAATGGTGAAAGCTTGACTGACACAAGGGTGATAGAAAAAATTCTTCGCTCTTTGCCACCAAGCTTTGATTACATTGTTGTAGCCATAGAGGAGTCAAAAGACATTGACTCTATGATCGTTGATCAACTCATGAGATCTTTACAAGCCCATGAAGAGAAGTTGAATAAAAAAAGGGGGAAAGAACCCTTGGAGTAAGCTCTATATTCAAAAGTCTCTTTTAAAGAAAGAGAAAAGAGCCTTTTAAATGGACGCGAGCAAGGACGAGGACGCGATACTTTTCGAGGTTGTGGAGGATTCCAAGGATGAGGACGAGGAAGAGAAGATTTTAACAAGGAAGATGAGAACCGGTGGTCTCCAAATAGGAGAGGTCATGGAAGAGGCTACCAACCTCAAAGAGGAGGTAAGTCTCAAATACAATGTTATAATTGTCGTAAATTTGGTCATTATGCTAGTGAGTGTACTAGCTCAAGACAAGTGGAAGAAAAGTCCAATCTTGTGGAGGTAGAAGAAGAAGGCGAGCTTACTTTGCTAATGGTGAGACATGGGGAAAAAGAAGAGAGGATAGAGCCATGTCATATAGATTCCACCGCCAGTAACCATATGACAGGTGAGGAAGACTTTTTCATGAAGATGGAGCAAAGTAAAGGCAATGTCACCTTCGGAGAAGAATCAAAGGCACCGGTGAAAGAAAAAGGTAAAATATTGATCCGAGCTAAAGATGGAAGTCACCGACATATTTCGAACGTATACAATGTGCCCAACCTTAAAAGTAACATTTTAATCGTGGGATAACTATTGGAGAAAAACTACGATGTTCATTTTAAAGATTGTAGTGCCACGATAAGAAATCCTGAAGGAGAGCTCATAGCAAGAGGGCATATGACTAAAATCCGAATGTTCATCTTGAATATTCAACACGATGAAAGTGCTTAAAGAGTTGTTTGAAAGAAAATTCGTGGGTATGGCACGTGAGGTACGAGCATTTAAACTTTGGTGACTTAAAGTTGTTATCTTGTAAGGAAATGGTGAAAGAGATAGATCAAACTGATCATCCCAATCAAGTGTGTGACTGATGTCTTCTTGGGAAGCATGTAAAGAGTACATGTCCAAAGGAAGCAACGTCAAGATCTAAGGAGCATCTACAACCAATTCATACGAATTTGTGTGGTTTCATTACTCTCATGGTATGAATCTCTACTTTGTGTATTTTATTGATGATTATTCTAGAAAGACTTAGGTCTATTATCTAAAAGAAAAATCCCAAGCCTTTAAGTCTTTAAAAAATTTTAAAGCTATGGTTGGAAAGGAGAATGGTTTAAAAATTAAATCCATGAGATCGGATAGAGGTAGAGAACTTTTGTCAAAAGAATTTAACAAATTTTGTGAGGATAATGGGATCCGAAGATTTATAACGGCTCCTTACTCCCCACAAAAAATGGAGTAGTAGAGAGAAAGCATAGAATCATTCTCAACATGGTCCGAATCATGTTGAAAAGTAAAAAGATGTCAAAGGAGTTTTGGGCCGAAGCGGTTGATTGTGCGGTGTATCTATTGAACTGGCGTCCATCAAAGAGTTTAGACGACAAGACACCACAAGAAGCACGGAATGGGATGAAGTCTGCAGTGTCTTATCTAAGGATATACGGGAGCATAACATATGTCCACGTTCCGAGCCAAAGGCGAATCAAGCTTGATGATAGAAGCGAGAAGCATGTGTTCGTGGGTTATGAAAAGCAGTCCAAAGGATACAAGCTTTATAACCTTGTCACAAGGAAGGTAGTAGCGAGAAGAGATGTGGAGTTCGATGAAGAAGGTTCATGGGATTGGAGCATTAAAGAAACTGAAAGGTATGACTTTATTACTATGACTAATGAAGAAGAGACATGTGAATCAAGAGAAGTTCAACAACCTGAAACTCCAGCTCCAACTCCAACCCAAGGTTCTTCAACAAGTTCAAGTGAAGGAGAGCCTAAGACAAGAAGCTTACAGGAGCTCTACGAGGTAACTGAAGAGATACCTCTTCTCTGTTTATACGCTGATTGTAAACCTTTATGTTTTGAAGAGGCCATAAAAAGCAAGAGATTGAGAAAAGCCGTGGACAAGGTGATAAAGTCTATAGAAAAGAATGCCACGTGGGAGTTGACGATCCTTCCGAAAGGCCAAAAGGCTATTGGACTCAAGCGGGTATACAAAGCCAAGAAGAATGCCAAAGGCGAAGTGGAGAAGTACAAGGCAAGAGTTGTGGTCAAAGGTTACAATAAGAAGCATGGGTTAGACTACGAAGAGGTAGTTCCTCCTATTGCTCGTTTAGAAACTATAAGAATGATTATTTCTATTGCTGCTCAATATAGGTTGAAAATCCACCAAATGGACGTGAAGTCAGCATTTCTAAATGGAGTTCTAGAAGAAGAAGTTTATGTGGAGCAACCAGAGGGATATGTTGCCAAAGGGAAAGAAGGTAAAGTACTAAGGTTGAAGAAGGCCTTATATTGTCTAAAGGAGGGGCCACGTACTTGGAAAACTATAATTGATAAGTATTTCAAAGGGCATGGTTTTACAAAATGTCTAAGTGAATATGCACTTTACGTGAAGTATGAAAATTGAAGTATATTGCTCGCCTACTTGAATGTGGGTGATTTGATATTCATAGGAAATTCCCAAAGTATGATGGACGAGCTCAAGAAGTCAATGCTGAGAGAGTTCGAGATGATAGACATACGACTTATGTCTTATTATCTTGGCATCAAAGTGAAGCAAACTGATGAAGGATTATTCATATGTCAAGAAAGATATGTCAAGGAGATACTGAAGAGGTTTGGCATGGAAAAATGCAATCCCGTTGGCACCCCTATTAAACATAAGGCAAAGCCTTCCAAGCATGACAGAGGAAAAGCGATAAACTCAACTCTATTCAAGAGTCTCGTTGGAAGTTTTTGCGCTACTTGACATGTACAAGACCCGAAATACTCTATCCATTCGATTCATGGAAGAACCTATGAAAAAACATTTGGAGATTGCGAAGAGAATCCTCCGTTATATCAAAGGTACCATAGACTATGGTAGGTTTTATTCAAGAAGTGAAGACTTCAAGCTAGTTGGATATAGCGACAGTGACTGTGCTGGAAACAAAAACGATGGAAGAAGTACATCAGGATTCATATTCTTCCTAGGTAACAATGCCTTTACATGGTCTGCAAAGAAGCAACCTATTGTTACCTTATCCAGCTGTGAAGTAGAGTACGTAGCTGCAACATCGTGTGTGTGTTACACAATTTGGCTCAGAAGTATGCTGAAGGAGTTACACATGGAGCAAGAACATGCGACTGAGATCTATGTGGATAACAAGTCGTAAATTGACTTAGCAAAAAATCCAGTCTACCATGATCGAAGTAAGCATATAAACACTCATTATCACTTTATTCGGGAGTGCATTGCAAGGAAGGATGTTCAAGTGATACATATGAGATCTGTAGATCAAGTCGCTTTACCAAGACGCTCAACGAGCGAGATTTCTTAAGGCAAAGGATGATGATTGTAGTCGGGAAATCAAGTTTAAAGGGGGGTGTTAGATCGTAAACTTGATTTGATCACTAGAGGTCGCTAAAAGACCGGAGCTTATAGAGGTAGTTTCTAGAATGTGAAGAAGAACCATATAAAATATCTATGGAAATATTTAGAAACATGTAGATAAGTATGGAAAGATATTTAATAAGAAAATTCTAGAGAATAGATAGATGATTGGCTGGGTTAGCAAGATTGTACTTGGTGTTGGTAAATATGCAAAATCTTCCATGGTCTTGTATTCAGAATCTTCCATGGTCTAGTATAAATAGAAGGATTTATAACCATTTTGGAAATAGTATCAAAAAGTATCAAATTCGAGGATTTATAACCATTTTGTATTCAGAATCTTCCTTATCTCTTCCTCCGACATAAGCGTAAAAGGCCCCATGTGTTTCCCAACAATGTAGGTACTGGGTAAGAGATTAGATCGTTGGATCACTATCCGTTGATCTATCAGGGAGATAGATATTAATTGGTATGTGTCATCAAGTGTATCAAACTTTAACACATTTCCATCACACTTGATCTTGTATGACTGGTCGTCGTATTCGGGTCCAGGGCTGAGAGGATAGGGAATCGGAGTGGTCTCACAATTCGGGTTGCGAACAATTGCAGCATAATTGCCATTTAATAATAAGAAAGAATAAGTGTTGTATCCTACTAAGACCGCTACAAATATCCTAATTCATGATGGTAATTTGAGTGCCATCTGAATGTGATTGTGTGAACTAAAGATTCGACCACTCCTGAATTTATAGAATAGCTATTTACCAAATGACAGTACTATATTACTGATCCTAAATTGTTGATGTAGTCGTAACTTACAAGCTTACAATGTGCATATTGTAACTTGAAGTACTCATTCTGGCGCACTCATTCTCGGCCTTCCCCCATACCAAAATGGCTTTTTTATATAACCTGGGGAGGTGTCCCATAGAAATTGTTATTTTCAAACAATTCCTTTTGGGGATGGAAGCTTTGGACATAAAACAATAATAAACAATTTTGGGATTGAGGCACGTTTAAGATCACAAGTCATGAAGAGAAATAGGGAATCAACCTGTAAAACCTGTAGTTTTTAGGTTTTGACTATGACATCATTGTACACGTCACCTCATGATATCAATATATATTACCACCTTTACATGAAATCTTTGAGCAATCATATGCATCATACATGAGCATACATTATTTAAATCATTAGAACATGGAAACATTTGATCATCAAACATTACACTATGATTATGAGTATTTAATCATAAGGACACAATCACATTTGTATGACTACATTATATGAGCATACGAGGCTTTAAACAATCTTTTCTTTTGGTACTATTAAGTCACCTGAAACACTTGATCATATGCATTCATCAATTTTATTTATAAAAATCTAAACCCATGATCACAATTTAATAACGGTTACCAAAGAACTATTTTATGCTTCAAAATATATAATTATATATTTTCCTCACCTCATAAACAATACTACGATTCGACATAAACTACTTTCATGATTAAACACTACAATTATCAACATAAACTCACTTTCACAAGTGTCTACATTTTAAATAAAGCAAACTATACATTTATTTAATTATGGCTATACTTTCACCATAAACCCTAAAACTTAACCATATAAACTTTGACTCGAACCTACTTCTACAATATTATAACTAGACTCCTAATAACCATGCCAAGTCATAAGACTTGAACCTAAAACTATCTTAGACACAACATTCTAGCCGAATACACCTTAACACACATTTACACTAACTTAAAACCCTTATAATCTTGCACTAGGCAACTTGACATGTACCAATATCTACTTATTAAAACCTTGCACTATTTTAAGTCACCTCATGTCCCTTAACTTTGCAAAACCGTCGGCTATACCACACCAAAGGCCAAGGTACTTTGCCTTGCCATTAATGGAGTGTACTAGGATATCTAAGTACTTTGATATTCTTGTACTAAACCTAGGATAACTAACACCTAAACCTCTCTCTTGTCGTGTGATATACCCGAACCACACACATCACCCTCACCAAAGATATTTAGTAAGCTTGAACTCTCACTCCTCACCCCTCACACTCATATTCGGATCTCACAACTCCATATCACACCTAGACACAACAAACACTTGAACAAAACATTTACTACCCCAAAATCTTGGTTCCTAAGCATTTATAGCTAGTCTACACGAGAACTTTAGCATTCAAGACAAGCCAAGACCATCCTAGGTCACGTCTAAGGAGAACCTGACGCATAGAAGCCCTAGTTCTTGATCATCCACCATCTCCTCTACATACAATTAAGTATAAACCTTCACATCTTCATTTCATTACTTCTCTTTACATACCATGCATAAGTAATACTAGAAAACGAGGCTATGGTTACATGCACACGTAAAAACCACCATGACATAACCCACAAACACTATATAAGCCACGACTTATCATATTCCGTGGGTAAGCCTACTTGGAAATCCTAGAACTATGGTGAACTAGTGAAAAAGTGGTGCATATGAGCCTTAGAAGCTAGAACTTGTAATATAAACGCGAAACCAAAAAATATAAGCCCCTTATTCTCGTCTTATTTTTAAGCCGAGTATAAATCACTTGTTTGATAATCCCATGTAGTTAATATAATCATTTAGGAGTAGAGGAACTAAATAAGCCCACTTGGATATCTCATAAGCCTTAGATAAAGCCACGAATCAAATAAGCCATTATACGTCTTATTGAAAATAAGCCGAGACATAAATAAGCTATAAGCCGAGTGTACATAAGCCCATAAGCCCAAGAAGTAAATTTGGATTTATTAGTTACTTAGTAAATTTACTAGTTACTTTAACTAGTCCATGTCACAAGCCCGTTAGGCCCATAAAAACCAAACCGAACCCTTAATGGGCCAACCAAGCCCAATAAATACTAATAATGGTACTTAGAAACTTTTTGTTCCATTTATGCCAATTGGTGAAAGTATTAGTCGAAAACATAAATTTATAAAACATATATAACTATTTCGTGCCTTCTAAAAAGTATAAGGGCCGAATTTGCCATTTTCAAAAGTATAGGGTGCGTTTGTTTTTAAACCAAGAACCAACAACAAACCACAAGGACTAAGTTTGCCACTTTGTAAACATTTATAAAACCCTAGAGTTACTTTTCGTGCCTTAATAAATCATTTTGAAACACGAGGGACTAGAATTGTCATTTTAGAAACTTAAAACAAGCCATAGCCCCTTATTAATTATTTTCGAGACTTAGAGGGGTGTTTTGTCATTTCACCAAAGTAAACCGAGCCCTAGGGACTCGGTTGCAAATATTTTGAGACTAGTGAAACCCTAGGGACCTTAATTGCCACATTTCTAAAGTATTGTAAGCCCTAGTGGCGTTTTTTAGAAATAAACCTAACGAACGAGGACGAACGATGTGATACACTTAACGAACGAAACCTTAAAGGTATTTTTGGAAGTTATTATACTACAAGGACTTGCGTGTAGTTTTGCTTTAATTAAAATATTAATAAAATAAATTTTCTTAATTAAATTAAGTATTTTGATTATTAAATAAATTATTAAGATTTATTTACGAAACTTTATAAACAGACGAATCATATTAAATATATTTGGATCCTTAAGAAAATTTAATGGAAAATATTATTTTCTTACAATTAATTAATAAATAAAATATATTTTTCACTTTTGTTAAACAATTCAAATATTTTTACAAACTAAAAATATATATCATTATCAGCTCTCTATAAGTTTAACACTTAAACAATCGTAACGACTTATTAATTCGTGATCATGCATTTCATCAACTACATTTATCTGTGCATTTTATTTGTGCATTCACTAAGTCATACATAAATTACTTAGGTATTTCTACCACTTCGTGATCATACTGAGCCAACGTATCCAGTGACTTTTTACTACTGCTTTATCGTTGAGGTGAGTTCATGGCTCCATCTTTACTGTTTTTATAACTGGGGGAGAAAACAAACTAAAACTTTATATATGCAAACATGCACAGACAACATCAACAAATAACAACTTATTGCCTATTGTTTGCCCCATTCCCGTGGACTGTAATAGTTAGTAGTGTAGCGCGAAATGTTATGAATAGATCTATTCGGGTATTGACAACACCCGGCCTGCGTGACTTGCTATCACGAAACGCTTAGGCCAAGCAACAGGTTTATTTCATTGTCGGATTGAGGGAAACAACATCGGGTTTGACCTTAATGGTGCCTAAGCATCATGTCTAGCTTCTATTACTAGGCAATAGGAACTTCTATAGTATTGGCTGTGATTGTCCTACTATGATCGTGGTGTTTGGCATATCAATACATTTATTTATTAAATTAAACCTATGAATTCACCAACCTCGTGTTGACCCCCACATTTTATTTTATATGTTTTCTCAGGAAAATAAACAGGTTCATGCATTAGATTCCAACATCATAGGAAGCATCATGTTACCATCGGGCTGGGATATTCTTCAAATTCATAATAAATGTTGTTTTCAGACAAGATACTAAATGTGTACAATTTAATTCATGTAATATGTTTTTAAATGACTATTTTGATCATTGCTCTATATACTGTGTGTTATCGATCCACCAAAGTAACACCTCACGTACTATTCCGCTGCATTTGACCATTATGGGAGTGTTACAAAATGGTATCAGAGCGCATAGTTATAGAGAACCAGATCAAAAATAAAAATTTTAGAATAATAAAAATTTAAATTGGACTATAACTGGAATTTTAAATCAATTAAATTAAAAGAAAAATTGATTTTTGGGGAACCTTTATAGTTAGGCATATAGCATATAGAGCATGCATATTATGTGAACTAACTGTACGCTGATTTATAACCTCCGAGTTATTAAATCACTTAAGTATCCACACCTACTTTTAACTAGCATTGTTAAAAGACATAAACCGCATTGCATATGTATTTTGAAAACTTTTTGAATTGTGTAAGCTAATACTTACTCAATTTTGAAATGCTATTATTTTTAGATATCATGGCGACACCTACTATTGTAACTACTTTCGAGGAGCTCATGGTTCCTACCATCGCACCTCTATCGCCGACATCAGTACTTCCCGGACTTGCATCTGACACTGAATCCAAAGATCACCAGCCAGACGGAGTTATCATACGTTCAGATTCTCCTACCCCATCACCACCTGCTATTTCTCCTACTTCACCTCTACCAGTTGTACCTGCATCTCCACCTAGGGAGGCAGATCAGGTTCTACCTACTCTACCACCCTTACCACCACTTTCTGCACTCCACTCTTATCCTACCAGTGCCTTGCCACCTCGCAAGAGGAGGCATGACTCTACTCCTGACTCGACCTTCGAGGTAGGAGAGGGTTCAGGAGCTAGTCAGGCAAGACTTGACGCTCTACAGGTACAGGTTGACACTTTGTATCCCGACAGGCACATGATACTACACTCATCCATACCTTACTACACGCGGACCAACAGGGACGCGCTGTACTTCAGGAGAGATTTAACTCTCTCTACTGGACAGTGGCTGCTGAGTCACATACTACTCAGAGTTCTTTGGGGATGACCCAAGGCACCATATAGTGGCTTCTAGATGAGGTTTCTTACCTCCGATACCGTTTAGCATCACTAGAGGGTCATTAGTACGAGACCCAGGCTATTGTATTCACCCAGGAGGAGACCTTCAGGATCTTCATCGACCTGGCAGAGATTCGTCACCAGGGGGTCACTGCTGAGACATATTTTCTTCGGAGTGCTGATACTGCACGCCAGATTCAGTTGCTAGAGACTATGAGGCTTTCCTGAGAGACCAGGAGAACCATGATTGACATGCAGGATGCTCGTGCACCCACACCACCAACTGGACCAGCCACACCTGCAGACAGTCACACTAGTGTTGGATAGATATCTATGTATGTCATGCCAAGCATTGAGTTGCATCTCTGCTCGCATGATTTAGGTCTTTTGTACTTGTATTTCATTTCAGTTGTATCTCTATCATTAGCACCTAACCGTAGTAGGTAGGTTATCTTTTGTTGTACTACAAACATATGTACCACTATTTCAGACAGGGTTGTTGTATCCCTGTCTTATATTGGTTGTACTTGCATTATATTGTTATTCACCAGAAATGACATGTTATCGTCTACTTGTTTGCTTGTATTTATATTATTATGAACTCTTAACAGGTTATCCAATTTGTTGTGAATTCTATGCATACGCATTTTCCATGCAGCTTAATATAATAATCTTATTGATCAACTAATAAATCTCTTCCTTGTGTATTATAGAAAAATTACACAAAGAGTCACTCGACAGAATCCCGACGCTGCTCTCACAACGACTCTTTCGGAAGCACAACTTAGAGTGCTTATCGGTCAAGGCATTGCTAATGCTCTAGCCGCTAGGGAAACACATCCTAGCGGGAACCAAGGCGACAACCAAAACTCCAATGCTAGAGATCGAGTTGCCAGAGGGTGTACTTACCCTGACTTCCTAAAATGCAAGCCCAGTTACTTCAAGGGCAAGGAAGGGGTAGTGGAACTCATGCAATGGTTCGAGAGAACTGAGACTGTGTTCCATATTAGTGACTGTATGGAAGAAAACAAGGTGTAATTTGCCACCTGTACTCTTTTGGAACATGCTCTCACATGGTGGAACTCACTAGTTGCTACCCTTGGGCATGATGAAGCCTATGAGATGACTTGGACTGCATTGAAAGAAAGGCTTACCGTGAAATACTGTCCTCGCGGTGAAATAAAGAAACTAGAGATCGACTTGTGGAACCTCAAATGCACAAATCATGACATCACGAGCTACAATCAGAAATTCCAGGAATTGACTTTGATGTGTACCCGAATGTTCCCTGACGTGAAAGATAAGATAGAGAAGTACGTTAGTGGACTTCTTGATTCTGTTCATGACAGTGTACTCGCATCTCGACCCATTACGGTCGAGATTGCCATTGAGTTTGCCACAGAGTTGATGGAAAACGGGGACGTGATCACTTACTTAGGCAGTCAGACTACAAGAGGAAAGTTGATGAGAACAATCGTAGTCATCACAAGGCCCAGCAACCAAAGAGACAAAACTTAGGTCGGGTCTGCAGTGCTGTTTCCTCAGGACCACCTCCATATGTAGGTAACAAGCCAAAATGTTCCAAGTGTAATTTCCATCACTACCTAAATGCTGAATGCCGAAGGCCCGGACAGACCAACACACACGCTCCGGCCATTAGGAACAACTCCAGTACCAATTACAGGCCTACCAATGGCAACAGTCGTAACTTTCGTGGATGTGGACAACAGGGGAACCGCCAGCACACTGGCAGTGGTAATATGGCACGTAGGGAAGTTTCTTGCTATGGTTGCGGAGAGATCGGACACATCAAACCCGAGTGCCCAAAGCGAGCAGCTAAGAACGAGAACAGAGGAGGGCACCAGCCAAAGTTTATGTTATAGGAGATACCAGAACCAACCCCGACTCTGATGTAGTTACTGGTATGTTTCTTCTGAACAATCGTTATGCAACTATTTTGTTTGATACGGGAGCCGATAGGAGTTGTATATCCACAGAGTTTAGTAGTTTACTAGGCATCACTCCTACACAACTAGACGACTGTTATAGAGTCGAATTAGCAGACAGTAAAATCATCAAAACTAATACTATTCTAAGAGGTTGTACCTTAAACCTTCTGAATCATCCATTCGACATTCATTTGATACCCGTAAATCTGGGCAGGTTCGACGTCATTATTGGTATGTACTGGTTAGCAAAACATCATGCAACCATTTTGTGTGACGAAAAGCTAGTCCGTATACCATGGGGAAATGAAAATCTAATTGTCCGAGGAGAAGGAAATTTAGATGGAACTGACACCAGACTGAGTGTTATCTCATGCACCAAAGTCCAGAAGTATATACTAAAAGGATGTCCTATCTTTTTAGCACATATTTCAAAGACAGACAAAGAAGAGGAACCAGAGAAGAAGCAAATCAAGGACGTGCCATTAATCCATGATTATCCCGAAGTTTTCCCAGACGACTTACCTAGTTTACCTCCGGCTCGCCAAGTGGAATTTCAAATTTACTTGATACCAGGAGCTGCGCCTGTAGTGTAACACCCTATTTTGGTAAATGGAATGTCACGCGTGATTATGGTGTGTCATCAAAGCATACGAGGAAAATGTATTAAAACATTACATGACCATAAAAGGAAATACTGGAAACAAACATCGATACCCCAAAGTATAAGCTCATCACACACAAACATAAGTACTGTAAAGGAAAAGGACTAAACAATGTCCATAGAAATAAGTAGCAAAATGTATGACGAAATGCAAAAAGTAGAGAAGGCTAGAAAGCTTCCAATCCATATGCACGTACGCTTAAAGTCTACGAGCGCCCTTGAGTACCTGCCGTTTGGGAACATGTAGATAAAATGGCTGAGCATAACGCTCAGTGCACGGATATACAAGTATGACATGGAATAACGTAAGCATATAAGACTAATAGCAGCGGAATAACATAAGTTCTAAGTAATCTGGAATCATATTCATAAAACTGGTTTTATAGTTTGAAAAGACTTATGTTTCTATGAAAATCTATTTAATTAGCCAAATATCCCATATAGGTCATGAGGTTCCACCGTGCACGAATACTTGGAGGGGAGACCTCGTCATGCAATTAGAGGGGTTGCTTCTAATTAAATAGTCTGGGTAGGAAGGATCAACTCTTGGTGAAGGATGCAAGGCACACATCACATTCACTTTGATAATACTGCTAAACATGTAACTAGGATGCACCCATACGCCCCACATGATAATATAATATAATGGCCAAAACTGAAAAGGGACGCCACGAGCAATCACTTCGCCGTGGGAAGTCATAAAACTGTTTAGTGTTATGGTTATGGTACCTCCACAACTAGGTGACACTAGTCATGCATGTATATGGCTTAGGCTCTTACTCTAGCATAAGTAATCAAACATATAAAACAAATACTGGGAAAACAGTTGGCTGCAGACGGGGAATCCTAATAAGGAAAGAATGTCCATACTGAAAGGACGGGAAATCCGTACCTTAAGTCCAGTGAACGAAGAAGACGAACGGAAGAGCGTCCTACTTCGATCTCACTAATGCTACATAAATAGTATACGTGTATAAGTATTCTGATTACTGAGTACGTAACTGATTTTATATCATGTCTTAGCTTGTTTTATATGTTCATGTCTTGTTTTACTCATTTTAACGTTATGTTGTGTTTATCATATATTATGTATATTCTGATTAAGTATTACTTGTGTTTCTTGTATATTATACTTGTTGTGTAATAATAAGTAACTTTCTCGAAATAACAGGTTTCTTAAAGTAGAAACTTTCCAAAAATAGAAAGTTTCCAAAAATAGATTAACTGCTTAAAATAGATTAGTTTCTGAAAACAGAAAGTTTCCAAAAATAGTAAATTTCCTGAATCAGAAAATTTCTTTATTTAGAATTATGTTGGATTAATATCATAAGTCATGTAGTTATAGTATAGTTTATTAATAATATTCTGTTAATTAAATAAACTATAAGTTATACGATTTAATTAAATATAAGCATGATTTAATTAAATTAAAGTGTATAAAAATACTTAGGTTAAAACATGTATTAATACTATATTAATATAACCTAAGTCATGATTATTAACTAATTATATGTCATGTTTAATATATAATTAATACTATAGTGTAAAATAAATAAATACATATTGATATTCGTTTGCAAGTCTTAAATTTATATTACAAGGTTTAGACAAAACAAGGGACTAGAAGACAAACACGGGCAAGTATACCCTTTCGTTCGTAATATAGCTTTGTAGTGGTAAGCCAGGATCGTTCGCTGAGACTTAGTTTCGTTTTGGTAATCAAGATAATAATTGAAGAAATAAATAGTTGAAGTAATATCAATAATAACAAGTATGACTAATATGTGGGATAGCTCGTATAAGTTCGTGATGATGATAATAATGATCGAGATATGTTTATGTAGGTAAAGCGTGATAATCCTTTTTCGTCAAAACGACGTCTACACAATTTACTTGGGTTGATTCAAGACTTATGTTTATTTAAGAGACTAAGCTCAAAACAAGTTGCCAACAAGTTCAATATTTTATCAAGTTTCTAAGCGGATCTTTCCAACCAAAGATTCATGACCATAGACAAGTTCTAGAAAACTTATTATAACAATTTACGTTCCTCAACGCCAAACTATCGTAACAAATCAACTTAGATAAAATATGGTTTGTAGAACTAGGTGGTAAAATGGTTCTACAACATTAGCTTGAAATCATTTATAAAGGATCATATCATAGCATCATCACTAATTATAGTCATATACCCATGTAGTCACAAATAGCTTAGCCTAACATAGTAATCAAAGTAACAATTGGAAAAGAGTAAGAGAACATCATACTTAGATTGGATTGAATAAACGAGTACACAAGTGTCACGATTGTATTGTTTCTCCAAGAATCGAAGAGTGGAATACTCTCGTTACAAGTATCTCCCAAAAGTGGATAATACTAAAAATTTACTAAGAGAACTAAAATACTCGAGCTATGGAGTATTTAGAGAGAGAGAGAGAGAGAGAGAGGTGTGTGTAAAATGAGTGGAAATGGCCTCTATTTATAGTGTTGTCTGGGGTCAATTGTGCGCCGCACTTCTCCGAAAGTGCACCGCACTTTGGAGACGATAATGTGCGCCGTACTTCTGAGTTTGTGCGCCGCACTTCTGGGCGATCCAGAATCTTCTTTCAATAACTTTGGTTTATTTGCATATTGAGGCCCCTTCTTTGTATATCTTCACTTTGCTCCTTCAAACTTTATATCTGCATATAAAACACAACATATTAAGTATCGGAAGCTCTTATTTATACTACAAAGTGGCATTATAATGATAGTTTGAATATGTATAATTAGGTCGTTATCAAATTCCTCCACACTTAGCTATTTCTTGCTCTCAAGCAATCAAAGAGAGAAAACAAATTCGATTTAAAAAATGCTTTTAAGTGCTGTGAAGTAAGATAGGAAAATGATTTAATTTTTATGAATAGCAAAGCAAATGACAAAATAATTTCAGCACCTCACATGGATAGTGTTTGGATTTTAAGTTCACACAAATGTCACTCACAAAAGGGTAAATGTAAGGTAACACTCAATTAGCTCGGACATAAAATAGATAGCTATCATAGGTTTGTACATGACATATAAACATCACCGTTGCGGCGTGAGCACCAGATAAATTTTCAAAGAAGCAAAACGTGATAAATGATGTGGGTGTAGGATCAAAATGGTATGCCTTTGTCAAAGTCATAGAACAAACTATACTAGAATACTTGACTATTTTTTCTTTCTTTTTCATACATTTTTTAAGAGAACATCATAGACTTTATAACTTGACAAGTGGTTAGGCATAACATATAAGGATACTGGCACAATGGATAATATAACACATGCGTACGAGTGCCACATATTTTAGTAAGCCAGTGTAGCTTAACTAAAATGATACAACGGTGATTTTATTTTGCTTCTTTTCGAAAATATCTATAAATTAACCTCACTGTTGTTTAGTAAATGATGATCAAGCACAAATTCTGAAGCATACTAGATTATCGGCTTTCACACAAAATAGAGAAATATATGGCTAAATTTTTCTCACATATTTGGGTAATGGATTTTGTGCTAAATTATAATTTCAATCAATGAGATTTTTGCTTTTGGTAAAAACTTATTTATTTACAAAACATATATTTTTTTTTATTTTTCAAAAAGATTTTAATGTGGAGAAATTTATATTATTTGTTTTATTTTTTCTTTTTTTCTATTTGTCACCTCCTCCACACTTAAGTTGAACATCGTCCTCGAGGTAATAACTGATAAAATATTAAAAATAGGAAAACTTCAAAGGGAAACGATAACTTCCCGGGGCTTAGTAGAAAATTGCGGGACTTCGAGAGATGAATCCAGCTTAGAGCTCTAATTTGCTATTTTCCTGCATGCTATAAAACAAAACAAAACACATGCAATATATACAAGGACGGTTTTATTTATTTACAGGTCCTCCTCCACACTTAAGTTAAAAGGTGGGGATAAAAGACGGATTGCCTTCCGAATAGCGCTAAGTTTAGAGTCTTCAGCCAGACTCTGCTACTCGGATATATTTTAAGAAGAAAGGAATTTCTTCTCCTTCGATTTCATTACAGTGTTCTTCTTCATGGTAGAGCTTAAGTCTATGTCCATTGACTATAAAGGTGCTATTGTCTTTACCATATAATTCAACATATCCGGATGGATATTGGTGTTTTACTAGATAGGGTCCAGTCCATCTCGAAGTAAGCTTAGGTTGCTTGAATTTATATTTTGAGATAAAGAGAAGTACTTTTTCTCCTTTTTTGAATTCTTTTCTTTGTCGTAATTTACGATCATGCCAAACTTTGGTTCGTTCTTTATATAATCGTGAACTTTCATAACCGTGATGTCGAAATTCATCTAACTCGTAAAGTTGAAAGTTACGTTTTTCTCCGGCTGCAATAAGATCTGGGTTGCAGTTTTTAAGTGCCCAATATGCACGGTGTTCAATTTCTATTGGCAGATGGCATGTTTTTCCATACAATAGTTTGTACGGTGTGGTTCCTGTTGGTGTTTTGAATGCGGTACGAAAGGCCCATAGAGCATCTTCTAATTTTTTAGACCAACAAGCAGGGTTGTTTTGAACGGTCTTTTCAAGTATACGTTTGAGAGCTCTATTAGTGTTTTCAACTTGGCCACTCGTTTGAGGGTGGTAAGATGTGGAAAATCGGTGGGTCACTCCATATCTTTTCATAACATTTTCCATGAGTTTGTTACAGAAATGAGTTCCTCTGTCGCTTATTAGTGCTTTTGGAATTCCAAAGCGACAAAATAATTTCTTTAAGAATGCGATAACAAATCTTGCATCGTTTGTTTGTAAAGCTTGAGCTTCGGCCCATTTCGATACACAGTCGACGACGACTAGAATGTATTCACATTTGTAAGATATAGGAAATGGTCTCATGAAGTCGATACCCTACACGTCTCTTTTAGAAATATTTCCAGTCCTTTGACATGCTTCACATAGTCGTACTAAGGTATGAGCTTCACGAATAATTGTTGACAAATAAAAGCCAGCGTCGAACACTTTTTTAGCGGTGGTGTTCGCGGCGTAATGTCCTCCGGTCGGTCCGTAGTGACATTCATCGAGAATTTTTCTGGATTCAAATCCGGAAATACAACGTCGGATTATTCCATCAGAACAGATTCTAAATAGGTAAGGATCGTCTCAAAAGTATTTTTTTTAGTTAAGAGAAAAAAAATTTCTTTTGTTGGTGCGTCATTCCCTTTCGTAAAATACCTACAGCCAAATAGTTTGCAAAGTCTGCGAACCATGGTGTATTGTTAGTACTTACTTGCATTATATGCTCATCGAGAAAATCATTGATTTCATCATCGCTAGAATCATCATTCACTATGCGAGATAAATGATCGGCAGCAACATTTTCAGCTCCTTTTTTATCTTTAATTTCCAAATCAAATTCTTGTAAAAACAATATCCATCGTATTAGACGAGGTTTGGCGTCTTGCTTTTTGAAAAAGTATTTTAAAGCTGAGTGATCGGTGTAAACTATTGTTTTTGACAATACGCGGTATGATCGAAATTTGTCAAACGCGTAAAATACATCTATGAGTTCTTTTTCCGTAATTGTATAATTTTGTTGGGCTGCGTTAAGAGTTCTACTTGCAAAATAGATGGGATGAAATTGTTTACCATATTTTTGTCCAAGGACGGTTCCAAGGGCATGTGCACTTGCATCGCACGTAAGCACAAATGGAAGGTTCCAATTGGGGCTTGTAATAATAGGTGTGCATGTAAGTTTTTCTTTAAGTATTTTGAATGCTGAAAGACATTCGTCGTTAAAATCGAACGTTCTTTCTTTCTCTAGAAGTTGAGTTAAAGGTCTTGCGATTTTCGCAAAGTCTTTGATATATCGTCGGTAGAAACCGGCATGACCTAAGAAACTTCTAATGCCTTTAACATTAGTAGGTGGTGGGAGTTTTGAGATCACGTCTATTTCTGCTTTGTCAACTTCAAGGCCGGCTCCAGACACTTTGTTTCCTAGCACAATTCCTTCTTTAACCATAAAGTGACATTTTTCCCAGTTTAGCACAAGATTTACTTCTTTGCATCGTGCTAACATTTTATCGAGATTGTTTAGACATGTGCCGAAAGAATTTCCAAAGACGGAAAAATCATCCATGAAGACTTCGACTGATTCTTCAATCATATCGTGAAAGATTTCAATCATACACCTATGAAAAGTAGCAGGTGCATTGCATAGACCAAAAGGCATGCGTCTATAAGCGTAAGTTCCAAATGGACAAGTAAACGTGGTTTTCTCTTGATCCATAGGTTCGATTGGGATTTGAAAGTATCCAGAAAAACCATCGAGGAAACAAAAGTATTCATTTCCTGCGAGTCTTTCTAACATTTGATCCATAAAGGGTAAAGGAAAATGATCTTTCGCTGTTGCATCATTTAGTTTTCGATAATCAATACAAACTCTCCATCCGGTGATGGTTCGTGTTGGTACTAATTCGTTGTTTTCATTAGTTACTACAGTGATACCTCCCTTTTTAGGTACACAATGAATAGGACTAACCCATGGGCTATCGGCGATTGGGTAGATTATTCCAGAGTCTAAGAGTTTAAGGATTTCTTTTTTAACAACATCTTTCATGTTAGGATTTAATCTTCGTTGGTTTTCAACAACTGGTTTCTTGTTATCCAAAAGTTGGATTTTGTGTTTGCAGAACGATGGACATATGCCAGGAATGTCGGAAGTTTTCCAAGCAAAGGCTTGTTTATGCTTCTTGAGAATGTCAATTAGATCGTGTTTGTGTTCTTCCGAAAGTTGGGATGAAATAATTATGGGGAGTAATTTTTCTTCGTGAAGAAACGCATATTCCAGATGTTCAGGAAGAGGTTTAAGTTCTAAATATGTAGGAGGTTCTTCGACATATTTCTTAACTTTGAAATTGGTTTCGAAAGTTATGGTTTAAAATGGGGTTTCGATTTCTTCTTCGATTGTTTCAATTGGTTCATCATCGGTATGGTCGGCTATGAAGGCATCAAATTCAACAAAAAGTTCTTCTTCGAGATGGTTCTTTTGATAGAATGCAAATTAAATTTTGCTTCCTTCATCAAGAAGAGCGTCGAAATCGGCTCCAACGATTTCTTCAATGACATCGATACTAAAACAAGTATCGGCATTAGAGTACGAGTGTTTCATTGCTTCGTCAATGGAAAAAGAAATTCTATCTTCTCCAACTCCAAGGTTAAGTTGTTTTTGCTTTACTCTAATTATAGCATCAGCTGTGTGTAAGAAAGGTCTACCAAGAATAAGTGGTACCTTGCTATCTTCTTCCATTTCTAATATTACAAAGTCAACAGGAAAAACAAATTTTCCGACTTCTATGAGCATGTTTTCAGCTATCCCCATTGGGTATTGAAAAGAACAGTCCGCGAGTCGAACGCTCTTTTTTGTGGGTTTTAAAACGTTTTTAGAGAGTTTAGCATACAAAGAGTATGGCATGAGGTTGATACTTGCGCCAAGATCGGCCAAGGCGTTGCAAGAGTATGAGTGAGGGAAAGTACATGAGATTAGGAAACTTCTAGGATCTCCCAGTTTTGGTGGTACTTTGTTTTGGACAATGGCAGAACATTCATCATTTAGAAAAGTTGAAGAAACTTCTTCAAACTTATGTTTGCTCTTGATAATTTCTTTGATAAATTTTCCATAATTTGGCATTCCAGCCAAAACATCGACTAAAGGCATGTTAATTCGAACTTCTTGTATTAAGTCGAGGAATTTACCATACTTAGCTTGCATCTTTTGTTTGCGTAAGCGTTGTAGATATGGTACTTTTGGTTTATATGGCTTGGGTGTTGAGTTTTCAGTTGGTTTGGTGTGGGTTGGTTGGGCTTCATCCTCATTATCACTATCGAATGGAATTACGATTGGTGCAACTTGAGTAGGTTTGGTAGGTGATTCGTAACATAAACCGCTCCATGTGAATACGGCATTCACATGCTCGTTACGAGCTTGAGGGGGTTGATATTTGTTGTTGTTTTTTGGATTTGGGTTGGTATTGCTTGGTAAAGAACCAGATGCGCGATTCGATTGTTTATCGGCCAAATGATCAAATTTAGTTTCAAGGTTTTGAATGGAAGCTTGGTGGTTTTTGGTCGTGGTTTCGAACTTGGTTTTGAAGTCAGTGAATGTTTCTCGAACAAAAATGTTGGTTTTTCTTTGAGATTCTATAAAGTTGTCGATTTTGGTTTCAAGGTTGTTTTTTCTTCGGTTTGAGTGGGTTTCTTTTCGTATCGATCATAACTTGGTTTATCATTTTATCTCCAATTATCGCGGTCGCGATTACGATAATCGTTATAAAATCGAGTTCGACGAAAGGTATTCATGAAGTTGGCTTCTTCTTCCTTCGTCATGGGTGTGTCATCGTCATCACATTCACTAGAAGGATGGTTTCTTCCACAGTGTTTGCAGGTTTTGTGTTTTATCTCTTCAATTTTAATAGACATGGCATCCATTCGAGCTATAATTTTCTCGGTATCGGTTGGGTTGTTGCTTCCTTCGGCAAAAGCTACGGTTTTTCGTGGGTTTTTGTTTTTGTGATTTTTGGACCAATCAAGCTTAAGTAGGACTTTGTCATCCAATAATTGGTAAGCTTGGTTAGGGGTTTTGTAAAGGAAAATTCCGCCCGCGGCGGCGTTCAATGCATCTTGGGTAGCATCGTCAAGACCATGATAGAAAATCTTGATTATTCCTTCTCTTTTAAGTTTGTTAATGCAATAATGCCTAAAAACGTTACTTGCATTTTTTGGTCTCGCTTAGTTTTGATTACGATAATATGTAAAAACAAGCATTTACGAAAACAACCAAAAACGAATTCTTGAGTTTAAGTATTTTTCATTTTACCCATTTTCACTTAAGGTATGAATAAACAAGTACTAACCTTAATCAAGTGATCAAGTGATTTAATCTTTTCTTAAAACTCACTTTTTATTAAGTGTGACAAGTTTTTTTTATTAAACTTTCTTTTTAAGAAAATATTTTATTAAATTAAATATTTGAAAATTTGAAAATGGCATATTCTTTTTTGATTTGGAATATTCTTTCAGGATATTTTATAATCAGATAAGACCTCCACTACTAAAGGACAAAAAGGGAGCGGAGTCTACTCTGGCGGTTCCCTAGTGCCTATGCGGTTCCTTATCGATAAGGAACCGCCGACTGAGATAAGGAACCGCGGGCAGATATAGCCGTTGGCCCTTTCTCCTATAAATAGTGGACCATTCTCAGATTTTCTCTTTACCTCTTTTGCACATATATTTCCAGATTCAAACATACTTCTTAAATCATTCAAATCCTTGATCATTTGATTGATTACTACTTGTTTAGAAGTGAATCTATCCCATCCATCCCTTCCTCTCCAAGTTCAAAGAGAAGAACACTATCCTTGTGAAGTGTTGAGTCCACCACCAAAGATCCTTTGAAGATCAAATATTATACATTTGTTGTTGTGTCATAGTTGTGAAGATCCAAGTAGTTGTGTCTATTTGGAAGTTGTGTATGTACTAAGTATAGTTTTGTAGACTGGTCCTAGCTACGATTAGGGCTCGACTTTTAGCTTAGAGTCGGAAATTGGTTAAGCAACGTGTACGGTTTTCTCCACCATAAGGAGCTTGTTGTGTAGTGAACTCTCGAGTAAGGAGTACTCGAGGAGTGGAGTAGGAACGAGGAGTGAGCTTCGTTGCCGAACCACTATAAATCCTTGGTGTTTGGTTTGATCTTTCTTTACCCTTAACTCTTTACATTCTTTATTCTTTGTGCATATACATTAGTTAGTATTAGTTTAGTTACACAATCATTGTTCATATTGTGCATAAGAAGATTTCACATATTTCCTCAAGCCTATGTTTTTGAAAAAGGATTTTTTGAAAACCATCTTTTAACAAATAAATATAAGAAACTATTCAACCCCCCCCCCCCCCTTCTAGTTTCTACAATTGGTATTAGAGCGAGGTTGCTCAAGAATTTTTAAAGTATATTGTATTTTAAAACTTAAATCGATCTATGTATTCCAACAAGTACCTAGAAGGGCAATCTATGCAAAGACCACCACTTTTTGAAACCGATAGTTTTATTTATTGGAAAAATAGATTTTAGACTTATGTGAAATCAAAAGATTTAGATCTTTGGCATGTTATTACCAATGGTGATTTTTTACCTTATCAATTTAATGAAGTTTCTAAAACAAAAGAATTGGTCACTTTTGACAAAGCTAATGACGATACTAAAAAGAAACTTTCGAAAAATAATGAGGCTAAAATGATGATTTATAATGCTTTACCTAAGAAAGAGTATGAAAGGATTTTTATGTGTGAAACCGCTAAAGATATTCGGAACACTCTTTTAGTAACCCACCAAGGTAATAGCCAAGTCAAAGAAAGCAAAATCGATCTTCTTGTCCAACAATATGAACAATTTTTCATCTTAGAAGATGAAACTATTGATAGTGCTTTTGCTAGATTTAACACTATTATTACTAGTCTAAAAGCACTTGATGAAGGTTTTTCTAGCAAGAACAATGTTAGGAAGTTTCTAAGGGCCTTACATCCGAAGTGGAGAGCAAAATTCACGACGATTGAAGAATCGAAAGATCTCTCAACTTTATCACTCGATGAACTCATAGGCAACTTGAAGGTTCATGAGATGATAATCTTGAAGGACTCGGAATTGGTAAAAACCAAGAGTGAAAGGAAGTCTCTTGCACTCAAAGCCAAGAAGGCACAAAGCGATCATGATAGTTCCTCGGATAGCGATGACGAGGAGTATGGATTGGCGGTGAGAGATTTCAAGAAGTTCTTCAAAAGACGAGGTCAACACGTGAGGCAACCCAATAATGACAAGAAACCATTCTCAAAGAATCGGTTTGCCAAGAACGAAAAAGGTGATAGGAATTACTTTAGATGTGGTGATCCAAATCATTTCATTAGTGATTGTCCAAAGCCTTCACGCGATAAGAATCACACGGCGTTCGTTAGTGGTTCTTGGAGCGATAGCGGTGAAGATGTTGATGACAACCCCAAAGAGGAGAAATGTCTTATGGCTCATACTTCTAAAGAGGTACATTCCGAAACCGAATATTATAGAAATGATAGCTCCACCTTAGATGATATTGAATTAGAAGGCCAGTATGATAATTTACACAAACTTAGCCTTAAATTCATAGAAAATAACAAAACCTTAAAATCAACCGAAAGTAAGCTTGAAAATGAGATCAATGAACTTAGGGAGAAATTATCCAAGCTTGAGAAAAATAAAGAAGTTGATTTAGGTTGCTTAAGTTATAAGAAACTTAGATTAGAGAATTAAGATCTCAAGAGCACCTCCATTAAATTAGAAAAGTTCATGAAAGGTACTAGTGCTCTTGATGATATGTTAAACAAACAAATTCATTCTAAGGAAAGACTTGGTGTAGGTTTAAACTCAAATGAAGCATCAACTAGTGAACCTAAACAAGTCAGATTTTCAGAAAAATCGTCTGATGTACGCGGTCCTAGATTGTATGGGGCGGTTCCTTATCACTATGGAACCGCCGCCCTAGATAAGGAACCGCGGCCAGAAAGAGGTTTTGCTGAAAATCCTGAACATTCTAAAAAGTCAAATTTAGGTGAACAACCAAAGCATCTTATTGTTAACAAGGTCAAATTACCCATACTTGACGACAATGCCGTTGATAAGTTCTATAAGCCCTTGAGTAAACCTATAATGGGAAATAGAAGTTTATCAAGAACATCCACTACTCCACCAAGAGTACGGAATGAGTGTAGGCCTAGAAGTAGAACGACAACACCTAGAAGAGATAGTCAAAACAATTCACGACCTAGAAGTAAAACTCCAACACCTAGAAGGAATGACCACAACTCTAAACCAAGATCAAATACACCTAGGAGAAATAATGAACAACAAAATGGTTATATGAATTATTATCCTCCTCCATTTTATTCCCTATGGGGAACCCCTCCTCCATTCATGCATCCCAACCAAATGCAAGGGATGTTTGGAACTAACAATTTTGGACCCATGAGATATTGGGGACCAAATGTTTGATCTTGTGTGTTGTTACCTAGATATGCTTGGGAATTGATTTGGAACCCGATGAGTGGATTAAGGATAGTGGTTGTTCTAAACACATGACGGGTAATCGAAGTTTGTTCTCGCGCTACAATGCATATGATGGAGGTAACGTCACATTCGCTAGTAGTCTACGCGGTAATATCATTGGCAAAAGTACGGTTTCTCTTGACTCCATGACCATTAAAAATGTTGATCACGTAGATAATTTAGGGTTTATCCTTTTAAGTATAGGTCAATTTGTGACAATAAGTGTAAGGTCATCTTTTTGGAACATGATAGTGAAATCGTAAAAGATGGAAAGGTCATTGGAAAAGGTGTTAGAAAGCATGGGCTTTATGTCATGAAGGTCAATAAGAAGTCAAAAAACAACATATGTCTTGCGACTATAGATGATAGTTCTACTCTTTGGCATAGGAGATTAGGTCACGCTAATATGCGTTTAATTCAATCTTTAGTCTCTAAGGAGTTGGTAAGACACCTCCCCAAGATGAAGTTTGATAGTCACTTTTGTGATGCTTGCAAAGTTGGAAAGCAAGTTCACTCAAGTCACAAAGCCAAGAATTTGGTTTCAACCTCTCGGTGCCTAGAGCTCCTACATATGGATCTCTTTGGGCCTTCCGCCATACGGAGTTATGGTGGTAACCTTTATACCCTAGTTATAGTTGACGACTATTCTAGATTCACTTGGACTAGATTTTTGGCATCTAAGAATGAAGCTTTCGATCATTTTGAAATCTTTAGTCGAAGAATTCAAAATCAACTAGGATGTCCAATTGTCTCTATTAGGACGGATCATGGTAGGGAATTTGATAATGAAGTGCAATTTGGTGCTTTTTGTGAAGCTCATGGTATTACCCATAACTTCTCGGCTCCTCGCACTCCACAATCAAATGGGGTAGTTGAAAGGAAGAATAGGACCATCCAAGAGATGATTAGGACGATGTTAAACGAGCAATCTTTGCCTCAAAAGTTTTGGTACAATGCCGTGGACACATCGACTTATATTCTCAACCGAATTCTTATTCGACATTTCCTAGGAAAGACCCCCTATGAGATTTTTAAAGGTAAGAAACCCTCATTGGAATACTTTTAGGTGTTTGGAAGCAAGTGCTTTATCCTCAACACCAAAGACTACCTTACCAAGTTCGACCCAAAGTCTTACGAAGGTGTCTTTTTAGGTTATTCCCAAACTAGCAAAGCCTACATAGTCCTCAATAAAACCTCGGGCGTAATTGAAGAATCACTTAACGTGACTTTTGATGAAACCCCTCCTTTACCCAAGACACCACCATTGGTTGATGATGACTTGGATGAAATAGAAATAGTTAAAGCCAAAGAGGTTAGAAAAATAGGAGTTGAAGACCTTAGTGTTTAAAAGGAAGTAAACATTAAAGAGTGTAAGGATCATACTCTCAATAATATCATTAGTGACTTAAATCAAAGGACCCTAAGATCTCAAGTCCAAAACCAAAGCAACTTCTTTTGTTTCGTCTCCTTGATTGAACCAAAGAATGTTAAAGAAGCTTTGACGGATGAGAGTTGGGTCATTGCGATGCAAGAAGAATTGAATCAATTCGTTGCTAATGATGTTTGGGAACTTTTTCCTCCACCTAGAAGTTCTACCATTTTAAGAACCAAATGGGTCTATAGGAATAAGTTAGATGAGAATGGTGTTGTGTCTCCTAACAAGGCTAGACTTGTAGCTCAAGGCTATAATCAACAAGAAGGGATTGATTATGACGAGACATATGCACCGGTAGCAAGATTAGAATCCATTAGAATCCTTTTAGCCTACGCTTGTGCATTATACATTAAGCTTCAACAAATGGATGTAAAAAGTGCGTTTCTTAACGGTTTTATCAGTGAGGAGGTATATGTGGCTCAACCTCCCGGCTTCATTGATTTTGAGAAACCGGATCATGTTTACAAGCTTAAGAAGGCACTTTATGGTCTTAAACAAGCACCCAAAGCTTGGTATGATAGACTTATAGCATTTCTTGTTAAACATGAGTATACCATGGGGATGGTAGACAACACGCTCTTTACAAAGAAGAAAGGTTCTCACCTCATAATCATGCAAATATATGTTGATGACATTATATTTGGCTCAACTTGTCAAGAATTGTGTGATGACTTTGCCAAAATCATGCATGATGAGTTTGAAATGAGTATGATGGGAGAACTTAACTTCTTTTTAGGACTCCAAATTAAACAAATGGATGATGGTATTTTCTTTAGTCAATCTAAGCATGCTAAAGAAATGCTAAAGAAACTTGGATTAGAAGAATCTAGACCAATGAAGACCCCAATGGCCTCGGATACTAAACTCACCGTAGATGATGATTGTGAGTCGATAGACAACACCAAATATAGAGGTATGATTGGTAGTTTGTTGTGCCTAACGGTAAGTCAACCGGATATCATGTTTAGTGTTTGCCTTTGTGCTCTCTTCCAAGAGGCTCCCAAAACCTCTCACCTTGAAGCGGTTAAGCGTATCTTCCGATACATTAAGGGCACTATACATTTGGGATTATAGTATCCTAAAGGGACCGGCGTAGAAACCATTGTCTACGCGGACTCGGATCATGCGGGAGACTATGTGGACCGGAAAAGCACTAGTGGAGTTTGTACCTTCATGGGTTGTTGTTTAACTTCTTGGTTCTCCAAGAAACAAACCGCTCTTGCGATATCCACCACGGAAGCCGAGTATGTGAGTGCCGGAAAAGCATGCCAACAAGCTCTATAGATGAAGCAAGCGCTTTTTGATTACGGGATTTCTCTTGATGATGTTCCCATCATGTGCGACAATAAAGATGCTATAGACCTTAACAAGAATCCCGTGCAACATTCGCGAACAAGCACATAAAAATTCGCCACCATTTCCTTAGGTATAATGTTCAAAAGGGGAACATTTCGATTGAGAAGGTACCCTCCGAGGATAACTTAGCCGACATCTTCACTAAGCCACTTAAGAGGGAACCTTTTAATTACTTGCGTCTAGGTCTAGGATTAATGGAACATATTCCTTAATTGCTTTCCTTTTATTGAGTCTCTTATTTTCTTTTGAGTCTTTTATCACTGTGAGTCATTGAGTCTCCTAAACTCTTCTTGAAAATCTTCTCTTCTCCTTTTCAAAATTCTCAAAGTCTCTTTCGAAAATGGTCGAGAAATGTTTTGACATTGCTAATTCAATCTAAAAATGTTTTTCATAGATTCTTGCTATTAATCTCGAGCTTACATAATTCATATGTATGATTCTCTCAAACATAGCAAGAACAAGATAGAATCATGAAGGATCATTGTGTCGTAACTTAAGGTCTTGTCTTACACACCTCCTACATCGATTTTTATTTTAAAATCCATGTATTTTGGTCAAATCTTTATTTGGTGAGTTCGTATGTGTTTTCTTTGTCTATCTTTGCTTTTAAGCATATCCCTATGATTAGTTAGACTAGAAAAATAAGATTTGCTGAATTGAAAAATCTTCCTTCACCACCAAAACACAGCCTCTGTAGGCGGTTACATATATGAACCGCGGTCCCTTAGCGATAAGGAACCGCCAGAAGTGATAAGGAACCGCGTACAATACTTCCTTTTTCGGGTATTTCTCAAACTCCAAATTTGTTCCAACACTTTTGGGAATCTTTGTTTCAACCCTTTGACCACCCTAAAAATACCTTGAGTCTTCCCTATTTAACCATAAGCATTTTGCCATACTTCACATTCCAAAATGTCTTATTCTCCTAATGAAAGCCTTGATTCTCCTTCATTTTCCCCAATTGCTTTCAATCCTAACTCACCCAAGAACACTTTCAATCCAAATTCACCCAAGAACACTCTTAATCACATTTCTCCTAACAAGAATGTTGATTGTGGAACATCTTTTCTTCCACCACCACCCTTTAGTGTTCTTCCTCCTTCTCATGATAATATCATGCACCATGGGACATATTTTCATTGTTGTCAATATCAACATCTTGCTATGGCACACCTCTATAAGTAGTTGAGCTACATCAAGAGTCTCTTAATCAAGCCTCCTCTTCTCTTTGATTATGAGATCTCCACCAAGCCACCACCACCACCTTCCGCCACTACCTTGTATTTCATATAAGCATTGGTTGCTTATCCACAAGACACCTAATTCAAGCAAATCTTATAATTCTAGATTAACTAGGATTAGATTTATGCTTTTGGCTTGTTTCCTTTTTATACATCTTTGTATGATTTTTTACATGACTTCACTTGGATCTTAGTCTTTGTGTTTTCTTCTCTTTTTATTTTATTTTTTGTGACCTATAGCTATCTCTTGTTGGTTGTCTCTTTTGTTCAACTAACCCTTCTATGTAGCTTGTCACCATATCTCGATTCCTCGGTGCCCCAAGCAAGGGGGAGTAAGCACCAAGGGGGAGTCTTTGCAAAGTCCGTCTCTTCAACACCGACTTGTGCAACCTTTTTGCTTCGACAAAGGGGGAGAAATGAATAAACTCGTCTTCGAAAATCTTTTTTTTGTGATTGAGTTTATGTATTGTCGGAATCAAAAAAGGGGAGATTGTTAATGCAATAATGCCTAAAAACGTTACTTGCATTTTTCGGTCTCGCTTAGTTTTGATTACGACAATATATAAAAACAAGCATTTACGAAAACAACCAAAAACGAATTCTTGAGTTCAAGTATTTTTCATTTTACCCATTTTCACTTAAGGTATAAATAAACAAGTACTAACCTTAATCAAGTGATCAAGTGATTTAATCTTTTCTTAAAACTCACTTTTTATTAAGTGTGACAAGTTTTTTTTTATTAAACTTTCTTTTTAAGAAAATGTTTTATTAAATTAAATATTTGAAAATTTGAAAATGGCATATTCTTTTTTGATTTGGAATATTCTTTAAGGATATTTTATAATCAGATAAGACCTCCACCACTAAAGGACAAAAAGGGAGCGGAGTCTACTCTGGTGGTTCCCTAGTGCCTATGCGGTTCCTTATCGATAAGGAACCGCCGGCTGAGATAAGGAACCGCGGGCAGATATAGCCGTTGGCCCTTTGTCCTATAAATAGTGGACCATTCTCAGATTTTCTCTTCACCTATTTTGCACATATATTTCCAGATTAGAACATACTTCTTAAATCACTCAAATCCTTGATCATTTGATTGATTACTACTTGTTTAGAAGTGAATCTATCCCATCCATCCCTTCCTCTCCAAGTGCAAAGAGAAGAACACTATCCTTGTGAAGTGTTGAGTCCACCACCAAAGATCCTTTGAAGATCAAATCTTATACATTTGTTGTTGTGTCATAGTTGTGAATATCCAAGTAGTTGTGTCTATTTGGAAGTTGTGTATGAACTAACTATAGTTGTGTAGATTGGTCCTAGCTATGATTAGGGCTCGACTTTTAGCTTAGAGTCGGAAAAATTAGTTAAGCAACGTGTACGGTTTTCTCCACCATAAGGAGCTTGTTGTGTAGTGAACTCTCGAGTAAAAAGTACTCGAGGAGTGGAGTAGGAACGATGAGTGAGCTTCGTTGCCGAACCACTTTAAATTCTTAGTGTTTGGTTTGATCTTTCTTTACCCTTAACTCTTTACATTCTTTATTCTTTGTGCATATACATTAGTTAGTATTAGTTTAGTTACACTATCATTGTTCATATTGTGCATAAGAAGATTTCAGATATTTCCTCAAGCCTAAGTTTTTGAAAAAGGATTTTTTGAAAACCATCTTTTAACAAATAAATATAAGAAACTATTCAACCCCCCCTTCTAGTTTCTACAAAGTCCATGACCATGGCAGTTTCTGAGTAGTTCTTTCATTCTTAACCATGCGTCAGTGAGAGTTTCTCGATCTTGTTGAGAAAAGCTTCGGATTTCTCCGAGGAGTTTTTCAAATAGGGCAGGAGGAAAGAATCGGCTAATGAAAGCAGTTCTAAGACCTTCCCATGTTCGAATGGTTCCTTCGTTAAGTTTGTCGATCCATGACTTGGCTTCTCTAGTCAGGGATGATGGAAACATCATGAGTTGGACGGCTTCGGCTTGTCCTTCTCCATAGTTGAATATTTTACAAATTCCGCTGAATTCGTGGATGTGTTTGTGAGGATCGGTTTTGATTCGACTATCAAATTGGTTATTTTTTACAAGGGTTAAGTGGTTCCCTTTGAATGCAAAATCGTTTGCAATTTCAGGTAAAATGATTGCGGAGCCAGGAGTTGGTGTGACAACTCTATCGGCTGACCTCATTGGTTCATAATCGGCGTCTGACATTGTAACGTAACGGTTGATGAGTTTGGTGAGAAATAGGATTTGTGAAAGATTGTCAAAAGGTTGGTTGATTATGCGAGGTTGAGTTTGCTCGTGTCTCATAGCTAAAGGTACACGGCGATGAAGTCTACGTAGCCTTCCGTTAAGGGTACGTTCAGGTTCAGGTAACGGTGATATTGGTGGTGTTCCGGATGAACGGGTGTGCATCCAACAAGGTATTTGTTGTTTTCAGTGAAAATGTGCGGCGCACTTTTAGGTTTGTGCGGCGCACTTTGGTTCGCTACAGGAAGTGCGACGCACTTTTTGGTTTGTGCGGCGTACTTTCTGTACTCCAGAAAAATTTTTGGTTTAAAATGAGTAGCAATGGTTCACTTTCTTCAAGGATTATACGAATTTGGTCACAAAACAGGATTATAAGTCCCCGGCAGTGGCGCCAAAAACTTGATGTTAGTTTGCATGTCTTAAATTTATATTACAAGGTTTAGTCAAAACAAGGGACTAGAAGACAAACACGGGCAAGTATACCCTTTCGTTCGTAATATAGCTTTGTAGTGGTAAGCCAGGATCGTTCGCTGAGACTTAGTTTCATTTTGGTAATCAAGATAATAATTGAAGAAATAAATAGTTGAAGTAATATCAATAATAACAAGTATGACTAATATGGGATAGCTCGTATAAGTTCGTGATGATGATAATAATGATTGAGATATGTTTATGTAGGTAAAGCGTGATAATCCTTTTTCGTCAAAACGGCGTTTACACAATTTACTTGGGTTGATTCAAGACTTATGTTTATTTAAGCGACAAAGCTCAAAACAAGTTGCCAACAAGTTCAATATTTTATCCAGTTTCTAAGCGGATCTCTCCAACCAAAGATTCATAACCATAGACAAGTTCTAGAAAACTTATTATAACAATTTGCGTTTCTCAACGCCAAACTATCGTAACAAATAAACTTAGATAAAATATGGTTTGTAGAACTAGGTGGTAAAATGGTTCTACAACATTAGTTTGAAATCATTTATAAAGGATCATATCATAGCATCATCACTAATTATAGTCACATACCCATATAGTCACAAATAGCTTAGCCTAACATAGTAATCAAAGTAACAATTGGAAAAGAGTAAGAGAACATCATACTTAGATTGGATTGAATAAACGAGTACACAAGTGTCACGATTGTATCGTTCCTCCAAGAATCAAAGAGTGGAAGACTCTCGTTACAAGTATCTCCCAAAAGTGGATAATACTGAAAATTTACTAAGAGATCTAAAATACTTGAGTTATGGAGTATTGAGAGATAGAGGTGTGTGTAAAATAAGTGGAAATGGCCTCTATTTATAGTGCTGTCTGGGGTCAATTGTGCGCCGCACTTCTCCGAAAGTGCACCGCACTTTGGAGACGAGAATGTGCGCCTCACTTCTGAGTTTGTGCGCCGCACTTTTGGGCGATCCAGAATCTTCTTTCAATAACTTTGGTTTATTTGCATATTGAGGCCCCTTCTTTGTATATCTTCACTTTGCTCCTTCAAACTTTATATTTGCATATAAAACACAACATATTAAGTATCGGAAGCTCTTATTTATACTACAACGTGGCATTATAATGATAGGTTGAATATGTATAATTAGGTCGTTATCACATACTAAGGTTAAAACAAGTATTATTTAATAAAAATAATAACCTAAGTTTCATGTTTAATTAAATTAATTATAAGTCATGTATTAATTAATTTAATTATCTTGTAAAAATAATATACTTGTAAAATTAGTTAGACTTGTAAAAATAATCATGAACCGAACCCGTGTGTTATCTATTTAAAACATGTCATGAACCGGACCCATGAACCCCGTGAACCGGTCCGAACCAAACACCCCCAAAAATAGTGGCAAACCGGCTGATCTAGTTGCCCCTGCTTTCGGTAAACTGCCACCGGTTGTGTGCTGGTGGTCTTGCCTCTCTCGGCTAGCCACTGACACCACAAGGGTTCCCACTGGTTGTGTGTCGGTGGCCCCCTGCTGCGCCGCCTATGGTTCCCCCTGCTTGACCAACCTAGCCACCGGCTGGGCCGGTGGTGTTGGTTTGCTTGCTGCCGAGACCCCTCATAAACCACAAGGACACCCCCGACGCAAGTCGGGGTGCCTTGTCCTTGCTATCGACCGAACACCAACACCACCGAGACATATGTCTCGGTTGGTGGTGTAAACTAACTGACGCCGAGAGCCATGGGGCTTTCGGTTTGTGTGGCGGCCGAAACAAAGAACCCGAAAACAACCCTTTTTCTTACCCCGTGGTCCCATGACATTTTTTTATCATGTTTTTATTTAATTACATGTTCATGTTTTAAAAATTAAATAAAAGAAAAAAACAAAAGGGTTACGGATTACCAAAACACGTAGATTTAATGGACAATGATTACACGAACACCCTCTTATGATTTCTTTAATCAAGATCAACCAAAACACCCCTTGTGGTGTGTTCTTGCCGCCGACCAAAGGAGAGAGGGAGAGAGAGAGAGAGAGAGAGAGAGAGAGAGAGAGAGAGAGAGAGAGAGAGAGAGAGAGAGAGAGAGAGAGATTTAGGGTTTTTGATTTCCTGTAAAATTCTGTAAAGTGAAAAATAATGTTTCCCTTATTTGTTATTTAGTAAAAATCAAATGGGCTGGGCCCCTCTCTTCTTCTTGTGCCGCGGCATGTAGGGCCCACCAAGGGAAACCCGAAGCCTTTTCTCGTGTCTAATTATTACGTGTTCGTGTGTTCCTGTGTTCGTGTTTACGTGTTATGTTTAATTATTCGTGTTATTATAATTACTTGTACGTAACGATATTAATAGTATTAATAATATACCTAACTACATAATTATAGGTTCGTGATTCTTACGTTCATGATTTTATGTTCGTGATTATAATTATTATTGATAATAATTATCGTGTAAAAACACGTACTTAATGCTTATCGTATAATTATACGTACATAACTTCTGTAGTTTCTAATCGTGACACTTGTTCATGCTATAAAAGGAAAGTTTTAATATGTACGTATGTTTACTAAGGATACTATTCATGGTAAAAGCATGCGGGTTTTACAACTCTTCCCCTAAAAAGAATAATTCGTCCCCGAATTATAGATAAAATAAACTGAAAAATGAACATACCCGAATTCAAAATATGAAATGAGGGTAAGAAGCCCAGATAAACTCCTCTGTTTCCCAAGTGGCTTCCCGCTCGGTATGGTCCCTCCAAAGGATTTTGACGAATGGAATCGTCTTCTTCCTCATGACTTATTCTTGCTTGTCAAGAACTCGTTCAGGTTCCTCTATGAAGGTAAGATCTTCACGAATCTGTTCCTGTGGATACTGAACCATGTGAAGGGGATGATACTTGTACCCTATCAGTAAGGACACATGGAAAACGTCATGAACGTGAGAAAGCTGTGGAGGTAACGCTAAGCGATAAGATACTTCACTGACTCGCTCAATGACATCAAACGGTCCGATGATTCGAGGACTGAGCTTTCCTTTGATTACGAAACGCTTAATGCCACGTGCCGGTGATACCTTAAGAAAGACGTGATCTCCTACATTAAAATGTAAGTCCCTATGATGCTTGTCGGCATAACTCTTCTGACGTGAACGTGCCTCTTGTAATTTCTGCTTTGCTACATCGACCTTCTCGTTGGTCAACCCTATCATTTCTGGTCCTTCAAGTGTTCGCTCACCAACCTGATCCCAGCAGATTGAGGCGCGACACTTTCTGCCATACAACATCTCGAATAGAGCACACTTAATGCTGGCGTGCCAATGTTGTTGTATGCAAACTCTACCAGACAGATGTAGTCGTCCCAATCCTGTTTCATACCACTCCACCAAAAGTATTGCTTGATGTCGTGGTACATCTTGGTCGAAACAGGATGTATGGAGAATAGGGAGCTATGAGCTTCAGCTAATAACGCTTCCCTGAGTGTAAGATCATCAGGAACACAAAGTCTAGTGCCTTTCCATAAGATACCATCGTCATCCAACCAAAACTCCGTCTGCTGTTCTAAGTTCTGAATGATCGCCCAAATTTCACCTCCATCCTTCTCAGCTTCCTTGATTCTAGAGAGTAACTTAGGTTCCACTCTAAGATTCGCCCAGTAACCGTGTTGTCCACGTACCATGATCTCGATGTCTAGTCGCTCCAAGTCTCTTATAACTTCCTCCTCATTTTTAATGTCGTTTATCATACAAGACTTTCTACTAAGTGCATCTGTCACTACATTCGCCTTGCCGGGATGATACTACAGATTAATATCGTAATCCTTCAACAGCTCTAACCATCTCCCTGTCTCATATTCAGTTCACATTGAGTGAAGATGTACTTCAGGCTCTTGTGGTATGTGAAGATGTCACATGATTCTCCATACAAGTAGTGCCACCATATCTTCAATGCAAACACGACTGCTGCAAGTTCCAAGTCATGCGTAGGGTAATTTTTTTTCATAAGGCTTAAGCTGCCGTGAAGCGTACGCAATCACTTTCCCATGTTGCATGAGAACACAACCAAGTCCCTTCCCTGAAGCATCACTGTATATTTGAAATCCACTTGTACCAGATGGGAGAGTAAGAATCGGTGTAGATACTAACTTCTGCTTTAGGTCTTCAAAGATCTTCTCTCTTGTACCAAGGGGAGAAATCCACTTGTACCAAGGGGAGAAATCCACAGCCAAGTCCGGACGAATTTCTCCCCTTTCCGCATCAGTTTGGTCAATGGCAGTGCTAAACGGGAAAATTTCTCTACGAACCTACGGTAATAACCAACTAAGCCTAGGAAACTGTGAACTTCAGTCGCTGATGTCGGTCTTGGCCACTTGGTAATAGCCTCAACCTTTGATGGGTCCATGGTGATTCCTTCTGCTAATACAATGTGACCTAAGAACGCCACCTTGTCTAACCAGGACTCACACTTGAAGAATTTAGCATACAGCTGCTTCTGGCGAAGAATCTGTAATACTGTACGAAGATGGTCTTTGTGTTCCTCCTTGGACTTAGAGAAAATCAGGATGTCGTCAATGAAGACAATGACAAACTTGTCCTGGAACTCATAGAAGATACGGTTCATCAAATCCATGAAAACAACTGGATCATTGGTAAGGCCAAAAGGCATAACTACAAACTCGTAGTGCCCATAACGTGTACGGAAAGCAGTCTTGACGATGTCCTGCTCTTTAACCCGTAACTGATGATAGCCCGGCCTCAGATCAATCTTGGAGAAATGTTTGGCCCCTTGGAGTTGGTCTAACAAATCGTCAATGTGTGGCAGAGGATACCTATTCCTGATGGTGATCTTGTTGAGCTCACGATAATCTATGCATAGACGCATGCTGTCGTCCTTATTCTTTACGAACAGAACAGGTGCGCCCCATGAAGAAGCACTAGGTCGAATGAAACCGCACTCTAACAGTTCTTGAAGTTGTTCCTTCAACTCCTTCAGCTCGATGGGAGCCATGCGATAAGGAGCCTTGGATATTGGCTCAGCTCCTGGGAAGAGCTCAATATTAAACTCTACTTCACGAGCAGGCGGCATGCCTAGAAGTTCTTCTGGAAATACGTCTGGGAATTCTGACATGATCGACTGATTCTAGATAGATGGAGCTTCAGCCTCCAAATCATGAATAGTAGCAAGATAGCCCTCACAACCATGTGACAGTAGTACACGTGCTTGCAAGGTCGATATGATTTGTACAGACCTTCCGGGTACGAACCCGTTGTAAATGTAATCTGGTGCATTTGCATCACCAAAGATGACCCGATATGTATGGTAGTCTATGGTGGCGTGATGTTTGGATAGCCAGTGCATGCCTAATATCATGTCAAAATCGCACATATCAAGTGGAAGTGCGTCAATAGGACGACTCTTGTCATCAAACTCTAGGGGAAGGCTCTTGTACACATGGTTATACGTACATAGTCTCTTAAAGGCGTGGAAATGTTTAGTACATTCTCTAATGGCATAGGGGATATCCTAACATTCTTAGCATAAGCAGTAGAAATGACTGAATGAGTATCACCCGTGTCAAATAAAACACATGCATCTTGACCATACATATACAAGATTCTAGTGATGGTACTTGTAGACTTGTTGGCCTGGTCGCGAGAAGTTGTGTAAACGCGTCCACTAGTAAGAGGCGGCTTGGAATCAGCATGTCCAGATGTGCCCTCCATCTCGCCCTTGCGACAGTCCTTCATGCGATGGCCAGTAAGGCCACACTTGTAGCATGCATCGCTATCGCGGAGACATGGTCCTGGGTGCCTACGGTTGCAGGTAGTGCAAAGAGGGTGAGTATACCTCCAGTAGGTGCCCTTGCTGGCTGGGAGCCTGTTTGGAAAAGTACACATGAGACATGATTTATAGGTACAAAAGGACAATACGGAAAAATCGTAAGATGTAATACTAGTGATAGCTGGACGGTTAGGCTGTGAACCTCTCTGGTTTTGGTCCCTCCTGTTACCATGATTCCTTGTAGAAGATTGCTAATGTGTCAGAATTATGAAATATCACATGTAACATAAGGAAATGAGTAAGTGTAAGGACCTGCTGCTGTTGGAGTTTCCAGCGTTGTTACGGTAATTATCATTACCGCCACGCCTATCCGTAGCGAACGGTCTTGAGTCTGACCGTTACCCTTGGGCTGAGTAGGTTGTTGCTGAGTAGCCAGCTGAGACCGGTCCCTAGTCTTCTGCCTGAAAGATGAAGTTTAAAGAGAGATATATGTATTGGATAATACTGAATGAATTCGAATTGGTCACCGTTAAATAATAAATAAATACCTCTTCTCGGGTCTCTCTACTTCCCCGAACTCCTCTCTTTCTTGCAGCATCTCCAGCTTACGTGTTGCATCGGCAACTTGTGCCACCGTGTTGAAAGTAGCACACACCAAGTTGTTGGCGACTGATGTACAAAGAGCCCACCGGAAGTGGTATGCTTGCTCTTCGTCAGTACTTGCTGTTGCGCCAAGAAAACCAGTCAAATGTAGAAAGCGCTGCATGAACTCATTGTTGTTCTCCCCAGCTCTCTGCCTGATTCTGTGGTACTCCCTCTTCAGCTTTTCTTGCTCAGCCTTGGGGAAGAACTGTCCCATCACTAACTCCCTTAACTAAGCCCAAGTCAAACCAGCCACCCAATTGTCACCTCCCTCAGACTACTTGACTGCCTTCCACCATCCCAGAACATCCCTTTGAACTTGTAACAGGCCAACCGCGACTTGAAGACGGGGTCACATCCCATTGCATTGAAAATCTTCTCGATATGAGCCAACCAGCTTTCAGCTTCACTGGGGCTATCAGTTCTCTCGAAGGATCGAGGACGTTGCTTGTTGAATCTCTCCAGCCATGTGACCAATGTTGCTGGAGGAGGAGGAGGAGGAACAAGGTGTTGTTGCTGATTGTTGGCAGCCTACACCTCAGCTCTGATTTCGTTCCTCGGCTGAGGAAGCAAAGCTTGCATCGCAGCTTGGACTGCTACATTGAGTTGTTCTTGCTCGCGTGCGAGAACCATCTGACAGTATAAAACGAAATACATGATTAAACTGATCAAATATAAAATATATACATAAAAAGAAAAAAAATTATACCAATAAATCATGAGAAAAATTTTATGCAGGAATACTAGTACATGAATGCATGATGCAGTTTTATGAAAACTTTTATATGTGCGAGAGTGAACGTCTGTGGTCAGTTCACTCAAAACAAAAGACATGGCGAGGGGACGCCAATGGGTCGGTCCCAAAGTTAAAAGATTCGATAAAAGCACATGCGACTAAATAGTGCCAGTCCTGTACCAACCATTACTTAGTCATAGGCCTGCGACAATTACATATATATTAATGCATGAAAAGAATGAATGTATGAAAACCGACTGCCAGTTCTAGGAAGACCATAGTGACTACCCACTAATCACAGGTCGTGTCTTGAGAGCCTACAAGGCGAAGCCTTGGCTCTGATACCATAATTATAACACCCCATTTTGGTAAATGGAATGTCACGCGTGATTATGACGTGTCATCAAAGCATACAAGGAAAATGACTTAAAACATTACATGACCATAAAAGGAAATACCAAAAACAAACATCGGTACCCCAAAGTATAAGCTCATCACACACAAACATAAGTATTGTAAAGGAAAAGGACTAAACAATGTCCATAAAAATAAGTAGCAAAATGTATGACGAAATGTGTTGTCCCTAATAATATGATGTAGATTAAAGAAATGAGATGGAAAAGATATGAATTTTAGAGAGAGAAAGTAGTGAGAGAAAGTAGAGAGAGATGGTTAACTTGTGAAATTAGATTATGAATAATGAGATTATCCACCCTCTTAACATGCTAGGAGGGTGCTTATATAGTCCACCCACATGCGGGCTCTCTAATGGACTATATTGTTTTGGGTCGGGCTTGAATAAATGCTTAGTACCTTGAAAGAGGCCTTTTAAGCTAACCATCAAGCCCGTAATGTCACGACTATTTTAACTAACTATTACAACGTTCTAATAAATATTACAATATAAACCTATGACCGAAAATTCTTGTTTGACTCAATATTTTGAGGCTAACAATCTCCCCCAATGTGAGGTCATTCCTCTTCGATATTTGGAGTCCAATGGAGATTTATGAATTTCGTCATAAATGAGTCTTGAACGTGTAAAATAGTAGTGTTGTTCCTTCATGCTGTGATCTTTGAGCCTTTGTCGTTGTCTTTCGACTTTGTCTTTTATCTTGAGATCTTCAAATCATTCTTGGCTTGTCTTTGCCATCTTGCGATCTTGTGTCTTTATCCACATGCTCATACATTGCATAACCTTGAAAGCTTGCTGACAATCTCCTTTGAAGAGAGGCCATTCCTCTATATTAATTGATAAGGAAGATTTTGATCATGAGAGTTGCGGAAGTCTTTAGCTTTCTTGATTGTTGTATGTCTTTGGGCATGAGTATGTGGTTTTGAATCTCTGACTTTGTTGAGTACACCGTAACGTCACCTTCTTGAGATAAAACATAGGCACGGACTGAATGGCTTTGGCATTCATCCTAAATCGGTAGCGTTTTACCTCCGGTCGGTGAAGACTGTTACACGATATTAAATATCGTACATGTGATTAGGTAAATTCAATTAAGAACCTCCTTGACAGGGTTTCGCGGCTGTACTAGCCGTTCTCTTTACTCGACCGTCTCAAAGCAAGACTGCGAACATAAAGAGTGAATCAATTGGATAAATATCCGCTTGATTAAAGTCATCAACTCAAAAACCTGGAACAAGTTTGATTCATTAAGAATCTTACCATTGTTGCTTTCCAGTTGACACAAGCTTGATTCATAAGAATCTTGCAAGTTACCTGCCGTAGCGCTGTTTGATGTTGACGCTAGAAGGATTTCCATTCATCACTGTGAATATTAATAAATATCACTCTAAATGTTCTGGCAAGACCATAAAGATATTGCGTAGAAACCTGAAACGAGTTTGAATCAATTCAGAATCAAACCACTGTTGCTTTTCAGTTTTACATATGTTCAATTCATAAAGAATCTTACACATGACCTACCACAGTGCTGTTTGATGTTAACACTGGAAGGATTTCCACTCATCATTGTGAATACTAAGTAGTATCACTCTGAGTGTTCTAGCAATATCACAAGGATATAGCGTAGGACTCTCTTGATCTTCATCCGTGTGTCCTAACGAGATTTGATTGATCTCTTGGCTCTAGACTCGATTTGTGCACTTTTAGTAGTCGGAGGCTAGAGCAGATGCCACCTATTAAGTATCAACTATCTCGGTGTGAGGAAGTCAAAAGAAATCGTGTTAATCTCCGTGACAATAAAACAAACTTCTTTTAAGAGAAGCCTGAGTTAGCTGGGGAGGGGTTGTGCAATACATCATTGGGTCCATGATGCATTGCCTTCATGATGTGTTGACCTGGTTTCTGCCTAAGTTGTATGGAGGGCTAATTACTTTACACCCTTTATCCTTACATTTCTTTTTCATTCTTCAACCACATCAATTCTTACCAAGACATCATCACTAGCACCTTGTTGAGATTGTTCCAGTGCTAGCATCAGTACTTAGTCGGCATTCAACTACGTTCACATTCTACTCCATCTTTCCTAAGGACTTATAATAATCTATTGGATTGTCCCTAGGAAGATCCATCCGGTTCTGGTTGGATCATAGGACTTAAACCTAACCACCCTTTTGACACCAATAACGTCATGAATTAAAGATGTTGTGGGTATTTGATCGTAACCATGAGTGCTTGAGTCTTTAGATCACATTTTAATCACATTTTCTCCCCCTATCTCTAATATACAAAATCGTTTGATATTAGAGATACCAAATTTGATTAAAATATATATTGTGTAGAAGAGTCTAGAAAAACTTTCGGGAGAAAAATGTGTCAAACTTAGCAGGAATTTGGAATGCTCCCCCTCAAAAATTGATCCACGGGAATTTTCATTACTGGATATGATCCACATTAAACTTTTGAGGATAGGAGTTGTTGAACACACAATTTTTGAAAGATTTTGAATATCATTGAGAAATTCTTGAAAAAATTGTGTTCAACGCTTTTTGAAAAATCAATTCTTTTTAGCGAAAAGGTTTTTCTAAAGCAAAAACTTGAGTTCATAGACTTTGAATGTCTTGACGAATCCACTAAAGTGTAAGAAGATTTAACTTCTTTTGCTAAGGGTAAGGGCACGAAAGCGTACACTCCCCCGTGAATTTAGATCCGGGTTGCAATCTGAAAGTGATTACAAGCTATCGTGTTGAGCTCAAAACGTTGAATGTTTTGTGACAAGCTCAACCCAAGATAGATTGCTCTACCCGTTGTTGGAAAAATTGTCCAAAATAGACATGTTCCTTTATTAAAAATAGAAATAACACGTTCTGAAAAATATTTACAACTTTCATTCGAGCTTTATGTACACACCCGTGTCGTTATTGAGCGACATTTCTAGGCACGTCCATATTATCGATACTGAAAGACATGTCGAGAAGAATATTTTTGGTATTTTGAAAGATTTTTTAATTTTGTATTTTGCTTTTTCATTAATATTTACAAGTAGATGTTTGATAGATGAATCAAGCAGGCTTCTTTGCCAGAATCTCCAGTTCTGCTAGAGTCAAACATCTCATACCAATTTGCCTAACAAGATACACAATCTTTTGAAAGAGCTTTTGTAAACAAGTCAGCTAATTGGTAATCAGTTCCAACAAAGTATAATTCAACAATACCCTTTTCAACTTGTTCCTTAATGAAGTGATATCTGACATCAATGTGATTCGTGCGGGAATGTTGTACCGGATTGCAGGAGATGGCTATGGCAGACTTTGAGTCACAGTACATAGGTATTTTATCAAAGTGGAAGCCATAATCCGTGAGTTGTGTTCTCATCCAAAGAACTTGAGCACAACACGCAGATAGAGACACATACTCCGCTTTGGCTGATGACAATGATGTGCAATCCTGCTTCTTGGAAGACTATTCCACAAGCTTATCTTGACCAAGAAATTGTGCACCACCAGAAGTACTTTTTCGTGTATCAAGACACCCTACATGATCAGAATATGAATAGGCTGTTAGAAAGAAACCAGTTTCCCTCAGATACCAGAGTCCCAAATGAATGGTATTCTTTAGGTACCGAAAGATCCGTTTAACCTCCTTGAGGTGCTTTTTAGTGGGTCGTGCTTGATATCGTGCACAATAACATGTAGTATGTGATATATCTGGTCGGCTTGCTGTTAAGTACATGAGGGAGCCGATCATGGAACGATATCTTGTTTGATCTATGGAATCTCCCTCCAAATCAGCATCTAGGGATGTGGTTGATAATGGTGTCCCAACGGGGTCACATGATGCCATACCATGCTTTTTGATTATCTCTTGACAATACTTAGCTTGGTTAATAAAGATACCACTTGGGGATTGGTGAACTTGAATTCCTAGAAAGAATTTTAGTTCGCCCATCATAGACATTTCAAATTTGTTGTGCATTACTTTTTCAAACCATTTTGAAAGTTTTGGGTTTTTAGACGTCATCAACATAAATCTGCACAAGCAAAATGACATCCCCATATTTATAAGTGAACAAAGTTAGATCAACGGAACCTTTTAAGAAACCTTTGGAGACCAGAAATTTCGAGAGCTCGTCGTACCACGCCCTTGGAGCTTGCTTGAGTCCATCAAGTGCTTTGTGGAGACGATACACCTTGTCAGGATAATGAGGATTGACGAATCCTTCCGGCTGCGAGACATAGACTTCTTCCTTCAAAGGACCGTTAAGAAATGTCGTCTTTACGTCCATTTGATAAACGATGAATCCCTTATGTGCAGCATAAGCAAGAAAAATCCTGACCGCTTCCATTCGAGCTACTGGTGCAAATGATTCTTCAAAATCAATACCCTCTTCTTTCCATACCCCTTAGCCACTAGTATAGATTTATTCTTGATGATCGTGTTCTCTTCATCCATCTTATTTTTCCAGATCCATCGAAGATTTAATGGTATTACATCGTATGGTCTGTCAACAAGTTCCCAGACTTTAAGTCTTTCAAATTGTTGAAGTTCATCCGTCATTGATTCAATCCTAGCATGATCAGCCATGGCTTCTTTGATGTTTTTCGGTTCAGCTGAACTCATGACGAGTGCGAACATATAAACATCGCCATCGGTGTTAAGCTGTCGTCTTGTACGAACGGGCTGTGAAGGGTTTCCAATTACTTGAACCAAAGGATGATCTCGAGTCCAATGATGTGTTCAAGGATGTCGTTGGTAGAACGTATGCATATTTGACGGATCAACATGTCGAGTAGAAGACTCTCCAGTTTCGTGTAGCGGTGTACCGAATGGGTTGATAAATTCGTCTTCGTCAGATAATGAATTGTCTGCTTGATTTGTGTTCTCTGGAGAAATGACAATAGTTGTGGATGTTGTAGGAGCGGTTGTTGATGTGATATTCTGAGGAGTAACTCTGTAGCAACCGGTGTTGAAGTAGATGAAGTTGTATCCTTTTGTTGACGATGATCGGTATCATCATTCTTATCATGAGTGACAGCGGAAGACTTCGATACAACTTGTTTCTCCCCCGTGAAATATTCATCATACATTGGTCCATATAACATTTCCAACTCTTCAAGTGTCGTGTTAACTGTCATATCTGCTCTTGGAACATTTCTTTGAACCAGCGTTAAACTTGACGATTCATTGTTGTGGTCTTGAGTTCCGAGTTCCGTGCGGTTGTGAACAGAAGTCGTTTGTCGTTGTGGATCGGGACTTAAACTTTTTTGTTCAAGTGCCATATCTTGTAATTCATCAAACCGGATGTGAATAGTCTCGACTATCAATTTTGTCTCTTGTTGTATACTCTATATCCCTTAGACTGAGTTGCATAACCTACAAGAATACATGCATCACCTTTCTCTTTCATCTTATCCAAATTTTCACCATCTCGTATTATGTAACAAGTACATCAAAAAACATGAAGGTGTTTGAGTGAAGGTTTTTGATCATGAATTATGTGATATGGTGTCTTTTCGTGTCTTGGGATAATTAAGGAGCAGTGTTGTGTGTAACATGCGGTTGACACGGCTCCGGCCCAAAAGAATAGTGGAAGTTTTGAAGCGGATAATAATGTTCGAGCAGCCTCAACTAAAGTACGGTTTTGTCTTTCAACAACGTCGTTTTGTTCGGGTGTTCGAGCAATAGATGTTTCATGTTCAATTCCTTCGGCTTCAAAATAGGTTCTCAGTTTTGAATTCAAAAATTATGTACCTCTGTCAGTACGAACCACTTTAGCTTGAGCTTGAAGACCACGTTGTATCAGTCTAAGAAAGCTGATGAGAACTTCGGGTGTTTGGAAAAGTACACATGAGACATGATTTATAGGTACAAAAGGACAATGCGAAAAAATCGTAAGATGTAATACCAGTGATAGCTGGACGGTTAGGCTGTGAACCTCTCTGGTTTTGGTCCCTCCCGTTACCATGATTCCTAGTAGAAGATTGCTAATGTGTCAGAATTATGAAATATCACATGTAACATAAGGAAATGAGTAAGTGTAAGGACCTGTTGCTGTTGGAGTTTCCAGCGTTGTTACGGTAATTATCATTACCGCCACGCCTATACGTAGCGAACGGTCTTGAGTCTGACCGTTACCCTTGGGCTGAGTAGGTTGTTGCTGAGTAGCCGACGGAGACCGGTCCCCAGTCTTCTGCCTGAGAGATGAAGTTTAAAGAGAGAAATATGTATTGGATAATACTGAATGAATTCGAAATGGTCACCGTTGAATAACGAATAAATACCTCTTCTCGGGTCTCTCTGCTTCCCCGAACTCCTCTCTTTCTTGCAGCATCTCCAGCTTACCTGTTGCATCGGCAACTTGTGCCACCGTGTTGAAAGTAGCACACACCAAGTTGTTGGCGACCGATGTACAAAGAGCCCACCGGAAGTGGTATGCTTGCTTTTCGGCAGTACTTGCTGTTGCGCCAAGAAAACCAGTCAAATGTAGAAAGCGCTGCATGAACTCGTTGTTTTTCTCCCCAGCTCTCTGCCTGATTCTGTGGTACTCCCTCTTCAGATTTTCTTGCTCAGCCTTGGGGAAGAACTGTCCCATCACTAACTCCCTGAACTAAGCCCAAGTCAAACCAGCCACCCAATTGTCACCTCCCTCAGACTGCTTGACTGCCTTCCACCTTCCCAGAACATCCCTTCGAACTTGTAACAGGCCAACCGCGACTTGAAGACGGGGTCACATCCCATTGCATCGAAAGTCTTCTCGATATGAGCCAACCATCTTTCAGCTTCACTGGGGCTATCAGTTCTCTCGAAGGATCGAGGACGTTGCTTGTTGAATCTCTCCAGCCATGTGACCAATGTTGTTGTTGGAGGAGGAGGAGGAACTGGGTGCTGTTGCTGAATGTTGGCAGCCTGCACCTCAGCTCTGATTTCGTTCCTCAGCTGAGGAAGCAAAGCTTGCATCGCAGCTTGGACTGTTGCATTGAGTTGTTCTTGCTCGCGTGTGAGAACCATCTGACAGTATAAAATGAAATACATGATTAAACTGATCAAACATAAAATATATACATGAAAAAAATAAAAAATTATATCAATAAATCATGAGAAAAATTTTATGCAGGAAAACTAGTACATGAATGCATGATGCAGTTTTATGAAAACTTTATATGCGTGAGAGTGAACGTCTATGGTCAGTTCACTCAAAACAAAAGACATGGCGAGGGGACGCCAATGGGTCAGTCCCAAAGTTAAAAGTTTCGATAAAAGCACATGCGACTAAATAGTGCCAGTCCTGTACCAACCATTACTTAGTCATAAACCTTCGACAATGACATATATATGAATGCATGAAAAGAATGAATGCATGAAAACCGACTGCCAGTTCTAGAAAGACCATAGTGACTACCCACTAATCACAGGTCGTGTTTTGAGAGCCTACAAGTCGAAGCGTTGGCTCTGATACCATAATTGTAACACCCCATTTTGGTAAATGGAATGTCATGCGTGATTATGGCGTGTCATCAAAGCATACAAGGAAAATGTCTTAAAACATTACATGACCATAAAAGGAAATACCGAAAACAAACATCGATACCCCAAAGTATAAGCTCATCACACACAAACATAAGTACTGTAAAGGAAAAGGACTAAACAATGTCCATAGAAATAAGTAGCAAAATGTATGACGAAATGTGTTGTCCCTAATAATATGATGATAGATTAAAGAAATGAGATGGAAAAGATATGAATTTTAGAGAGAGAAAGTAGTGAGAGAAAGTAGAGAGAGAGATGATTAACTTGTGAAATTAGATTAAGAATAATGAGATCATCTACCTTCCTAACATGCTAGGAGGGTGCTTATATAGTCCACCCACATGCGGGCTCTCTAATGAACTATATTGTTTTGGGTCGGGCTTGAATAAATGCTTAGTACCTTGAAAGAGGCTTTTTAAGCTAACCATCAAGCCCGTAATGTCACGACTATTTTCACTAACTATTACAACGTTCTAATAAATATTACAATATAAACCTATGACCGAACATTCTTATTTGACTCAATATTTTGAGGCTAACAATCTCCCCCAATGTGAGGTCATTCCTCTTTGATATTTGGAGTCCAATGGAGATTTATGAATTTCGTCATAAATGAGTCTTTAACGTGTAATAGTAGTGTTGTTCCTTCATGCTGTGATCTTTGAGCCTTTATCATTGTCTTTCGACTTTGTCTTTTATCTTGAGATCTTCAAATCATTCTTGACTTGTCTTTGCCATCTTGCGATCTTGTGTCTTTATCCACATGCTCATACATTGCATAATCTTGAAAGCTTGCTAACAATCTCCTTTAAAGAGAGGTCATTCCTCTATATTAATTAATAAAGATTTTGATCATCAGAGTTGCGGAAGTCTTTAGCTTTCTTGATTGTTGAATGTCTTTGGGCATGAGTATGTGGTTTTGAATCTCTGTCTTTGATGAGTACACCGTAACGTCACCTTCTTGAGACAAAACATAGACACGAACTGAATGGCTTTGGCATTCGTCCTAAATCGGTAGAGTTTTACCTCCGGTCGGTGAAGACCGTTACACGATATTAAATATCGTACCTGTGATTAGGTAGATTCAATTAAGAACCTCCTTGACAGGGTTTTGCGGTTGTACTAGCCGTTCTCTTTACTCGACCGTCTCAAAGCAAGACTGCGAACATAAAGAATGAATCAATTGGATAAATATCCGCTTGATTAAAGTCGTCAATTCAAAAACCTAAAACAAGTTTGATTCAATAAGAATCTTACCATTGTTGCTTTCCAGTTGACACAAGCTTGATTCATAAGAATCTTGCAAGTTACCTACCGTAGCGCTGTTTGATGTTGACGCTGGAAGGATTTTCATTCATCACTGTGAATATTAATAAATATCACTCTGAATGTTCTGGCAAGACCATAAAGATATTGCGTAGAAACCTGAAACGAGTTTGAATCAATTCAGAATCAAACCACTGTTGCTTTTCAGTTTTACATATGTTCAATTCATAAAGAATCTTACACATGACCTACCACAGTGCTGTTTGATGTTAACACTAGAAGGATTTCCACTCATCATTGTGAATACTAAGTAGTATCATTCTGAGTGTTCTAGCAATATCACAAGGATATAGCGTAGGACTCTATTGATCTTCATCCGTGTGTCCTAAAGAGATTTGATTGATCTCTTGGCTCTAGACTCAATTGAGGCTGGAGCAGATGCCATCTATTCAATATCAACTATCTCGGTGTGAGAAAGTCAATAGAAATCGTGTTGATCTCCGTGACAATAAAACAAACTTCTTTTAAGAGAAGCCTGAGTTAGTTGGGGAGGGGTTGTGCAATACATCACTGGGTCCATGATGTGTTGTCTTCATGATGTGTTGACCCGGTTTCTGCCTAAGTTGTATGGAGGGCTAATTTCTTTACACCCTTTATCCTTACATTTCTTTTTTATTCTTCAACCCCTTCAATGCTTACCAAGACATCATTACTATCACCTTGTTGTGATTGTTCCAGTGCTAGCATCAGTACTTAGTCGGCATTCATCTACGTTCACATTCTAGTCCGTCTTTCCTAAAGACTTCTAATAATCTATTGGATTGTCCCTGGGAAGTTCCCTCCGGTTCTGGTTGGATCATAGGACTTAAACCTACCCACCCTTTTGACACCAATAACGTCGTGAATTAAAGATGTTGTGGGTATTTGATCGTAACCATGAGTGCTTGAGTCTTTAGATCACATTTTAATCACATTTTCTCCCCTATCTCTAATATATAAAATCGTTTGATATTAGAGATACCAAATTTGATTAAAATATATATTGTGTAGAAGAGTCTTGAAAAACGTTCGGGAGAAAAATGTGTCAAACTTAGCATGAATTTGGAACGCTCCCCCTCAAAAATTGATCCAATGGAATTGTCATTACGAGGATATGATCCACATTAAACTTTTGAGGATAGGAGTTGTTGAACACACAATTTTTGAAATATTTTGAATATCATTGAGAAATTCTTGAAAAAATTGTGTTCAACGCTTTTTGAAAAATCAATTCTTTTTAGCGAAAAGGTTTTTCTAAAGCAAAAAATTGAGTACATAGACTTTGAATGTCTTGACGAATCCACTCAAGTGTAAGAAGATTTAACTTCTTTTGCTAAGGGTAAGGGAATGAAAGCGTACTCTCCCCCGTGAATTTAGATCCGGGTTGCAATCTGAAAGTGATTACAAGCCATTGTGTTGAGCTTAAAACGTTGAATGTTTTGTGACAAGCTCAACCCAAGATAGATTGCTCTACCCGTTGTTGGAAAAATTGTCCAAAATAGACATGTTCCTTTATTAAAAATAGAAATAACATGTTTTGAAAAATATTTACAACTTTCATTCGAGCTTTATGTACACACCCGTGTCGTTATTGAGCGACATTTCTAGGCACGTCCATATTATCGATACTGAAAGACATGTCGAGAAGAATATTTTTGGTATTTTGAAAGATTTTTTAATTTTGTATTTTTCTTTTTCATTAATATTTACAAGTAGATGTTTGATAGATGAATAAAGCAGGCTTCTTTGCCAGAATCTCCAGTTCTGCTGGAGTCAAACATCTCATACCAATTTGCCTAACAAGATACACAAACCTCTCTTTCGAAAGAGCTTTTGTAAACAAGTCAGCTAATTGGTAATCAGTTCCAACAAAGTATAATTCAACAATACCCTTTTTCAACTTGTTCCTTAATGAAGTGATATCTGACATCAATGTGCTTCGTGCGGGAATGCTGTACCGGATTGCAGGAGATGGCTATGGCAGACTTTGAGTCACAGTACATAGGTACTATATCAAAGTGGAAGCCATAATCCGTGAGTTGTGTTCTCATCCAAAGAACTTGAGCACAACACGTAGATAGAGACATATACTCCGCTTCGGCTGATGACAATGATGTGCAATCCTGCTTCTTGGAAGACCATCCCACAAGCTTATCTTGACCTAGAAATTATGCACCACCAGAAGTACTTTTTCGTGTATCAAGACACCCTGCATGATCAAAATCTGAATAGTCCGTTAAAAAGAAACCGGGTTGCCTCGGATACCAGAGTCCCAAATGAATGGAATTCTTTAGGTACCGAAAGATCCGTTTAACCTCCTTGAGGTGCTTTTCAGTGGGTCGTGCTTGATATCGTGCACAATAACACGTAGCATGTGATATATCTGGTCGGCTTGCTGTTAAATACATGAGGGAGCCAATCATGGAACGATATCTCGTTTGATCTATGGCATCTCCCTCCAAATAAGCATCTAGGGATGTGGTTGATAATGGTGTCCCAACGGGGTCACATGATGTCATACCATGCTTTTTGATTATCTCTTGACAATACTTAGCTTGGTTAATAAAGATACCACTTGGGGATTGGTGAACTTGAATTCCTAGAAAGAATTTTAGTTCGCCCATCATAGACATTTCAAATTTGTTGTGCATTACTTTTTCATGTAACTAGGATGCACCCATACGCCCCACATGATAATATAATATAATGGCCAAAACTGAAAAGGGATGCCATGAGCAATCACTTCGCCGTGGTGAAGTCATAACACTGGTGCCTCTAGTGTTATGGTTATGGTACCTCCATAACTAGGTGACACTGGTCATGCATGTATATGGCTTAGGCTCTTATTCTAGCATAAGTAATCAAACATATAAAACAAATACTGGGAAAACAGTTGGCTGCAGACGGAGAATCCTAATAAGGAAAGAATGTCCATAATGAAAGGACGGGAAATCCGTACCTTAAGTCCAGTGAACGAAGAAGACGAACGGAAGAGAGTCCTACTTCGATCTCACTAATGCTACACAAATAGTATACGTGTATAAGTATTCTGATTACTGAGTGCGTAACTGATTTTATATCATGTCTTAGCTTGTTTTATATGTTCATGTCTTGTTTTAGTCATTTTAACATTATTCTGTGTTTATCATGTATTCTGTATATTCTGATTAAGTATTACTTGTGTTTCTTGTATTATTATACTTGTTGTGTAATAATAAGTAACTTTCTAAAAATAGCAGGTTTCCTAAAATAGAAAGTTTCCAAAAATAGAAAGTTTCCAAAAATAGATTAACTGCTTAAAATAGATTAGTTTCTGAAAACAGAAAGTTTCCAAAAATAGTAAGTTTCCTGAATTAGAAAGTTTTCATATTTAGAATTAAGCTGGATTAATATCATAAGTCATCTAGTTATAGTATAGTTTATTAATAATATTCTGTTAATTAAATAAACTATACGTTATACGAGTTAGTTAAATATAAGCATAATTTAATTAAATTAAAGTGTATAAAAATAATTAGGTTAAAACATGTATTAATACTATATTAATATAACCTAAGTCATAATTATTAATTAATTATATGTCATGTTTAATAATTAATTAATATTATAGTGTAAAATAAATAAATACATACTTAGGTTAAAACATGTATTATTTAATAATAATAATAACATAAGTCTCATGTTTAATTAAATTAATTATAAGTCATGTATTAATTAATTTAATTATCTTGTAAAAATAATATACTTGTAAAATTAATTAGACTTGTAAAAATAATCATGAACCGAACCTGTGTGTTATCTATTTAAAACATGTTATGAACCAGACCCGTGAAACCCGTGAACCGGTCCGAACCAAACATCCCAAAAAATAGTGGCAAACCGGCTGAGCCGGTTGCCCCTGCTTTCGGTAAACTGCCACCGGTTGTGTGCCGGTGCTCTTGCTTCTCTCGGCTAGCCGCTGACACCACAAGGGTTCCCACCGGCTGTGTGCCGGTGGCCCCCTGCTGCGCCGCCTGTGGTTCCCCCTGCTTGACCAACCTAGCCACCGGGTGGGCCGGTGGTGTTGGTTTGCTTGCTGCCGAGACCCCCCATAAACCACAAGGACACCCCCGACGCAAGTCGGGGTGCCTTGTCCTTGCTGTCGACCGAACACCAACACCACCGAGGCATATGTCTCGGTTGGTGGTGTAAACCAACCGACGCTGAGAGCCATGGGGCTCTCGGTTTATGTTGCGGCCGAAACAAACAACCCGAAAACAACCCTTTTTCTTACCTCGTGATCCCATGACATGTTTTTATCATGTTTTTATTTAATTACATGTTCATGTTTTAACAATTAAATAAAAGAAAAAAACAAAAGGGTTACGGGTTACCAAAACACGTGGAATGAATGGACAATGATTACATGAACACCCTCTTATGATTTCTTTAATCAAGATCAACCACAACACCCCTTGTGGTGTGTTCTTGCCGCCGGCCAAAAGAGAGAGAGAGAGAGAGAGAGAGATTTAGGGTTTTTGATTTCCTATAAAATTCTGTAAAGTGAAAAATAATGTTTCCCTTATTTGTTATTTAGTAAAAATCAAATGGGTTGGGCCCCTCTCTTCTTCTTGTGCCACGGAATGTAGGGCCCACCAAGGGAAACCCGAAGCCTTTTCTTGTGTCTAATTATTACGTGTTTGTGTGTTCGTGTTATGTTTAATTATTCGTGTTATTATAATTACTTGTATGTAACGATATTTATCGTATTAATATTATACATAACTACATAATTATAGGTTCGTGATTCTTACGTTCATGATTTCATGTTCGTGATTATAATTATTATTGATAATAATTATCGTGTAAAAACACGTACTTAATGCTTATCGTATAATTATACGTACATAACTTCTGTAATTTCTAATCGTGACACGTGTTCATGCTATAAAAGGAAATTTTTAATATGTACGTATGTTTACTAAGGGTGCTATTCATGGTAAAAGAATGCGGGTTTTACATGTAGCTAAAGCACCATACCGTTCAGCACCGACCGAGATGAAAGAACTCGCTGAACAACTTCAAGAACTATCAGACAAAGGTTTTATCTGACCCAGTTCCTCACCCTGGGGAGCTCCAGTGCTTTTTGTCAAAAAGAAAGATGGTTCTATCCGAATGTGCATTGACTACAGCGAACTAAATAAGTTAACTATAAAGAATCGTTATCCGCTACCACGAATGGACGCCCTATTTGATCAACTACAAGGATCAAGTGCGTATTCCAAAATTAACATAAGATCCGGATACCATCAGCTGAGAGTCAAAGAGGATGACATACCAAAAAATCTTTTAGAACTCGTAACGGTCATTACCAATTTCAGGTCATGCCATTTGGATTGACCAACGCACCGGCCATATTCATGGACCTCATGAATCGAGTGTGCAGACCATATCTGGATAAATTCGTCATCGTGTTCATCGACGACATACTCATCTATTCCAAGAATGAGCAAGAGCACGGGGAACATCTTGCTCAAGTACTAAAATTGATTAAGGAAGAGAAGCTATACGCCAAATTCTCCAAATGTGATTTTTGGATTCCTAAAGTACATTTTCTTGGTCACGTGATTGACAACAAGGTAATTCAAGTAGATCCCGCAAAAGTCGAATCCGTAAAGGATTGGGCAACACCCACGGCAAAGGAAATTCGCCAATTCTTAGGTCTTGCCGGTTACTACCGGGGATTTATAGAAGGATTCTCCAAGATAGCTAAATCTATGACGAAGCTTACTCAGAAAGGCGTGAAATTTGATTGGGGAGAAAAAGAAGAAGCCGCATTCCAAACCATAAAGCAGAAATTGTGCAGTGCACCTATTTTAGCCTTACCAGAAGGCAACGAAGATTTCGTTGTCTACTGCGATGCCTCGCACAAAGGCTTAGGAGCTGTGTTAATGCAGAGACAGAAGGTGATTGCTTATGCTTCAAGGCAACTGAAGAAGCACGAGCAGAATTACTCTACTCATGATCTAGAGCTTGGATTCATAGTTTTTGCCTTAAAAATCTGGAGGCACTACCTATATGGAACAAAGTGCACAATGCATACCGACCACAAAAGTTTGCAACACATTCTAGACCAGAAGGAGCTGAACATGAGACAACGTCGTTGGATAGAATTGCTCAATGACTATGATTGTGATATCAAATACCACCCAGGTAAAGCCAGCGTAGTTGCAGATGTACTAAGCCGCAAGGGAACTGATCCTCCCATGAGAGTTCGAGCCTTAGTTATGTTGGGAATAAAATATAGCCAGTACACTTGGACGCTGACAAGAAGAAAACAAGCGTTGATAAGAAGAAACAAGCGTTGACAGATCAAGCGTTGACAGGAAGAAGTCAAGCGTTGATAGGATGAAGTCAAGCACTGATAGAAGATTTAGTCTATGCGTATTTTGTTTCTAGTTTGTTTCTAGTAAAGATATGATCAACAATGTATTTTCTATATTTATCTTTACCTATAATAGCTGACACGTAGACTCTTGTACAAGGCTCCTTATGTCTATAAAAGGAGGCCTTTAGGTTTTGTTTCAATATATAAGTTTTTCATACGTTTAACACTTTCATTGTACACAAGTTTGTTCTAATCAATCAAGTGAAAGTTTGTTTTACAATTGTTTGTGTGTTCTTGTTTGAGTATTAATTCTGCATAATACTTAAATTGTTTTATACACAACAAAGTTTCTCTATGTGTTTAACTTGATTTAATCTCGTTTACACAAGCTAAATCGATCTAAGTTTGGGATCAACAAGTGGTATCAGAGCTTGTTAAGAAACTTTGATCTAAAGAACACAAGAACCCTAAATCGCCAAAAACCCTAATTTTCACAAAACCCTAAAAACATCATGTCTACCCCAGAAGTAAACTCCTCCTCCTCCTCAGCCCCCAACATCAAGATTCCCATGCTAGACCCAGACAACTTTGAGCTTTGGAAGTTTAACTTTGAGCAGTACCTACAAATCCATGACTACACCCTATGGGAAATTATTGAATATGGAAACACATTCAATAAAGCTCAAAAGATTGCAGCTGCTATCTTACAAAGAACAAATGGTCAAGGCTCTACTGAAGAGGATAGAAGAGAAAAACCTGAAGATGGTAGAGTTGTCTCAACTGAGGACATATCAAAGAGAAGATGTGACATGAAAACCCTAAGCATTCTGAAACACTCTTTGGGACAAGAAAATCAGCACAAATATAGAAGCTATGAGTCTGCAAAAGATCTTTGGGCAGCTCTTGAAGTTGCTTATGGTGGTAATGCTGATACTGTTCAAGAGAAAAAGAAGCATGTAACACCCCATTTTGGAAATGGAATATTACGCATAATCATGGCGTGTCATCAAAGCATACAAGGATAAATGTCTAAGCATTATTCAACCATAAAAGGGAAATACCGGAATCAAACATCGGTAACCCCAAAGTAAAGCTCATCACACACAAACATAAATACTGTAAAAGGAAAGGACGAAACAATGTCCATAGCAACTGTATCAAAGTAAAGGAAATGCATAAAGTAAAGAAAGACAGTAAAGCTTCCAATCCATATGCACGTACGTTTGAGATCTACGAGCGTCCCTGAGTACCTGCCGTTTTAGGAACATGAAAAGGAAAACGGCTGAGCAAGACGCTCAGTGCACGGATGTACAATATAGCATGAAATAGGATAAGCATGTAACGTATAACAGCGGAAGACTAAGTACTGAGTAAACTGGTTAAGTATCAAGAAAACTGGTTTTATAGTTTGAAAAGCCTTATGTTTATCTTGTGAAAACTGTTTTAACATATATATACCATGGCCCATATAGGTCATGAAAAGGTCACGTGCATGAATACTTGGAGGGGTGACCTCATCATGTTGATTAGAGGGGATGCCTCTAATCAATATACTGATTTGGGTAGGAGGGATCAGCTCCTTGTGAAGGGTGCAAGGCACACACCACATTCACCATGATAAACTGAATAAAAACATGTAACTAGGATGCACCCATACGCCCCACCTGATATAATAATATGGCCAAAACTGAAAGGGACGCCACGAGCAATCACTCCGCCGTGGGGAAGTCATAACATCGGTGCCTCCAATGCTATGGTTATGGTACCTCCATAACTAGGTGAAACTGGTCATGCTTGTATATGGCTATAGATTATGCTAATTAAACATAAGCAGTTCAAAACAATAAAACAAATACTGGGGAAAACAGTTGGCTGCATACGGGGAAATCCTAATAAGGAAAGAATGTCCATACTGAAAGGACGGGAATCCGTACCTCAAGTCCAGTGAATGAACGGAAGAAAGACTCCTACTTCTGGATCAATAACGCTACATGAATACACACGTGTATAAGTATCGATTCACTGATTACGTACTGGGTTTTGTGTCTCATATTAGCTGATTTGGTATGTTTTAGGTCCTGGTTCACTGTTTAAAGCCTTAAACTGTGTTTATCTAGTATTCTGATTAATCTGATTAAGTATTACTGGTGTTTCATGTATTAATATACTTACTGTATAATAATAAGTAACTTTCCAAAAATAGCAGGTTTCCAAAAATAGAAAGTTTCCAAAAATAGAAAGTTTCCAAAAATAGAAAGTTTCCAAAAATAGAAAGTTACCAAAAATAGAAAGTTTCCAAAAATAGAAAGTTTCCAAAAATAGAAAGTTTCCAAAAATAGAAAGTTTCCTAAAATAGAGTTTACTGCTTAAAATAGATTAGTTTCTAAAAATAGAAAGTTTCCAAAAATAGATCAGCTGCCTTAATTAAATAAGTTTCCCTATATAGAAGGTTTCCATGATTAGATTAGCTGCCTGAAATAGATAGATTTCCATATATAGAAGGTTTCCATTAATAGATTAGTTGCCTTATTTAATTAAGTTTCTATAAATAGAAGTTTCCATATTTAGAATTAAGCTGGTTACATAAGCTAACATATAAGTCTAAGTGTTTATAAGCTTGTTTCCTAAGTCATATGATATAGTATATAGTTTAATTATTATTTCATGTATTTTAATTAAACTATAGGTTAAGCATTTTAATTAAAGTATAACATGTTTTAATTAAAATGAAATGAAAATACTTAGGTTAAAATGTGTATTATTATTATTAATAATATAACCTAAGTCATGACTAAATTAATTAATTATAGGCATGTTTTAATAATTAATTAATTATAACTTATAACATAAAATACTTAGGTTAAATTAATGTCATGTTAAACTAATAATTAAAATAACCTAAGTCATGATTTAATTAATATTTCATGTTATTAATTAATTATATCCTAAGTTCATGATTCATAAAAATTAACATGTAGCATAAATCATGATTTAACCAACGAACCATGAATCGGGCATGAATTCGACACCGTACCCCGAGCCAAACCCGGGGCACGTGTGCCTCCTTGCTGCCGTGGGTCCCACATGAGCCAACCAAGACCAAAAATGGTCTTGGTGGTGGCGGCAATAGCAAACCAAACCCCCCTCGGGTTTGTTTTGCTAGGCGGCTAAAAACAAACACCCTTATAAATCCTTCTTTGATTTTAATTAATACCAAAACATGTTAGATCAATGATTAATTACCTTGTTTTAATAAGAAAAATAATAACATGTTCATGAAAATAATCAAAGATTAAAAGAATTAAAAAGAAGGGTTAGAAAGGTATACCACTATGTAGCTTGGAAAAAGGATGAACAAACACGGTTTCTAACACTTGTTTTTAAGATCAAAATCAAACAATCACCCTCCAATGGTGGTGTTTAGGTGGCGGCACAAGAGGAGAAAAAGGAGAGGGAGAAAAACTCTTTTAGGGTTTTTGTTTATTTTATTGAAAGTGAAAATGAAAACATGTTTTTACTCTTTACCCCCTTTACTTGTAAAGTCCATGGGCTAAGCCCATTTCTTGTATATGTGCCGTGGGTATTGGGGCCCCACATGGGGTACCCGTACCTTTCTCGTGTCCCGATGTTTCGTGTTCGTTCGTGGTTAAACGTGCTCGTGTTTAAAGTGTTTCTGTTTAGTCTAACGTGTCGTTTATCGTAAACTTAACGCTCGTAATTATATTATATGTATTTACGTAATTATTCTAGTTCGTATTTTAAATGGTGATCATGATTAATTATGTTCACGTGACATATTTATTAACTGTTTATCATGAGTTCGTACGTAATCGATACTTGTCATGTCATACACGTATGCACTTGCTTGATTATTAGCACATGAATGTGATCAATACTAACTGAGGTAAGTTTTAATCTAGGACGTACGATCTTAAGGGCACTATTCATGGTAAAAGCATGCGGGTTTTACAATTCTTCCCCCCTAAAAAGAATAATTCGTCCCCGAATTATAGATAAAGTAAGCTGAAAAGAAGTGACATACCCGAACTCAAAATATGAAGTGAGGGTAAGAAGCCCGGATAGACTCCTCTGTTTCCCAAGTGGCTTCGCGCTCGGTATGGTCCCTCCAAAGAATTTTGACGAATGGAATCGTCTTCCTTCTCATGACTCGTTCTTGCCTGTCGAGTACTCGTTCGGGTTCTTCTATAAAAGTGAGATCTTCACGTATCTGTTCCAGTGGATACTGAACCATGTGAAGGGGATGATAATTGTACCCTCTGAGTAAGGACACATGGAACACGTTATGCACGTGCGAAAGCTGAGGAGGTAACGCCAATCGGTAAGATACTTCGCCGATTCGTTCAACGATATCGAATGGTCCGATGAACCGAGGACTGAGTTTCCCTTTGATCCCAAAGCGTTTAACACCACGTGCCGGCGAAACCTTGAGGAAGACGTGATCTCCCACGTTAAAATGTATGTCCCTACGATGCTTATCGGCGTAACTCTTCTGACGTGATCGTGCTTCCTGCAGTTTCTGCTTAGCTACCTCGATCTTCTCATTGGTCATTTCAATAATCTCTGGTCCTTCGAGTGTTCGCTCTCCCACTTGATCCCAGCAAGTTGGAGCGCGACACTTTCTGCCATACAACATTTTGAAAGGAGCACATTTGATACTTGCGTGCCAGCTGTTGTTGTATGCAAACTCGACTAAGCAGATGTAATCGTCCCAATCACCTGTCCATTCCAACGCACACGACCTTAACATATCTTCCAATGTTTGAATTGTTCGCTCCGATTGTCCGTCCGTTTGAGGATGAAAGGCTGTGCTCAGCTTAAGTTGTGTACCCCAAGCTTTTTGCAGACCTTTCCAGAATCGCGACGTGAAACGAGGATCTCTGTCTGAGACGATGCTGGAGGGAGTGCCGTGGAGTCTCATGATCTCCCTTCTGTACGTATCTGCGAGTTTACTTACCGGATCTTCCTTGCGTATCGGTAAGAAATGAGCTGATTTGGTGAGTCGATCAACAATGACCCAAATAGCATCGTGCTTCTTCTTGGTAGGCGGAAGACCGGTAACAAAATCCATGGTGATTTTGTCCCACTTCCACTCTGGAATATCCAACGGTTGAAGGAGACCGCCCGATCGCTGATGTTCAATCTTAACCTGCTGGCAGGTAAGACATTTGGAGACATACGTGGCTACATCCTGTTTCATACCACTCCACCAAAAGTGCTGTCTGATGTCATGGTACATTTTTGTCGACCCAGGATGTATAGAAAATGGGGAGCTGTGAGCTTCAGCTAACAATGCTTCCCGGAGTTCTGGATTGTCAGGAACACAAAGTCTCGTGCCCTGCCAAATGATACCGTCTGCGTCCATTCTGAATTCTGTCTGCTTCTCCAAATTCTGAATTATCGCCCAAATCTCTCCATCATCCTTCTGTGCTTCCTTAATCCTAGTCAGTAACTCAGGTTCTACTCTAAGATTCGCCCAGTATCCGTGTTGCCCACGTACCATGATTTCGATGTCTAGCCGCTCCAAGTCTCTTATGTTTTGTTCCTCGATCTTAATGCCGTTTATCATTCCGGACTTCCTGCTAAGTGCATCTGCTACTACATTAGCCTTCCCGGGATGATACTGTAAGTTAATATCATAGTCCTTCAACAGTTCCAACCATCTCCTTTGTCTCATGTTCAATTCTCGCTGTGTGAAGATATACTTCAAGCTCTTGTGATCCGTGAAAATGTCGCATGATTCTCCGTATAAGTAATGCCTCCATATCTTCAATGCGAACACCACTGCAGCAAGTTCCAGGTCATGCGTAGGGTAGTTTTCTTCATAGGGCTTAAGCTGCCGTGAAGCATACGCGATCACTTTCCCATGTTGCATGAGAACACAGCCCAGTCCCTTCCCCGATGCATCGCTATAGATCTGAAATCCACCTGTACCAGATGGGAGAGTAAGAATAGGTGCAGATACTAACTTCTGCTTTAGGTCTTCGAAGCTCTTCTCTCGTTCTTCCGTCCAGACGAATTTCTCTCCTTTTCGCATCAGTTTGGTGAGAGGTAGTGCCAAGCGGGAAAAGTTCTCCACGAATCTTCGATAATATCCAGCTAAGCCTAAGAAACTGCGGACTTCTGTCGCTGATGTTGGTCTTGGCCATTTAGTGATAGCCTCAACCTTCGCTGGGTCCATAGTGATCCCTTCTGCTGATACAATGTGACCTAAGAATGCCACCTTGTTTAACCAGAACTCACACTTGGAGAATTTCGCATACAGCTGCTTCTGACGAAGAATCTATAGTACAGTACGGAGATGATCTTCGTGTTCCTCCGTGGACTTTGAGAATATCAAGATGTCATCGATGAATACAATGACAAATTTATCAAGGAATTCATGAAAGATTCTGTTCATCAGATCCATGAATACTACTGGAGCGTTAGTCAGGCCGAATGGCATGACCACAAACTCATAATGGCCATAGCGGGTACGAAAAGCAGTCTTGGCAATATCCTGCTCTTTAACCCTTAGCTGATGGTAGCCTGACCTTAGATCAATCTTTGAGAAGTGTTTGGCTCCTTGAAGTTGGTCAAACAGATCGTCTATACGTGGCAGTGGATATCTATTGCGGATGGTAATCTTATTAAGTTCACGGTAGTCAATGCAAAGTCGCATGCTGCCGTCCTTCTTCTTAACGAACAAGACCGGTGCGCCCCATGGAGATGCGCTTGGTCTAATGAACCCTCGTTCGAGAAGTTCCTGCAGTTGGTCCTTCAGTTCTTTTAGCTCTATGGGAGCCATACGATACGGAGCCTTAGAGATTGGCTCAGCTCCTGGAACAAGGTCGATGTTGAACTCCACTTCTCTTACAGGTGGTATGCCTGGAAGTTCATCTGGGAAGACGTCTTGAAATTCCGAAACTACTGGTTGATCCTGAATCGATGGGGATTCAACATCCATGTCATGAACCGTAGCGAGATAACCTTCGCAGCCATGTGACAGTAATGCACGTGCTTGCAAGGTAGATATGACTTGTACAGACCGCCCGGGTATGAACCCGTTATGGATGTACTCTGGTGCATTAATGTCGCCGAAGATCACTCGATATGAGTGACAGTCTATGGTAGCATGGTGCCTGGATAGCCAGTCCATGCCAAGAATCATATCGAACTCAATCATGTCTAGGGGAAGTGCATCTACTGCACGAACTTTATCGTCAAACTCTAGAGGAAGACTCTTGTATACATGAGTTATTAATACAGAGTCCCTCAGAGGCGTGGAAATGGTAAGCTTATTTTCTAATGGCAAGGGAAGTGTCCTGATGTTCTTAGCATAAGTAGTGGAAACAACTGAATGAGTGGCACCCGTGTCGAAAAGAACACATGCAGCCTGGCCGTACATATACAAAATTCCAGTAATGGTACCTGTAGATTTGTTTGCCTGATCGCGCGATGTCGTGTAGACACGCCCAGTGGTAGGAGGTGGTTTAGTATCAGCATGACCCGAAGTACCCTCCATTTCACCCTTACGGCAATCTCTCATACGATGGCCAGGGAGGCCGCACTTGTAGCACGCGTCGGAATCACGACGACATGGGCCAGGGTGTCTGCGATGGCAAGTGTGCTGCAAAGAGGATGAGTGAATCCTCCAGCAGGAGTCCTTGCTTGCTGAGGGCCTGCTGATGACAAAACGTGTTAAGAATAAAGTATATGCCCGAGTATAGGACGTAAGCGTCATAAGATGTTTACCAGTGTTAGCTGAACGGTTAGGCTGAGAACCCCTGTGGTTCTGGTCCCTTCCGTTACCGTGGTTCCTGGTAGAGATTAATATAGTGTCAGCATGGGAAATATAACATGAAATCATAAGAAGATGCGTAAGTAGTAGGACCTGCTGTTGTTGGAGTGTCCCGCATTGTTACGGTAATTATCATTACCGTTGCGCCTTTCCACAACAGAACGGTCGTTAGAGTGATCGTTTCCTTTGGGCTGATTGGGCTGCTGCTGAGTAGCCGGCTGAGACCGGTCCCCAGTTTTCTGCCTGGAAGATACAGTTTAAGAGATGATTATAGAACATATAATGATAGGATGCGGTCTGGTTAACGCTAGAACACGAAATGTTTTACCTCTTGTCGGGTCTTTCAGCTTCCCCAAACTCATCGCGTTCCTGCAACATCTCAAGTTTCCTTGCTGCGTAAGCCACCTGTGCCACAGTATCCAACGGGGCACCCGATAAATCATTGGCAATCCTTGGGTTAACGCCCCAACGAAAATGTAGTGCTTGTTCTTCGGTGGTGCCTGCGGATGCCCTCAGGACAGCTGTGTACCCGAGGAACCTCTGCATGAACTGACCACAATTTTCGTCGGGTCTCTGTCTCATGGCGTAGTATTCCCTCATGAGTCGATTACTTCCTTCCATAGGAAAAATGATAGGTGGGGGAGGATATTCGTCGTCATGAAGAATGGCGTCTTGCCTTTCTGCCTCCATGTTTTCAAATAACTCCCAGAGTTTGTCTGTGTTTGCCATCTGACAGTATAACATAAAACATATGATTAACAGTTCAAACATAAAATATAAAAAAAAATTTATGCCAAAATTTCACGAGAAAAATTTTATGCAAGAAAATCTTTGTATGAATGCATGATGCAGTTTTATGAAAACTTTGATGCTCGAGAGTGAACGCCTCAGGTCAGTTCACTCAAAATAAAAGACATATCGAGGGGACGCCTATGGGTCGGTCCCAAATCTAAAAGTTTCGATAAAACACATGCGACTAAATAGGGCCAGTCCTGTACCAACCATTACTTAGTCAAAAACCCTGTAACAATGACATGTATATGTATGCTTAAAAATGATGAATGCATGAAAACAACTGTCAGTTCTAGGAAGACCGTAGTGACTACCCACTAATCACAGGTCATATTTGAGAGCCTACAGGTCGAAACCTTGGCTCTGATACCATAATTGTAACACCCCATTTTGGAAATGGAATATTACGCATAATCATGGCGTGTCATCAAAGCATACAAGGATAAATGTCTAAGCATTATTCAACCATAAAAGGGAAATACCGGAATCAAACATCGGTAACCCCAAAGTAAAGCTCATCACACACAAACATAAATACTGTAAAAGGAAAGGACGAAACAATGTCCATAGCAACTGTATCAAAGTAAAGGAAATGCATAAAGTAAAGAAAGACAGTAAAGCTTCAAATCCATATGCACGTACGTTTGAGATCTACGAGCGTCCCTGAGTACCTGCCGTTTTGGGAACATGAAAAGGAAAACGGCTGAGCAAGACGCTCAGTGCACGGATGTACAATATAGCATGAAATAGGATAAGCATGTAACGTATAACAGCGGAAGACTAAGTACTGAGTAAACTGGTTAAGTATCAAGAAAACTGGTTTTATAGTTTGAAAAGCCTTATGTTTATCTTGTGAAAACTGTTTTAACATATATATACCATAGCCCATATAGGTCATGAAAAGGTCACGTGCATGAATACTTGGAGGGGTGACCTCATCATGCTGATTAGAGGGGATGCCTCTAATCAATATACTGATTTGGGTAGGAGGGATCAGCTCCTTGTGAAGGGTGCAAGGCACACACCACATTCACCATGATAAACTGAATAAAAAAATGTAACTAGGATGCACCCATACGCCCCACCTGATATAATAATATGGCCAAAACTGAAAGGGACGCCACGAGCAATCACTCCGCCGTGGGGAAGTCATAACATCGGTGCCTCCAATGCTATGGTTATGGTACCTCCATAACTAGGTGAAACTGGTCATGCTTGTATATGGCTATAGATTATGCTAATTAAACATAAGCAGTTCAAAACAATAAAACAAATACTGGGGAAAACAGTTGGCTGCATACGGGGAAATCCTAATAAAGAAAGAATGTCCATACTGAAAGGACGGGAATCCGTACCTCAAGTCCAGTGAATGAACGGAAGAAAGACTCCTACTTCTGGATCACTAACGCTACATGAATACACACGTGTATAAGTATCGATTCACTGATTACGTACTGGGTTTTGTGTCTCATATTAGCTGATTTGGTATGTTTTAGGTCCTGGTTCACTGTTTAAAGCCTTAAACTGTGTTTATCTAGTATTCTGATTAATCTGATTAAGTATTACTGGTGTTTCATGTATTAATATACTTACTGTATAATAATAAGTAACTTTCCAAAAATAGCAGGTTTCCAAAAATAGAAAGATTCCAAAAATAGAAAGTTTCCAAAAATAGAAAGTTTCCAAAATAGAAAGTTACCAAAAATAGAAAGTTTCCAAAAATAGAAAGTTTCCAAAAATAGAAAGTTTCCAAAAATAGAAAGTTTCCTAAAATAGAATTTACTGCTTAAAATAGATTAGTTTCTAAAAATAGAAAGTTTCCAAAAATAGATCAGCTGCCTTAATTAAATAAGTTTCCCTATATAGAAGGTTTCCATGATTAGATTAGCTGCCTGAAATAGATAGATTTCCATATATAGAAGGTTTCCATTAATAGATTAGTTGCCTTATTTAATTAAGTTTCTATAAATAGAAGTTTCCATATTTAGAATTAAGCTGGTTACATAAGCTAACATATAAGTCTAAGTGTTTATAAGCTTGTTTCCTAAGTCATATGATATAGTATATAGTTTAATTATTATTTCATGTATTTTAATTAAACTATAGGTTAAGCATTTTAATTAAAGTATAACATGTTTTAATTAAAATGAAATGAAAATACTTAGGTTAAAATGTGTATTATTATTATTAATAATATAACCTAAGTCATGACTAAATTAATTAATTATAGGCATGTTTTAATAATTAATTAATTATAACTTATAACATAAAATACTTAGGTTAAATTAATGTCATGTTAAACTAATAATTAAAATAACCTAAGTCATGATTTAATTAATATTTCATGTTATTAATTAATTATATCCTAAGTTCATGATTCATAAAAATTAACATGTAGCATAAATCATGATTTAACCAACGAACCATGAATCGGGCATGAATTCGACACCGTACCCCGAGCCAAACCCGGGGCACGTGTGCCTCCTTGCTGCCGTGGGTCCCACATGAGCCAACCAAGACCAAAAATGGTCTTGGTGGTGGCGGCAATAGCAAACCAAACCCCCCTCGGGTTTGTTTTGCTAGGCGGCTAAAAACAAACACCCTTATAAATCCTTCTTTGATTTTAATTAATACCAAAACATGTTAGATCAATGATTAATTACCTTGTTTTAATAAGAAAAATAATAACATGTTCATGAAAATAATCAAAGATTAAAAGAATTAAAAAGAAGGGTTAGAAAGGTATACCACTATGTAGCTTGGAAAAAGGATGAACAAACACGGTTTCTAACACTTGTTTTTAAGATCAAAATCAAACAATCACCCTCCAATGGTGGTGTTTAGGTGGCGGCACAAGAGGAGAAAAAGGAGAGGGAGAAAAACTCTTTTAGGGTTTTTGTTTATTTTCTTGAAAGTGAAAATGAAAACATGTTTTTACTCTTTACCCCCCTTTACTTGTAAAGTCCATGGGCTAAGCCCATTTATTGTATATGTGCCGTGGGTATGGGGGCCCCACATGGGGTACCCGTACCTTTCTCGTGTCCTGATGTTTCGTGTTCGTTCGTGGTTAAACGTGCTCGTGTTTAAAGTGTTTCTGTTTAGTCTAACGTGTCGTTTATCGTAAACTTAACGCTCGTAATTATATTATATGTATTTACGTAATTATTCTAGTTCGTATTTTAAATGGTGATCATGATTAATTATGTTCACGTGACATATTTATTAACTGTTTATCATGAGTTCGTACGTAATCGATACTTGTCATGTCATACACGTATGCACTTGCTTGATTATTAGCACATGAATGTGATCAATACTAACTGAGGTAAGTTTTAATCTAGGACGTACGATCTTAAGGGCACTATTCATGATAAAAGCATGCGGGTTTTACAAAGCAACTCTTGCATGAGTATGCTATTCTTAAAGCTCAACCCAATGAGAAGCTAAGTAGTGTGAGAAGCAGACTTCTTGACATTACAAGCAAGCTGTCCTTCATGGGAAAAGTGCTTGGTGATGTTGATATTATTGTCACTTTTCTTAAAAGTCTTGGTGATGCATGGAAGATTGAAGCAAGATCTATAATTGCTAATAACACTCACAAAAGTTCTACTTTTGATGATGTTTCCAATAAACTGAGGCTGGTGGAGAATGAAACTCTTTTGGATCATGGAAGCAAGTCTACCAATGGAAACATGGCCTTCTTCTCACATAGTGAAGGTCAATTTGATCAAAAGGAGTCATACATGCACCCCGTTACTGGATCAACGTGTATCAATGTTGGATCATCACCTGTCAACGCCTCACATTCAAACGCTGACACATACAAAGTTGACGCACCAAGAGTTAAGCCTGCTGGTATTGATCTAGATACTGTGTGTGTATACATTGCTTTATTGCCCAATGGTTCAGTGATTACATATGAGGATCTTGAGCAAATTAGTGATGAACATTTGGAGGAGATGGACATTAAGTGGAATATGGCTCTTGCAAGTATAAGAGCAAACAAATGGAATAGAAGATTCAAGAAGAAGATGACTTTTAATGCTAAGGACACTGCTGGATTTGATAAATCCAAGGTTGAGTGTTACAATTGTCATCGTATGGGACACTTTATGAGAGAATGTAGATCTCCAAGAAGATCTGATGCTGGAAAACCCTCAAGCCAAATTATTAAGGCTCAGGATTCCAAAGCCATGGTTGCAATGCAAGAAATTGATGGTGTTGGATGGGAGTGGAGCTATTTGGCTAAGGATGAGGAAGAGAACAAAGCTTTGGTTGCAGAAAAGGAAGAAGAAGAGCATATTCACTATGCTCTCATGGCACACTCCTCATCTACATCAGACAATGAGGTATATGATGATGCATTTTGTAGTAAAGGTTGTCGTCTAAATACTGAAAAACTTAACAAAGAAGTTTTAAAATTGTCAACAGATGTGGTTAATGAAAGATGTAAGTTGTCTAACTATCAACTTGCTCTTACTCAAACTGAAAAGACTGTAGCTGAGTATAAGAAAATGGAGCTTGACCTAAAAGATCAAATCAATATTTTAAAATATGATTTAAATTCTAGTGTTGATATTAGAAACATCATGGAAAGAGTCAATGCTGAATTACAGGCTAAGTTAGATGAGGCTATCAAAAATAAGGATAATGTAGACCTTAAAATTCAAAGATTTGATAAAGCCTCACAAACCCTAGAAAAATGTGTTAGTGAACAAAGGGATTCTAGGGATATGACTGGGATTGGGATGAAAGAGTATGCTGGTGTTCCACCACCTGCTGGGGACTTCTATGGTATCCAAAGAAAGGACCATCATGGGCTGGTTTACCAGAACTCCAAGACGAGGAATTTATTCCTCCACCAAGAGTTCTTACCCTAGTAGAGGAATATAGGCAGAAGTTTACTGATTTGGACCAGTGGAAGAAAGCTAACCCTACCTTGTTTGTTAAGGGTGGCATGCTTAGTGATAGCCCAAATGAGTCTACACCTATCAAAGTAACAAACCCAATCACTAGCAAGACTGTTGACCTTGGATCAAACGTTGTTAGAAAACCTAGTATTAAATATGGAGAAATGTATAGAAAAACTAGGTCACCAAAAAGCCAAATTAGTGATAATGGAACAGGTTTCTTTTCTTCTAGACCTAGAGTTATGTCTAGAAAAGCCTGTTATACTTGTGGAAGTTTTTCACATTTATCTTATAAGTGTGTCAATGTTTCAAAGGTCAACGCTGACAAAAAGTCAAACACTGTCAAACCCAAAACTTTTGTCCAGCAAAGTCTACAAGTTGTTAGACCAGCCCCATTCTTTACTAAAGGGTCTAATACTTATGGACAAAGACTTTTTCAGAAGACCAATACATGGTCTATTAGACAATGGGTTCCTGTAGCAAACCTTAGGTTCAACGCTGATAAGGGTAATGTCAGCATTGACAAGACCAAATCAAACACCGACAGAAACGTTGCCAGACCAAATAATGGTAAATATTTGCAACCAAAGGGAAAGGAGTCTAAATCTTCTTCTAGCTTGACATGGAGACCTAAGCAAGATCAAAACCCTAATTCAGATAGGATTTCTATGACCTGTAACAGATTTAATTATATTTCAAAGGTCATAACAAAACCAATTGGGGTTAACTGGGTGTTTAATCCAAAAAGGGTTGAACAAGGGGTTGTTATGAGGACTAAGTCTGTTCTTGTTGAACAACCAAATGAATCCAAGTCTATTCAGGCTTGGGTTCCCAAAGAAAACTAATTTGTTTTCTTTATGTGCAGGGCATTCAAAAACAGGTTAATGATTATGGCTATTGGGGTAGTGGACGCTCTAGACACATGACTGGGAAAGAAGATTATCTCACAAACTTCACTCCCATTAAGGATGGTGACAAAGTTTACTTTGGAGGCGAATATGGAACTATCACAGGCAAAGGAACTCTTCTCACCAACAATTTGCGTTTTGAAAACGTGTTTCTGGTAAAAGAACTTGACTATAATTTGTTTAGTGTATCACAAGTTTGTGATAACAAAAATAAGGTTCTTTTTACTGATACTGAATGCTTGGTGTTGAGCAAGGATTTTAAAATACCAGATGAGAAATTCATTGATTATAGAACACCTAGGCATAAGGACATTTATAATGTGAATCTTAATGGAATTAGGATGAATAATAATTTGTCATGTCTATATGCTAAGGCTTCAGTTGATGAGAGTAATCTTTCGCACAGGAGATTAGGGCACATTAATTTTAAAAATATAAACAGACTTGTGAGACATGGTTTGGTTGATGGTTTGCCTGAAAAGGCTTTCCACAATGACCACTCTTGTGTTGCATGCCTTAAAGGCAAACAACACAAGGTCTCATTTAAGTCTAAACATGTGCACTCTAGTTCTAAACCACTTCACTTACTGCATATGAACTTGTTTGGTCCAACTAATATAGAAAGCTTAAATGGTAAATCTTATTGTTTTGTCATCACTGATGATTTTTCTAGGTTTACTTGGACTTTCTTTTTAGCCTTGAAAAGTGACACTGCTGATACTTTGATTAACTTCATTACCCAAATAGAAAAGAAGTCTGGTAATGAGGTTAAGATGCTTAGAAGTGATAATGGTGGTGAGTTTATAAATAAGTTGTTGGATGATTTTTGTGCCAATAAAGGGATTACTAGACAGTTTAGTGTAGCCAGAACCCCACAACAAAATGGGGTAGCTGAGAGAAAGAATAAAACCCTCATAGAAGCAGCCAGGACTATGTTGGCTGATGCTCACTTTCCCATTGCTTTTTGGGCTAAGGCTGTGAATACAGCTTGTTATGTTCAGAATAGGGCATTAGTCAACAAGATTCATAACAAAACACCTTATGAGTTACTTTGGGGAAGGAAACCTAATATTAGTTTTCTTAAAACTTTTGGTTGTCATGTAGTTGTGCTGGACACTAGTGATGCCTTAGGTAAATTTAGTGCTAAAGGTGATGAAGGCTACTTTATGGGTTATTCAGTGCAGAGTAGAGGATATAGGGTTTACCTTAAGAAGGAAAAACGTATACTTGAAAAGGTACATGTTAGGTTTTTAGAAAGTAAACCTAGTGATCCTGAAAGTAGTCCAAATTGGTTATTTGACTTGGAACCTCTATCTAGGACTTTGAATTATATGCTTGTTACTAATCCAAACATTGTGAAGGTAACTTCAAATGTTGTGGAAGAACCAGTTGTTGATGTTTCAGGTACACAGGTTAATGAAGAGGTTGGATCACAAGCAGACAAATCATCACCCATACTTGAGTATGTTACTATTCCCATATGGACAGATGCATTTGCTGTTGCTGCTGGAAAGGAAAATGGTGGTCCCCAAGTATCACCAGTTGACAACATGCATGATCTTTCAGGCACTGACAAAGGAAAATCTGGCGCTGACAAGACAAATTCAGACGTTGATGGCTCAAACGTTGACAACCATGGTCCAGGCGTTGACAGCTCTTTTGACCATATTTTCTCTTCAAATGGTTTTGAACAAGGTGAATCTTCAAATAGAAATGGAGAGGTTCACTCAGATGTTGATGGAAGAGAGTCTGAAGAGGATATTGGTAACATGGAAGATGAGATTGAGGACAACACACTTATTGAGGGAGGAGTGCTTACTTCTAAAATCAAAATCACCCTTCCTCTCTAATTATTGGTGATGTGATGTCTCCTGTTCGAACTAGAAGATCTCATCAGAATCTTGGAGGATTTATTGCCAATATTCACAAGAAGGTTGATACCCCTCTTGTTCAAGCATGTTTGTTTGCCTGTTTTCTGTCACAACAGGAACCCAAGAAGATTTTTGATGCTCTCAAAGAACCAAGTTGGGTGGAAGCAATGCAAGATGAGCTTCACCAATTTGCTATCCAGGATGTTTAAGAGTTGGTTGATTGTCCCAGACATGTCAGACCTATTGGGACAAGATGGGTTCTTAGAAATAAAAAGGATGAAAGAGGCATTATGGTCAGAAACAAGGCACGTTTAGTGGCTCAAGAATATACACAAGAGGAAGGGATAGACTATGAGGAGGTCTTTGCACCAGTTCCAAGGGTTGAGGCTATAAGGATATTTCTAGCCTATGCTTCCTGCATAGGCTTTACTGTCTATCAAATGGATGTGAAGAGTGCTTTTCTTTATGGCACAATTGTAGAGGAGGTTTATGTAATGCAGCCTCTTGGTTTTGAAGATTCAGAACATCCAGACAAGGTGTATAGAGTCAAGAAAGCTATGTATGGACTTCATCAAGCCCCAAGAGCATGGTATGGCACATTGTCCACCTATTTGGTGGAAAATAGATTCAAAAGGGGCACCATAGACCAAACCTTATTTACAGAGAAGACTGGTAAGGATTTCTCACTTGTCCAGGTTTATGTGGATGATATCATCTTTGGCTCTTCAAGTCCAAAGATGAGTGAAGACTTTTCCAAGCTTATGACAGACAAGTTCAAGATGAGTGCAATGGGGGAGATGAACTTCTTTCTAGGGTTATAAGTTCAGCAGAAAGAAGATGGTATCTTCATCTCTCAAGATAAATATGTAGCAGAAATCTTGAAGTTTGGCTTTTCTCCACATGAGAAAAGGGCTAGCACTCCTATGGATAGAGAACACCCTTGGGGAAAAGTTGGAGATGGAAAAGATGTGGATATCAGGTACTATAGATCAATGATTGGTTCATCGATGTATCTCACAGCTTCAAGACCTGACATTATGTTTGATGTGTGTGCATGTGCACGCCATCAAGTGACTCCCAAAGAGTGTCATCTTCATGTTGTCAAGATAATCTTTAGATACCTTAGATGTTATCCAGACCTGGGATTATGGTATCCAAAAGATTCACCATTGGATCTTATTGCATATTCAGACAGTGACTATGGTGGTGACAAGTTTGATAGAAAATCCACAACTAGTGGATGTCAGTTTCTTGGGAGTAGATTGATATCTTGGCACGCAAGAAACAAACAGTGGTGGCCAATTCTACAACTGAAGCATAGTATGTTGCAGCAGCTGCTTGTTGTGGACAAGTCTTATGGATTCAGAACCAGCTGTTGGATTATGGGTATAATTTCATGCATACCAAGATTTTTGTAGACAATAACAGCACTTTATGCATTATTAAAAATCCTGTACATCACTCTAAAACAAAACACAGAAATTAGACATCATTTTATAAGAGATTGTTTTGAAAAAGGGTTTAATACAACCAGATAGGGTTGACACATAAGAAAATGTGTCTGATTTATTAACTAAACCTTTTGATACTGGAAGATTTCAATACTTGGTAACAAGTATTGGAATGATCAATCAAACTTAATATGTGCTTTGGGGTCTTAGTGTAAAAGTATGTACAGGATATGCATTGTTATTGGTCGTTTTGTGAAGTTAGATTTTCCACTTTATTTGTCTGACGCTGACATAGGTTATCTTAACGCTGATAAATGTTATCGTGACGTTGTTAGCAACATGTTAGTTTTGTGGTTTTTGATCTAATTGTGCAGGCGTTGTTAGCATTGTACCATTGGATACAGAGTTGCTTATGGATCCTTGGAGAATCATTGGAGCATGTTTTAATTTATGGATGATGGTTGGAATATTCATATTCCTATCTTGACATAAATTTTTATTTACATGCATATTATTTGGCAACTTATGTATCACAGTTTAAGGGGAGGTTTTAGGAACCTTTTAGGACTTTTTGGGTATTCTTATAATACTCTTATCACAATTCTAGATTGTGTCCACTGGTGAGTATGAGTTAGTTTCTATCTCATGAGGCACTGTAGCATGCAAAGTTAATACACTATGCATGTTGCCAAGACCTTTTTGGCCTAGAATTGGATGTGGTCTATTGGGAGACTTAGGTATGATTTATATTGGGTTTACCTGGGAGTTACAAGGGATTTTATGAGATGACTTAACTGTTAAGAATTTTGGTTAGCAAGGGACACTAGAGGATTGTTATGTCTATCTTGCATAAGCAAGTGTGCATAATTGGACAGTGTTTGCCGCCCTATAGTAATTTTCAGTTTATAGGTTATCTTCACTAGGATAAATTACTTTGTTAAGGTCCTTTTTCATTTTTTTTATTATTTTTATTTTTGGACGTTGACAGATATATTTCCAAGAGTTGTTGTGACCAATTTAGACGTTGACATGGCTTTTACCAGCGTTGACAAGAATATAGCCATTGGGCGTTGATGGGTTATTTTTTACCGTTGACACTCATTGGGTCCTACCCAGTTGTTATTTTTGACAAAAATTGGGGCCGTAATTTTGGGAGTTGATAACTTTTAATTAATGCATAAGATAACTTCTTTTCTTTTCAATATTTTCATCATTATAATTTGAAAATACTTGCCTCATTTTGACCAATCACATGTGCCTATCACTCCTATATATTTGGCTCCTACTTTTTAAACAGGGTACTCTCATATTCTTGTTTAACAACCTTTCTCCTATAATTCATCTTTTATAATCTTTCACAAATAGCTTTCTACATCAATGGCGCCTAAGTTTAAACCAAGTGACTTGGTATTAGGATTCAGAAGTCAGCATAATATGATTGCTTATTTAGAGGCTGATGATGCTCTGTTTCCATAATACACCCAGATGGTGGTGTATTTGAATGCATCTCTATTACGGTATGCTCTTTCTCATGCTCCTCTCATCCCTGTCACTCATATTAAACTGTTTTGGAACACTGTTAGTTCCTCAACGCTTAATAATGTGACTACATTAACAGCTATTGTTCATGGGCGTTCTTGGGTGGTTACTGAAGCATTGGTTCGCCAGGCTTTTCATCTTAATGATGCAGATGGTATAACCACTCTCCCCATTAATGAAATAGAACAAGGACTTCAAGCTTTGGAGTATCCTTTCCCTGAAGAGGGTACTTTAAATAAATATCATAAACAAGAATTCCCCCCAGCTTGGAAGTACTTAATACATGTCATCCTTCAATGTTTGAGTCCCAAGTGTACTGCACATAATGAAATTAACAGATCAATTGCTAGTGCAATTGTGTGCATTACAAATGGGCAAAAGTATAATTTTTCTAAACTCATTTTTGATGGCATGTGTAAAAACAAGGGAAATAAAATGACTTTGGCTTATCCTAGATTTTTACAGATGGTTTTTGATGAGCAAAGGTACTGCACAAGGGATCATGATGATTTTTATGAGATCCCTATGCAAAAGAAAGCTATTTTTAGTAAGATGAACTCACCCCCTCACAGAGACTTACCCCTCACCCAAGCTATGCTTGCTGTTATTGCAGCAGCAAAACCTCAACCTGACCCACAACCACAACCTGACCCAATACCAGACCCCTTACCTTCACCTCAACACATGGAACTTGACCAAGAATCCTTCAACGCTGACACGTTAAATGTTGGCGTTGACACTACTAATCCAAACTTTGACACCTTTCCATCACAGACCCAAACACCCCTTACCTTCAAACTACCACCCAATCCACATCATCTTCTACACCCCCTGAATATAGGTTCATAAAACGCCCAAGGACTACTGGAGTGTTCTCCTCTAGTGGTCCTAGCCATGTTACAGAGAGAACCACCACCACAAGTGTGGTTGGTGTTATGGATGAGGCTGGGACTATTGGTACTCGCTTAGATGCAGGCCAAGCCAGTCCTAACATTTTTAAGACCTCATCCATGCCCCATGACTCTACTTTAGGAGGTCAAATACCCATTCTAGAGGAGGGCAGAATGGAACCATACACAATGTTGGAATTGAGGGCTGTCTGCATTAGCTTGCAAAAGCAAAATGTAGACCTGGTACACACAGTCAGTACACAAGGCCTTGAACTCAAGCAATTGAAGGAGAGGATTGTTGTTTTGGAAACTGCTGAATCTCGGAGAAGGCAGACAAGAGTCCTTTCATCAGGGGAGGATTCTTACAAAGGGGAGGAAGCTGCTACAGAGCCTGTTAATTTGATTGATAAAGGCTCACATGAAGCTGCTACAGAGCCTGTTGATTTAAGTGGCAAAGGCTCACATGATGGAGAATCTTTGGGTGTGGCTGAAGCTCTTACTGAATTGAAGAAGCAACCAGGTTTTGATATATCTTTGGTTACTCCTACAAAATTGAACTTATCCTTTACAGCAATGATGGAGCAGTTCACAAGAAGCGCTGAAAAGCATAAGGTAAGCGTTGACAAGCAGAGTTTGGACGCTGACACACCAAACACTGACAAGAGTAAGTTGGGCGTTGACACACATGATTTGAACGTTGACAGACATGCAGATTTGGTTGATGTATTCCAGTCATCAGGTATCATCAAGGAAGTATCTTCACAGGTACCATTATCATCTTTACCCATCATTGATGCATTAGATAAGGTTAAAGGAATCATGGTAGAAATAGAAGTTCCAAAGGATGCAACACAAGTAGAGTTTGATTCAAAGTTGGCTGCACAACTTATGGAACAAGAAAAGAGGAAGGTTGGCGAATCACCATTTGTAGTTACTTCTGAGGAACAAGAAGGAAGTGATGAAGGAAGTTCAGATTCAAGTGTTATGATAATTGAACAACCAGAAAGACTTGAATATGGTGATGAGTTGGCAAGGGAGAAACTTAGAGAGTTAAAGTTGTAGGTAGATTATGATATGCCAGAAGTTGCTCAGATGTACCATGCTTGGGAAGATAAGTTTATGGAGAATCCAGATATGACAATTTCAGATCAAATTTGGGGTTTGGAGATTCTTCTAAGAGTTCAAAGAGACTGCAAGGTAATTCTGAAGCATAAGGCTAGCAATGTTTTCTCACTGCTGAAAAGAGATAGAAGGGAGCTTTATTACATGTTGCTCAGGTGTCATCAAACAGGATGGACATTTCAGAAATTGCAGGGATTAACCTTTGAAGAGTTGGAGTATAAGGCTTATCCCATTTGGGCAACAGTGCAGGAAATGAATACTATCAGACTTCTCTCAGATGAAAGGAGAGAAGAACTTGCAGGAGAGATGGAGATTCAAAAGGCAATGATTGTTCCAAGGCCTTTGAAGAAGGGAGTTCCACTTGAGTTCCCTAAAGATATGTATAAATTGAATCCCAGTGAAGCTTTTATTAGAAGGAGCATTAAGCTCTCACCCATGGAAGCTTCAGATATGGTACAAGTGTTACCTCTTGATGCCAGAAACCCTATCATTAGCTATGAAGAAGATGCAAGTGGATTTTGGATGATTGGCAGATATGAGAAAGAGGTACACACATTTACTACTCTTATGTCTCTCTTTGCAAGTATGGATAGGGAAGACTTGGCAGATCTTTGGAGGTTATTAGTTGCCAAGTATGAGACTGAAGCACCTACTTCAGTCAATGGAATAAAGCTTTGGTCAACATTCAAGAGGATGTGTGCACCAGAAGAAGAAGATTCTGTTTGGAAGGATCTTGAGGATGATATCAGTGGACTTCAATGGCATTTGTATTCAGCTGGTGGTGTGTATTATTTGAGTTCTAAAAAGTTTGCTGAGTATCTTCTTGTAGATGCTGAGTATCCCATGTCCAAAGAAGTTTTGGAAAAGATGAAGACAACACAGCTGGAGATTGACTATTCAAGAGACGTGGCCAAAGATTTGATTAGGCATGTTTATGACCATAATAAGTGTGAAAACACTTATCCTTTTACCATTTATTTCCAATAATAACAAGACCAAAACGTGTGATTTATGTCGTAAAAGTCGGAATTATGCGTGGTTTGTGTTTTTATTGTGTTTTAGGACCAAAAGATGAAAAAGGAAGAAAACACGGGCTTTCACGGGCTTTTATCGAAGAAAACGGGAAAAGACGAAGTCAAAAGATCAAGAGTGCTTAAAGAACGGATGTCCAAGACCTATTCTGGAGATTTATCGAAGAACAAGTCTAAAGACGGAAGTTTAATGAAGTCGAAGAACTTAAGTCTAATAGAAGAAGAAAATTAAAAGACAAGTTCAAATCCCGAGACTACAAAGACGAAGAATTAAAATCGAGTCGAGAAGAAAAAGAAAGAAGAAAGCACCACACATGCCTCCCACTTCCCTATAAATACCCTCCTAATCACATTAGGAGGGGGTTAGCTAGTTTTTATTTCTTAAGTTTCTTTCTAGTTTTTAGAGAGAGAAAGTCTTAAACTTTCTCTCACTAGTTCATCTTTTTCTTTTAATCTTTCAAGATTAAACACTTTTTTGTATTGCTTATTTCATTAATCAAAGTTCTATTTTAAGCTTTTGATCCTTATTCTCATTCTACACTTCTTGATTTATTTACTTTTGATCCGAATATCATACTTCATCCGTATGATTTTATGATTTCGTGGTTAAAAGTTTGATCTTTTGGTTTACACATAAGCTTTTACACGTTTAGGTCATAAGCTCATAATGCTTATTGGCTTATTCGAATCTTAGCTTATTGATTCTCGGATTTTGCAAAAGGATTTAGTAAGTTTAAAGTTCATTTCATAAAGTTCTTGATTTTATGCTTTAGAAATCTAAAATTTAAGCTTTGTGAATTGTTTAAGTTCCGTTTGGATTTGCTTATTGCGTTTGCTTATTGAGATTCACTCTTGCCACGAATTTCGGAATTAGTTACATCCCATCGCAATCTTAGGGTTTTGCCACACATTCCGACGGTTTTATCCACTTTCCGATAGCTTTGGTTTTCGATCGCAATAACCCATTAGGGTTTTACTTTGCGATCAGTTGGTTAACCCCCTTATTCCGATCTGGGTTGCGATCGCACATTGCGATCGCGTATTCCGACGGGTCTTAAGGTCTTGGTTAAGACGAAGTGCTGCCTGTTTTTCGATAGAGTCATTGCGATAGAGGCATTCCGATAGGTGTGCCTATTGCGACAGAAGTGCTCCTTAAGTATTCCGATCTGAACTTAATTTTTCCGATGGTTAATTTTAGTGATTATTCCGATGGTTGCTATTTTGGTGTATTCCGATGGACATGAGTTGTTTTATTACGATTGATTAAGTTTTTAAGTTTTAAGAATTTCCATAAGTATAATTTAAGTTTAATTTTGTCAAGGCTTTAAATTACTCAACGACACTTTAATTACTTGCTAGTAGTCTAGTACAAACAAACCAAATCATTCTCTTGATTCACCATAAGACAATTGAGTCGCACTTAAGACCGGTTTTCAATTCGAAAAGATTCGGAACTATAACGAACTTGAACTTTGATACGAGGTGTGAAAAGCCTTGTATTAAATGGCGCCGCTGCCGGCTCTTTTCGTTAAGATAAACGGTTTCTAGTGAGAGACGCATTGAATTTTGGGATCCGTTCTTTGAATGTTATTTTCATTGCTATAAGAATTTCCAAAAATCCATAAAAATTATAAAACTCTTCAAAAATACAAACACATTAAAAAACCTATAAAAACCAAAAAGATTATATAGATATTCCTTGTGTATATTTTTCTTCTGCAGGTGCATGCGTACTAGATCTTCCAACTATTCTGAGCCCGAGACTCTTGAAGATTTAGATATGGCTGGTGTTAATAACAACAATAATCACCCACCTCAAAATAATGTGAATAACAACCACAACAATAACAACAACAACAATGTCCTTCTACCTGATTTACGAACCATGGAGGAATTGTGCCAACCCACTATGAACGGACGCGGAGGCCCGATTGCGCCAATGCACGTCACGGCTCAGGAGTTTTCGTTGAAGCATCACATGATACAACAAGTGCAAACGAATCCGTTTCGTGGAATTCCGGATGATGATGCCAACAAACACCTCGACAAATTCATTACCATTACCCAAAGCATGAAGTGCCCCGGTGTTTCTATGGATGACCTTCGACTTCAACTTTTTCCACACTCGCTTTCTCACCATGCCGAAAAATGGTTTGACCGTCTTCCTAAGAATTCTATTCATACGTGGAACGACATGACTCAACGCTTTTTATCGCGCTACTTTCCCCCATCCATGGTCACTAGCCTTCGTAACCAAATCAGTGGATTTATGCAAGAGAATGATGAATCGCTTTTCGATGCTTGGGAACGTTACAATGATTTGATTGACCGCTGTCCTAATCACAATATGCTCCCCGTCACTCTCATTGACACCTTCTACAATGGTCTCACCTTTCGTGATCGTGACACGATCAATGCCGCCGCCGGTGGTACTTTTATGAAAAGGAGACCGGAGGAGTGTCGAGAGTTGATCGAAAACATGACTACTCACCACAAGAATTGGGATTCATCCGCATCCTCAAGATCTAACTCGAGAGTAAATGTTTCTTCTACTACCTCCAATCCTGAAATGTCTGAAATTTCTCGACAACTCGCTGAAATGAACAAGAATTTCATGGCCATGGCCACAAACCACTTTCAACAAGCTAAAGCTGTTGCTATTTCTTGTGACACATGTGGTGGCCCTCACTCTTATAATGATTGTCCTTCTACCCAAGGCAATTATTCTGAAAACGTTAACGCAGCTTACGGCACTTATTCCACGGGAGGCTATCAAGCTCGACCTCAAGGAGACCGTGGCTTGCTAAGTTATCGATCCAACAATTATCTTGCTCCTCCCGGTTTTCCTCCTGCAAACCAAAACCAACAACAAAGCTACAACCGCAACAACCAATCCCAACCTCGTGCTCCAAATCAGTATCAATCCCAAAGAAACCCATACCCAACTCAAGGAAATTCTCAAGCTTACCAAGCTCCACCTCTCAATCAACCAATGGCAGTAAGTCCAGACGTCGAGACATTCATGAAGACCAATCGTGAGTTGGTAACGAATCTTCAGAGTCAATTTGTCAACTTGAAGAATGACATGGTGAAACAAGGGAGCGATATACGAGCCGAGCTAAGGAATGACATGACCAAACACAGCAATGATATTAATGCCAACATGCAAAACTCTTTTAACAATCAAGCTCTTCACCTTCGTGATATGATTGGTTCGCTCATCCAAAGTAATCAACCCTCTTCTTCGGGTACTCTTCCGAGTAATACCGTTGCGAATCCAAGAGGGGAGATGAAAGCAATCACCACTCGCAGTGGAAAAGGTTATATGGAACCCGAGCTTCCTACACCTCCACCCGTGATTGTGAACAAGGAACACGAGCAACTTTCTTCACCTCCTTCACCTTCTATCCCCATTTCCCCACCACCCGTGGTTGTGAGTGATCCTATTCCCTTAAAGCCTTCTTCTTCATCCAATATACCTTATCCTTCAAGGTTGAGGAAAGAGAAGCAAAAGAGCAAGGATGATATTCAGGTTTCGAACTTCCTTAAAATGTTCAAACAATTGAATTTTAACATCTCCTTTGCCGAGGCTCTCGCTCACATGCCCAAATACGCTAAAATGTTTAAGGACCTTCTGAGCGACAAGGAAAAGCTCCTCGACATTGCCAACACCCAACTTAATGAGAACTGCTCTGCAGTGCTCTTAAGGAAATTGCCAATCAAGCTTGGTGATCCGGGTCGTTTTCTTATCCCTTGCAATTTCCCGGGAGTAGAGAATTGCATGGCCCTAGCCGATCTAGGTGCCAGTATTAATCTCATGCCTCTAAGTGTTTGGAAGCAATTATCTCTCCCAGAGCTAGCCCCCACTAAGATGACTTTGGAATTGGCCAACCGTACGGTTGCTTATCCAGTGGGGATAGCCGAAGACGTTATTGTAGGAGTCGACAAATTCACCTTCCCTGCTGATTTTGTTGTCGTCGACTACGAGATGGACCCCCGTGTGCCACTTATTGTTGGTCGTCCATTCCTTAGGACCGGTCGCACTCTTATTGATGTTGAAGCCGGAGAGCTTATCATGAGAGTGGGTGACGACAAAGTAGTCTTCAACATGGGAAAGTTGTCTAAACAGCCTTATTCATATGAGAGCGTTAATTGTATTGACGTTCTTGATGAGGCTTGTGAAGAACACTTTAATGATGCTTGCAAAAGTATTCCTACCTCTCTTCCCACTGTTGAGACCGTGTCCTCCATTGATTCATCGTTGTCTCTATTTGGAGATAGTGATTTATTCTGGAACAATCTTGAAGATACCATGGGAGATGTGAATTTAGCTACTAATGATTCTCCCACCGAGGGGGATGAAGATATGAGTTTCTTTGACAATCTTCTCACCGAAGCCAATCCTTCGCCTCCATCTCCCATGGTCATTGCTATCGATACTCCGACTTTGAAAACGCCTCCCGTCGAAAATCCTCCGGATTTGGAACTTAAGGAGTTGCCGCCACATCTCGAGTACGTGTTCCTTGACGACAACAAGAAGTCGCCCGTCATTATTGCAACGGATTTGAAAGATGAAGAGAAGACTCGCCTCGTTGCTGTGTTGAAAGCTCACAAGAAGGCTATTGCGTGGAAAATCTCGGATATTCGTGGAATTGATCCTCACTTCTTCACACACAAAATTCTCATGGAGGACGACTTCAAGCCCACTATTCAAAGCCAACGAAGGGTGAATCCAAAAATACATGAAGTCATCAAAAAAGAAGTTATCAAACTTCTTGATGCGGGTATGATTTACCCTATTTCGGATTCACCGTGGGTAAGTCCAGTCCATTGTGTGCCTAAGAAAGGTGGTATCACCGTTGTGCCCAATGTGCACAACGAGTTGATTCCTACCCGTCTCGTTACTGGGTGGAGAGTTTGTATAGACTACCGCAAACTCAATGATGCCACGAGAAAGGATCATTTCCCTCTACCTTTCATGGACCAAATGCTTGAACGTCTAGCTGGTAATGAATATTACTGCTTTCTGGATGGTTTCTCGGGTTATTTTCAAATACCCATCGATCCCCAAGATCAAGAAAAAAAAACATTCACTTGTCCCTACGGCACATTTGCTTATAAACGAATGCCTTTTGGCTTATGCAATGCCCCCGGGACTTTCCAAAGGTGCATGTTGGCTATCTTTCATGATATGGTTGAGCAAACCATGGAAGTCTTCATGGATGATTTCTCGGTCTTCGGGGATTCCTTCTCTGCGTGCCTTGCCAATTTGGAACGTATGCTTAAGCGGTGCGAAGACACTCGCCTTGTTCTGAATTGGGAAAAATGCCATTTTATGGTAAAAGAAGGCATTGTGCTAGGACACAAAATCTCTAAAGCCGGTCTTGAAGTTGACCGTGCTAAAGTTGATGTCATAGCCAAATTACCCCCACCTTCAACCGTGAAGGGTGTGAGAAGTTTTTTGGGTCATGCGGGCTTCTATCGTAGATTCATTCAAGATTTCTCTAAAATCGCTCGCCCGATGACCCACCTCTTGGAAAAAGATACTCCTTTTATCTTTTCTAAAGAGTGTCTCCAAGCCTTCAATCTTCTTAAGGACAAGCTAACTAAGGCACCGGTCTTGGTTACCCCTAATTGGGAGCTGCCTTTTGAATTGATGTGCGATGCTAGCGACTTCGCTATTGGTGCGGTTTTGGGCCAAAGAGTGAATAAACACTTCCAACCAATCCACTACGCTAGCAAAACAATGACAGGGGCTCAATTGCATTATACGACAACCGAAAAAGAGCTTTTAGCTGTTGTCTATGCTTTTGAGAAATTTCGCCCCTATCTTGTTTTATCCACCACCATCGTATACACGGACCATTCCGCGTTGAAGTATTTGATGACTAAGAACGATTCTAAGCCAAGACTTCTTCGCTGGGTTTTGCTCCTTCAAGAATTCAACATTGAAATTCGTGACAAGAAGGGAGCCGAAAACCTGGCCGCGGATCATTTGAGTCGACTTGAGGATCCATATCAGGAGGATCATCCGAACAAAGAGATCAACGACTCTTTCCCCCTGGAGACTCTAATGTCTATAAATCTCAATCTTGATGGCACCCCGTGGTTTGCAGACATTGCAAACTACATAGCGGGTGGTATTCTCATCCAAGGGTTAACATCCCAACAAAAGAAGAAGTTCTTGAACGATGTTAAGACTTACTTTTGGGATGACCCTTATCTATTCAAACAGTGTGCTGATCTGATTATTTGTCGATGTGTTGACGGACCGGCAGCTTTTGACATCCTCCAAGCTTGCCACAAAGGACCCACCGGTGGTCACTTTGGTCCCAACTACACCGCTAAGAAAGTGTTTGATTCTGGATTCTACTGGCCCACCATTTATCGTGACGCTCACGAAATGGTTAAGCATTGTGATGCTTGCCAACGTCAAGGCAAGATCACACATAAGGATGAGATGCCTCAAAATTTCATACAGGAATGTGAAATCTTTGATGTATGGGGCATCGACTTTATGGGGCCATTTCCATCATCCAAAGGGAACAAGTACATCCTCGTCGCCGTCGACTACGTCTCTAAATGGGTTGAAGCTAAGGCTCTTCCTACGAATGATGCGAGGGTGGTGGTGAACTTTTTGAAGCAGCTTTTCGCTCGATTTGGCGTTCCTCGTGCTATCATCAGTGACCGCGGGACTCATTTTTGCAACGATCAATTTGCACGAGTCATGGCAAAGTATGGTGTCAATCACCGTCTTTCCACCGCCTATCATCCCCAAACCAATGGGCAAGCCGAAATTTCCAATCGTGGCTTGAAGAGAATATTGGAGCGTACTGTGGGAGAGCATCGTGCCGCGTGGGCCGATAAGTTAGATGATGCTCTGTGGGCTTTCCGTACTGCTTACAAGACCCCGATCGGTTGTACACCCTATCGTCTTGTGTACGGGAAAGCCTGCCACCTACCCATCGAGCTGGAACATAAGGCGCACTGGGCCTTGAAGTGGGCGAACTTCGACATCATTAAAGCCGGTGATCATCGCAAGGTTCAACTCAACAAGCTACAAGAACTGAGGAATGAAGCTTATGAGAACTCGCTGATCTACAAGGAGAAGACGAAGATGATCCACGATGCTAAAATCAAGAACCGAGAGTTCCACGTTGGAGATCACGTTCTACTCTTTAACTCTCGGTTGAAGATCTTCTCTGGCAAGTTGAAGAGCCGCTGGTCTGGTCCATTCACCGTCGCCAAAGTCTTTCCGTATGGGACCATTGAGCTTTCTCAGCCAAATGGGCCCAATTTCAAGGTGAATGGCCAGCGTTTGAAGCTGTACTTTGGTGAGGACATCTCTCAGGAGATGATTCCATCCCTCACCACGTTCCCCATGAACTAAAATTGGGTCGAGTCAGGCTCATGACTCGGTGAACAAAAACAAGCGCTTCTCGGGAGGCAACCCGTGTTCTATCCTTTACTGCTTTCATAATAAGTGTAGGGGGAGCCCCGCATATGTTTGTTGTCTTGTTTCTTGTGCTGTGCAGGGATTAAAGCTTCAGAGAGCATCTTGATGACTTTTGACGAACCGTGATACCGTGTTTCCCATCTTCCCGGTTCTATCCTAAACTCTTGTGATTCAATATTTCATATTCTATATGTTCACATTGAATTCACTTTAGTTGTCCTTTCCTTAGCAAGAGTTAAACAAAGTGCACAATGTCCTAAGTGTAGGGGAGTTTACTCCCAAATGCTTAAACATTGAGGACAATGTTTATCTCAAGTGTAGGGGGGACTTCTATCGAAGTAAGTGGTCTTTTCCATGAATTTGCCTTCATTTTAACCAGAAAACTTGATTTTTCGACATTTTTCAAAATTTTTAATCTATTTTGGCCTAGTTGTATAGTTGTATTTACCTTTGTTATGTTTCCTTTGCTAAAATAAATTTTTAGTAAAGTGGTTTTAGATTTTTCTTAGTCGTGAACATTTTGACTCAACCCGAGTTTACTTGCCTAAGTTTACTCTAGCTAGTATCCTTAACATGTTTAAGTCAAGTTTTGCTAGGCTTTTATATAGGGAGCTATAAAACGCGAAAGTCTTAACTCTCACGGGTTAAGAACAAGAACTTTTCGCAAGTTCCTATAATTGATCCTAGAGAGTCGTTTATCAAGGGAACTTTAAAATGCGATTTCTAAACTTGAAAAAGTCTAAGAATTTGCAAGATCCTATAGGCGACTCGAAAACCCGAAACTTTGATTTAATAGGCTAAGCATCCACGAGTCTCATTACTTGAGATTTTAAACTGTGGAGAACGAGAGATGATAGAGTCAATTATAAGTTCGGTACTCTTTCGTGAATTTATGTGAGTTAATTATGAGCCTATTCTCCCTCCGCTTGTTAATAAATTTATCTGCTAATAAATAAGGTTGTACGATTTGAAAAGTTACTTAGCTTCTAGCCCCAGATCGTTTAAAAGTTGCTCGGTAATGACGAGAGTTCATAGCCAAGGCATAACTTATGAAGCGGGGCGCGAAGATTGGCAAGTCCGAAAAGGCCCTAACAAGGCATGAGGGCTACATTTTGTTGCTAAAGATCCAAAAGTGATGTGAAGAATCATTTATCAAAAATCAATATGAAGGATCGAGACACACGACGAAAAGCAAAAACTCCCCAAAAGTCATGGAGAAGTCTATCCGAAAAGACCCTAACAAGGTATGAGGATAAATAGATCCAAGTCCTAAAAGGAGGCGGATCGTTGTATATCAAAGTCCAAAATAAAGATTGGAGAAAAATGAAGAAGTCGTGGTCCAAAGATGAAGAATCTCTCAAAAACTTCAAGTGAAGAAATTCCTATTATGAAGAGAAGACCATAATTTCAAGAACGTCTCTCGAAGATTCGAAGTATGAAGTCGCTGCCAAATATCGGCCCGAGAAAGGTCTCAAATCGCGAACCAAGTTATGCCAAGATATGAACTTTCTGATATCCCGAGAAGCAGTTTTAAAAGATTTGGTCCTTTAGCTAACTATTGATTAAATCATTCACCTTATTTTCGGACTAAATAACTATCAAAATAAGTCAAACAATGCATCCTTGTGATCATTCAAGACAAAAATAAAATATAAGAGATACACCTAGGAATAAGGGAGTCTAAGTGAATAATTGGCCCACATGAGTTCGTGATAGTTTGCCAACTTATAATAACAATGATCTCGTTTTTAAGCTTGGTATGGGGAACGTGAAACTTGAGGATGAAAAATGTTCATGGCCGCCAAAACCCAATGTAAGTTTTTAATTTATTTACTTATTTCTATCTTTTATGTTTAGACTTTAATAAAGGCCAAGGTGGGTTATTTATGATGGGAAATGTAAACCGTGCTTAAAATTAATGCATTGCATGAGGGCATTGCAATGGTCAAGTGTAGGGGATTTAATAAGTGTGAAAACACTTATCCTTTTACCATTTATTTCCAATAATAACAAGACCAAAACGTGTGATTTATGTCGTAAAAGTCGGAATTATGCGTGGTTTGTGTTTTTATTGTGTTTTAGGACCAAAAGATGAAAAAGGAAGAAAACACGGGCTTTCACGGGCTTTTATCGAAGAAAACGGGAAAAGACGAAGTCAAAAGATCAAGAGTGCTTAAAGAACGGATGTCCAAGACCTATTCTGGAGATTTATCGAAGAACAAGTCTAAAGACGGAAGTTTAATGAAGTCGAAGAACTTAAGTCTAATAGAAGAAGAAAATTAAAAGACAAGTTCAAATCCCGAGACTACAAAGACGAAGAATTAAAATCGAGTCGAGAAGAAAAAGAAAGAAGAAAGCACCACACATGCCTCCCACTTCCCTATAAATACCCTCCTAATCACATTAGGAGGGGGTTAGCTAGTTTTTATTTCTTAAGTTTCTTTCTAGTTTTTAGAGAGAGAAAGTCTTAAACTTTCTCTCACTAGTTCATCTTTTTCTTTTAATCTTTCAAGATTAAACACTTTTTTGTATTGCTTATATCATTAATCAAAGTTCTATTTTAAGCTTTTGATCCTTATTCTCATTCTACACTTCTTGATTTATTTTACTTTTGATCCGAATATCATACTTCATCCGTATGATTTTATGATTTCGTGGTTAAAAGTTTGATCTTTTGGTTTACACATAAGCTTTTACACGTTTAGGTCATAAGCTCATAATGCTTATTGGCTTATTCGAATCTTAGCTTATTGATTCTCGGATTTTGCAAAAGGATTTAGTAAGTTTAAAGTTCATTTCATAAAGTTCTTGATTTTATGCTTTAGAAATCTAAAATTTAAGCTTTGTGAATTGTTTAAGTTCCGTTTGGATTTGCTTATTGCGTTTGCTTATTGAGATTCACTCTTGCCACGAATTTCGGAATTAGTTACATCCCATCGCAATCTTAGGGTTTTGCCACACATTCCGACGGTTTTATCCACTTTCCGATAGCTTTGGTTTTCGATCGCAATAACCCATTAGGGTTTTACTTTGCGATCAGTTGGTTAACCCCCTTATTCCGATCTGGGTTGCGATCGCACATTGCGATCGCGTATTCCGACGGGTCTTAAGGTCTTGGTTAAGACGAAGTGCTGCCTGTTTTTCGATAGAGTCATTGCGATAGAGGCATTCCGATAGGTGTGCCTATTGCGACAGAAGTGCTCCTTAAGTATTCCGATCTGAACTTAATTTTTCCGATGGTTAATTTTAGTGATTATTCCGATGGTTGCTATTTTGGTGTATTCCGATGGACATGAGTTGTTTTATTACGATTGATTAAGTTTTTAAGTTTTAAGAATTTCCATAAGTATAATTTAAGTTTAATTTTGTCAAGGCTTTAAATTACTCAACGACACTTTAATTACTTGCTAGTAGTCTAGTACAAACAAACCAAATCATTCTCTTGATTCACCATAAGACAATTGAGTCGCACTTAAGACCGGTTTTCAATTCGAAAAGATTCGGAACTATAACGAACTTGAACTTTGATACGAGGTGTGAAAAGCCTTGTATTAGACCAATATGATAAGATTTGTAAGAATCCTCCTAGTTCTTAATTTTTATTCAGAAACTTGATTGCTAGAGTAGATATCAAGTTTAGGGGAGGATTGTTGGGAATAAAATATAGCCAGTACACTTGGACGCTGACAAGAAGAAAACAAGCGTTGATAAGAAGAAAATAAGCGTTGACAGATCAAGCGTTGATAGAAAGAAGTCAAGCGTTGATAGGATGAAGTAGGGGTGCAAACGAGCCGAGCTTTTATCGAGCTATTCGAGCTCGAGCTCAAGCTCGACTCGATCGAGCCGAGCTTTTATCGAGCTCAAGCCCGAGCTCAAGCCCAATAATAGGGCTCGAAACATATAATGAGCCGAGCTCGAGCTTTTGATAGCACGGCTCGAGCTCTTATCGAGCTTTTCGAGCCTTAATAAAAAAATATTTTTTTATAAGTAAATCAACGTTGATTTGAATATTAACCTTATTATAAAGGATAACTCTATAAAATATTGAATAATTTATTGATAATCGTTATCATAATTTAATAAAAACATAGAATTTATGGTGGTGTGTTAATATTAGTGGTGTATTTGTTTCATATAAAAAATTTCGAGCTTTTCTAGCTAAGCTCGAGCTTTGCTCGAGTCCTTATCGAGCCGAGCTCAAGCCTTAACGGTTAAAGCTCGACGAGCTATCGAGCCGAGCTCGAGCCCACCTTTTATGTTTCGAGCCCGAGCCCGAGCCCTGTTAAGCTCGGGCTCAGCTCGGCTCGTTTGCACCCCTAGGATGAAGTCAAGCACTGATAGAAGATTTAGTCTACGCGTATTTTGTTTCTAGTTTGTTTCTAGTAAAGATATGATCAACAATGTATTTTCTATATTTATCTTTACCTATAATAGCTGATACGTAGACTCTTGTACAAGGCTCCTTATGTCTATAAAAGGAGGCCTTTAGGTTTTGTTTCAATATATAAGTTTTTCATACGTTTAACACTTTCATTGTACACAAGTTTGTTCTAATCAATCAAGTGAAAGTTTGTTTTACAATTGTTTGTGTGTTCTTGTTTGAGTATTAATTCCGCATAATACTTAAATTGTTTTATACACAACAAAGTTTCTCTACGTGTTTAACATGATTTAATCTCGTTTACACAAGCTAAATCGATCTAAGTTTGGGATCAACAAGTTATGACCATTAGCTTGGATCTACCCAAGCAGATATTAGAGGCTCAACTCCAAGCACAGAAGTCTGAAAACATTGGAAAGGAAGACATAGGAGGAATGCTTAGGACTGATCAAAGCAAGGAGAAGTTAGAAGCCAGAGCAGACGGAACATTATGTTTACACGGAAGAAGTTGGTTACCATGTTACGGAGACTTGAGAAGCGTGATCATGCACGAGTCTCATAAGTATAAGTACTCCATACATCCCGGATCTGAAAAGATGTATCAGGACGTAAAGAAGTTGTATTGGTGGCCGAACATGAAGGCAGACATTGCCACATACGTGAAGAAATGTCTGACTTGTGCCAGAGTGAATGTTGGGAATAAATTAAGGCCAGATCACTTGAGCGCTGACAAGAACAAAACAAGTGTTGACAAGAACAAAACAAGCGCTGACAGCTCAAGCGTTGACAAGTTAAAGTCAAGCGTTGACACATTGAAGACAAGCACTGATGGAAGATATAATCTACACGTTTATTATATTCTAGAATACTTCTAGTAAGGATAGAAACGACAATGTATTTTCTATATTTATCTTTACCTAGAATAGCTGATACGTAGATTATTGTACAAGGCTTCTTATGTCTATAAAAGAAGACCTTTAGGTTAATGTTTAATATAAGTTTTCATTCGTAAACATCTTTCATTGTAAGCAAGTTCGATATTAATAATCAAAGTGAAAGTTTGTTTACATCTTGTGTGTTCTTGTTTACGTGTTAGATTCCGCATAACACTTAGATTCATAAAGCATATAAAAAGGTTTCTCTACGTGTATTACTTGATCTAATCTCGTATACACAAAGCTAATCGATCTAAGTTTGGGATCAACAAGTGGTATCAGAGCTTGTTGAGGAAATTTTGATCTTAAAGAACACCAGAACCCTAAAATCACCAAAACCCTAATTTTCTCAGAAACCCTAACAACATCATGTCTGAAGCAATAACCTCCTCCTCCTCAGCCTTACCAAACATCAAAATTCCCATGCTCGATGCAACCAACTTTGACTTATGGAAGTTCAACTTTGAACAATATCTGGGGATTTATGACTACACACTCTGGGAGATTATTGAATATGGAAACACATTCAATAAGGCTCAAAAGATTCTTGATGCCATTACTCAAAGATCAGCTGTTGCTGGATGTTCTGAAGAGGATAAGAAAGAAAAACCTGGAGATGGTAGAGCTGTGTCTGCTGATGACATAGCAAAGAAAAGGGTTGACATGAAAGCCCTAAATATTCTGAAAGTATCTTTGGGACAAGAAAACCAGCATAAATATAGAGGCTATGAATCTGCTAAGGATCTTTGGGAAGCTCTTGAAGTTGCATATGGTGGCAATGCAGACACTAAGGAGGAAAAGAAAAAGCAACTTCTGCATGATTATGCTGTCTTCAAATCTCAACCCAATGAGAAACTGAGTAGTGTGAGAAGCAGATTGCTTGACATTACAAGCAAGTTGTCCTTCATGGGGACACAAGTTGGTGATGTTGACATCAATGCTACCTTTCTTAAAAGTCTTGGTGAGGCATGGAAGATTGAGGCAAGATCTATTCTTGCCAACAATACTTACAAGAGCTCCTCGTTTGATGACATCTACAACAAACTAAGACTGTGTGGAAACCTTGGTTTCCGGATCTTTGAAGCTACTAGGAATGATCATTGTTCATATGATTAGATAATCAAAGCGGAATTAGAACAACAACCATTAACAAGGTGTTTAGGGCACAAGACACATTGAATTAAAACAATTGGGATGTTCATTATATTAATAACAAACATCCACTAGACGTGTATACATTGAATCCCACGTCTAGTGCACACACACGTTTAGGTTTACATTGTGAATGAATTATATGAAAAACCTAATAACCCTTGGTTCCTTTTATAATGTAAGGATTAGGGTTTTACAAGAGATAATAACAAATAAACAAGTAAATCTTCTATTTAAATAAACTTATGCAGAATATATCTTGCATGTTTATCTAAATAGAAGCTTCCATAAGCTTCTTGTCTACGATTCTATCAACTCTTGAATTGCATGTAACAACTCTTGAATTGCACACGACAACTCTTGAGCCAACGCTGGATTAACTCTTGTCAACGCCTAAATTGGTCTTGACAATGCTTGAACAATAACTTCATGTTTTCTTCGTTTTTAAGTTTCTGCCACATCAACTTTTTGACCCAACAATCTTCCCCTAGTTGATAGTGGCAAAACTCTATGTGTATCTCTTGTAAGTTGTACATGATATTCAAATTACTTCCCCTCAAGTGTAGCATGTATTTCTTCCCCTTTTTGTCACATCAACAGGGAAGTAAACAATGTTGCAATTTTTGAAGATTCTCCAAATCTAGCTCTTTGTAATGATCTTGAAGAAAAATAAATAAGATATTCTTGATGTAGAAGTAGAATAACCCAATCTTGTGTTCCATGTCTTGTACTATCCATGTGACTAAGAACTTATACTCATGGTACAAAGTATAAGTAGACCTCGATCCCTTGTTAATATTCTCATCCTTTGTGAGACACTGAGCATGATAATGTAACTCCTTCAAGTGTTATGACAAGTCTTCGTCACCAACCATGTAAGCACGAACAAGTTATTGTTAAGTCAATGGCTGTCGTCCACAACTTAACAATATGATAAAACATAAACTCGCGAAAATCTTCTTCAAGCATCAAACTTACCATAAGAATTCTTCCCCTTAAGCCAACACCTCTTCATGATGAATTTAATGGAATAACATCTTCATACCATATGTAAAAGCCACTCTCAAGGCTATCCTAATTACATAGTTTAAAATACCCATCAAATTCCCACGTATAGTTGCTAACTCGCTTTAAGATCATTAATTCCTTTTAAAAATATCCGAGCCATAAATATCAACATGATATTCTAAATTAAAACGGATATTCCATGTACCTTCGTGTGTAAATTCCTCCTTTTGTGTGCTTAAAACATACCAATTTTCTCAAACAGCAGCAATCAGTGTGTTACCCGAGATCCTCCTCTGTCCAATATCCTCCCATGTGTATTGTCCAATGTCGGATAACACGTATCAGCGTTTGAACAGCCATATCTCGGACAACACTGTCAACGCTGTCAGCGTTGACTTATTCCATCAGAGTCAAATTCCTACTCGTCAGCGTCAAACCATACCTTGTCAGCGTCTACTTCTATCTCAAAAGCTGACGTCATCTTTGAATTGGGAGATATCACATGAGCTCCTTTGAACATTTTTCTAAAAGCACACGTCTGCTGCTCTCACTTTACCTCACGTACGACCATATCTCAAAATAGGAAAATCACGTCCAAATAAAGTGAATCGCATAAAATCAGGAATATTAATACTCCATGATTTTTTGAGCAAAACGTGGATAGGACCAAAATATACTTACAATACTTTACGTGAATGATTTCTTGCACATCTTGGACCACTCCATGTAGTATACGTCTCCTCACATCCATTTTGCTTTTACACAGCCACGTTCCTTCTTTCTGACAATAACATGCTTCTTTCTGATCTATATGAATCTCGTCCAAAAATAAACCATACTCATAAAGTCAGTAAAGAAAACGTGAAGGGAGATCTGCTGTATTCGATTATAGCAAGGGTTCTTGAAACCCTAGAACAGTAATTAAATAATCTGAAACCCTAATTAGGGTTATGATAAATTTGTACTAGGATCTGAATATAATGAATCATCTTCACGTGATAACATCCAAGAACCTCAAACTTTCTGCTTTTCATATCGATCTAGAGTTTGAGTAACCCTAGTTCATGATTTCATGTGAACAAAGCAAAAACTTTAATGCCATAATTAGCGAACTTCGACCTTGAATAATATCTTCATTAGGGCTCAGATCGAAAATCCCTTCGGTGAGATTCTAGACACAAGTGCCAAGAATCTACAGTTCAAAAATCACGAAGATCCAACGGTTAACGAAGGAGAGATCGTGTTTTGAACATGGCTGTCCACAGAAAACTGCATTCACTCACTGCTGAATTTGATGCTTAATAACTTTTTCCTGGGGATAAAACTTGACAATCCCTCCAGTGGATGTTTAGATCTATGTATGTAGAACACACATAAAAAATTTCGTGACGATCCAACGGTTCAATAAAAAGTTATGACCTTCTGAATACTGCTGCGCACACAAAAACGCCCAGAAAAACCCTAGACGGATTTTTCTTTTCTTCACCATACACGAACACCTTGTTGGTCCTAGCATCACGAGCCACAAGGCTCTGATACCAATTGTGGAAACCTTGGTTTCCGGATCTTTAAAGCTACTAGGAATGATCATTGTTCATATGATTAGATAATCAAAGCGGAATTAGAACAACAACCATTAACAAGGTGTTTAGGGCACAAGACACATTGAATTAAAACAATTGGGATGTTCATTATATTAATAACAAACATCCACTAGACGTGTATACATTGAATCCCACGTCTAGTGCACACACACGTTTAGGTTTACATTGTGAATGAATTATATGAAAAACCTAATAACCCTTGGTTCCTTTTATAATGTAAGGATTAGGGTTTTGCAAGAGATAATAACAAATAAACAAGTAAATCTTCTATTTAAATAAACTTATGCAGAATATATCTTGCATGTTTATCTAAATAGAAGCTTCCATAAGCTTCTTGTCTACGATTCTGTCAACTCTTGAATTACATGTAACAACTCTTGAATTGCACACGACAACTCTTGAGCCAACAACGCTAGATTAACTCTTGTCAACGCCTAAGTTGGTCTTGACAATGCTTGAACAATAACTTCATGTTTTCTTCGTTTTTAAGTTTCTGCTACATCAACTTTTTGACCCAACAGACTGTTGGAAGATGAAACTCTTATAGAAAATAGAAGCAAATCTACCACCAGCAACATGGCCTTCTTCTCTCATAGTGAAGGTCAATTCAATCAGAAGGACTCTTATATGCATCCAGTTACTGGATCATCATATGTCAGCGCTGGAACAAGTCCTGTCAACGTCTCCTATTCAGACGCTGACACATTCAAGAATGACTCCCCAAGAGTTAAACCTGCTGGTTTGGATTTGGATACTGTTTGTGCTTACATTGCTTCTTTGCCCAATGGTTCAGTGATTACATATGAGGACCTTGAGCAGATAAGTGATGAGCACTTGGAAGAGATGGACATCAAGTGGAACATGGCTCTTGCTAGTATAAGAGCAAATAGGTGGAACAGAAGGTTTAAAAAGAAGATGACCTTCAATGCTAAAGATATAGCTGGATTTGATAAATCCAAAGCTGAATGCTACAACTGTCATCGTATGGGGCACTTCATGAGGGAATGCAGATCTCCTAGAAGATCTGATGCTGGTAAACCCTCAAGTCAGGTTGTTAAAGCTCTGGATTCCAAAGCTATGGTTGCAGTTCAAGGAATTGATGGTACAGGATGGGATTGGAGCTATCTGGCTAAGAATGTTGAAGAGGATAAAGCTTTGGTTGCTGATATTGAAGAAGAAGAGCATGTTGAATATGCTCTCATGGCACACTCCTCCTCTTCATCTGATAATGAGGTATATGATGATGCTTTTTGTAGCAAAGGTTGTAGGATAAATACTGAAAGACTTAACAAAGAGGTGTTAAAACTAAAAGATGATATGAGTACTGAAAGATGTAAATTGTCTAATTACCAACTAGCTCTTACTGAAACTGAGAAAACCGTTTCTGAATACAAGAAAATGGAATTTGACTTAAAAGATAAGATTAATATCTTAAAACATGAGTTAGAGGGTAGTATGGATATTAGAAACATCATGGAAAGGGTTAATGGTGAATTACAGGCTAAGTTAGATGAGGCAATTAAGAATAAAGATAATGTTGGCCTCAAAATTAAAAGATTTGAAAGAGCCACCCAAACCCTAGGAGACTGTGTAGCTAAACAAAGGGATCCTAAGGACATGACTGGGATTGGGATGAATGATTACTCTTTGGTTCCACCACCAGCTGGTGATTTCTATGGTGTCCAACAAAGGGACTTATCTTGGACTGGTTTACCAGAGCTCCAAGAGGAGGAATTCATTCCTCCACCAAGAGTTGTCACTCCAGTGGAAGAGTATCAACAAAAATTGACTGACCTAAATGAGTGGAAGAAAGCTAACCCTACTTTATTTGTTAAGGAGGTTTGCTATGTGAAAGTCCAAATGAATCTACACCCATTAAGGTTACTAACCCAATCACTGGTAAAGTTGTTGACCTAGGCTCAAACACTGTTAGAAGACCAAGCATTAAATATGCAGAGATGTATAGGAATACTAGGTCACCCAAGAGTCAAGTTAGCAATCATGGAACAGGCTTCTTCTCTTCTAGACCTAAGGTTGTGTCTAGAAAAGCTTGTTACACGTGTGGTAGTTTTTCACACTTGGCATACAAGTGTGTCAACGCTCACAAAGCCAGCGCTGACAGAAACAATTACAGCGCTGGCAGGAACAAAGTCAATGTTGTTAGGAACTCAAACGTTGTTAGACCCAAACCTTGTGTGCAGCAAAGTCCACAAGTGATTAGACCTGCCCCATTCTTTTCTAGAAGGTCTAACACTCATGGACAAAGACCATTTCAAAATACAAACACCTGGTCAAATAGGTAATGGGTTTCTGTAGCAAACCCTAGGTTCAACGCTGACAAGGGTAATTTCAGCGTTGACAGGACAAATTCTAACGCTGACAGAAACGTGACCAGACCTAAATATTTGCAGTCACAAGGTAAGGGGTCTAAAGCTTCTTCAAGCTTAACATGGATACCCAAGAAAGATCAAAACCCTAATGATAATGGGATTTCAATGACTTGCAATAGATTTAATTACATTTCAAAATTCATTACAAAACCTATTGGGGTTAACTGGGTATTTCATCCTAAAAAGGATGAGAATGGGGTTGTTGTGAGAACTAAGTCTGTTCTTATTGAACAACCAGATGAATCCAAGTATTTTGAGACTTGGGTTCCCAAAGAAAACTAATTTGTTTTCTTTATGTGCAGGGCATTCAAAGACAGATCAATGATTATGGATATTGGGATAGTGGATGCTCAAGGCACATGACAGGGAAGGAAGACTATCTGACGAATTTCACCCCTATTAAAGATGGTGATAAGGTATACTTTGGAGGTGGATATGGTACCATCACAGGCAAAGGAACCCTTCTAACCAATAATCTGCGTTTTGAGAACGTCTTCCTGGTAAAAGAACTTGATTACAACTTGTTTAGTGTATCACAGGTTTGTGATAACAAAAATAAAGTTCTTTTTACTGATACTGAGTATTTGGTGTTAAGCAAGGATTTTAAGATCCCTGATGAGAAATATATTGAGTATAGAACACCTAGGCATAAGGACATATATAATGTAAATTTAAATGGGATTAAAATGAATAACAATATGTCTTGTTTTTATGCTAAGGCCTCAGTAGATGAGAGTAATTTGTGGCACAGGAGACTAGGGCACATAAATTTTAAAAATATAAATAGACTTGTGAGGCCTGGTTTAGTTGATGGTTTGCCTGAGAAGGCCTTCCACAATGACCACTCTTGTGTTGCATGTCTTAAAGGCAAGCATCACAAGGTCTCATTCAAGTCCAAACAGGTGCATACTAGTTCCAGACCTCTTCATATGCTTCACATGGACCTCTTTGGTCCAACAAATATAGAAAGTTTGAATGGTAAGTCATATTGCTTTGTTGTCACAAATGACTTTTCTAGATTTACTTGGATATTCTTTCTAGCCATGAAGAGTGACACAGCTGATATTGTTATTGATTTTATCACTCAGATTGAGAAAAGGTCTGGCAATGAGGTTAAAATGCTTAGGAGTGATAATGGTGGAGAATTTAGGAATAAGAAGCTAGATGATTTATGTGCCAGGAAAGGAATTACTAGGCAATTTAGCATTGCTATAACCCCACAACAAAATGGGGTTGCTGAGAGGAAAAATAGAACCCTAATTAAAGCAGCCAGAACAATGTTGGATGATGCTCACTTTCCTATAGCCTTTTGGGCTGAGGCTGTTAATACAGCTTGCTATGTGCAAAATAGAGCATTGGTTAACAAAATTCAGAACAAAACACCTTATGAGTTACTTTGGGGGAAAAAAACCTAATATTGGTTTTCTCAGACCTTTTGGTTGTCATGTAGTAGTTTTGGATACTAGTGATGCCTTAGGGAAATTTAGTGCAAAAGGTGATGAGGGTTACTTCATGGGGTATTTAGTCCAGAGCAAGGGTTATAGGGTTTATCTTAAAGAGGACAAACGTATAGTTGAAAGAGTACATGTTAGGTTTTTAGAGAATAAACCTAGTGATCCTGAAAGTGGTCCTAATTGGTTGTTTGATTTGGAACCCTTATCTAGAACTTTAAATTATATGCCTGTCACTAATCCAGACATTGTGAAGGTAACTTCAAATGTTGTGGAGGAACAAGTTGTTAATGTTTCAGGTACACAGGTTAATGAGAGGGTTGGATCACAAGCAGAAAAGGCATCTCCTATATTAGAATATGTCACAATTCCCATTTGGACAGATGCTTTTGCTGTTACTGCTGCTGCTGGACAAGATAATGGTGGTTTCCAAATACCACCAGATACAAACATGCATGGTCCTTCAGGCGCTGACAAAGGCAAATCTAGCGCTGACAAGACCAATTCAGACGTTGATGGCTCAGACGTTGACAACAACAGTTCAAGCGTTGTTAGCCCAAGCGCTGACAAACAAGGTTCAGGCGTTGACAACAATTCTGCCCATCTTTTCTCTTCAAATTTTGAACAAGGTGAACCTTCCAATTTATATGAAGAGGTTCATCCTCATGTTGATGTAAGAGAGTCTGATGAAGAGGATATTAGCAATATGGAGAATGAGGTTGAGGACACCAGACTTTTTGAAGGAGTAGTTCTCACTTCCACAATGAAGAATCACCCCCCTTCCCAGATCATTGGTGATGTTATGACTCCAGTTCAGACTAGAAGATCTCATCAAGGTCTTGGTGGGTTTATTGCTAATATACACAAGAAGGTTGATACCCCTCTTGTGCAAGCATGTTTGTTTGCCTGTTTTCTGTCACAAGAGGAACCCAAGAAAATATTTGATGCTCTCAAAGAACCAAGTTGGGTGGAAGCAATGCAGGATGAGCTTCACCAATTTGCAATTCAGGATGTTTGGGAGCTGGTTGATTGTCCTAGATATGTCAGACCTATAAGGACAAGATGGGTTCTCAGGAACAAAAGAGATGAAAGAGGCATTGTGGTCAGAAACAAGGCAAGGTTAGTGGCTCAAGGATATACACAAGAGGAGGGGATAGACTATGAGGAAGTCTTTGCACCAGTTGCAATGATTGAAGCTATTAGGATTTTTCTAGCCTATGCATCCTGCATGGGCTTCACTGTCTATCAAATGGATGTCAAGAGTGCCTTTCTCTATGGCACCATTGTTGAGGAAGTATATGTGATGCAGCCTCCTGGTTTTGAGGATCTAGAGAATCCTGATAAAGTGTATAGAGTCAAAAAGGCTATGTATGGCCTTCATCAGGCCCCTAGAGCATGGTATGGTACTTTCTCTACCTATTTGGTGGACAATGGATTCAAGAGGGGCACCATAGATCATACACTGTTTACCAAGAAGAAAGGCAAGGATGTGTTGCTTGTGCAGGTCTATGTTGATGATATCATTTTTGGGTCTACTGATCCAAAGATGAGTGAGGATTTCTCCAAGCTTATGACAGACAAATTCAAGATGAGTGCTATGGGGGAGATGAACTTCTTTCTTAGTTTACAAGTTCAGCAGAAAGAGGATGGTATCTTCATCTCCCAGGATAAATATGTTGCTGAGATCTTGAAGAAGTTTGGCTTTTCTCCACATGAAAAGAGGGCTACTACTCCTATGGATAGAGAACACCCTTGGGGAAAGATTGGAGATGGGAAAGATGTTGATGTCAGGCACTATAGATCCATGATTGGATCCTTGATGTATCTTACTGCCTCCAGACCTGATATCATGTTTGTTGTGTGTGCTTGTGCACGCCATCAAGTGACTCCCAAAGAATGTCACCTTTATGCTGTGAAGAGGATCTTTAGGTACCTAAGATGCTATCCTAGCCTTGGTTTGTGGTACCCAAAGGATTCACCATTGGAGCTGATTGCATATTCAGATAGTGATTATGGAGGTGATAAGTTTGATAGGAAATCCACAACTGGTGGATGTCAGTTTCTTGGGAGCAGGTTGATATCTTGGCAATGCAAGAAACAAACAGTGGTGGCTAATTCTACAACTGAAGCAGAGTATGTAGCTGCAGCTGCATGTTGTGGCCAAGTATTGTGGATTCAGAACCAGCTGTTGGACTATGGGTACAATTTCATGCATACTAAGATATTTGTTGACAATAATAGTACTTTATGCATCATTAAGAATCATGTACATCATTCTAAAACTAAACACATAGAAATTAGACACCATTTTATAAGAGATTGCTTTGAGAAAGGTTTAATACAACCAGATAGGGTTGACACTGAGGAAAATATGTCAGATTTATTAACTAAACCTTTTGATGCTGGGAGATTTCAATACTTGGTAACAAGTATTGGAATGGTCAATCTCACATAATATGTGTTTTGGAGTCTTTTTGTAAAAGTATGTACAGGATGATGCATTATCATTGGTCTTATTGATGATTTAGATTTTCCACTATATTTTTCTAACACTGACAAATGTTGCTTGAACGCTGATAAGTGTTTTTGCAACGTTGTCAGCAATATAATTGTCTAACGCTGACAAAGCTTTCCTCAACGCTGTCATGTGTTATCGGGGCGTTGTCAGCAACAATGTTAGTTTTGTGGTTTTCAATCTAAATGTGCAGATGGTGATAGCAGTATACCATTGGATACAGAGTTGCTTATGGATCAATGGAGAAGCATTTGGACAAGTTTTTATTTATGGATGATGGTTGGAATGTTTCATTCCTATCTTGACATAAATTTTTTATGTTCATGCATGATTTTAGCAAACTTTTTGTATCATAGTTTAAGGGGAGGTTTTAGGAACCTTTAGGATTTTTGGGTATCCATATGATACTCTCATCACAATTCTAGATTGTGTCCACAGGTGAGTATGAGTTAGTTTTACTAAATCATGAGGCACTGTAGCATGCAAAGTTGATATACTGTGCATGCTGCCAAGACATTTTTGGCCTAGAATTGGTTGTGGTCTGTTGGGAGACTTGGGAATAATTTTGATATGGGATTTACCTGGGAGTAACAAGGATTTTATAAGGTAACTTGGTTGTTAAGAGTTTTGGTTAGCAAGGGACACTAGAGGACTGTTATGTCTATCTTGCTTATGCAAGTGTGCATAATTGGACAGTGCTTGCCGCCCTATAATAATTATTAGCTTTTGGTTATCTTCTCTAGGATAAATTACTTGTTAAGGTCATTTTTCATTTTTAAAAATATTTTTTATTTTTGGACGCTGACAAGAATTTTTCAAGCATTGTTATGACCAAATTGGACGCTGACATGGCTATAGGCAAACGTTGACAAGATTATAGCCGTTGGGCGTCGATAGGTTATTTTTGACCGTTGACACTCAATGGGACCTACCCAGTTGTTACTTTTTGACATATTTTCAAGCCGCAATTTTAGGAGTTGTTACTTTCATTTAATGCATGAGATAACTTATAACTTTTTCAATATTTTCATGATTGATTTTTGAAAATCTTTGCCTATTTTTGGGCCAATCACATGCATTCTTTTTCTCCTATAGATTTGGCTCCTATTTTAAACAGGGTATCTATAATTCTTGTCTAACAATTTTCTCTTATCAACTTCATCTTCTTCACTTAAAATTAACAGCTTTCATCAATGGCACCAAAGTTTAAACCAACAGAACTGGAATTGGGGTTCAGATCACAACACAACATGATTGCTTATCTTGAAGCTGATGATGCTCTGTTTCCTCAATACACACAAATGGTGGCGTATTTGAACGCATCCCCATTAAGGTATGCTCTTTATCATGCACCACTCATTCCAGTCACACACATTAAGCAGTTTTGGAACACCGTTAGTTCCTCAACAGTTAATGGAGTGACCACATTGAGTTCTATTGTTCATGGGAGATCTTGGGTGGTTACTGAGGCCTTGGTACGCCAAGCCTTGCATCTTGATGATGCTGATGGTATAGCCACCCTTCCCATAAATGAAATAGAACAAGGGCTTAGGGATTTGGGATATCCTTTTCCTGATGAAGGTACTCTAAATAAGTATCATAAGCAGGAATTTCCCCCAGCCTAGAAGTACCTCATACATGTCCTCTTTCAATGTTTGAGTCCCAAATGTACTGCACACAATGAGATCAATAGATCCATTGCCAGTGCTATTGTGTGCATTGCAACAGGGCAAAAATTTAACTATTCTAAAATGATTTTTGAGGGGATGTGTAAAAACAAGGGGACAAAAATGACTTTAGCTTATCCCCGTTTTCTGCAAATGGTTTTTGATGTTCAAGGTTACTGCTCAAGGGATCACAATGATTTTTATAAGATCCCTGAGCAAAAGAAAGCTATCTTTATGAAGATGAATTCACCACCCAATCGTGACCTACCTTTAACCCAAGCCATGCTTGCTGTTATTGCAGCAACACAACCCCAACCAGACCCCCAACCTCAAATTAACCCTCAACCACAACTTGAACCAATTCCTGAACCTTTACCTTCCCCTGAACAAATGCAAATTGACTCAGAATCCTTCAACGTTGACACACTCAATGTTGGCGTTGATGTGTCTATTTCTAACGCTGACACACAACCTTCACAATCCCAAACACCCCTTAACCAACCTACATCTACCCATTCTTCCACACCATCTTCCACACCCCCTGAATATAGGTTGATGAAACACCAAAGGACTACTAGAGTGTTCTCCTCTGGTGGTCCTAGCCATGAAGCAGAGAGAACCACCACCACAAGTGTGGCTGGTGACCTGAATGAGGCTGAGACTATTGGTTCTGGCTTAGATGCTGGCCAAGGCAGTCCCACCATAATTAAGTCCTCATCCATGCCCAATGAATCTGACTTGGGAGGTCAAATCCCCATTTTGGAAGAGGGCAGACTAGAACCAATGACTCTTATAGAATTGACGGCAGTCTGCATTAGCTTGTAAAAGCAAAATGCAGACTTAGTACAAGTAGTCAGCTCACAAGGCCTTGAACTCAAGAAATTGAGGGAGAGGATTGTTGTTTTGGAAAGTGATCGTGCTAGGAGGGGTATGGAGGAATCTTCCAAAGGGGAGGAAGATCAAATAAATCTGAGTGATAAGGGCAGCCAGGATGGTCAATCAATGGATGTTACTGAGGCCCTTACAACTTTGAAGAAACAAACAGGTTTTGATACGTCCTTAGTCTCTCCCACCAACTTAAATTTATCATTTACAGCTATGTTGAGAGAGGTTACACAAGGCGCTGAGGGAAGATATTTGAGCGTTGACAAGGAAAGTTTGGACACTGATAGAAGTATTTTGGGCGCTGATAGGACAAATTTGGGCGTTGAAAATCCCAGTCATCATCTATCATCAAGGAGGTTTCTACTCAGGTATTACCATCTACCTTACCAACCATTGCACCATCAGATAAGGGTAAGGGTAAAATGGTAGAAGAGATTGTTCCAAAGGATGCAGCTCAAGTTGAGTTTGATAGAAGATTAGCTGCACAAATGATGGAACGAGATGAAAAGGAAAAGTCACCATTTGTTGTGACTTCAGAAGAAGAAAGTGATGGAGCTAGCTCAGACTCAAGTGTGATGATTATAGAACCAGAAAGGCTTGAGTATGGTGATGAGTTTGCTAGGGAAAAGTTGAGAGAATTGAAATTACAGGTTGACTTTGACATGCCAGAGGTGGTTCAAATGTATCATGCTTGGGAAGACAGATGTATGGAGAATCCAGACTTGACCATTTTAGATCAAATATGGGGTTTGGAGCTTCTTCTTAGAGTTCAAAAGGATTGCCAGGTAATTTTGAAACACAAGGCAAGCAATATTCTCTCAGAGTTGAAAATGGATAGAAGGGAGCTCTACTTTATGTTGCTCAGATGTCATGGAGTTGGATGGACATATCAGAAGTTGAAGGCTTTGACATTTGATGAGTTGGAAAACAGGGCTTATCCCATTTGGGTGAGAGTGCAGGAAGCAAACACTCTCAGACTTCTTTCAGGTGAAAGAAACGAGGAACTTGCAGAAGAAATGGAACTCAAGAAAGCTATGATTGTTCCCAGGCCAGTAAAGAAGGGAATTTCATTTGAGTTTCCAAAAGATATGGATCCACTATATCCAAGTGAAGCAGTTATAAGAAAGAGCCTCAAGCTCTCTCCATTAGAAGCTTCAGATATGGTGCAAGTGTTACCATTAGATTCCAGGAACCCAATTGTGAGCTATGAAGAAGATGAATGTGGGTTCTGGAAGATTGGCAGATTTGGCAAGGAGGTACACACTTTTACCACTCTCATATCTTGTTTGCAAGTTGTGATAGAGAAGACTTGGTGGACCTTTGGAGGTTGCTGGAGACCAAGTATGAGGCTGAAGCACCAACTTCAGCTAATGGAATAAAACTTTGGACCACATTCAAAAGAATGTGTGGACCAAAAGATGAGGATCCTGCAATTTGGAAGGATCTTGAAGATGACCTCAGTGGTCTTCAATGGAGGTTATATTCAGCTGCTGGTGTATACCATTTGAGCTCTACAAAGTTTGCTGAGTATTTACTTGTGGATGCTCAGTATTTCATATCCAAGGCTATTTTGGAAAAGATGAAGGACACTCAGTTGGAAATAGATTATTCAAGTGAGGTGGCAAAAGATTTGATCAGATTTATTCATTACCAATATGAGAAGGTTTGTAAGATTCCTCCTACTCCTTAATGCTTATTCAGAAACTTGATCATAAGAGTGGATATCAAGTTTAGGGGAGGATTGTTGGGAATAAAATAAGGCCAGATCACTTGAGCGCTGACAAGAACAAAACAAGCGTTGACAAGAACAAAACAAGCGCTGACAGCTCAAGCGTTGACAAGTTAAAGTCAAGCGTTGACACATTGAAGACAAGCACTGATGGAAGATATAATCTACACGTTTATTATATTCTAGAATACTTCTAGTAAGGATAGAAACGACAATGTATTTTCTATATTTATCTTTACCTAGAATAGCTGATACGTAGATTATTGTACAAGGCTTCTTATGTCTATAAAAGAAGACCTTTAGGTTAATGTTTAATATAAGTTTTCATTCGTAAACATCTTTCCTTGTAAGCAAGTTCGATATTAATAATCAAAGTGAAAGTTTGTTTACATCTTGTGTGTTCTTGTTTAAGTGTTAGATTCCGCATAACACTTAGATTCATAAAGCATATACAAAGGTTTCTCTACGTGTATTACTTGATCTAATCTCGTATACACAAAGCTAATCGATCTAAGTTTGGGATCAACAAGAAGACAGAACATTAGAGACCATCGGGTTTGTTAGTCCAACCCGAGATACCGAAATGGAAATGGGACAACATCACCATGGACTTCATTACCAAACTTCCTACTTCATCTCACGGTTACGATACAATTTGGGTAATCGTAGACCGACTCACAAAATCAGCTCATTTCCTACCTATTAGAGAAAATGACTCTCTGAACAAGTTGGCCAAACTGTACCTAAAGGAAGTTGTTACCAGACACGGTATACCAGTATCAATCATCTGTGATCGAGATGGTAGATTTACGTCAAACTTTTGGAAAATTTTCAATGAGCTTTGGGAACAAACTTGCACATGAGTACTGCTTATCACCCACAGACTGACGTCAGAGTGGACGAACAATCCAAACATTGGAACACATGCTGAGGGCATGTGTGATCGACTTTGGAAAAGGATGGGTCGAACATATACCATTAGTTGAATTCTCCTACAACAACAGCTACCATGCCATCATCAAAGTAGCACCATTTGAGGCCCTCTATGGCCGCAAGTGCAGATCACCCGTGTGCTGGGTAGAGGTGGGGGAATTTCAACTTAATGTACCCGAACTGATCCAAGAGACTACTGAGAAGATCACTCTCATCAAACAAAGGGTTCAAGCTGCACAAGATAGAAAGAAGAGTTATGCAGATCACAAACGGAAACCTATGGAGTTCGCAGTAGGTGACCATGTTATGCTCAAGGTATCTCCTTGGAAGGGCGTTGTACGATTTGGAAAACGTGGAAAATTAAATCCACGTTACGTAGGACCCTTCAAGTTGATCTCCAAAATCGGTGAAGTCGCATATCGTTTAGAGTTACCTCAGCAGTTAAGCTGGGTACACTCTACATTCCCTGTCTTAAACCTAAAGAAGTGCAACGCGGATGAGCCGTTAGCCATGCCATTGGAGGGAGTCCATTTTGATGACAAACTCCAATTCATAGAAGAACATGTTGAAGTCATGGAGAAAGTAGTCAAGAAATTAAAGCGAAGCCAAATTCCGTTAGTTAATATCATTGGAACTTTAGAAGAGGTCCCGAGTTCACTTGGGAACGCGAAGACTCATTTAGAGCTAAGTACCTACACTTGTTCACCTGAGCAGTAACGTCATCTTAAGCTTTGAGGACAAAGCTAAAATACCGAGATAGTGCTGTAAAACATGTAGTTTTCAGGTTTTGACTATGACATCATTGTACATGTCACCTCATGATATCAATATATATTACCACCTTTGCATGAAATCTTTGAGCAATCATATGCATCATACATGAGCATACATTATTTAAATCAATAGAACATGGAAACATTTGATCGTTAAACATTACATTATGATTATGAGTATTTAATCATAAGGACACAATCACATTTGTATGACTACATTATATGAGCATATGAGGCTTTAAACAATCTTTTCTTTTGGGACTATTAAGTCACCTGAAACACTTGATCATATGCATTCATCAATCAGATTTATAAAAATCTAAACCCATGATCACACTTTAATAACGGTTACCAAAGAACTATTTTATGCTTCAAAATATATAATTATATATTTTCCTCACCTCATAAACAATACTACGATTCGACATAAACTACTTTTCATGATTATACACTACAATTATCAACTTAAACTCACTTTCACAAGTGTCTTACATTTTAAATAAAGTAAATTATACATTTATTTAAGGGCTATTTTAAAAAGAGGACTAAAAGGGACTTGGCACTAAAAAAAGGACCTCTCAAAACAAAGTTAGCTAATTAACCCTATTCGACCTTCATATTTTGTTGACACATGGCATTTGGGCTAATGATTGGTTTGTAATAGTAGGGCCTACCTAGTACATGTAAGTACAAAATGTGTAAGTGTACTTGCTATTCGACCATAAGTCAAATCGATTATTCGACCCGTACTTTTTATAATAAAATATTAATTTTTACTAAATAATACCAAATAGTTTTGTTATTCGACTTTGACCTATATCTTATTCGACTCGTACTTTTTGTTAATAAAAAAAACTTTTTCCCAAATAGATCCTCTAGTTCTTCGACTTGTACTATTATATTATTCGACCCGTACTTTTTCTTAATAAAAAATTAAAAATATTTTCCCAAATAAATCCCTTGTTATTCCTTTGATTATACGACTTGTACTATCTTATTATTCGACTTGTACTATTAATTAAAAAAAACAATTTTTAAACCTATTTGTATATGGGCGCCCATAGTAATACTATGAAGTCTGAACCCATATCCAAGCATGCATAGTTTGTATCGGTAAAATCCTATTACATCCCATCTCTGAAATCCGCTTATCTGATTATATGATATTATGATTTGGGTTTAACATTGCTATAAGATTTGGTGGCGTATAATATCTTGTTAAACCCATTTGCACGGAGATCTGCTGGCGGAGTTTGAGGATCTGGGTTTTGTGAATCCTTACGTTTAGAACACAGAAATTTAACGGGCCATGGGGTATGTACGTGTAAGTTTTTTATATTACCCGTTTATAATTTTACAAATTATTGTATAATTACCATTTATTTAAATTTTGTGTGCATATTTATTTTTTTGTGTTGTGTGAGTAAGAATCATGTATATAGTTGTCTTTTGTTAGGGAGTACACTGGGCAGTTAGGGGGCTTTAATGGAGTAATTAAGTTAAATGTCTGTGAGTCAGAATCATGATTATATTTTCTACAAAATATTCAGACCTGCAAGTGCGCATTTAAGTTCAAATCTTTGGGTTTGATCTTATGCAGGTTTGAAAAGACTTGTTTTTATATTATTTTAAATTTTGTATAATCTTAATGGTACTGTTTTTCCTTTATTAATTTTTTAACAGATGAATAATATTGTGCATAGTCAAGATTATTGGTCAACCCTGCGTATGTTAGTATAATAGCATTCCTGGAAATTTTTAAATGTCCGTTTCGTAAGCCCGGACGTTGTACATTAGATATATAGTGCAAACTTCCGTGCCTTATTCATGAATATATAGTGCAAACTTTTGTGCCTTTAAATGTCTGTTTGTTTTGTGTCTTATTCATGAATATATAGTGCAAACTTTTGTAACCCCGGACGTTGTATGTTATATATTGCGAACTTTGGTAACCCGAAAGTCCTATCTCTGTTTCGTAAGCCCGGACATTGTACGTTAGATATATAGTGCAAACTTTCGTGCCTTATTCATGATTATATAGTGCAAACTTTTGTGCCTTTAAATGTCTGTTTGTTTCGTGCCTTAATCATGAATATATAGTGCAAACTTTTGTAACCCCGGACGTTGTACGTTATATATTGCGAATTTTGGTAACCCGGAAGTCCTATGAATGAAGCAGGATTGTTAGTGTTATATTTATTAATCCTATCGGAGTCGCATAACACAAATGTAGTTGGAGAGAATGAGTCGAATAACGGAAAATCTTTTTGTTGATCTTACACAGAGTTGACAAGACCCAACTGTTTGAAATTAAAGTCTTGATTACATTTAGTTAGCCTTAAAAATAAGTCGAATAATGGTTACTGTGAGATCAGTTATTTAATGAGTCGAATAACCTTGTCTACCTCATATGTCTATAAAATGTGTAATTTGTAACAAGTATCCATCAACCAATCTTAGTCTAACTAGTAAAAACTTAAGAAGACAATGGAAAACTTCACCGATTCTATAGATAACACCACTAACGAAATGGAGCAAGTTAACTCTGTTGTCACATGTTTTCCGCCGTTGAAAAAAAACTATATTGTCACATGTCACTCTACTACTAATATCCCTGTTCGCCAAGCATCCAGCTCCAATTCAGTTTCCCCTCAAGTGCTTCAGTTGTCACCTCATGTCACTGTTTCGCCAAGTATCCCACCCATTTGCCAAGCATCCAGCTCCAATTCTGTTTCCCCTCAAGGGCTTTAGTTGTCACCTCATCTCACTGTTTCGCCAAGCATCCCACCCATTCCCCGAACTTACCACCTAGCGGCATTAGCCTAGAGCGCAAACTCAAACAATGTTAAGGACATGATGCTAGCCTTGTTTGAAAGGGAAAATGATAGAGATTTTGTTGTTATTAGGGAGATGAACCAAATTGCAAACAAATATAGTGGCCGAGTTAGGGAGAGGGTTGAAATAATTGTTGAGCTTGAGCAGTTGTATGGTTGTGTCGATGCGTTTGAAAGTGCCAGCCTTCTTAGTGAGATGAATGAAGATGATTTGAGCAAAGTGAGATTTTTGATGACTGCTATAACTCAGGCCCATATTAAGGTTATAAAAAAAATCACCCATGTTGTTAACATGAGAGAAAAGTAACGTGAATGGTATTCTGTTGTTGGCGTGGTCTGTTGGTTCTCTTCTGTCATGGTGGTAGTTTGAGTCGCTAGTTTCTTCCTTGTTAGAATAAAACGATGCTTGAACTGTTAATTCAAGTGTCTTGTGTGTTGTGTGTCCAGTGATTTTCTTTTTATTGTTGTAATATGTGACCCGTGTTGTCAAGTGTGACTCAGTTTAAGGAATGATACTGTTGTGTTTAAGTAATTGTTTGTGGAATGCGTTAATTATCATATTTCTTATTTGCTAACAACCCAACGAACTAACATTTTTTATTCGCTTTCACTAGGAATATGAAGCAAAAGTTATAATAACTAGTAAGTTGCAGTATTTGACTTCAGTACGCAAAAAACTTAATGCTAAAAGACGGATTTTGCTTAGAGACACATGTTTTGGGAAATGGTTGGATTTACTGTTTTTCGATCATGAACCGCACCTATTAGACTTTGTACTACAAAAACAACGCACCGTGAATGATCCTCAATATGATCTGCCTTTAATATGTTACATAAATGGTCGTGGATTCCATTTTGGGCGACGTGAGTTCTGTTTGTTAACCGGTTTTAGGTTTGGACAGTGTGATTTTAGTGTTTACACCGATAGTTGTTTAGAATTTAGAAAACGAGTTTTTCCACTCAAGTCAAGTGTTGTGTTAACCTGTATGGATTTTGTTGCACTGATTGAGGATGAAGAGGCGTTTGGGAAATTGTGTGATGCGGATGCTATACGTGTTGCTTTGATTATAGTGTTAGAGGTTGTTTTCATAGGGCGATTGTTAGTCAGCGCGGTTGATGAAAGCATTATGAGATTAGTTATGGACATAGATGCATGGAATGCGTTCCCGTGGGGTGAGCATATATGGGAACATCTTTACAACGCAATTCTGAACGTAGTAGATAAGGTAAAGATAGAACATCTAAAAGGGTTGCACAGGTCAGTGAGATATGTTCCAAGTTACACCGTTTCAGGATTTGTTTGGGCTTTGAAGGTTATTACTGTGAACTTTATAACCACCTTAATACATTATTTTGAGTGATCTGTAATTAAATATACATGAACTATTATATAGATTTGGATTTTGGGACATTTGACGCCCAGAATGTCTGGTGGTTTAAAGACACCGAAGTCATACCAAGATGTCTAGCTTGGTCTAGGAAAAATTTTTATAAACGTTCTGACCAAGTAAAATTATTCTCAAAAGTAAGATTTCATACTTTACAGTAAAGGTCACGTTATGTGTAATTTATGATTGTGTATAATTAACGTTTATATTTCTGTTACCATATAGGAAGCGAAACATGTTACTGATATAAGGCCGACTTTATGCGAGTATGAAAGCAGTTGGTGGTCTACAAGTAATATGTTTTTGTACAAATACATTCCGAAACAAAGAATAATTGTGGCGCATGAGTATGATGTATATCTTCAAAATATTGTTGCTACGCGAAAACGTGACCAGTTTTTGGATGAGGTTACAACTGGTTCAAAAACTGTGGACAGGAGTAAAGTAAGTAGCATGAAAGATAGTATAATAAATGTCTTAAACGACCGTATGTTCCGACTAGAGACTATCATCAAGGTATTATCATCCGTTTGCAAAATGGTTATACGCTATAGTTATTGTGAAGCAAGTAACGTTAACTATATAATATGCGCAGGTCCTTGTACTAATCACATATGGTGAAACAGTCCCCGCTTTAGAGATTAATGAAGACGAGTGTAACCTAGACGCAGAATTTTAGACAAGTTACGAGAGGACTTTATAAATATTGTCAACCTTCCCATTCATTCTATTATTGATGGTGATGAGTACGAGGTATGTTTTTATCCAAGTGACTTTACACAGGATTGCGTGAGCTATAGTTGAATAATAATTTATGATAATAATCGTTTGCAGGACTGTGAAGAAGAAAAGGATTTCTTGTTTAACTTAGGACGGGAAGAGATTTTATTACGTGAAGAAGAAGAAAAGGAAGAGGAAGCGACAAAACTAATTTTAGCTGAACACAAGAGATTAAAGTTGAAGTCAGAGCAGGACATAGAAATCGATAGAAAGAGGAGAATAGACTATAGCAAACGGTATGATGCCATGAGAAACAGCAATCACTTTAACCTGGCGATGTCGCGTGCTCAACCACATAAAAGAAGTATGACTACTGGTGCAGCAACTTCTAGCTGGTTAGAGGCTAGTAAAAAGTTTAAAAAGAAAACATATGATGTGACGTGTACACAAGAAGACATGAGTGAATATCTCCAAAATGCTGGTGACTGGGTAGAGGTATGAAATTATAATTTATGTTTGTCCTATTACACCAAAATACCATAATAGTTTATGAGTTTTACTTAGACGTTAATTTTTTTTGTGATAGGACCTTTCTAGAAAGAGTAACACAATCGACTATATATGGTTAAGTAGCGGTATGGATGAGTACCTTGCTAAACCTGGTCGTTGCCATGGTGCAATGAATGTACCATTGATTGAGACTTTTGGGAAGCCCTACTATGCTTAGACCCCTGACAAAAAGGTTGGCTTACAGACGAGGTAATTTTTTACCTAATGGAAGAGTCCCTTTCAACAATGACAATTATTTTTTAAATCTAGATTGTAATATATAATTTTGTTTTAGCACATTGATTTATGGGTCGATTACATGTGGTATGTACGACCTAAGAGTGTAAGTTGGGCAATGGCCACAAGTTACTTTGTCCAACTGCTATTACAAAATAGCATGCCTGTTTGGTTTGTAAATGGAAGTTGCTACAAGGTGCCTTAGACAAAAGTAGATGAGGTAAATATCTTTCACATGTCCATTTATACACGTTTTAAAAGTTGATTAAGTAATATTATATTTGTGTTGTCGTAATAGGTGTTTATTCCGGTTAATGAGACGGACAAACACTGGTGTTTAGCGCATTTTAACATACGGTCCGGCATGGTGACATTTTACCATAGCGAGTACAACTACGATGCTGAATACCGTGCTTGGTACATCAATCTTCGTTAATGCTTACAAGTAAGCTAAAATCTTGTTATGTTATATATTTAACGATAAGTGCAAAATCTGAATTGAGCACATTGTATAGGAAAGAATATTTTATGGTTGGATATGAATGCATTGCAATCCAGATACTGACTTTAACTAGGGTTTAGATAAACTGCATTAGGGTTAAGTGTCTATAAGGTGTGCATAGATTTGGCTATAAATATGTTGTCTAGTTGTTTGCAAGATATACAAAACACCTAGACTTATCCCTTGATAAAACTCCCACTTGTGATGTCTGACTACATCCCTCTAGAACTACAGAATGAAATTATGCTTAAACTTCCTGTTTATGCATTGCTTCGTTTCAGGCAGGTTTCTAGAGGATGAAAATCGATCATTGATAGTCATAAGTTTTTCGACAAATACGATGCACGGTTGACAAAGCCTTCCACTTTCCTATTTACTTATGACCAAGGTTTCATAGGTTCTAAATATGTTTGTTTTATACAACAGACATCTTTTATAACTCACCAGTCTCACATACCTCCATCCCTTCCCGGCTTAAACCTAGAATGTAGGCCTATGGGAAATTCACACGGTGTCTGGTGTTTCTCGTCTCCACATATGGAAACATTGTGGAACCCTTCCCTTCGCAAATTTGTTGGTGTTGTTAGTGATGAGACTGCATTTATACATAGTCTCATCATCCAAAACGGGCTTAAAACGGTTAAAATATCAATTATAAGTGCCAAATATATGCTTGTGTTTGTTCAATGTGTATTTTAGGTACCCATATCGAGAAAAAGACGAAAGATCACAAGAATCAAGCAAAAGCGAACACGGGAAACGAAGCCTCACAGTGAACCGACCCCAAGTGTTGAATTTCTAAGAAAGTCCCTCAACTTTGAATAATTGGCAAGATTGGTCCTTATACTTTAAAGACTTGTCACTTTAGACCCTTTTAAATCTCTAATATTACAAGTGGGTCCATAAAGTTTCAAGAGTTTACATATTCAGCCCTCGAAGAATTGCTCAAGAAACCGAAGCCAGGATTGCAATTAATAGAATGAAAATGAGTATATTCGGTTCGACTCGACAAAGTTGGAAGATTTTACAAGTCAAAGATAAATTCAAGTCAAACCCGAAACCCGACAATGAAATGGACGCGAAAAACCGATCCCGAAACATAAATTATTATTTAACGGACTGACCCGCACCCGTTTAACGGGCCAAGTCGGCCCGTAAAATAATAATAACAACACTAACTATTTCCATTTTCTATTATATCCTACGGACCAAAAATTGCCCAGCCCAAAGCTCCTTTGTTAATTTTTCTTTGGGCCTCAATGTTACCACTAGCCCATTATCACCCAAATTATAAACAGCCTCTCTTTTACAAACAAAGATGTTTATATATCTGCTTTTACCAACGTAATAAAAAAAGGGGTGGGGGCTCTTGTTTAGTACGACAGAAGAAAACAAAAGAGGATGAGGGTTCCTCATCCATCATCTCAGCCACCATTACTCAAATCTCTCCAATTAACCCTAATCCTTTGACCATCACTATCCCACATCACCCATCTTACCCTACCCACGTGAAGACTTCGAATCAAGACAAAGAAGACAGAGATTGAATGGCTTTGGTCATATTCCTTGCTTCTCACAACAAATCAACCACCAGGATTGCTTAGAAGGTTCAAGAAACAATTATATCCAACAGCATATTCGTGTGTACGTTTGGAAATCCACCATCTAGGGTTTTGATTTCTAGAAACATCTTGTAGCTATTATATAAAGCAATAGGATTTTAATTTTTCTTTTGTTCCAATTTTTATCAACCTTGTACTGACAATACGATTTTGAATAGAAGTTGTGTTCCATTCAATTTACTTGCACCCTTTACATACTTGCACTTTAAATTCCTTGCATCATTTATTTTTCTTAAAAAAATTACATTTCAAGTTCCATTTATCACACAAACATGTTTTTGTTTGTGAAGTTACTGTACCAATAAGCTATAGTGTAGCTTATCTGACAAATAAGCTTGGCTATTAGCTTAATGGGTTATGGTTTGAAGAAGGAGTTGGTTCTTTGTTCTTGTTCAAGATATCAAAGTTTGGTTCAAGATTGGTTCTAGTTTGGTATTTCATTTGAAGTTTCTGTGGGCGATAAGCTGTGGGTATTAAGTTTTTAGTGGATGATTGGGTATAAATAATCTAAACGGAGTTGAGTAGAAGGTCTTATAGTTTGTTGGTTAGAGAATTGAAGTTCGGACCTATTGTAAGTTACTTCCTCCTCTTTAAGCTTATTTTCTAATTTTTTTCTTCTTATTGCTTATCTTTATGCTTGTTTGCTGATTTGTTCTTGTTATTTGCTTAATTTTCCTTTCTTATTGTTATTTTACTTGCTGCTCTTCAATTGGTCACGTACTTTATTGATCTTGTCTTTTATTGTTGCTTATTTCTTGCTAAAGTAGCGTTTGGGATTAATGTTAGCACCATCTTAGGAGTTGATCTATAGGGTAGGTTTGATTTCTTCAGTTTTATAAGGTTAGTTTAAGGTTACTTTAGTTTTTGGTTTCATATAAATCTAAAAAAAATCAAAAAAAATCATTGCGTTTCTTGTTTATTGCTTTAGTAGAACAGTAGGTTAGTGATACATCTTGTCCGATTTGTAAAGGTCCTTCCGAAGACACCTCGCATTTGTTTTTTTCTTGTGATTTGACTACTGATATTTTTCGGTTGTTATGTCGTTGGTGGAACCTTTCTTGGTCGCATATTTCTTCTTATGAAGATTGGTTGTCATGGTTCAACGGTATTCGGCTCGGATCCAATCTTAAAATTATGCTGGAAGGTGTTTTCTATATTGCTTGGTGGAGTATTTAAAATTTGAGAAATGGCCTTATTTTCACGGCTAAGTCTCCTCGGAAGGATATTATTTTTGACGATATTGTTTCCCATTCCTATGTTTGGTGTCATGCTAGATGTAAAAGCTCGTTTAGTTGGGCTACTTGGTTGAAACATCCCTATTTACTTTCTTTGTTATTGTCTAGCTCCTTGCTAGTTTTTCTTCTAATAAAGTTGCCGTTCAAAAAAAAGTAGAACAGTAGGTTAGTAATTCTTCCCATTTGTGGGTAATTGTTGTTATTGTTGTCCAATTTACAATTATTTCCTGTTATAAGTGAGGTTTAAATGGTGCATTAGGCTAGTTGCCTGTCAGGCTTAAAGTTGTGCATAAACTCGGCCTTGTTTCACCAAATTTTGATGCACATTTGCACGAGCAGCTTGTGGATTATTGATTAGTAGTTCTGCGTTGGTGGCCTTATGTTGTTTTTAGTACTTTAATGGTGCTTTTTTTGTTGAGTTGTTTTAAATAGGTGTTATAAGGTAGAATTCACTTAGATATCAAGTGGAGCATTTAAATTCTTAACTTTCTGCCAAAACATAAGCGTTTTAGACCAGTAATTCTTGTTCTTTTGATATGAGGATTTAAGTTTTGAAACTCATGATTCTAGTTGTTTAGATGCTAAGGTAGAACTGTTTTTAAGTTTGAGTGTTTGAGGTGTCTCTAAGCTGCTTATCTTTGAGATAAAAATTCGCTTATTTTCCTCAAAATACAACTTACCGTTCATCCACGGAGTGCATGATCTTATCAATTTTCTTTGATGTTGTGCTTGAATATAATCTCTGAGACTATTATTTTCGTTTATTGTTGCTTATTAAAACACTCAACGGCCAACCGCACACAAACCCCTGACCTGCACACAAACATAAGACGCAAACAGTCTTCTCATTTACCATCTGATCTACTGACTCTTTTTGTTGATAGTTCTTTTCGAATCTCTTTTATTTGCGTTTATTCTTGCTTATTAAAACACTCAACGGCCAACTGCACACAAACCCCTGACCTGGACACAAACATAAGACGCAAACAGCCTTCTCATTTACCATCTGATCTACTGATTCTTTTTGTTGATAGTTCTTTTGGAATCTCTTTTATTTGGTTTCTATTTCGTGTAATTAGTTGATAATAAAAGAAAATTGGTAAAAAGTGACAGCAGGGGGTCTCGAACGCATGACCTTGCGAGCCCTAGCAGACACAACAACCCACTGATTCACCAGCTGATCTATAAGATCTTTTTGTGTTATCTCTCTTTTATTTTCTTTTTAACCTTTTGTTCATTTCGTTTTTTTATAATATATCAGCCCTTGTAGCTTATTTCGTAGCTTCTTTTTGGGCATTTTATTTTTCTTACATTATTTATTTAAGTACCTATTTCTATAAAAAAAATCGGATTTTTTTAATATCATTTAGTATTTTTAAATCATTATATTAGTTTAAATAGTATTTAATTCATAATAAATTATTTAAAAGTCAAAGAAATACAATTCTTTTTTTCAAACTTTTCTTTTATCACATAATACGTAGGAAAAATAAATTTGCTTTTGTATAGTTTAAATTTCATAATTTTCTTTTTATTATTTATTTTCTAAGATTATTCTCATTTTAAAATTTAAAAAAAGTCATAAAAAAATAGAAAAAAAGTTTAGAAAAATTTTCAAAAAAATATTTTTAGTTTTTAAATAGTATAAACTAGGTTTGCAAATAATAAAGTTTGAATTTTGTCCTTTTCTTAGTTAATTTATTTTTTAATAATTTTAATTAACTTTAAATATTAATATAAAATAATTTAAGCACTTTCCAATTTTTTAGTTTATATTTTATTTTTAATTAGAATTTTTAGGAATTTTTAATTATTTTTCAGGTGAAATTTTTCATTGGGTCGCGTTTTTACGTTCGCGCGTTTTCGTCCGTTTTGAGCGTAACTCGTCTCCGTTTTTCTTTTCTTTTCGTCTTTCCGAAAACGTAATCACTCGATTAAATAACGTATAATATTGTTGGCTAAAAACCATACCTCCACCGAGAACGAACTCGACGACGAGTATTCGCGTTTTTCACAAAACGTGATACTTAATACTTATCCGCTTTTGTCGCTTTGTTTTTCCTAATATAAAGCGGACAAAAATACCGTGTCAAAAATGGCGCCGCTGCCGGGGAGGTGTGTTTAGCCATATTTATTTATCGTTTTTGTTTGAGTGTTTACGTTTTTATCGTAAATACTTCTTTTTATTTTTTTATACTATTAGCCATACAAATAAATAGTGTTAAATAGAACTCTATTAACACAAAATCGTTTTCTCGTTTTTCTTGTGAATAATATATTGTATTTACGTATAATAATTAACACACAATAATTATCCAAATACGCGAGAAATCGCACCTCAATAGTTGAGCGTTCCGGTCACTATTGTTGTATCGAATTCAAACGAAATCAAAGGCAAAATAGATAAATACTCTTAATTGGTTTAATCTCGATAAATACAAACTATAAGGTGGGTATAAGGTGGTTGTATTTCATGACATAAGGAAAAAAGGCTCTTAAGTGCTTCGCGCCGCCTCGTTTTCTCCGCTCGCTTGTGCGTATTTTGAAAGTGACGATTAATTAGGGGTTTGCCACATCAAGTATTATTAATCTACTTTTGTGAGTTTTAATTATTGAACCACGAAACGTTTTGGCGTTCCGCCAACGTTTCAAAGTCGACGAGGGTTTTTACTTCACGTAATTACCTTCATTATTCTTGGATTCATTAATCGAGATCGTTGATTAGTGAATAGTTTTTGTAGATTAATTTCTACGTAATACACCAAAATTCCAAAAAAAAATTAAAAAACCAAAAACACAAAAAGATTCTTCGATTTTTTCCTCTATTTTCATAATTCTCTTCTTTCACCCTCTATAACGTTTAATTCTCGAATCGTCTTTCTCGTTGCATCATGTCGAATGATGGTGGATATTATTCGTGTCCATATTGTGGGGGCCCGCCCGATGGTGCCAATTATTTTAATTGTAAGGTTATTGGAGGTCGAGAGGGTTATATCTATAACTCCGCCCCATGTGATCGTGGTGACAAGTTTCGATCTTACGACCAAGATCACCCATCGTCTTCGTTTTATTCGTCATATGATTCGTCTTATAATTGTGATCAAAATGATGAGATGAATCAAAACGCCTTTTGTGACTATATGAGACGTAATAATGAAAACTTAACGGTGATTCAAGAACAAGTTACGAATCTTAAGGAACATTACGAAAAACAATTGGAAACTCAAAAGGAATTTTACTTAAAGGAAATGGCCTCCATGAGAACCGAGTTGGAAAACGAATATGATGCCGCTTCTAAAGAACAAGAACGTTTATTTGACCTAAATGACGAGAGATGGGATAAACTTGTTGATAAAGTTGTGGAGGCTTACACTAATGAGCGAAATGAACTTCTTTCAACGGTTGAGACCATAGAAAAAAAAGTAGCTTCATACGAGTCGAGTTCTTCATCGAACGTCACCAATCCTAATATCAAAGGAGAGGTTCAAGCCTTATCGACTCCTAAGACTCGTACGTCTCGTATTGATCCCTATATCTCGAATTTTAGAGTCGTGCTACCTTCGTCGTCTTGCAAAAACTTAGAGGAAACGAAAACGTCATCTAACGAAGTTTTGAAAAATGTTTTTGAAAATAAACCAAAAGAAAAACTCGTAGGATACTTAGGAACGTTAAATCTTATACCTTTTAAACCTAATTTTTCTAATGAGGATGAAATTATTTAGGATTTTCTAAATCAATATACACCAATTTTGAATGAAGAAATTCCATTAAATGATTTTGAAAAAGAAAAATATGAAAAGGTTTTAAAGGAAATCGTTGAACCCTCGTTTTTACAAGATGAACGAAAATTAATTCCGAAGGGACGTGTTAGTAATTTTGCTAAAACGTTCGAGAACCCACGTTCGATCCCTTCGAAGGACAAAGTTGAAACGTCAAGGCAAAATCGTCACGAGACGAGCCTTTTACTCCTAATCCCACACCGAGTGAGATTTTGGATTTATCATGTGAGAAGTCCGCCGATGGCCTTGCTCACATCGATACATTTTTCGATGTCGAGGTCGAAATGACAAAGCCAAAATCTTCAATCGAAGAGCCTTCTATTCCTAGTTTCACGACGGTTGGAGCTAGCGACTCGACTATCGATAAATTGATTTCCAAACCTCTTCCACGAGGAAGAGAAGACGTTTTTGATCCCGATGGCGATTTTTACGAGATCAAACGTATACTTGATGATCCGTCGTCGATTTTCGAGTTTGATAAGGACCGTTGCATTATCCCGGAGGGGGATATTTAATTAATCGATTCACGTTTTAAAAATTCAAATCCTCCTCCCGCCTTCAAGATAAATGTGAAAATTTTAAAAATTCAAATCTACCAAATATTTTCAATTTAATCAACTTGGGTTTTCGTAATAATGAGTTAAAAATGAAAAAGGAAAAGATTTTACAATTGATTTGAAAATTTTTCCTTTGTTAACTCCGTCATCACCTCGTTTAATTGAACTTGCTACAAACGCGTCTACTCCTTTTGACGACATTTTGTGTGGACCTAGTGTGGGGGAAGCCCCATTTGTTTCCTCACACTTCTCCACCGAGGACGATATTTTTGACCCCGGTATCACGTTTAAGATAAAATCTCGGTCTTTCACCGAAGTAGTCACTAGAAAATCTTTCTACACTTACGGTGAGAGTTTACCTCGAGTAACTCGATTTGTTTGCCTACCCAATGTCCCATCCTTCTCTTCTCATTCTATTTTCTTGTGTCCTATTGGGACGATGTTACTTGAAGTCGTGTTGGTTCGTTTATCATCCGAAAACGAAGACACGATCTTTGGTCCCGGTATAAAGGCTTTGCCTTTATTATCGGTTGCTTTTGGGCCTTGATTACATGTAAGTCCCACCAAAAATGACCGAACCATGATTATCCCTAAATGATCACATTTGTGGGGATTCGAGTCGAGCTTTTGACTCGGTTATCAAAAACAAGGTGCCTCGTGGGGGAATTCTCATGCTTATCCTTGTAAATATTATTGCTTTTTAGTTTACCTAATGAGGGGATTTGTGCTCTTCCAACTCGTTGTTTCCGTGGTTGTTTGTGAATTGTGATTATTTAGATCATCATCTTCACGATTCAAGCCTCTCGTGTTTGTTTTACGTGAGCCTTGAACGTTTGCTTGGAAGAATTTCTCGATATCCACATGATGTATCCTTTATTGTTCTAACCTTAGGTTTTTAGCACACTTCATAAACGGCTATTAATTTAATGGTCACACCCCTTCCATGCTAGATTAAGCATTCGACTTCGTCTCTAGTATGGGGGTTTTCCAACCCTTAGACTCGAAACATTAAGGACAATGTTTAACTTTAGTATGGGGGGGGGGGTGAATAGTACTTGCTTTGCCAAGCCTTCACGCTTTCCAAAGTTTATCTTTTTGTTTATCGTTTTTGTTGCAAAATAAGGTTAAAAATGGCCAAATTTTAAAAAATTTCTTGTTTTTCATAAGTGTTTAAGGCATGAATGTAGGTTTTCCGATGGTGAGAATAAGAGTAATTTTTGACTCGACCGTGCGTGTTGAGCACTTAGCTTCGATTCCTTAACTTTTTAGGCTAAGTCTCTTAAATGAGGACGAGAAACGATAGAGTTATTTATAATTCTCGTAATCTTTCACGATCTCATGTGTAGTAATTGTTAGCTTATTCTCCCCACGCTTTTATAATAAATTGTTAATAAATATTGATGTAGCGGTTTAGTCACTATTGTTGGTTTCTAGTTTGTTTTAGTAGCTTCCATGTAATTAAATTGGGAAAACATTAAGGTATCGCTAGCGTCACGGTTTTGAAGTATTGGAAACCCGAATAATCGAAATCTTCACCTAATAATAAGATTTCAAGTGCTCACCTAAATTAAGCAAAAATTTGAAGCTCACAAGGCCGAAAAATCTATGCCCAAATTGAAAGTGAATCAAGCCTTAATCTTTGAATCTTTAAAGATCCAAAATTCGCTTTAGCGTGAGGATATACGTCTTTGGCCATAATAAGACCACCGATGATGGCGGATAATAAAAGGCAAGGCAAGACCGAAGTCATAATAAAAGCTCCATGGCGGAGTTGAATAAAAGATGAAGGTAAACCATGATAATAAAACCACCGATGATGGCGGATAATAAAAGTCATGGTAATAAGTCTCATGTTTAAAACCGTTCTAAAATCGTGTTTATCGATCCTTCTTGTTAACTTAATTTTTTGACATCGTTGTCTATTAGGGTGAATTATTAATTCGATGATTTTGGTTACACCGTTAAGACTCTATTTTTGGACCTAATCTCTATTCACGCATAAGTCAATGATGTATCCTCGTGATCATTAAGACAAAAATAAAATATAAGAGATACCAATTAGGAATAAGGGAGTCTAGGTTCGTAATTAACACTCATGAGATATGATTGTGTTGCTAACTTATAATGACAATGATCTCGTTACACGCTTAGCATGGAACCGAGTGAAAATCAAGGATGACGAACTTATCTCTATGAGGCGCTCTTATTCTTTGATCCTAAAAGTCTTAATCGTGATGAAAACGATACATTATGTCTAAAACGCGTGTAGTAGTTTATTTAAATTTACGTTTCAATAAATGTCACATAAAAATAATTTTTGGAGGTGCTACGATACTTAATTCTAGCATTGTGTGAGGGTACGGCAATGGTTTAGTATGGGGGAGTGATGAGACTGCATTTATACATAGTCTCATCGTCCAAAACGGGCTTAAACCGGTTAAAATATCATTAAAAGTGCCAAATATATGCTTGTGTTTGTTCAATGTGTATTTTAGGTACCCATATCGAGAAAAAGACGAAAGATCACAAGAATCAAGCAAAAACGAACACGGGAAATGAAGCCGTACAATGAACCGGGCCCAAGTGTTGAATTTCCAAGAAAGTCCCTCAACTTTGAAGAATTGGCAAGATTGGTCCTTATACTTTGAAGACTTGTCACATTAGACCCATGTAAATCTCTAATATTACAAGTGGGTCCATAAAGTTTCAAGAGTTTACATATTCAGCCCTCGAAGAATTGCTCAAGAAACCGAAGCCGGGATTGCAATTAACGGAATGAAAATGAGTATATTCGGTTCGACTCGACAAAGTTGGAAGATTTTACAAGTCAAAGATAAATTCAAGTCAAACCCGAAACCCGACAATGAAATGGACGCGAAAAACGATCCCGAAACATAAATTATTATTTAACGGACTGACCTACACCCGTTTAACGGGCCAAGTCGGCCCGTTAAAATAATAATAACAACACTAATTATTTCCATTTTCTATTATATCCTACGGACCAAAAATTGCCCAGCCCAAATCTCCTTTGTTAATTTTTCTTTGGGCCTCAATGTACCACTAGCCCATTATCACCCAAATTATAACAAGCCTTTTTTTTACAAACAAAGATGATTATATATCTGCTTTTACCAACGTAATAAAAAAAGGTGGGGGCTCTTGTTTAGTACGACAGAAGAAAACAGAAGAGAATTAGGGTTCCTCATCCATCATCTCAGCCACCATTACTCAAATCTCTCCAATTAACCCTAATCCTTTGACTATCACTATCCCACATCACCCATCTTACCCTACCCACGTGAAGACTTCGAATCAAGACAAAGAAGACAGAGATTGAATGGCTTTGATCATATTCCTTGCTTCCCACAACAAATCAACCACCAGGATTGCTTAGAAGGTTCAAGAAACAAGTATATCCAACAGCATATTCATGGGTACGTTTGGAAATCCACCATCTAGGGTTTTGATTTCTAGAAACATCTTGTAGCTATTATATAAAGCAATAGGATTTTAATTTTTCTTTTGTTCCTATTTTTATCAACCTTATACTGACAATAAGATTTTGAATAGAAGTTGTGTTCCATTTAATTTACTTGCACGCTTTACATACTTGCACTTTAAATTCCTTGCATCATTTATTTTCCTTAAAAAAATTACATTTCAAGTTCCATTTATCACACAAACAAGTTTTTGTTTGTGAAGTTACTGTACCAATAAGCTATAGTGTAGCTTATCTGACAAATAAGCTTGGCTATTAGCTTAATGGGTTATGGTTTGAATAAGGAGTTGGTTCTTTGTTCTTGTTCAAGATATCGAAGTTTGGTTCAAGATTGGTTCTAGTTTGGTATTTGATTTGAAGTTTCTGTGGGCGATAAGCTGTGGGTATTAAGTTAGTGGATGATTGGGTATAAATAATCTAAACGGAGTTGAGTAGAAGGTCTTATAGTTTGTTGGTTAGAGAATTGAAGCTCGGACCCATTGTAAGTTACTTCCTCTTCTTTAAGCTTATTTTCTAATTTTTTTTCTTCTTATTGCTTATCTCTATGCTTGTGTGCTGATTTGTTCTTGTTATTTGCTTAATTTGCCTTTCTTATTGTTATTTTACTTGCTGCTCTTCAATTGGTCATGTACTTTATTGATCTTGTCTTTTATTGTTGCTTATTTCTTGCTAAAGTAGCGTTTGGGATTAATGTTAGCACCATCTTAGGAGTTGATCTATAGGGTAGGTTTGATTTCTTCAGTTTTATAAGGTTAGTTTAAGGTTAGTTTAGCTTTTGGTTTCATATAAATCTAAAAAAATCAAAAAAGTCATTGCGTTTCTTGTTTATTGCTTTAGTAGAACAGTAGGATAGTAATTCTTCCCATTTGTGGGTAATTGTTGTTATTGTTGTCCAATTTACACTTATTTCCTGTTATAAGTGAGGTTTGAATGGTGCATTAGGCTAGTTGCCTGTCAGGCTTAAAGTTGTGCATAAACTCGGCCTTGTTTCACCAAATTTTGATGCACATTTGCACGAGCAGCTTGTGGATTATTGATTAGTAGTTCTGCGTTGGTGGCCTTATGTTGTTTTTATTACTTTAATGGTGCTTTTTTTTGTTGAGTTGTTTTGAATAGGTGTTATAAGGTAGAATTCACTTAGATATCAAGTGGAGCATTTAACTTCTTAACTTTCTGCCAAAACATAAGCGTTTTAGACCAGCAACTCTTCTTCTTTTGATATGAGGATTTACGTTTTGAAACTCATGATTCTAGTTGTTTAGATGCTAAGGTTGAACTTTTTTTAAGTTTGAGTGTTTGAGGTGTCTCTAGACTGCTTATCTTTGAGATAGAAATTCGCTTATTTGCCTCTAAATACAACTTATTTTCGTTTTTTGTTGATGTTGTTCTTGAATATAATCCAAATAAGTTGTCAAAAAAATAGCAGAAAAAAGTAACTGCAGTGAGTTTCAAACCCCTGACCTGCACACATACATAAGAAGCAAACAGCCTTCTCATTTACCATCTGATCTACTGACTCTTTTTGTTGATAGTTCTTTTCGGATCTCTTTTATTTGGTTTCTATTTCGTGTAATTAGTTGATAATAAAATAAAATTGGTAAAAAGTGACAGCAGGGGGTCTCGAAAGCATGACCTTGCGAGCCCTAGCAGACACAACAACCCACTGATTCACCAGCTGATCTATAAGATCTTTTTGTGTTATCTCTCTTTTATTTTCTTTTTAACCTTTTGTTCATTTCGTTTTTTTATAATATATCAGCCTTTGTAGCTTATTTCGTAGCTTATTTGTACCTTATTTTTGGGCATTTTATTTTTCTTACATTATTTATTTAAGTACCTATTTCTATAAAAAAAATCGGATTTTTTTAATATCATTTAGTATTTTTAAATCATTTTATGAGTTTAAATAGTATTTAATTCATAATAAATTATTTAAATGTAAAAAAAATACAATTCTTTTTTTCAAAATTTTCTTTTATCACATAGTACGTAGGAAAAATAAATTTGCTTTTGTATAGTTTAAATTTCATAATTTTCTTTTTATTATTTATTTTCTAAGATTATTCTCATTTTAAAATTTAAAAAGAGTCATAAAAAAATAGAAAAAAACTTTAGAAAAATTTTCAAAAAAAATATTTTTAGTTTTTAAATAGTATAAACTAGGTTTGCAAATAATAAAGTTTGAATTTTCTCCTTTTCTTAGTTAATTTATTTTTTAAGAATTTTAATTAACTTTAAATATTAATATAAAATAATTTAAGCACTTTCAAATTTTTTAGTTTATATTTTATTTTTAATTAGAATTTTTAGGAAATTTTAATTATTTTTTAGGTGAAATTTTTCGTTGGGTCGCGTTTTTACGTTCGCGCGTTTTTGTCCGTTTTGAGCGTAACTCGTCTCCGTTTTTCTTTTATTTTCGTCTTTCGGAAAACGTAATCACTCGATTAAATAACGTATAATATTGTTGGCTAAACACCATACCTCCACCGAGAACGAACTCGACGACGAGTATTCGCGTTTTTCACAAAACGTGATACTTAATACTTACCCGCTTTTGTCGCTTTGTTTTTCCTAAAATAAAATGTACAAAAATACCGCATAAGTTATACCTTACTCTATTGATACAACAAGTTTCGAAAAAAATGTTTTTGGGTTTGGTGTTCATCATGATGGCCTAGTCCCCACCCTAATCAAGGTTGCATACCCGGAATCAGGTCTAGGAGACTGGACCGTACTCTTGTTTAACCTAGCCGAAAAACGCTGGAAATTTATCCCCACTCCAAATCTACCTACCAAAAAGATACGTATTAATAGATCTTCACAAACAACAATTGACGGGGTCATTTACTGGGTTGCCTTTGAGCGAGTTGTATTTTCGGATGGTGTTTCGTATAAGGACTACATGATAATGTCGTTTGACATGGTGAGTGAATTGTTTACACTCATAACCATTCCTACCCCGCTTAGAAAACTTCTACCCATTCCTTTTTTCATCTCAAAAAGGGATTCATCACTTGTCTTATTTGGAAACCACTTTGGTGTTGTACAACCTTCATTCACTATTTGGAGTGTTGAGATCAGTCATTGTACCATAAGGTCATTTCTCCGGATTTACAACATCGACACACATGATCCTTTAAAAGTTCTGGGTTTCACATGCAATGGAAGTCCAGTACTTGAAGTTTGTAGGGCATATCATATGTCATACAGCCTACATTTGTTCAATGAATCATCGCGGCAATTGCGTAGTTTGGGTGTCGAGAGAGCTGGTGGTTCATTTTACTTGGGTTTGTATCACGAGTCCCTTGTGATGGCTAATGAGAGGGACAGCTACATCTATTAGGATAGTTCCGTATTTCCAATCAAAATAATGTTGTTTTTTTTTATTTTTAGTAGTATCCCATGTTCGTACTTTTTAATATTTGTTTGTACTCGGACTAGTAGTGTTGTTTTATTTGTTTTTCTATGCTAATGATCAGTGTTGTGTTATTTGTTCTTGTAGTTTTTAATTGGTGTATGTTATTAATTTGTTGGCAGGTTAAGTTGCCTGAAGTTTTGGATATATGTAATGCATTTGTGGTAAAAGCCATTGATCGTAAAGCTTACAAGATAAATTTTAGGTTTGCCCGTGGAATTCCCCAACAATGTGGTGTGTTTGATGATTGTGGCGTGTGGGTATGCATATTTTTATATAGGCTATCACATGGAAAATCGCTGAAGGTCGATGATGCGATACAAGCAACACTTGCGTATAGAGAAAGAATGGCTGAATTTATTTTAAGCATAAAGTAGTTTAAGTTTAGGGGACCTTAAGTTTATTGTAACCTACACAAAAAAGTATATTATCAAACTTTATTTTATGGTGGGACTTGTCGTTACGCAGAAATAGTTGGTCAAGAATTAAGCAAGTATTTAACATATTGTATCAGGTTATCGTGAGTGTTAGCTAATGTTAGCTAATCCAAAGACCAAAAAAAAGTTTTAAAAAAATTGGAGGTTGCCTTGTATCGAACCTACGACCTCACTACTCTCAACGCCTCACACACACATCTCATAACCAACTCCGCCCTAAGGACTTTACTGTCCAAAGGGGGAGTTAGTTGGTATTTAAGGGCATTTGTGTTTGGCTTATACATCACAATTCGAACATAATAAGCCATTTTCAGATTATTTGGTCGTGTTCTTTTTAGCTTTATTATTTTTCTCTCGTCTTATTTACAGTTTAGGATTTTTAGAAAAAGAAATTATATTGTTCCCATTTGTACATTATTTTTAATCACTATTTTCTTTTTACTCTGTTTTTAGTGTTTTTAAAATAGAAAATAGTTTATAATAAATTTCAAAAAAAATTTTAGTTTTTAAATAAAATGTTTTAGGTTTACAAAGTTTAAAAATTGGATTTTATCTTTTTCTTAGCTAGTTTCATTTATAAGGTTTTTAATTATCTTTAATATTTAATAATAAATAATTTAAAATTTTTCAAATTTTTAGTTTTCAAATTTTTCTTATAATTTTTAGGACTTTTTAGTAATATTTAATTTACCCAAAGGGAGAGTTAGTTGGAAAAATACAATTTCTTTTTCTAAAAATCCTAAATTATAAATAAGACGAGGGAAAAATAATAAAGCTAAAAAGAACATGACCAAATAATCTGGAAATGGCTTATTATGTTCGAATTGTGATGTATAAGCCAAACACAAATGCCCTTAAATACCAACTAACTCTCCCTTTGGACAATAAAGTCCCTAGGACAGAGTTGGTTATGAGATGTGTGTGGAGGCGTTGAGAGTAGTGAGGTCGTGGGTTCGATACAGGGCAACCTCCAAATTTTTTAAAACTTAATATTTTTTTGGTCTTTGGATTAGCCTACACTAGCTAACACTTACGATAACCTGATAGAATATGTTAAATACTTGCTTAATTCTTGACCAACTATTTCTGCATAACCATTACACATGTTTTGTCCAGCAAAGTAAAAATCAAAAAACAAAAATTAAGGGTAAATAAGCGCAATACATTAAACATGATGTGTTCAGCAATACATTAAACTAATGTCATTGGTACATAAAAGAAAAATACAAAAACAGCATCCAATCTTCTAAAAATCCTCAAGGTGAACATTACGATGGTTTGACGATTCCACCAGAATTTGATTGTCAATGAAGTGGCTAGATTGGCCGTGTCCAAAAGTATTCTAGTAGTAAAATTATTCAAATATTAGACTTTAGCCCAGTTGGAATGAAAAATAAAATGTTATATAATATTTTTTTACCTATCGTTCTTGCAATGGAGCCTGACATGCGTCTCTGTGGTGTCCAGTGTCTTCACACCTGCTGCAATAGTTGTTTATTGGTTCCTCCCCTTATGACCTAATACGAGCATTCGATTTGGGTCGTCCTGGTTGGCGCTTTACTACGATAGGAGGTAACACCTTCTGCAGATTAATTGGTTGTTCCCACATGGACACTTCTGGAAGAGGGTACACCAACTCCCTGTAGGTGTTGTTAATGGTGCTTTTACAAAATCATGACTTTGCCCATCGATTTGGATTGCGCAACCCAATTACCCGAGACATAACATACATGACCACATGGCAGGCCTGAAAGTTGCCATTTCCAACACGCACATTGACCGTTTACAAGATCCACTTTCTGGGCAGCTCTATGATCTTTGACCTGGTAAATCTTGAAATTCTCTATCGAATGAACCACCCAGTTAGCACTCTTCAAATTCCTCTTTGTCACCTTTGCAACAGCCCAGGTTGATAGTTCATCAATTTGCGGCACAGCTATAATAAAATGTTGACCAACAAAACCATTAGTAATCATTTAATACTTATTTAAAAAGAATCAAAAACAAAGTTTTGTCGATCCTACCATCATCTTGCGACCTCCGCTCATAATACCTTCTTTGTAGAAGGTCTCTAAAAAATCCATAAGCTTTGTGATTGGAAATCTCCTAACATCCTTTGTTAGTGAATTAATCGACTCAACACAGTTGGACGTTAAATAATTGTATTTTTAGTTGGGCAAAAAGCACGGGACCAATTTTCAAAACCAGCTTCTTGGAGTTTTCTGTATGCCTCAGGTTTACAAATTCTTATCTCAGAAATACTGTTTTCAAAATCTTGTGTCAAATAAGCTTTACATGTTTTCCAATAAATTGCATTAAACTTTCGGGATTTTAAGCTACAATTCATAAGCAGATGCCTACGGCATATACCATGGAAGGCTTCTGGAAACACAGTGCTACAAGCTACGTTAATGGCTTGATGACGATCAGATATGATAACTAAATTAGGAACATCATCAATACATTCTTTCAGTTTAGTTAAAAACCATGTCCAATCCTCAGTTGTTTCACCTTGGCACACACCCGTGGCAATGGTTATGATTTGGTTGTTGCCATCCATCCCAACCGCAACGAGGTTAGTACCAAGATACTTACCCTTTAAATGTGCTCCATCGATTTTCAACAGAGGCCGCATATAACGTACAAAGCTCTGAATCTGTAATTATATTGACATTATTTCATCTTATGTTCTGGTATAGTGGGAATACAATAAAACGTAATGAATTTGGAAGTATCTTACCGTGACGGCGAAGGCAATAAAACACTTCTTGAAATAACAATCTTCGTCAGTATCAATATGTGTTACAGTTCCTGGGTTCAACAACTTTAAATTGTGACAATAAAAAGGTAACTGGGTATGCGAATCCTCAGGTGAACCGTGTAGGATTTTCAAAGCCTTTTGTTTACCCGCCCAAGCTCTATAATACGAAACATCTAACTTCCAATCTAAATGCAAATCCTTTACAATATCGGTGGGTGTATATACCCTCTTAGTATCTCTGAACTTGTCAGTCAGTAATGGCCCTATTAAATTACGCTTTGCGTTGCGATGGTTAGGGAAAAATTCGTCTTGGAACAAGTGTGGATGTTTTGAACGGTTGTTGCTCTAAAGGCCGGACTACTTTTCAGCTTGCGTGTGTGTATCAACCAATTGCATTCTGGTTGTGAACAGCAGACACTGTAACGTGGGACACAAGACCGTAATACCTTATATTGGTAGCCATCAGTAACGACCTTTTTTCCAATGACAAACATACACACTGCCTTATTGTCAAACCTATCGCCTTTTTTAAAGGGCAACGACAAATCGAATTGTGGTTGTTGGTTACTTTTTGTTCTATTCTACTATTTGTTGGAAGCGCGGGTATATTGTTTAGTGAATTTCGTTACCAGCCTACATGGCTAGAAGCTAATTCTTTACAAACTAAAGGCTCATTTAAATCAAAGGAAACATAATTTAAGTTGTGTAGATTGTTTACCTCAACCAAATTAATGCAAATCTTTGCAACGTCTTGCGTGTCCAGAATATCACTACAAATACACTCGACGTCATCGTCATCCTTCAGGTCAATTCTATCCTCACGACGAAATATTTTCGTGTTCTTGTACACCAAATTTCCCCTTAACATGACAGACTAGCTTGGAGTAATTTATGGGCTTTTCTAATAGGACTGCCATAGTAGAGTCCTTAAAAACAAGTAAGACTTTGAATCTAATAATTTTCCGTCTAGCCATTATTCTATGAGTGAGCAACCTGGGCATGTTTTTTTATATACGTCATAACACCATGGCTAGTTTAACTAACACTGGAATGACTTAAATTATTTTTACAATTTCCATTCGAATAATGAGCATAACTAACTTGAACTACCAGTCGAATAAAATTTATTCTTTAAAAAACATACCAACATACAACAAGGCAAAACAGTAGGGCTTGTTTAACTAAGACTCGAAGGACTATACATGATGAACCACCAGTTGCATAATGAGTATACCTAAGTTGAACTACTAGTCGAATAAAATTTACTAGTTGGGTTTTAAAAACATAGCATCATACAAAAGGGAAAAACAGTAGGGCTTGTTTAACTAACAGTCGAATGAGTTTACATCTTGAACCTCTAGTCGCATAATGATTATACATAGGTTGAACTACCAGTCGAATAAAATTTATTCTTTTGTGCAGAAACTAGAAGGGGGGGTTGAATAGTTTCTCATCGGTTTATCTCCTAACTAAAATTCCTTTCAATTAGGTGAGTGCACAAAACTATCTTTTACTTGAAATCTAGTTGCATAATGATTAGGTTCAATTCTAATGCATTAACAATGTATAGTAAGTGTAGTGATAATGAATGTAAGTAAAGAGTAAGGAAAGAAACAACCTAGTAGGAAGACACCAAGATTTATAGTGGTTCGGCAACGAGGCTCTATCCTCGTTCCTACTCCACTCCTCGAGTACACCTTACTCGAGATTTCCACTATATTCACAAGCTCCCTTCTTGGCGGAGAAAACCTTACAACGTCGCTTATATTATTTTCTGACACTAAGCTAAATGTCGAGACCTAATCTTAGCTAGGACCAATCTACACAACGTCGCCCACTTTGTTGGGAATAAATTATGGCCAGTCTACTTGAGCGCTGACAAGAGTAAAACAAGCGTTGACAGGAGTAAAACAAACGCTGACAGCTCAAGCTTTGACTAGACAAAGTCAAGCGTTGATACATTGAAGACAAGCAATGATGGGAAGATATACTCTACGCGTTTATTGTATTCTAGATTACTTCTACTAAAGATAGGAACAACAATGTATTTTCTATATTTATCTTTACCTAGAATAGTTGATACGTAGATTATTGTACAAGGCTTTTTATGTCTATAAAAGAAGACCTTTAGGTTAATGTTCAATATAAGTTTTCATTCGTAAACTACTTTCATTGTAAGCAAGTTTGATATCATTAATCAAAGTGAAAGTTTGTTTATATCTTGTGTGTTCTTGTTTAAGTGTTAATTCCGCATAACACTTAGATTATCATATACATATACAAAGGTTTCTCTAAGTGTATTACTTGATCTAATCTCGTATACATAAAGATAAATCGATCTAAGTTTGGGATCAACAGGTGGTATCAGAGCTTGTTGAGGAACTTTTGATCTTAAAGAACACAAGAACCCTAAAAATCACCAAAACCCTAATTTTCTCTAAACCCTAACAACATCATGTCAACTCCAGAAATAACCTCCTCCTCCTCACCTTTACCAAACATCAAGATTCCCATGCTTGATGCAACCAACTTTGAATTGTGGAAATTCAACTTTGAGCAATATCTAGGGATCTATGACTACACACTCTGGGAGATTATTGAATATGGAAACACATTCAATAAAGCCCAAAAGATTGCTGATGCTATTGCTGGAAGAGCAGCTGTTGCTGGATGTTCTGAAGCAGATAAGAAAGAAAAGCCTGAAGATGGTAGAGCTGTGTCTGCTGAAGACATAGCAAAGAAAAGGGTTGACATGAAAACCATAAATATTCTGAAACTCTCTTTAGGACAAGAGAACCAGCATAAATATAGAGGTTATGAATCTGCTAAAGACCTTTGGGCAGCTCTTGAAGTTGCATATGGTGGCAATGAAGATACTAAGGAAGAGAAGAAGAAGCAACTTATGCATGATTATGCTGTCTTCAAGGCTCAACCTAATTAAAAGCTTAGTAGTGTGAGAAGCAGATTGCTTGACATTACAAGCAAATTGTCCTTCATGGGGACACAACTTGGTGATGTTGACATTAATGCTACTTTTCTTAAAATTCTTGGTGAGGCGTAGAAGATTGAGGCAAGATCTATTCTTGCCAATAATACTTACAAAAGTTCCATGTTTGATGACATCTACAACAAACTGAGGCTGTTGGAAGATGAAACTCTTTTAGAGCATGGAAGCAAGTCTACCAACAGTAACATGGCCTTCTTTTCTCATAGTGAAGGTCAATTCAATCAGAAGGACTCCTACATGCATCCAGTTACTGGATCATCATGTGTCAGCGCTGGAACATGTCCTGTCAACTTCTCCTTTTCAGACGCTGACACATTCAAAAGTGACTCACCAAGAGTTAAACCTGCTGGTTTGGATTTGGATATTATATGTGCTTATATTCCTTCTTTGCCCAATGGTTCAGTGATTACATATGAGGACCTTGAGCAGATAAGTGATGAGCACTTGGAAGAGATGGACATTAAGTGGAACATGGCTCTTGCTAGTATAAGAAAAAACAGGTCGAACAGAAGGTTTAAGAAGAAGATGACCTTCAATGCAAAAGACACAGCTGGATTTGATAAATCCAAAGTTGAGTGCTAAAATTATCATCGTATGGGGCACTTCATGAGGGAATGCAGATCTCCTAGAAGATCTGATGCTGGTAAATCCTCAAGTCAAATTGTTAAGACTCAGGATCCTAAAGCCATGGTTGCAGTTTAAGGAATTGATGGTATGGGATGGGATTCGAGCTATCTGGCTAAGGATATGGAAGAGGATAAAGCTTTGGTTGCTGAAATTGAAGAAGAAGAGCATGTTGAATATGCTCTCATGGCACACTCCTCCTCTTCATCTGATAATGAGGTATACGATGATGCTTTTTGTAGTAAAGGTTGTAGGTTAAACACTGAGAAACTTAACAAAGAGGTGTTAAGATGATTAAGTGATGTGACTACTAAATGATGCAAACTGTCTAATTACCAACTAGCTCTCACTCAAACTGAGAAGACAGTTTCTGAATACAAGAAAATGGAATTTGACTTAAAAGATAAAATAAATATCTTAAAACATGAGTTAAATGCTAGTATGGATATTAGAAACATCATGGAAAGAGTTAATGGTGAGTTACAGGCTAAGTTAGATGAGGCCATTAAGAATAAAGATAATGTTGGCCTTAAAATTCAAAGATTTGATAAGGCCACACAAACCCGAGGAGAATGTGTGAGTAAACAAAGAGATCCTAAGGACATGACTGGGATTGGGATGCAAGACTACTCTGTGGTTCCACCACCAGCTGGTGACTTCTATGGTGTCCAACAAAAGGACCTATCTTGGACTGGTTTGCCAGAACTCCAAGAGGAGGAATTCATTCCTCCACCAAGAGTTGTTACCCTAGTTGAAGAGTATCAACAAAAGTTGACTGACCTGAATGAATGGAAGAAAGCTAACCCTACTTTATTTGTTAAGGGTGGCTTGCTATGTGAAAGTCCTAATGAGTCAACTCCCATTAAGGTTACAAACCCAATCACTGGTAAGGCTGTTGATCTTGGCTCAAACACTGTTAGAAAACCTAGCATTAAGTATGTAGAGATGTATAGGAATACTAGGTCACCTAAGAGCCAAGTTAGCAATGATGGAACAGGCTTCTTCTCTTCTAGATCTAGGATTGTGTCTAGAAAAGCCTGTTACACTTGTGGTAGCTTTTCACACTTGGCATATAAGTGTGTCAACGCTCCCAAAGTCAGCGCTGACAGGAACAAATTCAGCGCTGACAGGAACAAAGTCAATGTTGTTAGAAAGTCAAACGTTGTCAAACCCAAACCTTGTGTGCAGCAAAGTCCACAAGTGATTAGACCTGCCCCATTCTTCACTAGAGGGTCTAACACTCATGGACAAAGACCATTTCAAAATACAAACACTTGGTCTAATAGGCAATAGGTTTCTGTAGCAAACCCTAGATTCAACGCTGACAAGGGTAATTTCAGCGTTGACAAGACCAATTCCAACGCTGACAGAAACGTGACCAGACCTAAATATTTGCAACCACAGGGTAAGGGGTCTAAAGCTTCTTCAAGCTTGACATGGAGACCAAAGAAAGATCAAAACCCTAATGATAATGGGATTTCAATGACCTGCAACAGATTTATTTACATTTAAAAGGTCATTACAAAACCTATTGGGGTTAACTGGGTATTTCATCCTAAGAAGGATGAATATGGGGTTGTTGTGAGAACTAATTCTGTTCTTATTGAACAACCAGATGAATCCAAGTCTTCTAAGGCTTGGGTTCCCAAAGAAAACTAATTTGTTTTCTTTATGTGCAGGGCATTCAAAAACAGGTCAATGATTATGGATATTAGGACAGTGGATGCTCAAGGCACATTACAGGGAAGGAAGATTATCTTACTAACTTCACTCCCATTAAGGATGGTGATAAGGTTTACTTTGGAGGCGGATATGGTACTATCACAGGCAAAGGAACCCTTCTCACCAAGAACTTGCGTTTTGAGAACGTGTTTCTAGTAAAAGAACTTGATTACAATCTTTTTAGTGTATCACAAGTGTGTGATAACAAAAATAAAGTTCTGTTTACTGATACTGAATGTTTGGTGTTAAGCAAGGATTATAAGATCCCTGATGAGAAATATATTGAATATAGAACACCTAGGCATAAAGACATATACAATGTGAATCTGAATGGGATTAGAATGAATAACAATATGTCTTGTTTTTATGCTAAAGCTTCAGTAGATGAGAGTAATTTGTGGCACAGTAGACTAGGGCACATAAATTTTAAGAATATAAATAGGCTTGTGAGACTTGGCTTGGTTGATGGTTTGCCTGAGAAGGCCTTCCACAATGACCACTCTTGTGTTGCATGTCTTAAAGGCAAGCAGCACAAGGTCTCATTCAAGTCCAAACAGGTGAATTCTAGTTCTAGACCTCTTCATTTGCTTCATATGTACCTCTTTGGTCCAACCAATATAGAAAGTTTGAATGGAAAGTCCTATTGCTTTGTCATCACATATGACTTTTCTAGGTTTACTTGGACATTCTTTCTAGCTATGAAGAGTGAAACAACTGATATTTTAATTGATTTTATCACTCAGATTGAGAAGAAGTCTGGCAATGAAGTTAAAATGATTAGGAGTGATAATGGTGGTGAATTTAGGAATAAAAAGTTAGATGATTTCTGTGCCAGGAAAGGAATTACTAGGCAATTTAGTGTCGCCAGAACCCCACAGCAAGATGGGGTTACTGAGAGGAAAAATAGAACCCTAATTGAAGCAGCTAAAACCATGTTGGTTGATGCTCATTTTCCTATAGCCTTTTGGGCTGAAGCTGTTAATACAGCTTGTTATGTTCAAAATAGAGCATTGGTCAACAAAATTTAGAACAAAACACCTTATGAGTTACTTTGGGGAAGAAAACCTAATATTGGTTTTCTCAGACCTTTTGGGTGTCATGTAGTAGTTTTAGACACTAGTGATGCCTTAGGTAAATTTAGTGCAAAAGGTGATGAAGGTTACTTCATGGGGTATTCAGTGCAGAGCAAGGGATATAGGGTTTATCTTAAAGAGGAAAAACGTATACTTGAAAGAGTACATGTTAGGTTTTTAGAGAATAAACCTAGTGATCCTGAAAGTGGTCCTAATTGGTTGTTTGACTTGGAACCTTTATCTAGAGCTTTAAATTATATGCCTGTCACTAATCCAGACATTGTGAAGGTAACTTCAAGTGTTGTGGAAGAACAAGTTGTTGATGTTTCAGGTACACAGGTTCATGAAAAAGTTAGATCACAAGCAGAAAAGTCATCTCCTATACAAGAATATGTTACAATCCCCATTTGGACAGATGCTTTTGCTGCTGCTGGTAAAGATAATGGTGATCCCTAAGTACCACCAGATAACAACATGCATGGTCCTTCAGGCGCTGACAAAGGCAAATCCAGCGCTGACAAGACCAATTCAGACGTTGATGGCTCAGACGTTGACAACAATAGTTCAAGCGTTGTTAGCCAACACGCTGACAAACAAGGTTCAGACGTTGACAACACTTCTGCACATCTTTTCTCTTCCATTTTTGAACAAGGTGAACCTTCCAATTTATATGAAGAGGTTCATCCTCATGTTGATGAAAGAGAGTCTGAAGAAGAAGATATTGGCAACATGGAGAATGAGGTTGAGGACACCAGACTTTTTGAAGGAGGAGTTCTCACTTCTACTATGAAGAATCACCCCACTTCTCAAATCATTGGTGATATTATGACTCCTGTTCAGACTAGAAGATCTCATCAAGGTCTTGGTGGGTTTATTGCCAATATTCACAAGAAGGTTGATACCCCTCTTGTGCAAGCATGTTTGTTTGCCTGTTTTCTGTCACAACAGGAACCCAAGAAGATATTTGATGCTCTCAAAGAACCAAGTTGGGTGGAAGCAATGCAGGATGAGCTTCACCAATTTGCAATTCAGGATGTTTGGGAGCTGGTTGATTGTCCCAGATATGTCAGACCTATAGGGACAAGATGGGTTCTAAGAAATAAGAGAGATGAAAGAGGAATTGTGGTCAGAAACAAGACAAGGTTAGTGGCTCAGGGATATACACAAGAGGAGGGGATAGACTATGAGGAAGTCTTTGCACCAGTTGTAAGGATTGAAGCTATTAGGATCTTTTTAGCCTATGCATCCTGCATGGGCTTCACTGTCTATCAAATGGATGTCAAGAGTGCCTTCCTCTATGGAACAATTGTTGAGGAGGTATATGTGATGCAGCCTCCTGGTTTTGAGGATCCAGAGAATCCCGACAAGGTGTATAGAGTCAAAAAGGCTATGTATGGACTTCATCAAGCCCCAAGAGCATGGTATGGTACTTTGTCTACTTACTTAGTGGACAATGGATTCAAGAGGGGCACCATAGATCAGACACTATTTACAAAGAAGAAAGGTAAGGATGTGTTGCTTGTTCAGGTCTATGTTGATGATATCATTTTTGGGTCTACTGATCCAAAGATAAGTGAGGATTTCTCCAAGCTGATGATAGACAAATTCAAGATGAGTGCCATGGGGGAGATGAACTTCTTTCTTGGTTTACAAGTTCAGCAGAAAGAAGATGGTATCTTCATCTCCCAGGATAAGTATGTGGCAGAGATCTTGAAGAAATTTGGCTTTTCTCCACATGAAAAGAGGGCTACTACTCCTATGGATAGAGAACACCCTTGGGGAAAGATTGGAGATGGGAAAGATGTTGATGTCAGGCACTATAGATCCATGATTGGATCATTGATGTACCTTACAGCCTCCAGACCTGACATCATGTTTGCTGTGTGTGCTTGTGCACGCCATCAAGTGACTCCCAAAGAATGTCACCTTTATGCTGTAAAGAGGATCTTTAGGTACCTAAGATGCTATCCTAGTCTTGGTTTGTGGTACCCTAAGGATTCACCATTGGAGCTGATTGCATATTCAGACAGTGACTATGGAGGTGATAAGTTTGATAGAAAATCCACAACTGGTGGATGCCAATTTCTTGGGAGCAGGTTGATATCTTGGCAATGCAAGAAACAAACAGTGGTGGCTAATTCTACAACTGAAGCTGAGTATGTGGCTGCAGCTGCTTGTTGTGGACAAGTTTTGTGGATTCAGAACCAGCTGTTGGACTATGGGTATAATTTCATGCATACCAAGATATTTGTTGACAATAACAGCATATTATGCATCATTAAGAATCCTGTACATCATTCTAAAACTAAACACATAGAAATTAGACACCATTTTATAAGAGATTGTTTTGAAAAGGGTTTAATACAACCAGATAGGGTTGACACAGTAGAAAATGTGTCAGATTTACTAACTAACCCTTTTGATGCTGGGAGGTTTCAATACTTGGTAACAAGTATTTGAATGATCAATCTCACATAATATGTGTTTTGGAATCTTTTTGTAAAAGTATGTACAGGATAATGCATTGTTATTGGTCTTTTTGAAGATTTAGATTTTCCACTCTATTTTTCTAACACAGACAAAGGTTGCTTGAACGCTGATAAGTGTTTTTGTAACGTTGTCAGCAATATATTTGTCTAACGCTGACAAAGCTTCCCTCAATGCTGTCATGTGTTATCGGGGCGTTGTCAACACCAATGTTAGTTTTATGGTTTTCAATCTAAATGTGCAGGTGGTGTTAGCAGTATACCATTGGATACAGAGTTGCTTATGGATCAATGGAGAAGCATTTGGGCATGTTTGTGTTTATGGATGATGGTTGGAATTTTTAATTCCTATCTTGACATAAAAAAAATTTTGTTCATGCATATTTTTAGCAACTTATGTATCATAGTTGAAGGGGAGGTTTTAGGAACCTTTAGGATGTTTGGGTATCCATATGATACTCTTATCACAATTCTAGATTGTGTCCACAGGTGAGTATGAGTTAGTTTTACTAAATCATGAGGCACTGTAGCATGCAAAGTTGATATACTATGCATGCTGCCAAGACATTTTTGGCCTAGAATTGGTTGTGGTCTGTTGGGAGACTTGGGAATAATTTTGTTATGGGGTTTACCTGGGAGTAACAAGGAATTTTATAAGGTAACTTAGTTGTTAAGAGTTTTGGTTAGCAAGGGACACTAGAGGACTGTTATGTCTATCTTGCATAAGCAAGTGTGCATAACTAGACAGTGCTTGCCGCCCTATAATAATTATCAGCTTTTTGGTTATCTTCTCTAGGATAAATTACTTTGTTAAGGTCATTTTTCATTTTTAAACATTTTTATTTTTGGACGCTGACAAGTATTTTTCCAAGCGTTGTTGTGACCAATTTAGACGCTGACATGGCTATGGCAAACGTTGACAAGAATATAGCCGTTGGGCGTTGATAGGTTATTTTTGACCGTTGACACTCAATGGGACCTACCCAGTTGTTACTTTTTGACATATTTTTAGGCCGTAATTTTGGGAGCAGATAAACCTCATTTAATGCATGAGATAAAATTATTCTTTTTCAATATTTTCATGATTGTGTTTTGAAAATACTTGCCTATTTTTGGGCCAATCACATGCATGTTCTTCTCCTATATATTTGGCTCCTATTTTTAAACAGGGTACCTATTATTCTTGTCTAACACAATTTTCTCTTATCAACTTCATCTTCATCAATCATTTTCACAGCTTTCAACAATGGCACCAAAGTTTAAACCATCAGATTTGGAATTGGGGTTCAGAAGTCAACACAACATGATCGCGTATCTTGAAGCTGATGATACTCTGTTTCCCCAGTATACACAAATGGTGGCGTATTTGAACGCATCCCCTTTTAGGTATGCTCTTTCTCATGCACCACTCATTCCTGTCACACATATTAAACAATTTTGGAACACTGTTAGTTCCTCAACAGTTAATAGAGTGACTACATTATCTTCTATTGTTCATGGGAGAACTTGGGTGGTTACTGAGGCTTTGGTACGTCAAGACTTGCATCTTGATGATGCTGATGGTATAACCACCCTTCCCATTAGTGAAATAGAACAAGGACTACGGGCTTTGGGTTATCCTTTTCCTGATGAAGGAACTTTAAATAAATATCATAAACAGGAATTTCCCCCAGCCTGGAAGTACCTCATACATGTCCTCCTACAATGTTTGAGTCCCAAATGTACTGCACACAATGAGATCAATAGATCTATTGCAAGTGCTATTGTGTGCATTGCTACTGGGCAAAAATTTAATTATTCTAAAATGATTTTTGAGGGAATGTGTAAAAATAAAGGGAACAAAATGACTTTAGCTTATCCCAGATTTTTACAAATGGTTTTTGATGTCCAAGGATACTACACAAGGGATCATAATGATTTTTATGAGATCCCTGTGCAAAAGAAAACAATTTTTATGAAGATGAACTCACCCCCACATCGTGACCTACCCCTAACCCCAGCTATGATTGTTGTTATTGAAGCAACTCAACCCCAACCAGACCCCCAACCCCAAATTGACCCAATACCTGAACCATTAACTTCACCTCAACATATGCAACTTGATCAAGAACCCTTCAACGCTGACACGTTAAATGTTGGCGTTGATGTGCCTATTTCAAACGTTGACACCCAACCTTCACAGACCCAAACACCCCTTAACCAACCCACATCCACCCAATCCACATCATCATCTCCACCAACACAATATAGGTTACAAAAACGCCAAAGGACTACTGGAGTGTTCTCCTCTAGTGGTCCTAGCCATGTAGCAGAGAGAACCACCACCACAAGTGTGGTTGGTGTTATGGATGAGGCTGGGACTATTGGTTCTGGCTTAGATGCTGGCCAAGGCAGTCCCACCATAATTAAGACCTCATCCATGCCCAATGAATCTGACTTGGGAGGTCAAATACCCCTTTTAGAAGAGGGCAGATTGGAACCAATGACCCTAATGGAATTGACGGCAGTCTGCATGAGCTTGCAAAAGCAAAATGCAGACTTGGTACAAGTTGTCAGCATACAAGGCCTTGAACTCAAGCAATTGAGGGAGAGGATTGTTATTTTGGAGACTGCTAGTGCAAGGAGAGGGATGGAGGAATCTTCCAAAGGGGAGGATGAACAAATAAATGTGAGTGATAAGGGCAGCCATGATGGTCAATCTTTGGATGTTGCTGAGGCCCTAACAAGTTTGAAGAAACAGACAGGTTTTAATACGTCTCTAGTCTCTCCTACAAACTTAAATTTATCATTTACAGCCATGTTGGAGGAAATTGCAAAAGGCGCTGAGGCAGGAAATTTGAGCGTTGACAAAGAGAATTTGGACGCTGACATGAGTATTTTGGGCGCTGACAGAGCAAAAGTGAGCGTTGACAGACCTGCAAATGAGGGTGATGTATCCCAGTCATCATCCATCATCAAGGAGGTTTCTTCACAGGTATCACCATCTACCTTACCAACAATTGATCCATTAGATAAGGGTAAGGGTATTATGGTAGAAGAGGTTGTTCCAAAGAATGCAGCTCAAATTGAGTTTGATAGAAAGTTGGCTGCACAAATTGTGGAATAAGACAGAAAGGAGGTGAGAGAGTCACCATTTGTTGTCACTTCAGAAGAGCAAGAAGGAAGTGATGAAGCTAGCTCAGACTCAAGTGTTATGATCATAGAACAGTCAGAAAGACTTGAGTATGGAGATGAGTTGGCCAAGGAGAAATTGAGAGAGTTGAAATTGCAGGTTGACTTTGATATGCCAGAGGTGGTTCAAATGTATCATGCTTGGGAAGATAGATGTATGGAGAATCCACACTTGACTATTTCAGATCAAATATGGGGTTTGGAGATTCTTCTCAGAGTACAAAAGGATTGCAAGATCATTTTGAAACACAAAGCCAGCAATGTTCTCTCAGAGTTGAAAAGGGATAGAAGGGAGTTGTACTGCATGTTGCTCAGGTGTCATGGAACAGGGTGGACTTATCAAAAATTGAAGGCATTGACATTTGATGAGTTGGAATGTAGAGCTTATCCCATTTGGGTTAGAGTGCAGGAAGCAAACACTCTAAGACTTCTTTCTGATGAAAGAAAAGAAGAACTTGCAGAGGAAATGGAGCTCAAGAAAGCAATGTTTGTTCCCAGACCAGTGAAAAAGGGAGTTTCTCTTGAGTTTCCCAAAGATATGGATCCATTACATCCAAGTGAAGCTGTCATAAGAAAGAGCCTCAAGCTCTCACCATTAGAAGCTTCAGATATGGTACAGGTGTTACCACTTGATTCCAGAAACCCAATTGTAAGCTATGAAGAAGATGAATGTGGGTTTTGGAAGATTGGCAGGTATGGAAAAGAGGTGCACACTTTTACCACCCTTATATCTTTGTTTGCAAGTTGTGATAGAGATGACTTGGTAGACCTATGGAGGTTGTTAGAGGCCAAGTATGAGGCTGAAGCACCAACTTCAGCCAATGGAATAAAACTGTGGTCCACATTCAAGAGAATGTGTGGACCAAAAGATGAGGATCCTGCTATTTGGAAGGATCTTGAAGATGATCTCAGTTGTCTTCAATGGAGATTGTATTCAGCTGCTGGTGTTTATTATTTGAGTGCTACAAAGTTTGCTGAGTATCTACTTGTGGATGGTCAGTATTTCTTGTCCAAGGAAATCTTGGAGAAGATGAAGAACACTCAGTTGGAAATTGATTATTCGAGTGACGTGGCAAAAGACTTGATCAGATTTATTTATTACCAATATGAGAAGGTTTGTAAGATTCCTCCTAGTACTTAATGTTTATTCAGAAACTTGATCATTGGAGTAGATATCAAGTTTAGGGGAGGATTGTTGGGAATAAATTATGGGCAGTCTACTTGAGCGCTGACAAGAGTAAAACAAGCGTTGACAGGAGTAAAACAAACGCTGACAGCTCAAGCGTTGACTAGACAAAGTCAAGCGTTGATACATTGAAGACAAGCATTGATGGGAAGATATACTCTACGCGTTTATTGTAATCTAGATTACTTCTAGTAAAGATAGGAACAACAATGTATTTTCTATATTTATCTTTACCTAGAATAGTTGATACGTAGATTATTGTATAAGGCTTCTTATGTCTATAAAAGAAGACCTTTAGGTTAATGTTCAATATAAGTTTTCATTCGTAAACTACTTTCATTGTAAGCAAGTTTGATATCATTAATCAAAGTGAAAGTTTGTTTATATCTTGTGTGTTCTTGTTTAAGTGTTAATTCCGCATAACACTTAGATTATCATATACATATACAAAGGTTTCTCTAAGTGTATTACTTGATCTAATCTCGTATACATAAAGCTAAATCGATCTAAGTTTGGGATCAACACACTTCACTCTTTTACGACACAAGGCTAGATGTCGAGTTCTAATCTAAAGGTAGAACCAATCTTCACAACGTTGCCTACTTCACCATTTTCCGACACAAGGCTAGATGTCGAGTTCTAATCCAAAGCTATAACCAATCTTCACGACTCTTCACTTTAAAGCTAAGTGAGAACTTCACACAACACAACTACATATCACTTTATAGTTTAGTGAGAACTCACAAGACACAACCACATAACTTTATAGTTTAGTGATAACTCACAAGACACAACCACATCACTTAATAGTTTAGTGAGAACTAACATAACTAATTACAACTCAACTAATCATATCCAAGTACACACATGTAGCTTGGATCTACACAACATAAATCCAAGCACACACATATGCAATGGATGTACACAAATCTAATCCAAGTATTCACAATTAACTTGGATGAACACAACTAGTCCAAGTATTCACAAATACATTGGATCTACACAAGACACAAATAAACAAATTGATGAACATGACTAGATCTTTAGGAGAATGTGATCTTCATCAATGCTACATCTTTAATCACATCACAAGTATGTGAGTGATCTTCTCTTTGGACAAGGTAAAGAAGGATATCAAGAGGATAATCATGAGTAAACATACTTAACACATTAAGTGATCATTTACAAATGACTAGGATTAGAAAGGAGAAAGAAGGCTAAAGAAGATGTCCAAAAAGGGTTGATGAGAATGCAGATTTGATCCACTATTTATAGGACAAAACATCCAACGGCTATATCTGGCCGTTGTTCCTTATTGGAGCCCGCGGTTCCTTATCGATAAGGAACCGCCATAGGTGCTAAGGTACTGTCGGCGTAGACTCTGCTCCTTTTTGTCTTTTAGTGAATTTGAAATATCTGAGGCTGTTTAAACCTTCAAATGATATTCTTATAGCATTTGGAATGTGCCATATTCAAATTTGCATTTTCATTTTAATAAAACATTTTCTTAAAATAAAGTTTATTAAAAATCTTTTGTAATGTTTGACAAAAGTGAGTTTTAAGGCTAATCACTTTTATGATCACTAAGCATGATTAAGATATGTTAGTGTAATGATTCTTACCTTGATGATAGTGTTTGTTAGATAATTCGTTTTATGATTGTGTTTGACAATAAATGTCTTTGTAATTTTTCATGATCAAAACTAAGAAAGATTAATTAATACTAACAATGTTTTTAGGCATTGCTTTGCATTAACATTTTGGTTTAAAAAAATTAGCATCATACAAATAGCCAAAAGAGCATGGCTTGTTGAACCACCAGACGAATATAAAGTACACATAAATTGATAAAATACTTATGATTTGCAACCACTAGTCGAATAATTAAATCTTCCTAACAACCAAGAAATACATACTAAAGGCTATGCAGCTATATCCTGTAAATAAATACCACAACGCATGGAGTTAATGACTACAAGGAAATATGTCTTCTTCATCAACAAATTCCTATAGGCATCGATACTATGATTTAAGGAGAATGACACATTGCAATTGTATACCGCCACTTAAGATGGATACTCAAGTATCATGGACAAGATTGAATCCTGGAAGAAGGTTCAAAGGATGCCCAGTTTATGTAAGTATTCACCCAACCCCAAAGTTTAATAAACACCTACGTTCGGCTAATAATGTTTAGGGTTCCAGTAGGGTCAATTGTTTTGTCTAAGTGTATTTGACAATGCACAAGTCAACAACAATTGATCCAACTGGGAACCTAAACACTTGATTGACTTATACGAACCCATGTTAGCTTGGTTTCACGCTTAGCGTCAAGAGTTCCAGTTGGATCAGATGTGTTGTATAAGTGCATTAGTCAATGTGCAAATCTCCTGCAACGGATCTAACTAGAAACCTAGACACAATTTATTCATAACAAGTTCCAAGTGGTTACCGTTTTAGGCCTATTAGTAATCTAACAAGGTGTCTAGAGTTCCAGTTGGATCTGTAGGCCTGATTATGTGTATTACTAAATGCTCATGATGACGCAAACAGATCTAACTATAAATTTAGACACAAAGTTTAGAAAACTAAATCGTATCAATTATAAATCAACAATGAATCTTTGCATATAGCCTAAATTTTGAATCTAACTAATTTATAATTTGTTTAATAGGAGAGATCTGTTCAATGTGGTGTTTTTGGATGGCTAGATAACGAGCTACTTTCATAATACTACAAGGAACTAATATATAACCATCATGCTGACAACACAAATCTGACAACAACCTTAATTACCTTAAGGGAGCGCGAGCAACTTAACAGGGGATCATTATGCTTTACAACTTGTATAATTGCATTAGTTATAATATTTGTAATTCTGTTATGTTTGTTAGTTTTAGGTCGTTAAAAAATGTATTGAATATTTATGGACTGGAATAAATTACCATTATCGCAACGCCTTTTTCATTTAATACCATTAGCGGAAAATTTTCTTTATAAATCATACAGAGTATACAGGCATTATCTATTACTAGTTAACATAAACTACATGTATTCACGGTGTAGGTAGCTGACCTTGTGTTTCCAGAAATATGATATCATGTTTTCGCGGTAAGCAAGGGCAGTTTCAACTGAGTTGCCAAAAACCAAAGCATCCCACGTGTTAGCCGCTACAATATAATAAGAGCCTATATTCCACAGCCTCCATTGTTTCCACCTTGAATCGGTACATCATCTGAAAACTTAAAACTGGTTTTGTAGTCTTCCAATTTTAACCCCTTGCGCTTTGGTACACCAGCATTATGTAGTAACTGTGGTAGTTTGTCGCTAAATACTTCACACATCCCTATCCACCACAAGCGGGTCTCTTGAATTGGTAAATTCTTTGATCTCTGACGGGGTGGAAGAGAATCATAAACTGTGGTCACTCCCGTCCTAATATGCAATTCACTGACTGCCTAGTGCTTTAGTGGTTCATTCAATAGGATGTACACCTAAACAAAAGAAAAATTAATATTTGTATAACCTTCAATCTAAGACTAATAATATCAGTCTATATGGAATGGTTTCAAATAATTTAACAAACCTTCTCAACGTCTGCCCAACTAATACGTACGCTTTTGCCTTCCATGTACTGTTTAGGCAAACCTCTCATAAACATTGACGGACAAAAATGAGGTCCGGCTACAGTCCAATCAGCATTTTTGCCACGATAGTGGAACAATAAGTCAATCCAAACTTCAAAGTGCTGCGAAAATCACACAACACACAATATCAAACAATATATTAAACTAAACATACTATTTCTTTATCTTCTAATTAAAGAGTGTGCAACCTACCACGGTGCGTAGCCATCCTCTATTGTTTTCGTCCAAATCCAACAAGCATAACCAGAATATCTTATTAACAACTTGTTCATACTCGGCCCATGTAAATTGGAACAACGGAAAAGAATTTCCAATGGAACCCTTTTTTGTCAATAATTTTTTCAAATATGTCGGTACTGTAACTTTTGTGGGGTGACATTTTTTAGGGCGTTTCAATTCCTGAAAATTGAGATTACACCTATGAAAAACTAATAATCTTGGAAATTAATAAACACCAAAAACCAAGTATTTTACCTCTTTAAACATTTCAAGTGGGGTGTAGGCTATTTCGAATACAGGTTCATTCGTTTTCATTGGTTCAAATCGGACGACCAATCCACCATCAGAACCTATAGTTTCGTTGTTCAAACGGGAACGGGTTTTTTTTAACAGGATCAGTAGTAGACCTTTGTTTAGCATACGGCTCCTGATATGCCACCCCTGGCTTCCTTTTACGTGGTTCCTTTACAGAGACACAAGGTTTAGTTCTGACAGATTCAAGAATTGAATCCAATGCCGGCCTATCATTCGGTTGCACCACATTGCATTCCTGAAAAGTTAAAAAGATTAACAGATGCTACTTTTAGATTAGTTTTTTCAAAATAACATCTAGTTACTAATATATAAAAGGGAATACATACATTACACGGTCCATGTACAGACAACTGCGTCCGATCAACATTAAAATCTGCTATTAACCTGTCAAGATTCATATTCCCTTCCTGAAAAATGAAGTTTTACAAATCAATATTACGATAAGTTTATGTATACTTATATAAAATAAAGTTAGTACAAACCTTTAATAGTGTATCATAAGGTGTAGAAATGTAAATCTATGCTTATGTTTTTAGAGAGAGAAAGAGATAGAGAGATGGTGGATTACACACACTTCTAGAGAGAGAAAACCAATGTTTACTATGTGAAAAATGTATAACCACGCACCCTCTCCATCTAAGGAGAGGGTTTATATACCCAAGCCTTGTAATGGGCTTGGGCTTACACGTTTGGGCCGGCCTACACATGTTGTAGGCTAGGCTTGGACTTGTTTGATAAATAAAGAAAGTTAACTAAACTACGAGCTATTACATGGACTATCGTTGGAGTGACCGATCCTTCTTAATACGAAAAACGTATTTCCAACAATCTCCCCCTAAGGGAGGTCACTCCAAACAAGGGCGTTACCCAAGTTACAATAACCTAGCATACTATGATTGTCTTGAGCTCGTAGTCTTCGTCTTTCTTTTTCTTTTTCTATTCTGGTGAACATGCTGATGTGATCTTTGATATCAATCTTTGAGCATTAATCTCTTGCCTTGATCTCGTGCATCCATCACTTGTGATCTTCGCCTCTTCGTGACCTCACGTCCCACATACTTATACCTTAGTAATTCTTGAAAGCTTCAGAGTTCAATACAACGGAAGACTTAACTTTTAGGCTTTCTTGAATTAGATGAGATATTAAGTAAATAAAGTATAAGCATGCGGGGACGACTTCTTCTTGGATTCCGCAACGCCGCCGTCTTCAAATGCCGCAACATAAGTAGACACGAACAAAATGGCTTTGAACATTTCATTCTAATGAGGTAGCATTTTACCTCCGGTCGGTGAAGACCGTTGGATGATATTAGATATCGCACCCGTGACGGATAGTTTCAATTAAGTAACTTCCTGACAGGATTTCGCGGGTAAACCCGTTCTCTTTATTCGACCGTCCAAAGCTGACTGCGAACATAAAGAGTGAATCATTTGGATAATAATATCCGCATGATTTGAAGCCGTCAATTCATGTTCCTGGAACAAGTGAAATTCAATTAAGAACCGCACCATCGTTGCTTTCCAGTTGTCACGAGCTTGATTCGTATAGAATCTTGCAAGTTACCTACCAAGTGCTGTTTGAGGTTAACACTAGAAGGATTTCCACTCATCACTGTGAACACTAAGGTATCACTCTGAGTGTTCTGGCAAGATCACTAAGATATTGCGTAGAGGCCTGGAACGTGTTTAAGTTCAGTTAAGAATTAAACCACTGTTGCTTTCCAGTTATCACAAGCTTGATTCATAAAGAATCGCACAAGTCGCCTACCATGAGCTTTTTGATATTCGCTCAAGAAGGATTTCCATCTTCATTGTAGATACTTTCGTATTACTCGGATGTTCAGGCAAGATCATGAAGATTTTGCGTAGGACTCTTAAGATCTTTCTTACTTTTCACGGTGTGTGAAGAAGCAAGGGATATGAAAGTGTGTCCTAATGAGATATTTGATGATCACAAATGGCTCTAGACTCGATCGTGCATTTTGGATTTTTAGTGATCGGAGGCTGGAGAGGAGTGCCACCTTTTCAATACCAATTTACTCGGAGTGAATAAATCGATAGATAACGTGTTGATCTCCGTGTGATTAAAACAAATATCTTTTGAGAGATATCTGAGTTAGTTGGAATGAGTTGTGCATTGCATCACTGGGTCCATGATGTCTACCTTCAATATCAAGACTCATTAAACTGATCTCAATAGCATATGTATTGACCCGGTTTCTGCCTAAAGTTGTAAGGAGGGCTTCTTTCTTTACACCCTTTATCTTTACAATTCTTTTTCATTCTTCAACCCCTTCAATGCTTACCAATACGTCATAACTAGCACCTTGTTTTGATTGTTCTAGTGCTAACTTAAGTACTTGGTCGGCATTCAGCTACGTTCACAATCTTACTCCATCTTTCCTAAGGACTACTATTTCTAGCTATGGAATGTCCTTCGGAAGATTCCTCCGGTTCTGGAAGAATCATAGGACTTAACCTATCCTACCATCCTTATGTCACCACAATCTTCATCGTCGTGAAATAAATGGGTTTTGGGTAAGTATATGTCACCATGAAAATCCATTTTGATATAGCAAATCCATTTTGCTCCCCCTTAACATATGCCATGATATTCGAAAACATTTCGCATATGTCGGGATGAGCCAGCACATTAAGTCAAACCATTTGTGATAATATCCCATATTAAATCACATTTTCTCCCCCATATTAAAAATATTAACCCAATCGATGTTTTTAATATCAATTGATTTAATGAAGTTTTAACAAAGGTTTTGGGAAGAAAAATGCAAGTCCATTTTATCTTCATGATACCAAATGTATGATATATGATACTGATTTGTAACATGATCACATATTCACCATATTAGAAAATTGACAAGGTTGGACCTGATTGATGAGAACATCATATGATAAGATCAAATGGTTCTTGTCAGCATATGTTGGTCGCCTCGTCACGTCTGAAGTCATCTCTTGACACCACGTGTACGATTGGTATTGTTGTCTTGACACTAATTTGTGAACTTAGCACGTTCGGCATCGAAGATTCTGAATGCTTGACAATTGCTCCCCCTCAACTGTTGACCCGTTTTCTATTGAAAGAGCTGTAGTCGTCGTTTGAGTAGTCGCATCGTCGAGTATGTAGATACCAATTGTAGATTTCTATGGTTGTAGAGATGATAGCTTCATAAAAACAAGACTTCTCTTGTTTTAACAAATAAATGCACTGAAACGTACATAGATTTGTGTTAGACCAAGTTATAAAGTAAACTTGATCCCTTACAAGGTTTTAAAGTAAACCTTGCCCGAGAAAATGAATTCCCGTTGTTAGCCAAAGCTTTCATAAGAAATACTTGACTTTAATGTGAAAACCGGGTTGCAGTCTGAAATAACTACAAGCCATTTAGGCATGTTTTATGAAATATTCACAACTTTTGTACGAACTCTATTTATGGCGCCGTGTCAATATTAATCAACATTTCTAAGGCCGTAAATATTATCGTACCAAAAGACATGCCTTTGAAAATAAAGTAAAAATATTTTTGGATTTTTATGAATTTTTCAATTTTTATGGTTTTTATATGGTTTTATATTTTTGTATTTTGCTTTTGTGGATAAAAATATAAACAATATATACAAATGATCACCAAGGATAAGGAGAATAGTTTTACCAAGACTATTCTTTCGCTTCATCTGCTAGTTCCTTTAGAGTCTCAGGCGAGAAGGTTCTCATTCCTAGCTTGTCGGCCAAAAATTCAATTCGAGCGCGATCTAAAGCCTTCGTGAAAATATTCGCCAATTGATACTCAGATAGGACAAAGTAAAGCTCGATTACTCTATTTTCTACTTGCTCCTTGATGAAATGGTAGCGAATGTCAATATGCTTCGACCGGGAGAATTGAACATTGTTGCAGCATAAGGCAATTGCACTCTTGTTGTCACAGTACATCGGAATTTTGTTGAAACCTAGACCATAGTCGGTTAATTGCGATCTCATCCAAAGAATTTGAGCACATCAACCGGACATAGCTATGTATTCTGCTTCCGTACTTGAAATTGCAGCGCTTTTCTGCCTTTTCGATGCCCAACTAATTAATCGATCTCCTAGTAGTTGCAATGTTCCACTCGTGCTACGCCTTGTATCTTGACAACCCGCGTGATCCGTATCTGCATATGCCATTTGTGCAATAGAAGAGTCCTTCGAATACCAAAGTCCCCGATTAATGGTTCCTTTAAGATATCGAAAGATCCTTTTAACAGTAGCTAAGTGTAACTCAGTAGGCCTAGTTTGATACCTGGCACACATACATATAGCAAACTGAAGATCAGGTCGACTGGCTGTGATATACAGAAGAGTACCGATCATTCCACGATAAAGTGTCGGATCAATGGCAACTCCATGTGAATCTGCATCAAGCTTAGATTTTTCCACCATTGGAGTGTCCACGGGGTCGCAAGATTCCATCTTATATTTCTTAAGCGATTCAAGGGCATACTTGGATTGATTGATAAAAATGCCTCTGGGACTCTGAGATATCTGAAGACCTAAGAAGAATGATACCTTGCCCATCATTGACATCTTAGACTTGGAAGACATGAGTGTCCCAAACTCGTCGGATAAGGTTTGGGTCGAGGCTGCAAATATAATATCATCAACATATATTTGTACCATAATCATATCTTTACCTCGTTTTTGAATGAACAGCGTGGGATCCACCTTGCCTTTAGCGAAGCCTTGCGTAATGAGGAATTGTGACAATAGATCATACCATGCGCGTGGAGCTTGCTTCAACCCATAGAGAGCCTTCTTAAGCTTGTACACATGATTAGGATAATTAGGATTCACAAAACCATCCGGCTGTTGAACATAGACTTCTTCCTTGATTTCACCATTGAGAAATGCCGTCTTCACATCCATCTGATAGACAATAATATTCATATGGGCTGCATAAGCGAGGAATAGTCGAATAGCTTCCAAACGGGCAACAGGTGCAAAGGATTCCATAAAGTCGACGCCCAATAATTGCTTGTATCCACGAGCTACTAGTCGAGCTTTGTTCTTCAATATTCCGCCTAACTCATCGAGTTTCACCTTGTAAACCCATTTCAAAGTGAGTAACTGCACTTGATCCGGGCATGGGACAAGTTCCCAAACTTTAAGACGTATGAATTCGTTAAGTTCTTCTTGCACAGCTTCTATCCAACAGGATTGAGTAAAAGCTTGTTGCCATGTCTTAGGTTCAACTTCAGTGAGAAAAGCATCAAAGTGACAAAACATTGCACTTTCTTGTAACTGACTTCGTGTGGATACCGGACGATTGGGGTCACCAATAATAGAATCTATAGGATGATCCTTTGTCCACTTGCTGCCATGTTCACGAATCCGTGGATTGGAGTAAACTGTAGTTGGAGCTTCCTCTGAGGTGGACGACCCGCCTTGATTAGGGTCGGGAATTGGTACACCAAAGAATGGAAGTTCACGCATTTGAGCGAATTCCAAATCGTGATCATCATCGTCCTCTTCATCATCAGTAGGCATGACATGGGTAGTTAATTCAGGTGTTGGTTGAGAATTACTCGTTGATGGTATATCTTGACCAATTGTAGGTGCAGACGTATCTGATTGTGCTTTGGTTGCAGGAGCGACAACTTCGGTTACCGGAGCTATTACCTCAGGTTCTGGAGCAACAATACTGGGAGGATTAAAAATTCATCAAAAAATAGTTGAAACAACGTATCCCATTCAGTCCTAGAAGGTGGTGTAAATGATGATGAAGTAGGGTTGTTCGGGACAAGACCAGAACTAATGTTACTGGGTCCCATTTCATGAAGTGCGGGTTCAGAACTGCTTTGCTCAGAAGCCATTGCTGTCAGCTCATCAAAATCAACATTCATAGTTTCGAGGATATTGCGAGAGTTACGGTTGTAGATTCTGTATGCCTTCTTTGCGGGTACGTAACCAATGAAAATACCAATATCAGCCTTTGGTTGAAGTTTTCCCAAATTGTCACCATCATTATTTGGATAGCAAAGAGAACCAAATACATGAAGATATGATAAATCTGGTACTTTTCCATGGAGAAGCTCATAAGGTGTTTTACCATGGCGTTTACGAATTAGTGACCGGTTTTGGGTGTACACTGCGGTAGATACTGCTTCTGCCCATAAAAACAATGGAGCCTTTGCGTTTAACATCGTTCGAGCAGCTTCCATAAGTGTGCGATTTCGCCTTTCAACAACACCGTTTTGTTGTGGAGTGCGAGCAACGGATGTTTCATGAGAAATGCCAACTTCTTCATAATAATCACGCAAAATTTGATTCAAAAATTCGGTTCCATTATATGTACGAATGCGTCGGACAGTAGTGTTGAGACGCACTTGAATCATCTTGAGAAATCCGATGATGAATTTAGGTGCCTCATTTTTTGCTTTAAGAAATTTCACCCATGTAAACCGAGAGTAATCATCCACAATAACGAGGATGTACTTTTTACCACTAAGACTTTCAACACGCATTGGCCCACAAAGATCCATATGCAACAGATAAAGTTTCTCTTGGTTGGTGTCTTCCGTCTTGGGTTTGTAAGATTTCTTATTGCTTTTCCCCATTGTACACGCGGAACACAAATGATCCTTGTGAAATGAAAGTTTAGGAAGACCACGAACAAGTTCGTTTTTCGCCAAATGATTAATAGCGTCAAAGTTAAGATGAGATAACCGTCGATGCCATAACCATGACTTAGTCTTCGATGCTTTGGAGAGAAGACATACGGGAGAAGCGTCCATCATGTCTTGTAGAGACAAAGTATACAAATTATTCCCTCGAGTACCTTTCAATAAATCAACCCCTTCCAAATTACGAATGAAGCAGGTATGCTCTCGAAAAGCGACTTCTAGGTTTGCATCACAAAGTTGTCCCACAGAAAATAAGTTGTGACCGAGACCTTCCACATAATACACTCTCGAAATTATAACATTCCCAATATGATATTCACCATAACCCATTATTTTTGCAATATGATCATTCCCAAATCGAACCGTACCAAGAAACTTGGTGACAAAATTTCTGAGCTGAGAGCGATCTCCGGTCATATGCTTGGAGCAACCAGAGTCCAAATACCAGAGAACAATTTGGACCACCTGTTTTCAACAACAACAGTAGACAATGCATTGGAAACTATTGGTTCCGGAGTGTTAGCAGATACAGATAAAATATTATCAGAATTGCTAACATTTTTGCGTTTTCTAATGTGAGTTTTAGCACTAACAGGTTTTACAGTTCCAACTTTCTTAGGTTTTGGATTATCCACGGGCACTACAGTGGGAGTAGACCTAGTTAAAGGGCACTTTGTTCCTACAGCAGTGTTGGTGTTCCTAGTTAAAGGACACGCTTGTGTTTTGGTAGCCTTGGTCCTCCTAGTTAAAGGGCACGCTTTCTTCGCTTTAGTGGGAGTGATCCTAGTCAAAGGGCATGTATTTCCTACTATAGTGAAAGCTCTACCAGTGGGGCGCCACATCCAACCAACTTGGGTTAACACTTTCCCAGTCGGTTTCCATTCTAATCCATTTTTCCGGGCGTACATCTCATTCACATGGTCAATAAGGCAAGAATCATGATGACTAGAAAACATACATTCATTGCAATTCCAACATTTCAAATTAGAATTAACAGTAGGCCTAGAACGTTGCACAACCGCAGAGCCTTTAGGTTTAGCTACATGATTCTTTTTATTCAAAACAGAAATAACATTCCTAGGATGGGCTTCTACTTTCTTCTTCACTTGACTACTAGATGGGGGCAAGATCCTATCATTCTTCTTGTTTCTCTTAAGCTTAGATCTTTGAGCCTTAGTAGTGGTGCTTACTCCTGTAGAAGGCAACACGGGAATATTAGAAGCTGGTTTTGATTCCGCCTTATCTTTAGTGACCAAAGTTTGAGATGGTTTAGTCCTAGGGCCCTTGTTAAGTGGTGTGACGGCTATTAGGTTCCTTTTGATTGCACTAGAGGACGAAACTGAGACAGTGGCTGCGTTATCCACAACATTCTTACCTTTTAGAGTACGAAGTGTTTCCTTTAACTCAGCCAAGACCAGATTCTTATCACAAATTTGTTCCCTCAAATCAGATATTTCCACCGACTGTCGATTCAATTGTTCAATCAATGATTGATTCTGTGCAGTGGTATTAGCACATGCGGGCTTTACTAAATCGAAGAGTCGTGTATTTTTCTGTTTTAAGTTATCAACTTTGGACAAAATCTTGGAAACTTGATTATCTAGATCAAGTTTAAGATTCTCAGCGGCCTCAAGTACGTTCACACAGTTAAGCTCCTTAGATTTCTCTATTTCTATCGGCAAAGATTTAGCAACTTTGTCACTTGGCTGACGTTGTTTTGATTGTAAATTCAATCGAAAATTCTTTTCAAAATTTGCATCATCGATATTAACACCTTCGAATGACGTTTCAAAGATTTCTTGAATAAATTGTTGCTTGCATTCAAGCGAAATACAATGTGTTTGAATCTCATCAAAACGTTTTGAAAGCGATGAATATGAATCTTGAAGCTTTAAAAATTCAGCGTCAGATTCGTGACAAGTACTATCTACCACAGTATCCACAGATTCAACATTATGCACAATAGAATCATTATCAACACTTTTATTCACACAGACAGAAACTATATCATGAGACATCACTTGCTTCAGAAGCAGATCATTTTGGCGTGAAACCCGTTCTATATCAAGTAAACTGTTTTCATAAGCATTATCCATTTCATTGAAAATACGTCTAACTTCTTATATTTCCAAAAGTAAATCTTGATCAAGATTACGAAGACAAGCCTTAACATTGTCTACAAAAGGAACAATTTCATTTCGGAACGCAGCTCTAGTGTGCTCAAAGTTCCATTCACCTTCCGTTATGGCCGAAGCCGTCGTACGTTCCAAAATGACCTTGTCAAAATCGGCTAAGTGTTGGTGGCCGCATTTAAGTTAACGGACGCCTTACTTACCGGTGGAATTAACTTAGTTAAATCCGTTTTCACAAGTGTAGGAGACGTACTAGGAGGGTTTTCATTTGACAAACTTTGGGGCACAAGAACTGTCAATTCAGCTAATTCCTTTTGTAAGCGAATGCGTGTCTTTTTCGAAAATTGATCTTTGTTATGTTGATCATAATCAATTGTATGGAGTTTTGAAAGCATTTTAGAATGAGTTTCATCCGCAAGTGACTGTGTCTCCTCAGTACTACGAACAAAAGGTGCTTCTTTCTATTTGCCAATTATAGTCATATCATAAAGACCGGGAATATATTCCTGAGCTTGTTTTGCATAACCGGGATTAGGTGGTAAATCTTGAAGACGCTTAAGTTCGAGTTCTTTAAATGATTTAGTTAAAAGATGAACCTTTTCTGTGGAAGCGTATTGTTTTAAAAGCTGTTGTTCTTTGAATTTAAGAAGTTTGGTAGCATTAATTTCCGATTCAAGCTTTTTAGACTCGAGAGTTTCGAAATCTATTTTAAGTTTCTGAAAATCATTGACAACCGACTCTTTTGCTTTTAATTCATTGGAAAGATTAGCTTTTATTGATTCTATTTCTTTCAAGTGTTCAATCTTTTCAAAACGAAATTGGTCAAATTCAGAACATGTTATTTTCTCTGTTTGAGGAACCATTTCAAAAGTTTTGACCTTTTCTTTATGAAACGCAAGCTCAGCAGTTAGGGTGGAATTCGTATCTACGGATTGTCTGAGGGCCATGTGCATTTGATCAGTAATATGTTTAGGTACCATGACCAAATCATGTTGAGCATAAGATTCCATACCCGTCGTAGCATTTGGTTGAGGTTCACTCAAATGTGTAGGATTGGATACCACATCATTTGAGTTACTAGTTCCCGAATGATGTTCGAGGTTGTCATTTTCATGCCCAACTTGATGTTGGTTATCATCAATATTATTAGATGTGGTTGGTACCTCACTGACGACATCAGAACCGTAGTGAGAGAGATTAGCAACGAGAGCAGCTTGGGCAGAGTAAATGTCATCACAATCCGAATCATATGCGTCAAGATCATCTGCTTGATAAGCTGCATTAGAAGTAGAAACGACTGCAATGCCTTCAGTATCTGCTGCCCCTGGGTCTGCAAGAAATGCTAACTCCTTTGAATCCAAAATCTTCCCCTTAGACTGAGCATCAACCAAATACATCTTCTCACGAAACCATGCATCATCCCTCCTCCTTTTTGGCTGAGTGCATTCCCTGGCCATATGACCTTGTCCTCGGCAATTGTAGCAAGTCACAACCTTCTTAGGACCAATAGGACTCCCATTTCCACTAGCTTGAGAATTCACAGCTTGATTGTTCCCGGTCCTTGTAGGAGGTCCATATGAATTTTGCCTTCCCTGAATAGGTTGCACCGTCACTTGACCATCTTGAACAGTGGCTTGTTGTCGAGGATTTGATGAGGTGCGGAGCTGATTGTTTGTTGGTGGAAATCCTCTAGTTGCAACAAGTTTTGACAAATAGGCTGTGAGATGGTTTAGAACATCAGCTGGCATATCATTTGGAGTAAAGACCGGTGCTTGGATTTGTGGAAGTTCATTAGAGTAGAAAGCTTGTGCTGGTTGTGCTTCTATTGGAAAATATCCTTGCTGAGGAGTATAGCCTAATGGAGAAGTGTTGGCTTGTGATGGTGATGTCTGATATGGTGGTTGCTGCGGAAAAGATTGTTGATGAACACCTTGTTGAAATGCTTGATGTGGCATCATTGGTGGTTGATAAGATGGTTGTTGTGGTTGCTGATAGGTGTGTGGTGGTGGCTGCTGCAAGTATGATGGTTGTTGATAAGTATAAGACATGTTCTGTTGAGAAGCATACATTGCAAGTGGATCATGAACTTGAGGTGTAGACAACCGAGCCTCGATCACATGGCATTCGTGTTGTTGAAGAAAAGCTTGAAGTTGATCCACATTGGTGTTATGCAAGTCCTTAGCCAATTTAACATCCGTCACGTATTTTTTCCATTCTGAAGGAAGAGTGTTCAAATACTTGGTGTTCAATTGAAAGGTAGGAATTGTCATGCCATAGATATTGAGCTCATTCAACAATAGGGTAAATCTCAGATAGTAGTCATTGAGAGTCTCCCCTGGCACATAGGCAAACTTATCAAAAGTATCATAAAGCTTACACTCTCGTTCTTGTTTAGTTAACGAGGTGCCTTGCATGAGAACACGAATTCTATCCCATAACTCTTTGGCAACTTTATGTTTGCTGACGAGTTTGTAGACATCTGGAGGAAGGGCTTGGAGAATGATGTTTGTAGCATACTTATCACATTTGTCTTGAATCTTCATATCTCCAGTCAATTCACCCGTTATGCGAGGACGAGTAGTTGTACCTTCCGTCACTGTACCATAATCTAATGGTCCATTGAGCACCGATGCCCAAATGAGATGTCCATTCTCCTTGTTCAACATATAAAGTTCCATTCGGGAAGCCCATTCCTCATACATAGTCTTCACCAACATTGGTGGACGATTATCCGTACCCGAGAGGATGGACTTATCCGTAAGAGATGTGTACTCCATTTCAATAAGTTAAGATTTACAAAGTTGATCGAACAATGAAATAAGGTTAAGTATTTTTGTGTTGTTGTGAGTTAAAATCGAGAAACAATGTTAAAATCCCCTAAAATATATTCTCGATAAACCAAAAATTCCAAGTCAAAATTACAGACGATCGAAATTTTTTAAGGAATAATTTTTGGATTGTCGGAATGTCAGATCGGAATGTCAGATCGGAATGTCACTATCGGAAAGTCCAGATCGGAATGTCACACAATCTTAATGTCCAGATCGGAATGTCTCTATCGAAATGTCACTATCGGAATGTCACTATCGGAATGTCACTATCGGAATGTCACTATCGGAATGTCCAGATCGGAATGTCACACTATCTTAATGTCCAGATCGGAATGACCAGATCGGAATATCCAGATCGGAATGTCCAGATCGGAATGTTGCTAAAATAAAATGGACAGAGTGACGTCACAAGAATCCTTGAAGCCGTCGGAATCCCAGATCGCAATGTCAGATCGGAATGTCACGTCGGAATAAAGTGTTTAACTCCAATGATCGCAAAGTGGAACCAATAGGTTATTGCGATCAGACCACCCTCACGTTGTACTTTCCGATGGAAACCTTGCAAGAATTTCGGAATGATGAGAAACAAGAAATTTTGCAACTTTCGATCCAAAAAAACTTGAGTTTTAGCCAAAAACCAAGATACCCAAGATACTACGACACGATTAAGGACTGTATTCGACTTTAGAACACCAACAAACACGAAAAATTTTGATGATTCGGCAAAGAAAACTCAAAATCCTACGATATGCTTAAGAAAGCATACACAACACGAAAACCAACCTATATTTCATCCCAAGCTCTAGATACCATTTGTAGAAATGTAAATCTATGCTTATGTTTTTAGAGAGAGAAAGAGATAGAGAGATGGTGGATTACACACACTTCTAGAGAGAGAAAACCAATGTTTACTATGTGAAAAATGTATAACCACACACCCTCTTCATCTAAGGAGAGGGTTTATATACCCAAGCCTTGTAATGGGCTTGGGCTTACACGTTTGGGCCGGCCTACACATGTTGTAGGCTAGGCTTGGACTTGTTTGATAAATAAAGAAAGTTAACTAAACTACGAGCTATTACATGGACTATCGTTGGAGTGACCGATCCTTCTTAATACGAGAAACGTATTTCCAACATAAGGGTTTTTTCAAATCTAAAACATTATGGACATCGTTCTGATGTGCAACGTCCATGTCTATATTTACCCCTATGTCTCCCTTAACCTCTTGACTATTCACCAATTTTTCTTCCGTGTTATCTCCAAAGAAGCCAACAACCATATTATCTAACCTATACTTCTGAGACTCAGTTTCATCAACCATCTTACCCTTCACGTCAACATCAAACTACATTGCAAACAAAATTTCTTATAAAGGATTGACAAGAACAAAATGTTGGTAACCTTAAACTTTCCTTGTAAAATAAATGAATATTCGGGTTACCTTACAGCAACAATCGACTATATCAGCATCATTTTTCTGTTCACTTATTTCTCCAACAAGGAAATCAGTATCATGAACTGAAGGTGTAACAAATTCCAACGCATTAAGCAAACACTCCATTTGTGATGGTTGTGAGTCTTTATACAAAGAATTCGTGTTTTTTACAAATGTCTGCTGTTGCACAGGACATTCAAACAAATTATCATCGGCAAGACTAAAATCGTAACTAGTCTCTGTTGTTGCACATACAACACCAACAATTGAATTTCTAAGGTCGTCCAAACTAGTCTTCATAATTGGTTTAACCGAACAAACGACTGAACAGAGATTATTCCCATAATACGGTTATCTAATCTAGTTAGGTGCGTTGGTTACTCTCTCCACCTTGACACATTCAACATCAGGAACACACGGTGGTTTTTCATTACTTACACCCTCATTCTTTTTTAACCCAACCCCTAAACCAGTTCCAAAAAGGTTAAGAATTTGAATGCTTGGTGTCGAAGTACCTTCCCCAGACAGATTTTTGGGAACCTCAGCGTATTGCACATCACCAAAACAAGAGTTCATATACTGCAAGAAAACCCTTTGCTTTGATCTTATTAGTTGGGTAGCTAAGCGTAAAGCTCTCTTTCATCGATTACAGTAAAACAAAAAGAAAGACAGGTAATTTAAAAACAGAGCATACAGGGCACACTAAAAAAACCTAGCGCCCTTTTGACAATATACACTTAAATAAAACACTCTTCATGAAAACAAGCAAATTTTTACAATTTCTTAAAACATGAACGCTCTTGATCTAGGCATTGCTCCTGAAAGATCCAAGAGCTTTTACTGCACCAGCTCGCAATACGTACTGGTGGTAGAATGCGGCAATCGCAGCTCCAATCATCGGTCCAGCCCAGAATAACCACTGCACACATTTCACATATTAGACTATTTGAACTTGTGGGGAAAAACAGTATCAAGATATAAACTGTACATATAAATATAATCAACTTACTTGATCATCCCATGCTTTTTCTGTACCATACATGACAGCAGCACCAAAACTACGAGCCGGGTTGATTCCAGTTCCAGTGATTGGGATTGTGGCCAAGTGAACCATGAACACCGCAAATCCGATTGGAAGAGGTGCCAACACCTATAATCAAAAAGCATATTAGTATACATGTAAAAAAAATAAAGATAACGATTGGCTAGTAACATTATTAAGTAGCACTTACTGGGACATGGGAATCGCGTGCATTTCTCTTAGGGTCAGTTGCCGAGAAGACGGTGTAAACAAGAACAAAGGTGCCAATGATTTCGGCACCCAAGCCGGTTCCTGTACTGTAACCATCAGCAAGCTCATTAGCACCACCACCATAATTATGATAGTAAGTCTTTTGGAAAGCCTTAACAAGACCACAACCACAAATAGCACCCAAACACTGAGCCACAATGTACATAAATGCCCTTGGTAATGTCACCTTCCTAGCCAAAAACAGCCCGAATGTAACGGCAGGGTTAATGTGTCCTCCTGAGATACCAGCAGTGCAATAAACAAGGACAAATATCATGCCACCAAAAGCCCATGCGATACCAAGGATTCCGACTCCACCACATTGGTCTTTGCTGTGGGCGGGGTCTACTTGGGACTTGTAACCAATAACAGTCAAGACAGTGATGTAAAGGAACAACATTGTGGCAATGAACTCGGCTATAATGGCTCGGTAAAAAGACCATTTGGAGAGTTCTTCGGAGTCGAAAAGGGCAGCAGGTGGAGGGTCATGGTAGTCTTTAGCACCGTAGTGATCATGTCCACCAACCTCTACGTCTTTGCTCATTTTGTAGCTCTTTGCTTTGTTGTTATTTGTGTGTAGAAGAATGTGTTATAAGAGTGAGAGATTGGAGTGTTTGTTGATGAAAAGTGTGGATAACAAGTGGTGCTATTTATACTAAGAGGTGTTGCGTTGTTGTGATGTACGTATTATTTTTTTCTGGCACCATCTCATCAGGCATCAGCATGACAGCATGTATATGCTCCTTATGGTATAAATTTTTGTTTCAGACTCTGTATCACTTTAACATATATATTGTGATCGGTCTCAATTGTGTATTTATACAATGGTTGATTTCGAGCTAGAACGAAACGACCATACATCTAAAACTGTAAGCAAAATCCAAATAAACGAAATGACCATACTAGCGCTAGTTCAGAATATGTGCCTTTGTTTGAGTTTATTTGATCAAAATACTATCCGCCCTTTTGTGGTTAACTGTTATTAATAGTTTATCACAATGGTATTGAACAATTTACATCTTGACCGACTTTTATACTATTTCAAACAATAGATTCTTAACCAATTAACTTCTGGTCTTGGAACTTTTGGTTAACTGTGACATGTTTTTTGTACTAATTTTCAAAACATTTTAAATAAGTTTGGGCTCTTTTTTATTCAATATAATCTAGTGTAACAAATAACTAGTTTGTCACCACCACCGTCCATGACTCCTTTCTATTATTCATGTTTCAATAATTCAACCACTATGGTTCTGCCACCTGGATTCCATTAGCCAATTAGTGTTCAGAGTTGGTGAGTAATATTTCTTTTTGCTAACCCAACCAATCATCTTCAATTAAAAATAATTTCAATATCAATGAATGAGAAAATACATATATTTTTTAAGAACCGCACCTCAATCTCACTGAAATCCGACTCTTAAGTTATACCATCCATAAGGGGCAGGCCCCGGACCCGAACCATTAGGGGAAACCTCTATAACTCACGACTTCACACTAAGGAGGAAAATAATGTGTTTATGTCTCTTGCAAAACTTGAACCCATGACCAAACCCTCTCCCTAAGTTCCAGAAGGAACCATGTGGTTGAGAAAATACATATTAAGCTTGAAAAAAAATGATAGAATATTTATCAAGTAATGCATAAGTAGTCGTCTAATAGTCTAAAACTATATTGTTAGGCCATCGTAATCAGTTGTATTGTTTGGTTTTGCAGAGTGTCTCTTTTGGTAAATGCAAAATAACGATATTGATCGTATGGATTATGGAATGATATGAAGGGAGATAGTTGGTTAAACAACAAGCAACCAATGCAATAGCAGTTTGCAACAAAAGGTTGGCACATAAGATCACATGAGATCTCCCCACCCAGGGGCGAAGGTCTTTGGGGTAGGGATGACGATTTTTGACTCGATATGAAAATCGATCTAAAATTGACACGAAAATTAACAAGTTTAGGTTGAGTCTAATAGATTTGGGTTCGTGCTTGGGTCGACTTATCTGGCATGTCTTTTTAAAAAGTGTCGGTTTTGTGTTAAAAATAAATTAAGTGGGTCGACCGTCAACCTGTTTAAAAAATTCAAAACAAACAATATTTATATTTAACTATATGTGTTAAATAAGTTAAATGGGTCGGCCTATAAACCCTTTTAGCGTGGTTAACCCATATATTGTATATTAAGCGAGTTAAATAGGTTAACTCAAAAACTTGTTTAATGCATTGAACCAGTTTGACATATTTAATCCGCCAACCGAAATATATATATCTGTCGGATTCAGGTTATGTTCAAACAAGTTATCATTGATATAACTGACCCAATTATTTAAACAAATAAAGTTTGGATTAATGTTTTTGGCCTAACGTCAACTCGAATCCGTCAACACAAACCCGACCTAAACTACAACCTTAAATGAGAAGACTAGGGAGTGGTGTGCTCCTCACAACCAGCCCATAAGGCCATGTTCATGTGTATAAGGCTGGCCAATTCCGTGAAGCCTTCAGTAATGCTAAATTGAGCCCCTCCTAATTTATTTAAAGAATTCTTTAGAAACTTGTTACATGACATATTCATACAGCACATGTTAAACTTAAAAGGCTCGTGATACATGTTTCGACTTGTTTTTATTACTAGCATGATAATTTAAAAACACAACATATTCTATATATAATGGCTTTTTTTCTGTTACCATTTCACATTATAATGTTCGCCATCCTTTAACATAAAATCTTGGCTCTGCCTGAAGTAATCAAAATACACCACGTACACTTAATTGCTTTTAACAAATTTTCATCTATTTCTCGACATGGATGTTGATAGGTGTGAAAACACCCATCCTTTTTACCACTTAATTGCAATAATAACCGAGCCAAAACGTGTATTTTATGTCATTTATGTCGGAATTATGCGTGGTTTGTGTTTTTGTTGTGATTTAGGACGAAAAGGTGAAAAGTGGAGAAAACACGGCATTCACGGGCTTTTATCGAAGAAAAAGACGAAAGATGAAGTCGAAAGATCAAGAATGGAAAAAGAACGGAAGTCCAAGACCAATTCTAAAGATTTATCGAAGAAAAAGTCAAAGGACGGGAGCTCACTAAAAAGCCGAAGAACTCGAGTCTTATTTATGTAGAAAATACAAGACGAGTTCAAAGAAATCCCGAAGACAAAATTATTTAAGTCCAAGATTTAAGAAGATTAAAAAAAGGAGGGACCTAATAACGCAATTAAGGAAAAGAGGAAAGAGGGAGGAAGCTTCCTAAGCCCCTCCCTAATCACCACTATAAATAGGCCATTAGTCTTCATTTTTCAAGTTGTTGGGTGGTTTGACAAACCACCCTTTCCACCATTTTCATTTATTTCAATTTCTTGTTAAGCACTTTTAATTTTCAATTCTAGTAAGTCTTTTAATCTTGAAATCTTTTCTTTTAATCAAGCTCTTATTTTTAATCACCTTCTTCTACCTTTCTTACTTTGCTTATCTTTGATTCATGATCATCCTTGATCTTATTTCATCATAATGCTTATTTGATTTCAAGTTTTCTTAAGAGTATTCATCTTAAAAGTTTGATTTAAAAAGTGTTTATTTTAAGTTTGATTAGTTGTTATTTGTGCTTATTGATTCCATTTCAGATTTTGATTCGTTCTAAGTTTTAAGTTTAAGCTTATAACCATGGCTTATTGCTTTAGCTAAAGTTTCGGATCACACTCCAATCGGAAAAGGTTTTAAAACCCTTTTCCGATCGTATTTTCCGACCGAGCAGCCACCTTATTCCGATCGCATAGATCGGAAAAGGGTTTCATTGATTCCGATCTGGGTTATTTTCGTATTCCGATCTTGGGGTGTTGTTACATTCCGATTGGATTTGTTTAAGGATATTCCGATTTGTCTCCTTGTGCTCATTCCGATTACACTACTTTGTAAACATTCCGATTGGGAATTCTTCATACATTCCGATCATTGTCAATTTCATACATTCCGATCACTTGATCGGAACATATTCCGATTGCACCACTTCCAGCATTCCGATTTGGTTGTTTTTGGGTTGTTTTGATATTTCATTTTAATTTAAGTGTCAATCTTTCTCATTTTGTTTTCTTTAAGTTCATCTTAATTTCGTTTTTGCATTTTTTATTTAATTGTCAATTTACTTTTCGCTAAGTTTTAATTTTACGTCAGTTAATTTTACGTCATTTACTTTTAACACTTTAAATATTGCACCGTTTACGTTTAACCTAGTTTTAGTTTTAATTTCCCGTCCTTTATTATTAAGTCTTGCACATTTATTTTACCAAATCCAAAAATATTTGTTTCACCAAGAACAACTAATCTCACATAATTAACCGGAAATCAATTCGATTAGACACCGAGAAAACGAACTTAACTTAGCAAAATCCGTACATTAAAATGGCGCCGCTGCCGGCTCTTTTCGTAAGGATCGAAAGTTTTTTGTGAGAGAAGCGTTGGCTTTTGGGATCCGTTCACTCGTGAACGTTATTTTTCGTATTCAAAAATTTTCAAAACTCCAAAAACATTTGAAAAATCATAAAAAGCATTTTTTTTTTCAAAGTTTTGCACCATAAATATTCTTCTTGCTCATCTATCTTTCTTTATGGATTCTTATGTCCATTGCGTCGGTTGTGGGAGAAGATTGTACGGGAACGACTCTTGTCAATGGTGTACATGTGAGCGGTGCGGAAACGATATCAAAGATACACAATCAATACCAGGATTTTGTCCTTTGTGTCCCTCAATTAATTCATCCTTTTTGAACCCACCTACTCTTTCCCCGTGCATCTATTGTGGAAGCGATTCTCCTTGGCATGTTTCGTGCCCGGTTCAATACTCGTATGATTACGGGCAAGAACCGGGGTACAATTATGATTATGATAATAGCTATCCACAAGACGCACCCAGTCTTTCTCCTCAACCGGTTTGCAACAACTGTGGGGGTCCTCACGATACCTATTATTGTCAACCAATGAATTGTTATGAGCCAAATCCGTGTCCTCAGATTTCTTCACCTATGGATTATTATGAACCAAACCCGGTTTCTAATTATTCTCAACCAATGAACAACTATGAGCCACAACCTTGCTACAATTCAGGTTTTCAACACTATGAACCCCCACATCACACCCTCAATCATCAATCCTCTCAGCAAACTAGTCTTGATCAACAACTCACTTCTTTAAATGGCATTCTAGAAAGTCTAGCTCAACTCCGAGCTGACTTGCATCAGGAAAGGCAACCGTTGCTTGATATGGACGAAACCTTGAAAACCACCGACACCTTTTTGAGCCAATTTAGTCGTTTTCCCTTCTTTTCTACACCAAAATGTTTAATTAAAGCGTGGGATAGAATTGGTGAAACTGAACATACTCGGGGCGATGAACAACAAAAGTTGCTGCATGAGCTTCTTAAAGATGTGGAGGTTATCAAGGAAGAGTTAGCCGACTACGTCACTCCTAACTGGACTCGTCCCATCTATTATGATGATGATGACGACGATTATGTCTACACTTTCAACCAATCTTCTGAAGTTGCTGCTCCTACTATCGATGTTCCTACTGCATCTAAGGATCTAGATTCGTTGAATGAGCTTAGTGATGTTGGTCTCGACAAAGTATTGGATGATGAGGTTTGTGACTTACCTGCTATGGAGCCTGAGGACGACGTTGCTCTTACAGAAGAGGTCGATCTTAGTGATGCCGATTTTTCTCCAAGCTATGAGAATTTCACCTTTGAAATTTCTCAATCTCCACCGGGAGATGCGGGCGATGACGATTTATTTTCTCCGGTTTACGAGAAGTTCATCGATGAACATGATCGTGTGGATGAGGTGGAAGACGTGCTTCTTCGCGATAGATTACGGAAAGTTCATCTTCTTATTGCTCAAATCGAAGAGTTGACTTCTCCTTCTCTTTCCAAGTCTTTACCTCCATCTATTCCTCCCGTTGAAGATAATGACCCATTGCAGGAAGAAATCGATACCCACTCCATCCCTCCAGGTATTGATGACTATGACACGGAGGGGGACATTATACTTTTTGATAATTTGTTGCAGAAAGATATTGTCCCAAGTCCCCCTCCCGAGCACCTTTCATCCTCCCCTTTAGCCACTATTTCGGAGGATGAGTGCTTTGATCCGGGAGGTGACATTGATTATGCTATCATTGATGACATCACGGCTTTGCCGAATGCTCAGCCTCCATTGTCTTTGGGGGATGACAATGTGCTTACTATACCCAACCCACCTCCCGTGGATCTTGAATTCACATACTATACGTATGTTGACAGGACCTTTCTCCCATACAAGACTTATCCCCCCGCCTCTCCTTTGTTGATGTCAACCGGGAACGAGGACAAGGTCTTTGATCCCGGTATCACATTCGAGGCTTCCCCATGGACCATTTAATTCGGGGACGAGTCAGGCTCGTGACTCGGTCAACAAAAACAAGCGCTTTTTGGGAGGCAACCCAATTATCTATCTATTTTCACCATAAGTGTAGGGGGAGCCCCGTGGTGTTTCTTGCTTTCTTTCTTATCATGTGCAGGGATTAGAGCTTCAAAGACACACTCTTGATGACTTTTGACGAACCGTGCCTCCGTGTTCCCTTCTTCCCGGTTCTATCCTAAACTCTTTTCGATTCACTATTTTATATTTTCTCAATATTAAAATAGGAATCACTTTAGTTGTCCTTTCCTTAGCAAGATTTAAACAAAGTGCACAATGTCCTAAGTGTAGGGGAGTTTACTCCTACATGCTTAAACATTGGGGACAATGTTTATCTCAAGTGTAGGGGGGACTTCTATCGAAGTAAGTGGTCTTTTCCATGAATTTGCCCTCATTTTAACCGGAAAATTTGATTTTTCGACATTTTTCAAAATTTTTAATCTATTTTGGCCAAGTTGTATAGTTGTATTTTCCTTTATCATGATTAGTTTCTTGCCTTTGCTAGAATAAATTTTTAATAAAGTGGTTTTAGATTTTTCTTAGTCGTGAACATTTTGACTCAACCCGAGTTTACTTACCTAAGTTAACTTTAGCTAGTATCCTTAACGTGTTTAAGTCAAGTTTCGCTAGGCTTTTATATAGGGAGCTATAAAACGCGAAAGTCTTAACTCTCGTGGGTTAAGAACAAGAACTTTTCGCAAGTTCCTATAATTGATCCTAGAGAGTCGTTTATCAAGGGAACTTTAAAATGCGATTTCTAAACTTGAAAAAGTCTAAGAATTCGCAAGATCCTATAGGCGACTCGAAAACCCAAAACTTTGATTTAATAGGCTAAGCATCCACGAGTCTCATTCCTTGAGATTTTAAACTGTGGAGAACGAGAGATGATAGAGCCAATTATAAGTTCGGTATTCTTTCGTGAATTTATGTGAGTTAATTATGAGCCTATTCTCCCTCCGCTTGTTAATAAATTAATCTGCTAATAAATAAGGTTGTACGATTTAAAAGGTTACTTAGCTTCTAGCCCCAGATCGTTTAAAAGTTGCTCGGTAATGACGAGAGTTCATAGCCAAGACATAACTTATGAAGCGGGGTGCGAAGATTGGCGAGTCCGAAAAGGCCCTAACAAGGCATGAGGGCTACATTTTGTTGCTAAAGATCCAAAAGTGATGTGAAGAATCATTTATCGAAAATCAATATGAAGGATCGAGACACACGACGAAAAGCAAAAACTCCCCAAAAGTCATGGAGAAGTCTATCCGAAAAGACCCTAACAAGGTATGAGGATAAATAGATCCAAGTCAATAAAGGAGGCGGATCGTTGTATATCAAAATCCAAAATAAAGATTGGAGAAAAATGAAAAAGTCGTGGTCCATATATGAAGAATCTCTCAAAAACTTCAAGTGAAGAAATTCATATTATTAAGAGAAGACCATAATTTCAAGAACGTCTCTCGAAGATTCGAAGTATGAAGTCGCTGCCAAATATCGGCCCGAGAAAGGTCTCAAATCGCGAACCAAGTTATGCCAAGATATGAACTTTCTGATATCCCGAGAAGCAGTTTTAAAAGATTTGGTCCTTTAGCTAACTATTGATTAAATCGTGCACCTTATTTTCAGACTAAATACCTATCGAAATAAGTCAAACAATGCATCTTCGTGATCATTCAAGACAAAAATAAAATATAAGAGATACCCATAGGAATAAGGGAGTCTAAGTGAATAATTGGCCCACATGAGTTCGTGTTAGTTTACTAAATTATAATAACAATGATCTCGTTTTTAAGCTTGGTTTGGAGAAAGTGAAAACTTGAGGATGATGATCATTCACGACATTTCCAAAACCCAAGGTATGTTTTTAATTTCTTTACTTTGAATGTTTATAATTTTCTATCTCTTTAATAAAGGCCAACGTGGATTGATTGTGATGAAAAATGTAAAAGTGCTTTGTAACTAATGCATTGCACGAGGACATTGCAATGGTTAAGTGTAGGGGATTTGATAGGTGTGAAAACACTCATCCTTTTTACCACTTAATTGCAATAATAACCGAGCCAAAACGTGTATTTTATGTCATTTATGTCGGAATTATGCGTGGTTTGTGTTTTTGTTGTGATTTAGGACGAAAAAGTGAAAAGTGGAGAAAACACGGCATTCACGGGCTTTTATCGAAGAAAAAGACGAAAGATGAAGTCGAAAGATCAAGAATGGAAAAAGAACGGAAGTCCAAGACCAATTCTAAAGATTTATCGAAGAAAAAGTCAAAGGACGGGAGCTCACTAAAAAGCCGAAGAACTCGAGTCTTATTTATGTAGAAAATACAAGACGAGTTCAAAGAAATCCCGAAGACAAAATCATTTAAGTCCAAGATTTAAGAAGATTAAAGAAAGGAGGGACCTAATAACGCAATTAAGGAAAAGAGGAAAGAGGGAGGAAGCTTCCTAAGCCCCTCCCTAATCACCACTATAAATAGGCCATTAGTCTTCATTTTTTAAGTTGTTGGGTGGTTTGACAAACCACCCTTTCCACCATTTTCATTTATTTCAATTTCTTGTTAAGCACTTTTAATTTTCAATTCTAGTAAGTCTTTTAATCTTGAAATCTTTTCTTTTAATCAAGCTCTTATTTTTAATCACCTTCTTCTACCTTTCTTACTTTGCTTATCTTTGATTCATGATCATCCTTGATCTTATTTCATCATAATGCTTATTTGATTTCAAGTTTTCTTAAGAGTATTCATCTTAAAAGTTTGATTTAAAAAGTGTTTATTTTAAGTTTGATTAGTTGTTATTTGTGCTTATTGATTCCATTTCAGATTTTGATTCGTTCTAAGTTTTAAGTTTAAGCTTATAACCATGGCTTATTGCTTTAGCTAAAGTTTCGGATCACACTCCAATCGGAAAAGGTTTTAAAACCCTTTTCCGATCGTATTTTCCGACCGAGCAGCCACCTTATTCCGATCGTATAGATCGGAAAAGGGTTTCATTGATTCCGATCTGGGTTATTTTCGTATTCCGATCTTGGGGTGTTGTTACATTCCGATTGAATTTGTTTAAGGATATTCCGATTTGTCTCCTTGTGCTCATTCCGATTACACTACTTTGTAAACATTCCGATTGGGAATTCTTCATACATTCCGATCATTGTCAATTTCATACATTCCGATCACTTGATCGGAACATATTCCGATTGCACCACTTCCAGCATTCCGATTTGGTTGTTTTTGGGTTGTTTTGATATTTCATTTTAATTTAAGTGTCAATCTTTCTCATTTTGTTTTCTTTAAGTTCATCTTAATTTCGTTTTTGCATTTTTTATTTAATTGTCAATTTACTTTTCGCTAAGTTTTAATTTTACGTCAGTTAATTTTACGTCATTTACTTTTAACACTTTAAATATTGCACCGTTTACGTTTAACCTACTTTTAGTTTTAATTTCCCGTCCTTTATTATTAAGTCTTGCACATTTATTTTACCAAATCCAAAAATATTTGTTTCACCAAGAACAACTAATCTCACACAATTAACCGGAAATCAATTCGATTAGACACCGAGAAAACGAACTTAACTTAGCAAAATCCGTACATTAAAATGCATGGATGTCATGTAAGTGAATCACCTATACTTAACCGGATATAGCTTAAACGATACAACTAATTTTTATAAAGTGTAATGGTTCAAATAGCAGATAGATCAAAGATAGGTTACTAAAAATTGAAAGAGCCTCAAATTGAATTGCTAAGGGCTCTGGCAGAACTAAAAGATGATTGGGCTTACAAGTTAACCTTCAATCCAGTTGTGCTATTTGGTCACTTACTCTTAAAACTTTGGTCATAAAACTAAAGTTAATAAGAAAATGGTCCTCATTAACGATATCCTACTACCAACAACAGTTTATTGAGACAACGTTGTTGTCAACTTTTGGCAAATTTTTCACAAATAATTGACAATTTAAATGATTGACATTATAAACACATATAATCTACAGTGTATAGGACCAAAGACACGTATTGCATACAGGCTAACGTTTAGGCATGGGTACCAAAATCTCATTAAATGGTTAGATTAGGGACAAAGAAAGCTAAACTTAAAAACTTAATGGACCTGTAATCATAAATGATGGTCCATTGACGTTGTTGCCATGACATAATGATCGAGAGACAAAAATAAAAATAATATGAGGTGAGAATGCCGTTAGATGGTAATAAGATATGTTGCTACATCATGACTAGAAATTTGGACATGTTAACTGGTATGATTTTCATTATTTTTCGATAGATGAAGTAGAAAGTCTCCTAGGTTATGTTTGGTAGGACAAATGAATGGAATGAATGACGTAATAGAATAAATGATGTAATGTAATGACTCATTGCAGTTATTAATCATGTTGGGTTTATATAATAAGATGTAATTGAATTATAATAAAAAGACTAAAATACCCATGAATGATAAGAAGTTTATTTAATGTGGTTAATTAATAAGGGATTTTTATGTAATTTGAATTCCATTACAAGACGTAATAGAAAAAAAGTAGGGGGGCTAATGAATTGTTTTGGTGTAATGAGCCATTACTTGTAATCAAGGTTCTAAACAGTGGCGGACGCAGGAAAGTGATATATGGGGGGTAAAAAAATTTTTTGACAATAGTAAGACGAAAAAAAATTTAATTCGAATAAAAAACAGCGTATTGTAACTTAAAAATGGAAGATTTTTCAGTTTTAGATTGTTAAATGTTGGAATTAAATGTGTGAGTGGGGGGCAATTTGAGTTTCGAGTGGGGGGCATTTTAAAAAAACGTTCAAAATCGAAAAAAATTACACTATAATCTCGTTATTTTTGTCTAGCCATGGGGGGCGTCGCCACCCCGAGCATCTAAGGTAAGTCCGCCCCTGGTTCTAAATAACGTAAGGCGTGGCGTGACGGCATGATCAAGCCTCAAGCTTTAGCGGCTATGGCGAAGCTTTTGCGTTTTTAAGGCGTGAAGTAAAGCGGCACAAAATACGAAAATATTTATAAATTATTAGTATTTATATCATATTTCAAATGTATTAAGTTTACGAAAGCGTCTTACATACAAACTAAAGTAAAAAAACTATATTTACATGTAATCGTTTTCATTTCTATATAAAAGAGACCGATTTTATCGAAATCAAAATGAAGAAAGCCTCGATTCATGATAGGTGTGAAAACACCCATCTTTTCTACCACTTAATTACAATAATAACCGGGCCAAAACGTATATTTTATGTTATTTATGTCGGAATTATGCGTGGTTTGTGTTTTTGTTGTGATTTAGGACGAAAAGGTGAAAAGTGGAGAAAACACGGCTTTCACGGGCTTTTGTCGAAGAAAAAGATGAAAGACGAAGTCGAAAGATCAAGAGTGCAAAAAGAACGGAAGTCCAAGACCAATTCTGAAGATTTATTGAAGAAAAAGTCAAAAGATGGAAGTTTACTAATAAAGCCGAAGAACTCAAGTCCAAATTATGAGGAAATTACAAGACGAGTTCAAAGAAATCCCGGGACGAAGTCTTAAAAGTCGAAGAATTTAAGAAGACTGAAAGACTGAAAGACTGAGGACCAAGATAGAAAGAAAGAGGAAGCCACCAACTACTCCTCTCTCCTATAAATACCACCCTCACAACATGTGAGAGGGTTGGTTAGTCTTAGTTTAGTTTTAGGATTAGATTAGGAGTAGGTAGTTTCTCTCTCTAAACTTATGCTTTCTCTCTCTAGATTGATTTGTGTTTAAGCTTTTGTTATTGAATCTTTACTTTTTAATTAAGCTTTTAATTCATCATCTTCATCCTTTCTTGTTGATTTGTTCTAGATCTTTGTGTTCATGCTTTTGAGTTTTCTTATTTTCAATCAAGTGGGTTTTGATTAATTTGGCTTTGTTTGTTAGTTTTGATGACTTGTTTTGATTGATTATTGTTAGTTGATGTTTATTGATTGTTTTGGTTTAATCTTTTGGTTTGTTTCGGTTAGATTTGAATTAATTCGTGCTCTTTTATTTTTCCCCTGTTCTTCGTCATGTCTACTGTTTCCTGCCCAGTTATTCCGAATGGTCTTGTTTCTTTGTCCTTTATGCGGAATATCGTAGATTATTCTGGATAGAATCCCTATTCGGAATATCTGGATATTCCGAATAGAGACCCTTACTCGGAATATCTAATTATTCCGAATAGAGTCTTCTATTCGGAATATTAGATTATTCCGAATAGAGTCTTCTATTCGGAATGTTCAAGTATTCCGAATAGAGTCTTTTATTCCGAGTGGGTTCTTATTCCGCATAGTCTTTTATTCAGCATAGCTTAATATTCCGAATAGCCTTTTTTTCCGCATAGCTTTTATTTTTCCGCATAGTGTTTTTTCCGAGTAGAGCATCTTTCCATTTTTATTCCGCATAGACATCCTTATTCGGAATATTTGTTTATTCCGAATAGAGTTTTTATTTTTCAGTTTTAAAAATTATTTTTCCCCGCCTTTTTCCTTACTTGCACTTTTACTTGCTTTCCTTTTATTTTATGTTTTAATTGGCGTCATTTACTTTATTTGTCTTTTAATTTTTCTCGTCATTTATTTCCCGTCAAGTTTTAATCTTTCATTATTGTTTCCTTTTACCGTCTTTACTTTATCTTTAATTGTTCAAATCTTTATTTTTCTCTAGTTTTAGACAACGACCATTCCCTTTTTATTCCACCAAGAACAACTAATCTCACACAATTAACCTTAGATCAATTCGAAGAGATTCCGAGAAAACGAACTTTTCAACGAGTAAAAATCCAGTTATTAAAATGGCGCCGCTGCCGGCTCTTTTCGTGAAGATCGAAGGTTTTTTGTGAGAGACGCGTTGGATTTTGGGATCCGTTCACTTGTGAACGTTATTTTCTTGTCAAAAATTTTCAAAAATCGAAAAACATTTGAAAAATCATAAAAATCATTTCTTTTTCAAAGTTTTGCACCAAAAATATTCTTCTTGCTTATCTATCTTTCTTTATGGATTTTTATGTCCATTGCGTCCGGTGTGGGAAACAATTATCTGGGAACAACTCTTGTCAATGGTGTACATGTGAGCGGTGCGGAAACGATATCGACTACACTCAATTCGGATTTTGTCCCTTGTGTAACTCGACTAATTCAATCTTTTTGAACCCACCTCCTGTTCCCCCGTGCATCTATTGTGGAAGCGATTCTCATTGGCATGTTTCGTGCCCGGTTCAATACCCGTCTAGACACGGGCAAGAACCGGGGTACAATTATGACAATGATAATAGCTATCCACAAGACGCACTTGATTTTTCTCCATACCCGGTTTGCAACAACTGTGGGGGTCCTCACGATACCTATTATTGTCAACCAATGAATTGTTATGAGCCAAATCCGTGTCCTCAGTTTTCTTCACCTATGGGTTATTATGAACCAAACCCGGTTTCTAATTATTCCCAACCGATGAACAACTATGAGCCACAACCTTGCAATAATTCCGGTTTTCAAAATCTTGAGCCCCCACCGCACTCACTCGATCATCAGCCTTGTCACGGGATGAGTTACCAAGAACCAATTGTCGATCTTGCTACAGCCTTTCAAGAACAAAGAAACGATCTTGCTACAGCTTTTCAAGAGCAATCGAAAGAGCTTTTACACACGCTGCGAACTTGTATGGAGTCATTTTTACAGCAGCAAGATCAGACGAGTACTCATATCCCTGAGCATCTTATTGACCCTATAAACAATGAGGAGAGTGATGACGATATTGAGGTTATTTTCGACGAGGAGGAATTTCTAAAGCAAAATACTTCACTCCTTCGTGATGATGGTTTGCACATTCCTGAGATCGATGAATATCTTGATATTGATACACCCGTGGAATACATATCCGGGTATTGTGATGTGGAGGGAGATATACTTTTTCTAGAAGATTTATTACACGATGACACTACACCTTCTATCCCAGAGGTGGAAAGATGTGAATCTACTGAAAAAGGGACGCAGGTGGAAGGTAATTGTTCTCATACTTCTCATATTATATTGCCACCTCATCCTCCCACGTGCAAACCCAAGAGGGTGATGTATCACTTTTACTCTACTCGTTTTATACCGGGAAATGAGGATGAGTGCTTTGACCCGGGAGGTGACATTGATTATACTATGCTTGATAACAATACGGCTTTGCCGTTTGCTCAGCATCCATTATCTTTGGGGGATGACAATGTGCTTACTATACCCAACCCACCTCCCGTGGATCTTGAATTCACATACTTCTCGTATGTTGAACGAACCTTTCTCCCATTCAAGACTTATCCCCCCGCCTCTCCTTTGTTAATGTCAATCGGGAACGAGGACAAGGTCTTTGATCCCGGTATCACATTCGAGGCTTCCCCATGGACCATTTAATTCGGGGACGAGTCAGGCTCGTGACTCGGTCAACAAAAACAAGCGCTTTTTGGGAGGCAACCCAATTATCTATCTATTTTCATCATAAGTGTAGGGGGAGCCCCGTTGGTGTTTCTTGTTCTCTTTCTTATCATATGCAGGGATTAGTGCTTCAAAGACACACTCCTAATAACTTTTGATGAACCGTGATTCCGTGTTCCCTTCTTCCCGGTTCTATCCTAAACTCTTTTCGATTCACTATTTTATATTTCTCAATATTACAATAGGAATCTCTTTAGTTGTCTTTTCCTTAACGAGATTTAAACAAAGTGCACAATGTCATAAGTGTAGGGGAGTTTACTCTCACATGCTTAAACATTGAGGACAATGTTTATCTTAAGTGTAGGGGGGACTTCTATCGAAGTTAAGTGGCCTTTTCCTTGTATTTGTCCTCATTTTAACCGGAAAATCAATTTTTCGACATTTTTCAAAATTTTTAATCTATTTTGGCCTAGTTGTAGTTCCCTTTATTTTTTCTACTTTTCTCCTATTTTAATAAAATGGTTTTAGCAAGTTCAGATATCTTAGATATATTAGGCCCGTTGTGAATATTTTGACTCAACCCGAGTTTACTTATCCAAGTTCACTCTAGCTAGTATCCTTAACCATGTAGACCTTAATTAGTTTATTAGGCTAAGCATCCACGAGTCTCATTCTTTGAGATTTTAAATTGTGGAGAACGAGAAATGATAGAGTTGGTTACAAGTTTGGTATTCTCTCATTAACTTATGTGAGTTAATTATGATCTTTTTCTCCCATCACTTGCTAATAATTTATCTGCAATAAGTAAGGTCGTACGATTTGAAAAGTTACTTAGCTTCTAGCCCAAGATCGTTTAAAAGTTGCTCGGTAATGACGAGAGTTCATAGCCAAGGCATAACTTATGAAGCGGGGCGCGAAGATTGGCGAGTCCGAAAAGGCCCTAACAAGGCATGAGGATTCCATTTTATTGCTGAAGATCCAAAGTGATGTGAAAAGCATTATTCCCAAAATCAATATGAAGGATCAAGACTCACGACGAAAAGCAATCAACTCCCATAAAGATCATGGAGAAGTCTATCCGAAAAGACCCTAACAAGGTATGAGGATAAATAGATCCAAGTCCGAAAAGGAGGCGGATCGTTGTATCTCAAAATCCCTAATAGAGATTGAAGAAATAATCATGAAGTCGTGGTCAACAAATTTGGAGTACCTCTCAAAAGTCTCCAAGCGAAGAAACTCTATTATGATGAGAAGACCATTATCTCAAGCACGTCTCTCAAGATATGAAGTATGAAGTACATGCCAAATATCGGCCCGAGAAAGGTCTCGAATCGTGAACCAAGTTATGCCAAGATATGAACTTTTTGATATCCCGAGAAGCAGTTTTAAGAGATTTTGTCCTTTAGCTAACTATTGATCAAGTCGTCCTACTTTGCTTTCAGCTTAAATAAATTATCGAAATAAGTCAACAATGCATCCTCGTGATCATTCAAGACATCAATAAAACATAAGAGATACCCATAGGAATAAGGGAGTTTAAGTGATTAATTGAACCGCATGAGTAAATGTTTGATATGCTAACTTGTACTAACAATGATCTTGTTTTTAAGCTTGGCATGGGGAACGTGAAACTTGAGGGTGACGAATATTCATGACACACAAGCCCTAATGTAAGTCTTAGATTTCTTTACAAGTTTCTTCCTTGTTGCATTTTGTTATTTCCTATCTTTTAAATTTTCCTTAGTTGTTTAATAAAGGCCAAGGTAGGTTGATTATGATGGAAAGTGTAAACCTTGCTTTACTGCTAAGCATTGCATGAGGACATTGCAATGGTTAAGTGTAGGGGATTTGATAGGTGTGAAAACACCCATCTTTTCTACCACTTAATTACAATAATAACCGGGCCAAAACGTATATTTTATGTTATTTATGTCGGAATTATGCGTGGTTTGTGTTTTTGTTGTGATTTAGGACGAAAAGGTGAAAAGTGGAGAAAACACGGCTTTCACGGGCTTTTGTCGAAGAAAAAGATGAAAGACGAAGTCGAAAGATCAAGAGTGCAAAAAGAACGGAAGTCCAAGACCAATTCTGAAGATTTATTGAAGAAAAAGTCAAAAGATGGAAGTTTACTAATAAAGCCGAAGAACTCAAGTCCAAATTATGAGGAAATTACAAGACGAGTTCAAAGAAATCCCGGGACGAAGTCTTAAAAGTCGAAGAATTTAAGAAGACTGAAAGACTGAAAGACTGAGGACCAAGATAGAAAGAAAGAGGAAGCCGCCAACTACTCCTCTCTCCTATAAATACCACCCTCACAACATGTGAGAGGGTTGGTTAGTCTTAGTTTAGTTTTAGGATTAGATTAGGAGTAGGTAGTTTCTCTCTCTAAACTTATGCTTTCTCTCTCTAGATTGATTTGTGTTTAAGCTTTTGTTATTGAATCTTTACTTTTTAATTAAGCTTTTAATTCATCATCTTCATCCTTTCTTGTTGATTTGTTCTAGATCTTTGTGTTCATGCTTTTGAGTTTTCTTATTTTCAATCAAGTGGGTTTTGATTAATTTGGCTTTGTTTGTTAGTTTTGATGACTTGTTTTGATTGATTATTGTTAGTTGATGTTTATTGATTGTTTTGGTTTAATCTTTTGGTTTGTTTCGGTTAGATTTGAATTAATTCGTGCTCTTTTCTTTTTCCCCTGTTCTTCGTCATGTCTACTGTTTCCTGCCCAGTTATTCCGAATGGTCTTGTTTCTTTGTCCTTTATGCGGAATATCGTAGATTATTCTGGATAGAATCCCTATTCGGAATATCTGGATATTCCGAATAGAGACCCTTACTCGGAATATCTAATTATTCCGAATAGAGTCTTCTATTCGGAATATTAGATTATTCCGAATAGAGTCTTCTATTCGGAATGTTCAAGTATTCCGAATAGAGTCTTTTATTCCGAGTGGGTTCTTATTCCGCATAGTCTTTTATTCAGCATAGCTTAATATTCCGAATAGCCTTTTTTTCCGCATAGCTTTTATTTTTCCGCATAGTGTTTTTTCCGAGTAGAGCATCTTTCCATTTTTATTCCGCATAGACATCCTTATTCGGAATATTTGTTTATTCCGAATAGAGTTTTTATTTTTCAGTTTTAAAAATTATTTTTCCCCGCCTTTTTCCTTACTTGCACTTTTACTTGCTTTCCTTTTATTTTATGTTTTAATTGGCGTCATTTACTTTATTTGTCTTTTAATTTTTCTCGTCATTTATTTCCCGTCAAGTTTTAATCTTTCATTATTGTTTCCTTTTACCGTCTTTACTTTATCTTTAATTGTTCAAATCTTTATTTTTCTCTAGTTTTAGACAACGACCATTCCCTTTTTATTCCACCAAGAACAACTAATCTCACACAATTAACCTTAGATCAATTCGAAGAGATTCCGAGAAAACGAACTTTTCAACGAGTAAAAATCCAGTTATTAATTCATCATGACTTATCACGCCTTATAATACTTTTTTGCTTCTCACTGCACGTCAAGCCCTAACCTCACGCCTTGGCCTATAGCGTGGCGTGAAGGTGGAACCTTACGCCTTTGCGAGGCCATTGTGAAGCCTTTGCGAGCCTTTTAGAACCATGCTTGTAATAACTCATTACATTTCATAAATGTAAATAAACAACATCTGTTCATTACATCGTAATTGTCTTTTCCATTACTACGTTGATTACGATATACCAAACAGTATGCTAGTAATAGATGTATAAAATGCTCACGTTTTCTTATATTATTAAAATTTTGTTATTCTTCTTCTTCTTCGTGTAAAGTTAGGTTTTTCAATGTTCTAACTTGTACGTATCCAACTTGTTGTGGTCCTCTTTTGTATGTTTTCACATGATTATTACGGAGTACTACTTTTTCCTTGGTCAAATTGTCAAATTATTCTTGAACCTTCTTATATTGTAATGTCGATTATAGATTTATAATGTTAACCTTTTTAATAGATATATGTTATCTGACCTTTGATAGGACCAAGTCAATTGAGGAATGGGCACAACTGGCATTGCTATCAAAGAGATGGGCGAGGTAAAGCCTACAACCTCCATGACAAACCATTATTCATGCACTGTATCTTTTATCTTATACATAGAATTTTTTTTAAAACAAGCAAAATGGTTTATTTACAGAAAAATACAAAGCAAGAAAAACTTGATCTTATTTTCTGTCGACTAAATGATTGCTTTTAGTTGATACACGACAGCGTCAAAACACGAAAACGCGAGGCTCGGTACGGATCCTCCCGTGTCCACGTCGCTTTTTCCTGAACCGGCAACTACGGCTCGACACACAAAAAACGCAACCCCCAGTGTAGTTTCTGCGTTTTCTTGTGGAATTTTCTCACGGGCGCGTGCCGAAAACTCACCGTACCTTAGACCTCCAATAATTGAACTATTTTTACTAATCTATGTAAATCAGTGCAATGCATGAAAATAAGTCTAGTCAGAATAACTATCAACCTTACAATTTGTTTCTATATATGTGTATAAACCAATAAAATGCATGAACCTTAACCTTTTCTGTGGGACAATTAATGAAGCAATAAGTTGAGATATGTTAGATGAACCCGTGGGTTTACTCATTTAAGTTTAGGTAGGCATATGTCATAATGTTAAGCATTTCAAGTAGGCCCTTGGGCCAATTTGAGTTTATCCACTTGGTAAGCCCTGCTCACCTTATATGATTGGCACATGTGGCATCCTCCAGTTCAAGGACAATGTCCCAATAAACCTTTTGTCCAAGTTAAAAGTTTAGCATAATATAATAAAACAATGGCTTATCTTACTTTGAACCTCAAGGTCTATATATATGGATAAAGACAAGAGTTGTTTTGCAATTTTTTATTTTTTATTATATATTAAAGAATTAATCATCATATTTCATTTGCTTTTAAATTTATGGTGAAGATTTTTTTTTTAGAATAGCAATTTTATTAAAAGGCTAATAAAGAGTTAGAAACCAAACATTATAAAGAAATCAAATGAGATTTTTTAAGCCAATTCTCTCACGAGAATGTTCTTTAACATCTACTAGAAACCCAATTAAAAGAAAGAGACAATATCATCAAAAACCACCGAACGACGAGGAGGAACCTGCTAAAAAACAGTTCGATTATGAAACACCCAGATATACCACCAAGCCACGTAGAATACACCTTCCAACAAAGCCTTAGACGCCGAAGACCGCCGTAAAGATAACATCCAAGTCTTCCATTAAGCAAAAGAGAATAAACTCTGCCCCTCCAACTCCCACCATCTACAGATTCTACCAAACACGTCATGCGCAATAGAACAATTGAAAAAAAAAGGTGTTGGGATGTCTCCAATGATCCGGCACACAAAGGGCAGGCAACCGACTCCACATCTACACCTCTACGAACTAGATTATTGTAGGAAGACAATCACGTCACATACGCCAAGCAAAAATATCAATCTTTATGGGAATACATTTCACCCATCTAGTAGGTTCACTAAGAGAAGGAAGATGCAAACCGTCGATGGCATTTCGAACCTCTTTGACCCGAAATTCCCCATCATCCAATAAGTCACACAACCAACAATCGGAGGAGGATAGAAGAGACACCTCCTAAGCAATTAGATTCAACTCATCCCACTGTTGTCGCTTAGGCCATCTCACACACAACGTCTAAAGGAAACGTCCAAAGAGGCCGCATAAAGTTTGGACGCAACCGAAGCTTCCTGCAAACACACGAGGAAACCTCTTACATAACAGAGAACCCAAAATCCAATTCTCAGACCAAAACCTTGTCGAAAGACCATTCCCCACTCTTTTTTACAGTGAGAAATAAAATCAAAACCACTCGCTTTCAAAGAGTGAACTTCACGAATAATCGACCACTAGGGGGAGGACCGAGAAATCGAATGATGATCAACAAAATCACCATATAACGCCTGGATAACCTTGTACCAAAGCGAATCAACATGCGAGATAAACCGCCAAACCCATTTAATAAGAAGAGCCCGATTGAGCCAAAAACACTAGAAACACCCAACCCCCATTCTTTTTAGACGCTAAAATCTTCTACCAAGCTATCCACGATATCTTTTTCTCCGAGGATTCAGCACCATTGAAAAAATTCCTTCTAATTTCTTCCATATCTTTTAGCACTCCTTTGGGAGTTTTGTAAATGGACATACAGTATAAAGGCATCGCCCCAAGAACCGATTTCAAAAGAGTCAACCTACCACCAATAGACAATGTCTTAATCTTCCACATAGATAGACGAGAACGGAGTTTAGAAATTATACCCACCTAAGCTGACTTACGAAACATTTGCTCCCCAACGATGACACCTAGGTAACGAAACTGATGGTGCAACACCCCGCAACCAATTTCAGACGCGCCTGAGAAACCAAATTTCAAGGCACCCCTATACCCCGCAACTGACATTTATGAAGATTTATTTTCAACCCCGATGCAAGGAAGAAGCAATGAAGAATTTTAACAATACTCTTCAAATTAGAATCGGACCATTCCCCTATGAACATGACATCATCGGCATAAAAGATATGAGAAATAGAGATTGAACCATTTAATTGAATACCTTTGAATAAGCCCTCCGAAGATGCACTAGAGAAAGATATGTGCAACGACTCCATAACTAAGATGAATAAAAAAGGAGACAAAGGGCCTCCCTGTTTAAGCCCCCTATAAAACGAGAACTAGGCCGTTGGGCTCCCGTTAACCAAAATAGAAGCTCGAGCAGAGGAGATAGTCCCAGTAATCCATCTGCACCAATTCGAACCAAAACCAAACGCCTACAAAACATCAATAAGATAGTCCCAACGAATCGAATCATAAGCCTTGGCAAAATCCACTTTGAAAAACATCGCCTACTTCTTAGACTTTTTACACCAACAAAGAATCTCGTTTAGAATGAAAGGACGATCTAAAATATTGCTCATAGCAACAAAAGCAGACTACGAGTCGGAGACAAGATCAGAAATAACACAAGACAAACGATTAGCAAGGATCTTAGTAACTACCTTGTAAACACAACCAATCAAACTAATCGGCCTGAAATCGGAAACCAACTTAGCCTCTGTAACTTTAAGAATCAAAGCAATGAACGACGAATTACATCCCTTCGAAAACGATCCTTAGTCAAAAACTGTTCCACTACGCAACAAAAATCTGGCCCCACTACATTCAAAAATTTCTGAAAAAACTCAAAAGTGTAACCGTCCGGACCCGATGATTTATTCACACCACAATCCCAAACAACCTTACAGATTTCGTCCCTAGAAACAATACTGTCCAACTCGACGACCTGCTCCGAGGATAGTCGTCTATTGAATGGAGCGTTCAACTTAAAACGAGAAGCAGAAGGTTGCTCGAATCGCGCTTGAAAAAGATTCTTAAAATCCTCTTTCACCTTGAATAACTCAGTACACCACACTCCATTAATAAACACCCCCGAATAGATAAATGTGACCTCTTTTTATTAATAATCCCATGAAAATATTTAGAGTTTTCGTCCCCTTCAATGGCCCATTTAACTTTAGATTTCTGAACAACCTCTTTCGAAGCCACCTGCTTATTGTCAAACAGTTGCCTCATGAGCTCTAATCTCTTCAAAAGAATTGAATCATATCTATTACCTTGGTCCAGCTTCTTGTCAATATCTCCCCACTCATGACTGGTAAAATTACTAACACTAAAAAGTTTGTCCTTCCGGTCCTTAACCCACTGACAAATAATAGGTTTAAGACCTTGTAATTTTTTCTTGAATCTGATCATACCATTAGAATCCCCATATGATAACGAAACCCAAGCTTGTGCCACCATAAACTCAAAGCCATCAAGCCCAACCATGAATGGTAGAAACGGGAAGGAATAGGACCAAAATCCGTATAAACCTTGTGCAAAAGAATAGGCCGATGATCCTATAAATGTCTATTAAGACATGTCGCCGTTAACAATGAAAAAAGTAGAAAACAAGCCTTTTGTAACAAGAAAACGGTATAATCTGCTCATTTTGGACGCCGAAGGATGTGCCCACAACTTAAAATTTAAAAAAAAACGCAAGAAAAATTCTTGTCAAGATGTCGAAAAGTTGTAAAAATAGACGAAAAACTAAAGTTGTAAATATGACGAAATACTAATTTATCACTAGTGATATTTCATTAGTAAAAGCAATGAAAGTGAAAGTAATTAAATTTCAATAACACTATTTTTTTTCTGCTTTTATTACTATTAAAATATCCCTAGTGATATTAATAAGTGTGAAAACACTTATCCTTTTACCACTTAAAACAAATAAAAACGAGACCAAAACGTGTGTTTAATGTCGTAAAAGTCGTAATTACGCGTGGTTTATGTTTTTGTTGTGTTTTAGGACCAAAAAATGAAAAAGGAAGAAAACACGGGGTTTTATCAAAGAAAAAGACAAAAGACAAAGTCAAAAGATCAAAAGTGCAAAAAGAATGGAAGTCAAAGGCCTATTCTGAAGATTTATCGAAGAAAAAGACCAAAGATGCAAGTTTAACAAAGTCGAAGAACCAAATCTGATAAAAGAAGAAATTAGAAGACGAATTCATTTTATTTATCGACAAATCCCGAGACAAAGTCGAGAATGACAATTTAATTAAAAGACGAGAAGACAAAAGAAAGAAAGGAAGCAACAACACCAACATACTCCTCCACTATAAATAGCCTAAAATCCATCATAATTGGATAGTTAGTTAATTTTTAGGAGTAGGTGTAATTTACTTTTCTCTCAAGTTTTTTTCAAGTTTTTCATCTTTTCATCTTAATCTTTCAATTGTTGAATCTTTACTCTTTAATCATTAATTCAAGCTTTTCAATTAATCTCATTCTTCCTTTCTTGTTTTAATTTTGTGATTGATTTGGTTAATCATCATGTAGCTTATTTGATCTTATTGCTTATTTGATTGAAGTGCTTATTTCATGTTTTTACTATTTTTATGTGGTTGATGTTTATAGCTTATTGTGCTTATTGCTTATTTTTTGTTTAGCTTATTTTAGAAATTAATTTAGCTTAATTTTTGCTTTTTAGCTTAATTAGTTTTGGCTTATTTTATCCTTTTTTCGAATTGTTAAACCCTAATATTCCGAACTACAAACATTACTTTTTTCTGAATTAAGCTTTGATTTAAGATTATTCCGAATTGTGTTAGTTTTGTTTATTCCGAATTAAAGTCTTGAGTCCAGTATTCCGAATTAAGCAATATAGTTGATTCTGAATTACATGTATAAGTTTTTTTCCCGAATTAAAAACATAGCACTTTTTCTGAATTACGTTTTAAAATCTGATATTCCGAATTATATACTTATTTCCGGTTATTCCGAATTAAGAAGAATTTTTTTATTCCGAATTACATTAACGTTAATTATTCCGAATTAAAATTCTTTTACGTATTCCAAATTGCAAACTTCAATTTATTCCGAATTACTATTCGGAATCCATTTTTTCCGAATTACAATCTTGGCCCTTTTCTCCGAATTGTTTTCTTGGTAAATATTCCGAATTAGGTTTGTTTTTTGGATTTCGAATTATCTTAATAACTATTATTCCGAATTAACTTTGAATATGTTTTCCGAATTGTTTGTTTAGTTTTTATTTTTAATTTTAAATTTTGTTAAGTTTTAATTTTTAGTAGACATAGATAATCAATCTTTCTTTTAATTAACAAAAAACGACTGAGTCACACTTAAACCGGATCAATTCGATTGGACACCGAGAGAACAATTTTTATATATTAAAAATTCAGTTATTAAAATTGCGCCGCTGCCGGATCTTTTCGTAAAGATTAATGGTTTTTTATGAGAGACGCGTTGGATTTTGGGAGCCGTTCACTCCTGAACGTTATTTTTCGTGCTAAATTTTTTAAAAAAATTAAAAAATAATAATTATTTTCAAAAATCCAAAACATTTAAAAAATCACAAAAAGCATTTCTTTTCTAAAAAGTTTTGCACCAAAAATATTTTCTTTTTACATTAACTTCATTTTTTCTTCTATTTCTTGTGTATATATTTTTTTGTAGGTGTATGCGTACTCGTGGGCGAAAGAAGAAAACCACTCAAGCCGATATCGAGATTCGTGCTATTGACACCATGGATAACCGATCAATAATCGAGCTCTTGCAATCACATGTTGAAGGCAATGACGATGCAATTGTGGTGCCAGATATTGGAGCTTACTTTTGAGCTCAAAACCGGTTTTATTTAAATGGTCTCTGCAACACCTTTCTTGGGCCGCACGTATGATGATCCTCACGATCATATCAAGAGGTTTGTCCACTTAACTAATACTGTGAAATACAATGGGGTCTCACAAGAGGCAATTCTTTTGTTCCTCTTTCCTTTCTCTCTCGAGGGACAAGCCCGGACTTAGCTTGATAAGGAACCACCCCAAGTATTGCCACATGGGCGGACTTAGAGACTAAATTTATTAATTACTTCTTTCCACCCTCACGTACTACCGCTTTGCGGAATGATATCATTAACTTTGAACAAAAGTACGGTGAGACGTTTAGTGAATCTTGGGATCGTTTTAAGGAACTTTTAAGAAAGTGTCCACAACACAATTTTACTAAAGTGCATCAAATTAATACTTTTTATAATGGGATTAAGTTTGAATGACCAAGATTCACTAAATAGTGCTTCGGGGGGGGGGGGGGGGGTAATATTCTTGTGAAATACATGAACGAGACTTGGGCAATTATTGAAAACAAAGCCAAAGTGCAAACTAAAAGTGTAAGGGCTATTATGGCTAGTACTAGTGATAGTGAGACTACCAATAAAATTTAAGAACTTACTTCAGTAGTGACTAAACTTGCCTTACATGTTCAAAACACTACTAGTTAACATGTGAATGCTCTTAATGTGACTTGTGAAACATGTGGTGGGCCACACTCGTATGCTAATTGCGATAAGGCTTATGACCAATCTCACGGGGATGTTTATGCTTACAACAACACTGAGAGGGTTCATTTCAAGACGAATGTCGATGTTAATCATTTGTCTTATAATTCCACTAATTATTTGGCTCCACCCGGTTTTCAACAAAGACCACCCCACCCACCCAAAACAACCGAGGTCCACCACAAGCTAATTTTCAACCAAATGCAAATGTGAGGGGCTATAATGCTAATCAAGGAACTTATCAAGTGCAAAATCAAGGCTTTCCAAACCAAGGTTTTAATCCTCAAGGTTTTCCACCATACAACCAATACCCAAACCAAGGTTTTCCACAACAAGGGTTCAATTTACCTAATCCACATATGGACTTAGTTCTTCAAAAGATTTCGGAACAAGATAAGAAATTAAAGGAAATACAAGAGTCCACGGATAGGAAATTCGTCAAATGTTTCAAGCCCTTCGTCCCCAAGGTGCTCTTCCTTCAACAACCGAAACCAACCCTAGAGCTAATGTGATTGTTATTACTACACGCAGTGGAGCAACTTTAGTAGGACCTTCTATCCCTCCACCAGTTATTTCACCTATATTCCTTATCCTTCTCGGTTAGATAAAGGCAAAGTGCTCACTAAGGAGGATACTCAAGTTACTTCCTTTTTGAAGATGATCACACAAATGAACTTTAACATTAGCCTTGTTGAATCACTTGTCCAAATGCCGAAATTTGTTAAAGCGTTCAAGGAGTTGCTTAGTAAGAAGGAGAAGATGGCTGAGTTTGTTAATACTCGATTAAATGAAAATTGTTCTGCAGTCCTTCTCAAAGAACTTCCGGAGAAACTTGGAGATCCCGGTCGTTTTGTGTTACCTTGTTCATTTTCTCAAATCAAGGAATGTATAGCCTTAGCCGATCTCGGGGCAAGTATCAATTTAATGCCATTAAGTGTTTGGAAGAAGTTATCATTACCCGATCTTATACCAACCCGTATGACCCTTGAGATAGCAAATCGAACTCTCGCTTACCCCGTTGGTATTGCCGAAGATGTTTTTGTTAAAGTTGGTACCTTCACTTTTCCGGTTGATTTTATTGTTGTTGATTATGAGATGGATCCTCGTATTCCCTTAATACTTGGATGGCCATTCTTGCGAACCAGAAAAGCTTTAGTCGATGTTGTCGAAGGTGAACTAATTCTTAGGGTCGGGAATGATCAACAAGTGTTTAAAATGGGGAAGATTACAAGCAAATCAAATAGAAAAGAATCGGCGAAAATAATTGATGTGCTTCAAGACGAGCTTTTTACAACTCCTTTGGAAACTACAAAGCTTGATGATTTTGTGATACACAACAATCTTCTTCTCGAGACTTTCTATGATAATCCACTTTTCAAGAACATGTAGAAGATTCTAATGATTCTCTTTCCGATTTGGATGCTCCACCAATCTATAATGAATATGATGATTCTCTTTCCGATTTGGGTGATCCACCAATTTATGATGAATATGATGATTCTACTTCCGAGTATGAAGACATGTCGATTTATGATGGATGACTTTGATGATGTTGACACTCTTTCGAGTGATTCTTCAAGTGTCGTGTCTTCTAATGATGTTTCTGCTCCTATTTTTGATGAGAATCCTCCACCAACAACGCTTGATACTACTTTAGAGGATTACTCTTTTGAGGAAGATTTCACCACCTTTCTCAATACTTACTTTCCTAATGAGCATGATTCTCCTCCTTTGGATTTCGATTATGGCCTTTACCCTCCTTCGGATGTTAAGAAACCTGTTTCAAAGGAGAAGAAACCGGACGACACCAACATTCGCAGTACTTATGTTTTGACACCCCTTTTTCCACCTTCTTCGGATGAGATTGTGAGGTATATGGGCGAATCTTCTTCAAGATCTACTGAGTGTCATTCTTATTTTCCCCTATAGGAAAAGGTGTTTGATCCGGGTATCATAGTTTTTGAGCCATCTCTGTATCCATCTGATGAAATAAAAGGAAATACTTTTAGAAAATACGGAGCTATGCTTTCACCTTATCGTACCTTCTATCACCGTGCTCAACTTTTGCTTAAGGGAACCTCGCCTACTCTACTTTGGCTTGTGCTGTTCACCTTAAGTTTATGCTACTTGTTGGATGAGAACCATGTATTTGACCCCGGCGGATGTTCTTCAAGGCTTTCTAAGAACTTTCAACCATAGTATTCGGGGTCGAGTCAGGCTCGTGACTCGTTTAACAAAAACAAGCGCTTCTCGGGAGGCAACTCGATGATCTATCCTTCTTTATCCGTTTTTCATAATAAGTGTAGGGGGAGCCACGTAGGTGTTTGTTGTTTTGTTTCTTATGATGTGCAGGGATTGGCGCTTTCAAAGATCCACTTTTGGTGACTTTTGATGACCCGTGATCCCGTGTACCCGTCTTCCCGGTTCTATCCTAAACTCTTGTGATTCAATATTTTATATCCATGAATTTTGAAATAGGAATCACTTTAGTTGTATCTTCCTTAGCAAGATTTAAACGACATGCACAATGTCCTAAGTGTAGGGGAGTTTACTTCCACATGCTTAAACATTGAGGACAAAGTGTATATTAAGTGTAGGGGAGACTTATATCGAAGTTAAGTGAGCTTTTCCATGAATTTGGCCTCACTTTAACCGGAAAATTGATTTTTTTTCGACATTTTTCAAATTTTCGACATTTCCCATTTCTAGAATAAAGTCAAAATAAATAATTAAATAAAATGGTTTTAACAAGTTTAGATGTCTTTGATATATTAGGCCCGTCGTGAATATTTTGACTCAACCCGAGTTTACTTAATTGAGTTTACTCTAGCTAGTATCCTTAACCATATGGACCTTAATTGGTTTATTAGTCTAAGCATCCACGAGTCTCATTCTTTGAGATTTTAAATTATGAAGAACGAGAGATGATAGAGCCAATAATAAGTTTTGTATTCTTTCATAAATTTATGTGAGTTAATTATGAGCTTTTTCTCCCATCACTTGTCAATAAATAAATGCAATAAATAAGGTCGTACGATTTAAAATTTTACTTAGCTTCTAGCCCAAGATCGTTTAAAAGTTGCTCGGGATTAATTAGAGTTCATAGCTAAGGCATAACTTATTGACACGGGATGCGAAGATTGGCGAGTCCAAAAAGGCCCTAACAAGGCTGAGGCCTACATTTTGTTGCTAAAGATCCAAGATGATGTGAAGAATCATTATTCAAAAATCAATATGAAGGATCGAGACACACGACGAGAAGCAATTACTCCCATAAAGATCATGGAGAAGTCTATCCAAAAAGACCCTGACAAGGTATGAGGATAAATAGATCCAAGTCCGAAAAGGATGCGGATCGTTGTATATCAATATCCCAAAAAAAAGATTGAAGAAAAATGAAAAAGTCGTGGTCTATGTTTGAAGAATCTCTGAAAAACTTCAAGTGAAGAAATTCCAATTATGAAGAGAAGACCATTATTTCAAGAACGTCTCTCAAGATTCGAAGTATGAAGCAAATGCCAAATATCGGTTTGAGAAAGGTATCAGATCGTGAAACGAGTTATGCCAAGATATGAACTTTATGAGGTTTCGAGAAGCAGTTTTAAAAGATTTTGTCCTTTAGCTAACTATTGCTTAAATCGTCCTACTTTATTTTTGGCCTACATAAACTATCGAAATAAGTCAAAAATGCATCCTCGTGATCATTCAAGACAAAAATAAAATACAAGAGATATACCTCGGAATAAGGGGGTCTAAGTAAATAATTGAGCCACGTGAGTAAGTGTTAGCTTTACTAACTTATAATAACAATGATCTCGCTTTTAAGCTTGGTGTGGGGAGCGTGAAACTTGAGGGTGATAAATATTTATGACACCAAAGCCCTAATGTAAGTCTTAGATTTCTTTACAAGTTTCTTCCATCAAACACTTTCTAAATTTTTCTATCTTTTTAGTTTCTCTAGTATCGTAGTATGTAATAAAGGCCAAGTTGGGTTAATTACGAGGAGAGTGTAAATCTTGCTTTGAAATTAATGCATTGCATGAGGACATTGCAATGGTCAAGTGTAGGGGATTTAATAAGTGTGAAAACACTTATCCTTTTACCAATTAAAACAAATAAAAATGAGACCAAAACGTGTGTTTAATGCCGTAAAAGTCGGAATTACGCGGGGTTTGTGTTTTTATTGTATTTTAGGACCAAAAGATGAAAAAGGAAGAAAACACGGGCTTTCACGGGCTTTTATCGAAGAAAAAGACAAAAGACAAAGTCAAAAGATCAAAAGTGCAAAAAGAACGGAAGTCAAAGACCTATTCTGAAGATTTATCGAAGAAAATGACCACAGACGGATGTTTAACAAAGTCTAATAAAAGAAGAAATTAGAAGACGAGATCATTTTATTTATCGACAAATCCCGAGACAAAGTCGAGAATGACAAATTAATTAAAAGACGAGAAGACAAAAGAAAGAAAGGAAGCAACAACACCAACATACTCCACCACTATAAATAGCCTAAAATCCTTCATAATTAGATAGTTAGTTAATTTTTAGGAGTAGGTGTAATTTACTTTTCTCTCAAGTTTTTTTCAAGTTTTTCATCTTTTCATCTTAATTATTCAATTGTTGAATCTTTACTCTTAATCTTTAATTCAAGTTTTTCAATTAATATCATTCTCCCTTACTTGTTTAATTTTGTGATTGATTTGGTTAATCATCATGTAGCTTATTTGATCTTATTGCTTATTTGATTGAAGTGCTTATTTCATGTTTTTACTATTTTTATGTGGTTGATGTTTATAGCTTATTGTGCTTATTGCTTATTTTGTGTTTAGCTTATTTTTATTTAAGTGGATTTGGTAGTTTAATGTTTTAAAATAGATTTTATTAATTTTGTTTATTTGGTGTTCTTAGTGTTTTAATTTGTGTCTTGTTTAGCTTATTTTAGAAATTAGTTTAGCTTAATTTTTGTTTTTTTAGCTTAATTAGTTTTGGCTTATTTTACCCTTTTTTCCGAATTGTTAAACTCTAATATTCCGAACTACAGACATTACTTTTCCGAATTAAGCTTTGATTTAAGATTATACCGAATTGTGTTAGTTTTGGTTATTCCGAATTAAAGTCTTGAGTCTAGTACTCCGAATTAAGCAATATAGTTGATTCCGAATTACATGTGTAAGTTTTTTTTCCCGAATTAAAAACATAGCACTTTTTCCGAATTACGTTTTGAAATCTGATATTCCGAATTATATACTTACTTCCAGCTATTCCGAATTAAGTAGAATTTTGTTATTCCGAATTACATTAACGTTAATTATTCCGAATTAAAATTATTTTACGTATTCCGAATTCCAAACTTCAATTTATTCCGAATTACTATTCAGAATCCATTTTTTCCGAATTACAATCTTGGCTCTTTTTTCCGAATTGTTTTCTTTGTAAATATTCCGAATTAGGTTTGTTTTTTGGATTCTGAATTATCTTACAAACTAATATTCCGAATTAACTTTGAATATGTTATCCGAATTAAGTTCTTGAAATTGTTTTCTGAATTGTTTTTAAGAAATTTATTTTCCCGTCATTTTTGTTAAGTTTTATTCCGAATTGTTTTGTTTTGTTTTTATTTTTAATTTTAAATTTTGTTAAGTTTTAATTTTTAGTAGACATAGATAATCAATCTTTCTTTTAATTAACCAAAAACGGCCGAGTCACACTTAAACCGGATCAATTCGATTAGACATCGAGAGAACAATTTTTATATATTAAAAATTCAGTTATTAGATATCATTTTTGTCATATTTATAATTTTAATTTAATTACTTTAACCTTAGATAATGATAATTAAAATTAATCTTTTTATATCTAATAAAAAACAAATTTGGGGTGGGACGTTTTTTAAAAGAAAGGTTCCCACGTGTATATGCTTTGGAAGCGAATAAATTATGCACTGACGCACTGTTGCTTAACGTGTAAACATTTAAGATTGGTCCAGTGTTCTCAGGAGATCTTCGAAATACGGGGCTGTGTCGTACCAAATCGATGAATTGTTGGAGGCCATTACGAATGTAACCCTTTCGGTTTCAGCTGATGGCTGAAAATGAGAGTTGGACATGTTTGGCTTTACAGTCAGGGGCGGAGCTAGGGGATTCCTCGGGATGTACGGGGACCCGATGAAATTTTGTCGCATATTATATATATTTGCTTAAAATCTCTATTTCTTCAAAATGAACCCGGTCCTAAAATTATGTATTACATATATACTCGTATAAAAAATTTGTGCACCCGATGACTTTATACTTTGACTCCGCCCCTGTTTACAGTTTCCTCCGCGCTATCTTATATAGATGATCACACTTAGGGCTGAGCAAATGAACCCGAAAACCGAACCGGACCGATAAACCGAACCGAACCGAGCCAAGCCGAACCGAACCGAGCAAATTCGGTTCGGTTTTCGGTTTTGTATATTTGTGTCGGTTTTGTTCGGTTCGGTTCGGTTCGGCTCGGTTTTGGGTTAAAAACATGAAAAATACGCCTAAAATACATATTCGGTTCGGTTTTACTCGGTTCGGTTCGGTTTCGGTTCGGTTTCGGTTTTGGTCAATATAATTCGGTTCGGTTTTCGGTCGGAGATTTTTTTAAAATCGGTTTTCGGTTCGGTTCGGTTTTGAACCGATGCTCAGCCCTCACACTTTTCTTGGTAGCTTCACGTCTACTAGATGGTTGAGATGCATTCGTATCAAAGTTAACGTTTATATTTGAAAGTTGGGGCTCGATAAACTTCCTAGTTTGGCGAATATGGATAAAAGAGGCATTGACGTTGATTCACTTTTATATCTTGTTTGTCATGATCATGTGGAGAATGTTGATCATCTCTTTTTCTCGTGTGGGATGGTTCAAGATCTATGGGCTAATCTGGATAGATGGTGCACGTTGGATATTCAGGAGGTCTCTAACATCGTGGAATGGTTTTCTTGGTTAGATGATGTTCATGTGTCGAAACATGCTAGGACTATTCTTGAAGGGATCGCTTCTACTATGTTGTGGTCTATATGAAAAGTCCGTAATGATTGGATTTTTTCGATGACTAAACCTAAAAAGGCGAATATTTGAGATTTTATTGTTCATCAATCTTTCTTGTGAATTTCATCTAAAAACCCAAAGTGTAGATTTAGATGGCTAAATTGGTTTATAAAACCTTATTAAAACTCATTCTTCTTTGTAATTTCTGTTTTGCTAGCTTTTAATATATTACAGTCGTTAAAAAAACATAGATTCAAAATAATTCTTAATGATTTGCACACTTCACATATTTATTTGCACACTCAAAATGTTTGTTATATTGTCATTTATCTTTTTACATTACTTAGTAGAGTATGCAAATACAAAAGATATAAATAATATAACACACATATTTTAAGTGTGTAAATAAATGTTTGCAACACCCTTTAATAAAATGATGACTTATGATGAAACATTTTCATTTTATTTACATTAAAGATTGAACTCTTTACCATTTACTTCATAATTTAGTAGATCCAAGCTCTCCATTATTGATCACCATAAAAGGTTCACCGTGAAATGAACACACACGTCTACAAATAATTTTTTTTCGGCTAGCTAACAACATCACGACTTAAATTAGCATACACCCATTCAACCTATTATAATTACCAATTTTTTTAAAAATCCACTTCCCATCACTTTTTTAAAAATTAAATATCTCACAAACGGTATATCGTCAAATGAAAAAAAATACACCATTGCAACGAGAATTAAATCATCTATCTATCGAGGGGCACATGTATATACTCTCGACGAATTTTTTTTCGATTTTTTTTGTTAAGTACACGTCTGAGAGGAATCATGCATGATTCGTCACGAATCATATATGATTCTCTCAGACGTGACTTAAGAAAAAAAGTTAAAAAAAAAGTTTGTCGAAAGTATATACATGTGCCTCTTGATAGATAGATGATTTAATTCTCGTCGCGATGATATGTTTTGTTTTACGTAACGATGAACGGTTTGTGAGATATTTAATTATTAAAAAATGAGTTTTTTATATATATAATAAAAATAGAAAGTTATGATTGGTTGATTGAGTATATATTAAATTAAGGGTATATGTTGAACTTTTTCCACAACATCACACTCATTGTGATATGAAAATATCACACAATTATTATTATCGGTAATACTCTACTCATCCCCAATGTTTAGTTTTATTACATAACACCCCACTTCGAAATAACAATTAAATTTTAAAAGACCTGTAACTCTGTGCAATAATTATCATCATATCTATTATATTGCCAAACCTATTAATGTCAAGTCACAATGACAACTTGGACGCAACACGTACATCACGAGTTTGTGTGAGTTAGCAACGACTTGGAAAAATAACGTTTTACTCTCACCAAGTCCTGATGTCGCCAATGCTTTTCACATTAATACTTACGCCAAAGTTAGTACTCGGTCAATTCTTAAGCAAGGCGATTAGTAATAATGCGTGTATTTAGACATGACAAAAGCCAGGGTAACTGAAAATAACAAACATTTTGATGAAATATGGAGATCAATCATTTTCCCATGCTATCTAGCCACTTAATCTCACCAAATTGTGAAAAGTTTCTAAGTTATGGGTAAGGCCCTAAAGTCAAGTTGCATGTCACTAATTTTGATAGGGTGTAAAATGAAACTATACTAAAACATTAGGAGTAACATGTGCAACTTTACATATATAAAGTATTTACATATAACCCCTTATAATATTAAATATTTATAATAGTAACACAAGGCTTATCCATTACACCAGTATATATATACATTGGCTGACCCATCAACAATCACCTAGGCCAACCAACTACTCAATCCTCCATAGACACTTTTGATTCCCATAAAACACAAACAACAATCCAACATTTTTGTCTCTAAATGGCTACAAGAAAATTCCATCATAACCATGATCAAAGACCAAAGTTTCTTTATTTAGGTGGTGATCAAATGATCAATCCTGTGGATACTAATGATCACTTCGAGATTAATGAATCCGAACTTTGGAATAACGACATGGATGATAGCCCTAATGACCCTCAAAGTCATATTTCAAGAAGATCAAAGTTTCCACTAAAAGGTCATCATCACCAACAAAAAAAAGTACCTATGGCAAAGTCATTGCCTGTCAATGTACCAGATTGGTCCAAGATTTTGAGAGATGAGTACCATGGGAGAAAAGATAATGATCATGGCTTTGATGTCGAGTTTGATGATGATGAAGATGATAATGATAATTATGAGAAGTTGCCACCCCATGAATATTTAGCAAGGACTAGAATTGCTTCATTTTCTGTTCATGAAGGTGTTGGAAGAACACTCAAAGGTAGAGATTTGAGTAGGGTTAGAAATGCTATTTGGAAGCAAACCGGTTTTGAACAAGATTAGTGTGACATTATGCTAATTGCTAGCACATCCGGCCCATGCAGCCGAGCTCTGATATGAACATGCATATGGATTGCATGCTCGTATTTCAGAGCTTGTTTGCATGAGCCGTGTATGAAATCGCCGAAGACAAAGGTGTACAAAAACGTATGTCTAAGTCAATAATAAAGTTAACTTAACTGAACTTTGTAAGTCTTAACATTATGGATCATCTCTGGCGTATTTACAGAGTATTTAATTTGTCAATTTTCTATGTGTATCTTGTAATCCTTTTAATTTTATGTATTTTTGTAATAGACCATTATTATCATTATTTTCGTTATTCGTGTGGTTTAATTTGTAGTACTACGTAGTATCTTTATGAGCAATTGGCAACACATACAAAATTAAAGTGCCTAGTTACTAAAACCGTAAAAAGAGACATTGGTGCACATGAAGAATAAGTAATTTTAGGCTTTTAGGTAGCTTTATTTCGGTTCCGTGACTAGAAAAAAACATACAACTTTGACGATGAAAGTAAAAGTTTGAATAATTAGAGTTCTATAACATATATGAATTGTCATTTTATTAAACTGAGCCAATTACAATCCCATTCTGATGATCAAGCTACAAACTCGTAAATTTATCATTTTGAATAACTCGGTTTTCAAATCTATTACTCATTTAGAAATAATTACGGGTATCCTCTCTTGTATGTAGTAAAAAATATAGTTTGGAGATTATTATACCTTGTTAAAAGAAAAAGATACTAATTTTCCACAATGCCACATAAGTATGCAAGAACCATTGTATTTGTATCATTGTATGATTTGTCTTCAATGTCCGAACGACTTAAAGAAAGTTGGCAAAGAAGGAAAAAAAATGTTGACTTTTACGTACGATATGTTGGACTTTTAATTGATTTGTGACGTGGAACGTACCCACTTTATATTGGCATGCATATAGATATGAGATGCCAACAATTAGTAGCGAAATTGATACGTGAACTTATATTAAATTAGTTTAAGTAAGTTAAGATGAGATTATAGAAGGATACAAGTGAGATCATCAAAAGGCAAGAAAGATATTTGAAGTAAAGACTTGTTTGGGTGTTGTAGGTAAGAAAGGTGCACTCTATCTAAAATAACACTTCAAGGTAAAGCCATCAATATTCTTCACTTGCAAGCCTACAAGGTATATAACTCTTATCTATTCTTTCAATTTGTAAGGTCACTCTCCTATAGATTGAAACCGAGAAAACGATGTAAAGCTAAGTTATCATCGTCATCAAAGCAAAGATAATAAGTGATTTAAACACGCAATTATGTCATGACTTGTTATGAATGGAATAGAGACAAAGACTATGTTAAGTATGACACGTTAAATATCATATTTTACTATGATTACATTGTTAACAATATCTCTAGGGAAAGTGTTGACAATTAAGTGCACGTACATAGTATATCTAGCTTCTATAGCCAACTTTTTCCGATTTTCAGATAGGTTTCGACGTCTTACCAATGTAGCAGGTGTGCAAACTTACTTTTCCTGTGTCGTATAGGTTTCTCGGCTAACAAATTATATAGGTTGATCAAGTCGTGGCTTAAACATACATGTATGAGACTTTATGCGGGTTTTCTTGCTAGGTCTCTTAATAAAATTGCGGTTTAAAAAAATTGTAAGGGCAAACGATATTTGTTTTTCTAACAAAATGTTGTGCAACAACTTAACACAAAATCATGTAAATTCTAATACAACTTTGTGATGTCTTATGATATCTAAGATGCCAATGTGAATGCAGATCTGTTTCTATATCGATTAGGAAGGTGAGTGAGTGAAAATAATTGACCAAATGAGATAAAATTGGGCATCTTCAAATAAACAAGCATTTGATTTATAAATGCACACGTGATACTAGTTTAAATAATTGGAGCATTGTAATTAGTTAACTACTAATGATGTTTATCTTGATAACTTAGCCATCACTAATGATGCTTCATTTAGAGGAATATAATAAGTTGGAGCATATTAGGTGCGAAAACAAGAAAATGCCAAGTTTGATCACCCGATTTGCTAGATAAACAATATTATAAACAATGTTATAAAATCAAATTTAAACACCAATTACTAAACAAATAAGGATATGTAACAGGTAAGTAAGATCTTACGATCTCAATCTAATTACGATTTAATTTTTACATATTCAAAAACGATCCTTAATAAAATTACGATCTTAACAACCTTGTTCAAAACTACAATTATTCCAATCCATGTTTAGTTTAATAATGTCATTTAAACACTTTCAGCAATGACAGCATAATGATGTCTAGACCTCGTCGTTAGTTTATGTTCTTCAGTCGCAAGTGTAGGTAATAATTTGTCATTTATTAGTGACTAAACCTATGGCATGTATTAATAATGAAAGGTGATTTGCACACACGCTCTTCTGATTATCACAATTCATTATACAAGCGATTAAAGCAGCACAAAAATATGATACAACGATTTAATACGTAAACTGATATTAAACGTTTTGTGTGGAAATCAAATTTATTATTAACAAGTTAAAAAGAAAGATATTTGTTTGAGTGTGATAACAAAGATAGTGTGCTTGAGCATGGGCGCATGGGCCACGACCACACCAAACAATGGTAGTTATCTATAATTTTATATATGGTTGTAATTGCCTAACTTTTTCAAAGAACAAGTTAAAATTCATTCTTAAATCATCAATACTTGTAATTTTAGACGAGTAATGAATAAAATCTGTATCTCGTAATCATTTATCTTTGAGAATTAGGCTAGGGGAGTGGTGCATAAAAATTCCACCGTTACGTCAGCTCCACCTCAGCTTTTACTTTCCTCTTACTAACCTACTCAAAACTCACCTTTCAAGGTTCTTAAGGAAAAAAAAATCCACCACCACCTCACATTCAATCATCTTTCCACTATCATTTTTATCTTTTTATATATTATTTAAAATTAAAAATCAAATATTTATAAAAACTTAATACACTTAATAATTTTTTCTATACATTATATGAAATTAAGAACAGCCCATTATTTTGGCCCACTCCAATTACATAAAAAAAAGTCTACCCACTATCCCCTACTCCTTCTCCTTTCTCTCTTCTCTGCGTTTCTTCAATACACACATAGTAGCAGTTTTTTTTCTTTTCGTTTCATATCTTTTTCGTTTCTTTTCTTTTTTTAATAGTTGGGAACCCACCATGGCCCACATTTTCGGGAGAAGCGAACGGTGAGTAAGTCACCTTTAGCGAGTTTTTTTTTCTATCGAAAACGCCAACCCACGCGTGGGTTTTTGTTGAGTTTCAGGTGAGGTTGTGTGAGGTTTATGGCAACCCACGCGTGGGTTTTTGTCAAGTCAACCTCACGGGTGGGATTTTTGCACCACTCCCCTAGCTTTATTTGATAGATGTTATAGAAAAAACTGATCGTATAGTTAACATCAAGTTAGAAACCTATATTTTCATTGTTAATCACTGAGATAATGAGGTTTGATTTTTGTGTTAAATGATGGGTTTTGAACTTTTGATTGAGATAAAGTCATAAAACCCCCCCTAAAACCCGACCTAAGGATGGGTAGATTGGCTTAATCGAATTTTGAGCTTACATATTACTAGCTTGCTAAGAAAAATCCATTATGCAGACCATTTCTTAAGCAAAATCATCGTTGGTGGACTTAAGGTTCTTATGGGTTTATTGTAGCAAAAGAAGTAACTTATTCAAGTAGAGACCCAAAAATAGAATAAGTTAGACGTGCAAATTTGAACCGTATAAGTTGTTTGAGTTACTTATGTTGACTCGGATTAATAAAGCATAATATTCGGCAGAAGCCTACTTAAGTCGAGTCGAGGACTTGAGGTTGGATCTGAAGCTCTTTTTTCCTTAGTTTGAAAAACAAGTTCAGGGCGTGTTTGGTTGAGGGTATTAAAGGTAAGAAAAGAGAATGAGGATAATTAATACTACTTGGTTAGTAAAAAATATAGTTAATCATTACCCACTAATAGGTAATGAACCATTCTCCTGTAAATTAGGGGTAATGGATTCAAGTTAATAGATTTACTTATGTATATGTGTCTCTCCACCTACCACCACCACCACCACCACCATCACTGACCACCACTATTGTCGCTACCACCACCCTCCCAACGCCACCACCACCACCACCACTGACCACCACCATTGTCGCCACCACCACCAAACCGCTGATCATCACCACTGCCACAACCTCCACACCCCGTCGCTATCTATACCAACTGTAGAAACTAGAAGGGGGCGTGAATAGTTTCTCTTCGTTTTATGTCCTAATTAAAATTCCTTTCAATTAGGTTTGTCCCAAAACTACGTTTTACTTGAAAGCTAGTTTCATAATGATTAAGTTCAATTCTAATGCATTAACAAAGACAAGTAGTAGATGTATGCAATGTAATATAGTAAGTAAGTAAAGGGTAAGGAAAGAAGCAACCTAATAGGGAGACACCAAGATTTATAGTGGTTCGACAACGAAGCTCTATCTTCGTTCCTACTCCACTCCTCGAGTACACCTTACTCGAGATTTCCACTTTATCCACAAGCTCCCTTCTTGGCGGAGAAAACCTTATAACGTTGCATACATTATTTTCCGACACTAAGCTAAATGTCGAGACCTAATCTTAGCTAGGACCAATCTACACACGTCGCCTACTTCACCATTTTCTGACACAAGGCTAGATGTCGAGTTCTAATCGAAAGCTAGAACCAATCTTCGTCGCTTATCTTCTTTTCCGACACAAGGCTGCAGGGGATGCCACGTGGGGGGTTCACAACCCATGTGGTTGTGTTTTGGGTGTGGGGCTGTGTTGACAATAGGTTGAATTAGGTATCTGGAAGTTATGAAGATTTAATTGTCCACACCCCGTCGCCATCTATACCAACTGTAGAAACTAGAAGGGGGGTGAATAGTTTCTCTTCGTTTTATGTCCTAATTAAAATTCCTTTCAATTAGGTTTGTCCCAAAATTACGTTTTACTTGAAAGCTAGTTTCATGATGATTAGGTTCAATTCTAATGCATTAACAAAGACAAGTAGTAGATGTATGCAATGCAATATAGTAAGTAAGTAAAGGGTAAGAAAAGAAGCAACCTAATAGGGAGACACCAAGATTTATAGTGGTTCGACAACGAAGCTCTATCTTCGTTCCTACTCCACTCCTCGGGTACACCTTACTCGAGATTTCCACTTTATCCACAAGCTCCCTTCTTGGCGGAGAAAACCTTACAACGTTGCATACATTATTTTCCGACACTAAGCTAAATGTCGAGACCTAATCTTAGCTAGGACCAATCTACACACGTCGCTTACTTCACCATTTTCCGACACAAGGTTAGATGTCGAGTTCTAATCGAAAGCTAGAACCAATCTTCGTCGCTTATCTTCTTTTCCGACACAAGGCTGCAGGGGATGCCACGTGGGGGGTTCAAAACCCATGTGGCTGTGTTTTGGGTGTGGGGTTGTGATGACAATAGGTTGAATTAGGTATCTGGAAATTATGAAGAATTAATTGTTAGTGATTAGGGTATGAGTAATTAGGGTTTATGTGGGGTGATTTGGGGAAGATTAGGAATCGTATCTGTTTAAGAGGGAAAGTGGGGTAAAGATTAGTTTAGTATTAATTTAAAAAATAAAATTAGTATTAAACATGTCTGTTAGTGGGGATGACGTAGATGAAGTGTTGGGCTGGGTTTGATGGGGTTTGGGTCGGGTATAGAGGGATGGTGGGATGTTTATGGGTTTAAGTTGGGTATTGACTGGGTTTGACTGGGTTTGGGTATAACATATGGCAACTATGGTCCCTAGACTCCTAATTTCTTTGCTTAGAAGTTTTCAGCAGCATATCTCTTTTCCCCTTTGTATATGACTTTCACCAACTTGTCATTTTTAGCACACCTATTTCACAAACTTATAATAAGGACCTTTTGTGTAATAAGGACACTTTTCAAGGGCTTGTTTTGGCATTTATTGAAACTTTAAGGACCTAACTTGTATAAATGATATTTACAAGGGTGTTAAGTGACAAGTATTCAAAAGTTGAGGGACCATTCTTGACAAATCTTCAAACTTCAAGGACTTCTTTGGAAATTCGTTGTTTGGGTCCGGTTCTTTGTGCGGCTTCGCTTCCCGTGTTCGTATTTGCTTAATTCTTGTTCTCTTTTGTTGAATTCACGATATCCGTACCTAAAATGCACAATGAACAAACACAAGCATATTTTACGATATTTTATGATATTTTATAGCATTATAAGCCCGATTTGTATGATGAGACTATGTATAATTCCAATCTCATTAGGGATCAAGAGGATAATCAGAAGTAAACATACTTAACACATTAAGTGATCATTTACTAATGATTAGGATTTAGAAAAGAGAAACAAGGAAGAAAGAATGTCCAAAAAGGTTCATGGAAAATGTAGACTTGATCCACTATTTATAAGAGACAAAAGACAACGACTCTTTGAGCGCGGTTCCTTAATTGTGTCTGCAGTTCAATATCAATAAAGAACCGCATATCCATTTGAGGAACTATGATTAGTAGACTCCGATCCTTTTTGTCCTTTAGTGGGGAAGTAATATATGAGGTAAGTTTTACCTTCAAAGGATATTCCTATGGCATTTGGAATATGCCATATTTAAATTTACATTTTCCATATTAATAAAACATTTTGAAAGTCCCTAATCAATGCTAGAAACACCAAACTTAACTAATCAACACAAGTTATTACTTTTCAAACGTAATCTTATTATTGTATAATAAAGAATTACAAGTGTTATGGATAACACCGTTTGATGACAATGTGTTGTGCACACTTTGAACAACTATAAACCCTAACTTATGAATACAGTCACAGCTGTTTGATTCAATAAGTTCTAAGCATTAATGTTATGAATATTCTCAAAGTGTTGAACCTTAATGTTGGGATACGCATCCTATTTATAGTGATACGAGGTTGACCTAAGTACTACTTGATGATGACTACACAAGACATTCACTTTTCAGACATCAGTCACATGATGCTCTTCTATTCTTGGTAGTCTGCCATAATGCTTTAAGGAAACAGATCTTCAAACAGTTTCCTTTTTCTTCATTGTCTCGAACACACAAATGGCATGTCTAAAGTGTGCTGAGTGTTAACAGGGTATTGCCACCCCTGTTAACCCTCAACCCCTCAGAGTCCCTGATACATCTTGGTTGTTATCCATCACAGCCAATGAGTATGTCTTCAAGTAATCTTTGACTTCCTTGACAATGTCTCTGACATGGACTCCTCTGAGGTTGCTCATATAGACTTGGATCTCTGTGAGTCTTGCGATACTTGCCTGTCTCCTAGGCACAGGCAAGTGACTATCTAACAGCTTACTTTGTGTTTAAATCTATGATCAGGGAATCTAACAAACTTAGATTCCCAACACATTTTCTTAAAAAGAAAGTTTATTAAAATATTTTGTCACATTTGACAAAATATCAGTTTTAAGGCTAATCACTTTTTTATGATCACTAAACATGATTAAGATATGTTTGTGCAATACTTACATGATTATTACCTTAATGATAGTGTTTGTTAAATAATTCGTCTTGCGATGTCTTCAACGATAAATGTTTTTTTTAATTTGTCGTGATCAAAACTAAGAAAGATTAGTTAACCATAATTGTAAAACCCGCTTTTAAAAACCCTAAGATCATTAAATGTACGAATTTACGGTTAATTTAAACTTTTTAATTAATTAATATACGACATGAATCATGAATATTTAATACGAACATTATGTATATTAATTAATTATCATAAGTATTATGTATGTAAACACGAATATTAATGCACGATAAGAATGTACGTATAAGATTAAGTAAACATTCAAGAAACGATAACACGATAATTAAACACGAACACACACGATAATAATTTAGACAAGAAAAACAAATATGAAAAGCATAGGGGTGTTTGTGGGTTTCGGCTAAAAGAGAAGGAAGGGGAAAGATGGGCCAAGCCTGACCCATGTAATTTGGTTAGATAATTAATAAAAACACCAGCGTTTTTCATAAACCACTTTTACATAAAATCACAAAAACCCTACCCCCCACCCCTCTTTGCTTCTTGTCGCGGCTCACAACAAACCACAAGGACGATTCGTAGTTGATTAATGAAGCCATCGCAGCGAGTTCATCACATTGAACCCATCGCAACGAGCCCATCGTAACGGACCCATCGCAACGGACCCATCGCAATGGACCCATCGCAACAGACCCATCGCAACGGACCCATCGCAACGGACCCATCACAACAGACCCATCGCAACGAACCCATCGTAACGGACCCATCACAACGGACCCATCGCAATGGAGCCATCGCAACGTGTCCATCGCAACGAGTCATCGCAATGGACCCATCGTAATGAACCCATCGCAGTGGTGCCATCGTAGTCAATGCGATCATATGAAGCCATCGTAGTGAGTCATCGTATTCTTGGCGATATTAACAATGTAAATCTTGATCTCGATTACGGGACTTAAAAAATGTTTTAGGCAAAATTGGGCAAGACCTATGTTTGTCTAGGCTAAATGAACAAATCGCAACGGACCCATCGAACGGACCCATCGCAACGGATTCATCGCAACGTGTCCATCGCAACGAGCCATCGCAATGGACCCATCGTAATGAACCCATCGCAGTGGTGCCATCGCAGTCAATGCGATCATATGAAGCCATCGTAGTGAGTCATCGTATTTTTGGCGATATTAACAATGCAAATCTGTTGATCTCGATTATGGGACTTAGAAAATGTTTTAGGCAAAATTGGGCAAGACCTATGTTTGTCTAGTCTAGATGAACAAATCCCACTACTCATAAATCATTTTCATCATGAACCTAAAAACCCTAATTTGTGTGGTACGATTTATACATGTTCGAGTTATGAGAAGAGCATAAGATGATCATCTAAATAAGACACGATGATAGTAATAATAATACCTAGATTAGGTTAGCTAGTAGCACAGAAAGATGAAGAGTCGAAGCTTTAACAATGGCGAAAGTGTATGGTTTGTGTTGTGTGTGTTATAGAAAAGAAGAAAGACGGGGAGGGGGGGGGGGGGGAATAAATTGACTTTGGTCAAACCAAGTTGCAAGAAATTTCCACTTGGTCCCCCTTTTTGCAATTGTGAAATTTTGACCCTCAAGGATTAAGATTGTTAATTTAACACTTGTAAAAACAAATGAACTAACAAACTCCTTAAACCGTAACGTCTTAACTTTGAAAACTAACATGAACACATACACCTAACGCTCAATTTCAAATTCCAAACGACAAACCACATACCACACAAGTCACACATAAGCATATGAAGACAATTATCATTTTGCATTTTTCAGAAGAAACCCGTTTTCAAAAGACACCCGTGTTGAAGACTTATTCAATTCCAGAAAGATTTGATATTTGCTCCCCCTAAAACACTGACCCGTTTTCTAGTTAAAGAGCTGTAGTCAATTATTTTTGAAGAGACCAAAAATCCATGAAGACTTTTTCCGTTTTGTGATTTTATGGAACGATTCTGGTGGCAATAAGATTTCTCTTATTTTTACAAAATAAGTGCACTGACACGTACACTAATTTGTGTTAGACCAAGTTATAAAGTAAACTTGATCCCTTACAAGGTTTTTAAGTAAACCTTGCCCGAGAAAAATTATTCCCGTTGTGAGCCAACGTCTTCGTAAGAAATACGTGACTTAAATGAGAAAAACGGGTTGCAGTCTGAAATAACTACAAGCCATATGGGCATGTTTTAAAAAATGTACAAATTTTATACGGACTCCATTTATGGCGCCGTGTCAAATTTAATCGACTTTTCTAAGGCGTAAATATTACCGTACTATAAGACATGCCCGATTTAAAATGAAAAAATATTTTTGGATTTTCTTGATTTTATATTTTTTATGGTTTTTGTATGTTTTATATTTTTGTATTTTACTTTTGATGGTTTATATATATACGATAATATACAAGATCACGATAAAAGGATACTCTAGAATAGTTTACCACCACTATTCTGCAGATTCTTCTACCAACTCTTTAAGTGTCGCTGGTGAGAATGATTTCATGCCTAGATTTTCGATCAAAAACTCGATACGTCCTCGATCTAAGGCCGTTGTGAATATATCCGCCAGCTGATACTCAGTGTTGACAAAATACAGTTCGATCACTCCATTTTCCACTTGCTCTTTGATGAAGTGGTAGCGTATATCAATGTGCTTCGCCCGGGAATGTTGAACGTAGTTGCAGCAAAGGGCAATGGCGCTTTTGTTGTCACAATACATCGGGATTTTGTTGAATCCAAGACCGTAGTCAGTTAATTGTGATCTCATCCAAAGAACTCGAGCACAACAACCGGATATAGCAATGTATTCAGCCTCTGTACTGGATATCGCAGCGCTTTTCTGCCTTTTGGATGCCCAACTAATCAGTCTTTCTCCAAGAAGTTGCACACTACCAGAAGTGCTACGTCGAGTATCTTGACACCCAGCATAATCCGCATCTGCATATGATATTAGTGCAATAGAGAAATCTTTCGGATACCACATACCACGATTAATTGTTCCTTTAAGATACCGAAAGATCCTTTTTACACCATGTAAGTGCTTTTCGGTAGGCCGAGCCTGATACCGGGCACACATGCATATAGCAAATTGTAAATCAGGCCTGCTAGCAGTCAGATAGAGAAGGGTGCCGATCATTCTATGGTAAAGTTTAGGATCGACATCAATCCCGTCCCTATCCTCATCTAACTTGGATCTCTCCACCATTGGAGTATCCACGGGGTCACAGTTTTCAAAATGATACTTTTTCAAAGATTCTAGAGCATATTTGGATTGATTAATGAAGATGCCTCTGGGATTTTGAGAAATTTGCAACCCTAAGAAAAATGAAAATTTTCCCATCATCGACATCTTAAAACGTGTGGACATGATTTTCTCAAGATGGTCAGACAGTCTTTGAGTAGTGGCAGCAAATATTATATCGTCAACATAAATTTGTACCAGTATCATGTCGTTGTTCTCCTTGAGAATGAATAATGTTGGGTCCACTTTGCCTTTGGAGAAGCCTTCCGAGATCAAATAAGACGATAGGAGATCGTACCACGCGCGTGGAGCTTGTTTCAACCCATAAAGAGCCTTCTTGATCTTGTACACGTGATTAGGATACTCCGAGTTGACGAATCCATTCGGCTGGCTTACGTAGACATATTCCCTTAATTCACCATTAAGAAATGCCGTCTTAACATCCATTTGGTAGACGATCATGTTCATGTGAGCAGCATAGGCAAGGAATAGTCTAATCGCCTCCAATCGTGCAACAGGAGCAAAAGATTCTTCAAAGTCAATACCCAAAGCTTGTTTGTAACCTCTAGCAACCAATCTAGCTTTGTTCTTTATCACTCTACCTAACTCATCGAGTTTAACCTTATATACCCACAACAATGTAAGGATTTCAACGTTGTTGGGTAAAGGGAACTAATTCCCACACTTCAAGACGTTGAAATTCATTAAGTTCCTCTTGCATGGCTTCAATCTAAGATGACTGTGTCATGGCTTGTTGCCAATTTTTAGGTTCAATATCAGAAAGAAATGCATCAAAGTAGCAATATAATGCATGTTCTTGGAGTTGGTGGCGTGTTAAGACTGGTCGATCGATGTCACCAATAATATTGCGGATTGGGTGATCCTTTGTCCATTTGGTGTCGTGATTTTCAATCCGTGGTGTTCGGGAGTGAACAATTGCAGGAGCTTCCTCTGAGGTAGACGTACCGTTAGGGTTTTCGGGTATTTGTGAACTAAAGAAAGGAAGTTCTTATAAATGAGAAATTTCCAAATCGTGATCATAGTAATCCTCTTCAACATCATTAGGAACGAGTGGGGGTGATGATTCAGGTGTAGTTTGTGAATTGGTGGGGGATGGGGCATCTAGTTCAATAGTGACAGTAGATGCCTCGGACTGATGTCCATTATCTTGAGCAACAACTTCGGGAATCGGAGCTACTGTGGCAGGTGCTGGAGAATAATCACTAGGTGGATCAAAGAATTCATCAAACATAGGTTGAAATAACTCATCCCACTCGGGCCTTGTAGGTGGTATAAATGATGGAGAAGTAGGATTGTTGGGAGTTAATTAGGAACTAATTGTACCGGTTCCCATCTCATGAAGTGCGGGCTCAGAGCTGCGTTGCTCAGAAGCCATGGCTGTCAGGTCATCAAAATCGGCATCCAAAGTTTCTACTATCTTGCCAAGACGACGGTTATAAATTCGGTAAGCTTTCTTTGCGGGTGAGTAACCAATGAAAATTCCAATATCAGCCTTCCGTTGAAGTTTGCCTAAATTCTCACTATTAGTATTTGGATAACACAATGCACCGAACACATGAAGAAATAAAATATCAGGCTTATGTCCATGAAGTAGCTCATATGGAGTTTTTCCATGGCGCTTACGAATGATGGAGCGGTTTTGGGTATAACATGTTGTTGCCACTGCTCCAGCCCATAAGAATAAAGGAGCATTCACATAAATCAACATAGTTCTAGCAGCTTCCCTAAGTGTACGGTTACGTCTTTCCACGACACCATTTTGTTGTGGAGTGCGAGCAACTGAAGTTTCATGTGAAATACCAACCTCTTCATAATAGTCTCGTAGAGTTTGATTAACGAACTCAGTTCCATTATCAGTTCGAATGCGGCGAACAGTATCATTAAGACGTACTTGGATCATCTTTAAGAAAGTAATAATATAATATGGAGCTTGATCCTTGGTCACTAAAAACTTTACCCATGTAAACCTTGAGAAATCATCCACCATGACGAGGATGTATTTTCTACCACTCACTCTAGCCGTACGCATTGGCCCTCAAAGATCCATGTGCAAAAGATACAGTGGTTCTTGGTTGGTGTCTTCAGCTTTAGGTTTGTATGATTTCTTGGTGCTTTTCCCCAAAGAACACGCGGAACATAAATAATCCTTGTCGAACTTAAGTTTTGGAAGACCACGAACAAGTTCGTTTTTAGCCAAATGGTTTATAGCATCAAAGTTAAGATGAGATAACTGTCGATGCCACAACCATGACTTGGTCTTAGATGCTTTGGAGAGAAGGCATACAAGAGAGGCGGCCATCATGTTTTGAATGAAAAGTGTATAAACATTATCCCCTCGAGAACCTTTTAACAGATCATTTCCTGCAAGATCACGAATAAAGCAAGTATGTTGTCGAAAAGCAACCTCAAGGTTTGAATCGCAAAATTGTCCCACTGAAAGTAAATTATGACCAAGTCCTTCCACATAATATACCCTTGAAATCGTAACATTCCCAATTTGATATTCACCGTAACCCATGATCTTCGCAATATAGTCGTTGCCGAATTTCACCGTTCCTAGAAACTTGCTGACGAAATTTCTGAGCATCGAGCGATCTCCAGTCATATGTTTGGAGCACCCCGAGTCCAAATACCAAAGAATAATTTGGACGACCTGAAAATATCACCAAACAAAGACGATGTATCGGAATCTAATTGTTCTTCTGAGTTAGCAGGTACAGATGTAATTATCTTAGATTTGGTATCAGAAGAGTTTTTAGGCTTCCAAATTTTCTTACTAGTTGTTGGCTTAGATTCTAGTTGTCTAGTATTCCGAGGTACTTTTTGACTGGGGACTTCATCACTGGTAGGCACAATAGTGGAGGCAGACCTAGTGAAAGGGCGTTTTTTCCATTTTTTAGTGCTTGTGTTCCTTTTTAAAGGACGCTGAGACCTAACTTCAATGGATGTTATCATAGTTAAAGGGTACTTAGTTCCATTTGTAGTAAAGGTCCTACCAGTGGGTAACCATTGCCATCCAACCTGGGTGAATTTCTTCCCCGTGGTTTCCATTCAAGATTGTTTCTAATGGCATGCATTTCATTAACATGGTCAACAAGGCATAAATCATGACGCTGAGAAAACATGCATTCATTACAATTCCAACATTTCAAATCAGAATTCACATTTTGTTTAGGTTTCCACTCAGAGGGAGAACCTTTTGTCTTAGCTACATGATTCTTTTTATTTAAAGCTGAAATAACATTCCTAGGGTGAACTTCTACTTTCTTCTTCGCAGTCCTAATTGTGGAAGGCTTGATCCTATCTTTCTTGTCTTGAGATCCTTTAGCCTTAGTAGACATAATTACTCTTGTAGAAGCCAAGGGAAAATTAGTGACAGATTTTGACTTAGCCTTGATGGGTGTGTTTAAAACAGGCTTAGCTCCTGGGGTCTTATTTAATGGAGTTATGGAAATGGTGGGGGTTTGTTGTTTAAGTGGTGCAGAACCCGGTTGTCCTATGTAGTTCAAGTGCTCTAAGCATTGTTGTACCCTCTCAATGTAAGCATGAGCATGGTAATATTGACTATTCCTAGGATCAAGTTCATAGAGGTCATCTACCACACCCCTAGCAAGATTTGCGTGCTTAACTGCATGCTCTATATATAATTTATATGATAGTGGATTGTTCTTATTGTACGGGTTCTTAGTGATCACCACCTTGTTGGTTTTTGGAGCACTAGAGGTCGGAGCAGAGATTGTAGCTGGATTATCAACACCTTCTCGTCTTTTGAGTTGAAGTGTTTCCTTTAATTCAGCTATAACCATGTTTTTGTCTATGAGCTGAATATTTAGGTCAGAGATTTCCTCATATTTCTTGTTCAGTTGGTCAATTAATGACTTTTGCTCTGTCGCATTAAAAGAGAGGCGTTTATCTATTGAACCATAATTTTGTGAGTCACCCTACCGTACTTTTTCACGCTCTCCTAGCATAGAAGTAATTCTATTTTCTAGGACATGATTTTTAGTCTCTGCAGCCTCCAGTTCCGTTTTCGTTGCTAGTAATTCTCTCTTAAGTCTCGTAACATCTTCCTATAATGATTGCATCACCTGAATCATCTTGTGACTTGTCTCAACGTTGTTTTCACAAACCTTTAGTTTTGAAAGAGTTTGATTTTCAAGTTCAAGAGCCATAGAGTGTTGTTCAACCTCGTCAAAACGTTTTAAAAGTGAGTGATAAGAATCTTGAAGCTTTAAAAATTCAGTGTTAGATTCGTGACAAGAATGATTATCTACATTATTCACGGGTGCAACAATATTCACAGAAAGATCACGCACATCATCACATTTATTCACAACAGATGTAATCTCGAGAGCATATTCAATAGTAACAACTTGCATCACTTCGAGAGACACTATATGTTCCAAGAATCGGTCATATTCAGACAAAATCTTTTCTTTATCAATTAGATGTTGTTCATAAGCATCATCTTTTTTTATAAAAAACTTTTCGAACTTCACCCACTTCAAAGTTAAGATTTTCCCCAAGATCTAGAAGACCTTCTTTACAAACGGAACGATCTCTTTCTCAAACACCGTTTTCATGTGTTCGTAAGCCCATTCTCCAGCGGTTTGAGTTGTTGAAGTCGTACATTCCGTGATGACCTTGTCAAAGTTGGTAAGATATCGCCAAATCTCTTTCAAGTTTAGCAATACCGTACTTACTGGTGGAAGATCCTTTGGAATTTCCTTAGGTTCATCCAAATTGACAAGTGTAGGAAGTATACTAGGACTTTCTCTAGTAGGCATGTAAATTGGTGTATGGATAAATTCCCTATGCATATTAAAGCAAATTCTAAAATCTGTTTTTGCATTTTCTGCATTAAGCTGAGCATAATCATACTCAGGATATGTAAAAATAATTTTTGACCGATTCTCTTCATGTAGTGATGAATTCTCGGATTCGTTCGGAAACACAATCGGATCTAATACCAATCCTAAATTGCTAGCATCGTAAAGTCGTGTGTTGTGGTTAAATGCTTGCTTTACATACCCCGGGTTAGGTGGTAGGTCTATTAGACGAGATAAAGTGAATTCCTTAAACGATGCATGAAACAAGTGAACTAGATGTGAAGCAAAGTATTGTTTTAAAAGCTTAATTTCAGTTTGTTTAATTCTCTCAAACGTTTTAATTTCCGTTTCAACCCTTTTAGACTCAAGAATTTCGAAATCCGTTTGAAGTTGTTGAAAATTATTAACGATTGACTCTTTTTCTTTAAGTTTTTTTGAAAGATTTGCTCTTAAACTTTCCATTTCAAGCAAATTATCCATTTGGACTTTCCTAAACCTATCAAATTCAGGATTGGTTAAGGTAGTGGTCACTGAGTTAATTCCAAGGTGTTAACCTTTTGTTTAGACAAAGCAAGCTCTTCAGATAATGTCTGATTAATCCCACGGGTGTAATTGATCGCATCATTCATTTGGCTAAGCATAGATGCCGACACCATAACCAAATCTTGTTGAGCAAACGAATTTGTAGACGTAATAGCTCCCGGTTGTGGTTCACTCAAAGCGTGGGGACTTGCATTGATATTGCTATCATTGTTTGTCTCCTCGTTTGAGTTACTAACCACCGGAGGCTGTTCTGGATACTCAGGCACTTGTTCAACTTGATAAGGTTCAATACGAGTATCATTTGCAGTATTTGATACCTCAGAAATTGTGTCAGCTCCATAAAGTGAAAGATTTGCCATGAGAGCTGCCTTGGCGGTATTGAGATCATCACAGTCAGAGTCGTATGCATCAAGATCATCACATTGATATGCGACATTGTTCGTGATGGATGCTGTGAATCCGTCAGTGTCCGCAACTCCTGGATCTGCGAGAAATGCTAACTCTTCTTCATCGAGCTCTCGTCCTTGGGCTTAAGCATTCACCAAGTAGATCTTCTCCTGAAACCATGTGCTATCCCTTTTCCTCTTGGGCTGCTTACACTCTCGAGCCATGTGCCCTTCCCCTTTGCAGTTATAACATATGATCATCTTCATTTTACCAGTGTTATTACCCCTTATAGCAGCAGTGTTAGATGGACGTGCACCAGCATTAGATGAACTTGGTCTCCCTGAAGTGGTTGCACCGTTACTCTGCCATCTTGAATTGTAGCTTGTTGTCGAGAGTTAGAAGAGTTCCTCAACTGATTGTTTGTTGGAGATGGTCCTCTGTAACCTCGTTTGTTCAACGCTTGAGTGATGTAAGCAAACATTTAAGCAAGTATATCAGTAGGATTATCCCCTTGTCTAAACTCAGGGACTGGGAATCTCGTCATCACAATAGAATACTGGTGCTGGTTGAGCTACAAACTGATTGGAAGGAGCACTAACATGTTGTGAGTAATGGGGTTGAGGAGCCTCATGTTGTTGATAGGGGATGGCAGGGTTTGTTGGAGGTTGATAAGGTGAATGTGGTTGTGAAACATAAGGTAAATGATGTGAATCTCCTTGTGATGATGTTGCTGGTTGCTTGTATTATTGCTGATAAGATGTAGGTGGTTGTGGCAAGATCGAATATTATAGAAAGCTTGGAGTTTGATACAATGGTTGATAGGAAGATTGGTGTCCCAAAGCCAACGGAGAGTTGTGATATGATAAAGTTGGATGATTTGTCATTAATGCCAATGGTTCTTGATAAGATCCCTGAGAGATGCATTTTTGGATCACGTGCTTCTCGTGTTGCTGCAAGAAAGCATAGAGTTGATCTAAATTTGTCTTGTGCAAATCTCGAATCATTTTAACAACGGTGACATATTGGCTCCACTCTTGGGGTAACACGTTCAAGAACTTGGTGTTTAGTTGAAACTGAGCAATCCTTAGATTATACATGTTCATATCATTCATCAAAGTGGTAAAACGCCAGTAGTAGTCATGAAGTGTTTTCCCTGGAATGTAGGTGAACCTATCAAACAAGTCATACAATTGACACTCTCGTTCTTGCTTAGTTAGTGAAGTCCCTTGTAACAAAACAGTTAAACGATCCCAAAGATCCTTTGCCACTATGTGTTCGCTTACCATTCGATAAATATTGGGTGGAAGATCTTGAAGTATGGACTGAATAGCTCTTTCATCCGCATCAGCAATGATTTTGTTAGCATCCGTTAACTCATGATACAATCTTGGTCGCGTCACATTGTCGACAGTAACCTCTCCCCAATCGAGTGGACCTTTCTCAATGGATTAAACCATAAGTCTCTCACGGGGTTTACCCATAATGTAAGTTCTCATGCGACCTTGCCATGCTTCAAATAAGTCTTTGATGAACAACGGTGGGCGGGTATCGGAACCTGATATGATTGAAATATCGGTAAGCGATGTCATTGTTGGCATGAATGAATGAGGATTCATTTTTTGAACACTTGAATAAAGATTATCAAAATGATCGAGCAATGAAATAAGATTATGTGTTTTAGTGTTGTTTAAATAAAGATGTTATGATCTTTTGGTTGTGTGTTTTTGTTAATGCAAAGTTGAAAAATCCTTTAAGTCTTGCAAATTTTGGCTGATCGTGCTCACCTATCGTACTCACCTATCGAACTAACTGATCGTACTCACCGATCGTAACCAACGATCGTACTAACCTATCGTATCCAACAATCGTACTCACCTATCGTACTCACCTATCGTACTCACCTATCGTACTCACCTATCGTACTCACCGATCGTACTGAGTGATCGTGCTCCCTGATCGTACTCCCTGATCGTACTCCCTGATCGCACTCACTGATCGTATTGGTGATCGTAGGCAGTGATCGTAATCGTGATCGTATTGATGATCGTAGTCAGTTATCGCACTTATGATCGCACTTGTGATTGTAGTGGTGATCGTAGTGGTGATCGTAGGCAGTGTTATGGTTTATTTATTGAAGGATGGAGAAGGAAGAACTAGAGAGAGAAAGGTAGAGAGAGAAAGGAGAGAATGGAGAAAGAAAGGAGAATGAGAAATATGATTAAGTGTTCAACCCCTCCTAACATGCTAGGAGGGGGTATATATAGCCCACCCTACATGTGGGCTATATGGGCTATATGTTAATACATTGGATCACGAGCCCAATACTTGAATCTATCTTTGGAGTGACCGATCCTTTCTAAATACGTAAAAACATATTTCCAACAATGTTAACAAGTTAAAACAATTATCTTTAGAGTGTCACATAGTTCTAAAGACATACTTTTCCAAATGATGATATCAAGGTACGTTTGGTTAACGCTAAGAACATAGAAATGATATATAGCTAAGATGAATTACAAGCACATAAACAAGGTAAGACAACATGTGGATTACTAGTCGCACATGCAACATCTAATTAATATAACAAAAATCCGACTAAAGATCATGTCATACCAAAAGCATTAAGAATGGTTTATGCTTGATTTCAATAACCAAAGTAATAGATAAGATTGTGTAAGAGTTGTTATGTGTTTTATTCCACTAATCGCGACAAAAGCGAATAACAAGATTCATTTACTAGATGACAAGAAATCTATCCACTCACATGAGTACTAGTCATGATCATGACTAAATTCAACACATAACAATGGTCTTACACAATAGCATCTAATACAAAATCATTTAGATCATACTTATAAACACGAACCAGGGAAAAAGTGATCCGCACAAACCTAATTGTGCGCCGCACTTCGCCCCTGCGAAGCTAATATAATCAATTCAATAACCAAAATCACAAGCATCAATAAACTAAGAACATATCAATATGATCAGCAAAGAAATATACCCAATCCATTTATGCGAGTGGTTTGATTACAAAGTACCAAATCCAATATTATGATTACAACAATCATAAATCCAAAACCAATGATTCCATGATCAACCAATATCCAAATGCTACTGAATATACCCAAGGGAATGGTGATGGAGGATGGTAAATTCGTGGTGGTGATGATATGGTGGTTCTTCATGGATTAGAAGAGTGTTTGGATCATTGGATACAAAGATCCTCACCTAAACTCTTCTTCTCCAGTGGAGTTATCTAATATTAGATATGGAATATATGTTTCTCTGAGTTCTTGGGGGTGTTTATAAAGTGTTTCTAACACTTGGGGACCAAGGATAAAGTAATTGATCGGATTATCAATGAATGGGAGTCATAAATATGATTTTTAAGCTGTGCAGAAGGAAAGTGCGTCGCACTTTTATAATTGTGCGCCGCACATTTGTGCGTCTAGAATATTTTTGTGCTGTAGAAAAGTGCGCCGCACTTTTTGAATTGTGCGCCGCACTTTTGGTCATTTCGAGTTTTGGACCAAAAGTCAAATTTGTAGATAATTCTTTCCTTTTTCTGTTTAACACCCCCAATTTACATTGCGCAGCGGAAAATACAAAATTGGATGTTATTTACAAACTTCGTCTTACAACTCTTTAAATGACCCAAAACAGTATTTTTAAGAATAAATATGAAAATAATTTAAATCAATGTCTAAAACTTTCAATCCCAAGTAAATTCAGTTAAAAGTATATCAGAGTAGCGTACAGGTTCCCCTTAGGATCTTAATCAAACAATAAACCTTTTATCAAAATATTTGACCATTTACTATAAGTTTACGACAATAGGGAAAGAAATCCGTTTTAGACCAAATTACTACAAAAGCAATCCCGCAATCCTTCTCCAGCAAGCTCCGCAAATCACAACTTTAAGTACCTGAAATACATGCTTAAAATCATCAACAAAAAGGTTGAGCAAGTCTATAGGTTTTACAAAACAATATTGAACACATCGTAAAAATCATCAACAATTGTTTAATAAAATTGTGGCCATACAATCTATCAATCAGGTATAATATATAATATAGTTATTGAATTGTATTACGCTCATGACACTGACCCCTTAACTTAGTCACCCACGCCAAATGCCAGCATGACTAGATAAATTACCAGTGCCCCTACTAGGGTATTAATTGCAAGAATACCAATTCTAATTCACGTAAAATTATCCTTCCCAGCGGGTTACTCAGCGTAAAGCCCTGGTCTTAGATAGGGTTGTCAGCCTAATAGTACTATTATTAGAATAAGCGGCTATTCCCAACTCGCAACATCAAGTCAGAAGATAGTTAACGGCTCATGAATTTAGGGTCTTATGCAATTAGGTACTTATACAATTCATTTCATCACAGGCAACATCGGGTCCAACAATTACTTATGACATGTGTTCATTTTACTTCAAATAGCATGTATCCCCCCTCGCGGGTTTTAAAATCATTAAAACAAGTAGAAAGCGAGGCTATAGACTCACTTGTAGTAATAGCAGTAGTATGACGATCTTCGACGATAGTTGATGCCCGGTAAACACAAAAACCGCAACCTATTAAATAAGGCGCGTTCATCAATAATAACTCGAGTAAAATTCATACTTAGTAATATCAAACTCAAAATCATATAATCAAAACCAATCCAAAATAAAAATAATACAAGTGCCCTTTTTATTCCATTTTATATTTTTACTATTAGTTAACTTCTTCGATAAAAATCTGCCGGTACACACCAAATGTACAAGCTCGTTTACCCCAGTTAAACACGCCAAATTTTTATGATACTAATCAGTAACTTCACTTACTATATATAAAAAGCCCTGTTAAAAACTCATCAAAAGATTTTACTTTTAAAGTTCCCTGCCCGACTCATCTTTGAACTACAAAAACCGGACAGTTTTACGTCAACAATACTTATAGTCTTTTAACACATTTATTTTTCTCCGTTTATAAAACCGACACTCAACATTGAAAATAACTTGACATCCTCATACTTAACCTTAAAAATCAGTCCTTGACACATTTCAAAAATCTATTCTGTAATCCCCGAGATTCAATCCAAATATCGACAACAATTATATATTGTGTCGGTACTCGTCTCCCGGTACACGAAATAATCAAACTAACATAACTTTTCGCTCGTTTGGAACTACAAGTCCTACCTTATACCAAAACGAAGGTAAAAACATCCTCTATAACAATATCTAACTAGTTCATCTCAAACTCAAACTCATATTTTCAGAAAATTATTTTTAATAATCTGCCTAAAAATACATGTTTAAAAATTACCCAAAATCAAATTTTCACCATATTTTAACCTCATTTTTACCACTATAAGCATTCCTCAATTACTAGTTCATATCATAACATCCTAAATCATCCTAGATGTCCAAATCATAAAAACCAAATTCAAAAATATCAACATGCAATCAATAAAATGTATACATATGAACATAAACACCTAAATACCACAAGAATTTAAAATCAAACAACAAGAATTTCATCCAAAAATGGGTTTTTCAAAAATGTTAATGCATGTGGGAAATTTTCATACCAATGTGTAGGGAATGATGAAACTAAGATGGGTCTTTGATTAGATTTGATTGAATCAAACTCAAAATCAAAAAAATGGTGGTGTTTGTGTGGTGTGGGGGTGACGGGAAGAAGAGGAGAGGGAGGGAAGAGAGAGAAAATTTTGGGAGTGGAATGTTTTGTGTGTGTTTTTGTGTTTAAAATTTCTTTTATATGGGGAAAATTTAGGGTAGTTTTTGCCAATTGTGATTCTTTTGGACCAAAGTGCAAATACTTTGTTAAAAAGCGGGAAATGACTAGTAGTCACTTTTGAAAATTTTTACGGGTCTCGGGTTTCATAAAAATGCTTCTCAAAACTTAAAACGCACTCAAAATGATATATTATATAGTCCCGGCACGACTTAATACGACATAAAAATAAAAATGTCAAAATATTAAACATCGACATGTTTAAAATAAAATGTAAAATTTCTCGGGCATCCGTCGATATCGTCATCATTAATAATCCTCGCAACTCGTCAAAACGAAAAAAAAAATAAAACTTCAACATCATCCAATCAAATTACCAACCGTCATGAAAATCAACCTCGTCAAAATTTTCAAAAAAAATATACGTAAAAATATAATTAAATAATGACCACGGTTTTGGGTTGTTACATCCTACCCTCCTAAAAGAGAGCGACGTCCCGACGCTCAACCCGCCTCATACTCGCACTTCCTCACTTCTAGAGTCAACGTGACCTCTTATCCTCAAGAGATACTCACGTCTTTCACACCAGTCCAACTCAATTCTTATGATATCACCATATCCACAACTATTACTACACTTCAACTTTCATTTTCACCTTCTATTATGCTATTATTCCTTCATCATTCATACTCCTTCTGCGTCACTTTCTCAGTTTCATTCCTGCCCCAATACTCTGACAACATACCCCACAATTCAGACAACATACATATACCACGATTCTCTGACAACATACACATACCACAACTATGTATGTTCTCAAATTACACCTCTTAACTACTGATACGACGATTATCATCGCATAAGGATTTCATCTTCACTAAGTTTCCTTTAGTCCTCATAGTGAAATATTAAGATATCATCATCCCAAGTTTCTATTGCCATCGCTCAATTCATCCTTTCACTCTGTCCGTTGCTTTCCATAAATACGCAATATTCCTTCTTACCCAATTCTTCGCACTTTCTATGGAAATCTCTAATATCCAAAAGTCTATCTCAATCTCTAGGTTACGATTAATATGTTCAAGCCTTATCCAATATTCATACTTTATCACAGCGATTTCTAATATTCGAAAATTTACTCTGCCTCTATGCCCTGAGGTTACACTCAAACTAAATACAATGAGATTATCCATAATTCTATCCAGTCACTTATATACTTCCCATATTCATTTTCCACTTTCATTATTTCTAACAATTTCTACACTGAATTACTGTACTTTCCATAGTACATTATTACATCTTTCTAATATCATATTACTGTTTAAATAACTCCGTTAGCCTCATATATTCAAATCTGAAAGATATAATGGTCAAATCACTTCCTGATATCATAACATACTTTATTCCAACCATACTGTATCAATACTTCAATTTATAAAATCCCTTCAATACTACATGCGACACTCTCAGCACTCTAAGAATAATTAAATTCTCTTTTTAATATGAACAATTCATTCACCACTGGTCCTTGCATTCTTAACACACTCTCTGATCTAATAGAAGAAAAATTAAATAATCACAATGGCTGTTTTTGTTCAACAAAAACATACATCTCAACTTTCTCATTGCTATTACCATTCTATTTCAAAATTTCCAGCAATCTGTTGATCTTCTTTCTTTGATATTCCTTTTTCCATTAGTTTATTACTTTGATTCTAACTTTCTTTCCATTCCATCCATTCTGCTTGTTGTGACCAATATTCCAATTATCTCAAAACTCAAGAGTCAATTCTCAATTACTTCAGAAATTTTATAAGCTCTTTTTCCTTTTCCTCCTTCTTACTAAATACTCACTAGTTGATAGTGAAAGTATCCACACTTATCCTTCATAATCTGAAACACACTTCGTAATACAGAACTATAGCATATCCCGTTCAAAATTTACCGATTATTATTTCCTCAGTCACATCAAGTAATCCTGAATTCCTCTTCTTTTAAAATCCCCGAATGGCATTTATATACAAGTCCTTCTTATTCTTATTTTCTTCATACTTGATTCCATACAAGTAATATTTTTCCATCCAAAACAAGTATCACAATGTCCAATCTCATGATCATATAAACCCCGTTACACTTCTTCATTCAAGTCAACACACTACTATTGCTTTCCCTTCCACTTGATATTATCCAAATATCATCATCGCAACTCTATAATTCCTTCAGATTCCTCCAAAACTAACTATACAGGCACAGAACTTCAATCTATCCTCAACATTCGTAAACAACTTCCTCAACTACAAAATCAGATCTCACAACCACAACTTAATTATATTCTCTATTTAAGCTATAACGTAGATGTATGAATGGATTTCACACATTTAGTTCTTCTTTGTCAGCTTTATCCTTGGTTCAACAATCAGTGAAAACCTCCTGATAAACCTCCGATAATACCCAACTTACACAAAGGAATTTACAAGCTTCAGTCGGTTTCGTCGGTATTGACAAAGCCTTAATCGTTTCAATCTAGTCAGATTTTCACGATCACTTCAGCCATATAATGCACATTCTAAAACATCTTTATTACTTCAACTAAAATTGTTAGAGAATACTTTTCTTTCCTTCAATCATCTATTCATCACACTAAACATTCACAATCAATAATGGACACCGATATCTGGTGCTTAATTTGTTCAACCCCACAACAATCATCTCATTCATAAAATATCCAGCTTCTTTACTTACTTCCATTATTGCTTCTCTGGCGACTTACCTTTCCAGTCAAATCAGATTATTCTTATTGTTTCATCTGCCAATCCTTACAATCAAACATATTACCATCCTCAACCTCCTGATAATGCCATATAATAAAATATACAATCAGATTACATAACTCCTATCACCAAGCTAACACAAAACTTCCTTTTTCCCAAGACGACAGTGAACTCTACGATTTCGCAGAATATTCACATAGTGTCCTCAAGCACTAACCCATCTTCTCATTCTTTTCCGACTACTACTAGTTAAGCGCACAGAAAATTCGACTTATTGTAGTTTCCTACTACATACCTTCTCATCATTGACCAATAAAATCATCAAATAGAAATTCCACTGATTACTCCCTGAAATCCGTACTCAATGTTCAACAACATTCCAATTTAGTTCTTTCCACCTTTATTCATCATATCCTATGATATTCATCCTTATCCCGGTTAACTTTCTCACAGTTCTAGTTCAATTAATCGCGCTATACTTCTTAATTCCATATGCTCCAAAAATATTTCCTTAATATATATATATATATATTATTCTTTCGTCGGTGAATTTCTCATTTCAACCCATCACAAATTCTCGTTGATTTCTCGTCCTCAGTTTTGCTAAAATCTAACATCTTCACATCTCAATATATCCTCAATAACACTTTCAAAATTTAGATACACCATCAATAACACCTTCAGAATTTAATAAAGTTCTAACTTAATGATTATTAGATAAGAATACACAAATTACTACATCTAAATCTCAAATCTTATCAGCTTTTCCAAAATATAAACTGTAATAACAACAACATTCCCTTCATGCTGATTTTCCATTATCTGAATAATTCCTTTATTCAATCTCCTTTACCGAAATGAAGACATTTCATTACCATAGAAATACAGATTTTTATACCACACTCCTTGTTATTCCTTCAGCAGCTCGACCTCCAGCTAGTCCGTACTTACATCAAGTAAATAGATAATTACTTAAGTGGTATAAAATATATGTGATCTACACATCATACTTCCTTCTGCTTACCCGATTTATAGCAACTGCTTGAATACCATCTCTTCTTATCTTAGACTATTAAATTCCAAGTTTACCTTCTCTTAGAGGAAATAAGTTCCTATTCCTTATTGTCATTCGCAACAATACCATTCCTTTACCCTTTTCTGCCATACTTAATTTCGAATCAGTATCAATCTTTAAATTTCTATCTCTTTTCATCTAGTCGAACAACCCAACTGACTATCGATATATTAAACATCCATCAGTTACTTGAACTTATCCATATAGTTGCACCTTCCCAATTACCATCAATAGTCGTACGGCACTCTTCACCGCATCTCTTCTCATTCCTAAGAATCCAATATACAGACATCCTTTTAAAATCTTGCAGAATAACAGCAACATCTCTAACTGGAACAACAACATCTTCAATCTTAGCAGCATCTTCAGTCTCAGCAGCATCTCGTCTCTTCTCAGCACTATCAGCTTCAAACAATCTAACAACTATTCCCACAATCATATAATCTACCCTAATGGTTGGTAACCTTTGGAGACATATTTCAAGATACTCAGTCACATACACAGGAATCCCTGTTAATGACAGAAACATATCTCACTCAACTCTTTCCATTGTTATCACATACGAAAGAGACTTGACAAGTATACACATCTAGATAGAAAGAATATGATCTTTTCATCAAGATATAACATGAATACTGCCTACGCCAACAACACAATACTACCTAAATTCTACAATTATCTCTCAAAAGAAAAGATAACAAAGACACATCAAAATACTAAAGGGTAATAGTAGATATCATCCATAAATCCGAGAAAATCGCAACAAAACCTTGTCGCTAATGTCACTTACCCTTACCATCCTAAACAACAACAATAATAATAATTCATCACAATACTACCTCACAACATCTAGATAATCCCAATACAATACAAAAATAAATAAACTGAAATACAACAACAATCCATCACTACATCACTCTATCGGATGTGGTCCATCACTTTCTCCAACTTGGCTCGCTCCTGCTTCATCTTCAACTGGTCCTAACTTACAGCACCTCCCTTTTGGATCTAAACACGGTGGATCCCTAAATCCATACTTCAAAATTCCTTCTTGACACGGCGGATTTATCATATAATGAGTATTAGCATACACCTCACTATCCTGAAACTTCCAATGTGGCTCGAGATACGGCCCTACATGATCTACATATTTACTTAACCTGCAAAGCCTATCTATCTCTTTCTGATATTTCTCAAAATCAGTTCCATAACTTCTCACTTCTGCTCTAACCTCAGTTCTTCCAACCTCACTCTTAGTCATATAATTATCACTATCAGATTCTACAACATTTTTCTTATCATCCGTATCATCCTCGTAATCTAACCATCCACCTGAAATCTTACGATCACCTACATACTGATTCTGCAAATTCCATTGACCTACAACAAATCCCCCTTTCTTGACGTAATCTGGTATGTCAGACATTTTCTGAAATCACAGAAAATTCAAAAGTACATAAGGTCATTATTCAAAAATATATATGCAATGCATAATCATGCAAATGCAAATGAATTACGTATGCCTAATATATATGTATGCGATGCAATACAAATGATAATTATACAATATTCATAAAGATGAAATTATGATGAAATTATGGTGAAAGCACTCCACGTCCTTTCATTAATACAAATACCTCATTGCAGTATTTACTTAATAAATACTCAAGAATTCATAACAGTTATAAGGGATACATCTATAATAATAAAGCATAACAAAAATAAATAATCTTATCGGAGCCTTGCAGAGAAGTTGCGTTGCTTTTATAAAATACTTTCGACACCAAAGTTATAGTTTAGGATATTTTCAAAAATCGACCTAATTCGCTATAACTAAAAAGCTCTGGTTACCAATCTTTAACACCCCCAATTTACATTGCGCAGCGGAAAATACACAATTGGGTGTTATTTACAAACTTCGTCTTACAACTCTTTAAATGACCCAAAACAGTATTTTTAAGAATAAATATGGAAATAATTTAAATCAATGTCTAAAACTTTCAATCCCAAGTAAAATCAGTTAAAAGTATATAAGAGTAGCGTACAGGTTCCCCCTAGGATCTTAATCAAACAATAAACCTTTTATCAAAATATTTGACCATTTACTATAAGTTTACGATAATAGGGAAAGAAATCCGTTTTAGACCAAATTACTACAAAAGCAACCCCGCAATCCTTCTCCAGCAAGCTCCGCAAATCACAACTTCAAGTACCTGAAATACATGCTTAAAATCATCAACACAAAGGTTGAGCAAGTCTATAGGTTTTACAAAACAATATTGAACACATCGTAAAAATCATCAACAATTGTTTAATAGAATTGTGGCCATACAATCTATCAATCAGGTATAATGTATAATATAATTATTGAATTGTATTAAGCTCATGACACCGACCCATTAACTTAGTCACCCCCGCCAAATGCTAGCATGACTAGATAAATTACCAGTGCCCCTACTAGGGTATTAATTGCAAGAATACCAATTCTCATTCACGTAAAATTATCCTTCCCAGCAGGTTACTCAGCGTAAACCCTGGTCTCAGATAGGGTTGTCAGCCCAATAGTACTATTATTAGAATAAGCGGCTATTCCCAACTCGCAACATCAAGTCATAAGATAGTTAACGGCTCATGAATTTAGGGTCTTATGCAATTAGGTACTTATACAATTCATTTCATCACAGGCAACATCGGATCCAACAATTACTTATGACATGTGTTCATTTTACTTCAAATAGCATGTATCCCCCCTCGTGGGTTTTAAAATCATTAAAACAAGTAGAAAGCGAGGCTATAGACTCACCTGTAGTAATAGCAGTAGTATGACGATCTTCGACGATAGTTGATGCCCGGTAAACACAAAAACCGCAACCTATTAAATAAGGCGCATTCATCAATAATAACTCGAGTAAAATTCATACTTAGTAATATAAAACTCAAAATCATAAAATCAAAACCAATCCAAAATAAAAATAATACAAGTGCCCTTTTTATTCCATTTTATATTTTACTATTAGTTAACTTCTTCGATAAAAATCTGCCGGTACACACCAAATCTACAAGCTCGTTTACCCCACTTAAACACGTCAAATTTTTATGATACTAATCAGTAACTTCACTTACTATATATAAAAAGCCCTGTTAAAAACTCATCAAAAGATTTTACTTTTAAAGTTCCCTGCCCGACTCATCTTTGAACTACAAAAATCGGACAGTTTTACGTCAACAATACTTATAGTCTTTTAACACATTTATTTTTTTCCGTTTATGAAACTGACACTCAACTTTGAAAATAACTTGACATCCTCATACTTAACCTTAAAAATCGTCCTTGACACATTTCAAAAATCCATTTTGTAGTCCCCGAGATTCGATCCAAATATCGACAACTATTATATATTGTGTCGGTACTCGTCTCCCGGTACACGAAATAATCAAACTAACATAACGTTTCGCTCGTTTGGAGCTACAAGTCCTACCTTATATCAAAACGAAGGTAAAAACATCCTCTACATCAATATCTAACTAGTTCATCTCAACCTCAAACTCATATTTTCAGAAAATTACTTTTAATAATCTGCCTAAAAATACATGTTTAAAAATTACCCAAAATCAATTTTTCACCATATTTTAACCTCATTTTTACCACTATAAGCATTCCTACATTACTAGTTCATATCATAACATCCTAAATCATCCTAGATGATCAATCATAAAAACCAAATTCAAAAATATCAACACGCAATCAATAAAATGTATACATATAAACATAAACACCTACATACCACAAGAATTTAAGATCAAACAACAAGAATTTCATCCAAAAATGGGTTTTTCAAAATTGTTAATGCATGTGGGAAATTTTCATACCAATGTGTAAAGAATGATGAAACTAAGATGGGTCTTTGATTAGATTTGATTGAATCAAAATCAAAATAAAAAAATGGTGGTGTTTGTGTGGTGTGGGGGTGACGGGAAGAAGAGGAGAGGGAGGGAAGAGAGAGAAAATTTTGGGAGTGGAATGTTTTGTGTGTGTTTTTGTGTTTAAAATTTCTTTTATATGGAGAAAGTTTAGGGTAGTTTTTGCCAATTGTGATTCTTTTAGACCAAAGTGCAAATACTTTGTTAAAAAGCGGGAAATGACTAGTAGTCACTTTTGAAAAATTTTACGGGTCTCGGGTTTCATAAAAATGCTTCTCAAAACTTAAAACGCACTCAAAATGATATATTATATAGTCCCGGCACGACTTAATACGACATAAAAATAAAAACGTCAAAATATTAAACATCGACATGTTTAAAATAAAATGTAAAATTTCTCGGGCATCCGTCGATATCGTCATCACTAATAATCCTCGCAACTCGTCAAAACGAAAAAAAAAAACTTCAACATCATCCAATCAAATTACCAACCGTCATGAAAATCAACCTCGTCAAAATTTTCAAAAAAATATACATAAAAATATAATTAAATAATGACCACGGTTTTGGGTTGTTACATTCTGTGGCCATTTGAACCAACTAAAACGGAGTTCGTATGCTCAAGATATGGCCAAAACAGTGACATGTGTCGGGAGATCAAAAGCTTGACTTTATTTCTTCGTTTAAGCTTCGTTCCTTCGTGTTTTCTTCTGTTTCCTTCCACGACACGTCCTTGGAACCTATACATCAAATATAGTCGATTAAGTATCGATAGTTCACATAATTAACTTAAATATATACAGATAACGCACACGCAAACATGTATAATTAGAGCGTTATCACTTGCTATAAGTTTGAAGGAGATGTCTTGCATTGGTGGAGGGCATACAAATTAGCAAATGGAGGTGATGTGTGGTTAGCTGCGTTGACTTGGGAGCAGTTCAAAACTCTGTTTTATGGGCAGTTCTTTCCGACATCTGAGCAGGAAGGACTCAAGAGGGACTATCATTCCATTCGTCAGAGAACTGGAGAGACTAGCACTAAGTTTATGCAGAGTTTTCTTAGGTTGGCTGGATTTCTAGGCGGTGTTGCGGGTACTGCGGAAGAACAAGCGAAGTACTTTCGCTGGGCTCTGCACGCCTCTATAACAGATCGTTTACTTAGTGTTACTTACACTAATGTGGCACAAGTTAATGATGCAACACGTAGCTTGGAAATGATACATGAGCACGATGACTACGAGGAACAAGCTCGTCCAGAGAAGAGGTATAAATTCAGTCATTAAGCGTTTTCATTTCATTTTAATCTTTATGTTCATTTATACCTTTTCCTATCCAAATATAATCTTTAGGCGGAAGGGTGGAGACCGGTCCCAACCGACCACTCAACAGAATGCCAACAAGGGGCATGGTCAATCTAACGACCGTTATGGATCTGACAAAAGGAACGGTAATGACAATTATCGTAACAACAACAGCCAGTCAACCAACAACAGGTCCCTAAACTCTTAAACTTTTCTATGTTAAGTTGTTGTATATTTTACATACTAACATGTCAGCATCATAAACAGGAACTCTGTGAGTCGACGTGACCAAAATGCTAAGGGTCAGCAGTCCAACAACTCGTCTTCATCTGGTAAACTATCATTTAAACTTCAGTGTAGTCATGTTTATGCAAATAATCATGTCTCACGCATATTTATTAAACAGGCTCTCAGGTAGCAAGGGTACCTCTAGGAGGTTACACCTACCCCATCTACACGACTTGTAGTCGTAGACGTCTCGGACCATGCCGTAAGGCTGCCAGAGTTTGTTTCAAGTATGGACAACCCGGACACATGTTGAAAGATTGTAAGAAGGGAGATAGTGTTGGTACTTCTAGTGCTGCACTTCCTAAGCACCAGCTTTGGGGCGTGTCTACACTACTACAAGGGACCAAGCCAATAAGTCTTCAGGTACTATCACTGGTGTCCTCTTTATGAACGATCATGTTGCGTGTGTTTTATTCGATACTGGTGCTACTCATTCAGTCATATCCACTACGTATGCCACTAGATTAATAAAATCCCTACGCCATTAGAGAATATTTTAAGTATATCTACGAATATGCGAGACTATGTACATATTACCCAAGTGTACAGAGATCTTCCATTAGAATTTGATGATAAGATTCGCCCAGTAGACGCACTTCCTTTGGATATGTGCGAGTTTGATCTCATCTTAGGCATGGATTGGTTATCCAAGAATCATGCTACTATCGACTGCCATACCTAGCGGGTTATCTTTGGTGATGTTCAAGCACCAGAGTACATTCACAATGGTTTCATACCAGGAAAGTCTGAACAAATCATCTCTACGTTAGAAGCTCGTGCTTTACTATCTCATGGTTGCGATGGCTTCTTAGCTTCAGTTTAGGATATTACCGCCGAATTTCCGTCAATCCAAGATCAGCCAGTTGTTTCAGAATTCCCCGATGTATTTCCAGAAGAACTTCCGGGTATACCACCTATCTGAGAAGTAGAGTTTAAATCGAGCTTATTCTAGGAGCTCAACCAATCTCTAAGGCTCCTTATCGCATGGCTCCCGTAGAGATCAAGGAGTTAAAAGATCAGCTATAGGAATTACTGGAGCGAGGTTTCATCCGTCCGAGTGTATCACCATAGGGTGCACCGGTACTTTTCGTCAAGAAGAAGGATGGCAGCATGCGTTTAGGCATTGACTATCGTGAGCTGAATAAGATCACGATTAGGAACCGTTATCTATTACCGCGAATCGATGATCAGTTTGACCAACTTCAAGGTGCCAAGCATTTCTCCAAGATTGATCTAAGATCCGGTTATCATCAGCTGTGAGTGAAAGAGCAGGATATTCTCAAAACTGCTTTTCGCATCAGATATGGCCATTATGAGTTCGTAGTCATGCCTTTCGGACTCACTAATGCTCCTGCGGTATTGATGGACCTTATGAACCGCGTCTTCCATGAGTACTTAGACAAATTTGTTATCGTGTTCATCGATAACATCCTCATCTTCTCGAAATCCAAGGAAGAACATGAGGAACGCTACAGATTCTTCGTCTGAAACAGTTGTATGCCAAATTTTCTAAGTGTGAATTTTGGCTGAACAAGGTGGCATTTCTAGGCCACATTGTCTCCGCAGAAGGGATTACTATGGATCCTGTGAAGGTTGAAGCTATCACTAAATGGCCAAGACCGACGTCTACAATTGAGGTTCGTAGTTTCCTAGGCTTAGCTTGTTATTATCGCAGATTCGTGGAGAATTTTTCAAGACTAGCCTTACCTTTGACCAAGTTGATGCGAAAATGAGAGAAATTCATTTGGACTGATGAGCGGGAGAAGAGCTTTGAAGAACTCAAGCAGCGGTTAGTATCGGCACCTATTCTTACTCTCCCATATGGCACAGGTGGATTTCAGATCTACGGTGATGCTTCGGGTAAAGGATTAGGCTGTGTACTCATGCAACATGGGAAGGTGATTGCATACGCATCACGCCAGCTAAAGCCTTATGAGGAGAATTATCCTACTTATGACTTGGAGCTAGCAGCAGTAGTCTTTGCGTTTAAAATCTAGAGACATTACCTATATGGTGAATCATGTGATATCTTCACTGATCACAAGAGTCTCAAGTACATTTTCACTCAGAGAGAGATTAATATGAGGCAGAGAAGATGGTTAGAACTACTCAAGGACTACGACATCAATCTTCAGTATCATCGCAACAAGGCGAATGTAGTAGCAGATGCTCTTAGCAGGAAGTCGGGTATGATTAACGGCATCAAGATACAGGAGGAAATCATACGTGACTTAGAACGATTAGACATGGAAATCTTGGTACGTGGACAACATGGGTACTGGGCTAATCTGAGAATTGAGCCAGACTTAATTTCTCGAATCAAGTCAGCTCAGAAAGATGACGGTGAGATTTGGGCTATCATTCAGAATCTTGATCGGCAGACAAAATTCGTGTAGACGAAGAAGGCATCTTATGGCAAGGAACTAAGCTATGTGTTCCGGATGACCAGACACTCCGATAAGCTTTATTGACGGAAGCTCACAGCTCTTCATTCTTTATTCATCCAGGATCCACAAAAATGTATCATGACATTAAACAGCATTTCTGGTGGAGTGGCATGAAGCAGGATGTTGCTACTTTCATATCCAAGTGTCTAACCTGCCAGCAGGTTAAGATTGAGCATCAGCGGGCTAGTGGTTTAGTACAACCGTTAGAGATTCCCGCATGGAAGTAGGACAAAATCTCCATAGATTTCTTCACCGGACTTCCGCTTACTCAGAGCTGATGCTATGGGTCATAGTAGATCGTTTAACCAAGTCAGCTCATAATACACTGAAAAATCATTCTTTGAAGTATGTCTAATCGAATTGATCCCGGTTTTAAGTGCGACTCAGTCGTCTTTTGGTGAAAAGAAATAGATTTGTCGTTGTAGTAAAATTAAAATGCAAAACTTTAAAGTAAATGACACGGTAAGTAAAGCTAAAAGTAATTGAAACGTAAATGGCGAAAAATTAAAACTTGAAAAGTAAATTAATTAAATGACGTAAAATTAAAACTTGACAAAACGTAAATTTAAAAACTTTAAAATAAAATACTTTAAAAATTAAACTAAGACAAATAAGTAAAAATAAAGCTAAGAAAAAATGGCGTGAAAAATAAATTTAAAAAATAAATTTAAAATAAAAACAATTAATTTCGCAATTATATTAAAACTATGAATTAATTTCGCAATAAAACAATAATTTCGCAATGCTAAACACACAATTTCGCAATATTGCAAAATTGTGAACTAAATCCGCAATTGCTAGAAAATGCACCAAATCCGCAATATGGAAAATGCACCAAATCCGCAATAATGCACTAAATTTGCAATGTTCAGAAATGCCCAATTTCGCAATAATTGCGGAATTTGCACTAAATCCGCAATGTTTGCGGAATTTGCACTAAATCCGCAATGTGCTAGAAGAACAAATCCGCAATGTTGGAAAAAGTTGCGAATTTAAGCCAGATTTTCCTAAAAACTAGGAAATCGTAAAAGGACGAAAATAAGCACTTAAAACTCAACCTTTTAAGGAAAATAAGCCAAGAAAAACATCAATAAGCTAACTAAAAAGCCTAGATTAATGATAAAACTTATAAAAACTTTAAAGACGAACAAAGAAATGTAAAAAGATGTAAACTTTATGTAAAAAGTAGACGAAAAAGATTAAGATCACGAAATCAACACAAACAAAGATTAAGAAAAAGATTAAGATTAAGCAAAGAAGAAAGGTAGAATGAGATGATTAAAAAGCTTGAAGATAAAAGATTCAACAACACAAAATTAAAACTTACTTGAAAATTAAAGACTTGAATTTAAATGACAATTAAGTAAAAGACAATATGAAAGCGCATGTAATTAAAGATGGAAGAACTATGTGTCAAATAGCCAACACCTCCTAATGTGTCATTAGGAGGGTATTTATAGGAGTGGAGTGTATGGTTGGTTGGAAGCTTCCTTCTTTCTTTCTTTCTTTCTTTCTCGTCTTTCGTCTTTGATAATTCGTCATTCTCGACTTTGTCTCGGGATTTGTCGATAAATAAAATGAACTCGTCTTCTAATTTCTTCATTAAGTAGACTTGGTTCTTCGACTTCGTTAAACTTCCGTCTTTAGACTTTTTCTTCGATAAATCTTCAGAATAGGCCTTAGACTTCCGTTCTTTTTGCACTCTTGATCTTTTGACTTCGTCTTTTGTCTTTTTCTTCGATAAAAGCCCGTGAAAGCCCGTGTTTTCTTCCCTTTTCACAGTTTGGTCCTAAATCACAACAAAAACACAAACCACGCATAATTCCGACATTTACGACATAAAATACACGTTTTGGCTTGGTTATTAATATAATTAAGTGGTAAAAGGATAAGTGTTTTCACACTTATTAAATCCCCTACACTTGACCATTGCAATGTCCTCGTGCAATGCATTAATTACAAAGCAAGTTTTACATTTTCCATCATAATCAATCCACCTTGGCCTTTATTAAACACAAGACATAAAAGAGATAGAAAATTATAAAATATTCAAAGGAAGAAAACAAGTAAAGAGATAAAAGACTTACATTAGGGTTTCGGAATGTCATGAATGTTTATCACCCTCAAGTTTCACGTTCCCCATACCAAGCTTAAAAACGAGATCATTGTTATTATAAGTTAGCAAACTAACACAAACTCATGTGGCCCAGTTATTCACTTAGACTCCCTTATTCATAGCTGTATCTCTTATATTTTATTGTTGTCTTGAATGATCACGAGGATGCATTGTTTGACTTATTTCGATAGTTATTTAGGATGAAAATAAAGTAGGACGATTTAATCAATAGTTAGCTAAAGGACAAAATCTTTTAAAACTGCTTCTCGGGACCTCATAAAGTTCATATCTTGGCATAACTCGCTTCACGATTTGAGACCTTTCTCGGACCGATTTTTGGCAGTGACTTCATACTTCGAATCTTGAGAGACGTTCATGAAATAATGGTCTTCTCTTCATAATAGGAATTTCTTCACTTGAAGTTTTGAGAGATTCTTCATACTTGGACCATGACTTCTTCATTTTTATTCAATCTTTATTTGGGGATTTTGATATACAATGATTCGCCTCCTTTTAGGACTTGGATCTATTTATCCTTATACCTTATTAGGGTCTTTTCGGATAGACTTCTCCATGATCATTAGGGGAGTAATTGCTTTTCGTCGTGTGTCTCGATCCTTTATATTGATTTTTGATAAATGATTCTTCACATCACTTGGGATCTTTAGCAACAAAATGTAGCCCTCATGCCTTGTTAGGGCCTTTTCGGACTCGCCAATCTTCGCATCCCGCTTCAATAAGTTATGCCTTGGCTATGAACTCTAACTAATACCGAGCAACTTTTAAACGATCTTGGGCTAGAAGCTAAGTAACTTTTCAAATCGTATGACCTTACTTATTGCAATTAAATTTATAAACAAGTGATGGGAGAAAAAGCTCATAATTAACTCACATAAAATTATGAAAGAATACCAAACTTATAATTGACTCTATCATCTCTCATTCTCCACAATTTAAAATCTCAAGGAATGAGACTCGTGGATGCTTAGCCAGTTAAATCAAAGTTTTGGGTTTTCAAGTCATCTATAGGATCTTGCAAATTCTTAGACTTTTTCAAGTTTAGAATTCTCATTTTAAAGTTCCCTTGATAAACGACTTTCTAGGATCAATTATAGGAACTTGTGAAAAGTTCTTGTTCTTAACCCATAAGAATTAAGACTTTCGCGTTTTAAAGTTCCCTATATAAAAGCCTAGCAAAACTTGACTTAAACACGTTAAGGATACTAGCTAGAGTAAACTTAGATAAGTAAACTCGGGTTGAGTCAAAAGATTCACAACGTTTAAAAATTAAAACCACTTTATTAGAATTTATTCTAGCAACGAAATAAAATAACTATAACAAAGGAAAAACTACAAGGCCAAAATAGATCAAAAATTTTGGAAAAATGTCGAAAAATCAATTTTCCAGTTAAAATAAGGACAAATACAAGGAAAAGCCCACTTAACTTCGATAGAAGTCCCCCTACACTTAATATAAACATTGTCCTTAATGTTTAAGCATGTGGAAGTAACTTCCCCTACACTTAGGACATTGTGCACTTTGTTTAAATCTTGCTAAGGAAGAGACAACTAAAGTGATTCCTATTTTAATATTGAAGAATATAAAATAGAGAATCAAAAGAGTTTAGGATAGAACCGGGAAAACGGGTACACGGAATCACGGGTCGTCAAAAGTCATCAAGAATGGATCTTTGAAAGCTCGAATCCCTGCACATAATAAGAAAGAAAACACATACTAGGGTCTCCCCCTACACTTATTATAAAAACAAAATAAAAAGGATAGATACTGCGGGTTGCCTCCCGAGAAGCGCTTGTTTTTGGTAACCGAGTCGTGAGCCTGACTCGACCTTGATTAGCAGAACCTTGAAAAATATCCATCGGGATCAAAGATATGGTTTTCATCCATCAAGTAGCACAAGCTTAAGGTGAACAAGGCAAGCCAAAGAAGAGTATGCAAGGTTCCCTTAAGCAAAGATTGAGCACGGTGGTAGAAAGTAGGATGAAATGCAAGCATATCTCCACAAGTTCCAAAAATCTTTCCTTTTATTTCATCAGATGGATACTGAGATGGCTTAAAAACTGCAATAGCGGGATCAAACACCTTTTCCTTTAGGGGAAAATAACACTCAGGCTTAGTAGGCCTTGAAGAGGATCCGCTCATAAATCGCACAATCTCATCCTCAGAAGGTGGATAGAGAGGTGTCAAAACATAAGTACTACGGATGGTGGTGTCTTCTGGTTTCTTCTCCTTTGAAACGGGTTTCTTCATATCCGAAGGAGAATAAAGACCATAATCAAAGTCCAAAGGAGGAGAATCATTCTCATTAGGGAAGTAGGTATTAAAGAAAGTGGCAAAATCTTCCTCGAATGAGTAATTATCCAAAGTATCAATAGTGTTTGGTGGAGGATCTTCATCAAAAGTAGGAGTAAGGTCATCATGAGAAGAATCACTCGAAAGAGTATCGACATCATCAAAATCATCATATGTTGGCATGTCTTTATACTCTAAAGTAAAATCATCAGAATCATCCATATCAGAACTAGAATCATTATCATAGTCATAATAGATCGGTGGAGACTCATATATTCGTGGAGGATCCAAATTGGAGAGAGAATCATCCACATCATCTTGGAACAGTGGATTATCATAGCAAGAATCCAAATTAGAGAGAGAATCATCCACATCATCTTGGAACAGTGGATTATCATAGCAAGAATCGAAATGAGGATTGTTGTAGACGACAAAATCATCAAGCACATTAATCATATTCGCCGATTCTTTTCCATTTGATTTGTTTGTGATCTTCCCTATTTTAAACACTTGTGTATTATTCCCGACCCTTAGAATAAGTTCACCTTCAGCAACATCAATTAAAGCTTTTCCGGTTCTAAAAAATGGACGTCCAAGTATTAACGGAATACGAGGGTCCATTTCATAATCAACAACAACAAAGTCGACCAGAAAAGTGAAGGTACCAACTTTAATAAAAACATCTTCAGCAATACCAACGGGGTAAGCGAGAGTTTGATTTGCTAGCTCTAGAGTCACTTTGTTGGTGTAAGATCGGGTAATGATAGTGTTTTTCAAACACTTAAAGGCATCAAATTTATACTTGCCTCGAGATCGGCTAAGGCAGTAAATTCTTCGGTTTTGTTAAAAATGCAAGGCAACACAAAACGACCGGGATCTCCAAGTTTTTCCGGAAGTTCTTTAAGAATGACTGCATAACAGTTTTCATTTAACCGTGTGTTGACAAGCTCAGCCGTCTTTTCCTTCTTGTGAAGCAACTTGAATGCTTTGAAGAATTTCGGCATGTGGACAAGTGCTTCAACAAGGCTAATGTTGAAATTTATTTGAGAGATCATCTTCAAATAGATTGACACTTGAATGTCATCCTTGGTGAGCAATTTTCACTTGTCTAAGCGAGAAGGATAAGGGATGTTGGGTTTAGGGGGTGTAGGTGTAGCAGGTAAAGGTTGAGATATTGAAGGTTTACAGGTGGAAGGTGGAGTTGGTGAAGGGTGCTTTTTGGGTTCGTCATGCATAGGTGGAGACGGTAATGGAGAACTCTTACTAGGCGTGGTAGTAGGCGGGATAAATGGTGGTGGAAGAGGTATAGATGGAGTAACTGGGGGAGGGATAGATGGTCCTACTAAGGTTGCTCCACTGCGTGTAGTAATAGCACTCACATTTGCTCGTGGGTTGGTGACGGTATTTGAAGGAAGAGAGCCCGAAGTAGAGGGTTGATTACTTGGGAAGAAACTAGCCAGCATATTCTTCAAATCATTTGTTTGATTGCTAAAAGAGGTTTGCATATCATGTCGAAGCTCGGATCAAATATCATTCCCTTGCTTAGTGATATCTCCTTTCAAATTGATGATTTGGCTTTGAAGATTCTTAACTAGCTCTCTTTGGGTCCTCATAAAAGCTTCAACATCATGAGTGACGGGTGGTGCTTGTTGAGCGGGTGGGTGATAAGGATTAGAAGCTCGAGGTGGGTTTGGATTGCTTCTATTGTAGTTGTTGTGGTTGTGGTTTTGAGGAGAAAAACCGGGTGAAAGAAAGTTGTTAGAACGGTAACTTAGCAAGTTACGATCACCTTGAGGTCGGGCTTGATAGCTTTCCGTTGAATAGTTACCATGAGCCGCATACACGTTTTCCGGATTGTCATGAGTAGAAGGACAATCAGTGTATGAATGACGACCGCCGCAGATCTCACAAGAAAGTGCTACAACTTTAACTTGTTGTTGTTGATTTGTAACCAAGAGTTGGATACTTTTGTTCATTTCGGCCATCATGCGGGTGAATTCGGTCATCTCGGTGTGTGATAAAGTAGAAGAAACATTGACTCTCGGGTTATTCCTTGAAGATGCGGATGAATCCCAATTTTTGTGATGAGTAGTCATGTTCTCTATAAGCTCTCTACACTCCTCAGGTCTTCTTTTCATAAATGTGCCACCGGCGGCTGCATTAATCGTATCACGATCACGAAAAGTTAAACCGTTGTAGAAAATATCAATTAAGGTGATGGGGAGCATGTTGTGGTTTGGACATCGATCGATCAAAACATTATATCGTTCCCAAGCATCAAAAAGTGATTCATCAGGTTCTTGTGTAAATCCACTTATTTGATTCCGAAGGCTCGTGACCATGGATGGTGGAAAGTAGCGCGACAAAAATCGTTGAGTCATCTCGTCTCAAGTATGAATTGAATTCTTCGGAAGACGATCAAACCATTTTTCGGCATGGTGGGATAAGGTGTGTGGAAATAGATGAAGGCGAAGAAAATCCATAGTAACCCCGGGAAACTTCATGCTTTGAGTAACAATAATGAATTTGTCGAGATGTTTGTTGGCATCATCATCCGGTAATCCCCGAAATGGACAAGTGTTTTGAACTTGTTGGATCATGTGATGCTTCAACGAAAACTCTGGAGCCGTGATTAGCATCGGCGCAATCGGTCCTCCGCGTCCATTCATAGTTGGTTGAAAAAGCTCCTCCGTTGTTCGAAGGTCTGGTTGAGGAAGATTGTTGGTATTATTCATGTTGAGGTGAGGTGGGTTATTGTTGTTGTGTACACCAGTCATATCTAAATCTTCACGAGTCTCAGGCTCAGAATAAGATGAAGATCTAGTACGCATACACCTGCAAAAGAAAAAGAAAAAAGATACCAAAGAAATAGAGAATATATATGTACTTGTAAAAATAAAATCTTTTTGGTGCAAAACTTTTAAAAAGAAATGCTTTTTATAAGTTTTTTAATGTTTTTGGATTTTTTGAAAATTTTTAATTTTTATGGATTTTTGAAAATTTTTGAGCAAGAAAAATAACGTTCACGAGTGAACGGATCCCAAAATTCAACGCGTCTCTCGCAAAAAATCGTTAATCTTCACGAAAAGAGCCGGCAGCGCCGCCATTTTAATACACTGAAAAATCATTCTTTGAAGTATGTCTAATCGAATTGATCCCGGTTATTAGTGCGACTCAGTCGTCTTTTGGTGAAAAGAAATAGATTTGTCGTTGTAGTAAAATTAAAAGGCAAAACTTTAAAGTAAATGACACGGTAAGTAAAGCTAAAAGTAATTGAAACGTAAATGGAGAAAAATTAAAACTTTAAAAGTAAATTAATTAAATAACGTAAAATTAAAACTTGACAAAACGTAAATTTAAAAACTTTAAAATAAAATACTTTAAAAATTAAACTAAGACAAATAAGTAAAAATAAAGCTAAGTAAAAATAGCGTGAAAAATAAATTTAAACATTAAATATAAAATAAAAACAATTAATTTCGCAATTATATTAAAACTATGAATTAATTTCGCAATAAAACAATAATTTCGCAATATTGCGAAATTGTGAACTAAATCCGCAATTGCTAGAAAATGCACCAAATCCGCAATATGGAAAATGCACCAAATTCGCAATAATTGCGGAATAATGCACTAAATTCGCAATGTTCAGAAATGCCCAATTTCGCAATAATTGCGGAATTTGCACTAAATCCGCAATGTTTGCGGAATTTACACAAAAATCCGCAATGTGTTAGAAGAACAAATCCGCAATGTTGGAAAAAGTTGCGAATTTAAGCCAGATTTTCCTAAAAACTAGAAAATTGTAAAAGGACGAAAATAAGCTCTTAAAACTCATCTTTTTAAGGAAAATAAGCTAAGAAAAACACCAATAAGCTAACTAAAAAGCCTAGATTAATGATAAAACTTATAAAAACTTTAAAGACGAACAAAGAAATGTAAAAAGATGTAAACTTTATGTAAAAAGTAGACGAAAAAGATTAAGATTAAAAGCACGAAATCAACACAAACAAAGATTAAGAAAAAGATTAAGATTAAGCAAAGAAGAAAGGTAGAATGAGATGATTAAAAAGCTTGAAGATAAAAGATTCAACAACACAAAATTAAAACTTACTTGATAATTAAAGACTTGAATTTAAATGACAATTAAGTAAAAGACAATATGAAAGTGCATGTAATTAAAGATGGAAGAACTATGTGTCAAATAGCCAACACCTCCTAATGTGTCATTAGTAGGGTATTTATAAGAGTGGAGTGTATGGTTGGTTGAAAGCTTCCTTCTTTCTTTCTTTCTCGTCTTTCGTCTTTGAAAATAAACTCGTCATTCTCGACTTTGTCTCGGGATTTGTCGATAAATAAAATGAACTCGTCTTCTAATTTCTTCATTAAGTAGACTTGGTTCTTCGACTTCGTTAAACTTCCGTCATTAGACTTTTTCTTCGATAAATCTTCAGAATAGGCCTTGGACTTCCGTTCTTTTTGCACTCTTGATCTTGTGACTTCGTCTTTTGTCTTTTTCTTCGATAAAAGCCCGTGAAAGCCCGTGTTTTCTTCCCTTTTCACATTTTGGTCCTAAATCACAAAAAAAAACACAAACCACGCATAATTCCGACATTTACGACATAAAATACACGTTTTGACTTGGTTATTATTATAATTAAGTGGTAAAAGGATAAGTGTTTTCACACTTATTAGCTCATTTCGCAAAAATTTCTCAGTCGGAAAATTGGCAGATATATTCCTTTAGGATATCATACAACTTCATGGAACTCCGTCAAACATCATATCAGATCGAGATCCTCGTTTCACGTCAAAGTTCTAGAAAGGTATGCAGAAATTTTGGGGTACTAAACTTAAGCTTAGCACTGCCATTCATCCTCAGAATGATGGTCAATCGGAGCGTACCATTCAGACCTTAGAATACATGCTGCGGGCTTGTGAATTGGAATGGACAAGAAGTTGGGAAGACTACATTTGTTTGGTTTAGTTTGCCTATAACAACAGCTGTCATGCAAGTATTAAGTGTGCACCTTTCGAGATGCTTTATGGCAGAAAGTGTCGTGCTCCAATCTGTTGGGATCAAGTTAGAGAAGAATCCTTGAAGGGCCAGAAATGATTGAGGTGACCAATGAGAAGGTTGCCATCGCCAAGGCGAAGCTACAGGAAGCTCGTTCTCGACAGAAGAGCTATGTTAATAAACATCGTAGAGATCTAGAGTTTAATATCGACGACCATGTTTTCCTTAAAGTATCACCAGCACGTGGTTTCAAGCGTTTTGGACTCAAAGGCAAACTCAGTCCTCGTTTCATCGGACCGTTTGAAATCCTTGAACGTGTCTGTGAAGTATTGTAAAACCCGCATGCTTTTACCATGAATAGTACCCTTATGATCGTACGTACATGATTAGAACTTTCCTTTTATAGCACGTTATGTTTCACGAATAGGAACTTCAAGTATTACGTACGTGTTATTACACGATAAGTATTTAATACGTATGAAGACACGATAATTATTATTAACAATAATTATAATCACGAACATGAAATCATGAACGTAATTAATCACGAACCTATTATTATGTATTTACGTCATAATTATTACGATTACGTATAAATATATATATTATGACACAAACGAGAAATAAATAAACCACGTAAACACGACAAGAGAACACGTAAATAATTAGAACACGAAAAAAATAGGTTTCCCTTAGTGGGTCCCTCATACCCGTGGCAAGAAACAAGAGGAAGGGGCCAATCCTACTTTTAATTTAGTTAAAACAAGAAAAATGAAAATAGATTTTTCATAATACAGAATATTAGAAAAATCACAAAACCCTTGCTCCTCTTTTCCTTCTCTTTGGCCGCCGGGAATAAACACCACAAAAGGGGTGTTTGTTGATTTTAGTTGATCCAATTCTTGCAAGATCGTTCGTGTTATTAAATTCCTTATGTTCACGCATCGGTAATTCCTTAAACCTTTTTCTTTTTAATTGTTTATTAGATCTAGAACACATGAAATCATGAGTTTATTAAAAACTATTAATAAAAACATGTTAATTAATTAGATCTAATCATGGGGGTTAAGAAAACATGGGGTTTAAGGGGTGTTTGGTTCGCCCGGCGCACACAAACCGAGAGCCAAAGCTCTCGTTGTGGCTCGTGTGACCACAGCCGAGACCTACGGGTCTTGGTGTGGGCTTTGCGGCTCGGCAGCAGACAAGAGAAGGGACCCCGACGTATGTCGGGGTGGTCTTGTGGTCATTGGGGGTCTCGACTGAAAAACAAGGGCACCACCGGCTTAAGCCGGTGGCGGTTTGATTTAAACCGTGGCAACCGGTCTAGCCGGTTTGCCACAATTAAGGGTTTGTTTGGTCTGGTTCAAGGGGTTTCACGGACCGGTTCACGACATGTTTAGATTTAAAACACGGGTTCGGTTCATGACTTAATTATACAAGTTAATTATTTTTAGAAGTTAAATAATTACAAGATCTAATTAAATTAATTTAACATGCTATTTAATTAATTTAATTTAGACATGACTTAAGTTAGTTATTATTAATAATAATACATGACTTTAACCTAAGTATTTTATGATTTAATTTTAGACTAAAGTAATTAACTAATTATTAAAACATGACATGTATTTAATTAATTTCCATGACTTAGGTTATATTAATAACAAATATTAATACATGTTTTAACCTAAGTATTATTTACCCTTTTATTTAATCAAAACATGTTATATTTAATTAAATCTTATAACATATAGTTTATTTAATTTACATGTATTAATTAATAAAATATACTATTAATCACATGACTTAAAATATTAATCAGTAAAACTTAAGCTTATATTATTAGCTTAATAATCCAGCTTATTTCTAATTTTGGAAACTTTTTCTATTTTTAGAAACTTATTTGTTTTAAGCAGCTAATCTATTTGTGGAAACTTCTATTTTTAGAAACTTATTTATTTTAGGTAGCTATTCTATTTTTGGAAACTTTCTATTTTTGAAAATTTTCTATTTATGGAAACTTTCTATTTTTGGAAACTATTCTATTTTTGGAAACTTTCTATTTTAGGAAACCTGTTATTTTTAGAAAGTTACTTGTTATTACACAACAAGTATAATAATACAAGAAATACAAGTAATACTTAATCGGAATAGACAGAATACACGATAAACACAGCATAACGTTAAAATCAGTAAAACATGACATGAACATATAAAACAAGCTAAGACATGATATAAAACCAGTTACGTACACAGTAATCAGAATACTTATACACGTATATTATTTATGTAGCATTAGTGATATCGAAGTAGGACTCTCTTCCGTTCGTCTTCTTCGTTCACTGGACACAAGGTACGGATTCTCCGTCCTTTCAGTATGGACATTCTTTCCTTATTAGGATTCCCCGTATGCAGCCAACTGTTTCCCCAGTATATGTTTTATATGTTTTGATCTGCTTATGTTTAATTAAATGCCTAAGCCATATACATGCATGACAAGTTTCACCTAGTTATGGAGGTACCATAACCATAACATTGGAGGCACCAGTGTTATGACTTCACCACGGCGGGGTGATAGCTCGTGGCGTCCCTTCAGCTTTTGGCCATATTATTATATTATCATGTGGGGCGTATGGGTGCATCCTAGGTTACATGTTTTTACAGATTATTCAGGTGAATGTGGTGTGTGCCTTGCATCCTTCACAAGGAGCTGATCCCTTCTACCCAAACTTATATTAATTAGAGGCATCCCCTCTAATTGCATGACGAGGTCACCCCTCCAAGTATTCATGCGCGTTGATATTTCATGACCTATATTGGCTAATGGTAAACATGTTAAACAATTTTTTATAAGATAAACATAAGGCTTTTCAAACTATAAAACCAGTTTTACTAAGTTACGTCAGGTTTTCCAGGACTTAGACATTTCTGCTACTATATGTTTTATATGCTTATGTTATTCATTCTATGCTTGTATATCCGTGCACGGAGCGTTATGCTCAGCCGTTTTCCTTTCATGTTGCCAAAACGGCAGGTACTCAGGGACGCTCGTAGACCTTAAGCGTACGTGCATATGGATTAGAAGCTTCCTAGCCTTCATTACTTTATGCATTTCTTCATACTTTTGATACTCATTTCTTTGGACATTGTTTAGTCCTTTTTATTTATAGTACTTATGTTTGTGTGTGATGAGCTTTACTTTGGGGTACCGATATTTGTTTCCAGTATTTCCTTTATGGTCATGTAATGTTTAATACATTTATCCTTGTATGCTTTGATGACATGCCATAATCACGCGTGACATTCCATTTACCAAAATGGAGTGTTACAATCATGGTATCAGAGCTAAGGCTTCGACCTGTAGGCTCTCAAAACACGACCTGTGATTAGTGGGTAGTCACTATGGACTTCCTAGAACTGACAATCGGTTTTCATGCATTCATTGTTTTCATGCATTCATATATATGTCATTGTCGCAGGTTTATGACTAAGTAATGGTTGGTACAGGACTGGCCCTATTTAGTCGCATATGTTTTATCGAAACTTTTAACTTTGGGACCGACCCATTGGCGTCCCCTCGTCATGTCTTTTGTTTTGAGTGAACTGACCTTAGGTGTTCACTCTCGCGCATATAAAAGTTTTCATAAAACTGCATCATGCATTCATGTACTAGTTTTCCTGCATAATTTTTTTCTCATGATTTATTGGTATAAATTTTTTCATGTATATATTTGATGTTTTGATCAGTTTAATCATGTATTTTTATGTTATACTATCAAATGGTTCTCACACGCGAGTAGGAACAACTCAATGCAGCAGTCCAAGCTGTAATGCAAGCTATGCTTCCTCAGTTGAGGAACGAAATCAGGGCTGAGGTGCAGGCTGCCAACAATCAGCAGAAGCACCCAGTACCTCCTTCTCCTCCTCCAGCAACATTGGTCACATGGCTGGAGTGATTCAATAAGCTACGCCCTCGATCCTTCGAGAAAACAGATAGCCCCAGTGAAGCTGAAAGCTGGTTGGCTCACATTGAGAAGATCTTCGATTCCATGGGATGTGACCCCGTCTTCAAGTCGAGGTTGGCCTGTTACCGGTTCGAAGGTGATGTGTTATCATGGTGGAAGGCACTGAAGCAGTCAGAGGGAGGTGATAATTGGGTGGCTGGTTTGACTTGGGCTCAGTTCAAGGATTTGGTGATGGGACAGTTCTTTCCCAAGGCTGAGCAAGACAAGCTGAAGAGAGTATCATGGAATCAGACAGAGAGCTGGAGAGAACAGCAACGAGTTCATGCAACACTTTTTTCGTTTGGCTGGTTTTCTTGGTGCAGCAGCAGGTACTCCCGAAGAGCAAGCATACCACTTCCGGTGGGCTCTTCGTACATCGATCACAAACAAATTGGTGTGTGCTACCTTAAACACGGTGGCACAAGTGGTCGATGCAGCACGTAAGCTGGAGATGCTGCAAGAAAGAGAAGAGTTCGGGGAAGTAGAGAGACCCGAGAAGAGGTAAAATTCGTTATTCAGCGGTGACCAAACCGTATTCTTTCAGTATATGTCAATAATTACATCTCTTTAAACTGTATCTTCCAGGCAGAAGACTGGGGACCGGTCTCAGCCGGCTACTCAGCAACAGCCTACTCAGCCCAAGGGAAACGGTCAGACTCACGACCATTCTGCTACTGATAGGCGTAGCGGTAATGATATATACCGTAACAACGCTGGAAACTCCAACAGCAGCAGGCCCTTATACTTACTCATTTTCTTATGATTACATGCAATAGTTCATAATTCTGACACACTAGAGAATCTTCTACCAGGAATCATGGTAACGGGAGGGACCAGAACCAAAGAGGTTCACAGCCTAACCGTCCAGCTATCACTGGTATTCCATCTTACGAATTTTCCGCATTGTCCTTTGTACCTATTATCATGTCTCATGTATTGTTCTTATCAGGCTCTCAGCTAGCAAGGACACCTGCTGGAGGATATACTCATCCTCTTTGCACTACCTGCAATCGTAGGCACCCATGGCCATGTCGCCGCGACAGCGACGCATGCTTCAAGTGTGGTCTTCCTGGCCATCGCATGAAGGACTGCCGCAAGGGCGAAATGGAGGGCACATCAGGACATACTGATACCAAGCCGCCTCCTACTAGTGGACGCGTTTTGTAACACCCCATTTTGGAAATGGAATCTTACGCATAATCATGGCGTGTCATCAAAGCATACAAGGATAAATGTCTAAGCATTATTTGACCATAAAAGGGAAATACTGGAATCAAACATCGGTACCCCAAAGTAGAGCTCATCACACACAAACATAAATACTGTAAAAGGAAAGGACGAAACAATGTCCATTGCAAGCTGTATTAAAGTAAAGGAAATGCATAAAGTAAAGAAAGACAGTAAAGCTTCCAGTCCATATGCACGTACGTTAGAGATCTACGAGCGTCCCTAAGTACCTGCCGTTTTGGGAACATGAAAAGGAAAACGGCTGAGCAAGACGCTCAGTGCACGGATGTACAATATAGCATGAAATAGGATAAGCATGTAACATATAACAGCGGAAGACTAAGTTCTGAGTAGACTGGTTAAGTATTGAGAAAACTGGTTTTATAGTTTGAAAAGCCTTATGTTTATCTTATGAAAACTGTTTTAACATATATATACCATAGCCCATATAGATCATGAAAAGGTCACGTGCATGAATACTTAGAGGGGTGACCTCATCATGCTGATTAGAGGGGATGCCTCTAATTAATATACTGGTCTGGGTAGGAGGGATCAACTCCTTGTGAAGGATGCAAGGCACACACCACATTCACCATGAAATACTGAATAAAACATGTAACTAGGATGCACCCATACGCCCCACATGATATAATAATATGGCCAAAACTGAAAGGGACGCCACGAGCAATCACTCCGCCGTGGGAAAGTCATAACATTGGTGCCTCCAATGTTATGGTTATGGTACCTCCATAACTAGGTGAAACTGGTCATGCTTGTATATGGCTATAGATTATGCTAATTAAACATAAGCAGTTCAAAACAATAAAATAAATACTGGGGAAAACAGTTGGCTGCATACGGGGAAATCCTAATAAGGAAAGAATGTCCATACTGAAAGGACGGGAATCCGTACCTCAAGTCCAGTGAATGAACGGAAGAAAGACTCCTACTTCTGGATCACTAACGCTACATGAATACACACGTGTATAAGTATCGAATCACTGATTACGTACTGGGTTTTATGTCTCATCTTAGCTTACTTTGTATGTTTTAGGTCATGGTTTACTGTTTAAAGCCCTATCTGTGTTTACCTTGTACTCTGATTAATCTGATAAAGTATTACTGGTAATTCATGTATTATTATACTTACTGTGTAATAAAAAGTAACTTTCCAAAAATAGAAAGTTTCCAAAAATAGAAAGTTTCCAAAAATAGAAAGTTTCCAAAAATAGAAAGTTTCCAAAAATAGAAAGTTACCAAAAATAGAAAGTTTCCAAAAATAGAAAGTTTCCAAAAATAGAAAGTTTCCAAAAATAGAAAGTTTCTTAAAATAGAAAGTTTCCAAAAATAGAATTCACTGCTTAAAATAGATCAGTTTCTAAAAATAGAAAGTTTCTAAAAATAGATCAGCTGCCTTAATTAAATAAGTTTCCATATATAGAAGGTTTCCATGATTAGATTAGTTGCCTTATTTAATTAAGTTTCTATAAATAGAAGTTTCCATAATTAGAATTAAGCTGGTTGCATAAGCTAAAATATAAGTCTAAGTGTTTATAAGCTTATTTCTTAAGTCATATGATATAGTGTATAGTTTAATTATTATTTCATGCATTTTAATTAAACTATAGGTTAAGCATTTTAATTAAAGTATAACATGTTTTAATTAAAATGGAATAAATTACTTAGGTTAAAATGTATATTAATATGTATTAATAATATAACCTAAGTCATGTCTAAATTAATTAATTATAAGCATGTTTTAAATAATTAATTAATTATAACTTATAACATAAAAATACTTAGGTTAAATTAATATCATGCTAAATTAATAATTAAGAAATAACCTAAGTCATGGTTTAATTAATATCTCATGTTATTAATTAATTTATATCCTAAGTTCATAATTCATAATATTAACATGTAGCATAAATCATGATTTAACCAACGAACCATGAATCAGGCATGAACTCGACACCGTACCCCGAGCCAACTCGGGGTACTTGTGTCCCCTTGCTGTCGTGGGTCCCACATGCACCAACCAAGACCAAAATGGTCTTGGTGGTGGCGGCTAAAAGCAAACCGAACCCCCCTCGGGTTGGTTATACTAGGCGGCCAAAAACAAACACCCTCATATAACAACCTTTGATTTTAACTAACCCCAAAATATGTTAGATCTATGTTTAATTATCATGTTTTAATAAGAATAACAATAACATGTTCATGAAAATAATCAAAGATTTAAAAAGAATTAAAAAGAAAGGTTTAGATTGATATACCAATACGTAGCTTGGAAGAGGATGAACAAACACGGTTTATAGCAATGGTTTTCAAGATCAAAATCAACCAATCAACCACCTATGGTGGTCTTAGGGTGGCGGCACAAAGAGGACAAAAAGGAAGGAGAGAAAACCTTTTTAGGTTAAATGTTTATTTTGCTTGAAATGTAAAATGAAATGAAAAGTTACCATAACCCCCCCCCCCCCCCTTTTCTTGTAAAAGTCCATGGGCTTAGCCCACCTTGTTATGTGTGCCGTGGGTATGGGGTCCCACATGGGGTACCCGTACCTTTTCTCGTGTCCCGATGTTTCGTGTTCGTTCGTGGTTAAACGTGTTCGTGTTTAAAGTGTTTCTGTTTATTTTATCATGTAGTTTATCGTATTATTTACACTCGTAATTAAGTACTTACGTAATTATTTTAGTTCGTGTTTTAAAATGGTGATCATGATTTAATTATGTTCACGTGAAATATCTATTAACTGTTTATCATGAGTTTGTACGTAATCGATACTTATCATGTCATACACGTATGCACTTGCTTGATTATTAGCACATGAATGTGATCAATACTAAATAGGGTAAGTTTTAATCTAGGACGTACGATCTTAAGGGCACTATTCATGGTAAAAGCATGCGGGTTTTACAATTCTTCCCCCCTAAAAAGAATAATTCGTCCCCGAATTATAGATAAAGTAAACTGGAAAGAAGTAACATACCCGAACTCAAAATATGAAGTGAGGGTAAGAAGCCCGGATAGACTCCTCCGTTTCCCAAGTGGCTTCCCGCTTGGTATGGTCCCTCCAAAGAATTTTGACGAATGGAATCGTCTTCCTTCTCATGACTCGTTCTTGCCTGTCAAGAACTCGTTCGGGTTCCTCTATAAAAGTGAGATCTTCACGTATCTGTTCTAGTGGATACTGAACCATGTGAAGGGGGTGATACTTGTACCCTCTGAGTAAGGACACATGAAACACGTTATGCACGTGCGAAAGCTGAGGAGGTAACGCCAATCGGTAAGATACTTCACCGATTCGTTCAATGATATCAAACGGTCCGATGAAACGAGGACTGAGTTTCCCTTTGATCCCGAAGCGTTTAACACCACGCGCCGGCGAAACCTTGAGGAAGACGTGGTCTCTCACATTAAAATGTATGTCCCTACGATGCTTATCAGCGTAACTCTTCTGACGTGACCGTGCTTCCTGCAGCTTCTGCTTAGCTACTTCGATCTTCTCATTGGTCATTTCTATAATTTCTGGTCCTTCGAGTGTTCGCTCTCCCACTTGATCCCAGCAGATTGGAGCGCGACACTTCCTGCCATACAACATTTCGAAAGGAGCACATTTGATACTTGCGTGCCAGCTGTTGTTGTATGCAAACTCGACCAAACAGATGTAATCGTCCCAATCACCTGTCCATTCCAACGCACACGACCTTAACATATCTTCCAATGTCTGAATTGTTCGCTCCGACTGTCCGTCCGTTTGAGGATGAAAGGCCGTACTCAGCTTAAGTTGTGTACCCCAAGCGTTTTGCAGACCTTTCCAGAATCGCGACGTGAAACGAGGATCTCTGTCTGAGACGATGCTGGAAGGAGCACCGTGGAGTCTCATGATCTCCCTTCTGTAAGTATCTGCGAGTTTACTTACCGGATCTTCCTTGCGTATCGGTAAGAAATGAGCTGATTTGGTGAGTCGATCGACGATGACCCAAATGGCATCGTGCTTCTTCTTGGTAGGCGGAAGACCGGTAACAAAATCCATGGTGATTTTGTCTCACTTCCACTCTGGAATATCCAACGGTTGAAGGAGACCGCCCGATCGCTGATGCTCAATCTTAACCTGCTGGCAGGTAAGACATTTGGAGACATAAGTGGCTACATCCTGTTTCATACCCCTCCACCAAAAGTACTGTCTGATGTCATGGTACATTTTTGTCGACCCAGGATGTATAGAAAATGGGGAGCTGTGAGCTTCAGCTAACAATGCTTCCCGGAGTTCTTGATTGTCAGGAACACAAAGTCTCATGCCCTGCCAAACGATACCGTCTGCGTCCATTCTGAATTCTGTCTGCTTCTCCAAATTCTGAATTATCGCCCATATTTCTCCATCATCCTTCTGAGCTTCCTTGATCCTAGACAGTAACTCGGGTTCTACTCTAAGATTCGCCCAGTATCCGTGCTGCCCACGTACCGTGATTTCGATGTCTAGCCGCTCCAAGTCTCTTATGTTTTGTTCCTTGATTTCAATGCCGTTGATCATTCCGGACTTTCTGCTGAGTGCATCTGCTACTACATTAGCCTTTCCGGGATGATATTGTAGGTTAATATCATAATCCTTCAACAGTTCCAACCATCTCCTTTGTCTCATGTTCAATTTACGTTGAGTGAAGATATACTTCAAGCTCTTGTGATCCGTGAAAATGTCGCATGATTCTCCGTATAAGTAGTGCCTCCATATTTTCAATGCGAACACCACTGCAGCAAGTTCCAGGTCATGCGTAGGGTAGTTTTCTTCATAGGGCTTAAGCTTCCGTGAAGCATACGCGATCACTTTCCCATGTTGCATGAGAACACAGCCCAGTCCCTTCCCCGATGCATCGCTGTAGATCTGAAATCCACCTGTACCAGATGGGAGAGTAAGAATAGGTGCAGATACTAACTTCTGCTTTAGGTCTTCGAAGCTCTTCTCTCGTTCTTCTGTCCAGACGAATTTCTCTCCTTTTCGCATCAGTTTGGTGAGAGGTAGTGCCAAACGGGAAAAGTTCTCCACGAATTTGCGATAATATCCAGCTAAGCCCAAGAAACTGCGGACTTCTGTCGCTGACGTTGGTCTTGGCCATTTAGTGATAGCCTCAACCTTCGCTGGGTCCATAGTGATCCCTTCTGCTGATACAATGTGACCTAAGAATGCCACTTTGTTTAACCAGAACTCACACTTGGAGAATTTCGCATACGGCTTCTTCTGACGAAGAATCTGTAGTACCGTACGGAGATGGTCTTCGTGTTCCTCCGTGGACTTTGAGAAAATCAGGATGTCATCGATGAATACAATGACAAACTTATCAAGGAATTCATGGAAGATTCTGTTCATCAGATCCATGAATACTGCTGGAGCATTAGTCAGGCCGAATGGCATGACTACAAACTCATAATGGCCATAGTGGGTACGAAAAGCAGTCTTGGCAATATCCTGCTCTTTAACCCTTAGCTGATGGTAGCCTGACCTTAGATCGATCTTTGAGAAGTGTTTGGCTCCTTGAAGTTGGTCAAACAGATCATCTATACGTGGCAGTGGATATCTATTGCGGATGGTGATCTTATTAAGTTCACGGTAGTCTATGCAAAGTCGCATGCTGCCGTCCTTCTTCTTAACGAACAAGACCGGTGCGCCCCATGGAGATGCGCTTGGTCTAATGAACCCTCGCTCAAGAATTTCATGCAGTTGGTCCTTCAGTTCTTTTAGCTCTATGGGAGCCATACGATACGGAGCCTTAGAGATTGGTTCAGCTCTTGGAACAAGGTCGATGTTGAACTCCACTTCTCGTGCAGGTGGTATGCCAGGGAGTTCAGCTGGGAAGACGTCTTGAAATTCCGAAACTACTGGTTGATCCTGAATCGATGGGGATTCAGCATCCATGTCGTGAACCGTAGCTAGATAACCCTCACAGCCATGTGACAGTAATGCACGTGCTTGCAAGGTAGATATGACTTGTACAGACCGTCCGGGTATGAACCCGTTATGAATGTACTCTGGTGCATTAATGTCGCCGAAGATCACCCGATATGAGTGGCAGTCTATGGTAGCATGGTGCTTGGATAGCCAGTCCATGCCGAGAATCATATCAAACTCAATCATGTCTAGGGGAAGTGCATCTACTGCACGAACTTTATCGTCAAACTCTAGAGGAAGACTCTTGTATACATGAGTTATTAATACAGAGTCCCTCAAAGGCGTGGAAATGGTAAGCCTATTTTCTAATGGCAAGGGAAGTGTCCTGATGTTCTTAGCATATGTAGTGGAAATAACTGAGTGAGTGACACCCGTGTCGAAAAGAACACATGCAGCTTGGTCGTACATATACAAAATTCCAGTAATGGTACCTGTAGATTTGTTTGCCTGATCGCGAGATGTCGTGTAGACACGCCCAGTGGTAGGAGGCGACTTATTATCAGCATGACCCGAGGTACCCTCCATCTCACCCTTACGGCAATCTCTCATACGATGGCCAGGGAGACCGCACTTGAAGCACACGTCGGAATCACGACGACATGGGCCAGGGTGTCTGCGATGGCAAGTACTGCAAAGAGGATGAGTGAATCCTCCAGCAGGAGTCCTTGCTTGCTGAGGGCCTGCTGATGACAATATGTGTTAAGATAAAGTACATGCACGAGTATAAGACATATGCATCATAAGATGTTCACCAGTGATAGCTGAACGGTTAGGCTGCGAACCCCTGTGGTTCTGGTCCTTCCCGTTACTGTGGTTCCTGGTAGAGGTTAATATAGTGTCAGCATGAGAGATATAACATGAAATCATAAGAAGATGCGTAAATAGTAGGACCTGCTGTTGTTGGAGTGTCCAGCGTTGTTACGGTAATTATCATTACCGCTACGCCTTTCCACAACAGAACGGTCGTTAGTGTGATCGTTTCCTTTGGGCTGATGAGGCTGCTGCTGAGTAGCCGGCTGAGACCGGTCCCCAGTTTTCTGTCTGGAAGATACAGTTTAAGAGATGATTATTGAACATATAATGATAGAATGCGGTTTGGTTACCGTTTGAATACGAAATGTTTACCTCTTGTCGGGTCTTTCAGCTTCCCCGAACTCATCTCATTCCTGCAGCATCTCTAGCTTCCTTGCTGCGTCGGCCACTTGTGCTACTGTATTGAACGTAGCACACACCAGATTGTTCGCGACCGAGGTGCGAAGTCCCACCTAAAGTGGTGTGCCTGGTCCTCAGGAGTACCAGCTGCTGCTCCCAGGAAACCAGCTAAGCGAAGAAAGCGCTGCATGAATTCGTTGCTATTCTCGCCCGCTCTTTGTCGTATCCCATGGTACTCTCGCTTGAGCTTGTCCTGCTCTGCCTTGGGAAAGAACTGCTCCATCACTCTCTCCTTGAATTGGGCCCATGTCAAACCAGCGACCCAATCATCACCTCCTTCCGACTGCGTCAAGGCTAGCCACCAGCTGAGTACATCGCCTTCAAACCGGTAGCATGCCAATCTCGCCTTGTATGCGGGGTCACAGCCCATAGCATTGAAAATCTTCTCGATATGAGTCAACCAGCTTTCAGCATCGCTGGGGCTATCAGTCTTTTCAAAAGCTCTAGGACGGAGCTTGTTGAATCTTTCCAGCCACACTGCTAGTGTCACTGGAGGAGGAGGAGGAGGTGCCTGATTCTGCTGCTACTGATTGTTGGCAGCTTGGACTTCAGCACGGATGTCATTCCTCAGTTGAGGAAGCAAGGCTTGCATGGCAGCCTGAATTGCAGCATTGAGCTGCTCTTGCTCGCGTGTGAGAACCATCTGACAGTATAACATAAAACATATGATTAACAGTTCAAAACATAAAATATAAATTATATATATACATGAAAAAAGAATTTATACCAAAAATTTCACGAGAAAAATTTTATGCAAGAAAATTTTGTATGAATGCATGATGCAGTTTTATGAAAACTTTTGATGCTCGAGAGTGAACGCCTCTGGTCAGTTCACTCAAAACAAAAGACACATCGAGGGGACGCCTATGGGTCGGTCCCAAATCTAAAAGTTTCGATAAAACACATGCGACTAAATAGGGCCAGTCCTGTACCAACCATTACTTAGTCAAAAACCCTGTAACAATGACATGTATATGTATGCTTAAAAATGATGAATGCATGAAAACAACTGTCAGTTCTAGGAAGACCGTAGTGACTACCCACTAATCACAGGTCATATTTGAGAGCCTACAGGTCGAAACCTTGGCTCTGATACCATAATTGTAACACCCCATTTTAGAAATGGAATCTTACGCATAATAATGGTTTGTCATCAAAGCATACAAGGATAAATGTCTAAGCATTATTTGACCATAAAAGGGAAATACCGGAATCAAACATCGGTACCCCAAAGTAGAGCTCATCACACACAAACATAAATACTGTAAAAGGAAAGGACGAAACAATGTCCATTGCAATCTGTATTAAAGTAAAGGAAATGCATAAAGTAAAGAAAGACAGTAAAGCTTCCAGTCCATATGCACGTACGTTAGAGATCTACGAGCGTCCCTGAGTACCTGCCGTTTTGGGAACATGAAAAGGAAAACGGCTGAGCAAGACGCTCAGTGCACGGATGTACAATATAGCATGAAATAGGATAAGCATGTAACATATAACAGCGGAAGACTAAGTTCTGAGTAGACTGGTTAAGTATTGAGAAAACTGGTTTTATAGTTTGAAAAGCCTTATGTTTATCTTATGAAAACTGTTTTAACATATATATACCATAGCCCATATAGATCATGAAAAGGTCACGTGCATGAATACTTAGAGGGGTGACCTCATCATGCTGATTAGAGGGGATGCCTCTAATTAATATACTGGTCTGGGTAGGAGGGATCAACTCCTTGTGAAGGATGCAAGGCACACACCACATTCCCCATGAAATACTGAATAAAACATGTAACTAGGATGCACCCATACGCCCCACATGATATAATAATATGGCCAAAACTGAAAGGGACGCCACGAGCAATCACTCCGCCGTGGGGAAGTCATAACATTGGTGCCTCCAATGTTATGGTTATGGTACCTCCATAACTAGGTGAAACTGGTCATGCTTGTATATGGCTATAGATTATGCTAATTAAACATAAGCAGTTCAAAACAATAAAACAAATACTGGGGAAAACAGTTGGCTGCATACGGGGAAATCCTAATAAGGAAAGAATGTCCATACTGAAAGGACGGGAATCCGTACCTCAAGTCCAGTGAATGAACGGAAGAAAGACTCCTACTTCTGGATCACTAACGCTACATGAATACACACGTGTATAAGTATCGAATCACTGATTACGTACTGGGTTTTATGTCTCATCTTAGCTTACTTTGTATGTTTTAGGTCATGGTTTACTGTTTAAAGCCCTATCTGTGTTTACCTTGTACTCTGATTAATCTGATAAAGTATTACTGGTAATTCATGTATTATTATACTTACTGTGTAATAATAAGTAACTTTCTAAAAATAGCAGGTTTCCAAAAATAGAAAGTTTCCAAAAATAGAAAGTTTCCAAAAATAGAAAGTTTCCAAAAATAGAAAGTTACCAAAAATAGAAAGTTTCCAAAAATAGAAAGTTTCCAAAAATAGAAAGTTTCCAAAAATAGAAAGTTTCCTAAAATAGAAAGTTTCCAAAAATAGAATTCACTGCTTAAAATAGATCAGTTTCTAAAAATAGAAAGTTTCCAAAAATAGATCAGCTGCCTTAATTAAATAAGTTTCCATATATAGAAGGTTTCCATGATTAGATTAGTTGCCTTATTTAATTAAGTTTCTATAAATAGAAGTTTCCATAATTAGAATTAAGCTGGTTGCATAAGCTAAAATATAAGTCTAAGTGTTTATAAGCTTATTTCTTAAGTCATATGATATAGTGTATAGTTTAATTATTATTTCATGCATTTTAATTAAACTATAGGTTAAGCATTTTAATTAAAGTATAACATGTTTTAATTAAAATGGAATAAATTACTTAGGTTAAAATGTATATTAATATGTATTAATAATATAACCTAAGTCATGTCTAAATTAATTAATTATAAGCATGTTTTAAATAATTAATTAATTATAACTTATAACATAAAAATACTTAGGTTAAATTAATATCATGCTAAATTAATAATTAAGAAATAACCTAAGTCATGGTTTAATTATATTCATGTTATTAATTAATTTATATCCTAAGTTCATAATTCATAATATTAACATGTAGCATAAATCATGATTTAACCAACGAACCATGAATCGGGCATGAACTCGACACCGTACCCCGAGCCAACTTGGGGTACTTGTGTCCCCTTGCTGCCGTGGGTCCCACATGCACCAACCAAGACCAAAATGGTCTTGGTGGTGGCGGCTAAAAGCAAACCGAACCCCCCTCGGGTTGGTTATACTAGGCGGCCAAAAACAAACACCCTCATATAACAACCTTTGATTTTAATTAACCCCAAAACATGTTAGATCTATGTTTAATTATCATGTTTTAATAAGAATAACAATAACATGTTCATGAAAATAATCAAAGATTTAAAAAGAATTAAAAAGAAAGGTTTAGATTGATATACCAATACGTAGCTTGGAAGAGGATGAACAAACACGGTTTATAGCAATGGTTTTCAAGATCAAAATCAACCAATCAACCACCTATGGTGGTCTTAGGGTGGCGGCACAAAGAGGACAAAAAGGAAGGAGAGAAAACCTTTTTAGGTTAAATGATTATTTTGCTTGAAATGTAAAATGAAATGAAAAGTTACCATAACCCCCCCTTTTTCTTGTAAAAGTCCATGGGCTTAGCCCACCTTGTTATGTGTGCCGTGGGTATGGGGCCCCACATGGGGTACCCGTACCTTTTCTCGTGTCCCGATGTTTCGTGTTCGTTCGTGGTTAAACGTGTTCGTGTTTAAAGTGTTTCTGTTTATTTTATCATGTAGTTTATCGTATTATTTACACTCGTAATTAAGTACTTACGTAATTATTTTAGTTCGTGTTTTAAAATGGTGATCATGATTTAATTATGTTCACGTGAAATATCTATTAACTGTTTATCATGAGTTTGTACGTAATCGATACTTATCATGTCATACACGTATGCACTTGCTTGATTATTAGCACATGAATGTGATCAATACTAAATAGGGTAAGTTTTAATCTAGGACGTACGATCTTAAGGGCACTATTCATGGTAAAAGCATGCGGGTTTTACACGTTTACACGAATTCTCGCGATCAGGCCAACAAGTCTACATGTACCATCACTGGATTATATTGTATATGCATGGTCAAGCTGCATGTGTTCTATTTGACACGGGTGCTACTCACTCGGTCATTTCTACTGCTTATGCTAAGAATGTTAGGATATCCCCCATGCCACTAGAGAATATACTGAACATTTCCACGCCCTTAAGAGACTCTGTACGCATAACCCATGTGTACAAGAGCCTTCCCCTAGAGTTTGATGACAAGATTTGTCCTGTTGACGCACTTCCGCTGGACATGAATGATTTTGACATGATATTGGGCATGGACTGGCTATCCAAGCATCATGCTACCATAAACTGCCATTCGTATCGAGTCATCTTCGGTGATGTTAATGCACCAGAGTACATTCACAACGGGTTTGTAGCCGGAAGGTCTGTACAAATCATATCAACCCTGCAAGCACGTGTATTACTTTCACATGGTTGCGAGGGCTATCTAGCTACTGTTCATGACATGGATGTTGAATCCCCATCAATTCAGAATCAGCCGATAGTGTTAGAATTTCCAGATGTATTTCCAGAAGAACTTCTGGGCATACCACTTACACGTGAAGTAGAGTTTAGTATCGAGCTCATCCCAGGAGCTGAGCTGATTTCTAAGGATCCTTGTCGCATGGCTCCCATAGAGTTGAAGGAGTTGAAGGATCAATTGCAAGAACTTCTGGAACGAGGTTTCATTCGACCGAGTGCATCTCCATGGGGCGCACCGGTCTTATTCGTGAAGAAGAAGGATGGCAGTATGCGTCTTTGAATAGATTATCACGAGCTCAACAAGATCACCATCAGGAATAGGTATTCTCTACCACGCATTGACGATCTGTTTGACCAACTCCAAGGGGCCAAACATTTCTCCAAAATTGATCTTAGATCGGGCTATTGATGAGACTGCAATTATACATAGTCTCATCGTCCAAATCGGGCTTAAAACGCTTAAAATATCGTCAAAATACCCAAATATACGCTTGTGTTTGTTCATTGTGTATTTTAGGTATGGATATCGTGAAATCAACAAATGATCACAAGAATGAAGCAAAAACGAACACGGGAAACGAAGTCGCACAAAGAACCAAACCCGAAGAATGAATTTTGCAAAAATGCCCTTGAAATTTGAAGATTGTACAAGAATGGTCCCTCTACTTTAAAGATTTGACACTTTATACCCCTCAAATATCCATAAATATGAGTGGGGTCCCTAAAGTTTGAAGACTTTACACATCTAGCCCTTGAAGTTTGGATAAAGTTACAAGTTATTTACCTTGTTAACTAAAGGACTAAAACTGCAAATACTAAAGGACTAACGGTGAAAGGAAATGATGGACTGAAATTGCAAAGCTGTTGAGGACCATTTAACCAGGGGGACTATTACTGCCACATTCCCAAACATTTTAACCATACCCTCATTAAAACCTAACCCCAGCCGACAACCTTATAACACCCACCACTCCTACACCGCCACGTCACCCCACTTCCACTTTTCACCCAATCACCTTGCACCCTCATCCCACGTCAGACTCCACCCACCTAGATAACTAATCAGTTTTAACTTCCCACCAAAACACCCAATTTAAATTAAACTTCCCTTAATCCCAATCAAACTCCACTGTTCTTCCCACATAAACCTTAAACTTTCCCAGTTCCAATCCACCTTAATTTAAAGGATTTTTCTCTAATCATTTAACAGTTTGCTAATTAAACCCCACCTTACCCAAACCCACCACCTATCACACTCACCCCTTAACTCCAAATGGACCCCCCCCCCCCCCCCCATGTCCCCTGCTTCACTCTTTTTGGCAAAAAGAGAATCCCTCAGTCCATCAACGCTCCAAGGCACACTCCTTGGTCCCCAATGTTCAAACCAACGATCAAGATCAAGAGTACATGGCTGTCAATCACATGGACACATATTGACCAATTTTCAGTCAAAGATTCCAAGGGCGGATTGGGAATTTTCTTAGCTAGGGTTTTAGCAGTTATACTTTTTATTCAAGAATCTAGATAGTTCCATTATGTAGTATAAAAGAGACGGGATGTGTCTCTTTTCATTTGTTCCAGTTTATTTTTACCTTTTTTAGTTAAGTAATGAAAATGAAAAACATTTTTAATTGTGCAATGAGCTAAGTTCCTTACTACTTTTTGTAGTGTAATTTTTAATTTTTATGCAAATTTAGAGTAAGACTTCTCAAAGTAATTCGTTTTAGAAAAAGGTTCTTTGGAAAAGTTTTTTATAGCTTGATTCCAAACCCCACTTGAAGTGAAAGTGGATTGGGGGTTTGGTCTCAGCTGGTTCAAGCTTTTGTCAAGATTGCTTTAAAGTTTCAAAGAAATTTGTTTCAAGTTGGTTGTTCAAAAAAATCAGTTTCAAAGTTTTTTTCATTTTTTTTACTTATTTAAAGCAATAAGCTATAAGCAGCTTTTTCAATAAGCTAGCTTTATAGCTTATTGGCCTTTGATATCAGGTCACTTTTTCTTGTTTCTTCTTGGCAGGATCAAAGCTTCAAGGATTTGAAGATATTTGGGGGTGTTTGGGACTGCAGTAGTCCTTAGCCTGGTTCTCTAAATCAAAAAAGCTTTTTCTCTACATTCCATAAGCTCATACAAGCCCTAAAAAAATTCCAAGTAGAAGGCATCAGCTGGTTAGTGGCTTTGAACCCTATTGGACCCTTTTTTTAGTTTTATGTGAAATTATGTGATTTTGTGAGAATTGTTGTTCATATGCTTTGTTCATGGTTTGTTTAAGCTTAGTTGATGATTGTATGCATGTTTAGGTTAATCATAATCAGTATAGGTAAGTTTTGTTAGCTTTTGGTTTGATAAAAATTGATTTTCAGTTATAAGGGGGTGTTTGGATTTGGACTTCAGGGCTAGATTGGTGACAAATTTGGTGTTAAATCCAGTCTATACACACTTTATTCATAGGGTATAGGTCATATCAGTAGTTGGCTTTTATTTTGGTAGGTTTTAAAAGGATATTGTTTGTTAAACATTGGTAAAAACTAGCTAAAATCAGAAAATCCATTTTTCTGCTTGTTTTTGTGTAATTTGTTCATCAAACTTTGTTAGTTGTTAGGGATTAGTATAATCTAGGTTTTGATTCATGTTTGTTGTAAGGTGGTATTGATTTGAGCAAGATTTGGCCATTGGAAATTCGTATTTGTGACCTATTGCATCAGAAAAACACCACAGCCCCATAGGCCCATAAACAGTGACTTAATTTGCTCATTTGTGTGCAATCTTTGTGAAGTGCTTGTGTGTTTTTTAATTTTCATAGACTCCCTACACTCCACTGAGTGTAGGGGTGCCAATCATTGTCCATAAAACCAAGTGAATCACAAGATACACGCCAAAATGTGCCCAGATCACGTTTTTCTGTATTAACAGTGGGAACTCATTCCCACTGATAGTGCATTATGTTCCCACTGCTAAGCTTAAAGACAAATCTGTCCAAAGTGTCACTTTCAGTTTTTACATTTTTTGTCTTTAGTGGAGTAAAATAGGAATTAGATCTTCAAACCAGTTTCATTATTTTTCTTATTTTATTTTTTATTTTTCTGTTTAATTTATTTTTTAATTATTGTTCATTTAATATTTTTTTAGATTTAATTGCTATTTTAAATTACTTGTAATATTACTGTTTTTGTCTTTTAGTGTAGAAAAATAATATTTTTTAGTTTTAAATTTTTTCTTATATTTAGAAAAATAGTTTAAGATTTTCAGTTTAAAAAGTTTTTACTGTTCACCTTTTTAAGTAATTTTTAGAATTAATTTAGTTTAATTAAGGTTTTAATTATAATCAATTTTGTCTTTTAGTGCAAAATTTTACATTTTTCAAACTTTTTCATTTTTTACTGTTCAATAGCATAAATTAGGATTTTTAAAATTGTCAAATTATTTTTAGCATTATTTTATTATGTTTTATGATTATTTTGGTTTAAAAATAGTTTTTAGTGATTTAAAAATAGAAAAATAGTTTTTAAAATTTAGGAAAAATACTTTTTAGTCTTTAAATAATATAAGTGAGTTATTTATTCAATAAAATAATATTTTGGACATTTTGTTAATTATATTTAATTTTAGGGCTTTAATTAGCATTTAAAATTGAATATTTAATTAATAAAAGGTTTTAAAATATATTTGTTGGATTTTATTCTTATTTATATTATTTTAGACTTAGTTTAAACTTTTAATTAATTTTTATGTTTAATTTCTAATTTTGTCACGTTTTACGTAATTACGTCATCGTTTTACGTCAACGACGTAGCGTAATCGTAGTCGTAGCTCGTCTTTACTTTTTCTCTCTTTAAACCAAAAAACGTCACTAATCCAAACTTTGATTTTATATAATTGGCACATTAATCCACACACCTCCTTCGAGAACGAACCCGCACTTATTCGGTTTTACGTTTTTCCTAAAGCGTAACGCTTAATACTTGCCGCACTTATACGTTGTTTTCCTAAACGCGTATCACTACTCCTATCATTTTGGCGCCGCTGCCGGGGAGGTGCTTAGTGTTGCCATTATTAGTATCGTGTTTGTGTGAGTAATGCGTTTTTGATTTTCAATTTTTAGAAAGCGTGAATATCGTACATACTCATTTTTGTTATTTTTCTCTATTATATTATAGTATCCAAATAAATCGTGTTTAATTTTCCTAAATTAAACACAAACCAATCTTTACTATATTGTAGATATCTCATTATCGTTTTTCGTTTTTTTTGTGAATATATTACTATATTGTATCTACGTAAGAACAATAAATATACAAGTACTCCAAAAGCGTGAAAACGCAACCTTGATTCGGGATTTCATCACTCGATCATTGTATTCAAATCCAAAGCAAAAGTTTAAAGGCAAAATAGATAAATACTTTCGTGAGGCTTAAATTAACACAAACTATAAGGTGGGTATAAGGCGGTTGTATTTCACGACCTAAGGGAAAAAGGCTCTTAAGTGCTTAGCGCCGCCTCATTTCCCCCGCTTGCTTGTGCGTGTTTTGAGAAAGAGGGCTAATCGAGGGTTTGCCGCCCAAGTATTATCTACGTATACTATATTTGCTTGTTTTCAAGATTAAACCCTCTTGAACGTTTTGGTGTTCCACCAACGTTCTAAAGTCATCGAAAGCGTTCACTCCACGTGATCGTTTTCATTCTTTGAAGCTCCTTTAATCGAGAAATCGATTCGAGGGGAGATTTGTAGATTTGAGTCTACGTAATACAACAAAAATCCAAAAAATTAAAAAACAATCAAAAACAAAAAAAATTGAAAAATCAAAAAGACCACAAAAAGAATCTTCTTTGCTACCCCCCATTCTACGCTTAGTGCATGCGCACTCGATCGAAGGATTATTCCAATTCTAGTGAAGCTTCGAATCGATGCAATCGTAATCGAAGGAATCGACGACGTAGACGAGAATTAGAAACCGACGTTCCTAATATTGTTGTTGAAGAAACCTTAGACGAGATGGCCGACAATCGTTCGATGATGGAATTGCTCCAAGCGCCCACCGAGGGTTATGGAGACGCGATCGTAATTCCTGCTATCGAAGCGGAGAATTTTGAGATTAAGAGCGGAATGCTTTCGTTAATCCAAGGTACGAACTTTCGAGGTCGTGAAGCCGATAATCCTCACGACCACATTCGGAATTTTGATCGTCTTTTGGCCACGAGCAAGTTTAAGAACGTCGACACCGATGTCGTCAAGCTTATGCTTTTTCCGTACTCGCTCGATGGTGCCGCCAAGGATTGGTACGAGAAAGAGCCACCTAATTCCATAACTACGTGGAAGGATCTCGTCTCCAAGTTCGTTAATTATTTTTCCCACCGTCTAAGACAACGTTTTACAAAAATGAAATTACGAAATTTGAACAAAAACCCAATGAATCTTTTAGAGACGCGTGGGATCGTTTTAAGGAATTGCTTAGGCAATGTCCTCACCATGGTTTTCCGAGTTGCACCAAATCGATACGTTTTACAACGGTCTTAATTTTCAAGAATAAGATTCGCTGAATTCCGCCGCCGGTGGCAACTTTTTGTGTAAGACTCCGAAAGATGCATTGATAATTATCGAAAACCGATCCAAGGTTTACCAAATCCGCAACGCACCGAGTGTTGCCAATGTCGCCAATGTTAGTAGTTCTAATCGCGACATTGAGAGAGTTGATGCGAAAGTCGACAAGTTGACGAATGTGTTTACGTCTTTTCTTGTTGCGATGCAAAAGAAAGACGCTCCCGCTACGGTGAAAGCGGTTGAGGTTTCATGTACGTTTTATGGTGGACATCATAATTATTACGAGTGTGCGGCTACGGATGGCCAAACGTCGAATGTGAGTGCGTTAAATGGAAACAACAATTTTCAAAATCAAAATAACGCGGGTCCATCACAACAAGGCAATTATAACCAAGGCAACAATTTTCAAAATCGTAACAATTTTCAAGGAAATAATCAACAAGGAAATTTTTCGAATCAAAATCAAGGTTATAATCAAGGTCGGAATTTGAATTGGCAAAATCGAGACAATAATCAAAACTCGAATTTTTCAAACAACAACAATCAAGGAAATAATTTTTCAAGTGGGAATCAAAACAATTTTCAAAGAAACAATCAAAACCAAGGGAACTTTAATTCAAATCAAAATAGTTCGTCAAACGATTTTCAAAATTACATGAAAACGAATGAGGCTAATATGAGACGATTAGAGGAAGAAATTGGTACTTTGAAAAACGACTTTTCTAATACATTGAAACTTCAAAACACGAAGATTGAGCAAGGACAAATTGACATTAAAAAGATGTTTTCGGCCATAATGAACAAGTCCTCGGGTGCGTCATCGAGTTCGTCACCTAGTGACACCGTTGCAAATCCGAAGGAACAATGTAAAGTCGCCTCGTCTCGTGAGAAAGGTCGTGTGATTACCCCTAACCTTGAAGGATTTCGAGTTGTTCCTTCTTCTCAACCCTCGACTTCCAAGACGTCTTATTGTTCTAAAGTCGATGGGGTGAACGTGGCGAAGAGTGCACACCCTCGTGTACCTCAAATTCCATCCACGGTTCAAAAAGAGAGCTTTATCGACCTTACCAAAGTATCCCTTGAAGAAACTTGTGCATCGATTCTTCTTAAAAAACCCAAAAGGCGTATGCCGAGAAAGGAAGAGGATCCGGGCCAATTTCTACTACCTTGTGATTTTTCCGAGGTTGAGGGATGTTTAGCCCTTACCGATTTAGGTACTAGCATCAATCTCATTCCTCATTCTCTTTGGAAATTGATGAGATTGCCTTCACTTACCCCCACGAACATGACAATCGAGCTTGCAAATTGTACTCCACTTATACCAATTGGAATAGCCGAGGATGTCTATGTCAAAGTTGGAAAGTTTGTTTTTCCCGCGGATTTCGTTATATCCGATTATGAGTGTGACCCTAAATGTCCCATTATTTTAGGCCGACCATTCTTATCGACGGCTCGAACCGTAATCGACATTCACGAGGGGAGACTTACTATGAGATATGGGGATGACAAAATGGACTTTTTCGCTAGAAAATCCCAAGTGTTTAATGATAATGAAAAAACCGAGGTTTCAAAACCTAATGATTCAAATCCTAATGATTTCAAAATTTTCACTTTAGCGGAAAGAATGAGGCTTAATGCATGTTTTGAAAGAATTAATAAAAATGGTTTTAAAGATGATGATTTTAATGATAAAGAGTACGTGTACCTAATTCAAAAGGGTATGTGTAAATTTATGGATGAAAACTCACTTTGGGATGTATTTAGCGAAACAAGTGAAACACCAATTCCAAAGGGCGACGTTAGTGCCATCACGACAATGACCAAAATGGGCTCGTCTTCACCACCTTCGAAGGACCACGTCTTTGAGGCTTCAACTTCTAACTCCATCGAAGTGCCTCCTTTGCCTAGCCCAACACCCGTTGAGGCTAAAGGGTTTATCGACATCGATCCTCTCGTCTTAGAAAAGTCACCTAAGCATAGTCATTCGACTTGTAAGACCATGGTTGTGAGTGCTCACATCGACTCTTTCTTTGACGATGACGATGGCGATTTTGCCGAGATTGATCACGTACTTCGAAATCCACATGCAATTTTTGATTCTCCTAAAAAGAAACATGTGAAGTACGATGATTACGAGTTTGATCCCGAGATTGAGGAAATCATTGAACGAGAGCTAGCTCTTATGCCTTCACTTCCACCTACGAGTGAGGTCGATCTTTCCAAAATCGAGGATGAACTTAATGAGTTGGAACGTCTTATTTTCGATGACAAACCAACTCACGAGACTACTAAAAATCTAATTCTCGAGGAGTTACCTAATCAACACTCCTCAAATGAGAATTACGTTTACCACATTCGTGAGGATTTAACTTATCAACAATCCCCACAAAAGGATGATGGTTTCGTGCTTGATCGTGATCTTTTCGAGAGAGTTTCTAAGATACTCAAGGGGGAATGACAAACCTTGGTTTGACAAGCCTATCTTTGATGAAGAAATCGATGGATCGACGTTCATGAGGATGACGAGTATGTTGACCCCGAGGGGGCGGTGTTCTTTATTGACAAACGTTTTGAGAACTTATATAATCCACCACCCCCTAACCGCGACTTAAATGTGAGGATTTTTAGCGCGACTAATTTTGAATTTGACACGCCAAATTTTTTCGACATTATCAAATCGGGTTTTCATAAAGAGTTTTTAAACGATGAAAAAGGAAAGGATTTTAAAAATGTTTTAAAAGAATTTTCTACATGTTTAACTCCGTCATCATCGCGTTATTTGAGTGCTACCACCTCGTCTACTCCTTTTGACGACGGTTGGTGTGGATTTAGTGTGGGGGAAGCCCCTTATGTTCCCTCACATTTCTCCACCGAGGACGAGATTTACGATCCCGGAATTGTTTGTAAAGGGAAATCTCGGTCTTCCACCGATGCAATAAATGGAAAATCTTTTCGTTTGCTTGGTGTGAGTCTACCTTGAGTAGCTCATTATGTTGCCTTACCCATTGCCCCACCTTTCTACTTCTTATCTATTTTCTTCTACCTCTTTGAGGTTCAAGCATGTGTTGAAGTGGCGTTGGTTCGTTTAGCCCATGAAAACGAGGACGCCATCTTCGACCCCGGTATTTTGCATCATCTAAGGACTTAGTCCTTAGTACCAGTTGCTTTTGGGCATTGTTTATCATGTAAGCCCCATCAAAAATGACCATACCAAGATTTTCCCTAAATGATCACATTTATGGGGATTCGAGTCGAGCTTTTGACTCGGTTAACAAAAACAAGGTGCCTCGTGGGGGATTCCCATGCTTATCCTTGTAAATATTATCGCTTTCTTAGTTTAATATAACGAGGGGACTTGTGCTCTTCCAACCTTTGTTCCGTGGTTGTTTGTGATTATGATTTATTAGGTTCATCGTCATCATTGAAGCCTCTCGTGTTCGTTTTACGGATCACTCAAGCTTCGATCGTTGCCTTTGGAGATTCTGATATCCGATGATATCCTTTTATGTTCTAACGTTTATCTTATTAGCACAATTCATAAACGGCTTTTAGGTTATTCGTTTTACCCTTTCCATGCTCGAGATTAAGCATTCGACTTCGTCTCTAGTATGGGGGTGTTTTCACCCCTAGACTCGAAACATTGAGGACAATGTTTAGTTTTAGTATGGGGGGGGGGGGGGGGGTGAGTAGATACTTCACCTTGCTTACATCAACACGCAATCCAATATTCATCGTTTTGTTGCAAATAAGGCTAAAAATGGCCAAATTTTAAAAAATTCCTTGTTTTTGATAAGTGTTTAAGACACGAATGTAGGTTTTCCGATGGTGAGAATAAGGGTTATTTTTTACTCGACCGTGCGTGTTGAGCACTTAGCTTCGATTCCTTAACTTTTTAGGCTAAGTCTCCTAAATGAGGACGAGAAATGATAGAGTTATTTATAAGTCTCGTAATCGTCACGATCTCATGTGTAGTGATTATTAGCTTATTCTCCCCACGCTTTTGTATAATAAATTGTTAATAAATATTGATTTAGCGGTTTAGTTACTATTTTTGGTTTCTAATTTGTTTTAGTAGCTTCCATGTAATTAAATTGGGAAAACATTAAGGTATCGCCAGCGTCACGGTTTTGAAGCATTGGCACCCGAATAATCGAAAGCTTCACCTAATAATAAGATTTCAAGTGCTCACCTAAATTAAGCAAAAATTTGAAGCTCACAAGGCCAAAAAATCTATGCCCAAATTGAAAGTGAATCAAGCCTTAATCTTTGAAGCTTTAAAGATCCAAAATTCGCTTTAGCGTGAGGATATACGTCTTTGGCTAATAAAACCACCGATGAGGCGGATAATAAAAGGTAAGGCAAGACCGAAGTCATAATAAAAGCTTCATGGCGAAGTTGAATAAAAGATGGAGGTAAACCTAAGATAATAAGGCCCTTCCGTTAGGGGGCGTATAAAAGTCTTGGTAATAAGTCTCATGTTCAAAACCGTTATAAAATCGTGTTTATCGATCCTTCTTGTTGACTTAAATTTTTGACATCGTTGTCTATTAGGGTGAATTATTAATTTAATGATTTTGGTTACTCCATTAAAACTTTATTTTAAGACTTAATCTCTATTCACACATAAGTCAATGATGTATCCTCGTGATCATTAAGATAAAATAAAATATAAGAGATACCAATTAGGAATAAGGGAGTTTAGGTTCGTAATTAACACTCATGAAATGTGATCGTGTTGCTAACTTATAATAACAATGATCTCGTTACACGCTTAGCATGGAATCGAGTGAAAATCGAGGACGACGAAAATATTTCTAACGAAGCATTCACGTGTTCTTGTTCTATGATCCTAAAAGTCGCTTAATCGTGATGAAAGCAATACATTATGTCTAAAAAACGTGTAATAGTTTATTTAAATCTTCAATAAATGTCATCATAAAATGAATTTTGGAAGTGCTATGATACTTAATTCTAGCATTGCGTGGGGACACGACAATGTTTTAGTATGGGGGAGTGATGAGAGTGCAATTATACATAGTCTCATCGTCCAAATCGGGCTTAAAACGCTTAAAATATCGTCAAAATACCCAAATATACGCTTGTGTTTGTTCATTGTGTATTTTAGGTACGGATATCGTGAAATCAACAAATGATCACAAGAATGAAGCAAAAACGAACACGGGAAACGAAGTCGCACAAAGAACCAAGCCCGAAGAATGAATTTTGCAAAAATGCCCTTGAAGTTTGAAGATTGTACAAGAATGGTCCCTCTACTTTGAAGATTTGACACTTTATACCCCTCAAATATCCATAAATATGAGTAGGGTCCCTAAAGTTTGAAGACTTTACACATCTAGCCCTTGAAGTTTTGATAAAGTTACAAGTTATTTACCTTGTTAACTAAAGGACTAAAACTGCAAATACTAAAGGACTAACGGTGAAAGGAAATGATGGACTGAAAATGCAAAGCTGTTTGAGGACCATTTAACCAGGGGGACTATTACTACCACTTTCCCAAACATTTTAACCATACCCTCATTAAAACCTAACCCCAGCCGACAACCTTATAACACCCACCACTCCTACACCGCCACGTCACCCCACTTCCACTTTTCACCCAATCACCTTGCACCCTCATCCCACGTCAGACTCCACCCACCTAAATAACTAATCAGTATTAACTTCCCACCAAAACACCCAATTTAAATTAAACTTCCCTAATCCCAATCAAACTCCACTCTTCTTCCCACATAAACCCTAAACTTTCCCAGTTCCAATCCACCTTAATCTAAAGGGTTTTTCTCTAATCATTTCCAGTTTGCTAATTAAACCCCACCTTACCCAAACCCACCACCTATCACACTCACGCCGTGACTCCAAATGGACCCCCCCCCCATGTCCCCTGCTTCACTCTTTTTGGAAAAAAGAGAATCCCTCAGTCCATCAACGCTCCAAGGCACACTCTTTGGTCCCCAATGTTCAAACCAACGATCAAGATCAAGAGTACATGGCTGTCAATCACATGGGCACATATTGACCAATTTTCAGTCAAAGATTCCAAGGGCAGATTGTGAATTCCCTTAGCTAGGGTTTTAGCAGTTATATTTTTTATTCAAGAATCTAGATAGTTCCATTATGTAGTATAAAAGAGACGGGATGTGTCTCTTTTCATTTGTTCTAGTTTATTTGTACCTTTTTTTAATTAAGTAATGAAAATGAAAAACATTTTTAATTGTGCAATGAGCTGAGTTCTGATAACTTGCTTTTACTCAGGTAAAAATATTCGTTGTGTTCCGATCTAATCGAATTGAACAACTTGATGTTTTATGTGTGACTCAGTTGAACTTTGGTGGAACAAAGATGTGTCGTTGTAGTTTTGAAAATAAAAGGTGCAAAACAATTAAAGTAAAGGTGCAATTAAAATAAATCTAAGTCTAATTAAAATAAAGTGCAAGTATTTAAAGCGCGACTAAAACTAAAGGGCAATAAAGTAAATAACGCAAACTTAAATCTAACTAAGGCAAACTTAAAATGCAACTTAAACTAAAACTTAAACTAAGGCAATAAACCTAAAGTGCGAGTAAAGAAAAAGGCGGGAAAAATAAAGCTTAAAATGAAAAGGCAGAAAACTTAAAAACTAAGAATTCCCTATCCGGAATAAACTCCTATTCGGAATATTAGGCCTATTCGGAATAACTGTCACTTATTCGGAAAGATTACCCTATTCGGAAAGTTGCCTATTCGGAATGTCCAGCCCTATGCGGAATATCCTCCTATTCGGAATGTTATCCTTATTCGGAATAATTAGTCTACTCGGAATATTTCCCCTATTCGGAATATCTGTCCCTATTCGGAATAAGTGCTCTATTCGGAATAAACTTCCTATTCGGAAAATCCAGGTCTATTCGGAAAGTGCTCTATTCGGAATATTGTCACCCTATTCGGAATATTGCCCTAAACGGAATAAATGCCTTACACGGAAAACCTTTCCTATTCGGAATAATTAATATTCCGCATAAGCCTAATTGCCAAAACCCTTACTCGGAATAAATTATATTCCGCGTAAGTCACAAACTGGATATTCCCTATTCGGAATATCTGCTGGGCACGAATCTGGGAAAAGCAGTTACTGTGAAACGAAGAACAAGGAGAAAGAAAAGGTACGGATCTAAATAAAACTTAACCAAATCAAACTCAAAATTAAATCAAACAAATTAATAAACAAATATAAAGCATAAACAATCAATCCAAAACAATCAAACTCATAAAACTTAATCAAAATAATCAAATCCCACTTAAATAAATCAACAAAAATAAAGATCATGAACATAAACAAATCAACACAAAGATAAAGAAAGGAAGAATGAGATTAACAAGGTAAAGATAAAGCTTGACAAGAATTAAAAAGAAAAACTTACTTGAATTAAAATGGTAATTAAGTGCAAGACAAGGTAATTAAATGTGCAAGTATTTAAATTGACAAGGTAATTAAAGGTGGAAGGACTAATTGTCACTATTAGCCAACAAAAAAAATGATAACTAATCTAATCTATATATAGGGGAGGATTAGGAAGCTTCCTCCCCTCCTTCATTTCTTGTTAATTGCAAGATTAAGTCCTTCCTTCATTTAATCTTCATTAATTGCGTCATTAGTCCCTTTCTTCTAATCTTTCTTTTAAGTTTGGACTTTAAGGACTTGTGGCTCGGGATATCTTCTGAACTCGTCTTTAATTTCTTCAATAAAATAGACTTGAGTTTCTCGGCTTTTGATAAACTTCCGTCTTTTGACTTTTTCTTCGATAAATCTTCAGAATTAGTCTTGGACTTCCGTTCTTTTTCCACTCTTGACTTCTTGACTCCGTCTTTCAGCTTTTTTCTTCAATAAAAGCCGTGAATGCCCGTGAATTCCCGTGTTTTCTCCACTTTTCATAATTTCATCCTAAATTACAACAAAAACACAAACCACGCATAATTCCGACATAAAAGACATAAAATACACGTTTAGGTCCGGTTATTCTTGTAATTAAGTGGTAGAAAAGATGGGTGTTTACACACCTATCAAATCCCCTACACTTGACCATTGCAATGTCCTCATGCAATGCATTAGTTACAAAGCACGTTTACACTTTTCATCTTAATCAATCCGCATTGGCCTTTATTAAATAGATAGAAGATTATAAAAAATGCAAAGCAAAGAAATTAAAATCATACCTTGGTTTTTTTAAAATGTCATGAATAATCATCATCCTCAACTTTTCACTTTCTCCAAACCAAGCTTAAAAACGAGATCATTGTTATTATAAGTTAGTAAACTAACACGAACTCATGTGGGCCAATTATTCACTTAGACTCCCTTATTCCTAGGTGTATCTCTTATATTTTATTATTTGTCTTGAATGATCATGAAGATGCATTGTTTGACTTATTTTGATAGTTATTTAGTCTGAAAATAAAGTGCACGATTTAATCAATAGTTAGCTAAAGGACCAAATCTTTTAAAACTGCTTCTCGGGATATCAGAAAGTTCATATCTTGGCATAACTTGGTTCGCGATTTGAGACCTTTCTCGGGCCGATATTTGGCAGCGACTTCATACTTCAAATCTTGAGAGACGTTCATGAAATAATGGTCTTCTCTTCATAAT